>OX376348.1:7808017-9304526 GCA_947369235.1 Udea olivalis
CTTGAATAGTTTGCGGTTAAACCCAAGGAGAGCCATACTCAATAGTATAACGTATTACGACGTACATAGAGTAAAATACCTTTTCCTATTAATGTAATACACCAGAAAGAGAACCTACCTAGTCATAAATTCATTGTCCAATATAGGCAGAGCGCGTAATGTCAAGAGGCATCTAGTAATTCAATAAAACATCCTAGGTGCGGACTATGCATGATTGAGCAACAAAACATATGATAAATTGAGAGTAATAGCTATTCGGTCTCTTGTACAGCAAGCAGCGAATACAGACTTTGGAATTGGGTTTTCCACATTCATGTTTTGTTCATTATTACCATACTTGTGAAGGAAAATATGTAAATGTGAATGTTATTGTCTTTTCATCAATAATCTTTGTATTGTGGTGAATAGCATATAGGTAATAACAGGACAGGATAAAATGTTAACACCATTCATTTAAAATGTGACTAATTTTAACAATATTGGATTATTAAAATATACAGCATGTTGAATATTACTTTATTATTTTTGGAGAAAGTATGTGCTTATTTTATCTTTGCAGTTGAATTGTTGAAAAAGCAAATCTAGGTAGGTAAAAAGGTTGTAAGTTGCTTCCCTAAGATTTAAATTAAAGTTTTTTTCACAATAAAGAAATAATAGATTTAAATAAACCCTTGGTAAGGTATTTTATTGTCTGCTACTAACCTGGGCTTGTAAAGGCTCCACAAGCCATGAAATGTTATTGAGATTAACTATGGAAACTTCACATTGGTAGTTGCTTAATAATGCTGTTGGCCAATTATCCAATGAATTAAGTCCTAGATACTATTAATGTTAATTTAGTATTGCTGGGCTAAGGCCCTTTGCTCTAAATATAATACCATGGTTTTAGACAGTCAATTTTTGGGTAGTAATCAGGCCCTGAGTTTTTATAGACTAATTCGTTCTAAACAACACAATCTTTACGCACCTTTAGCCGCAATGTTGAGTCTGGATCAATGTCATTATAGAGAAGCACATTTTCCTTCATGTCAAAACTCTCCCGTACACCGAGGTGGTACAGCAGGGAACTCTGCTGCACCAGCAGGCTGAGGTCCACCAGGGCCACATCTGCATTGTAGAATGTGTCTAGGACACTGGTTTCACCAAAGTCCAGTTTTTCAAACTATAGAAAACAATATTTTGAAAATTATATTAAGGGGAGTAGGGTGTTTAGCATACACTTAAGAGGGTATTTGACAATATCATTGGATTATGAAAATAATGTAATATCGAATAAATATTTAAAAAAGCTTTATAAACGTTCAGTTCATTGACTTGTAAAACAAATTTTATAGCCCTTCAAACTTGGGTAAGCAAAACCATTTCTGTAAGTGTAAAGTTACAAAAAAGAGTATACCATTTGATGTTCTACACAATTTATAGCAACTCTTGATAAATGATAAGATCTATAGTTTAGTTAAGTTTTATTTATCTCATAATACAAAATTACAATATATATTACATTCGATGTCACATATAAGAATTTGCATTATGATTGTCAAAAAAAAATTACAATTAATAAAATAAAGAGAATGTCAAAAACACTAAATTTATTGTAGCTGCCAAACAAATGTTTTGCAGAATGCAAAGAAATCAATAGTATGTGATGCTACTAAGCTAGAGGCTATTTGTAGGTAGTGTTTTGGGCAAGTCCATTAATATATATTTTTTTATAGTGCCCATCAAGATGACTTCACTCCACTTGATGGAAAGCAGTCGTAGTCGCAGGTCCAGATATGAGGATGACAAGCACAATAATGTGAAGCAATTACTGAGCTGGCCATACTCATGTTGAAGGCCTGCCCTGGCACCGGGTAGTGCAAGTCCCTTTCCCAAAAAAAACTACAGAGATTTATTTTAGTGGCCCCCCGACCAACCTCTCGGTTATGCAGAAAAGCACACTATTCCTAGCACACCGTGAAGTGTACCAGGGACCATCTGCGGTAGGTCCTGCCGCCATAAAGCACAATGCATTACACATTATGGTACTCATAGGCGAGTAGCCCGTGGCATTACCCACTCCCATTTATCCAGAATATTACCGGAGCAGTTATAGTCGCTCACCACGCGCATCCAAAGAACGCTAGCGGCTTCAATCCCCGCTGGGGACGTCAGAGAAGCCAACTACCATTTTTCCAGAATGGTGCCTGAGCTGTATAGCACGCTCACATCTCAATGCTCTGCCCTACATCTACCCTTAGCTACAGCAGGGTGGCTGGATAGGCAAACTAGCGGATACCCATCTCCTTGCTATCCAGGCAAGTACTGGAGGAGCGGCAAGCCGCTATAAGGGTTCCTCACTAACCCCACATCTAAACACTTAGCAGCCCAACACCCTAGACCAGTGAATTTAGATACTCGTTGCGCGCAAGGACGGACGCTCGGTACACACTACCGAGCAGACGAACTTGCACCACCTCTGCAACTAACCACATGCCACCACAAATCCAACTCCAAGTTGGGGCCTGCCTTAACAAAGGCAGAGCTGGGACCCCCCAACACCCGTGGTACCCTGATCCTAACAGCCAGACCCGTAGTAGATAGGGACCGGTTAGTGCAGTGTTGATCCCGGAACGCGGCCTGACCGAGATAGGTCAGTCACTTGGCGGGTTTTACGCAACTGCATGGTGGTAACATCAACCGGCTGACATAATATGTCTCCCACCTGAAGAGCAGATGGTCTGCTGTAGGGCTCCCTTAGTCGCCTCTTACAACACCAATGGGAAGGAGATGGGGCGGCTTTTAAAGTGCCGCCACCAGCACAGCACAAAAAAATGTTATATCTCGGGATGTTTTGGTGCTTTTGAAATATATTTTTTCAGAATGATTCTATTTTTGAAATGGTTAGCATCTCAACAAAAAAAAAATACAAATACCCTATTTAAAGGCCACTTTAAAAGACAGCAGCAGACATTATTATATTTAATTGTTTTAAATCTCTTTTGTATTAACTTCAAGTATGACAGCAAACTGGATGAAAACTATTTTGCCGCTGCCTTATGTTATTTCTCTGATCAAATGCACTGAACTGCAGAATGTCTCTCAGAAGTAAGTTAAAAATCACTATTTGTAAGAAATGGCTTAAGCAAGCACAACAATTTTTATTAATTTTGCTAAAAAACATAGCTATATGTACTGATTCTATCCAATAGCATTCTAAAATAAGATTTTCACTGGTTAGAATTTCAATAATATAAATACACTCATAACTCTAAATATGTATGGCTCTGCTGCTGCTGACTGCTTGCCAAAGAAGTTGAGATAACCCTCTTGCAGGGAGCAATCAGTGAATACCTGATATTATGCAGTAACTAGTCTTGAAGACAAAAGTATCACCTACACAAACAAACCAGATTATTAGACTTGTTGTGTAACATGTCTCAGAAAATACCCCTGTTGTGTTGGATTTGCTATCAAAATTTCTCGTTTGCGAATGATATTTGGATGATTTATTCATGTAGATATAAACTATATTATACTTACAAGAATATGGTGCAGGTTGGCGTTGACAAGGTCAGATGCTAATCGCACTTCCTCTAACGCTCTTCTTCTATGAGAAAGATTCATAGACTGATTTACATCCAAAACACAAACTATATCCATCCGGGGCCTCTGGTTCGAGGCCCCGGCTTGCACAGTGGCACTGGAGCCATCACTACCGACGCTTTCACAGATACTCCTCACTTCACCTAAAAATAATAAGCATTTAAAACCAAAAATCTCAAAGTTCGCAACAAAAACAAAGTCCGATCTAGGCACCTGTGTCCTCCAGTGCTCCTGAATTGTTTCCAGAGCCGAAGGTTATCATTTTCTCACGTGGTTATTGACATTTGGATAGTTTATTTGCACATTTTCCGAATATTTAGCTACGCAAAATTAAATTTCTCAGCAAGTAGCTGTCTGCTGTGCCATGAACAGGCTGGCTTGTCTTGTGTTATTTAACTGACGCTAGTGGTGTGAAATGGTGTGATTGATATTTATTGATGTGAAATGCTGAACTCAGGGACTCCGCTTAGATCTTTTGTATCATCAACTCACTGTTTAATAATGATTCTTTATTTTGATAATGCTTAAAGTTTAAAGCCTTCAATTCTGTAATTTAGTGTGATGTGATATGAGTGAGTCGGACAACTATTTGATATATACTTGTTTCAACAGATTGCTGAACTTCAAAGTTCCCAAACTCGAATACAATTGATTTTGCTAAGGTTAACATTTTTTTCTAAGGGCTCTATTAATATGATGGGCCATGGCAGCATATAGTTTTGAATTACTTTCATCCTTGGACATTTTTTTGTACGAATAAGAAAATTTGTAAATTTATATGTCCAACTTAAGTAGTAGTAGGTAGTTATAGTGCCTTTATTCAAATTTATTTAAATAAATAGTAGGACATATTATGTAGACGTGCGAGTACAATATTGTTAACCTTTAGATACCAAATAATGTTTATTTTGGTTCCAATTAAGTCAAAGACTGAATTTTGATAGCAAGCTCTTGTCTCATTGAACTAAAAAAACATTATCTAAATAATATAAATAGCACATGGAAGATGTTAAATTATAATTTTCATGATGTTCAATGTATCAGCTTCCTCTTGATGACAGCTTCATTATATAGAATTAATTTAATGCCCCTCAGGTCTTCGCTTGTAAAAATTTAAACGTTCGTAGAGACTTACCTTCGTAAAGTCATATAAAGTACCTATCTAAATTCCAGTCTGGAATTTGGTTGTGATCAATCAATCACCTGCTTGGTATCCAGTAATGCCTGACTACTCAAGCCCAGTACAAAACAATCCTACGATATCATAGGATACAGTTAGACCTTGCATGGATATGTACATATTCAGTGATCTAAGTGAACATAATATCTGCAGTACGTGCCTACCTAGAAAATACTATTTATTCATTTCTTTGTCGTCCCTTGATTACTACTGTGGTTAGCTTAGCAAACAATATTACTCTGACAGACACTATAACATCATGTAAGCCGGCCAGTCAGTAATGCATACATCACTAGTGGATGTCAGATTTCCTCAAGGAAAAGCGCCCTCTAGGCAATAGCATGCGCCTTAAAACAGCCTAAGCTGTCATCGTAGTAAATTTATAAACCGCCGCTAGATGACTCTGTAAAGTCAAAGAATACCTTTGTGAGAATTATTTTGTTTCTTTTTGTGTTTATTTTTGTTTGTACAATCAACGAAATGTAATCAAGATCAAATATGCACAAGAAAAAAAGATTTTAAAGTGCACAAGATAGGCAAATAGCATAAAGCGATCTTAAAGAATCTTGTAGGCAGCTTCGGGATGTGGGGAGATAGCAGAAGAAAATAAAAAACCGTTCAAATGTCCTAAAATAGGTTATTTGTTAAAAAAATTACTCGAAACGCCATATTATTAGAATATTTTACCTTTACCTGTAACCGAGTTATCAGTTTCAGAATGTAAATTACAGGTGAAAATTCGTCATGTCAGGGAGGCAGTTCTGTATCTAATGTCAAAACGAAAGTAGAGTGTTGCTCTTGGCTAGGGCCTCAGAAGATGCATATAGGAGCTAAAGCGCCAAAGGTTTTTCAATCGTCACTCAGAAAAAACATTCATTAAGCTCTCAGTACCACCGTGGTGGCAGTAGGACCAAAATGATTTGCAAATCTTCTTTCGATAAACTGCCGTAGTAACCACCGCTGCCGTAACCTACTCGTCAATGCCAAATGTCAGCTTTGTACGCCCTGAGTGCCGAGTGCGAGTTGCAGTGAGAGAAGTGAATGACTTCACCATCGCGTTTAGCAAGCACGTAAATGTCAAATAGTATGGAATCGAGTCAGCGCCATCTAGCGGCGAATTCGAGCAACATTCAGGCCGTTAGATGGCGCTCACTGTATGCCATACAAATTCGCGTTTTGTTTCTCGCAAACGCGATGGTGAAGTTATTCACTTCTCTCATTGCAACTCGCACTCGGCACTCTGTAGTTTCGGCTGTGCGTTGTCTGTCAGCTCAAAATGAAGAGTTTACGCACTGGGCTACAGTTCACAGCACATTACAGCACAACTGACTCGCATCCGAAGAACGAGGCAACCATTTTTTCTATTACCTACAGTGAGGGTGCTTTTCCACCAGAGATGTGCTATGCTACGTTGCTGTGGATGCGTTTGATATAATATATAAATAAATAAATATGTGACAATTCACACCAATATCATCTGACCCCAAACTAAGCAGAGCTTGTACTATGGGTGTCAGAGACTGATAAACATACTTAAATATTTCTAAATACATACTTAAATAGATAATAACACCCAGACACACAACAAACACAAATGTTCGTCAGATAAATGTTTGAGTTGGGTGGGGATCGAACCCACGAGCTGCGGTGCTAAAGGCAGGATCGCTACCATTGCGCCAACAGGCCAGTCAATATAATTTAATATCCACCAATCATAATTGGTCCCGTGCTATGTTATGTGAACAATGAATAATATGATGAATGTAATATATATCAAACGCATCTATAGCAACGTAGCATAGCATATCGCTGGTGGAGAAGCAGCCTAACTTTATGCCATTGCTTCGGCAACGCCGTAAAGATAAGAGGGGTGCCTATTAAATAATATCCCTGGACATATCCCTGGACATTATTCCACACAGCGCCATCTAGTCCCAAAGTAAGCTAATTAAAGCTTGTGTTATGGGATACTAGACAACGGATAAACATACTTAAATACATTTTCTTTTGTAAATACATACTTATTATACATAGGAGACACCCAGACCAGTACAAACAGACATGTTCATGCACACAAATGTTTGTACTGTGCGGGGATCGAACCCGCGACCTCTGGTGTAGTAGCTAACTTCTTAACCATTACACCAAGTTGGTCTAAATAAACAAATCCCAAAATCTAGGCAAAAATACATCAAGATCATCTGACCCCAAACTTGCGGGCATTGAAGCCGCTAGCGTTCTTTGGGATGCGCGTGGTGAGCGACTATAACTGCTCCGGTACCATTCTGGATAAATGGGAGTGGGTAACGACCACGGGCTACTCGCCTATGACTACCATAGTGTGTAATGCATTGACTGCATTGTGCATTGTGCTTTGTGGCGGCAGGACCTACTGCAGATGGTCCCTGGTACACTTAACGGTGTGCTAGGAATAGTGTGCCCTTCTGCATAACCGTGAGGTGGTCGGGTGGGCCATTAAAATAAATCTCAGTAGTTGGTAAGGGGGGTGACCCCAAACTTATCACAGCATGTGTGTAGGTACTATGGTTGTCAGAGACTGTTAAAAACTTAAATATTTCCAACTAAATACTTATTAGAAAATGACCCCCAGACATAAAAGAAATACACATGTTCGTCTCATGAATGTTTATTATACTTAGGTGAGGATCGAACCCACGACCACTGGCGCTAAATGCTAAAGGTTCATTTATTGCATACACCCTCAAGTCAGTGCTAAATTTATAAACAAAAGGCTTACAATATGTGTCTGCTCTTGTATAACAAACTACCATTAACTATTAAATCTAAAAAGGGAATAATTTTACAATTAATATATTCAATGTTTTTACAATTTGATGGAATATCTTTACCATGATAAAGATTTCACAGTATAATTTAATTTTCCTAAACATGCTCGGAAATATTGTCATTACTTTTGAATAAAGAACACGCGAAGTATCATATTTACGTAGACTGAAAACCCAAAATCACTTCCCGGCGCGTTATTTGAATTTCGAACGAAGAGCGCGCCGGCAATGTTGTATGAAACGGTGTGCTGTTTGAATTTAGAACTCTTTCATCTATCGTACACATTGCGTTCTCGTGGCTGTATAGCCACAGATGCGTTTACCTTTCGGCACAAATTGTAAAATAAAAAAAAACAAATTGGCGGTAAAGTGGAGTTGTTATTTTGTTAATAATAATAATTAAATTTATTATGTAAAAGGCACTTTTTATTTCCTTGCATTTTTTTAAGAAAAGCACTATAATATATGCCTCGGCCGAAATGGCAATTGCCTGTCTCGTATCATTGAAGTCCTCGCCTGCGGCTCGGCCTTCAAACTCATACTCGACCGGCAATTGCCTATTTCGCTGCCTTTGCAATAATGTACTATTATTAAATGTAAAAATATTACAATTTTGTATAACTACTTATACTTAAAAGAACTTATAATTTAATTTTATATTACTGCATGTTTTTATTTTTTATGTGTGTACATACACCAACTATAGAATAAATAATCCATTTGCTAAGATTTGTAAAATAAATATTTGTTTTTAATGGTCTCAACAATAATGGTTATACATATCCTTATTTGTAGCAATAATAAATGTAAATATAGATAAAAAATTGTATATAATATACTTAATAGCAACTTTAACTCCATTGTTAAGTTTTGTTTTGTATATTTGTACACCTACTATAAAATTAATAATGCTTAATGTTCTAAGATTTATAAAATACTTAAACGTTAGTTCTTAATGGTGTTAACAACTTAACATTAAAAGTTACGAAATTGTTACGTTACAAAAAAGTATTTCTTTTACAAGAATTTACACGCTTGCTTGCTAATAGCTTGCCTTGCTTGCCGAATAGTATGTCCAGGTTGACATTAAGATCTTATTTACCCAAATGTATTCTCGCAAAAAAATGATTTTAACTACTTTACTGAAGCACAAAAAGCTAAAGGCATGATATCGCTACAATTTGCGTTAACGGGGCCTCGCCCCGTTTCAGAACAAAGTTATCGACCGATTTGGTTATTTTCTTTCATTTTTTAATTCAATTTTTAAAACATCAGGTAGTTTTTTTTTAAGAAAACCTTAAGCCCTTGGCTGTAACAAATAAAAATATAGATAGCTACCGCTAGGCGGGTCATTTAATATAATTGAAACAAACTTACCGAATCGGTCGATAACTTCGTTCTGCATCGGGGGGCAGTTAGAGAAATTACCTACCTCATTCTGTCCTGTATCTTCGTTGGTTCATCAGTCTGTTATTCTATCATAAATTATCATACAGATTTAGCGGAGTCATTTCGATATCATTATTATTTACTAGGTTTCCGCCCGAGGCTTCGCCCGCGTGTACTCCATCGTAACATATTGTGGCCAAATTATTCTGATGTACATGCTGTATTACTGTGAAGTTTTATCTAAATCCGTTCGGTAGTTCTTCCGTGAAAGAGTAACAAACCGGTACACACATAAATGCTTCCGCACTTTCGCATTTTTAACGTTAGTTAGAAGTAAGAAGTAAGATTTATAAATAACTGTGTAAATGTCGGCTCATCATCACCAAATGACCGGCAAACAATAAAATATCCATAATGTCTCGTTCCGCGGAACGACGAATGTGTTAAGAGCCATGCTCTTGTCGGTGGAGCAACCGCCATTCCAATCTGGATTGAGCCAGCATTTTAACCTCATTAAACGACATGACGTTTGCCTTTTCCTTCATTTGTAGTGTCCTTCAAGATGACCTCACTCCACCTGATGGAAAGCGGTCGTGAGATCCAGACATAAGGCTTACACGCACAGTAATGCAAAGCAATCACCGAGCTGGTCATACTCATCTTGAAGCCTGCATAAATGCCTTTACACGCTCCGCTTGAAGACCCCGGGAAAGGAACACAGGACAGGAAGGGAACACATGCGCTGGGAGAGCGTCCCACGTCTCTATGGTTCGACAAAGCAAGGAGTCACTGAATCTTTTCGTGCGTACAAATACTGGACTGTGTGTGGACGACGCCGCAATCCAGCACGCGTGGTACGGGAGTGGAAGGGTGAGGATGGGACATAAAATACAATATCTCTTCAGAGCATTCCCCATTGTAGAAGCGATAGAGGACACTCAACCTGGCAATGTCTCTACGCAATTGGAAGGCTCAAGGGTCATAGATGCCTCTCGGATTCCGATAATACGGATAGCATGCCACTGCAACCTGTCGCGACCTCTTCCTCTCCTCCTGCTTGCCTTGTCATGGAAATAATATCTCAGGTTAGTAATTGGTTAGTTATGTGTTTAGCTAGCAACGATCTATTACGTTTTTGTATAGGATTAGGCGCCCCTAGTGGTTCGTAATGGAACCAAAATAGCATACACATTTCTGAACGCAACGATCGCCGTTTATGTGACCGAAACTTATCTTAAACATACAGAAGACCGGCGAACTTGTACTGGCTCCAGACTAAGAATTTTTGCTATTTCTTCTGTTTTGAAGAAATAGTCCATACAGCAGCACAGAATAAACATTATGTCCTGCTTTAAGTACTGTCTTATCTGTGGCCAATGTAAGTTTACTCACCTGTTTATTGCCACTGACCGCATGGTCATGTTTTTTTATCTAATAGATGCTATTAGCGTATCATGCTTGCACTGGTACTGATAATAAACTAGGTCCTGAAGTTATCATTACATTACATCAGAGTACCTGTTTTATTTTCTTTTACCAGATAAGTAGTCTCCCCTTTTGACTTTGGAAAGTATTTTTTCCATTTTTGCTATTGTCAAATGGTGCTGATACTTAGGCCTCATGAAGTCAGACGCCGTCTGTCGCTAGGGTAAACGTCCCAATTTCTGTCAGTTTCTGCACTTGGCTGACTTTGCAGTGATGCTGTATTAAGAGTAGATCAGTTAATGAAAGTTGTATTGCATGACAAGGTGCAGAATTTATCTTAGTTTTTATTTATATATTAATTTTCATTCAAAACAGTAAAAAAATATAGTTAAACTCTATCCATAAGCAAAAAAGGCGATTTGTCCCAGTACTCGACACGTTTGTCCCAATAATCGTCAACATGACCTAGAAGTCGTAAATTTTTATAGATACCAAATTGAGCTCTATATATATATATATTGTATATATATAGAGTTCCATTTGGATATATTGTATGCTTCAAAAGAGCAATCCATAACTCCTTCTTAGATAAACCTTAACTCATTTACCAAACCTCTCTCCTTTCAAGACAATATTTTAAGATGTAGGTACGATATTTAGTGTATGTATCTTTAAATTTATGTATTATGATTATGTATGTGTAATATGTATAATTTTGGTATAAGTATGTTTTTTGTATTAATAGTATATTTTATTTCCGGTTTTATGAGACACCGCCAACACGACTCTCTATCTGCTTCGCCCAGTGGTTGACTGGTAGAGAATGCCATTAGGCATTAAGTCCGCCAATTGTACTTTTTCTTTGTGCAATAAAGAATAAATAAATAAATAAAACTCTATGTCTTCACAGATAA
Organism: Udea olivalis; assembly: GCA_947369235.1. Classification (NCBI taxonomy): domain Eukaryota; kingdom Metazoa; phylum Arthropoda; class Insecta; order Lepidoptera; family Crambidae; genus Udea; species Udea olivalis. The sequence continues at coordinate 7,819,318 of OX376348.1, forward strand.
GGTCTATGAACTGTTACTTTGCCTCCACAGAGAACGAATCTTGGTCTTCATTAACTCTCGGCTAGAATTTGTAACACGTACAATAATTTTAATCTAAAGTCACCTGACCTGGATGTTTTCTGCGTTTCTTGGAAAGTCTCTAAAATTAATTTGTTGAAGGTGCTCGAGTCTCATATAAGCTAATATTTAAATAATATTGTAAAAGCATTTATTTATTTATTTTATGATTTACTGTAAATTTTAACAGGTATACCTGTCACTTTATTTTCAAAAATGTTGTGCATGCTTGTAAAGGCGTACATGTATGTCCTGGATATTAAGTGGATCTGTATAAATGCTGTACATGTTTAGCTGTAAGCAAACCTGAATAAATAAATAAGTAATAAATAAATAAATAAATAAAATTAGGTTGCTAACAAAACCTGTTACTAATTAGTCATTAAATTCAGGAACTTAGTAATCAGTCATTAATTCAGGAACTTATTTTAAAGATCAACTGAGGAACATTAAAACTTTAGTTTCAAACATATCGATGCAGTTTATTCTTAAATAACGTAAGATGAATAAAATAGGACATACTTATACTTCGTGTATTCGTAATCAGTTTCATGTTTGTTTGTTCTACGACTTTTCCAATATAGATAATTTTTTTTTTGAGTTCCCATACAAAATGACCAAACAGCTGATCGAGTTCATTATTTGTAGTCGAAAAATTTAATGTCTATCAATATAGACATTAAATTATCCAATGATAAGTCGTAAAACAAACATTGAAACAGTCACAAACACAATGGATGGATGAATGGAACGGAGCATGCGTACTCGGTAGTCTATGAGTCATGGGCGGCGCTGATTGCCTAGGCATGGCACCTCACCTTTGCCATGGCTACTTTATCAAAAAAGTAACAGCTGTTTTTAACAAAACTCCAAAAATCGATAATTTATTAGGATTCATCGGTAGGATTCATAGGTTCATCTTTTTACAAAAACAACCGTTATTGTTAATTGAAATGGTTTATTAAGTAGTAACGACTTTCTTCTCTTCTTCTTCTTCTTTCATTTCAGCCTATAGCAGTCCACTGCTGGACATAAGCCTCCCCCAGGGCGCGCCACAAAGCCCGATCTCCCGTTCTTGCTATCCAGTCACTACCAGCCACCTTCTTTAGGTCGTCGGTCCAATGTGCTGGTGGACGTCCAACTCTACGCTTGCCGAGTCGTGGTCTCCACTCGAGAACCCGTCTACTCCACCGACCATCGGTTCTGCGACAGATGTGACCAGCCCACTGCCACTTCAGTTTGCTACACTTCTGGACTACGTCAGTCACCCTGGTTCTTAGCCGGATTATCTCGTTCCGGACCTTGTCCCGTAACGAGATTGCTAGCATGCACCTTTCCATAGCTCTCTGAGTGACGTGTAATCGGTGGGCTAGTTTCACAGTCAGGTTCCACTTCTCGGCTCAGTATGTCATGACCGGTAGGAAGCACTGATCAAACACCTTGGTCTGAATACCAAGGTGTTTGATCAGTGCATTGTGGCAAAGTTGACTCGAAGATGTGACGCAACTTTCCAAATGCTACGACTACGACGAAATGTTACGACTTTACTAGGTTGTATTTAAATGAAATCGATATTGATGATTGAATATAGTAATAAAAGCTTACACCTTATTAAGAAGCCTTAAAGCTCCTTTTTGTTTAGACTTCTTTATTTTTTTAATTTAATTTTTTCTAGTGTTAATAAATGGGTTTATTTCATAACTAGGTTGTATTTTTAAATGAAATCGATATTGATGATTGAATATAGTAATAAAAGCTTACACCATATTAAGAAGCCTTAAAGCTCCTTTTTGTTTAGACTTCTTTATTTTTTAATTAAATTTTTTCTAGTGTTAATAAATGGGTTTATTTCATAGCTACGAATTTTTAAGTGTCCGGGACTGACTAAAACAGTGTGGAAAGGTGCAAGGTCAATTACTTGTCATGTCTGTATAATCTTTTTCCTCTATGACCGATGATTATTTACAGCTATGTAGGGGGTGGCACTAGACAGTTTAGACACAAACTTGAACTTCAATTTACCAAAAAACTACTACTAAATTGGGTTATCAGACATTGCTGTTAAAATCTACCAAAACTAGTAGTATAATGCCACTTCAGTATCAGTGCATAACCTTTTTACACGTTGTATATTGGGTATTATTAAAAACGTCGTAATATCGTCTTTTGCCTATTATTCAGTAATTAAAATTAATCAAATGTGTAGCGAAATTTACAATCGTTTAACGCACGAAGATACACTAAACTCTAACAATGATAGCAGTACAACAAACAAAGATAAGAAACTTTAATTAAAATCTTATAACGTAATAATACCTATAGACGTTCATTGGTAATGAATATTATTATAACTCAACTTAACTAAATAAAAAAAATTGAATCTCAAGTCACTAATCCATGTTAAAATTACATATGAACTCAACAAAATGAATCATTAACATTTTAAACATACCTACTCGTATGTTAAATATAATGCTTAGCAGAAACTCAAGCATCTCAGAAGCAATAAATGTTATTGTAAATGGAACTGTGCAAAAGATACAAAAAAATGACAAAGTCAAGCAATGAAATGTGTCCTTAAAACTATCTACTTACCTTCTTTAAGGCCACTTAAGGAAAGCAAGCTAAATTCCAAAAAAAAATGTTATAGAATTCCACGAAACAACTATGTTTCTACAACCAAAATTACAAATGTACCAACAGCTTGATCTACTACTAGCAAACATTCCCATGTTGTCATTGCTAAAAATTTAAGCAAGATAGCATCATAAGCTCCTAGGTTCACCATTACACACTGATCCTTATTAGTTAATACTCAGGTCTTTTGACTTCAACAGGAAAAGAAAATCGTCAATCGAGTAGGTACTACCCGTAACGGTAGTTCTTATTTTCTGGTGCTAAAGCTAAATTCCTTTAAAGACAGAATCAGGTTCATAATTGAAGAATGTCCTAGTTACCGTCAGATTTATAGCTAACCTGACGACTATTGGGTCATATGGCTGCAATTCTGACCTAAAAGATGTCACTTACAAAAAACATAACGTAAATATTAAAAATGTTCCAAATTATAGGTTATATATATCACTAGACAATTTACTTTTCTATTACAAAAAATAACCACACTTTCACTGTGAATAACCAATACTGCACGGCAGAGGAAGAAACCTAACTTGGTAGGTGTCAGTTCTAGGACCTAAATTAGCAAAAAAAATTATAATATGGCTCTGCTTACCTTTGAACGCGTATTCAGCGGTTGCCTTATTCTTTTAAACTGAATGTGGCCATTATAATTATAGAAATAGAAATAGAAAAAAAGTTTGTTCGGTACCAATAATATACATGAAACAAAAAAAAACATACATTCGACAGCAAAACAAAAATACACTATGAATCATAACCTAATAGACAAAGGTACCAAAATGGTCTCCGCTCAGTATATAAGCCGTAACGAGATAGCTCGTCACGGCCACTGGTATTCTGCGGATGCCAACAAAATAGACACGTAGCCCAGCAGTAAACAGGCTACAAATGGTGTAGTCACATTGGTTAAAATAATATTATTAAAAGATCATAATACATTTATGGCTTAATACACTTTGATACTATATTTAGGCATAGATAAAAATACACAAACAACTACAAATACGATATGTTAAACGAAATACATATTTATTTATATTTTTCTATATTCTATAATCTCATGATGACAGGGACAAAAGGTCATACGAATGGGTAATGCTTGGTTTTACATTTCCATTTAGCCGTTATTTTTTGGATGTTCAGTAAATGTTTCCTGTAATTTACCTTAAAAGCGTTAAATAATTACGCAAAATATTTCCGAGAATGTGTTGCCAAAAAAAATTAGTGTATTGTACGGTAGGAAATCAATAAAAACATTTTTTTTCTGGAAACTGACGAGTACCCGGACGCTGTCGACATTACGTACTTCTACCTTAGCTAGCTTACACCATTAGAGCGCATTTAAATCACCTTTGGTTTTCCATGTTTGTGATTGGTACCAAAATGGTGCTGTCAATATGTTATTGTAGGCCTCATGACGCCGTTTGTCGTTGGCTAGCTTAGACTAATTAAAAATTGCATTGGGATTTGACATTGCCATGTCATGTCATGTCATGTCAAATCCCAATACAATTTTTTTACGCAAACGATAACGTAAATTTAAAGTGGCAACTCGTGGTAGACGTACTGATGTCAGGTAAAAAGTATAATTTTATAATATTTTTTTTGATTGTAAGGTATTTTGTGCACCTACCGCCAATTTTGACATTTATTATGGTTATTTGATGAAACTTGTGTTTTTAGCTTGTAGACGACTTGGATTTTATTCTGTAAGTGTGCAAGTTATTGAATAAATAAATAAAATTGAATAAATAAAAATAAATAAAGTAGGAAGATCTTTTTCATATTTTAGGTAGGTAATATCTCTTCTATTTTAAACTGTCTTATATGAAAGCAAGAGGGAAGATACAGCACTCTTCTTGATAGGGGCACACCTATCTTGCTATAAGTAGTGAGTGCGTGTAGTGTATTATGAGAAAATAAGTATTTTAAATTAAACCTAGGTTTATAAGCGCAGCTTTCAGATTGGTTTATTTTACCTTTACAAATTTAATCATCGAACCATTTTAAAGGTTTAATTTTAAATATTCATGGGCAATATTAATCATCGTTCAGTAGGATCCTGCAAATCAGACTCAAAGTTTTCGATCTCCAGTTCAAATTTCAAAATATACAGCATACAGGCGACAGCATTTTTTTGGTTAAGGATGAAGACATCAATAAAATAAACGTAGGTTTTATACGACTAAACTGTTTATTCACGATTGTTATTATTGCTAATGTAATACTCTGTAAAACAAACAATAACTTCACATTTTTTTTAAATGCTTACCGGATAGAATTTAATAAAACACCGTTGTCAGTAAAGATCGATGATCCCGTAATACCAACAGACTTATCGCTCGCCAGGAATATAGCCAGCTCAGCTATCTCGCTTGGGTCACTCACTCTCTTCAGAGGCGTGCGGGCTCTCCAGTTATCCCATTCCTCTGGTCCGCCTAATCCACCGGTTTCAAGGATGTCGGTTACAACAGGTCCTGGATTTATAGTATTCACTCGTACTCCCAAAGGTGCAAATTCTAGAGCAATCGCTCTGGAAAAGTGATCCAGTGCAGCTTTTGATGTAACATAACAAAAACTCTGCTCTCCCAACACCGTTGCGCTGGCAATACTGGATATGTTAATGATATTGCCTTTAGTTGTAATTATATGCTTACCGGCAAGATTAGTGAGAACGACAATAGACCGCAGGTTAGTAGACAATAGCCTATCAAATTCTTGAACTGCGTCTTCAGCAAGAATACTCACTTTGTTAATAATTCCAGCATTATTAACCAGCACATCTAATTGTCCGAAGGCTTTCAGAGTATCATCGATGATCCGCTTTGCATCGACATCCTTCGACACATCAGCTTTGATCACGAGTGGTTCGCTGCCAACCTGTTTGATCTTCTCTGTTACGTTTTTCAGTCTGGTCTCATTCCTTCCCACAATGGCAACTTTGGCTCCTTCTTCTGCAAACTTCAAAGCGATTGCTGCTCCAATACCTGAACTTGCCCCCGTCACTAGAACGACTTTGTTGCTGAAGCTCATTTTTTCAATAAGAGGTGTACAAGAATCAAAAGTTTGTTGCCTTAGATTGCTCTATTAACGTTATAGACGAACATTGCTTATTTATAGTAAGTCTAAGCAGATAATACCTGGTTACGGTTGGATTGCTACGATAAAGTATTATCACCACCACTTGAAATATTTTGCAGAGTCAGGTAGCGGTAGCAATTAGAATTTCTGTCATGGTTTGATAAAATGTGTTACTCTCTCGAGGCGAAGACGACTTTGTTAATTTGATTTCGCCATTATTGAAATGTGTACTTTTCAACTGTATTTTTTTTTTTTTTTCCGCCAGACAACACACCTCTTGTAATGGTCTCGAAGTAGGGATTCTTATCCCTGTGTTACGAGGTACCACACAAGGAAATAAGCCAGGGGCGTCTCCCAGCACACCCAGACCCGAGTCAATTCAGAAAAGATCGTTTCCTGAATTGACCCGACCGAGAATCAAACCCGGGACACTACAGAAATCGAGGCGAGAAACCGTGCTGCAGCGCACTACGCCAATCGTGTCGTCCATAATTGTATAGCCATTTTGTCCCTAAAGTTCTGAAGCTAAAATTTGTACAGGTCGATCGGTCTTCTTTTTTTAACTTGAAGCTTAGAAAAGACTAAGACTAACTATACAAAGTCGCAACTACAGAAAATGCTAGTCTCTAAAAGTTTATAAACTAATAACACTAACAACGCAAGTATAAAAAATATTTGGTCCAACAAACTAAAAAGCTTATTATACTTTTAATCTCGTATAGACGGCGAGCAATTTTCAGTGGTTCAGTACGTCTACTAGAGTTGCCACTTTAAATTTACATTATCGTTGTAAATTTGAGCCGTATTATTATTAATGTTATAAACGGGCACTGTTTTGACCTGACAGATAGGAATAACTCGAAAATGGGTTCTTTTTAGATGTAAACTTAATCATGATGTATCTACTAGCTAGTTTAAGAATACGGTTCAATTATGATAAGTTGTAATATTATCTCGCTGGGTAATGATTGTAATCTGCTTGCATGCCTAATTTAAATAAATAAAATACATCTCAGTGTTAAAGATTTTTTGCTACCTAACTTGTGATGTGGGAATCAAACCCAATGTCTCCGACTAGATTTTTTTTTTTATGACTTGATAAACGTGCGCTTCAACGCGGTTTTTCGCATTGACTTGCGTGATTTCACGGGTTGGATTCCCGGTCAGGTGATTCTGAAAACGAACTTTACTAAACTTGCTCGGTCTGTTGGGAGACGCCTCTGGCTATACTTGTCTGGTACCTCGTAACACAAGGATATTTATCCTTACCTTGAGCCGTTGACAACTGGTGTAATATGCTACTGGGTATATTCAAATATTTATTTTGTGTGTGTGCATAACTCAAGAGTGTGCTGATATCGTTATCGCTGTCACAACATGTGACAAGCTATCGGCTAAGACTTTTTTATAAATAGCTTTTTTGTCATTCACGTTAATAGAGCTGTCTCGGGCGCAAGGCTTGTTTTTTGTTGTGTACGCCAAAATGAGCTTCAGCAACAAAGTCGTGTTGGTGACGGGGGCAAGTTCAGGTATTGGCGCAGCCATCGCTCTGAAGTTCGCTGAAGAAGGGGCCAAAGTGGTCATTGTAGGAAGGAATGAGACCAGACTGAAAAACGTAACAGAGAAGATCAAACAGGTTGGCAGCGAACCACTCGTGATCAAAGCTGATGTGTCGAAGGATGTCGATGCAAAGCGGATCATCGATGATACTCTGAAAGCCTTCGGACAATTAGATATGCTGGTTAACAATGCTGGCATTATTAACAAAGTGAGTATTCTTGCTGAAGACGCAGTTCAAGAATTTGATAGGCTATTATCTACTAATCTGCGGTCTATTGTTGTTCTCACCAATCTTGCTGGCAAACATCTCGTTGCGACCAAAGGAAATATCATAAACATATCCAGCATAGCCAGCAGAGCGGTGATGAGAGAACAAAATTTTTGTTATTGTACATCAAAAGCTGCTTTGGATCACTTTTCCAGAGCAATTGCTCTAGAATTTGCATCTTTGGGAGTACGGGTGAATACTATAAATCCTGGACCAACAGTAAGTGACATTTTTGAGACCAGTGGAATGGGCGGTCAAGAGATATGGGATGACTGGAAAACTAAAACACCTCTTAAGAGAGTGAGCGATCCAAGAGAGATAGCTGAGATTGCTTTATTCGTGGCAAGCGATAAATCGGTTGGTATTACGGGATCATCAATCTTCTGTGATAACGGCGCTTTATTATAAACTACCCGATAGAAAATTCAATTAAGCAGCATAAAAATTTGATATGTATTATTTTTATAATAATAATATAATAATAAAACTTTATTTCAGACCAGAGATTTTTATATTTTATTTAATTAAGTATAATACTTATTTATGTTTATCAAAGATTTTCAGTGTATTAATGAGCAATGATAGGGTGATTCCAGGGAACTTGCACCTTTTGTATAACGCCGCAATATTTTAAATATAATAAATATCCCTGGACATTATTCCACACAGCGCCATCTAGCCCCAAAGTAAGCTAATTAAAGCTTGTGTTATGGGATACTAGACAACGGATAAACATACTTAAATACATTTTCTTTTGTAAATACATACTTATTATACATAGGAGACACCCAGACCAGTACAAACAGACATGTTCATGCACACAAATGTTTGTACTGTGCGGGGATCGAACCCGCGACCTCTGGTGTAGTAGCCATCTTCTTAACCATTACACCAAGTCGGTCGTCATATATATTACTAACATTTCGATAGTTAAAATTGTTGTCATTATTATTCTATCGAGGCCCATAAATGGAAGTGTGACTGGTGTCATTTGTGACCCCAAAATGCCGATCAAGCTGAAGGGGCAGGTCTATAAAACCATCGCTAGGCCTGTTCTTTTATATGGCAGTGAAACATGGCCGTTACTAGAGCGACACAAGCAGGAGCTGCGCGTCACGGAAATGAAGATGCTGCGGTGGATGTGTGGAGTCTCACGCAATACTAATTGTTATTTACTATTGTTATTTAAACGACTTCGATACATGATTTCATTAGCTTTCTCAGTATGTTATCCCGTTATAGTAACACCGATATTGTTGTTAACTTTTACGCAACTGTTAAAAAATAAAATTGTCACCAATTCCATGGCATTTTGGCCATGGTATTAAGTTTGCGATTATTGAACTGACTGGTTTGTATGCTTGAGATGAACATCTTAATGATCAGTATGGAAAACTTTACACATTATTATTGTAAACGGTCATTAAAACATAAGATTCAAATGCAAACTGTTTTCCCGTAGTTAAAATGTTTTACAGACATGATTTAGGTAAAAATTTCAAAAAAAACTATTCTAAAACAAAGCACTAAAAAGTAAAGAAATAATTGCGTACCTATTCTTCTAAAACTTACACGATAATGTAGGTAGGTGTTATTGTTATTGTTGGAGTCGGTGTCAGCCAAGGAAACACTACAATATACCTAGCAATATACCTACTTCTTACATATCACGTTTACGTATGTATGTAGGTAGTTACATACCTACATTGGCTGACACCGACTCCAACAATAACAATAACTGCACCTACATTATATTATCGTATAAGTTTTAGAAGAATACGCAATTATTTCTTTACTTTTTAGTGCTTTGTTTTGGTATAGTTTTTTTTGAAGTTGGTTTTTTTTTTTTATTTCTTGATTTTCAGTGAATAGTTCTTATTTATTTTATACATCGAAAAAGTATCGTCCAATTGCTCCTAAGAATTAAAGAGTTCCGTTACTTTGTCATGGATCCCAATCAGAACCTAACACTCATCAAACTACCCTTGAAGTATATCCTTTCCAATAAAAAAAGAAGCATTCAAATCGGTTGGCGTGATAATGAGTTATTCGTCCATTTGTCGCGCATATGGTTTATCTAGATTTAAGACTTATATGGATTTCCCATGGATGCCACTGTCAGAACTTGACCAAACTAAAATGGAACTACACGGGCACCATTAGCTTTCAAATAAATAAAGAATTATCAAAATCGATTGGCGTAATATTAAGTTATTCGTCCATTTATCGTACATTTGTCGCGCATTTCGTCTATCTAGATTTAAGACTTATATGGTTTTCTCATAGATGCCAATGTCAGAACTGGACCAAATTAAAATGAAACTACACGGGCACCATCAGCTTTCAAATAAATAAAGAATTATCAAAATCGATTGGCGTAATATTAAGTTATTCGTCCATTTATCTTCCATTTGTCGCGCATTTTGTCTATCTAGATTTAAGACTTATATGGTTTTCTCATGGATGCCAATTTCAGAACTAGACCAAATTAAAATGGGACCATTCTGGAAGCACCAGCTTTCAAATAAAAAAAGAACGATCAAAATCGGTTCACCCAGTCGAAAGTTATGAGGTAACAAACATAAAAAAAAAACATACAGTCGAATTGAGAACCTCCTCCTTTTTTTTAAGTCGGTTGAAAATTACAGCACATCAGACGTATGTTAAACTTGAGACCTATGCCTAAACTAAGGGTTAGGGTTCCTCCAGATCTCTCCACTTACGTAACGCACGGGTCGTATCATACATCTTGATTAGAATAAATGGGTTCCTTCGTTGTATTAACTGTTAATCTGGTACGTTTCAGTTCACAGGTAAATAAACATAGGAAAACCTAAGTTTACCAGACATGAAAAACTACATAGTAAGAAATTGTCTGAGAGAGCTAGCAGAGTCAAATTTGAATTTCAACACAAAAACTATTAACAACTTTTAGCTATGGAAAAAGAGAGGCAAATTAGGAAAAAAAACATTGGAAGAGTAATAAAATTAACTAAGTGATCTTTATGCGTATGTCACTCGCTTGAGGGGCGAAGCTATTGAGAAACGTGACGAAGCACTCACCGTCTCTCTCGACATCTCAAAGGCATTCGGCAGGTTTGGCACGATAGTCATAAAAGCAAGGTTTCTGCACACTGATTTCCCTTCGCAACTTTTTGACTATATTTCTGACTTCCTGAGTGAATAAGGGTAGTCATTGATGGCTAATCTTTCGAAATATCGGCTATAAATGTATGATTTCACTGACACTTTTCCTGCTGCACATTAACCACCTGTTGTGCCCAGGTATCGTTGGAGACGCAGACGATAGCACCGTTGGCCCGCACCAGTTTCGCTGAGACTGTGTCCCTAAGGGAGCCAATGGTTGAGGAGATAAGTCAACGTTAGGAGCATTGTTCGACTGGGGCGAACCTCGTTGAGTCCAACGCCAACAAAACCCAGGCTTGTCTGTTTTCTGCCAAACAGAGTCCTTTTAATCGGGCTACTTCTTTCTTGAATGCACCTGTACCGATAACCAACCATCTCGAACTTCTAGGTATAGATCTTTTGTCTAACCCCAACTTCGGTAGGTATATTAAGTCCACAGCAAAAACCGCTGCCAATAAACAAGCCATCCTCTTTACGGTTCGGCGATACTTCACACCGGAACTGCTGCTCCACTCGTATCAAGCACTGGTTAGGTCATGTGTGGAGTACTGCTGCCGCCTGTGGGATGGCTCTGCCGAATACCAGCTGGACGCATTGCACTCAGCGGACCGAAGGGCTAGATGACTCAAAGGGCGACAATACGCTCGTTGGAACTAAACTCGAGTTTGGAGCATCGGCGCAAAGTCACCTGGCTATCGGTATTTTTAAAGGTGTATTTTAGAGAGTTTGCGCAGGAACTACACAACTTCATACCACTCTCTACTACTAAACACCGATTATTTGAATAGTTATTCGGTAAAACTATTACATGATTCTTTTTATTTTGTTCATTATGTAAGTGATTATTTTCAAGAGTAAAAAACTAATATTATTGAATTTCAAACAAAAGATTGTTTTTAGTAAAAGTTTCGAAAACGATATTGTTACACAATTTTAATAACATCGTTTTAAATCGCTATGAGGTTGAAATTTAGAAAATATATTTTGAAGTACCTAGAGCCTCTCCTTTTTTGTTTTAGATTTCTTTGTGTAGTTTATTTTAATACAATCAATTACGTGGGCTCCTATTTCAATTCCATGGCTCCAAAAATGACAATATTTTTCTCTGAATGATCTAGTAATCCTAGACAAGTGCCTTAGAGGAGTTTAAAGTAGTTTTTGATCTTTTTTAAGAAAGTAATTTTAGATTTTACCTACGCTAATATAAAAAAATACCATGGAAAATGATGGCTAGAACACTGTTTTTTAAAATCACGATACCTATCGTAAAATAAAGCATAAGAAACCCACGCTCATATTTTGTTTCAGTTCATAACATTGCATTTTGTGAACTGCTTCAAATAATACAGAGTTGAATAAATTTACAAAACTTATTGTTTTAAGGAGTGTTTTGTAATCACTTTTTATACTTAGTTTACATTTATTCAATTTGAATGTCTGGTTGAATACTAACCAGCTCATTGCAAAGTAAGTTATGTGACTGGTTTATTTATTTTTACAATATGTTTGAGTCAAACGATACCCGGCTAACACCTCAACTTGTTAACGAACTAGGTGCCAATTTAGTTCATTCAGCTAATGATGATATGAATGAATATTAATTAATCTTCAAGGCCAGAGTGAATAGCACTCTGGCCGGATTGAAGATGATCCATTTTGAATGAAAAATAATGAATAAAGAGAGTATATACATACCGGGTGATTATCAAAAGACTCACAAAAATGATATGGCATACTCAGTTAGTGATGTGGTAACCAAACAAACAAAGTTGAAAAAACAAACAAAGTTGAAAAGAGTAACTATCGAGTTTCTTGCCGGAGTCTTCTCGATAAGAAGCAACGTCCGAACCGGTGGTAGATTCACATCATGTATATTCACGATGTGTACTAATATTGTACTATTTTATTTACGTTTATTATTATTATTTCTATATACTTTTTTTGACATGTCATAAGTGCTTTGTACAAGCTTAAATGAAAAAATGATTTTTTACTTACTTACTTTACTTAGGTAATGTAAGCGAAAATTTGTTTTTTCAATTATCTTTATTTTTAAAGTTTTCATACAAAAAATACTGACCGTTCGAGTGACCAAGGGTTACCCTATCTTAAATTCTAATTCTTTTAGTGCAAATTTCAAATGTTCGAAATCGTTTAGCACTTTTTTCGTTTTTCATATTTTCATGTCATCGAAAGCACGATTTCAGAAATTACGATTTTCGTTAGTTGTTTTTTTCAAATCCCACATGATTTGATTTCTAACTAACACTTTGACTATTGTTTTCTTATATTTACGCGAACATTACACATTGAAATGAAACCACTTTACGGATTCTACTCACGGAATTTATATTTTTACATTTTCTAACCCGACGTTTCGACTCCTTCACAGCAGTCTTGATCACGGGATGCCTTAGATGTTATATGTCAAGAAAGTAATTATTTACATAGCAACCGTCACTCAACTACCGTCATTTTCACTATCATCCCCGGTAACATTCCTATCCACGCAGAAAGAACTAACCGTATCTTGAAGTCTTACAGTATTGTGCTGCCCCCTAGACTTTAAGTATAAACTTAAATTCCGCGAGTAGAATCCGTAAAGTGGTTTCATTTCAACACTTTGAATGTTAGTTGATTCAGTTCCCGAAAACACGTTTCCAATATTTTGAAAAGCCAGCACTGTATCGTTCAATTGAAATCATCAATTTTATCAACCACCTATTAAATCAAATGTACAATAATTTCACTTCTTGTCAAATTGGTGCAATAATATTATTAACAATTTATGAAGTAATTGATTGTTTAGAATGCAACTTAAAATTATGAATTTATAAAGCATAAAGGCTTTCTGGCGCTTCGCCGGCCGCTGGGGCGTCACGCTCGCTACGCTCGCTCGGCTCGCGCGTTTTGGTCACAGTTCTAACCTAACGTAGCCTTTGACCACGGCATGTCGGATTTCTTTTGCATTTTATTGCAATTTTTACAATTTCTGATAACTTATTAGGATTAACAAATAAAAAAAATAGATATACACATTATGGAAATGAAAAATTCTTGAAATTAATATACAAAAACAAAACCTTGGCAAAAATAAAAAATAAAAAAACCGATAATCGGTTAACAGTTTTTCTTGAAATGAAATTTCTAGTTTCTAAATATGTGGGAAAAAACCAGCTGGTGTTTGAAACTTCGTTGTGTAGTTTTCGTACAATTGAAATTCAAACTAAGGATTTTCGACATGTTATTTGATTGTTACTTGACTGTTAATAAACCCGATAGCTCCATTGGTAATCACATTATAATTAAAATATTAGCTTTCCGCCAGCGGCTTCGCTCACAAGTGGATCATTCTCCTGCTGAAAAAAAAGCCTAAATATATAGTTATTCGTCGATAATGTAGCTTGAGTAAAGAATGTTTTGAATCGGTCAACGGGTCAAGTAGTTTGAGTTTATTTATTACGATTAAGACCCATTATACAATGGATACCTATTAAAAAGCATATTTTTTTTTTAAATTGTTGTAGGTGGACTCAGATGTTTTTGGAACGGCTAGCCCCTTAGCCACTCCCCCAAGATCCGCTACTGTAGGAGTGATATCATCGCTCATGGATTCGTTGTAAAATACTCAAAGCGCAGTACTTTTTTATTGTTATTGGACTTTTAAGTTTAACCACAGGTTATGTCATTCCCAATGCGTACTTTTCAGACTAATTCAGCTCAATTAAGTTAGGCCGTGCATAAATAAGAGGCCAAGTCAGTTAAAGTAAGTGCCTTTAGCAGATTACGTCTCGAGAAGATCTTTTTTTGAAGTCAGAACAAAAAAAGATAAGAACGTATCTATAGCTAAAATAACTAGGCCGTTAAGGCAATTCATAAAATTGCGAATCTTAACTAACAAAGACCACTTGTACTGTTTTGTTCTCAATTCACTGTACCTGCATCCATAATTGTAGTAAGTGACTGTGCATCATTTCATCAGACTGTAAAATGTAAATTTTAGAATGTATGGATCCCAAATTAGAAAAGATTAAATTGGAGCTGATTAGGCGTCTGATTATGCCGTCATTACCATGGTATTGTTATTTGCTTTGCAGAATATGAATTTGCAAAATATGTTATAAACCTGACTTTGCGAAATATTTCAGTACCAGCCGATATTCTAATCGTTATCGCCCTAATAACATGTGACAAACAATCAGCTTCGACTTATTATAAATAGGATTTTAGGTTATTGATGTTAATAAAGCTATCTCGAGCGCAAGCATTGTTGTTTACGTAAAAAATGAGCTTCAGCAACAAAGTCGTGTTAGTGACGGGGGCGAGTTCAGGTATTGGTGCAGCAATCGCTCTGAAGTTTGCAGAAGAAGGGGCCAAAGTTGCCATTGTGGGAAGAAATGAGACTAAACTGAAGAACGTAACAGAGAAGATCAAACAAGTTGGCAGCGAACCGCTTGTGATCAAAGCTGATGTCTCAAAGAACACCGACGCGAAACGGATCATCGACGATACATTGAAAGCATTTGGAAGACTAGATGTGTTGATTAATAATGCAGGCATAATTAACAAAGTAAGTATTCTTGCTGAAGACGCAGTCCAAGAATTCGACAGACTATTATCTACTAACCTGCGTTCTATTGTCGTTCTCACCAATCTTGCTGGAAAGCATCTAGTTACATCCAAAGGCAATATCATTAACATATCCAGCATAGCTAGCAAACAGGTATTCAAAGATAGAAGTTTCTGTTATTGTACATCGAAAGCTGCTCTGGACCACTTTTCTAGAGCAATTGCTCTAGAATTGGCACCTTTGGGTGTACGAGTAAACACAATAAATCCAGGGCCTGTTGTAAGTGACATTCTCGAGAATAGCGGATTGAGTGGACAACAGGAATGGGATTACATGGAAACTCAAACTCCTCTTAAGAGAGTGAGCGATCCAAAAGAGACAGCTGAGCTGGCTTTATTCCTTGCCAGCGAAAAGTCTGTTGGTATTACGGGATCTTCGATCGTCACCGACAACGGTGTTTTATTAGAGGCTCTTCGGTGAGAAATGTAACATAATGTAGTAGTTAATTTTGATTGATTTTCATATTGATTATGCAGTTGTGTAATCTATATAATGACATTCATCGCAAATAAAAGTCCATATTGGAACACACATTTTATTGTTAATTGATATCCTTCCCTACAGGTAATCTGCTTCCTTTTACCTACCTACAAGCTACGATTTATAAATTGTTATACATGTTTATTTATTTATGTACGAAAAGTTCTTTGTGTCCCTTTAGTAGATAAATATATGGGACAATTAAAAAAGATATCATGTAATTTAGCCATAGTATACATATAAGGACACGCGGGCGAAGCCGGAAGCTAGTAGGTATTCCATAAAATTAAACATCCCGATTTGTAAATTCATAACAGAGATACTTATAAGTTAATTCACCTAACATTTAAAATCCGTAATCCGGCCAGTAGTGTAAAACAAACAACAAAATCAAATCGGATTTAAAACCTAAAAAAGATTATATTGTTTTAATGGCTTTATATTTTGTCCAATATGACTATCCTAGGTGACCCCCGGTGGAGTTGTTTGGCACAACTTTTATGTAGCATAATAGTCAAAATGCATAATATTATTACATACATAGCATAATAGTCTTAACGCATATTATTACACAGCATAAAATAGTTAGTCCTAATATTTTAAATCCATAATTTAAGATGGTATAATTAGTAAAATCTCTAATAAAAATTCCACTTGGCCTATGAGGGTAGGTCGCCTTGTCGTGGCGGGGGGGGCTTAGTACTGGTGACAGGTGGAACCACCGGGAAGCTAAGAGGGCTCAGGCGTGGCAGTGCGGTGGACTTCCCACCCACCCACTGCCTGCCACCGGGCGTGGTGATGGTATGGTGCCCACCTGCCTACCACTGCCCGCCCAAAGGGGCGCCCACGGGCGCAGCGCCTTACGGCGCGAGGTGGGGGACGCGGTGCGGATCATGTTTGCGGACCTAGTAGGGTCCGCGTACGGTGGGAACGAGCGGGCTTGAGTACAGGGGTGCTTTTGCCCGCAATGCACGGCTTTCACCGCGACGGTGGAAGTACCTGTGTGCTCCAGGTGCTTCCGTGGCCTCCCCCATTTATTGAGGGGTCGGCTGGAGGGGGCCCCCACACGGGGAAGTACTGGCGGCGGGGCGTAGCGAAACTTTTTAGGGACCCCGCCTCGCCGCTGAAGTGTTGAGGTCGAGTACCGTGGGGGTTCAGTCAGTAGAAGTCCGACATACCCGGCGAGGTATCCATGAGGATTTCCCCACGATAATAAAAAAAAGGTTGTAACTGCGACCTCATGGCCAGAGCCAAAACTATACTTATTATACTTGGTTAGTTAGAGAATGTTAATTGAACCATTTTTTTTTAATTAAGTATATAACGTTCATTGTCAGAATATGTTGTTGTTATTGTAAATTAAAAATTTGACAACACGGTTGGTGCAGTGCGCTGTGGTACGATTTTACGCCTTGACTTGCGTGGTGTCCCGGGTTCGATTCCCGGTCGGGTCAATTCAGGAAATGATCTTTTCTGTATTGACTCGGGTCTGGGTGTGCTGAGAGACGCCCCTGGCTTAATTCTTAATTTTATTTTCCATATTTTTCGTGAAAACATTTTATTAACTTATAATAGTTAGGTACGAGTACCTGCTACGTCTACATATAATTACGAGTATGTGTAAGATTGGAAACAAGTTAAATAATAATGTATGCAGACTTCAGTCTTTTCTATGTATCATGAGATGGGGCTATTAGCGGTTTCCTCTCAATACAGGCTTCAATACAGCATTTTCCGAACAAATGTAGTATAGTAATATAGTAGTGAAATCAAACAAATGAAATTGTTTTATTTTTATTTTTATTTTATTCCTTGTAGTTTTTGTCCGTTGTCCGTGTCGATTGATGATCCCGTAATACCAACAGACTTATCGCTCGCTAAGAATGCAGCAAGCTCGGCTATCTCCCTTGGATCACTCACTCTCTTAAGAGGAGTTAAAGTACTCAAGGTGTCCCAGTCCATTTGTTTGTCCCAACCACTGGCTTCAAGGATGTCTGTCACAACAGGTCCTGGATTTATTGTGTTTACTCGTACACCTAAAGGCGCAAATTCTAAGGCAATGGCTCTTGAAAAGTGGTCCAGAGCAGCTTTCGATGTACAGTAACAAACACCTCCTTTCAACACCATTGAGCCGGCTATGCTGGATATGTTTATGATATTACCTTTCGTAGCAACAAGATGCTTACCAGCAAGGTTGGTGAGAACGACAATGGAACGCAGGTTAGTAGCCAAAACCCTATCGAATTCCTGGACTACATTTTCATCAAGAATACTTGCAATATTGGCAATGCCAGCGTTGTTAATCAGGACGTCTAGTTTACCGTAGGATTTCAGTGTGTCGTCGATAATTCGCTTCGCATCGGCATCTTTGGAAACATCAGCTTTGATCACGAGCGGTTCGCTGCCAACCTGTTTGATCTTTTCTGTTACGTTCTTCAATTTAGTCTCATTCCTTCCCACAATGGCGACTTTGGCTCCTTCTTCTGCGAACTTCAGAGCGATGGCTGCGCCAATACCTGAACTGGCTCCCGTCACCAACACGACTTTGTTGCTGACGCTCATTTCCTAAATTATTGTTAAAAAAGCAATCGACCAGCTTGGTACGTAAAATGGCTCTACTAACGTAAATGAAAATAGGAAATGCCTCTATATAGTAAGTTAGAGCGGAAATTATTTGTGCATGTCATCGCGACGATATCAGAATGTGTCTCAGCATGACTCATGAATAAATGGGTAACCATAATTTTAATATCTATGAAATCAAAATCCATATCTTCAATATGTACATGTAATTAAGAAATTTATATAAAAATAAATATGAAATTGTATTTCTCTGAGCAGTTAACATTGGAACTTGAAGGCAATGTATCTCAATGTACTTAGTACATAGTTCCAATAACAATGTAAGATGTTCCTATTATTTATACCAGGTGATTATAAAGAGACCTACAAAAACCAGACGGCATACTCAGTAAGCACCTAGTAGAAACTACGTAAGTGAAAATTTGTTTTTTTTTTCAATTGTCTTTAATTTCAAGGTCATGAAATAAAATCAGTCTAAAAGTCGGTTTTTTTGTATGAAAACCTTAAAATTAAAGCCAATTGTAAAAAAAAAATCCACTCATGTTATTTGCGCCAGACAACACACAACTTGTCATGGTCTCGAAGTAAGGATAAATATCCTTGTGTTACGAGGTACCAGACAGGGATTTAAGCCAGGGGCATCTGCAGACCAGAGTCAAATTATGAAAGAACGTTTGACCCGACCGGGAATCGAACCCGGAACACCACGGTAAACGAGGCGATAAACCGTGCTACAGCGCACTACGCAAGTAGTGTCGTCAGTTACTAAATCACTTACCAAGTGTGCCATATAATTTTTGTAAGTCTTTTGATAATCACCCGGTATATTAACATATTTAATAGCACGGGACTTTGCTTGTCGCTCCTATTCATAGCATTAATTCGTGCCAGTTAGTCTAAAATCCTTTGATGCCATGTCATGCCATAACTCAGATGTTATTTCGGGTGATTATTTATACTGACTTAGCAAATCTCATTCACAGTCCGCCCGTGTACAACCCCTATCTAAACCTATTTATTAATTCCTAAAATGACACAATAAAATTGATTCGATTACGGAAGGTAATTACAATGAGTAATGTTTTGTTATTATGGACAAGCAAAGTTTTCATCTTTGATTGTTATGTATTTGAAAGAAACACAGTATTAGACCACTTTCACATTAGGGCGTCAGCAGCGCGACAGCAGCGCTGCAGCAGCGGATGACTTCACATTATAAAAACAGCGGCGCAGTCGCCGCGCGATAGCACTTGGATTAGGGCGGTGCGATCCACGCAATAATTAATCTTTCGGTGCCGAAATCGCACATTTTGCTGCCTGCCAACAAACACGTGCACTTACAACCCTAGCTTGGCGCCTACTGAACAGTGTTTAGACAATTAATCTTCCTAACGTACATATCCAGCTCGTAAAACGGTACATTTTGGGGTAAAAAGCTACATAAGATTTTTTTTACTAAAATCGAGTGATTTTTGCGTAATTATTAGCTTCTCTCGCCAAACAATCTAATTTTGGGGTTCTAGGCATGAGAAAACGTACCTATTTCATTCATTAGGGCATTTATAAAAGTTTTACTCAATTCGAAAAACCATCAAGTCAATTTGTTGATTTAATTTTTGAGAATTTGAGATAAATTTTCCGTCTTGTTCTTAAATTTAGATGTTGAGTAAAATGTGTAAAATGTACGCTAACGGCAACGCTGGTGTAGTAGCAGGTACTGAATGTAGCGACTGCCGCGCGCCGAAGACGTGCTGCTGTCGCGCTGTCGTTTATAGTATAAAATATCAGCAGCGCGACTGTCGCGCGTTTGTAGCGCGACCCTCGCGGTGCTAAAGTCGCCTAAATGTGAAAGCACTCATATTTTTTATTAAGACAATCGTCATTAATAGATTAGAACATCGCTTGCGTTCGTACCTTCACGCCTTTTTCCTAACGGGTGTAGACAAAGACCACATCTTTCCACCTGCTGGTTTACGACACATATCTTGCGCTTCTTCTATTCTCATTAATCCTTTCATGCATGCTCGTCGATTATGGGTACTCTTAACCTGACCTTTTCTATTTTTATATTATTTAAACCCTCGCCTAAAAAGTTTTGTTGATCACCTTTCATCCATCCTTTCCATATGGTCAAACTATCTTAGTAGAATCCTCATCTCGATTCCTAATCGCTTGGTGGTGTCAATCAGACTGGTAAAGTTTACATATAAATACATATGGATTTACTTCTAAGATAACTAGCTTTACTGTAAAGTTTCACGTAAATCCGTTTAGAAGTTTTTACGTGAAAGAGTAACAAACATACATATATCACAAACCTTCGCATTTATAATATTAGTAAGATAACACCCCAACTTAACAAGGGTTCGTCACATGAATGTTTGTCAGGGATGGGAATCGAACCCACGACCTCCAGCGCTCAAGGCAGGATCTACGCGCTACCATTGCGCCACCAAGCCAAATGTCCAACAGAAAAGTTATAAACACAATTATGCATCCTACTCCTCGGCACGTGGCGTTCTGTCATGGATTGTACGCAAGGTCCAAAACTAATACGTTGGTACCATGAGTAAATAGTCTAAAATTAGTGCCGACCGGTCCATGTACCGCAACCTTCCTTTAATACATACCTATTCAAAGTTGCAAAAGAAGGAATAGAGACCAATCGTGGACCAGTCTTATTGTAATTGCAACACTCTGACTCTGATGGAACCATATCTCAAGTAACTCTTCATCATAGGAATTTTAATAATTGCTGTTTCTAGCTGACTTGCATTCAAAATTTCAAGTCATGCTAAAATATACTTCGCTATCGTGGTGACTTGCATAGATTAAGTATATCTGCTGATACACACTATAAAACGGCATTCATATTTCCCATTATATCAGTTTACCTATTTTAGGCAACAAGCTTGTCGATTGTTGTGTCCGTAATAATTTAAGAAAATGAGCTTCAGCAACAAAGTCGTAGTAGTGACGGGGGCGAGTTCAGGTATTGGCGCAGCCATCGCTCTGAAGTTCGCAGAAGAAGGAGCTAAAGTCGCCATTGTGGGAAGGAATGAGGCTAAACTGAAGAACGTTACAGAGAAGATCAAACAGATTGGCAGCGAACCGCTCGTGATCAAAGCTGATGTCTCCAAGGATGCCGATGCGAAGCGGATCATCGACGACACACTGAAAGCCTTTGGAAAACTAGATGTGCTGATTAATAATGCAGGCATTGCCAACCATATGAGTATTCTTGATGAAAACGCAGTCCAAGAATTCGATAGGATTTTGGCTACTAACCTTCGGGCTGTTGTCGTTCTTACTAACCTTGCTGGTAAGCATCTTGTTGCTACGAAAGGTAATATCATAAACATATCCAGCATAGCCGGCTCAATAGTGTTGAAAGGAGGTGTTAGTTACTGTACATCGAAAGCAGCTCTGGACCACTTTTCAAGAGCCATTGCCCTAGAATTTGCACCTTTAGGTGTACGAGTAAACACAATAAATCCAGGACCTGTTGCGACAGACATCCTTGAAGCCAGTGGTTGGAGCAAACAAATGGACTGGGACGCCGTGAGTACTTTAACTGCTCTTAAGAGAGTGAGTGATCCAAGGGAGATAGCCGAGCTTGCTGCATTCTTAGCGAGCGATAAGTCTATTGGTATTACGGGATCATCAATCGTCACGGACAACGGACAAACATTACTGTAAAATGAAATAAGAAAAAAGAAAAAGGAAATTTTTGTTGTTCTCCAGCATTCGTAAGGTAATTCCTTCCTTTTAGTTGTAATAACCTGCATTAAGATGAAACCTCTTCACGTCTTATGAGACATACAACAAGGGTAAACTACATTGGTTCTGACTATGTCCCTCGTACAACTAGTACCCAAACACCACTACAATACCTGATACGTTCACAAAATTATCCAATGATCACCTACCATTAGTTTTTAATAAAGAAAGAGCTATGAACAAAATCATGCACATGTACTACATGAAAATAAATAAGACATAAGTATCACGAGCAAAGCAACCCTACTTTGAATTTTATATCCTCACAATTTTCCTTTCTTTATTTAAATATTTTTGGGATTGTTTATTTATGCTTTACAATATTTTTGTAAAATCTTTATGTATAAATTGTATAATTTTTTTGAAATGGAAGTTAAATAAAGAATCGTGGACCAATCTTATTGAAACAGTATACTTAGCTATTTATTTACTTATTCATCAATGCAGCATGCTGGCTTACGAGTACAGTTGCCCAAAATGAGTATGCCATCATTTTCCTTACGGTATGAACAATTATTCAATCTCTCACTGCAATTCTTACTTTCGTATTATGATGTTCCATTTCCAGCCAGTCAGCGGTTACTTGTAGCACAGTGAAGCAGTATAATGGTTGGCTAACGGTTTTCTAGAAGCGTGGAAGCATTTATGTTTGGCCCTACAGGTGTTGTATTAAGGGGCCCGTCACGGTAGTACGGTATCATCATAGCGCGCGTGTGTGCATCGTGATTTATTGCAAACTTCGGGGTATTCGCATTACATTTTCAGGTCTAATTTACTAATTGATTTGTAAATAAAACGTATATTTCAACTCAATAAGGATCATAGGTGTACTGACATTAATTTTAAACAGTAATCATGCTTTATTCAAAACAAAAATATTTCGTAAACTCGGGCTATTATTCGGTAAAATTGAAAAATTTCGAACTTTTTTTACAGTTATTTTGATCAATTGTGCATATTCTGGTTCATTATTGTCAACAAAACTAATAATAATATGTCTGACGTTTTGGTCGCTTCTTTTTTTTTTTTTTTTTTTTTTTTTTTTTTTTTTTTTTTTTTTGTATGGACGCCGCTGCTTGGCCTCGACGGCCTTAGCAGCTTCACCGGTCTGTAGGGTGAGCGCAGAAGGCTCTCAACCCTAAATGGTCGCTTCTTTCTGCAACTAAGAATAGTAAGCTACGAGTATATTCAGAGATTAAGCCACTTGAAGTTGACACGAAAAGGCTTTTTCGTAAATCGAGGTGGCGATACCAGGATTGATCATTTTGTAATAAAAAAAACATTTTATTTACATATGTGTAATACAAAAGGCATGTTTTGTGGGTACTGAATTTTTTATCCGATATCGAAAAGTTTTAATCCGATGGTCGTAAATTAGGCGCTTGAAAAGTTGGATTAAGCGGTCATAACGTCTATAAATACGGCTACTGTAAAGCCGGTAATAGCACAAATTATGTACGCCTCAAACGTCCCTATTGCCACGATACATACAAGAACTTTATTACAATAAACATTGAAATGGATAGTTCATGTTATTACTATTATTGAATTTACTTGAGTCTAGACGCTTTTACCAAGTCGCAGAAGAGTAAAAAAAGGGGTCTAAATAAAACACAGAATATAATATACTTACGAAACTAAAATATATTCAAATACTCCTTTTCCTCCAAAAGAGATCATCAGTTAAATATAAGTTGCGAAATAAATTAATAGATAACTTTATGATTTTTTGGACAAAATTAACAAACCAATCGGCCAATTGTATCTATAGTATAGCAATAACAATTTTGTACTGTCCTCTTTAATTGAAATACCTCAATGGAAATTAAAATTGTGTCATCTTAATAAGAAACTATAGACGTACAATTGATTTCGTTAATCACTTGCCAAGGATAATTTTTCTGGACGCGCCGAAGCTCTGTCCAGATTGCGAAGCCAATTTGTTGGTACCAGCTTGTAGACCAATGACAGTCTCGCCAGCCCGGATAACATCCTCGCTGAACTCACGGCGGTTCTCTTCAGAAGGCCGGGGGCCTAGGAAAGGACCACGCCATTCCGGGTGCTTGTAAGCCTGTAGAACGAAGTAGGGATAGGTGTATTGACCCGTCTATCAGCCAGGCAAATGGAACTGAACATATGCATATATACTCTTTGCTGCCAGGGTTAGATTTTATTGTGTATTATAGTTTATCGTATTTATAGTTTGTATTGTAATACGAGAATAAGGATGGGAAGCTGCCGAACTGTGATGAGCGAGGTTATGGTATACTTTTTTGAACCATTTTATAATGTGCGTCTCTTAGAGCAGTCATATTTGAAAGCTTTGGACACAGATGTCAATTTTTTTGTTATTCAGTTATGATTGAAATTAAAACGTTATAATGAACGCTTAAGTTGAAATTAATTACATACCGTCCGGCCTATGGCAAAGATGGTTTGTGTGACGAGGGCAATGTTTTTCTGGTCCCAGAGGTCTGTGGTTTGGAACAGATCTGTGTCAGGCACGCCGTATTTGATGCACGCTTTTTGAAATCTGCAATTCAAGGAAAAATAATGTTATGACTTTGTTTGGAGTATTTCGAACAGAAACATAGGATTGATTGACCTATATAAGTATTTAAATGTAAAAACCGCGTGGCGACTACCCTATACCTCCAAGTTGAATACTAGCCGAAGAAGAATGAATCCATATAAATAAAAACGTATCGTGGATATATTTGTACGCGTATAACTTCAGAACGACTGCACCAAATTGGATAGTAATTTTTTGTTCGTGCTAACGAGCAAGGTTTTAAGGTCAATATTTGTTTAAAAGTTTTTTCTAACATAATCATGTCTTCAAAACCCTGTTGCGGTATGAAACTCGTCGGGTAAGCTAGTCTATACTCTATACTAATATTATAAAGAGGAAAGATTTGATTGTTTGTTTCTTTGTTTGTTAGTATTGATTAAGCTCCGAAACTACTTGACCGATTTTAAACATTATTTCACCAATATAAAACTACAGTATCAAGGAGTGACATGAGCTATATATTTTTTTAATTTAGGCTACATTTTGACGAGAAAGACAGTCTACGCGAGCGAAGCCGCTGACGGACAGCTGGTTATAAATAAACGTACCCACTGTGAGTTCAGTCATTTTCCATGAAGAATTGAAACTCGCTTTATTTATTTATTTAAAAAGCACAGCCACATCATACACATTTAAAAGTTACAAATAATCTTATACTAAGTATTAATTCATATTTATTAATTATAAATATTAATTTAATTTATTTATTATTCGATTCAATTTATTGATCTTAGGATTTGGAAATAACATAAGACTATAATAATATACTGATTTGATAATCTCATGTGAATTTAATGCATTGTGTAAAAGAACTGTGACTGTTTAACATGAAAGGCGCTCCCGAAGCGGCAATTCCCACGAGCATGCGCCTCGGGAGCACATGCGCGTGGGAATCACAGCCTCGATCCAGCTATGGGCTTCAAGAGGGTTTTTATAGAACGTCATACATTAGGGTTTGCAAAGCGCGACTGATACTCTGGTGTTTCGTTTTGTTTTCATAATTGAATGAATAACTCTAAGCTATCACTCAATTTAACAAAATTTAAATACAAAATTAGTGGTAAATTGTTACAGTTTTGAAAATATGTAAGAATAAATCAGTCAATCAGTTTCATTAACAAAATTAAATCAGCCTATATTAATTTGTCATCTTTGATAATGAATAATTATGTTTCCATTTTTTTGAAACAAAATAATATTGTATTCCATAAATAAAACATTACGTTCTTAAATCGATTATCAATTTTTATGTCAATTGTTAGTTGCAAATTTGTGGTAAATTTGTTTTTAACTTCATTTAAAAAAATTAAATTACCTTTTTTAAAAAAAAAACATTGGCCGTCGACATTCCTCATTGAACCAACATCCATCAAAAAGAAGACTCACTGGCTGATGTTATCCATGAACTTGTAGTCTCCTCCGGAGACGTTGACCTTGGTGATGATGCCGGGCTGGAGCCGGTTCATCAGCTTGCAAAGCAGGATGCCGTCGCGAAGCGCATGCTCGTAGGGCATGCCGCTTGGGAAGCGTTCGCCGATCACAGCCTCGATCCAGCTTTGGGCTTCGGCTTCTTTTTCTGGCTCGCGTTTGCCAGCACACTGGAAAAACATTAAGTGTTTCAGTTATTATTCTTGCAAAATATTCATCATCATCATTTCAGCCGAACGACGCCCACTGCTGGGCATAGGCCTCCCTCAAGGATCTCCACAACGATCGGTCCTGCGCTGTGCGCATCCAGCGGCTTCCCGCGACCTTGACCAGATCGTCGGTCCACCTTGTAGAGGGCCTGCCCACGGAACAAAATATTAAAAAATATGCAAAATATTAATTGCAACTAATCCATTAGCGCATTGGTTCCCAAAGTGGTCCAGGTGGACCCCTTGGCTTAATTTTTGTCGGTCTTGGGAATATGGTAGAGATGTGTAGCTGCAGGGGGTCCACAGGAACCAGCTAAATCTTGAAAGTGGTCTATGCGAAAAAAAGTTTGGGAACCTCTGTAATAGCGCAATGGGAGCTCAAGTCCTGAATATAGCGCCAAAACAAACGTTCAATTTAAAAAAACAGTAGCTGTGTCTGGCTGCCATTACCAAGTATTTTATCGTATACTATTTTCACTCAAAAGGTTTCAGATGATATGCCCGACAGCTCTTATTGTTCCGTGTTACGCATACTATTTCAAACGAAATAAAAAGAAACTAGCAAAATAAATGTTATAAACTATTGAAAAAACTATTAAATTACATTCGTTACAGCACTATAATTGACAATTATGAACTGTCAGGGATATCATCATACGGCGAAAGTAGTATACATTAGTAGTCGTAAGAATTATTATATTCAATTATATATATATATATACTTATATATATATTTGACGACACGATTGGCGTAGTGCGCTGTAGCACGGTTTCTCGCCTTTAATTCCGTATAGTGTCCCGGGTTCGATCCCTGGTCAGGTCACTTCAGGAAAGGATCTTTTCTAAATTGGCCTGGGTCTGGGTGTGCTGGGAGACGCCCCTGGCTTTGTTCCTTGTCTGGTATTTCGTAACTCAGGGATATTTATCCCTACTTCGAGACTATGTTAAGAGGTGTGTTGTCTGGCGCAGATTTATTTATTTATTTATATTTTGAGGCATATACCGCTTTTCCATTTTATTTTCCACAGCAACCTTTTCCCAAACTGTTTTATTCTAACTAGCTACATACATAACTAAATGATAACCGCAAATGTATTGTTCGTCCGTAAACAGCTAATCATGTGCATATTTTCATACATTGTTTGTTATCGTCCGTCGACTTACCAGACAATGCGCCGAGACTATAGTAGATAGAAGTACCCTTGTTATGGCATCGAAGGACGAAACGATAAGTATGTGAACAGACCAATAATTGCACCTTGCTTTGCTCAATATTTATCCCCAAATAAATAGGATAGATTTTTAGGAATTGGGAATAGAAAGACATTCATTAAATTTAAGGACATCGTTACATTTAACAAAAACACATAGGTGGTAGGCATATAAAAACAAAACAACAAGAAAAACAAATACCATCAGACAGCGATGCCCAAAAAATAAAAGGTCCTCACTCAGCAGTCTCTGATTTTCAGTGGGCCCAAACTGAGTAAGCGCACGAACATCTGCGGTAAACATGTACTATGTGTGTAAATATACATATAATAAATATTTGTAAATTTAGGAAAAAGTATGGTGAGTAATTTGATAAAAAAAATAAAAAAAATTAACAAAAAAAAAAAAAATTAACATTTTTTTTATTTAGGCCAATTGTTTAGTAGTCGATTAACTAAAGAGTGGCCAAAAGTTTTATCGGTCTTGTGCTAAGCGGTCTGATGAATTTCGGCATCCAGTGGTAAACTCAATAAATAGGGTGCCGGTTGTATACTTAGTGTGATTGTGTTTTTGTTTTTTGTGAGAGCGCAATGTTAGCGGTGATGACACACTAACTGCCGAGTTCAAACTGCAGCACGAAAATAAATAATGAGCCGAAGGTTGGTAATGTTCCGAACTGCTTGCATTGTTTCATCCACTTCAGTTGGATGGGGATTCAGATGACGGTTTAGAATCCATGCTAACTTTCATGAGCTTAACACTGGTCACAGTAGCTGATGTAACAAATAGACTCATGAATTTCATATATAAATAAAAAAAACGGCTAAGTGCGAGACCGAGGGTTCCGTACAAAAAATATTTTTTTCATAATTATGATGTAATTAAAAAAATACGGTTTTCGCAATTTTTCCTATAGCTGTGCTATAAGACGTTGCTTTGTACCAAATTTCAAGATTCTGAGTTCACGGGAAGTAACCTGTAGGTTTTGATTCCCTTGCGAGTGTCGGAAATTTGCGGCATAAACGGCTGTATCTTTTGATTGCGTTAGCTTAGAAGTTTAATTTTTTCACAGCTACAAGGGACAGTAGACTTGAGAATTTGATATAAATTACAGCTTGATACCTGCACGCCTGAGACTAGGTGAAGTGGCTTTTTATCCTTAGAATACACAATTGTATCTATAGCATCATAACTATAGGGTCGCATAAAGAAACGTTATCACTTTTATAAAAATATATTATCACTGACGTGTGTGTAGACAAACTGAACATGTATTTTTATTTCTTATTAGTTCGTGACATAGGATTGTCTTCTTTTATTGCGTCAGTCAGGACTGCGTACTTAAAGCCTACACATTGTGTCCTAGCGTTTAAATATACTTTTGTCTTATAAGCAGCAACAGCTTTGATAGTGTACTAAAATAAAACAATCTCAGCAGCGCAAGCCATAAAAATCTTATAATGCTGTTCATTTTTATTCTTTCTGCATCGTTTTTGTACTGTGTTTCGAGTTTGAATCCAGTGTTTGCATTGTTTTTGTTTTTCTATGTGATACCTAAGCAGTTTTCACTGATTTTATGAAGTGCTATCTGTTCATGTTCATGTGAGTAATTTTGATTAGTTAATTATAAATGAAACCCTGTATAAGGACTCCGTGTGGCTAGACTTATTAGAACCAGTTTGCCAAAAATAGAGTGAATTTATTGGTGAGAATAAATCAGTAACAAATAATATTTTACAATGCACTTAACATAAGCTAACCATTGAATTAATTACCTATATATTAGAACAAAACGTTTAAACTTCTGCAACTACTTGATTTATCATACCAGATTTTTTTGATCTATTTTCACTTTAAAATGACATGCCTGACAGTTCTCATTGTTCCGTGTCACGCATACTACACACATCAAAAGTGTCTAGGGATCAACATATATTTTTGCAATAACTTTTCTCCTGATTGATATTAATTAAAATTTTCTTTAAGGATTCATCAAATAAAGTGTTTTCGTTTGTCTACAGTAACGATAAACCAAGTCACCTTTGCATTAATAAAGAAATTTGCCATTTTCCTAATAAAGGGATTTTTGACATTTGAACCACTAACATTAAAGTTCGAAAAAAAGACTGAAATACCGTAAATTGGGGGGTTTAGGGTTTAGGGTGGGAATAGGGACAAATTCAAGATTCAATTTAAGGCATATCTACACCATTACTGTAGAATTTAGTGTTTATGGTAGATTTTATATTTAAAGGTTGCAACATTTTTTCCTTCCTCTGGCAACAATAAGTGGTCCTGTCACTCAGAATTTAAAAATAAAATGTCATTTGTGTATCGGGTCAGAAGTGTGAAAAAACTGATGCTAAAAACATTTCAATTTGCATAATTATACAGTGAAGTTATTCGTTAGTGAAGTATTCAGCATTATCTTTGGTGTTTCGGAAACAGAATAAACTGTAATGTAAGTAATATAACATATAATTTCTATTATAATTTTGAAATAATCTTAAATAGTTTGCTTTCGACTAGAAATGGGGGGATTAGGGTCGACTAACGGGGTGTTTAGGGTCGTGATTAAGGGAAAACGGGTCGAAAAGTGGGTTCAATAGGGACATACTCGGGGCAATCGGGACGGCTATGGATGAATAGGGTTATTGTTATTAGGGTTGTCACAATAATAAAGTAAGTTTTTTTAGAAGGTAGTAGGTATCTATTTTGGAGTTTATTATGTAATGTTAAGCAAAAGTATAGACTACATTATTATAACAAACATTATTTCTTCATTTTTATTAGATTTAGTAAGGCTACAAGTAAAAAAATAACTATTATTTTGTTTTAGTTAATAGACAATGCCGCGAGAATATAAGCCAAGGCTAGACGGGAAAAGGTACAAAAAGTATGATACATTAGTAATTGAACAAGCTTTAATTGAGTTAGCGAATCCTCAGGCAACAATAAGATCAGTTGCCGAAAAGTTTAATATATCTAGATCAGTACTACAAAGGCATAGCACAAGGAAAATGAAGTCCCAAGGAGGCCAAACAGCACTAACTAACGAAGAGGAAGAGTATATCGTATTAAACCTTAACACTTGTGCTGAATGGGGATATCCCTTAGATGTCACCGATTTAAGGTTATTGGTCAAAAGCTACCTAGATATGTTAGGGGTTAAGCACAGGAGATTTAAAGATAACTTGCCAGTAAGAGATTTTGTGTACACTTTTTTGGAGCGAAATAAGCACAACATATCACAAAGACTTTGCCAAAACATAAAACGGTCCAGGGCAGCTGTATCGCCTACTACAATCAATGCGTATTTTTCCGAGTTACAGAACTCTATTGAGAATGTACCTCTTAACAACATCTTAAATTATGACGAGACGAACCTGTCTGATGACCCGGGCCGTCATAAAGTTTTAACAAGGCGTGGCTGCAAATATCCGGAGCGAATACTAAATCATTCCAAAGCATCGGTATCGCTGATGATGGCTGGAACTGCTGCGGGAGAATTATTACCACCGTATGTGGTTTATAAATCTAAAAACCTTTATGATACGTGGGTGAAAAATGGTCCCGAAAACGCAAGGTATAACCGAACCTCATCGGGATGGTTTGATGCCCAAACATTTAAAGATTGGGTCAAAGAAATAGTCATACCATTTTATGAAAAAAAAGAAGGCAAGAAAGTCTTAGTGGGCGATAACTTATCGTCTCACTTGTCTACAGAACTGATTGACCTGTGCAAGAGTAAGAATATACACTTTGTGTTTTTGCCGGCTAATTCAACACATCTGACGCAGCCTTTAGATGTCGCTTTTTTTCGGCCAATGAAAATAGCTTGGCGTCAAATCCTTCAAAAATGGAAGAAGACTGACGGCCGAGCTCTTTCGAGTGTTCCTAAAGGTTGCTTCCCACGGCTTTTAAAGCTACTTATGGATCAGATTCAAATAAATGCAGAAAATAATCTTCAGGCAGGCTTTCGTAAGGCTGGTAAGCATTAAGTGAAATATTTTGATTGTATTTTCATTAAATTTAAGATAAGATAAATAAACTTTATTGCACAAAAAATTACAACAGGTAAAGGAAAGACAGAAACACAATAAAACAATTTAGGCGGTCTTATCGCTACAGAGTGATCTCTTCCAGACAAACTAGAGAGAGATGTATAGTAATTGAGTAAGGCTGTGCAATAGTGAAAAGATAAATATTCTAAATTTTTTCTTTCTCCTGCCCTGTTCCCAATTTTTTTTGACGTCGGCGCAACTTGTCTTCTTCTTTCACTCGCCATGTCACTATCCACTCCCTTACTTATCATACCATCATTCACACAATCCATCCATATTTTCTTCGGTCTTCCTCTTCCTACACGCGTATCCACTTTCACGTCCATAACTTTCCTGGTGACATGATAATTTTCTCTTCTTGTTACATGTCCATACCAGGCAAATTGCTTTTCTCTCAATTTATCAGCAATCGGGGCTAGGTACTTTCAGACTTCCCCTAATATATTAATTCTTCACTCTATCCATTCTCGTCACTCTACACATCCATCTCAACATACGCATTTCAGCGACATGCTATCTCTGTTCACGCATCCGCTTGACAGGCCAACATTCCGATCCGTACCTGACAGGTCTAATTACAGATTCATAAATTTAGTTTTCCCCTTCAGTTTTAGGTAAATACGGGGGTCACATGTAGTTCCCGTCACCTGTCGCCATTTCATCCATCCTGAGCTAATTTTTCGCTCGACGTCTCGGTTCACTATGTTTATATTGCAAAAGTGGTTTCATAACTGTTCCTTCTTTTAGGTATCAGTCCCTTGAATCCTAATGAAGTCCTAGCCAGATTACCGCGAGAGACTGTAAACAGTGAGTAACTCCATAAATACTACTTTTCGTGCGCGAAAACATCTAGAAAAAAACAAAATGGCGGCTGGTAGCTTCCATACAAAAATGTTCAAACCCATTTGATGTAATTCTAGGGGTAAATTACATGACACTGAATATCATAAATATAGCTCCAATATTCGCAAAAAGATGCTTTTATTTAAGTTGGCGTTTAGTCTCGAGGTGCAAACTGTACTTTTTACTTTGAGTGCGAGAAAAATAGTCAATTCAGTACAAAAACTTTTAAAACGATCAAATTTACACTCGACAAAAGTTCTGAAATTTTCTCGATCAGTTTTTTTTTCCGAAATGAACCACACAGATTAACAACTTAAAACACATGGCGCCACCTTCTTCGCGGACAAACCATGGAACTAATACTCTTAACATTTTCGCAATGAAAATGGTCCACACTGCACAGATAATAGTATATTTTTACTGACTGTTTGAGTTTGTCTAAGTCACATGAAGGAACTTCAAAAAGTAATTACTTTTTACTCCCTAGGGACTAAAGTGGTCACTTTAGTCCCGCTTCGTAGGGCTATATTGGCATACTTTTAGAGCATGAGAGGTGAAAAAATAACATCTTAAATCGGTAATTTTGATCCCCACGTGTTGGCCACACGTCGACTTTTCAGGAATTACTTTTATGCTTCATCAAATAAAAAATATCGATCCACTAAAGCCAAACCATGTACACAGTGACACCATGCGCTCACAAACATCCTAATGTTATCATCTAACTTTACTAAAAACTTTGACGGTTCTCAGAGATTTGCGACCGTCAAAATGATTGTCAAAGTTAGTCGATGCAACTAGTCTAGTTGAAATAGAGTTAAAAATATTGCGACAGAACTTACTCTATTTCCGGCGAACTAGGCAGGTTTCCCGGCATGGACGGTTCTGATATCTTCTTCTGTGCCACTGAAGGGCGCATTTTGTCGGCCGGGACTGATATACTGCGGCTGTAGTCCATACTGCTGGCGAGGCGACTGGATTGTTTCTTTTTTCTGTAGTAAATACATCCCAAAATATCATTTTGAATTCTTTCAGATTACCACTTCCGTGGCCGAGTGGTTTCAAAGCTCGGCCCGAAATCCGGAGGTCCCGGGTTCAATTCTCAGGTCGGGCAAAGTGTGTATTCGGAATTTTCGTAACCTAGCCCGGGTTCAACTCGAATTTGGCAAGCGTGGTGATTAAGCCAACACCCATCAATTGTAGCAATGACTTGATTTCAATGGTAATTGCGCGGCCTTGTTTGTTATCAGTGTATATTAAGCTTAAAGCATCGTTTAGGTACTTTTATACGAGAACTTAGAATTTTAAAATCACAATTCGGACTCAGTACTTACTCGCAAAGGAAAGTATCTTCAAGCAGTTCCGCGGCAGTGGCCCGCTTCTCAGGGTCGGGGATGAAGCAACGAAGAATGAAGTTCTTCGCTTTCTGCGAGAGCTCGTTGGGTATCTCTGGATGACTTTTATAATAACCGACCTGAAATGAAAGATGAAATGAGCACCATGAAAGGAAGAGTGGGCGCTAAAATTGATGTTTACCAAATTCTTTTTATTTTTTTCTTTCAAAATGTTTCACTTCTGTCAGCATTTATCGGGTAATTATTACTTATGCCGTGAGAAAAGTAACATAGCATACTCAGCGGGTGATGTAAACACTATCTGAGCGAAAATTTTATTCCAATATTCGATCAACTTTAATTTTGGCGTTTCCGCATTTTTTTTACAAAAATCCCAAGTTTATTGAAAAAACAGATTTTCACTTACTAAAACCAACATAACCTGCTGACTATGCCATATCATTTTCCTTGGGCTTACAGAATATGCCGGTGTGCAGCTAGAAACAATAAACAACATAGCATACAACCGAACGAAATAACATACTAATACTAACGGGTTTTTGCAACGAACAATTACGGCAAGTTTGCAACGAACGTTTCGGCGGCGTGAAGGTCACCGTGATCACGAGCGGACTCGCCGTGATGTTCGTTGCAAAAACCCTTTAGTATTAGAATTAGCAACCGAACGAAGCCAAGAAGATTCTCTAGTTCACAATACATACCTTGAACAACGCCGCTTGAGGGGATCCCAGTTCTATGAATGGTGGATTGCCGGTAGCCATTTCTACAACGGTGCAGCCCAAAGACCAGATGTCAGCCTGCAGACGGTAAAAATAATTGCGAGACGGTTACAAACTCAAACAACAAGCAGGAAAAGACTGATGGTTGAAAAAGTAGGTTTGACAGCTGGGAACAGAGTAGTTTGTATGGGACAAGAAAAGTGTTGTTTTTAATGTTTTCCTCGTAATTATTACGTTTTTTCTCTCCATAAGAACCTTCTTTAGTAACCCACATAACCAAAAACCAAGTCTTTATTAATCTATAGTAACATTATAAAGATAAAAGATTTTATTGTTTGTTTGTATTGAATAGGCTCCGAAACTACTGGACCAATTTGTTTTTTTTTTTACCAATATGAAGCTACATTCTCAGGTAATGACATAGGCTATATTTTATTATGATTGAACAAAACATTTAGTGAGAAATAATAGTATATATAAATCAAGGCGAAGAAACGCGGGCGAGATGTGCTGCTTTACCGACGCCGCGACGTGCAATTACTTTTGACAGAACGAAGCCTGTCGAGGCAGTTAGTATGTGAATGAAATCATGCTGACCGGCGCTCCATAGCCCCTCTGTCCTTTATCGATGACCTCCGGAGCCATGTACTGCAATGTGCCCGCAAACGTCTCTGTGGACGGACAGAGCCCGGCCAGACGCTTCGAAGTACCGAAGTCCGAGATCTTGACGACGCCGCTGTAAGTGTTCACTAGGACGTTGTCGCCTTTTATGTCGCGGTGGACGATTTTCTGGTCGTGAAGGTATTTAAGACCTGGAATTGAGAAATATTTATCAGTGGCGATGCTCTTGTTTTCAGTAAATCCAAAGTTAAATACCTACAGATCATCATAACAAAAGTGGTTATTTCTGAGGTGGCGCCAATATCGAAACTAAACAAATTTATTATTATTTATATTTTCTTCTCAGTAATTGATACGAGTAAGAGTCCGCTAATAGCTGCCAAGCTAAAAAATTAGACTGAAGACGGTCATTCAGGCTCCATGATTTTTGAGCCGTTTCTGTAAGCGCAAAATCGACATAGAAATAACATGAAGCAGAAACAACAAATGAACCATAAAAATGTAGTGCTAGTGCAGTCACTGAACTATTGACCTTTCGGCGCTCGACATATTCAGTCATTAGTTTGGTTGAGGCTTCATTGCACGACTATTTGACTAGTACTATACCTTCCAAAATTTGTTTCGTGTAATAAGCGATCGTAGACTCGTTCTCTTTGAGCGGCCCCCACTTCGAGCGTAGCAGCGCAGACAGAGAACCTCCGGGCACTTGCTCCATAAAGATTTTGAAGTAGTTGTTTTCTGATAATGATCCCAAGTACTGAAATAAAATGAGCAATATTGAATTTTGTTCAAGCATCACTTGCAGGGATAACATGCGGACCGCGACAAAATATTTCAGGGGTTTTCTCGCGTCTGCTCATACAAAAGAAATAACGCGGAAAACTTTCTCATGTTGCTCACTATAGTTAGGCCCGTTAGCCAGTACCCTACTAAAGGTAGCGTGAAAAAGAACAGAACACTGTGAAGGTCTTGCCTTCACTTCAAATTGTTTAATCCAATTTGACTGAATTTTTCACCAGTAAATTTTTAAACCAAGGTTGCTGGATTGCTGTGGACGCAGGCTGCTCTGTCCATCTATGTTCAGCAGTTGAAATATCTATCTAAAACTGACGTAGAAAAGTGACTCAATAACTAACAATACGAGGGGTGATCCAAAAGTAATGATAATCAGTTATTTCTAGTGCACACAAAAATACAAAAAAAATATCAGTCACTTGCTCAGTTACCCACTAGTTCAGGAAAAAAAATCATATAAATAGGCCACGATTCCCGGGAGCTACATTCATTTGAATACGAACTGTCAAGGAGTGAACATGAAAAAATGGAAAAACACGAAATCAGAGCTGTTCTTAAATACCTCTGTTTGAAAAAAATCTGCGACTCTTCTCCTCCATATTCCACAGTTGCACGCTGGGAAGAACATCGACGGAAGACGAACACCGCGAAGGACGCCCATCGACGTCCCTCACTGAAGAAAATGTGAAAAAAGTTGAAGAAGTTGTATTGGAAGATCGAAGAGTGACTATCAGGCATGTAGCTGAGGTCACAGGGATCTCATATGGCAGCATTCAAAGAATCCTTGCGAACGAATTGCATATGAGAAAGGTCTCCGTGCGTTGGGTACCGAAAATGTTAAACGACGAGCAAAAGAAGAAACGAGTCTACATGTCAAGAGCAAATCTCGAAAAGTTCCAGGCAGACAAAAATATTTTTTTGTCACGTTTTGTGACCATGGACGAGACCTGTATCCACCATTTTGATCCTGAAACAAAACAACAATCGATGACATGGCAACGATCCGATGAACCGACGCTAAAGAAATTCAAAGTGTCAAGCTCAGCAGGGAAGGTTATGGCGTCTGTTTTTTGGGATGCTGAAGAAATAATCATGGTGGACTACTTGGAAAAGGGGGCCACTATTACAGGCTCCTACTATGCAGAACAAAAAAGAAAATTGCGGGAGGCTATTAAGGAGAAAAGGCGAGGCAAACTGCGGGCTGGAGTGCTGTTCTATCAAGACAACGCACCGGTTCACAAAGCTGCAATTGCCATGGCTGCCATTCAGGAAGCGGGCTTTGAGCTGGTGGAACACCCCCCCTATTCACCAGATCTAGCCCCCAGTGACTTCTATCTCTTTCCACGACTCAAGGAACACCTCCGAGGCAAGAAATTTGACGATGATAGCGACGTGATGGCCGCGGTTGAGGACTTTTTTGAGTCAAGATAAAGATTTTTTTTTAAGGGAATTTTAGGTTTAGAAAAGAGATGGACTAAATGTATAGACTTGCTAGGAGACTATGTTGAGAAATAAATTTATTTTTTCATTATATTCATTGTGTTTATTATTGATTATCATTACTTTTGGATCACCCCTCGTACTTGCACAATAGACGTAGTTAAGTGACCCAATAAAAGTTGAAGCAAGTGACTAAGAATGAGAATCTAGATCTGCAGCCGCGGATGTAGCTTAGTGACTTAATAGCTTAATAGCTAACAATACCTGCACAATACACGTAGTTTAGTGACCTAACACCGCCCCTACCTGCACGATGTTCCTGTGCCTCAGCTGCGAGTGCAGCAGTATCTCCTCGTGCAGCGGCTGCACGTCGCCCAGGTTCCGCTCGGGGATCTCCTTCACCGCGATGCGCACCTGCGTGTTGAGGTCGCGCGCCGCGTACACTATACCGTACGTGCCTTTGCCGAGCACTACGCGCTTGTTGCAGTCGTCTAGCTCGTATTCGAACTGGGGAAACAAATGGGTCTTTGGTAGCAAATAAACAATATTAAAACTATAATAACACTTAAGGTACTATTTAGAACCCAGCGTCCCATTGTCACTTGATGGTGTACAAATGGGACGCTGCGGCAGTTGCAGTCGGCAGCTCGGTTCCTAAGAGTACCATAACCCTGCAGTCCGATTTGTGAATTTTCTTCGCTTTACGCCATGTCAAAATTCAAAATTATCGTCACTTATCCTGAATATTTAAGAATGCATTTATTTGTCGTCTTCCGCTAGATGTCACTGTAATTTAGCGAAAGTTTTGAAACTCACAGGTTTACTCTGAATATTTCAAAGGCTTATCTACAAAAAACCATCTTTACAGAAGATATAAGTTTGAGGTTTCTTCTATGAATTTGACATAATGCGCACAGTGCTAACGCCAAGGAAAAAGAACACCGTGAGTGCAAGATGTTGGACTTAGAGACGTCATTTATCGCGCCTTCAGCAATCTAGGGATGCTTTGGAGCGCACTAAAATTACTTTTATCTTTAATCGGACCGCCTGTCAGGGCTAGCCTCTTTAGGGCTTAGAACTCCTCAGTATGATCGCTCTTTTTCAAAATCTTAATTCCAAGCTAAGGGTAAGTATAATGTGGATTTTACGGAAAATATCAGCTTATTGCAAGCGCGAAGACAAGGCCTTTTTTAGCAACTGCAATCCACATGAGGACCAAAACGAGATCAAAATGCTACTTAATTTCATGCGTATATATATATGT
This sequence comes from Udea olivalis, assembly GCA_947369235.1. Taxonomy (NCBI): domain Eukaryota; kingdom Metazoa; phylum Arthropoda; class Insecta; order Lepidoptera; family Crambidae; genus Udea; species Udea olivalis. Next base: position 7,858,066 of record OX376348.1, read on the forward strand.
ATATATATACTCGTATAAGGGCATAAAATGTATGCATCCGAACATTTTAAAGTTGTCTGTGTAATTTAATTTATATACTGTTTTAATGTTATCAATGTTAACAATTTCATTCAATGAAATTCCTATTTTCATAATCTCGAGAACTTTATCATACATCCAAATCTCTTAAGTAATAGAGAGCTATTTTATCAGTATATTGAATGTTCTAGTAAATAATTAAAAAGTATCCTACTGAAAATATAAAGCGAAAGTTTGTATGGTTGGATGGATGGATTTTTGGTCTTTAATACTCTTTCACGTAAGAAGTACTGAATGGGTTTAAAAAATAATAATGTTTATATCATGTATTAAACATTATTTATCGTAATCGTAGATGCCCTAGGAGGCCTCTCACACTTTTACTTTGCCTCCACTGGTCTTCATTATCTCTCGGCTAGAATTTGTAACACTTACAATAATTTTAATCTAAAGTCACCTGACCTGGATGTTTTCTGCGTTTCTTGGAAAGTCTCTAAAAGTAATTTGTTGAAGGTGCTCGAGTCTCATATAAGCTAATATTTAAATAATATTGTAAAAGCATTTATTTATTTGTTTTATGTTTTACTGTAAATTTTAACAGGTATACCTGTCACTTTATTTTCAAAAAGGTTGTGCATGCTTGTAAAGGCGTACATGTATGTCCTGGATATTAAGTGGATCTACATAAATGCTGTACATGTGTAGCTGTAAGCAAACCTGAATAAATAAATAACTAATAAATAAATAAATAAATTAAATTAGGTTGCTAACAAAACCTGATACTAATTAGTCATTAAATTCAGGAACTTAGTAATCAGTCATTAATTCAGGAATTTATTCTAAAGATCAACTGAGGAACATTAAAACTTTAGTTTCAAACATATCGATGCAATTTATCCTTAAATAACGTAAGATGAATAAAATAGGACATACTTATACTTCGAGTATTCGTAATCAGTTTCATGTTTGTTTGTTCTACGACTTTTCCAATATAGACAATTTTTTTTTTGAGTTCCCATACAAAATGACCAAACAGCTGATCGAGTTCATTATATGTAGTCGAAAAATTTAATGTCTATCAATATAGACATTAATTATCCAAGTTTGCTACACTTCTGGACTACGTCAGTCTCCCTGGTTCTTAGCCCGATTATCTCGTTCCGGACCTTGTCCCGTAACGAGATTGCTAGCATGCACCTTTCCATAGCTCTCTGAGTGACGTGAAATCGGTGGGCTAGTTTCACAGTCAGGTTCCACTTCTCGGCTCAGTATGTCATGACCGGTAGGACGCACTGATCAAACACCTTGGTATTCAGGCATTGTGGCAAAGTTGACTCGAAGATGTGACGCAACTTTCCAAATGCTACGACTACGACGAAAGGTTACAACTACTAGGTTGTATTTTGAAATGAAATCGATATTGATAATTGAATATAGTAATAAAAGCTTACACCTTATTAAAAAGCCTTAAAGCTCCTTTTGGTTTAGACTTCTTTATTTTTTTAATTTTATTTTTTCTAGTGTTAATAAATGGGTTTATTTCTTATCTACGAATTTAAAAGTGTCCGGGACTGGCTAAAACAGTGTGGAAAGGTGCAAGGTCAATTACTTGTCATGTCTGTATAATCTTTTTCCTCTATGACCGGAGATTATTTACACCTATGTAGGGGGTGGCACTAGACAGTTTAGACACAAACTTGAACTTCAATTTACCAAAAAACTACTACTTAATAAGGTTATCAGACATTGCTGTTAAAATCTACTAATACTAGTAGTATAATGCCACTTCAGTATCAGTGCTTAACCTTTTTACACGTTGTATATTGGGTATTATTAAAAACGTCGTAATATCGTCTTTTACCTATTATTCAGTAATTAAAATTAATAAAATGTGTAGCAAAATTCACAATCGTTTAACGCACGAAGATACACTAAACTCTAACAATGATAGCAGTACAACAAACAAAGATAAGAAACTTTAATTAAAATCTTATAACGTAATAATACCTGTAGACGTTCATTGGTAATGAATATTATTAATGGTAATTAATAATATTATAACTCAACATAATTAAATAAAAAAAATTGAATCTCAAGTCACTAATCCATGTTAAAATTATATATGAACTCAAAAATGAATCATTAACATTTTAAATATACCTACTCGTATGTTAAATATATTACTTAGCAGAAACTCTAGCATCTCAGGAGCAATAAATATTATTGTAAATGGAACTGTGCAAAAGATACAAAATGACAAAGTCAAGCAATGAAATGTGTCCTTAAATCTATCTTCTTACCTTCTTTAAGGCCCCTTAAGGAAAGCAAGCTAAATTCCAAAAAAAAATGTTATAGAATTCCACGAAACAACTATGTTTCTACAACCAAAATTACAAATGTACCAACAGCTTGGTCTACTACTAGCAAACATTCCCATGTCGTCATTGCTAAAAAATTAAGTAAGATATTATGTATCATAAGCTCCTAGGTTCACCATTACACACTGATCCTTATTAGTTAATACTCAAGTCTTTAGACTTCAACAGGAAAAGAAAATCGTCAATCGAGTAGGTACTACCCGTAACGGTAGTTCTTATTTTCTGGTGCTAGAGCTAAATTCCTTTAAAGACAGAATCAGGTTCATAATTGAAGAATGCCCTAGTTACCGACAGATTTATAGCTAAACAGACGACTATTGGGTCATATGGCTGCAATTCTGACCTAAAAGATGTCACTTACGAAAAACACAACGTAAATATTAAAAAAGACAATTTACTTATCTATTACAAAAAATAACCACACTTTCACTGTGAATAACCAATACTGCACGGCAGAGGAAGAAACCTAACTTGGTAGGTGTCAGTTCTAGGATCTAAATTAGCAAAAAAATGGTAATATGGCTCTGCTTACCTTTGAACGCGTATTCTGCTGCCGCCTTATTCTTTTAAACTGAATGTGGCCATTATAATTATAGAAATAGAAAAAAAAGTTTGTTCGGTACCAATAATATACATGAAACAAAAAAAACATACATTCGATAGCAAAACAAAAATACACTCTGAATCATAACCTAATAGACAAAGGTACCAAAATGGTCTCCGCTCAGTATATAGGCCGTAACGAGATAGCTCGTCACGGCCACTGGTATTCTGCGGATGCCAACAAAATAGACACGTAGCCCAGCAGTAAACAGGCTACAAATGGTGTAGTCACATTGGTTAAAATAATATTATTAAAAGATCATAATACATTTATGGCGTAAACTTTGATACTATATTTAGGCATAGATAAAAATACACAAACAACTACAAATACGAAATATTGAACGAAATACATATTTATTTATATTTTTCTATATTCTTTATTCTCATGATGACAGTGACAAAAGGTCATACGAGTTGGTAATGCTTGGTTTTACATTTCCAGTTAGCCGTTATTTTTTGGATGTTCAGTATATGTTTCCTGTAATTTACCTTAAAAGCGTTAAATAATTACGCAAAATATTTCCAAGACTGTGTTGCCAAAAAAATATAGTGTATTGTACGGTAGGAAATCAATAAAAACTATTTTTTTCTGGAAACTGACGAGTACCCGGACGCTGTCGACGTTACGTACTTCTACCTTAGTTAGCTTACACCATTAAAGCGCATTTAAATCACCTTTGGTTTTCCATGTTTGTGATTGGTACCAATATGGTGCTGTCAATATGTTATTGGAGGCCTCATGACGCCGTTTGTCGTTGGCTAGCAAGACTAATTAAAAATTGCATTGGGATTTGACATTGCCATGTCATGTCATGTCATGTCAAATCCCAATACAATTTTTTTACGCAAACGATAACGTAAATTTAAAGTGGCAACTCGTGGTAGACGTACTGATGTCAGGTAAAAAGTATAATTTTGTAATATTTTTTTTGACTGTAAGGTATCTTGTGCACCTACCGCCAATTTTGACATTTATTATGATTATTCGATGAAACTTGTGTTTTTAGCTTGTAGACGACTTGGATTTTATTCTGTATGTGTGTAAGTTATTGAATAAATAAAAAAAAATTGAATTAATAAAAATAAATAAAGTAGGAAGATCTTTTTCATATTTTAATATCTCTTCTATTTTAAACTGTCTTATATGAAAGCAAGAGGGAAGATACAGCACTCGTCTTGATAGGGGCACACCTATCTTGCTATAAGTAGTGAGTGCGTGTAGTGTATTATAAGAAAAAAAGTATTTCAAATTTAACCTAGGTTTATAAGCGCAGCTTTCAGATTGGTTTATTTTACCTTTACAAATTTAATCATCGAACCATTTTAAAGGTTCAATTTTAAATATTCATGGGCAATATTATTCATCGTTCAGTAGGATCCTGCAAATCAGACTCAGAGTTTTCGATCTCCAGTTCAAATTTCAAAATATACAGCATACAGGTGACAGCATTTTCTTGGCTAAAGGATGAAGAAATCAATAACATAAACGTAGGTTTTATACGACTAAACTGTTTATTCACGATTGTTATTATTGCTAATGTAATACTCTGTAAAACAAACAATAACTTCACATTTTTTTTAATGCTTACCGGATAGAATTTAATAAAACACCGTTGTCAGTAAAGATCGATGATCCCGTAATACCAACAGACTTATCGCTCGCCAGGAATATAGCCAGCTCAGCTATCTCGCTTGGGTCACTCACTCTCTTCAGAGGCGTGCGGGCTCTCCAGTTATCCCATTCCTCTGGTCCGCCTAATCCACCGGTTTCAAGGATGTCGGTTACAACAGGTCCTGGATTTATAGTATTCACTCGTACTCCCAAAGGTGCAAATTCAAGAGCAATCGCTCTGGAAAAGTGATCCAGTGCAGCTTTTGATGTAACATAACAAAAACTCTGCTCTCCCAACACCGATGCGCTGGCAATACTGGATATGTTAATGATATTGCCTTTAGTTGTAATTATATGCTTACCGGCAAGATTAGTGAGAACGACAATAGACCGCAGGTTAGTAGACAATAGCCTATCAAATTCTTGAACTGCGTCTTCAGCAAGAATACTCACTTTGTTAATAATGCCAGCATTATTAACCAGCACATCTAATTGTCCGAAGGCTTTCAGAGTATCATCGATGATCCGCTTTGCATCGACATCCTTCGACACATCAGCTTTGATCACGAGTGGTTCGCTGCCAACCTGTTTGATCTTCTCTGTTACGTTTTTCAATCTGGTCTCATTCCTTCCCACAATGGCAACTTTGGCTCCTTCTTCAGCGAATTTCAGAGCGATGGCTGCGCCAATACCTGAACTTGCCCCCGTCACTAGAACGACTTTGTTGCTGAAGCTCATTTTTTCATTAAGAGGTGTACAAGAATCAAAATGTTTGTTGCCTTAGATTGCTCTATTAACGTTATAGACGAACATTGCTTATTTATAGTAAGTCTAAGCAGATAATACCTGGTTACGGTTGGATTGCTACGATAAAGTATTATCACCACCACTTGAAATATTTTGCAGAGTCAGGTAGCGGTAGCAATTAGAATTTCTGTCATGGTTTGATAAAATGTGTTACTCTCTCGAGGCGAAGACGACTTTGTTAATTTGATTTCGCCATTATTGAAATGTGTACTTTTCAACTGTATAGCCATTTTGTCCCTAAAGTTCTTAAGCTAAAATTTGTACAGGTCGATCGGTCTTCTTTTTTAGCTTGAAGCTTAGAAAAGACTAAGACTAACTATACAAAGTCGCAACTACTGAAAATGCTAGTCTCTAAAAGTTTATAAACTAATAACACTAACAACGCAAGTATAAAAAATATTTGGTCCAACAAACTAAAAAGCTTATTATACTTTTAATCTCGTATAGACGGCGAGCAAATTTCAGTGGTTCAGTACGTCTACCAGAGTTGCCACTTTAAATTTACATTATCGTTCGCGTAAAAAGTGTACTGGGAGTTAAAATTGTCATGTCTTGTCATGTCAAACCCCAAAACAATTTTTTACGCGAACGATAACGTAAATTTAAGGTGGCAATTCGTAGTAACTTTTTTGGATCTTTCTGAACTTCAACTACCTATTGATAATTGACCTCTGTTGGCTTCACTCTCCATTTCCACCTGTCTTGTAAACCGCATATCAAACACACTAGACCTTTTGCCTGTCCTCCGCTGTAAAGTCCACTGATATACTGATCATGTCATTAGTGAAGCCCACCATATTATAAAAACTTACAGCAGTGCTACCGAAAATAATAATAGAAATCAAATTTCACAAAATACAATTTTCAAAGTACTTTTTAATTTTGATTACCTATACCAACTAAATATACATAAGGATATCCAAGACAATGTGTTATATTTGTTAATTTGAGCCGTATTATTAATAATGTTATATACGGGCAGTTTCAGTTGACCTGACAGATAGGAATAACTCGAAAATGGGTTCTTTTTAGATGTAAACTTAATCAAGCTAGTTTAAGAATAAGGTTCAATTATGATAAGTTGTAATATTATTTCGCTGGGTAATGATTGTAATCTGCTTGCATGCCTAATTTAAATAAATAAAATATATCTCAGTGTTAAAGATATTTTGCTACCTAACTTGTGATGTGGGAATCAAACCCAATGTCTCCGACTAGATTTTTTTTTTTATGACTTGATAAACGTGCGCTTCAACGCGGTTTTTCGCCTTGACTTGCGTGATTTCACGGGTTGGATTCCCGGTCAGGTGATTCTGAAAACGAACTTTACTAAACTTGCTCGGTCTGTTGGGAGACGCCTCTGGCTATACTTGTCTGGTACCTCGTAACACAAGGATATTTATCCTTAACATGAGTCGTTGACAACTGGTGTAATATGCTACTGGGTATATTCAAATATTTATTTTGTGAGTGTGCATAATTCAAGAGTGTGCTGATATCGTTATCGCTGTCACAACATGTGACAAGCTATCGGCTAAGACTTTATTATAAATAGCTTTTTTGTCATTCACGTTAATAGAGCTGTCTCGGGCGCAAGGCTTGTTTTTTGTTGTGTACGCCAAAATGAGCTTCAGCAACAAAGTCGTGTTGGTGACGGGGGCAAGTTCAGGTATTGGCGCAGCCATCGCTCTGAAGTTCGCTGAAGAAGGGGCCAAAGTGGCCATTGTGGGAAGGAATGAGACCAGACTGAAAAACGTAACAGAGAAGATCAAACAGGTTGGCAGCGATCCACTCGTGATCAAAGCTGATGTGTCGAAGGATGTCGATGCAAAGCGGATCATCGATGATACTCTGAAAGCCTTCGGACAATTAGATGTGCTGGTTAACAATGCTGGCATTATTAACAGAGTGAGTATTCTTGCTGAAGACGCAGTTCAAGAATTTGACAGGCTATTATCTACTAATCTGCGGTCTATTGTTGTTCTCACCAATCTTGCTGGCAAACATCTCGTTGCGACTAAAGGAAATATCATAAACATATCCAGCATAGCCAGCAGAGCGGTGATGAGAGAACAAAATTTTTGTTATTGTACATCAAAAGCTGCTTTGGATCACTTTTCCAGAGCAATTGCTCTAGAATTTGCATCTTTGGGAGTACGGGTGAATACTATAAATCCTGGACCAACAGTAAGTGACATTTTTGAGACCAGTGGAATGGGCGGTCAAGAGATATGGGATGACTGGAAAACTAAAACACCTCTTAAGAGAGTGAGCGATCCAAGAGAGATAGCTGAGATTGCTTTATTCGTGGCAAGCGATAAATCGGTTGGTATTACAGGATCATCAATCTTCTGTGATAACGGCGCTTTATTATAAACTACCCGATAGAAAATTCAATTAAGCAGCATCAAAATTTGATATGTATTATTTTTATAATAATAATATAATAATAAAACTTTATTTCAGACCAGAGATTTTTATATTTTATTTAATTAAGTATAATACCTATTTATGTTTATCAAAGATTTTCAGTGTATTAATGACCAATGATAGGGTGATTCCAGGGAACTTGCTTCTTTTATATAACGCCGCAATATTAAATATATTACTAACATTTCGATAGTTAAAATTGTTGTCATTATTATTCTATCGAGGCATCATAAATGGACGTGTGACTGGTGTCATTTGTGACCCCAAAATGCCGATCAAGCTAAAAGGGCGAGTCTATAAAACCATTATTAGGCCTGTCCTTTTATATGACAGTGAAACATGGCCGTTACTAGAGCGACACAAGCAGGAGCTGCGCGTCACGGAAATGAAGATGCTGCGGTGGATGTGTGGAGTCTCACGCAATACTAATTGTTATTTACTATTGTTATTTAAACGATTTCGATACATGATTTCATTAGCTTTCTCAGTATGTTATACCGTTATAGTAACACCGATATTGTTGTTAACTTTTAAGCAACTGTTAAAAAATAAAATTGTCACCAATTCCATGGCATTTTGGCCATGGTATTAAGTTTGCGATTATTGAACTGACTCGTTTGTATGCTTGAGATGAACATCTTAATGATCAGTATGGAAAACTTAACACATTATTATTGTATACGGTCATTAAAACATAAGATTGTTTTCCCGTAGTTGAAATGTTTTACAGACATGATTTAGGTAAAAAATTTAACAAAAAAAAACCAACTTCAAAAAAAACTATTCCAAAACAAAGCACTAAAAAGTAAAGAAATAATTGCGTACCTATTCTTCTAAGACTTACACGATAATATAATGTAGGTAGGTGTTATTGTTGTTGTTAGAATCGGTGTCAGCCAAGGAAACACTACAATATACCTAGCAATATACCTACTTCTTACATATCACGTTTACGTATGTATGTAGGTAGTTACATACCTACATTGGCTGACACCGACTCCAACAATAACAATAACTGCACCTACATTATATTATCGTATAAGTTTTAGAAGAATACGCAATTATTTCTTTACTTTTTAGTGCTTTGTTTTGGAATAGTTTTTTTTGAAGTTGGTTTTTTTTTTGTTAAAATTTTTGTTTATTTCTTGATTTTCAGTGAATAGTTCTTATTTATTTTATACATCGAAAAAGTATCGTTCAATTGCTCCTAAGAGTTGAAGAGTTTCGTTACTTTGTCATGGATCCCATAATCAGAACCTAACACTCATCAAACTACCCTTAAAGTATATCCTTTCCAATAAAAAAAGAAGCATTCAAATCGGTTGGCGTGATAATGAGTTATTCGTCCATTTGTCGCGCATATGGTTTATCTAGATTTAAGACTTATATGGATTTCCCATGGATGCCACTGTCAGAACTTGACCAAATTAAAATGGAACTACACGGGCACCATCAGCTTTCAAATAAATAAAGAATTATCAAAATCGATTGGCGTAATATTAAGTTATTCGTCCATTTATCTTCCATTTGTCGCGCATTTCGTCTATCTAGATTTAAGACTTATATGGTTTTCTCATAGATGCCAATGTCAGAACTAGACCAAATTAAAATGGGACCATTCGGGAAGCACCAGCTTTCAAATAAAAAAAGAACGATCAAAATCGGTTCACCCAGTCGAAAGTTATGAGGTAACAAACATAAAAAAAAAACATACAGTCGAATTGAGAACCTCCTCCTTTTTTTGAAGTCGGTTGAAAATTACAGCACATCAGACGTATGTTAAACTTGAGACCTATGCCTAAACTAAGGGTTAGGGTTCCTCCAGATCTCTCCACTTACGTAACGCACGGGTCGTATCATACATCTTGATTAGAATAAATGGGTTCCTTCGTTGTATTAACTGTTAATCTGGTACGTTTCAGTTCACAGGTAAATAAACATAGGAAAACCTAAGTTTACCAGAGATGAAAAACTACATAGTAAAAAATTGTCTGAGAGAGCTAGCAGAGTCAAATTTGAATTTCAACACAAAAACTATGAACAACTTTTAGCTATGGAAAAAGAGAGGCAAATTAGGAAAAAAAACATTGGAAGAGTAATAAAATTAACTAAGTGATCTTTATGCGTATGTCACTCGCTTGAGGGGCGAAGCTATTGAGAAACGTGATGAAGCACTCACCGTCTCTCTCGACATCTCAAAGGCATTCGGCAGGTTTGGCACGATAGTCATAAAAGCAAGGTTTCTGCACACTGATTTTCCTTCGCAACTTTTTGACTATATTTCTGACTTCCTGAGTGAATAAGGGTAGTCACTGATGGCTAATTTTTCGAAATATCGGCAATAAATGTATGATTTCACTGACACTTTTCCTACTGCACATTAACGACCTGTTGTGCCCAGGTATCGTTGGAGACGCAGACGATAGCACCGTTGGCCCGCACCAGTTTCGCTGAGACTGTGTCCCTAAGGGAGCCAATGGTTGAGGAGATAAGTCAACGTTAGTAGCATTGTTCGACTGGGGCGAACCTCGTTGAGTCCAACGCCAACAAAACCCAGGCTTGTTTGTTTTCTGCCAAACAGAGTCCTTTTAATCGGGCTACTTCTTTCTTGAATGCACCTGTACCGATAACTAACCATCTCGAACTCCTAGGTATAGATCTTTTGTCTAACCCCAACTTCGGTAGGTATATTAAGTCCAAAGCAAAAACCGCTGCCAAAAAACAAGCCATCCTCTTTACGGTTCGGCGATACTTCACACTGGAACTGCTGCTCCACTCGTATCAAGCACTGGTTAGGTCATGTGTGGAGTACTGCTGCCACCTGTGGGATGGCTCTGCCGAATACCAGCTGGACGCATTGCACTCAGCGGACCGAAGGGCTAGATGACTCAAAGGGCGACAATACGCTCGTTTGAACTAAACTCCAGAGTTTGGAGCATCGGCGTAAAGTCACCTGGCTATCGGTATCTTTAAAGGTGTATTTTAGAGAGTTTGCGCAGGAACTACACAACTTCATACCACTCTCTACTACTAAACACCGATTATTTGAATAGTTATTCGGTAAAACTATTACATGATTCTTTTTATTTTGTTCATTATCTAAGTGATTATTTTCAAGAGTAAAAAACTAATATTATTGAATTTCCAACAAAAGATTGTTTTTAGTAAAAGTTTCGAAAACGATATTGTTACATAATTTTATTAACATCGTGTCAAATCGCTATGAGGTTGAAATTTAGAAAATATATTTTGAAGTACCTAGAGCCTTTCCTTTTTTTGTTTTAGATTTCTTTGTGTAGTTTATTTTAATACAATCAATAACGTGGGCTCCTATTTCAATTCCATGGCTCCAAAAATGTCAATATTTTTCTCTGAATGATCTAGTAATCCTAGACAAGTGCCTTAGAGGAGTTTAAAGTAGTTTTTGATCTTTTTTAAGAAAGTAATTTTAGATTTTACCTACGCTAATATAAAAAAATACCATGGAAAATGATGGCTAGAACACTGTTTTTTAAGATCACCCGATACCTATCGTAAAATAAAGCGTAAGAAACCCACGCTCATATTTTGTTTCAGTTCATAACATTGCATTTTGTGAACTGCTTCAAATAATACAGAGTTGAATAAATTTACAAAACTTATTGTTTTATGGAGTGTTTTGTAATCACTTTTTATACTTAGTTAACATTTATTCAATTCAATGTCTGGTTGTATACTAACCACCTCATTGCAAAGTAAGTTATGTGACTGGTTTATTTTTTTTTACAATATGTTTGAGTCAAACGATACCCGGCTTCAACGCCTCAACTTGTTAACGAACTAGGTGCCAATTTAGTTCATTCAGCTAATGATGATATGAATTAATATTAATTAATCTTCAAGGCCAGAGTGAATAGCACTCTGGCCGGATTGAAGATGATCCATTTTGAATGAAAAATAATGAATAAAGAGAGTATATACATACCGGGTGATTATCAAAAGACTCACAAAAATGATATGGCATACTCAGTTAGTGATGTGGTAACCAAACAAACAAAGTTGAAAAAACAAACAAAGTTGAAAAGAGTAACTATCGAGTTTCTTGCCGGAGTCTTCTCGATAAGTAGCAACGTCCGAACCGGTGGTAGATTCACATCATGTATATTCACGATGTGTATTAATATTGTACTATTTTATTTACGTTTATTATTATTATTTCTATATACTTTTTTTGACATGTCATAAGTGCTTTGTACAAGCTTAAATGAAAAAATGATTTTTTACTTACTTACTTTACTTAGGTAATGTAAGCGAAAATTTGTTTTTTCAATTATCTTTATTTTTAAAGTTTTCATACAAAAAATACTGACCGTTCGAGTGACCAAGGGTTACCCTATCTTAAATTCTAATTCTTTTAGTGCAAATTTCAAATGTTCGAAATCGTTTAGCACTTTTTTCGTTTTCCATATTTTCATGTCATTGAAAGCACGATTTCAGAAATTACGATTTTCGTTAGTTGTTTTTTTCAAATCCCACATGATTTGATTTCTAACTAACACTTTGACTATTGTTTTCTTATATTTACGCGAACATTTCACATTGAAATGAAACCACTTTACGGATTCTACTCACGGAAATTATATTTTTACATTTTCTAACCCGACGTTTCGACTCCATTACAGCAGTCTTGATCACGGGATGCCTTAGATGTTATATGTCAAGAAAGTAATTATTTACATAGCAACCGTCACTCAACTACCGTCATTTTCACTATCATCCCCGGAAACATTCCTATCCACGCAGAAAGAACTAACCGTATCTTGAAGTCTTACAGTATTGTGCTGCCCCCTAGACTTTAAGTATAAACTTAAATTCCGCGAGTAGAATCCGTAAAGTGGTTTCATTTCAACACTTTGAATGTTAGTTGATTCAGTTCCCGAAAACACGTTTCCAATAATTTGAAAAGCCAGCACTGTATCGTTCAATTGAAATCATCAATTTTATCAACCACCTATTAAATCAAATGTACAATAATTTCACTTCTTGTCAAATTGGTGCAATAATATTATTAACAATTTATGAAGTAATTGATTGTTTAGAATGCAACTTAAAATTATGAATTTATAAAGCATAAAGGCTTTCTGGCGCTTCGCCGGCCGCTGGGGCGGCACGCTCGCTACGCTCGCTCGGCTCGCGCGTTTTGGTCACAGTTCTAACCTAACGTAGCCTTTGACCACGGCATGTCGGATTTCTTTTGCATTTTATTGCAATTTTTACAATTTCTGATAACTTATTAGGATTAACAAATAAAAAAAATAGATAAACACATTATGGAAATGAAAAATTCTTGAAATTAATATACAAAAACAAAACCTTGGCAAAAATAAAAAAAAAAAAACCGATAATCGGTTAACAGTTTTTCTTGAAATGAAATTTCTAGTTTCTAAATATGTGGGAAAAAACCAGCTGGTGTTTGAAACTTCGTTGTGTAGTTTTCGTACAATTGAAATTCAAACTAAGGATTTTCGACATGTTATTTGATTGTTACTTGACTGTTAATAAACCCGATAGCTCCATTGGTAATCACATTATAATTAAAATATTAGCTTTCCGCCAGCGGCTTCGCTCACAAGTGGATCATTCTCCTGCTGAAAAAAAAGCCTAAATATATAGTTATTCGTCGATAATGTAGCTTGAGTAAAGAATGTTTTGAATCGGTCAACGGGTCAAGTAGTTTGAGTTTATTTATTACGATTAAGACCCATTATAAAATGGTTACCTATTAAAACGCATAACTTTTTTTTAAAATTTTTTGTAGGTGGACTCAGATGTTTTTGGAACGGCTAGCTCCTTAGCCACTCCCCTAAGATCCGCTACTGTAGGAGTGATATCATCGCTCATGGATTCGTTGTAAAATACTCAAAGCGCAGTACTTTTTTTTATTGTTATTGGACTTTTAAGTTTAAAAATAAGAGGCCAAGTCAGTTAAAGTAAGTGCCTTTAGCAGATTACGTCTCGAGAAGATCTTTTTTTGAAGTCAGAACAAAAAAAGATAAGAACGTATCTGTAGCTAAAATAACTAGGCCGTTAAGGCAATTCATAAAATTGCGAATCTTAACTAACAAAGACCACTTGTACTGTTTTGTTCTCAATTCACTGTACCTGCATCCATAATTGTAGTAAGTGACTGTGCATCATTTCATCAGACTGTAAAATGTAAATTTTAGAATGTATGGATCCCAAATTAGAAAAGATTAAATTGGAGCTGATTAGGCGTCTGATTATGCCGTCATTACCATGGTATTGTTATTTGCTTTGCAGAATATGAATTTGCAAAATATGTTATAAACCTGACTTTGCGAAATATTTCAGTACCAGCCGATATTCTAATCGTTATCGCCCTAATAACATGTGACAAACAATCAGCTTCGACTTATTATAAATAGGATTTTTGGTTATTGATGTTAATAAAGCTATCTCGAGCGCAAGCATTGTTGTTTACGTAAAAAATGAGCTTCAGCAACAAAGTCGTGTTGGTGACGGGGGCGAGTTCAGGTATTGGTGCAGCAATCGCTCTGAAGTTTGCAGAAGAAGGGGCCAAAGTTGCCATTGTGGGAAGAAATGAGACTAAACTGAAGAACGTAACAGAGAAGATCAAACAAGTTGGCAGCGAACCGCTTGTGATCAAAGCTGATGTCTCAAAGAACACCGACGCGAAACGGATCATCGACGATACATTGAAAGCATTTGGAAGACTAGATGTGTTGATTAATAATGCAGGCATAATTAACAAAGTAAGTATTCTTGCTGAAGACGCAGTCCAAGAATTCGACAGACTATTATCTACTAACCTGCGTTCTATTGTCGTTCTCACCAATCTTGCTGGAAAGCATCTAGTTGCATCCAAAGGCAATATCATTAACATATCCAGCATAGCTAGCAAACAGGTATTCAAAGATAGAAGTTTCTGTTATTGTACATCGAAAGCTGCTCTGGACCACTTTTCTAGAGCAATTGCTCTAGAATTGGCACCTTTGGGTGTACGAGTAAACACAATAAATCCAGGGCCTGTTGTAAGTGACATTCTCGAGAATAGCGGATTGAGTGGACAACAGGAATGGGATTACATGGAAACTCAAACTCCTCTTAAGAGAGTGAGCGATCCAAAAGAGACAGCTAAGCTGGCTTTATTCCTTGCCAGCGAAAAGTCTGTTGGTATTACGGGATCTTCGATCGTCACCGACAACGGTGTTTTATTAGAGGCTCTTCGGTGAGAAATGTAACATAATGTAGTAGTTAATTTTGATTGATTTTCATATTGATTATGCAGTTGTGTAATCTATATAATGACATTCATCGCAAATAAAAGTCCATATTGGAACACACATTTTATTGTTAATTGATATCCTTCCCTACAGGTAATCTGCTTCCTTTTACCTACCTACAAGCTACGATTTATAAATTGTTATACATGTTTATTTATTTATGTACGAAAAGTTCTTTGTGTCCCTTTAGTAGATAAATATATGGGACAATTAAAAAAGATATCATGTAATTTAGCCATAGTATACATATAAGGACACGCGGGCGAAGCCGGAAGCTAGTAGGTATTCCATAAAATTAAACATCCCGATTTGTAAATTCATAACAGAGATACATAAAAGTTAATTCACCTAACATTTAAAATCCGTAATCCGGCCAGTAGTGTAAAACAAACAACAAAATCAAATCGGATTTATAACCTAAAAAAGATTATATTGTTTTAATGGCTTTATATTTTGTCCAATATGACTATCCTAGGTGACCCCCGGTGGAGTTGTTTGGCACAACTTTTATGTAGCATAATAGTCAAAATGCATAATATTATTACATACATAGCATAATAGTCTTAACGCATATTATTACACAGCATAAAATAGTTAGTCCTAATATTTTAAATCCATAATTTAAGATGGTATAATTAGTAAAATCTCTAATAAAAATTCCACTTGGCCTATGAGGGTAGGTCGCCTTGTCGTGGCGGGGGGGGCTTAGTACTGGTGACAGGTGGAACCACCGGGAAGCTAAGAGGGCTCAGGCGTGGCAGTGCGGTGGACTTCCCACCCACCCACTGCCTGCCACCGGGCGTGGTGATGGTATGGTGCCCACCTGCCTACCACTGCCCGCCCAAAGGGGCGCCCACGGGCGCAGCGCCTTACGGCGCGAGGTGGGGGACGCGGTGCGGATCATGTTTGCGGACCTAGTAGGGTCCGCGTACGGTGGGAACGAGCGGGCTTGAGTACAGGGGTGCTTTTGCCCGCAATGCACGGCTTTCACCGCGACGGTGGAAGTACCTGTGTGCTCCAGGTGCTTCCGTGGCCTCCCCCATTTATTGAGGGGTCGGCTGGAGGGGGCCCCCACACGGGGAAGTACTGGCGGCGGGGCGTAGCGAAACTTTTTAGGGACCCCGCCTCGCCGCTGAAGTGTTGAGGTCGAGTACCGTGGGGGTTCAGTCAGTAGAAGTCCGACATACCCGGCGAGGTATCCATGAGGATTTCCCCACGATAATAAAAAAAAGGTTGTAACTGCGACCTCATGGCCAGAGCCAAACTATACTTATTATACTTGGTTAGTTAGAGAATGTTAATTGAACCATTTTTTTTTAATTAAGTATATAACGTTCATTGTCAGAATATGTTGTTGTTATTGTAAATTAAAAATTTGACAACACGGTTGGTGCAGTGCGCTGTGGTACGATTTTACGCCTTGACTTGCGTGGTGTCCCGGGTTCGATTCCCGGTCGGGTCAATTCAGGAAATGATCTTTTCTGTATTGACTCGGGTCTGGGTGTGCTGAGAGACGCCCCTGGCTTAATTCTTAATTTTATTTTCCATATTTTTCGTGAAAACATTTTATTAACTTATAATAGTTAGGTACGAGTACCTGCTACGTCTACATATAATTACGAGTATGTGTAAGATTGGAAACAAGTTAAATAATAATGTATGCAGACTTCAGTCTTTTCTATGTATCATGAGATGGGGCTATTAGCGGTTTCCTCTCAATACAGGCTTCAATACAGCATTTTCCGAACAAATGTAGTATAGTAATATAGTAGTGAAATCAAACAAATGAAATTGTTTTATTTTTATTTTTATTTTATTCCTTGTAGTTTTTGTCCGTTGTCCGTGTCGATTGATGATCCCGTAATACCAACAGACTTATCGCTCGCTAAGAATGCAGCAAGCTCGGCTATCTCCCTTGGATCACTCACTCTCTTAAGAGGAGTTAAAGTACTCAAGGTGTCCCAGTCCATTTGTTTGTCCCAACCACTGGCTTCAAGGATGTCTGTCACAACAGGTCCTGGATTTATTGTGTTTACTCGTACACCTAAAGGCGCAAATTCTAAGGCAATGGCTCTTGAAAAGTGGTCCAGAGCAGCTTTCGATGTACAGTAACAAACACCTCCTTTCAACACCATTGAGCCGGCTATGCTGGATATGTTTATGATATTACCTTTCGTAGCAACAAGATGCTTACCAGCAAGGTTGGTGAGAACGACAATGGAACGCAGGTTAGTAGCCAAAACCCTATCGAATTCCTGGACTACATTTTCATCAAGAATACTTGCAATATTGGCAATGCCAGCGTTGTTAATCAGGACGTCTAGTTTACCGTAGGATTTCAGTGTGTCGTCGATAATTCGCTTCGCATCGGCATCTTTGGAAACATCAGCTTTGATCACGAGCGGTTCGCTGCCAACCTGTTTGATCTTTTCTGTTACGTTCTTCAATTTAGTCTCATTCCTTCCCACAATGGCGACTTTGGCTCCTTCTTCTGCGAACTTCAGAGCGATGGCTGCGCCAATACCTGAACTGGCTCCCGTCACCAACACGACTTTGTTGCTGAAGCTCATTTCCTAAATTATTGTTAAAAAAGCAATCGACCAGCTTGGTACGTAAAATGGCTCTACTAACGTAAATGAAAATAGGAAATGCCTCTATATAGTAAGTTAGAGCGGAAATTATTTGTGCATGTCATCGCGACGATATCAGAATGTGTCTCAGCATGACTCATGAATAAATGGGTAACCATAATTTTAATATCTATGAAATCAAAATCCATATCTTCAATATGTACATGTAATTAAGAAATTTATATAAAAATAAATATGAAATTGTATTTCTCTGAGCAGTTAACATTGGAACTTGAAGGCAATGTATCTCAATGTACTTAGTACATAGTTCCAATAACAATGTAAGATGTTCCTATTATTTATACCAGGTGATTATAAAGAGACCTACAAAAACCAGACGGCATACTCAGTAAGCACCTAGTAGAAACTACGTAAGTGAAAATTTGTTTTTTTTTTCAATTGTCTTTAATTTCAAGGTCATGAAATAAAATCAGTCTAAAAGTCGGTTTTTTTGTATGAAAACCTTAAAATTAAAGCCAATTGTAAAAAAAAAATCCACTCATGTTATTTGCGCCAGACAACACACAACTTGTCATGGTCTCGAAGTAAGGATAAATATCCTTGTGTTACGAGGTACCAGACAGGGATTTAAGCCAGGGGCATCTGCAGACCAGAGTCAAATTATGAAAGAACGTTTGACCCGACCGGGAATCGAACCCGGAACACCACGGTAAACGAGGCGATAAACCGTGCTACAGCGCACTACGCAAGTAGTGTCGTCAGTTACTAAATCACTTACCAAGTGTGCCATATAATTTTTGTAAGTCTTTTGATAATCACCCGGTATATTAACATATTTAATAGCACGGGACTTTGCTTGTCGCTCCTATTCATAGCATTAATTCGTGCCAGTTAGTCTAAAATCCTTTGATGCCATGTCATGCCATAACTCAGATGTTATTTCGGGTGATTATTTATACTGACTTAGCAAATCTCATTCACAGTCCGCCCGTGTACAACCCCTATCTAAACCTATTTATTAATTCCTAAAATGACACAATAAAATTGATTCGATTACGGAAGGTAATTACAATGAGTAATGTTTTGTTATTATGGACAAGCAAAGTTTTCATCTTTGATTGTTATGTATTTGAAAGAAACACAGTATTAGACCACTTTCACATTAGGGCGTCAGCAACGCGACAGCAGCGCTGCAGCAGCGGATGACTTCACATTATAAAAACAGCGGCGCAGTCGCCGCGCGATAGCACTTGGATTAGGGCGGTGCGATCCACGCAATAATTAATCTTTCGGTGCCGAAATCGCACATTTTGCTGCCTGCCAACAAACACGTGCACTTACAACCCTAGCTTGGCGCCTACTGAACAGTGTTTAGACAATTAATCTTCCTAACGTACATATCCAGCTCGTAAAACGGTACATTTTGGGGTAAAAAGCTACATAAGATTTTTTTTACTAAAATCGAGTGATTTTTGCGTAATTATTAGCTTCTCTCGCCAAACAATCTAATTTTGGGGTTCTAGGCATGAGAAAACGTACCTATTTCATTCATTAGGGCATTTATAAAAGTTTTACTCAATTCGAAAAACCATCAAGTCAATTTGTTGATTTAATTTTTGAGAATTTGAGATAAATTTTCCGTCTTGTTCTTAAATTTAGATGTTGAGTAAAATGTGTAAAATGTACGCTAACGGCAACGCTGGTGTAGTAGCAGGTACTGAATGTAGCGACTGCCGCGCGCCGAAGACGTGCTGCTGTCGCGCTGTCGTTTATAGTATAAAATATCAGCAGCGCGACTGTCGCGCGTTTGTAGCGCGACCCTCGCGGTGCTAAAGTCGCCTAAATGTGAAAGCACTCATATTTTTTATTAAGACAATCGTCATTAATAGATTAGAACATCGCTTGCGTTCGTACCTTCACGCCTTTTTCCTAACGGGTGTAGACAAAGACCACATCTTTCCACCTGCTGGTTTACGACACATATCTTGCGCTTCTTCTATTCTCATTAATCCTTTCATGCATGCTCGTCGATTATGGGTAGTCTTAACCTGATCTTTTCTATTTTTATATTATTTAAACCCTCGTCTAAAAAGTTTCGTTGATCACCTTTCATCCATCCTTTCCATATGGTCAAACTATCTTAGTAGAATCCCCATCTCGATTCCTAATCGCTTGGTGGTGTCAATCAGACTGGTAAAGTTTACATATAAAATACATATGGAGTTACTTCTAAGATAACTAGCTTTACTGTAAAGTTTCACGTAAATCCGTTTAGTAGTTTTTACGTGAAAGAGTAACAAACATACATACAAACATACATATATCACAAACCTTCGCATTTATAATATTAGTAAGATAACACCCCAACTTAACAAGGGTTCGTCACATGAATGTTTGTCAGGGATGGGAATCGAACCCACGACCTCCAGCGCTCAAGGCAGGATCTACGCGCTACCATTGCGCCACCAAGCCAAATGTCCAACAGAAAAGTTATAAACACAATTATGCATCCTACTCCTCGGCACGTGGCGTTCTGTCATGGATTGTACGCCAGGTTCAAAACCAATGCTTGACCAGGCGACCTACTAGACATGTTCTAAATGCATCATTGCATCATCATCATTCTAAAATACGTAGGTAAATAGTCTAAAATTAGTGCCGACCGGTCCATGTACCGCAACCTTCCTTTAACACATACCTATTCAAAGTTGCAAAAGAAGGAATAGAGACCAATCGTGGACCAGTCTTATTGTAATTGCAACACTCTGACTCTGATGGAACCATAGCTCAAGTAACTCTTCATCATAGGAATTTTAATAATTGCTGTTTCTAGCTGACTTGCATTCAAAATTTCAAGTCATGCTAAAATATACTTCGCTATCGTGGTGACTTGCATAGATTAAGTATATCTGCTGATACACACTATAAAACGGCATTCATATTTCCCATTATGTCAGTTTACCTATTTTAGGCAACAAGCTTGTCGATTGTTGTGTCCGTAATAATTTAAGAAAATGAGCTTCAGCAACAAAGTCGTAGTAGTGACAGGGGCGAGTTCAGGTATTGGCGCAGCCATCGCTCTGAAGTTCGCAGAAGAAGGAGCTAAAGTCGCCATTGTGGGAAGGAATGAGGCTAAACTGAAGAACGTTACAGAGAAGATCAAACAGATTGGCAGCGAACCGCTCGTGATCAAAGCTGATGTCTCCAAGGATGCCGATGCGAAGCGGATCATCGACGACACACTGAAAGCCTTTGGAAAACTAGATGTGCTGATTAATAATGCAGGCATTGCCAACCATATGAGTATTCTTGATGAAAACGCAGTCCAAGAATTCGATAGGATTTTGGCTACTAACCTTCGGGCTGTTGTCGTTCTTACTAACCTTGCTGGTAAGCATCTTGTTGCTACGAAAGGTAATATCATAAACATATCCAGCATAGCCGGCTCAATAGTGTTTAAAGGAGGTGTTAGTTACTGTACATCGAAAGCAGCTCTGGACCACTTTTCAAGAGCCATTGCCCTAGAATTTGCACCTTTAGGTGTACGAGTAAACACAATAAATCCAGGACCTGTTGCGACAGACATCCTTGAAGCCAGTGGTTGGAGCAAACAAATGGACTGGGACGCCGCGAGTACTTTAACTGCTCTTAAGAGAGTGAGTGATCCAAGGGAGATAGCCGAGCTTGCTGCATTCTTAGCGAGCGATAAGTCTATTGGTATTACGGGATCATCAATCGTCACGGACAACGGACAAACATTACTGTAAAATGAAATAAAAAAAAAGAAAAAGGAAATTTTTGTTGTTCTCCAGCATTCGTAAGGTAATTCCTCCCTTTTAGTTGTAATAACCTGCATTAAGATGAAACCTCTTCACGTGTTATGAGACATACAACAAGGGTAAACTACATTGGTTCTAACTATGTCCCTCGTACAACTAGTACCCAAACACCACTACAATACCTAATACGTTCACAAAATTATCCAATGATCACCTACCATTAATTTTTATTAAAGAAAGAGCTATGAACAAAATCATGCACATGTACTACATGAAAATAAATAAGACATAAGTATCACGAGCAAAGCAACCCTACTTTGAATTTTATATCCTCACAATTTCCTTTCTTTATTTAAATATTTTTGGGATTGTTTATTTATGCTTCACAATATTTTTGTAAAATCTTTATGTATAAATTGTATTTTTTTTTTGAAATGGAAGTTAAATAAAGAATCGTGGACCAATCTTATTGAAACAGTATACTTAGCTATTTATTTACTTATTCATCAATGCAGCATGCTGGCTTACGAGTACAGTTGCCCAAAATGAGTATGCCATCATTTTCCTTACGGTATGAATAATTATTCAATCTCTCACTGCAATTCTTACTTTCGTATTATGATGTTCCATTTCCAGCCAGTCAGCGGTTACTTGTAGCACAGTGAAGCAGTATAATGGTTGGCTAACGGTTTTCTAGAAGCGTGGAAGCATTTATGTTTGGCCCTACAGGTGTTGTATTAAGGGGCCCGTCACGGTAGTACGGTATCATCATAGCGCGCGTGTGTGCATCGTGATTTATTGCAAACTTCGGGGTATTCGCATTACATTTTCAGGTCTAATTTACTAATTGATTTGTAAATAAAACGTATATTTCAACTCAATAAGGATCATAGGTGTACTGACATTAATTTTAAACAGTAATCATGCTTTATTCAAAACAAAAATATTTCGTAAACTCGGGCTATTATTCGGTAAAATTGAAAAATTTCGAACTTTTTTTACAGTTATTTTGATCAATTGTGCATATTCTGGTTCATTATTGTCAACAAAACTAATAATAATATGTCTGACGTTTTGGTCGCTTCTTTTTTTTTTTTTTTTTTTTTTTTTTTTTTTTTTTTTTTTTGTATGGACGCCGCTGCTTGGCCTCGACGGCCTTAGCAGCTTCACCGGTCTGTAGGGTGAGCGCAGAAGGCTCTCAACCCTAAATGGTCGCTTCTTTCTGCAACTAAGAATAGTAAGCTACGAGTATATTCAGAGATTAAGCCACTTGAAGTTGACACGAAAAGGCTTTTTCGTAAATCGAGGTGGCGATACCAGGATTTATTATTTTGTAATAAAAAAAACATTTTATTTACATATGTGTAATACAAAAGGCATGTTTTGTGGGTACTGAATTTTTTATCCCATATCGAACAGTTTTAATCTGATGGTCGTAAATTAGGCGCTTGAAAAGTTGGATTAAGCAGTCATAACGTCTATAAATACGGCTACTGTAAAGCCGGTAATAGCACAAATTATGTACGCCTCAAACGTCCCTATTGCCACGATACATACAAGAACTTCAATACAATAAACATTGAAATGGATAGTTCATGTTATTACTATTATTGAATTTACTTGAGTCTAGACGCTTTTACCAAGTCGCAGAAGAGTAAAAAAAAGGGGTCTAAATAAAACACAGAATATAATATACTTACGAAACTAAAATATATTCAAATACTCCTTTTCCTCCAAAAGAGATCATCAGTTAAATATAAGTTGCGAAATAAATTAATAGATAACTTTACGATTTTTTGGACAAAATTAACAAACTAATCGGCCAATTGTATCTATAGTACAGCAATAACAATTTTGTACTGTCCTCTTTAATTGAAATACCTCAATGGAAACTAAAATTGTGTCATCTTAATAAGAAACTATAGACGTACAATTGATTTCGTTAATCACTTGCCAAGGATAATTTTTCTGGACGCGCCGAAGCTCTGTCCAGATTGCGAAGCCAATTTGTTGGTACCAGCTTGTAGACCAATGACAGTCTCGCCAGCCCGGAGAACATCCTCGCTGAACTCACGGCGGTTCTCTTCAGAAGGCCGGGGGCCTAGGAAAGGACCACGCCATTCCGGGTGCTTGTAAGCCTGTAGAACGAAGTAGGGATAGGTGTATTGACCCGTCTATCAGCCAGGCGAATGGAACTGAACATGTGCATACATACTCTTTGCTGCCAGGGTTAGATTTTATTGTGTATTATAGTTTATCGTATTTATAGTTTGTATTGTAATACGAGAATAAGGATGGGAAGCTGCCGAACTGTGATGAGCGAGGTTTTGGTATACTTTTTTGAACCATTTTATAATGTGCGTCTCTTAGAGCAGTCATATTTGAAAGCTTTGGACACAGATGTCAATTTTTTTGTTATTCAGTTATGATTGAAATTAAAACGTTATAATGAACGCTTAAGTTGAAATTAATTACATACCGTCCGGCCTATGGCAAAGATGGTTTGTGTGACGAGGGCAATGTTTTTCTGGTCCCAGAGGTCTGTGGTTTGAAACAGATCTGTGTCAGGCACGCCGTATTTGATGCACGCTTTTTGAAATCTGCAATTCAAGGAAAAATAATGTTATGACTTTGTTTGGAGTATTTCGAACAGAAACATAGGATTGATTGACCTATATAAGTATTTAAATGTAAAAACTGCGTGGCGACTACCATATACCTCCAAGTTGAATACTAGCCGAAGAAGAATGAATCCATATAAATAAAAACGTATCGTGGATATATTTGTACGCGTATAACTTCAGAACGACTGCACCAAATTGGATAGTAATTTTTTGTTCGTGCTAACGAGCAAGGTTTTAAGGTCAATATTTGTTTAAAAGTTTTTTCTAACATAATCATGTCTTCAAAACCCTGTTGCGGTATAAAACTCGTCGGGTAAGCTAGTCTATACTCTTTACTAATATTATAAAGAGGAAAGATTTTATTGTTTGTTTCTTTGTTTGTTAGTATTGATTAAGCTCTGAAACTACTTGACCGATTTTAAACATTATTTCACCAATATAAAACTACAGTATCAAGGAGTGACATGAGCTATTTTTTTTTTTAATTTAGGCTAGTTTTGACGAGAAAGACAGTCTACGCGAGCGAAGCCGCTGACGGACAGCTGGTTATAAATAAACGTACCCACTGTGAGTTCAGTAATTTTCCATGAAGAATTGAAACTCGCTTTATTTATTTATTTAAAAAGCACAGCCACATCATACACATTTAAAAGTTACAAATAATCTTATACTAAGTATTAATTCATATTTATTAATTATTAATATTAATTTAATTTATTTATTATTCGATTCAATTTATTGATCTTAGGATTTGGAAATAACATAAGACTATAATAATATACTGATTTGATAATCTCATGTGAATTTAATGCATTGTGTAAAAGAACTGTGACTGTTTAACATGAAAGGCACTCCCGAAGCGGCAATTCCCACGAGCATGCGCCTCGGGAGCACATGCGCGTGGGAATCACAGCCTCGATCCAGCTATGGGCTTCAAGAGGGTTTTTATAGAACGTCATACATTAGGGTTTGCAAAGCGCGACTGATACTCTGGTGTTTCGTTTTGTTTTCATAATTGAATGAATAACTCTAAGCTATCACTCAATTTAACAAAATTTATATACAAAATTAGTGGTAAATTGTTACAGTTTTGAAAATATGTAAGAATAAATCAGTTAATCAGTTTCATTAACAAAATTAAATCAGCCTATATTAATTTGTCATCAAATATATTTGATAATGAATAATTATGTTTCCATTTTTTTGAAACAAAATGATATTGTATTCCATAAATAAAACATAACGTTCTTAAATCGATTATCAATTTTCATGTCAATTGTTAGTTGCAAATTTGTGGTAAATTCTGTTTTTAATTTGTTTTTAACTTCATTTAAAAAAATTAAATTACCTTTTTTAAAAAAAAATCATTGGCCGTCGACGTTCCTCATTGAACCAACATCCATCAAAAAGAAGACTCACTGGCTGATGTTATCCATGAACTTGTAGTCTCCTCCGGAGACGTTGACCTTGGTGATGATGCCGGGCTGGAGCCGGTTCATCAGCTTGCAAAGCAGGATGCCGTCGCGAAGCGCATGCTCGTAGGGCATGCCGCTTGGGAAGCGTTCGCCGATCACAGCCTCGATCCAGCTTTGGGCTTCGGCTTCTTTTTCTGGCTCGCGTTTGCCAGCACACTGGAAAACCATTAAGTGTTTTAGTTATTATTCTTGCAAAATATTAATTGCAACTAATCCATTAGCGCATTGGTTCCCAAAGTGGTCCAGGTGGACCCCTTGGCTTAATTTTTGTCGATCTTGGGAATATGGTAGAGATGTGTAGCTGCAGGGGGTCCACAGGAACCAGCTAAATCTTGAAAGTGGTCTATGCGAAAAAAAGTTTGGGAACCTCTGTAATAGCGCAATGGGAGCTCAAGTCCTGACTAAAGCGCCAAAACAAACGTTCAATTTAAAAAAAACAATAGCTGTGTCTGGCTGCCATTACCAAGTATTTTATCGTATACTATTTTCACTCAAAAGGTTTCAGATGATATGCCTGACAGCTCTTATTGTTCCGTGTTACGCATACTATTTCAAACGAAATAAAAAGAAACTAGCAAAAGAAAATGTTATAAACTATTGAAAAAGCTATTAAATTACATTTGTTACAGCACTATAATTGACAATTATGAACTGTCAGGGATATCATCATACGGCGAAAGTAGTATACATAGTAGTCGTAAGAATTATTATATTCAACCTATGCATATATATATATATAGATATGCATATATATATATATATACTTATATATATATTTGACGACACGATTGGCGTAGTGCGCTGTAGCACGGTTTCTCGCCTTTAATTCCGTATAGTGTCCCGGGTTCGATCCCTGGTCAGGGTAACTTCAGGAAATGATCTTTTCTAAATTGGCCTGGGTCTGGGTGTGCTGGGAGACGCCCCTGGCTTTGTTCCTTGTCTGGTATTTCGTAACTCAGGGATATTTATCCCTACTTCGAGACTATGTTAAGAGGTGTGTTGTCT
Source organism: Udea olivalis (assembly GCA_947369235.1). Taxonomy (NCBI): domain Eukaryota; kingdom Metazoa; phylum Arthropoda; class Insecta; order Lepidoptera; family Crambidae; genus Udea; species Udea olivalis. Next base: position 7,884,695 of record OX376348.1, read on the forward strand.
GGCGCAGATTTATTTATTTATTTATATTTTTAGGCATATACCGCTTTTCCATTTTATTTTCCACAGCAACCTTTTCCCAAACTGTTTTATTCTAACTAGCTACATACATAACTAAATGATAACCGCAAATGTATTGTTCGTCCGTAAACAGCTAATCATGTGCATATTTTCATACATTGTTTGTTATCGTCCGTCGACTTACCAGACAATGCGCCGAGACCATAGTAGATAGAAGTACCCTTGTTATGGCATCGAAGGACGAAACGATAAGTATGTGAACAGACCAATAATTGCACCTTGCTTTGCTCAATATTTATCCCCAAATAAATAGGATAGATTTTTAGGAATTGGGAATAGAAAGACATTCATTAAATTTAAGGACATCGTTACATTTAACAAAAACACATAGGTATATAGGTAGGCATACAAAAACAAAACAACAAGAAAAACAAATACCATCAGACAGCGATGCCCAAAAAATAAAAGGTCCTCACTCAGGAGTCTCTGATTTTCGTGGGTCCAAACTGAGTAAGCGCACGAACATCTGCGGTAAACATGTACTATGTGTGTAAATATACATATAAAAAATATTTGTAAATTTAGGAAAAACTATGGTGAGTAATTTGATAAAAAAAAATAAAAAAAATAAACAAAAAAAAAATTTTAACAAAGAATATATTTTTTTTTTTATTTAGGCCAATTGTTTAGTAGTCGATCAACTAAAGAGTGGCCAAAAGTTTTATCGGTCTTGTGCTAAGCGGTCTAATGAATTTCGCCATCCAGTGGTAAACTCAATAAATAGGGTGCCGGTTGTATAGTGTGATTGTGTTTTTGTTTTTTGTGACAGCGCAATGTTAGCGGTGATGACACACTAACTGCCGAGTTCAAACTGCAGCACGAAAATAAATAATGAGTCGAAGGATGGTAGTGTTCCGAACTTCTTGCATTGTTTCATCCACTTCAGTTGGATGGGGATTCAGATGACGGTTTAGAATCCATCCTAACTTTCATGAGCTCAACACTGGTCACAGTAGCTGATGTAACAAATAAACTCATGAATTTCATATATAAATAAAAAAAATGGCTAAGTGCGAGACCGAGGGTTCCGTACAAACTAGTAGGTGTATTTACTAAAAATATTTTTTTCATAATTATGATGTAATTAAAAAAATACGGTTTTCGCAATTTTTCCTATAGCTGTGCTATAAGACGTTGCTTCGTACCAAATTTCAAGATTCTGAGTTCACGGGAAGTAACCTGTAGGTTTTGATTCCCTTGCGAGTGTCGGAAATTTGCGGCATAAACGGCTGTATCTTTTGATTGCGTTAGCTTAGAAGTTTAATTTTTTCACAGCTACAAGGGACAGTAGACTTGAGAATTTGATATAAATTACAGCTTGATACCTGCACGCCTGAGACTAGGTGAAGTGGCTTTTTATCCTTAGAATACACAATTGTATCAATAGCATCATAACTATAGGGTCGCTTAAAGAAACGTTATCACTTTTATAAAAATATATTATCACTGACATTGGTGTGTAGACAAACTGAACATGTATTTTTATTTCTTATTAGTTCGTGACAAAGGATTGTCTTCTTTTATTGCGTCAGTCAGGACTGCGTACTTAAAGCCTACACATTGTGTCCTTGCGTTTAAATATACTTTTGTCTTATAAGCAGCAACAGCTTTGATAGTGTACTAAAATAAAACAATCTCAGCAGCGCAAGTTATAAAAATCTTATAATGTTGTTCATTTTTATTCTTTCTGCATCGTTTTTGTACTGTGTTTCGAGTTTGAATCCAGTGTTTGCATTGTTTTTGTTTTTCTATGTGATACCTAAGCAGTTTTCACTGATTTTATGAAGTGCTATCTGTTCATGTTCATGTGAGTAATTTTGATTAGTTAATTATAAATGAAACCCTGTATAAGGACTCCGTGTGGCTAGACTTATTAGAACCAGTTTGCCAAAAATAGAGTGAATTTATTGGTGAGAATAAATCAGTAACAAATAATATTTTACAATGCACTTAACATAAGCTAACCATTGAATTAATTACCTATATATTAGAACAAAACGTTTAAACTTCTGCAACTACTTGATTTATCATACCAGATTTTTTTGATCTATTTTCACTTTAAAATGACATGCCTGACAGTTCTCATTGTTCCGTGTAACTATTTCCGCATACTATTTCAAACTAAAAAAAAAGAAATTGGCAAAAGAAAATGTCCTTTCGAATCTTATCAAGTAAATGATTGTTCGTATTATTAACTGTTAATAAATGAAGTTGATGGAATTAAATTATTAAATCTTTACAGCGCCTGATGCGTGAAAGGAACGCCATTCAAAAGTGTATTGACACTACTGATTCGACAAAAATCAATGAACGGGAGCGACCATTTTCAACCGACTTCTAAAAAAGGAGGAGGTTCTCAATTTGACTGTATGTTTTTTTTTTTATGTTTGTTACCTCCTAACTTTCGACTGGGTGAACCGATTTTGATCATTCTTTTTTTATTTGAAAGCTGGTGCTTCCCGAATAGTCCCGTTTTAATATGGTCTGGTTCTGATAGTGGCATCCATGAGAAAACCATATAAGTCTTAAATCTAGATAGACGAAATGCGCGACAAATGGACGACAACTGGACGAATAACTCAATATTACGCCAACCGTTTTTGATAATTCTTTGTTTATTTGAAAGCTGATGGTGCCCGTGTAATCCCATTTTAATTTGGTCCAGTTCTGACAGTGGCATCCATGGGAAATCCATATAAGTCTTAAATCTAGATAAACCTTAAGCGCGACAAATGGACGAATAACTCATTAACACGCCAACCGATTTCGATGCTTCTTTTTTTATTGGAAAGGATATACTTCAAGGGTAGTTTGATGAGTGTTAGGTTCTGATTATGGGATCCATGACAAAGTAACGAAACTCTTCAACTCTTAGGAGCAATTGAACGATACTTTTTCGATGTATAAAATAAATAAGAACTATTCACTGAAAATCAAGAAATAAACAAAAAATTTAACAAAAAAAAAAACAACTTCAAAAAAAACTATTCCGAAACAAAGCACTAAAAAGTAAAGAAATAATTGGTTATTCTTCTAAAACTTATACGATAATATAATGTAGGTACAATTATTGTTATTGTTGGAATCGGTGTCAGCCAATGTAGGTTTGTAACTACCTACATACATACGTAAACGTGATATGTAAGAAATAGGTATATTGCTAGGTATCTTGTAGCGTTTCCTTGGCTGACACCGACTCCAACAATAACAATAATTGTACCTACATTATATTATCGTATGTTTTAGAAAAATAAGCAATTATTTCTTTACTTTTTAGTGCTTTGTTTCGAAATAGTTTTTTTTGAAGTTGGTTTTTTTTTGTTATAATTTTTGTTTATGTTATCACGTCATTCACATCAGTACGAGTGCGTCAGCCTTGTGTGGTATTTTTTAAACAATATTTTCGAGATACCGCGTTTTATCCGATTCCATTTCCTTTGCCAACTCGATTAAATTACATTCGTTACATCACTATAATTGACAATAATGAACTGTCAGGGATATCATATAAATACGGCGAAAGTAGTATAATAGTAGATAGGTAATGTGCCTTAAACTGTATACCCTAAAAAAATTGTTCCATTGTGAAATAAATAAATATTTATGAAGAAAATAAAAAAATGAGAACACATCTTTAGTGATGTGCTATGTTGCCAGTGCCTCGAGTTAACGTTTTTGTATGGGATTTCGGTACAGCGCCTTTAGTGACTAGAAATGGAACTAAAAAGGGCCATACAAATTGCTGAACTCAACTATCGCAGTTTACGTGACGGACACTGATGGTAGACGTACACAATATTGACAGAATTCTTTAAGTTTTGTAAAATAACGATTAAACTTATCGTTGTATGTACGAGACGGAATCAAGATTTTGTTGGTTTGGAATTAGGTTTTACCTATTTGTATATTTAAGGTAGCTGGATTCCGGTGGAGGCAGACCCTCTCCCGCCGGTCGCTTTGTAAATCTATCGGGGGCCTATGTTGAGCAGAGGACGTCTTATGGCTGCGAATGATGAGAATGAAGGCCTATGAATTTGCTGTTTCTGCTGACGTGAGGGTTTCCGTAACTCTAATTTGCTAAGAACAATGCTCCGAATGCCATTCAAGTAGAGCTTGTCTGAGGGCTTGCACCGTATTCGCGTACGAATATTAATTTTAAATATGGACGCAAATACATTGAAACATGCCACTGTAACGCACACGCGTCGTTTGTTCGCAGAAGTACACTCGGCACATCTAAATTAACTAAAAACTACACACAACCAGATCTCCATTAATCTACAAATAAAAATATAAGTAACAATGGGAAGTCAAAATTATTTCTTTCAATGAAACCAATAGTCAACAATAATTAAAAGTTAATATCATTCAATAATTACTTGAAGTGGTGTCCTTTGTTTAAGTTGCCTAGCGCGTAGAGCATCGTAAATTATGCTTATTTTCATTCATTAGTCCAAACACGTTTGTTGTACGAATACGTACACTTGCTTTATCTGTGCCTAGATCCAACAATAAATAAATAAAACATGTGTTGATTGATTTTCTAATTGTTTATTATTTTGCACAAACTTTACTTCAACAGAAAATACCCTTGCCACTAACCACATAAGGTTCAAAAATGCTGCGAGCTAAGCTGCGAAACTATGAGACCGTTTCCACTGAATACTGATGCTATGCTATAGGATAAGATAAGATGAGATATAAAATACTTTTTTCTACAACAAATCATGACATTAGCATTACATAGTCTTAGATTGTACAATGTAGGCGGTCTTATCGCTAGGAAGCGATCTCTTCCAGACGACCTGCTATGTAGAGAAGCGTGTAAGATGTGCTACGAAGATGCGACACCGCAAGGTAGCTGTGCGAGGAAGATGCGCAGCTCGAGCTCTGCGATGTATCGAAAGGTAGTGAACGCACAAAAAACGCGTAAAAACACGCACATCACGCATCCATGGCAAGCATCTACAGCACGTATCTACAGCACGCATCTACAGCACGCATCCACAGCACGCATCCACAGCACGCATCCACAGCACGCATCCACAGCACGCATCCACAGCACGCATCCACAGCACGCATCCACAGCACGCATCCACAGCACGCATCCACAGCACGCATCCACAGCACGCATCCACAGCACGCATCCACAGCACGCATCCACAGGACGCATCCACAGCACGCATCCACAGCACGCATCCACAGCACGCATCCACAGCACGCATCCACAGCACGCATCCACAGCACGCATCTACAGCACGCATCTACAGCACGCATCTACAGCACGCATCTACAGCACGCATCCACAGCACGCATCTACAGCACACATCCACAGCATTCATTCTTATAGAAAACCGAGCTTAGTAGTACCCGTTTCCACCAGTGCTATCCTGTGGACCAATGAAAATGATCGGTGGATATCAATCGCATCCACAGCAACGTAGCATTGCACAATGCACATCTCTGGTGGAAAAGCACCCATATTCTATCACACCGCATCGGACACCTACTTATTTACGTCAGAAAATTTATCTACGAGTAACATGTTAAATTACGCAGGTTAAACTAAGCTGCGTAATTTAATATGTTACTGTCACGCAGGTTAAATTAATTATTTACTTTTGGTATGAACACATACAGGACTTAGATCATAAAGTTTTTTTAGCAAAAACTTACTTCAAACTTTGGTTCCTTCAACTTTCTTTGATTTCGCAATTTGTTGAAATTTTCAGTTGGTACTATGGATCAATCCCAGACTTTGCGGTGGTTTTTGGACCCTTTCTCAATGGTTTCACTGAAATATTTTTTTAGCAGTTTTTGGTTCATTTAAACTTTGAAAGACAGGTGTTCCCCAAAGCAAAGCGAAATCAATTTATCACTCATAGCTCATGTTCTACAATTCACTGGTTTTTGAAACTTTGCTGGAGTTCTGGATTGCTTTATGGCTAGGCGAAAGAGAATAAAGATAAAAGAAATAGAAATCTATCTTCTTCTCGTATGATATTTAGGTACTGCAAAGTATTTCTGCTTAAATTGTTTACTTACATCCATTCTGCACGCGGTACCCGGATGGATTCTTCACGCTGGCGGCTTGTCAACGGGTAAGCATTAGTAAACGGATAAAATATGTTTACCCTGAAGATTATTTAAGGCCCACTTAGTTTCAATTTTATACCTCTCTTGACTTTTGCTATATAAATGAGGTCATAACTCTGACGGATTGTTGTTTTCAAATTGATCGGTGGTTATTGAACCCACAAATAATGTCCAATCCACTTATATACGAACAAAATTACAAAACATTTTAATATTTTGTGATTAATATATTATCACTTTTATCACGTTATTACTTTAAAAGGCATGTCCTTGAATGCATCCGCTGCCCGATCAGGTATTGCTTGGTCAATAACTTCCTGATGATCACTTCTGATGATAATACAATTTTGGGTACTGTTGGTCTTCCAAGACAATAATTATGAAGAAGATTACATTGTAACACATATTATAGCATGACTGATTGATGCCAAGAATTTTTATAAAAAATGTCGCAAATTCGCAGCTGCGTGGTTTTTAAACTGTTGTTCAGTATGACCGCAACAAAGATAGTGCTTATCCAATCATTCATGTAGCTTCATTAATTACGAACGAAATTACAAAGGATTTTTTTAAATATTCTGTGATCATCTATCACGTTATTACTGTATAAAAAAAACAAATTCACAGCTTCGTGGTTTCTAACTGGCTGTTAAGTATCTAATAAATATATTATATATATATCTAATAAATAGTGCTGCGATACCCCGCCGTTGTCAGGGGGGACAAAGAAGAAGTGAAGAAGAACACATTAGGTCCATCTTCTGTATTTTACTGTCAATGGACTTTGATCTTCATAACAAAACTTTAAGGTTCAAAACAGATAGTCAACTACTCTGCAATATGCTGTTCATCATCGCACAGCTGAACATCGAACTCACCCAACTTTTACTTACGTTCTTTACAATATACTAGCTTTTCGCCCGCGTGGACTAATTTTTCTCACACGTTTAAAAAAAATATATGCAACACACTTCTTGTAATGGTCTCGAAGTAGGGATTACTGTGTTACGAGGTACAACACAAGGAAATCAGCCAGGGGCGTCTTGCAGCACACCCAGACCCGAGTCACTTCAGAAAAGATCGTTTCCTAAATTGACCCGACCGGGAATCAAACCCGGGACACTAAGGAAATCGAGGCGAGAAACCGTGCTACAGCGCACTACGCCAATCGTGTCGTCAAACACGTTTGGTTAAATGTCTAAGTTTGTGTACGGATCCCTTTCGTTTTTTAAATGATGTATATGCTTAAAGCAAGAAGGGATAATATAACTTTTTAATAGTGAAAGAATTATTGAAATCGGTTCTGTAGTTTCGGAGATTACCTACCTCAAACAAACAAACTCACAAACGCTTACCTCTTTATAATACACAATAAGTGTAGATGAACTATCTTTCTGCGCTAAATACTATACGTTATTGGATGTTTAGATTATAACTACAGTAATTTACTTCCTTAGATCTTATTTCAAACAAAACTGTTAATATGCTTATTATAGAACTTTATTCGTTTGTTTTTTTCACGTCGCAATCTTGCGTGCTTTTTTACTTGTATGCAACCGCTGCTATTTCTAATTTTACATCTAGAGATATTTTCAATACCTATTAAATTTTCCCGGTGGTTTTCGGGCTAATCTTCAGACATTTATAGATGCCAACTGTTTTCTGTTTTTCAATATGTTTTTAATAGGTAAGAAGATTGGGTACCTATATGGGTGACGACACGATTGGCGCAGTGCGTTGTAACACGGTTTCTCGCCCCGATTTCCGTAGTGTCGCGGGTTCGATTCCCGGTCGGGTCAATTCAGGAAACGATCTTTTCTGAATTGACTCGGGTCTGGGTGTGCTGGGAGACGCCCCTGGCTTATTTCCTTGTGTGGTACCTCGTAACACAGGGATATTAATCCCTACTTCGAGACCATTACAAGAGGTGTGTTGTCTGGCGCATATTTATATTTATATTTATATTTATATTATACAGGATGAAAAATATTTTATCAATGAAGGGTAAAATTGTTATTGTCGGACGTATACGTAAATCTTGTTTGACACTATATATTAAATATAATTAATAACTTCGACTCAGCACCTACTTGATTTGTTTTTTACATTGGTGCTTAGAAATTCGACGACTATACTGAATATATATATAGGTAACAATGGATTAAAGAATTCTGAGTCTGAATTTTGATCTTTGAGGTAGAGACAGGTTGTTATTATAAAGGTCCCTTAACGTTTATTCATGTGATAGTAAGCAATGTTGTTCTTCGTGTGTATGAGTGCATTTTAAAGTGTATTTTAAAGTGCATTTTTAGTAATATCTAACTAGGTATGCTTATCTGTGTCTGGCACCTATAGTACAGCTCTGCGTAGTTTGGAGTCTGTGATGATCTTGGTGTGAGATTTTAGTGAAATTAAACACCACCGAACGTAATATCTTTTATTTGTTGCTAACAAGTTGAATCTTTTTTTTCTACACGCTGTTTAAATGTACTGTTTTTCACTATCAAGGGGGCTTATGTATATAAACAATACCCGCTGGCATTGTTATTATCTGTGCCGCTTAGCACTGTGATAAAGAGATATAATAATTTCTTTAAATTACTTATTCGGTTCAAACCTACTTTTCTTCTGCATAGTAACAAAACATCTATATCCCCGTGTCCACTTTTCCAACATATTCCAATGTCTAAATAATATGTTATTTCCGACCGTTAGCGCCGACACCAAGGTAATAAATTATACTTTTTCACACGCTGGAAAATTTCGACAGCGATTTCTAAAATAGATATTATTTCATCACCGAAAGTCTGTATTTGTTTGTGAAAATATTTTATCAAAGTTGTATCCTAGAAATAGTTCGTAAAATAAAATATTATCCCTGAAGTTCATGATTATGATATATGCAATGCGATAACAAATACATAAAATTCGGGAATATTTGTCTAGAAATGTGGATCCATTATTGGGTTTGTACAGGCATTGATAAACTTCAATGATGATTTTGAATTAATTTGTTCGTGCTAACAACACGATGAAATAAATGCACAATCATAATGTACATTGTACAATCTAAGACTATGTAATGTTATGGTTTGTTGTACAATAAAGTATATTTATCTTATCTAAATCGCTCGTTCGAGGTAAAATTCGATCAACAACTTTACATTACTATAGCAACAAGCAATCATTAACAAGTCAGTGGGTCAGCATTTCCACGAAGCTGATGTTCATATCCTCCGATTAGACAGACAATTTACCAATTTGGCATGTAATACACTGCTAGTAGTGTTTACATTATAATTCACGTAAGAAACAAAATAAATGGTGACGCCGCCCGCCTACGAGCGGCGCTTGCGCTTGGGCGGGCGGGAGCTACCTCCAGTCTACTTTCTGATATCGGGCAGAAAGCTTGTCCCATCGTTTAGTGTTTTTGAAGGAATCGCGCCGCTCACAAAAAGCCGAAATGGCTGTACGTAAGAATTTCTTGACCTATATCGTTCACTTTTCTAAAACTGTGGTGTTTTTTTTAACAGAATTCTTAGGGTTCAATTAATTTGCAAAAACAATTCTACGAAATTTGAATAATGATGGCACTTACTAATATTTTTTTTATTTTCTTTACTGTCATCGACATACATGCTTTTATTGTAATCAATAAATTTTATTAACTTTAAATTGATTAAAATAAGCAAGCATTGAATGGTTATAAGTGAGTTTTTTTATCACTAGATATGTTTATCGGTGCTTGAACTAATTTAAAACGAAAGTGCAACGTCAGAGGAAATCATTGACGTCAGTGCGCAAGCGATTCGGGATTAACTCCACCCGCGCAGCTGTGCCGGCCATTAAACTATCCACGCTCGCGTTCCTTCCATTTTGTATGAACTGGTGTAAATAAAATTAAGATTTTCTTCTATTTTTATTAAGAGAACTGTATGAATGGGTCAGTGACTTAATCAGAGGAATAAAATTGGTTTTCTTTATTACTTATTACACACCTTTCAAGGTCTTCTATGTGATACAAAATTTTGCGAAATGTGTCTACTGATATTACAGATTTTGAATGAATGAAAAAAAGATTGGTCGACAACAACTTTGCGGCTGTTGCTCAGTTTATTCTTGGTGATGTCTTAACCCAAAACATTGTGGCATTTTCTTTATCAAGTATTATACTCATTCTTAGTTCAGTAATTTTCAATGCGTCAAAACAACATCCAGTAAATCTAAATTTTTGTTTTCTAATTCTTTGAATCCTATGAACACAACTAAATATGTTCTATTTAGCCTTCAAAAATATTCCTTAGCCCCTATAGTTCCACAGCATTAGTTAGCCGTCAATTCGGTTACCAATCCGGTTATTTTCAGTGATGATGCTGGAATCCGCCGGCCGCCATCAAACGACTTGGCACTGGAACTGATGTTTTATGGCCGCCGTTCAAAACTTGCATGTGTTACAGAATTTTAAAGCATCCTCTAAAATGTTTAGAACTTTTAAAACCGATCTCCGATATATTAGACGCGAGCGTTTTGAAATCTTACAACGGCTTGTTGTCAGACGCGAATAACAAATGACAGTCAAACTGTTTGGCAACATAGGATATACAATGAATTCTTCAAAAAACTATCGACGTTATTTATAGTAAAACAAAACACCAATAAACCTCTAAGTTAGAAACGATCTCACGCGAAATTTTATATTGAAAATAAAGTCTTTGTATACCATAATTATTATCTAAATCTACCTTAGAAAATCCATTCAATGAGTTGTAACTATCGAGGTTTTACCAAACATAGCATAATGATTTTATGTATCGATGTCTTATCGATGCATTGATAACTACTTACACGGCATATTTTGGCCAATGTTTTATCACTGCCGCATCATTGTAGGGTATAGCTAAAACCCTAAAATAGACCGTAAATTATATTTTTTGTTAATAACAGCCTAGGAACAAGGAACAAGAACAGGAGGTGCTAACGTGGATTGCTGCCGTCACAGGTGAACCTCTCCCCAATGGAGCCTACGAAGACATCTTGAAAGATGGTATTATTCTCTGCAAGCTCATCAACAAGCTCTCCCCCGGATCCGTCAAGAAGATCCAGGAGAGAGGAACCAACTTCCAGCTTATGGAGAACATTCAGAGGTAAACCTAAATGTACATGTAAAGATCTTGCAGATTTTACACCATTTGGTTGTTTTTTGCTGCTAGGCTGCTAGGTACGTGCCTGCTAGTAGCTACAGGCTTGGGTATTCACACCTGAATTCAAAAATTACTTTTTGTGGAAAAATAATAACAAACATGATTCCGTAAATTCAAAAGATAATAAAACATTTTCTAGGTTCCAAGCTGCGATTAAGAAGTACGGCGTACCAGAAGAAGAAATCTTCCAAACTGCCGACCTTTTCGAGAGGCGTAACATTCCTCAAGTTACTCTGTGCTTATACTCCTTAGGAAGAATTGTAAGTAATTCATGACTTCAAATGTAATCTTATCATAATGATGTCTGATTTTGTTGTTTTTAGGTATTTTTATGAATGTCACTTGAGAATGAATTGCCATGTTTATTATTTTATCTGTGTATTATCAGCACATGCTGTTGATAGTGGTATCTTAATCTAACGATTTATTTTCTCTGATGTATAAACTTCACACTGAAGAAAAATGTTACTGCTCTTAAGTTATATTAATTTGTTTTGAACTTATTTGTAAATATCCTTTAAAGGATATTTGAAACTGATGTGCAATTGCCTACAATCGAAGTTTAATATGAATGATAAACGTTCCAGACTCAAAAGCACCCAGAATGGACCGGTCCCCAGCTCGGCCCCAAGATGGCCGACAAGAACGAACGCACGTTCACCGAGGAGCAGCTCAGAGCCCACAACGCCGAGCTTAATCTCCAAATGGGCTTCAACAAAGGTGCCTCGCAGTCAGGCCACGGCGGTTTCGGCAACACACGTCATATGTAATCACAAACATTGCGCAAACGCACATCCGAAATCTTCGGAGAATACCAGTATTTAAGCAATCTCTATTCCATTCTATATTGTCTGTCTGACCAAGGTGTTACCCTTCTAAATTTACGCTACGCTACTTAACATCAAAGATTGTGTGATAGATATGAATAATTTATAAACCTAATTTAGATCTAACATGTGCTATTTTTGTTAAGACTTTTTTACTTTGTAAATAATGTAACATTAATATTAATAAACGTTGTTTTTAAGTAGCGAGTTATTTTAATTTTGGGTGTGATGAAACTGTAATCGATTTCGTCAGAGAAATGCGTGGTCCAATCGCAAGGATGGAAGGTCAGACGCCTGTCATTGCGCACATTCGTTACAACTGGGCTAGACAAATAGGTCTGAAGCTAAGCCTTTTCTAGTAGTTCCATTAATACCAAAAGTCAAGGTATCGCAATAATTACATTTTAATTATACAGGGTTACTTTATAAACACCATACAATTTTTTCCCAGACATAAGGCATCAATAGAAGACAGCTATTTTTAAAAAAAGGGTAGGTCTCTATAACTTTTACATTAATTTAGTTTTTTCGGACAGATTATTCGTACGGCGTAGTTACTTACTCAATATTAAATTTCAACTTCTGAATAAAGCGCGGGCGCGGAGTTGAAGAGACTGCGAGCCCGCCGCCACTAACGTCGCGCAATTTTAACGAAACTAGTGATTTTTCATACCTTTGGGTAGTTATAATAACATTAATAATTCAACATTTTAGTACTGAAGGTTGTCAAGTAAAGTAAAAGTAAAAAGTCATTTATTGGCCTACACACAATTTGGTACACAACATATTAAAAGGAAAAAAAGAAACAGAAACAAATACAGAAGAGTAAACAAACAATAAATACGCCTCAATGTGGGGCCAACGAGGCCTGTCTCAGCATATGCTGCTGCAACTGACAGCTGCGTCCAGCTGCATGTTGACAGTATATTTTTATATTTGTCAGATAGAAAAAATATAAGAATAATATGGGAAGTAAATAAAAAATAGTGACAAAGGAAGAGAAAAAGTGTGAATGATTGAGTAAGGTAAATAAAAGAGTATTTAAACATGGCATTGTGTTCATGCGCCATGTTGTCAAACAGAAATACGTATTTTGGCATTTTCTCCATAGATCCTCATATTTCATATTCATATTTATTTTTTTATATTTATTTATTTGCTTGTCACATGGTTTTACAGATGGAATAATAAAAGCCAGTACATTAAACACATGACACCCCGCTGGGGCACCGCAGTATAGATTAAAGAAGGCGTCACACAAAGCAAATCAAATAAAGAATGACAAAGACAAGTAATGAACCTACTCGTACGAAACAAACAATAAGTACAACATAACCGTTGCTAAGCATTATCTGTAAAGAACTCGTCGAGTGCATAGTATGCTTTTCCTATGAGGTAGATCTTAAGTTGGTTTGTGAAAGGCTTAATTTCTTTGATATCTTTTATATTACAAGGGATTTTATTATAGATTTTAATGGACATCCAATGGGGACCCGATCTGATTAGTTGAAGGGGGTTGCCCACTGGAAGTTTTAATTTATTTTTATATCTATCGTTTCTTCTAATAGCAGTATTAGAGGAATAAAGATACATGTGCTTCTTTATAAATTTGCAAGTTTCTAAAATGTACAAACATGTAACAGTTAAGATTTTTTGTTTCACAAAGAATGGTTTACAGGAAGTGGTCGGTTCAATATTATTTATGATGCGAATATAATTTCAATTTGGATGGTGTTTAAAAAATAGCCCTATAAATTTAATTACTAATATTGGAAGCAGAATATTAAAAATAATATTTTTCCCGAATTAGTTGAAACGCTGGCATGCAACGTAAAGAAACCAATCAGTCTTGGTAGTGCGTCGCTCAATAGCGAAACGCAGCGGGTTCCTTGACCATTCAATTTTTGTGGCATTTCTATTTATTAATTTAGCATTCACAATGAATGCTAAATAACAAAGATAGTAACTAAAATGTGAGCTTATCAAGAGCCTGCTAAAATTAGCCCTGGAGTATAAACGCATACGCAATGGACACAATCCCTTGGCCTAATTAATTTGTGTCAGGAGTACCGGGATGATTTATAGATCAAAGCCGTGCCAAGACTACGCGCCTGCTTGAATGATTATAATTACAAGTTCATAGATAATAATAATATTATCATGCGTCGTATGATTGTGTCTTTAACAAATCAATTAATTAAGATTTCAAACAATTGATTATGCATCTCGTACAGTCATCGGCAACTTAAGCGGAACGCATTTAAACTCAGCTGAGTTACACGCTAGGATCATCTCAAGTTCAAATTCAGGCTCCTATTTAGTCTATAATCAGGCACATATTTACCATTTTGAACTTTGGGCAAGTAGGGTTTCTTCCAGCAGACCATCTGCTCTTCAGGTGGGAGACTTATGTCGGCCGGTTGTTGTTACCACCATGCAGTTGTGTAAAACCCGCCAAGTGATTCTGACCTATCTCGGTCAGGTCGCGTTCCGGGATCAGCACTGCACTAACCGGTGCAGGGGGACCGTGATCGTGGCAATTGTTGGACCAGTGGGGGCCCTAGCGGCGGTATTGTGTGTGTAGTGTGTATCGGCCCGCCGGCCAGGGAGACCCGTAGAAACGGTGGTGCCGCTGGCCGCCCGCGGCATAGTACAGGGGCCCAAAAGGGGTTAACCACCTCTGGAGGCTGCCCCACCAGGTCGCGCATAATCTCGGGGTGGCTCGTCGTGCCGGGTGGTGCCCGGTTCCGGTGGGGCCCGGCGACCACACCCGAGGGGGTACGGGGGCCCTTCCGTCCGGCGGACCGGCCTACACTATTCCACGCGATTAATACCAATGCAGGGCACCACGCTTTGTCTTTCATTGCCTCTATCACAGTCGTCCTTTCACGCCCCTCCCATCCTCCAACTTCTATGGCAGTCAGAAGCACGAAAAAACGGCCTACAGCGGCATCCCCATCCCCCACCAACACGCTGTTTGAGGTGGAGTTCGCTAACATCCGCGGACTCCATGCAAACCTCAACGCCGTCCATCAACACCTTGAGACGGCGAGGCCTGCGATGCTCTTTTTGACGGAAACACAGATAGGCCGCCCTGCCGATACGTCATACCTGCACTACCCCGGCTTTGTGCTGGAAGAGTCCTTCCAACCTAAAGCCGGTGTATGTCTATTCGTCAGGGCGGACGTCTGCTGTAGCCGTCTCCGCTGCCTAGAAGACCCATCCTTCTCCACTCTCTGGGTGCACGTTGACCTGGGCTCCACAAGCCGGGTCTATGCGTGCATATACCGCTCCCACAAAGTCGACGCCGAGACAACTCGACTATTCGAGCATCTGAGTCAGGCCGCAGACAACGCTCAGGCGCAGTTCCCAAATGCCGAAATGGTGTTTTTGGGAGACTTCAATGCCCACCATGAGTCCTGGTTAGGCTCATCAAAAACAGACCATGCAGGCCGAACTGCCCATGCGTTTGCTCTCACGCAAGACCTGACGCAACTGGTACACCAGCCCACCCGGGTACCAGATATTGTCGGTCATACTCCCTCTTTATTGGACCTTCTGCTGACGAGTCACCCAGCCGGGTATAAAGTATCGGTTGGTGCTCCATTGGGCTCCTCCGATCACTGTCTGGTTGGCGCTACAGTGCCTTGTGCAGCTCCCCCACAACCTGTGGAGGTGACGCGGCGGTTATGGCACTACTCGTCGGCAGATTGGGACGGATTGCGAGAGTATTTTGCCTCCGTCCCTTGGCGGCAGTGCTGCTTTGGAGAAAGGGATGCTTCAGAGAGTGCATCTGCTATCGCTGACGAGATCGGTACCGGAATGGAATACTACATTCCTTTTACTGATGTCGTCAGTGCTAGCAAAACTGGTCCCTGGTTCAATCGCGAGTGTGCCGCAGCTGTTGAACAAAAACAGGCGGCGTACCGTGCTTGGTCTAGGGACCAGGCACTCAATGATCATTCAAACCTTGCCTCCCTGAAAGCAGCCTTTAATAAAGCTACCAAGGCCACGAAGAGGGCTTACATTAGAGCAGACGCCCAGCGAATTGCACGTGTTGGCCAAGAACTCATCACGCACCCTACGGGTAGCCGCTCCTACTGGCGACTGGCTAAACACGTGCAATCTAACTTCTGCGTGCCTTCGCTGCCCCCACTGAGATTCCCTGATGGATCGTTGGCTCATCAGCCGCAAGAGAAAGCCGATTTACTGGCTAACCTCTTTGCCGCAAACTCTTGCATCGATGACTGCGGTGCTGCGCCGCCTGATATTCCACATTGCGGCTCCACAATGCCTGATATTCGTATCAGGCAGTGTGATGTACGTGCCGAACTGCAGTCACTCGATGTCAGGAAAGCCAGTGGCCCTGATCCCAGCCGTGGTACTGAAGAAATGTGCAGCGGAGTTGTCTCCAGTGTTCGCCGCAGCCTGTATCGCCTCTCCTACAATTCGGGTCTTGTGCCGCTGTCTTGGAGGGAGGCGAACGTTCAACCAGTTCCCAAAAAAGGGGACCGGTCTGACCCTGCCAATTACCGTCCAATAGCCGTAACCTCAGTTTTAGCTAAAGTGTTTGAGCGGATCATAAACACGCAGCTCATCCGCTACCTAGAGGATCACTCTCTCATTCACGACCGTCAGTACGGCTTCCGACCAAAACGGTCTACGGGTGATCTTCTAGCGTACGTAACACACATCTGGGGGGAGGCTATGGACAAGCATGGGGAATCTTTGGCCGTCAGCCTTGACATTGCCAAAGCTTTCGACCGTGTATGGCATCGTTCGCTTCTTTCCAAGCTTCCGGCATATGTTCTGCCACCTCGCCTATGCGACTGGGTCGCCGGATTTCTGGAGGGACGTAGAATTCGTGTCCTTTGCGATGGTCAAAAATCACGCTTTCTCCAGATTAATGCCGGAGTGCCGCAGGGCTCCGTCTTGTCGCCGACGTTGTTTCTTCTGCATATCAATGACATGTTATCTCTTGGTAATATTCATTGCTATGCGGATGATAGCACGGTCCACGCGCGATATTTCGAGCGCCCTGGGGCAAAGCAGACTGACATCGAGGAGAAGAGGCGAAGTCTTGTTGTTGAGCTTGACGGAGTGTTGGACCGCATTTCAGAATGGGGTGCATGCAATCTTGTCGAGTTCAATGCCAAGAAAACGCAGGTGTGTGCATTCACAGCAAAGGCGTCGCCTTTCCTTTCCCATCCCACTCTTCAGAGCACCCCACTACCGATTAAGGATAGCCTAAACATCCTTGGCATGGATGTTCGTAGCAACCTAAACCAGCGGGACTACATTGAGAGCGTCATTAGAACTGCATCCCGTAAACTCGGAGTCCTGAACAGAGTGAGACGATTCTTCACGCCTGAGCAGCTCTGTCTCTTGTATAAGACACAAGTTCGCTCGTGTGTGGAATACTGCTCTCATCTCTGGGACGGTTCCGCTAAGTACCTACTCGAAGCTCTTGACAGGTTGCAGCGGCGTGCTATCCGTATTATTGGAAACCCAGAGGCAACTTTGACCCTTGAGCCTCTCCAATTGCGTAGAGACATTGCCAGGCTAAGTGTTCTCTATCGCTTCTACAATGGGGAATGCTCTGACGAGTTATTCCAGCTTATCCCACCCTCACCTTTCCACTCCCGTACCACGCGTGCTGGACTACGGCGTCACCCACACACAATTCAACATTTGTTGGCCCGAACTAAAAGGTTCGGTGACTCGTTTCTTTGTCGTACCATCCAGACGTGGAACGCTCTTCCAGCACATGTGTTTCCTTCCTCTTATAGTCCCGGGTTCTTCAAGCGGGCGTGAAAAGGCATTTCTGCAGGCCTTCAAGGTGAGGATGGCCAGCCCAGTGATTCGTAACATTGTATGACTGGGCTTGTCAACCTCATATCTGGACCTCACGACCGCTTTCCATCAGGTGGAGTGAGGTCATCTTGACGGGCAATATAAAAAAAAAAAAAAAAAAAAAAGTAGCCAAGGCCTAAAATCAATTCAATATAATATGTATTTCAATAAATAAATAGCGTCAGACAACACACCACTTGACATGGTCACGAAGTAAGTATGAATATCCTTGTGTTACGAGGTACCAGACAAGAAATTAGGCCTGGGCGTCTCCCAGCACACCCAGACCCGAGCCAATTTGGAAAAGGTCGTTTCCTAAATTGACAAGACACGGATCGAACCCGGGACACTACGGAAATCGAGGCGAGAAACCGTGCTACAGCGCTCTACGCCAATCGTGTCGTCAAAAACCAAAATACTTAACTGACACTTAAATTCAAAAGGCCCCATCATCCCATCCCAGGGCACAGGCACAGAGCAAACACAATTAGGGTATAGGTATACGTTTCCATCAGAGATGTGCGAGGAATGTGTGTGTTAAGAACCAATAGAATTGTTTCATTCACCTAGCTTCGCGATTCTATTGGTTATTAACAAACACATTCCTCGCAACGCCTTAGCGCCGGAGGTCGTGTTCAATCCCCACCCATGACAAATATTTGTGTGACGAACATTTGTATTTGTTGTGTGTCTGGGTGTTATTATCTATTTAAGTATGTATTTAGAAAAAAATAAGTATGTTTATCAGCCTCTGCGCCCATATTACAAGCTCTGCTTAGTTTGGGGTCAGATGATCTTGGTGTGAAAAAAAAAAAACGCATCCTCCACAAACCACGCCACGCCCCAACGCTCTGTTAGTAGCACTAAATACCATAACTAAACCAACGGACCATCCAGAACATTATTATGTAGTAGAATTAAAAAAACACGACTATGTAATTAATTAGCATTCCTGATTATCTAATAATATTTTTCCCGAGATTAGAATCAACTTCATACTTACTACCGTAGGTTTATTTGTTAAGATAAAAGATAAACTACCACAATTAGAGATATATTAGAGACCTAGGCAAAATCTATAATAATTAAGACGAAAGATTTGATTGTTTGTTTGTTTGCATGTTTGCAGTAGACCCCGAAAGTACTGAATTGCAACATTCTTTCACGAATATAAACCCGCGAGTCATTGGTCCGACATATTATGAAAAACTGCTCACAAAACCAAAAAGCGAACCATCGGACAAGGCATTTGGACGCCAGCTAAAGAGCCTTTTATTGAAGAATCCATTTTATTCTGCAGTGGCATTCTTTAAAAAAGATTTCACTGCAGCCTAAAACGACATTTTAAATTAATTATAGTTTGAGTAACTTTACTTGACATTGTTTATTTTCCTTTTAACTTGATATTGACGACATCTTATTTTATATTCTATTTTGTGATGGCCTTAACATTTTTTTTTTCGGACTCTTTGTATTTAATTTGAATCATTGTGTTATTTTTCCGTATTTTGTTATAATTTCATTCCATTATATTATCTTTGACGATCTGATTGTGAAAAATCCTATAATTGATCATGAAAAAATGTTTCAATGTGTATTTTCGTAATAAGAAATAAACAATCTCTATAATTATTAGCTAGTAATATAGGCTTTTTTTAGGCTATATTTTAACGGGAGAAAAAGTATATGTGGGCGAAGCCGCTGACTGACAGATAAGAAGACGCTCAAACGGACTGCAGCCTCCTCCTCCTTTCTAAAACCTTTTCACCGTCATAAAACCAGCGCTGGTGTACTCTTCGGCTTCACAGCTGCACCGACAAATGCTGAGACAGGGACCTGCGGGTACAGGCACATTGCGGGTTTTTCTGTCTTACTTTTTATTTTAATTATTGTTTTGTTGTGTTATGTTTTGTTTCTGTCTTCCAATTTTGTATTCATTGTGTTTGCCAATAAATACCTTTTTTTTACTTTTACTTTCTCAATACCTATTCTGACACAATTTTAAGAAATAAAAAATGACAAACTCAGTTTAAGCATGCTTATGTGCAAATAAGCACATATACCAAACAAGTTCAAGTTGTCTGTGCAAAACAAGAAGACCTAGACCATCAAATTAGATATGAAATTATCTTTTGCATCACATTTGCGTGTTATGTACACGCAAATGTGATGCAATTAAATGTCATGACGTAGCAACAAACCATATTGTTTAATAGGTATTATATGCACTGACTATGATTAGTAAACCACAAGCTAAAATGACTATATAATAAAAGTATATATGTATAAATAGTATTCACTACATTCTACTTATGTTTTGAAGAGTTATAAACTGCAGTGTACTCCTTAATTTTCAGTCTAAATAAAAATATGTTTATTACATGTGAGTATTGCATTTATGCAAAACCCATATAATATTCTTTTAATAACAACTTCAATCGCATGCAAGAATGAGAAACGCCTGATGGTAAGGGCTGAGGTACGCGGCAATGCCAAATATATCACTCGCACATTTGCCAACCTCGTTATTCTAGGGGAAACAATTTTAAAGCAAAATGAACAGTGACGAATCTCAAATCCTCCAGCTAAAGAAAAATAGCTTCCTAGAGTGCTGTGGCAACCCTACTCGACACCATCTGTCATTTTCCGAAAGTTGGAGGTACGAGTATTTGCATTCAGACAGGCGGCAGAGTAATACGTACAATAGTGACCTAACTCTCATAGAGTGTTTTTTATATACTAGATCCCTTAAATATACTTACAGCATTCAAAGAAAAAATAAGTAATCGGTACCTATTTTTTTTAATGCCTTAGCAATCTTGCTTCAACAATCGGTAGCTGTTTTCAAATAAGTATTGACAGTCACAAATTTCGCGTTTTTTCAATATCCGCTCTTTTAGCTAAACCAATTCACATAATTAATATAAAATTATTACTAAATCACTGAGTCCTAAAATCTCAATGGTCAAAAAAACTAATATTTCACCCAAATCGAAAGCAACAATGCATACGAAATGTCATAACGCGCATTAACACACGTCCCTGACATCGTTGTCAAAGGTCTATCAGACTATGGTACA
Organism: Udea olivalis; assembly: GCA_947369235.1. Classification (NCBI taxonomy): domain Eukaryota; kingdom Metazoa; phylum Arthropoda; class Insecta; order Lepidoptera; family Crambidae; genus Udea; species Udea olivalis. The sequence continues at coordinate 7,905,830 of OX376348.1, forward strand.
ATGCGGTCATTCAACCAACCATTGAGCTATACTAGCCCAGTTCGAGATTGTCACTGGCGAGGCAATAAAGTTTAGTACATACAGAAATAGACATTGTTGTCTGTTGGGTGGGTCGGCAAGTTTGTATACAGTGAGTTGGCTAAGACTTAATAAATAATTTTGAAAGGAACATGTAGGCTGAAGTAAGTTTGGCTCATTCGAACCTAGACTAAACTGAAAATATTTGGGACAGAAATGTTCTGGATTCGAATCATAAGGCGTTCTGAAAGCCAGCAATTTCCGTGGACAAAGATTTTTAAAGAATATTTGGTAAACGCCTCCGTGGCCTATTGGTTCAATTCCCAGGTCGGGCAAAATTTGTTTTTGCATTTTTCGGAACACAGCCCGTTGTGATCACCAACACGCATTTAGCAAGCGTGGTGATTAAGCCAAAACCCATCAATTGTGGCGATGACTTGATTTCAATGATGGAGGCCTTGGCCCAGCAGTGGGACAGTATATTAGGCTAATTGCTTACCTACTTATAATTAGGTAGGTACCATTTAATTCTAACTGTTCAATTTCAAGTCTGTTCACCGTTAGATATAATTAACTTCACTGAAGTATCTGTTGCAATTTTTCAACATTTTTTCGTCCGATTTAGAAGTTAATGTTTATTATTTAGAATTATAACTTATCTCCGGTTCAGTTGCAGAACGTTCTATTAATTACACACTAGAGAGGCACGGAGGCACCATTTCATTAAATTCTAGCGTCAATGTAAACTCGATCGTAAGTCGTAACTCATTAAAAATAGTTTCAAGAGTGACGATCGAGCTTGTGTATGATTCACAGGAACTATCCACACGGGACAGTTAAAAGTGGTTTACTACGTGTAAGAGAGGGAGAAAGTATTATTTTATCAAAACAATGCAGTTTTTGCATAGATGACCCAGATACTCAAAAGCAATAGCGGATAAGATTGCAAATAAAACATCGTGCATCTTTGGCAAGAGAAAGTATTAAAAATTTAATCAAACTTAAAACGCCTAATGAAACGAAAACCTTTGTATTTAGTATTGTTATAGCAAGATGACTGACTGGCCTGTTGGCGCAATGGCAGCGATCCTGCCTTTAGCGCCGGAGGTCGTGGGTTCGATCCCCACCCATGACAAATATTTGTGTGACGAACATTAGTATTTGTTGTAAGTCTGGGTGTTATTATCTATTTAAGTATGTATTTAGAAATATTTAAGTATGTTTATCAGTCTCTGACGCCCATAATACAAGCTCGGCTTAGTTTGGGGTCAGATGATCTTGGTGTGAATTGTCCCAGATATTTATTTATTTATTAGATGAATGAGAATGAGCGCGAGACGGTTTCATACACAGATCACTAGCACACACAGATATAGTTTATATGTCGTGTCTAGCTAAAAGTTATTTAAGGAGCTATGGTGGGCTACGCAAATGATAACAGAAGCACGAGAAGCATCAGTGTATAGAACTGTGTTCAGTTACGGCCGCGGCTGCCATCGATGTTTATAATATCGGAATCTAAAAATAATTCAACCCAAGCTGCGTCTTTGGTCAGAAATCCTGCATTTAAGAGCTGATATTGTCTTGAAACATTATGCACGTGACCAAAACATATTGTTGCTCATCTCTACAAATTGCAATGTTTTCTGATGCGAAGCTTACCTCAAATTCCCAACTTGTAATATACAGGTGCGGCTTTGGCATTATAAAAACAAATGAAATAAATCGTAAACAAGTTACAAAATTTATGAGTCACGTGGTAAATGGGCATACATCAAAATCGCGCGATGACCACGCGGTCTGTTCCGAGCCGTTCATTGGTGCATGCATCGTGCTGCGTGCAATTCGACCTTTTCTACGAATGTGAAGCAAGACCAGGGTCCAGAGCTAGCCGACCTTCGACTGAGTACTGATTTAAGGCCAGAATATGTTTTGCAAGCTTATTAGTTACGGAAATTTTGGCTGTCCAATCTATAAATAACAATTTACAATGTGTATTTGGAATATGGCTTGAAATAATTGTAATTTTACCAACAAAAAATCTAAAATAGTTACCACCTAAATTATTGTTTCATACTGCCCTAGTTTTTTGTTTGTTTGTTCTGTCAAAGACGTTTCTATATTCCAGCAATTCAATGAGAAAGAGAGCGCAGCCGCAGCATTTAGCGATACCCCTAATACCTACTTGAATAGCATTCCATCGAGAGAGGGGGATGGGCAGGCAAAAGACCATGATCACCAACCTACATGTACCACCAAAATTGATCGCCATGTGTTGTGTTGCTAAACACAAAACTCGAGAACGGCTCGATCAATAGGGCTTATTTTTTCATATATTTTAATGCTTAATGAACGCTTCAAATTACGAGGAAAATAATTAAAAACAACGCTTTTCTTTTCCCACACAATCTACTCTGTTCCCAGCTGTCTATAATAGACAGTGTGTAGTAAACAAACACAAACCCTTCAAAATATACGTCTGTTTGTTCGACATTCATTGAATTGAAACAATAAAATGTTGAAGCTGTTTTCTTTATCATAAGGTTTGCTGTAGTAAGCAGCAGTACCTATAGGTATGTAGATTACCTACACCCGTGCAAAGCCAGAGGTTTGACCTACTTCTACCACTAGTTTTCGCTTATATAACTGCAAACGGTATACTAATACTCGATCTTCGGAAAAGTGTTTCATGTTTAATGGAATTCGAACAAAGTATTTTTTCCCGCTTTTTATCAGCGATGCAGTTTCTTCCATCTCTTGCTGGTCTCATCCGTTACGTGGATTATCTAAGAAGTTTTATTGGTACCCATAGTTTAGGGATTACCTTGGGATAAGATGACTATGGGTGCAGATGTCCAGAAGTAGTAGGTATAAAATTGGGCTGTCTTAGTGCTTATATTCTGTCATCCATCAGCCTAGATTTATGAATTATCTTTTAAATCAACATCTGATCCATACTGAAATGTCTTGATTTCTTTAGCAATGAAGTAAATGAAGTAAAACGACTGGACTGTTGGTGCAATGGCAGCGATCCTGTCCTTAGCACCAGAAGTCATGGGTTCGATCCTCACCCATGACAAACATTTATGTAACGATTGTCTATTTAAGTATGTATTTAAAAATATTTATGTATGTTTATCAGTCTCCGACACCCATGGTACAAGATCTGCTTAGTTTGGGGTCAGCTGATCTTGATGTACCTATCTAGATGTTTATATTTATTAATTAATTAAAATGACTTTGAAGGGTTTTAGTCTTTTCGATCGATGCCTGTTTTAAACAGTATGGTTTTAGAACCTCTAACCGTCTGCGTGGGCCATACATGTTTATCTTGACCGGCCGCCAAGAGCGTGGATCACACATAACACATAACAGATGCATGGCCTTGACACACGGCTACACTCGACGAGTAATTAGGAATAATTAAAGTCTAAATACTAGGCTACGTAACGCAAGTATTCATTAGGGCTTCGTGAGACGGTTTTTTCGAAAGTTAGGAGAATAATCTTGAGATTGACTAGAGGTAATTGACGTCTAAAGTAAGCAATTTGATGATAAAATAAAACTGAGTTTAGGTATACGAGTACTATAGGAGATCATGACCAACAAAAAACGGGGATGTCTTACACCGCGCGTTTTTACAACTGCTACGAGTTTAAGCGATCATGGTATAGTCTTTGACTTCAAAGTAAGCATACAATTTTCGGGTATTAGATAAACTTCAGGGTATTAAATACATACTAATATAAATAATATTTCACCGCAAGTATGTTTGTCCTGGGTTGTGAAAGAATCCACTCCACAAACCAAGTAGCAGTCGCTAGCTCCCTAACTCTTCAACAAGCACGAGCAAGCATCATTATTTTGATCTTAAAAGTATCAAACACAACTTTCTTACTAATTTTAGCTGTCAGCCTAATAGATAGTTCAGGGGGTCTACTCCGGTGAAACATTAACGGAGTTTCGTAAAACTTTATGAAGCTCAAAGCCTAACACAAGTGTGATATGTGTGTTAATAATGTTGTGTAATACAATATGAAATAAAGAATACAAAAAACTTAACATCAATTTCGAACAGTGTTTTAGATCGCGTTTTTGCTAAATGTGCCCACTTTTAGCAAAAACTAAAACTTTTATTAAAATCAGATTGAAAAGTCGTGGACAGACATTTAATATTTAAAGAAAGTCTTTTTTGAGCTTACTCATTGTTCAGTTTTTTAAAACAATGTCTATTTTGGAAGTTATAAAAATAAATCAATTGGTGGCGGTAGTTGGCGGCTAAACTCGCCTTAAAGCCCAACGACATACGATAATTCGTGTTCGGACGAACGAGAGTACCTTCTGAGCAAGCCAGCGATGTTGTAAGGATGGTGACCACAGGACAGGTTTGACTCGAGACAACCGAGAAACGTCTTGACCCCTTTCGCGCTGGTTGCAAAATTATGTATTTTATATACTTAAAATTTTCTACGCAAAAGTAGCTGTTGCCACATTTCGTGTCAAATAAAAGGAATTGATGTTACGGAACGAATGTAACACTTATTACACGGTTTTAATTAGAAACAGTATATTTGAAGGAAAGCGGCGTGTTAATGCGGACATATTTTGTAGCAACAACGCATGCCCCACCACCCACCACAGGACGAAGAACTGAATCATCAATGATTTTATATTCTAGTTTTGTCTTACTTGAGTCTGTGGTGCCTGCTGCGTTAGTTTTCATAAAGCAAGGAACAACTTTAGTTCAGTATCAGAGCCCTGAAGCCCTGAAGTTATATTGAACATATCTTATTCTGAAATTGACCTTAAACCACAGCTGAACTAAGGATTTAATACTCCCCTAAAAACCGGATGGATCTCAAGCAATTTAGCTATTATCGTCTAAAAAAATAACACTTTTTTTTGCATTGAAGCTCATTTAAAATTACCAAATAGTTAATGAGAAATCATAAACTGAGCAACTAAAAATACTGAAATGCGCTCCAGAATTAAAATGTTGGCCACAAAAGACTGATTTTAGAATATTTAGAGGCTCAGATAGTATTTTTTGTGGTTAGGTTAGGTTAGTATGTCGCTCCATTAAATACTATCCATAATTAATTAAGTTTAATTTTAGACGAAAACTTATTTTCGCCAAAATGTCAATAGGTGTCACTTAACTTTTTAATGAAAAAAATGCATATCTCAAAAACCATTTATGCTATCCGATCTGGTTTATAGAGGAGATCTCATAATTAGGGGAGAGTCTGCGTTTTAATTATTAAAATATTTGCCAAGAATCAACTATAAATGTAACAGAAATGAAGACAACCTAAGCAGTTAATGTAATTACGTTTGCTATGAATTATGATTTTGATGAGCCAGTTGGCTTATGCAAGTAAAATGTAGAGCAAAAATAAACTCTTACAAAGTATGATAATATCTGCCTTCATGTTACCTAAGGGTAAAATTTACATACATAAGCAAAATGTCTCAGTAATATTTAGAGGTTTATAAAATATTCTTACTGCTAAATTTTCTGTTACCTGGGTTCTATTTGTTTAAGTGTTCATGAAAAAACTCGTAAGTATTATAATTTAACTTAAGTGTTAATTTTTATAAAATATTTATTGCACTCAAATTAACAAGTGGCCTAAATCACAAATTACACAGACAGATAGTCTGCTTAGAACAATCCGCGATTTTGATCACGCACACAGACACAGTGAGCTTACAGGCGATACCGGTGAGAATCGGTCACGCGGCAAGTCGAACTGTCGCGACTGTTTTCTGTTTTTGTCGAACTTGGTGCAATTTTTCACATGATGAATTTTGTTTATGGCAGTTTCTGTCAAGTAGGTATAACCTACCTACTTCATTTTAAAAATTCAGAGCGACTGTATTAGTTTAGTTAATTATACTGGAAAAAGGCTATAGTGGTCCTTCTGTAAACTCTTTATTTTGTGCTTAACTGACTGTGTTAAGCTGGGTACTGACCAACGTTACGCGGCGTAATGTAACATGTTACCCAGCGAGCATTCATCAAGTCAGTAAGGGTTATTCGCTTGTTTCCCCATACTGACTTGAAGAATGCTCGCTGTGTAACATGTTAAATTACGCCGCGTAACGTTGGTCAGTACAGCTTTATCTGACGGTCCGACATACGAGTAGTGAGAAACACATCCAATATAATATTTGGCATAACGAAGCAAATGGAGCGATTGATTTCAGAAAAACAAGGTACCGAAATTTTGAGGATGTGCTGAAATTTCCATGCTAGTTATATAAAATTTAAGTGTAAGCAATTAATTTATTAAATAATCGTAAATTATGCAACTTTTATCAACTTAGTATAAAGTACAGAAAGATGGCCCGATGAATACCTGAAACTTTTTAAAAGTGTAACTGCTAAGTTCCTATAAAAGGTACAGCTAAATGAGATGCCATAAAGAAGCTCTCTAGGAAGTATAGTCCTACATATTTTCAAAAAATCTAAATTGATCACATTTAACCACTATATTTCTTACTAGCTTACCGTCAGCGGCTTTGCCCGCGTAGTCTTTCTGTTAAAAATCGCCTAAAAATATACAAAGTTATTGATAAAATATCAACAACCACGCAAGACTAGGCATTATACACAACAACATTTGTTTCAAGAGTTTTCTCATAACTCAATACATTGATTATAAATGATTTTTCAAGCTTTTATTGTACTGTCGTGACATTTGTAAGTCTATGTTCCATTCACATACGAAAAGTTGACGATAGTGCTGATAATGCTCTGAAATACATAGTAAGTGATTCAAATTCACACCCCGTGATTCGGAAGGGTTTGTTGACCTCATTTTGCGATACCTTATGCACAGAGATAAGAACATTCAGACGTAAAATTAAATTTATATTTTTTTTTGTATGAAAGTAAAATGTGTCAAATTATCAAAACTCGTAGAACTAATGTTGTTGTGTATGATGGTAGCTACCTAGTCTTGCGAGGTTGTTGATGTTTCAAGAACCCTGTATAGCCTATGGTACTCGCTAATAATTTCAGACCCTTTTCAATACAAACAAAAAAACGATTAATCAAATCTTTCTTCTTTATAATATTAGTAAAGACTACCATGGGCGTAAAACAAACATACAACTTACTATACCAATATAAACGAAGGTCAACATGGTGAACTAAGTCAGTGGGTAGATCTAATAAAGGCAACGACAAATTGTTATACTCGTATAAGTATGCAAATTCATGGATCATACTTAATTGTGCATAGTTTTCCACCATCGCAGTCTATTATTAGAATTGTTCTTGTAATGTACCTACTTAATATAGTATAATTTTGTAATAATTTTTATATAAGTCCCACTTAAAATATGTTGGATAATACTATTTTTAATACTAAATATATTAAATCTGCAATAAATTATTCATTCAGAATATACCTACATAGACTTTATTTAACTAAGCATCCCAAAATCATGAACTATAAATTGTCTAAAATTATTTTGAAATTGTTTAGTAAGCTTTCAAACTGTTCTACTAATACGTAATAGATATGTCGTTTAGTTGTATATATTTTGTTCAAAAAGTAAAGTAGGTATAACTTCTACTGAAATTAGTATCAACATAATGGTAGCCGCTTGAAACAGAACTTTAAACTGAGCCCACCTCAAGTTATTAATCAAACTCTCGCCCGCTAATGCAGTAAGAATTAATGTGTGTTTATTAGCAATATTAACTTAGGCAACGCAAGTTTAAGTTTTATTTACATAGTTAACAATTGCGTACAAATCCCCCCCTTGCGACTTGTCTTACGGAACGTAGAGACTGTCATAACTGGAAGTTAGTATCTCTCCACCGCCTCGACCCGCTTGCTCGGGCTAGCCTGTTCTCTAGAAAAAAAAATCATAGCAACATGCAGTTCCAATTATTAATAGTGACACTTGTGCTACACCACTCGGCGGCAGAGTATTACAAAACGAAACGTAAGTACCTATTTTTGGAAGCTTTTAAGTGTATCTCAGATATAAACAACGCCGGCATGGAATATCGGTTTCACAATCGGGTTATCGATTACGTAAATCGATTGTAACAGTTGCACCACAGGTTACGTTGTCTCGAGAGGTGAGCGACCTCTTATCTCGATACAGTTTCCCGCTGTTTTTGGCGTTTTTATTGAAATTACGTGAGTGGGAAAATGGATGCGTAATGAATTTACGCTTGAAGTGGCTTGTTTGCTTCATTTGCCGTTCCAGATACGGAGTATGTTGGATATGTTGGAGTCGGAATAACAGTCTTGATCTGTGTCGGCGTAATCGAGAGTGACAGTTACTGAACATGATTTTAAACGTTTCGATTTCATTCAACTCGACAGTCAGAGGAACTATGTTATTATACTACTTGAGGCAATACTACATTGACAAAGTACCAATATTTATCTTTATTTTTAGTAGACTTTTTGTTAAGGTTAATAATGTTACTTAGAAATTACAAATTAACTAATTTAAATAGAAAGTAATTTACAGTTTGAATGTTTATTATAGTAAAAAAACTTCACTTTTGAGTTATGTTTTTAAGAAAAAAACTCTGGTGAACTCTGGTCAACTGAATGAACCCGGTTCATAATGAGTTAGCAATTACAAGAAATCAAGTATTTATTCAAAAAACCACAGATTTAAAAAAGGAATATGCGTATTTTTTTACTTTAATAGTGAGTCAATGAATTTTTCGCAATTGTATAATTTATTTTATTATTCATTCAAAAGGAAAACGAGGCCAACTAATTAAGCTTAGCCAAGACAAACAATTAATGTTTAAACATAAGAAGTAGCAAAGAAAGTATTTTGGTTAAAGAATTTATTTAAAATCGGTACCTTAGTTTCGGAGCCTGTTCAATACAAACAAATCTTTACTCTCTTAAACTTAAATGAGTTTGTATAGATAGTTCTCAATCTCCGACACCCAAGTTCATCAGTCTCTGCCTATTTGGGGGTCAAATGTAATAACATCAAAGATATAAAGTAACTCCCGCGTCCCATCTGTGTGTCAGTGCACGGTTGAATCCATTCTTAAACTGATTTCAAACAGATACATTTTTTGTCAGGCTGTCAAGGCCCGAATAAGCTGCCTTTAGACAAACCTAAAATTAATACATTTTGCCAACATTTTCACGTAATAAGGACGCTGCGGGAAAATCATACCTCTTAAAACTCTAGCTAGCGTTAAATATCTAATAATAGTCTTCCTACTAAACCAGAGGTACCCAGATTTTTTTTCGCCTAGACCCCTTTTAAATGCTGTTTCCGGTGGACCCCCTACTAGCTACATTTCTATCAGATTCCCAAGACTCAACAAAAAATGTGACGCCAACATAGACCCCCGTCGAGTCTGCTGTGGACACCTTGGGGTCCATCTGGACCACTTTGGGAACTAATGTTTTAAACCAATGTTAATTCATGAAGTCAAGGAACTACACGCGTCATTATTTGCCAAATCATTTGAAAAGTATCTGTACTTTGTAGCTTACTAGTATTGTGCTTTTATTACTAGTATTGTGCTCTAAACCATAGCAAAAACATTTTTTAAAATTGCAAACATCAATTAAAAAAAAAGTTTAGGGTTTGCTCTAAGGTAATTTGTAAAGAGTTTTGACATTAACAACTCCGACGCGGTGGTAGAGTCGCATTATGTTTGCATTCCTATATATGTCTTGTATTTATATAAAACAGTATTTGTGTTTTATTTAGTATATACTTTTCTATGTTTGACTCTTCATAAGTACTTGTACAAGTCTAATTAAATAAAGATATTTTAAGCTTGAGTTTGAGTGAAACAAGTCTAGAATAAATTTAGACCGGACATAACGAATTTTTCAGATCTAGTTCATTAACATTATGTTTCATTATTTTTCAGCAAGTTTCGTGAGGACATGTTTGAAAAGCGACCCAGAGTTTGACGAATGCTCGCGAGATGCAGTTCAGCAACTATTCAATGCTCTTGGCCCTGGTGAGTACAAGTTCAAGTTGGGAGATTTAAGTTTGAAGTAATTAAGTGCACTCTGTAAGGTCTGATTCAAAATCAAAACCAAGCTACATTTAATGAGCTCTCGTATAAACACTGTGCTTGTTGAATAAATTGGTTAAAGAGAACCAATAAAAAGCAACATAATCTGACTGCAAAATACTTGGTCAAGCAATTTCTTTTTCAGTTCTTCTTTAGTCAGAAACGACTAGAATATAATGGTAGGTCAACTAGACTGAAAGTTTTCTTGTTTTCGTGTTCATGCATTAATTTATAACAAACAAACAGACAAAATTCAAAACATTCCTCTTCTAGTAGTGTAGATTGATAGACAACCCTACTCGTCTGTAGAGCAGTAAGCAAACCGGCACGGTTACAGACCTCTTGCACGTTGCACAAGCAGTTGCAACTGGCAGGTAACCTCTTTGCCGGCTCTGTACTCCTGGTACTGTTCCCCTTTTGACTTGGGCGTTGCGTTGTTTTGTTTTTGTTTTCTCAACAAGTATTAAAAGTAAAGTTTTACTAACGGTTAACTTTTTTGATGTGATTAACGATAAACAACCGACTATGAACTAATTGACTCTTGCATGGGCTTGCACACCTGTCATTGACATTTAACAAATAAACAATGTGACGCAACGCAACGTGTGTGGTTTCTTGTTTGACGGGATAGACAGTATATCAAATTGTGTAATTGATGGTGCAGAATTAATTAGCTGTTTTTAAGAATTAGTTTATTAACCGTGATAAAACCAAAATATAAAAAGACATTCGAAGTTGGGCTTGATAATCACGTAGGTATACTATATTTTCAGCAGTAAGCACTATCTACTTTTAGGATTTGTAGAGCCTAGTGACCTTTAGACTATGCGCATGAACTTTCGATCCAGTTTAGTGGTCTCAAAAAGTTAGGACAATACCTGCCTATTGTAGAAATGATAAAGTTACTGAATTATATTTAAACGAGTATTTAAACAAAAGAAAACTTAAGTGAAAAAGTGACTTGTGAAGTTGTAGTAATAAGTGTTAATATTAAAAAAAATATTGTACGAAATAAGTGTTGTGATATCTTTCTGCTCGTGACACTTTGAAATCAAATATGATAACATTGTGTAATTTTTAATGCACCGATAGCCAATAATAATTAGTTAAATGTATATCAATAAATATATATATATATATAGCTAATTGCCATTTTACACCATTTAACTCAGCTTTTTCTGATCAAAGAGGCTAAGATATCGTAGATTAGGATTTTTCTATTGATATTTTACTATGATATACTTTGCTTTAGACTAGAAAAACTATACGATTGTAAGAATGTTAAGCTGTTGAATAGCAATCACAAAAAACAAAAATTTCGACGAAGCTGAATTTTGGTAGAGACCTAAAAAGTACACCAGTGTAATCAAATTGCCAAAAGTCCTCATAGATCCCAAGTGTCCTGAAAAGTTTTTCAAGCTAGGTATAATTTGCTCCTCTGCACACTTTTTTGTTATGCCTTTACTCTGTCAATTCAATTTTTGTGTTAAAAAACAAGATTGAAAAGAGTAACCATCGAGTTTCTTGCCGGAGTCTTCTCGATCGGAAACAACCTCCGAATCGGTGGTAGAGTCACATTATGTTTAATTATGATATTTACTATCATAGTATTATTTTATGTAAGTTTATTTTAGTATATTTTTGCTTTAATTTTTTTTTGTAAATAAATGACTTGTCATAAGTACTTTCTATAAGTCTATATGAATAAAGATATTTTTTACTTTTTACTTTTAGTCAAACGTCAAATTTTTCGGTTTTTTAACTTTTCTCGAAGGCGGGGGAGGTTTTATCAAAAAAAAAAGACTGCAAAAATTGTAGATGGGATCTATGGGGACTTTTGGCACTTCATTACTAGGTACTGTCGTGCCCAAGGTCTGGACCTAAATCCAGCTACATCGAAGTTTTCGTTACTTAAGCACTATTTTTAAGTCTAATTTTACCGCATTATAAACTGGATTCGAATTCAATTTGAATAGTTAAAGTAGCTTTATTAGCAAAATAAAAATTAATTGAAATAATTAGGTTGTGATTAAAAAATTAAGAGTAGTTTAGATGAGCAAAGTATGATAGTGGGCTGGTCTGGTAGGTCCCAGTGGGCTCACACAGCCCCATTACGAAACATCTGTACATAACTTGCGGAAAGCGAAAGCGATATTTCTTCACTACACTCATGCGATGGCTCGGGTGGTATTTACGATTTATTCCTAGGAAAAATAGATGAGACTATAGAAACGACTTTGTCACAGTCCTACTTCAGAAATAAATTAAGATGCGTATTTTCTTTAACTACTTACGAGTGATATAAAAAAATGTCCTACTAAGTTTAAAAAAAATCTCGAAGTTCGTAAACTTTTATTAGAATATTTTGTAATTTACTATACGTGAATAGTTATTCAGTTAATTATATAGGTTATTAGCATGCATGCACACGTTTGACAAAGTTGATCATTGTTATAGTTAATCGCGATGTCTGAAAAGACGCTATTTAAGTTAGACATAAATGAACATGTAATTTATTCCTATAGTTTTGTTTTCGACGCAAAATAAATTACCAAGACCTTACTTAAAATATCACTTTTTATCCTGTTCTAGGCCTTCCAGAGATTGACATGCCGCCTCTGGACCCACTGAAGATCCCCAAAATACGAATTCTACAAGGCGAAGGCCCGGTCAACGTAAACGCGGCGTTGGATGACGTCACCGTGACTGGCTTCGGCAAAACCAACGTGCTTATCAGCCAGTGAGTACCACTTGCGATCTATGGTGCCCTGGTACCTCACTCGACTGTTTGATCGATTGAGTCAAGTAAAAACGATAAAACTAATCAAGTTTGTTCGTGAGTAGTTGACTTGATTACGAGTATTTAGTCACCCGATTCAATTTCAATATGGTTGGTTTGATTTGATATTTGCTATGTTATCAGGAAGATATTTATACTTAAAACTGAAACGTAGCAAAAGAGATTATATTTACTCGTCGTGTTCGATCGGTGTACAAAAACAGTGCGGTAACCGCTTAGAGCATTCATAAGGGTAACCGCTTGCTAATAATAATCGTACATGCTTATGGGTGGTTAAAAATGACTCAAGCGAGTGATGATGTTGCTATAAGCCGTTGCTTAGAGCGATCTATTCACAAAATAGGTTCAATCATTCAGGGAGAGCCATACGAAAAAGCTTTGATATTCTCTTTTTCTGACCTTCTGGCCTCTTTACGAATTACCTGCTTTGCCATGTGTTCATTTCCAAAACAAAATTCGTATGAAGCGAACATTGATTTGTGTTTTGATGTCACTCAGTAATGTATAAAGTCAACGTCTAAAGAGAACAAGCTGAATTAAGGAGGCAGATTAAGTGTAAAAATGTTTAGAGGCTTTTATTTTGCCTAATTTCTCATTTATAAAAATCTATAGGTACTTAATATTAGACATAACATACCAATACAACTTTATCCCAAACAGGGTAGTCAGAGGCAAGTGGCTGTTGCCGTCATGGTGAACAGACCTAATAATATTGTCATAACTAATTCGGGAATTGTTATTGTGAGGCGGTTGATGTTAAAAATATATTAATGGACGCGTTGGCACGGTTTGTAGTTGGCTACGCCGCAGCTTGTGGGTTCGATTCCCACTTATACTCATAACAAAAAATATTTTACTCTGTGTCTGCAATAAGTATCTGTATTATCTACATTTTTGAAACTAAGTATTTAAGGGGCCTCTGACACCCATAGTACAAGCTCTGCTTAGTTTAGGGTCGGATGGCAATGATGATGATCACCAAAGATGTGTGAATTTCTAGTCAATTCAGTTATTTTAGTCACCATGGTCAATAAAATAATGCCATACCATTCAAACCGAAACCAACGAAATTCACGCAGGCGAAGCCGCGGGTGGACTGCTAGTTTAATAATAAACTAATCCCAGAACACCTTACAAAAAAACCTTGATAAAGCAGAGCTTGTAAATATGTATACAAAAACTCATATTTCCTATCATTTTAAAACTTATATTTATACGTACACAGAATAATCACAAATGGGCCACATTGGCATGCAATAGCACCCAGCAGATTCCTTCCTGCGAGTAGGTACCTACCTACTATGTCAACGGGCCTTAACAAGCAATTGATAACATTTACCTTTCAGGGTTGACGGCAAGAGTTACAGCTTCTACACAAAAGTTCGTGTTCCTAAAATCAGGATTGAAGGCACTTATGACCTGAAAGGGAAGATTTTGTTGATACCGCTGGTGGGAAGGGGCAACTGTTGGTTTGAACCAAGTAAGTTTACCATGTGATATGTCTGGTTATTTGGTACGAGATTGAATCAAAGCAAAACATCAAATTCCCTCAATCAGTAAAATTCTCGTACATTTTAAAGTATCGTACATTTTATTTAATAAAGCGGCGCGAAGTATAAAATCATTAAAAAAATGTAATGCTTTAACCTACTTAAATCTATTTTATTTTTGCAGCTAATATGACAATCGACATCTTAAGTGATGTAAAATTATACGAAAAAGATGACTTGTTATTTTTCAACGTGACTGGTGCTCATGTTAAATACAACATCGGTGGATTGAAATTACGGATGAACAATTTATTCGATGGAATCGATTCTTTAGGTAAGTTTTATTAATAAATGCCGATGTTTTTTCTATTTCAAAAATAATTTTACATGTAGGCTGTCCTGCCATCTATCTATAAGTGTTTGAAGCACTTGCTTCCAGTACAACGGCACCTAGCGAGGAGTAGCGTTATTATCGCTACTCCTTGCTTAAGCGCGATAATTGAAACTTAAGCTCCGTAAAATATAGATGGCGTTAGAGCTTATGCTACCCTGGTAGTATCGTGGCGCAAATTGCAACGTTGAGACACCGTCAGGGACTATCGCGAAATAACTTGCGAACTTTTTTTACCTTCATTTTTAATGATTTTTTTTTACTGTACATAAAATTTTTATGACAGGCTGAGTGTGCCATAGTGTGCACGCACACTAGTATATTAACATCAGTCTACAAAACAGTGATTAAATTATTCATAAATCATCAAAGTTTTAAATTAGGCTCTATTTATACTATGATGACAATGCTCATGATGTTCGTTTATAAAATAAAATTATTTGAAAAAATATTTTTGCATTAGCATATTATATAAAATTGTAAATATTTTTGTGCTGATTATTATTATGTTGAATTTATAAACTCGTTATCGTCGTTATTTAATGATAAATAAAGACGTAGTTAGGCTTTTTTAATTTGAGGTTTTAGATTAGCGCGTTCAACCAAACAAAAAAGAAACTCTTCAGCTTTATAATATTATTACTAGCTTTCCGCCCGCGGCTTCGCCCGCGTGAACTACATTTTCATGACATAGGGATTTTTTCCGAGGGATTTTTTCCGACTTAAGATACTTGTTATCCACAAAATCCTTCTTAGTTAGCATCTACGAGGGGCATGCCTAAAGAAGTTAGATACTTTTTACTCATTTGATTGACACTGGCAAATTATACACCATGTTATAGGCTCAGAACACATGTCCTAAAAAGAACCCCTATGCAAAATTTGAGACTCCTAGCACTTGAAGTAACGAAGTTTCATACAAACAAATTATCAACTCCAAAAACAACCCCTTAGAGGTCGAATTTCGCAAAAACCCGTCATAGTGATCACCTACGTCCTAAAAAGAACCCCCATGCAAAATGTTTAACTCCTAGCACCTTTTGTTTTTGTATGTTTTATTGCGTGCGTATTTTTTAATTTCACGATATTTTATAAAATAACTTTTAATCATTAGGATTGATATGCTTGTGAAGTAATAATTCTCAAAATCTACCTTTGAATTGACTATATTTTTAAACACATAACATACCTTATAGCTACTTATTTATGAAACATAGATGTATTGTGACGCGGACTTTTTTATGGATCTACTAAAGACCTATACTTTTGTAGTACATTGTATGCATGTATAATCAACAGTGGGGCCAGCGCACGCACGAAAAGATTTACGGTGCCGGATAACTTAATAAATGTGATTTGATCTGGCTGAAAACAAATTATTTCAAAATAAATATCAGCCTGTAGCAATCAAGGATAATGTAGCTTTCTAAAAGTGAAAGAATTTTTGCAATCGGTTTGGTAGTTTCGGAGATTACCTGTCTCAAACATCCAAACTCACAAACGCTTACCTCTTTATAACATCAGTATAGATAGATAGTATAGATTTAATTTGTGTTTTGATTACTAACAATAAAAAACCGTGAATTAGCGTTGCCTTTTTGTTGAACAGGCAACTCGAGATGCTTTATCCCTTTTAGCAGAATTACCAATCATAAATGGATTTCAAACGTTTTTTTTTCAGAGGACAGCACAAACGCATACCTGAACGCTAACTGGCGGCCTGTGTCCGAATCTTTACGGCCAATTCTATCAAAAACTATCGAGGATATTCTTTTAAGTTTTCTGCAGCGGCTTTTCCATAACTTGCCAGCCAATTACATGATTGGAGACGTCAAATATCAAGGCAAAAAAGGTGACAAAAAAGTATAAAGTATAAGGTAATCTTATTTTTATAGTAGATGTAATTATTTAAAAAATATTACACAGACTATGTCTGTGTATTCTTTTGTAGATATTAATAATGTCAGTGATTTTAGATTATACCTTATAAATAAAACTTTTACCATAGCAAGATGATGACTTTTTATTTTTAAGTAATGTTGAATGTTAGTTTACAAAGTTGTATGTTATATAAATCTTCTATTTTTTATCAGATATGTTAAATAAAATCATTCAAGTAAGTAACTGCCTAAGTTAAAAACAATATTATAATGATTCTACTTTTCTTCTACCTAGTAAATCTGTTCTACGAATAAAATGTTTTTATATCTGTGAGAAGTTGTGTGTTATTTCACCCATTAATGGCAAGATGTATTTGATAATGTAAACAAATAAAGTATTTTAATACGTAGGCCTCCAGACAATGAAAGGTGCCAATTTAAATGACGCGTTCATGTCCATTTGAAAAATAACATTTGATTTTGATAACATTTTATGCGGTATACTAAAAGTCGAACATAGTGTTTATATACTCTTTGTACTAAAAGTTTAAACTTGAACTGCTGCCAACATACCTCGTCATGTTTTCGAAACGGTTGTAAACGCACCTGTTATTTTCAGGTGAGACAAGGTCAATTAAGAAATAACATGGTTCTTAAGTTTTAGAGAAACCTCGCTTCTAGACTATAAAGAATTTCAAATCAATCAATTATGCCTTCTCCCCACAAAAAAGGGACTAATGGATTTGTTACAGTTTAATGACACAGAATGAAACGTGCAGAAATTCGTCAAACTCTATTAGCAGAGTGAAGTTTTTGGTCACTATGTCCATGAAACAAAGTATCTACTTCATTTTAGACCTCTGTTCATATTGCCACTTAACCTAATGTCCAATTATTGCTGTGATTTGTCACATTATTTTAACACGCACATATTATCTACATTAAACTTATCGAAACATTTTGGTGAAAACCATTTTCACAGGTTATCTGCGATCGCTTTTGAAAGTTGTGATATTTTTTACCCAAATTTTCTGATAATACTATGATATACAGATACTTTAATCTGTTGATGGGATAGTAAGGTGTTAGATATGTCAAATATAATGAATATTGGTACCTATTTAGGATTCGTCATAGGTAGGGCCCTTCACATCTAAATGGTTTTAGCAGTCGCGGTATGACAGAATGTGCAGATTGTTGGCAGATAATTATAACTTACCTGCCAAATAGGGCGTCCAGGCATTTTGATTGATTAGGATTTCCGAAAAACACTACACCAAATTTCACTGCTAAATGCACACGCGTTTTACCCGTTGGCCAATAGATGGCTCTGTCACGAAAGGCGGGAACAAAATAACCGGTACTCAGAACTAAAGCGTGTTTTATACGCCGGCAGAGAGCTGTAGCTGTACACAAACCTCGCTAACAGACACGACGCAGAATCTTGCGAACGACCGACCGAAATATCCCCTTACGATCGCGAATCGGTTATTGAGATGTTTCTAAAGTCGAAATAAATTTACAGTCATTTATTGATTACAAAGATACAAATCTCTCACTGGAAGATAAGTTAATATGTATAACATAAATTGCAGCTGAGTGATCTGTTAATTTTTAGATTTAAGCCGATGCGACCAATACAACAAGCTGCCAGCATACCAGGTTCTTTGCAGGATATCGGTAATTACTGAAGTGGGTTTTTTTAATATAAATATGATTTTCGGTTTATCTAGACTCAGTTTACCGGAAATCAGTAAAACGTTTTCCTTTTGCTTCTTTTTCCTAAGAGCAGACTAGTATTTACTGGAAGATAAAGCTACGTAGCTTATACAATAGTTATCAAAGATTTATACGTGGAAACTTTTGATGTAAAGAAGCACTTAAATTGATAATGTATGATTAACTGGTTGGTAGATAGCAGTTTAAGTGTAATTTATGTCAGACAACGCAATACTTAAATAAAAATAATAAGATAAAAGTTACTTATCATTTTTTATACATAATTGCAGTTGCTAAGTATAACAGCGACTTGTGTGAGGAATGAGTCGATCTTATTTTTAGAAAAGTGCCAGATTCCCTAATAAACTGGAACGAGGTTGGGAAATTCGGGCGAGCTTGATTTTTGAAATAACAAGATCATCCGTAGTTAGCTAGATTAAAACAAGTTCCTCATTTTAAAGGTTCTTACTCGTAAGTCAGCTTCTTTGAATTTTTAAGTAATTTGAAAATTGAAACAAAAGAACATCTTACCACACTATTAAAGAATCCACTTGACATTATCATAGAAACTAGAACCTTTTGTCATAATACGTCAAGGTCTACTTTTTAAGCACATGTATTGCAGACCTAATGGCGTATCAGTCAATATCTGAAGTCGAAAATAAATGGTATAAATGGAAATGAATTTCCTATTTTTATTCAAACCACTCTTTTCTGATACTTATTTCGGTGATGAAAAACAAGTTATGTGACTTTAACCGTTTCGAAATCCAAAGTGCATTAACAACATTATTGTGATAATTAAATGTCACGAAGAACCTTAATTAATTTCAAAAGTATTTTAACACTAATATTATTAATGCTTCTGCTTGCCATTACACTTTCGGTGATTATTTACTATTCAATCTTGATCTTGAATCGCCATCATATACGGCATGTGTTAGAAAGAATGCGCCGGTGCCGTACAAAGCCGAGGCCAACACACTAATATGGTAAATCAAATGCTGTTTCATGAACGATACTATTTATGGAATATCTATAAAAAATAACATGACATGACATGACATTCGCATAGAATTACATCCCAGATGGGTTAATGAATGGCAAGGTGGCTGTTACGGTATGATAAACTGAACACGGCAATCAGATATCCACGCTTATTTAAAATATTTTGAACCTAACATGACATAATAAATACAAAGAGTTCATGAATTTTGTTAATAACACATAACATGCAGAAAGGAACAGTTGAGAACGGAACGACCTTTCCCCATAAAGGTGAATAAAATTAAAAAACAATCGCTTTTTTTCAATTTGCATGTCGTCATCGCCTTATCATTAAGATACGTATCATTGAAATGCATACAACTGCATGTTCACTGCTACTTTTTTCTGCAATCCTTGTAGAACAAGTTCCTGGTAGGGGAGACTTTGTAACACTCTGACGTCAGTTCGGACTAATGGAACAAAATCACGTGGTAATATTAGTTTGACACTAGTTTATTTGAAATAAATAATAATGATCCTTATTATTTTGTTTATATTTTTTATTTGGAAGATTATGTTTGATATTAGCACGTTGTACTCAGCCATATACAAGAAGAACCAAGCCGTAAGAACTGCTTGTAAGTCTGGTAAGCATTCGACGTGGTTAAACTTCTTAGAATAATTTTAACAAGGCACTATTTAGATTTTTAATTTTATTCAGACCCCAAAAGATTTGAAGAACAGAAACAGCAAGACAAAAATACAAACGCATGATGCACACACAAAACAAAACAGATCAAGGTCGTGTCGGTTAGTGACCGCGGATGAGCATTAACCCAAAGAAGGGTGCACGAAGGGGATAGGGCCCCTTTGGTGTCGCTCACAAAAGGAACGAACACCAGGACAGCATAAAAGCGAAGAGGTACTGCATACATGCACTTTGCACCGAATGCGCGTGACGTCATTTCATTCGCTGCATTGTTTGCCAGTGCAGTTTTCGTGTTTACATTATGATATTTTACGGCGATTGCGTGAGTGTATATTAATGCAAATGCAACGAACAGATTCAGGTTATTCTTCGAATGAAATATTTCGAGCATACCCCATGTTAGAAGCGGACTGTGCAAGGTGTGACTTTTGGAAATAGTATTATAATTAAATTTGGTAGGTATTATTGTTATACTTCTACTGCATGAAAAATTGAGATTCATGAACTAACTCGGCATCAGTTCATAATCTAGTCTTGTTATTTGTTATGTAATGCACCTGTGCATGTGATGAAAGAATAGAATAATTTGATAAGGACATCAATCTGCGATAGTCTTAAATACGCTGCCAACTGTCATATTTATTATTGTCATTCTGTCATTAGGTCCATGTAAATAACAGAACAACGGTGTTTAAGAATTGGAGGCATAGATAAAAACAGCGTTATGAGCATACAAAGTAGTTGTGATTTATGAATAACTATTAATCCCAGCAACGCGGTCTTGTTCGATTTGCAGCTAATTATAAACTTAATTTTGTAGTAAGCGTTTAAATACTTACGCCATCACAGTCATACTATTACCAATTTCAGTGTGTAATCACAATCACTTATTTCATATAACTGAAAGCTTATTATCGATAATAATTATTATTAATATTATGTTGCTTTATTCTTATTAATCTCTACATAATCACATTTGACACATAGGCAGTGTTTAAATAATACCTTTAATAGTCACTCGCAACAGTCGCTACAACCATTAGCAACAAACCATTTTCCTGCATTTTGCTCCATCTTTTGGTTTTAGAATGTCTTCCATGAAAATTCAAGGAATAAAGATATATTTCAATTCAATCATAGTCTTACGTGACGAGCTGGAATAGCTAATAATAACATTTCAGACGCATCACGCCTTCTAACTTTCGATTGACGTCTTCACAGTTCCCACCTTCTCCCTTCCGTCCTAGATGATACATAAGCAGAAAATAAAAACCTCTTTGTGCTCCAGAATGTTCTTTCAGTCAATAAACTGAAATAGGTCGTACTTCGTACCGGTTCAAGGTAGCGCATGGCTGCGGGAATAGTCTGTGAGTAAACTTCTTAAAATAGCGTCGTCCTACACATGTTATGTGGAAAACTGTTCGTTAGTGTGTCCACGTCTATCGCCACTGTTCAGTTCGCTGCAAAAGACACACACTGTGGAAGGCAAACTGTTTCGACATAATTAATAAAAGAACTGCTTGGAAGTACCTTCTAAAATCTTACTAAGAAAAAAGTGCAAACTGAAGAAGGATCGATATCTTTAGATATAAGAAAACAAGCATTGTAAAATGCTTAACATAAAAACGATGCTTATGTTTGTGTATTTCTTAAAAAATATATTTTTCCGCTATGACCTAACACGATGACCTGATGGCCGCTAATCTTCTAGTTACATTTGTGTCTATTGTCTAAAAGCTGTCTCCTATTGTTGTAATACATGCAAATATAATAATCTATCTATTAGTGCATAAAAATTTCAAGACTAAAAAACTATCCGTCACATGCAAGTGCGGCTTAGGCGCAAACCTTGTTCTATCTGAAATATACAACAACTTAATGCATTGGAGGCCGACGAAAATAATTTTAAGTCTCAATAGCTTAGAATAGTACTCATTTATATCTTACCTTTTTACAAATAGCAAACAATCCACTTTCTAACTTAAAAGAAAAGATGAAAATATGATGTAGGTTGCGGCCGCCCACTTCATTCTATTCAATACTCATTTTAAGTTTAACGCACAGAAACCGAATATGCAAGAATAGTCACTGTAAGTAAAGTCTGAGTTTTTATATAAAAATATCCAGACCACCTAGTGCAAAAATTCAAAACATTTGTGATGAACGAAAAATAATAAAATAACCACCTTATTCATAAAAAAAACAATCCTTAATTCAAGTCTTTTATTTCAGTCTTTACAATAGTGAAAACAACGTGGTAATACTACTTTATTTTCTTTGAATAAAAGGAAAAGTTCGTCTTATTCTGCTTAGTTTTTAGTCCCTACAGACAAAGCCCTAAGACAGCAGATCATACGGAAATGTTGCTGAAGGGGAATTTTATTATGTTAACCCCTTTACATCTTTTTCCAAAACTGACTGAAAATATTAAAACATTCACTACCAGAGTACCTACAGTGAATTCTTGTATTTGAAAATCCGGTGCAAATGTAAGAAAAGATAACATGGGTAAACAGTCGATTATTATTACTCACTAATCCTAATTGTTCATATTGCTTCACATCGTTTCAATGAGAATATCAGCTTTTTATCGATACAATGTGATATTTTATGCTTAAGTGGTAGAACAATTAATATTTATATCAGATTATTAACAAGTGTCCCAGAATTTTTGTTATAGGCGAAACAATGTTAAACCTACTTACATTTTGTGTGGAGATTACCAAGATAGTTTTATATTGAAACTGCAATTCAAACGTTATTCATTATGTGCGTACTTACATTCTATTTATTTATTTGTCTATCCTGTTAGGGGCAGGTAACTGGAGCGAAAAAAGTTAATTAGCCAAGACAAGCAAGAGAAAATAACAGTATCTTACCTATAATTAGAACTTACCGTTATAAAAGAAAAACATTTTAAATAATTCTGATACCAGTAATTTCCATAAAACAACTAGAATGCGTATCATAAAGCGGTACGAACAATATCAGATGCTCAGTGGAACGAAGCAGTTAAATAACAGCACTCCGAACTACGGGCGTCAAACAATGGAACGTTTGGAACGTCAGGCGTCCGTTGTGGAGAATCTGGAGCAGGCAGTTACGATCGCCTAGTACTAGGCTCACAGAAGTATGGAGTGGTTAATTTTAGGAACTTGTAATGCCATCTATCAGCGGGGAGATTATTTATAAGACTGTGGAAATCTCTTATTCTAATTCTTATTACACTGGGTAGTGACATCTAGTGGGGAATAGACTAAAGTTCACGAAGCGCGCGCTTACAGCGAGTACATTGTTACTTACAAATTTTATAGATGGCGCACTGTGGCGTGTACATTCAAATCATATTTGTTTTATCATTCAGTCGTTATTTTGATGGAAAATATTTTGCACAAAAAGGTTGCGATGAAATTACCTTAAAAAGCAACGGCGTGCGGATGTGAATTTATTTAGCATGAACATTATTAGCAATTTCCTCAAATCTATTTGCGATGAAAGATTTCGGGGTTGATGACGTACAGTACACTAGCAAAAGTAGGTAGACTGTATACTGAAAAAGCAGTACTTACTGAAAAAGTTAGTTACTTACTGCTTGGTGTGTTTTTTAAGAATCAATTAAAAAAAAACTTTTTTCAATTAAGTATCATTACAACGCTTTGTAGTATTGTTGGGTTTGAAGTACCTACACCAATGCCTGACACTTTGACACCCATGAGTATCCCGTGATTTTCATGAGTTTTAATGATATGTGGCATCTAAGTGAAGTTAAAATACTTATTTATAAAAACACTATCTTTCCGCCCGCGGCTTCGCCTGCGTGAACTTAATTTTTATGACATGAAAATTAATTACTTCAAAATCAATATATGCTTTTAACAGTCAGGGATTATGTAGCTTTCACTGTGAAAGCATTTTTTGGAATCGTTTCGGTAGTTTCGGAGATTACCTGCCTTAAACATACAAACTCACAAACACTTTACCTCTGTAAAATATTTTTTTGTCAAATCGTAACAAAATCGTGAATTGCCACATTGATCACACTTTAAGTCGGACATACCTAAACGTCTTACGTTATAAAAGAGAAACATAAAACATGAAATTCATGCAAAACTGTAAAAGTTAAGCATTCTTATGCGATTAATTTATCAAAAACGAAATAATGAAATAATTATAATAATAATAATATATTAATTTATTCAGATAACAATGATCCATTGGTTAGTAACAAAAAACTTAAAGCTATATTAGTGGGTATCGATCGACTGTGAACATAAATTAGGTATTAAGTAGTAGTAACATTAATTGACACAATAAATACTTTCCGCGTTTGGGTTTATAGTGGTGAGTATCCAGTGCCTCAGTAGGGCACTGTCCCACCTTGTAGCCAAAACCACCAATTATGAAATCAGCTTGACAGCACTTTGACAACTTTTTCCTCACTTGCTCATAACTAAAATAGGTTGTCTTTGGACTTTAGTGACAGGAACGTTGCATGAATCAGAATCATTTATTCCGATTGGAAGTGGTACAAAGACAAATGCTGTCGATTTACGGTTCCTACTTTCAACGAAATTATATAAATTTAAGTTTGAATTATTGACTGGCCTGTCGGTGCAATGGCAGCGATTCTGTCTTTAGCACCGGAGGTCGTGGGTTCGATCCCCACCTATGACAAACATTGATGCGTGCAGTGCGATGCGCGTTCGGAAACGGTCGTGCGCCTCTGCGCGGTGAGAATTTGCTAATTCGTGCCGTCGTCAGCCGTAGCGCGTGTCTTGTAACATGAGTTCTCAACAAATTGTTGTCAATGAGGTATTGGCGTTTATTCAGTACGCCATCGACACTATGGACGAGGTCAGCATCTTGCAAATCTGCAAATCCAACTTTAAGGAGGACGAGATTTGCAGTGGCAAAGCGCTGCTTTTCCGGACTGTCGGCAAGGCTGACCAGATACCATCTCGCCGGAGGGATGGAACAGAGAAGAGTGTGCAGGATATCATCACCCTGCTGAAGGAGATGGATCCAGACGACGTGCCTTCATTCGTGGCGAAGGAGCTACACAAGCTTCCCCCAGTCACGTTCGATCACTTCGACGTAACCAGGCTGCTGAAGGATATCAACTTCCTAAAGGCGAGCCTGGCCGAGGTAGTGAGCAGGTTTTAGGCCTCAGATAAAACCATTGGTGAATTGAGTGCCCAGATGGTGTTATTAAGTAACGCTGCTTTGGTAAGTAGGTCACCTGAGGCCTGCAATGTGAACACTCGTCGCTGGGCGCAAAAAGCATCCGTCGGCAGTTTCGAGTCGGCGCATGTGATTGTGTCACCGGTCGTCGACGCCTCGCGCGATGCCCTACTTCCCGCCCCCTGCCCCTCTGCTTCACCGGAGAAGTCACGCGTTTGCACTTCAACACCTTAACGTGCCTACGCCGCTGCAGCCGCCAGCCGATCTACCACCACCTCCCTACAGCCTGAGGGGCGGTCAATCGAGAGGAAAAAAGGAAGCGTGAGTGTTGTGCCAGTTGGTGTGCCTGTCGAGCCACGATCACATCTTTGCGACGATGAGGGCTTCCAAAAAGTAGAAAGGAAGAAGAAGCCCGTTCGCCGCAATCTGGGTGGTGTTGCGCCGGCCGGACCGAAGCTGCTGTTGCGTGCTGCAATACCGACGACGCTGCTGTACGTTTCCCGCCTCCATTACTCTACGAAGGCTGAGGAAATCGCAGAGTATATAAAGGTCACCACCAAAGCCAACTTCACCTTGAGGGTCGAGCGGTTGGTATCCCGTCATAATGTGAAATTTAATTCATTTGTGGTGAGAGTGCCGACTGAAGATCTATCGACCTACTTAAAAGAGGAGTTTTGGCCGAAAGGTGTCATTTACCGGCGCTTTCGAGGTCGGTTACCAGACACCGTGATGTGTTGCACGTCGCCGATGAACCATACGTGTGTGAATTAAATATGGTGTTATATGTATGTTAGTTTTAAGGTATTTATCTATGGGCCGATTATTTTTAGTTAAGATATTTAAATGTAATTTGTTGCCTGAGAATAAATGATTATTATTATTTTGTTTGTGTCCTTTGAGGCTTGCGTGGGGCCGAAGCCAACACGTAGAGGCCTTTTGGTACCAGTTAATCTAGTTTGCAATGGGTACATCTGCCGGGTTTTATCTCTCGACAAATATTGAATATCTACCCAAAGACAACACCCGGCAAATGCATGAACTATGGACAATGTGGAAAAATAATAAAAACCGGGCTATGAGGGTGTAATTTTCAGTGGACTGATTTCTGGGCTATTACCTGAGACAGCGGACGTCTGCCATGCAAAATGTCTCATAGGTTTTGGTTCTCCTGGCAGACGGTGACTTGCCACTCACTTAATGGGCTACCTAAAATGAGCCGACACAAAAGGACGGCAAAGGCGGCAACATGGCCGTGAGCGGCTGAGGGTGTCGAGAGGTGTACACCGCTTTTTACGGGGTGGGTTAACCACCCCACCAACTCGCGACTTATGCATCTTTCACTTCCACCCTGCGAGTATTCCGCTCTAACGGCCTGACCGACTCTCGGGGGAACTCGGGTCCGTGGTGTCGCTACACACCAACAGCTCGCCACAAGCTGCCCTGCGGGTTAGCGTCGGTATGGTGGTGGCCCGTGGTGTCGCTACGCACCAACAGCTCATAGAACTGCCCTGCGGGCTTATTATTATTATTATCATTATTCATCATTTAGCTTAAGTATAAATTTGTACAGTATTTCTATAAAACAAAGATTTACAACAATAAAACAACTTGTGAATTATAATTATAAAAACAAAATACTAAATTATTATTATTAATGTGAAGAACATTTGTGTTTGTTGTGTGTCTGGGTGTTATTATCTATCTAAGTATGTATTTAGAAATATTTAAGTATGTTTAACAGTCTTTGATACCCTTAATACAAGCTCTGCTTAGTTTGGGGTCAGATGATCTTTGTGTAAATTGTCCCAGATATATTTATATTTATTTATTTTGTTATTTAAAGCTTTTATACCATATGTAACAAAATATTTCCATGAAGGTGTCATCACTAGGTATCGATATTAGGTTCTATTCTATGTTATAATTATAGCTAAATAAAGGAAAAAAAAACCTACTAAAAAAATCACATCCAAAGACGCTACATGGGATATCGTATCGATACCCATCGTCGTGCGTGATCGTGAACGACAATACAAGTGATTGATTTGAAAGGAATACCCTACTCAAAGCGGCAGCGGCCGGCGAAGCGCCCAAGAGCATGCTAGTTTCTTATTTTATGCCTTATCAATGTTGTCTTTCGACTATTGTGCTTCGCACCCTGGGCACTACAATTATTCTGCATTTTGAGTTTATGCGTTTTAATACGTATATATGCCAAACAAGTTTAGGCTACCTAAATATGGAACACGATATTATGACAATAAACATTACGCTTAGGATTGGTGAGCCTGTCGTTCAAAATCAGTGTTTCAGTAAACTAAGGCCAAAATCGGGAGATCTTCTGAATTGAATCAACAACTTTAAAGTTAATAGCGTCCATACACGTAAAGTTAAAAGGCGAAATCGTCGTTTCGCCACACACGCATAGTTCTGTCCATCTGGCACCCCTCGGGCAAACCCATACGTGTATGGTAGGTTAATGACTCTGTATTATTTTATTAGATGATTTCCCAAAACTACGAATTGGCTATGGTTGTTAGTATGCCATGTTTTTTTAGAAATAAGACATGTAAGAAAAACCATTAGAAAAACCAGACTATGGTGAGAGATGAGAAAAAACGGGATATTTTTAGTTGTTTCTAGTAAGAGAATAGTATTCTCTATTATTCAAAGTTCATTAATTTAGCTCCAGCAAAAAATAATCGCTATACTACAAGAAATAAACAAACTAAAAAAAAATTCAAAGCTATTACTATATTTTATGAGCACTTATTTTATGTTTTTGGTCGATTTATTTAATCCAAGTTACCGCCTGGGATACAGAAGCGCCGTTTTTTATACAAACGTAGTCCCCTGTTTCCTCCCTGGATAATGCTATCACTATCAGCGTTTAGCTATGTTTCTATGTTATCCTTTTTTAATGAATTAATTACGAAAAGAGATATGAGCTTTCGAAAATCTATGAAATAGGTCAGATTTTCCGCTGTTTTCAAACATCCAGAAAATTAGTTTAACTAGATTATAATAAAAAAAGGAAAACATAGGAACACGGCTTATGCCTTTTTCTAATTTTTACTAAAAAAAGTAATTCAATCGGTCAAGTTTCTGAAAAGTGATCAGGGGCTGTATTACCATCTCTTTGAACCAGTTAAGTTGATTTCCTAAACTGAGGGTATCGAGCAATTTCGACAATAAATATCTAACCTAGAGGATGCATTGTTGACAGTAACCTCTGACTGGCTGAAAATGAAAGATCATATTAGGAAATCGCTCGCTTCTCAGTTTAGGAAATTAACTTGACTGGCTATAAGAGATGGTAATAGTTAGTACGGTGCCAGGGGACTACGAAGCGTCGATTTTGACGACCATCTTATTAATTGAAAGTATTTTGGAAACTGGTTGTTAATCTCCATTATTGTATTGTACAGAGCACCAGGTGGTGAGCTGCGTGACACTGTAGTTCTCGTGCCATCCGTACGTATTAGGTTGGCGAAAAAGTCTTTTCGCATATAGTATGTATAACTGGTAATAACATCTCTTTGGCTATACTATTTGTATCTGGCTGGTTTCGGTATCATTCAAGGTAATTCCAAATTCAAATTAGGAAAATGTGTGATTTTCATTTGTTTTTCATTCTGTCAAGATGAGTGAATCTAATGAAGAAATTCGAAACATTTTAAAATTTTACTACTTAAAGGTAAAAATGCAAGCCGCGAAAACAATTGCGATGTCTATGGACCTAGTGCAGTGTCTGTGAATGTAGCACACATTTGGTTTAACTTTTGTTATAAACTATTAAACAATCTGGGTACAAAAAAAGCTCGATATTTGGGTACCTGACGAGCTCACTGAAAGAAACCTAATGAACCGTGTACTCGTTTGTGATTTTTTATTACGACGTAATGAAACCGAACCATTTTTGAAGAAGCTGATAACTGGTGATGAGAAGTGGATCACGTACGACAATAACGTGCGAAACAGGTCGTGGTCAAAAGCCGGTCAGGCTTCGCAGACCTGGCAAAAACCGGGTTAACTCGCAGCAAAGTGATGCTGGGTGTGGTGGGATTGGAAGGGCATTATTCATTATGAGTATATAAATTAATCATTAAAATTTATATTAAAAATGAAACCAATTACTATTAGCATGTCCCTATGAAATAGAGACATGCTAATAGTAGCAATAGATTTTGTGGAAACAAAATATTCCTCAACTAGCAATATCCTGGGAGGAAACAGGGACTACGTTTGTAGAGAAAAACAGCGCTTCTGTATCCTCTCAATACTTGCCAGCAAATACTTACGTGACCATCTCAATGTTGGCCAATTCTTGTGGTCCGTGCCGTGATTCATTTGGCGCCAGGTACCTTCCAAATAAGTAATAAGTAGTTGACCCGTAGCGCTGGGTTTTGACGTTTCGAAAATAGTAAAGTTCTTTCTTTATGGCATGTAAGTAGTTTCGGAATCCTTCGTCCAACCGAATACATTAATTTGTGTCATTTTAGGTAGTCGCATAAGTAGACATTTGGGTATTTGTCTATTCGGTCAGTGTTGGATGAAATAAAAATTAGATATGAAAATTTTACTTTCATGATGATAACAAAGTAGTAACTGATGTAGAGAGGCATTTAGTGTCAGCTCTGTCCACAGGAACCCTGACATTTAACTAATACCTAACATGTCGCTCGACTAGCTCTAAAAGAATATAACAGTTGGTTAAATAGGTGTTATGCGTTTTTGAATATACAATCTGTCATACAACGTATTTTGTGTCGAATTTATCCACGACATTAGAATATTATAATTTTTTATTTTACAACTCTCTGTACAAGCCACAAAAGAAAATTCAAGTTATAAAATTTACGTGTTTTTATTTATTATGTTGTAATTAGAACACTAAATTCTTAATTTGTGTCATTCTGATTTAGGAAATCTTATTATTTGAAAAAGTCAGCTTTGTTCGAACTAAACGGTACGAGAGTTGTAACTGTTGTTACATAATGACCTTAAGACAGTCTGCGCTGGACGAAGATGACACAAACTATACTATTTTCACTGTAAGATGATATGCCTGACAGCTCTTAATGTTCCGTGTCACGCATACTGCTTCAAACTAAATGAAAAGAAACTGGTGAAAGAAAATGTTATAAACTATTAAAAAGCTACTGTTCTTTCGAATCTTATCCAGTAAATTATTGTTATTGTTAATGAATGAAGTAAATTAAATTAAATTAATATATCTTTACAGCGCCTGTTGCGTGAAAAGGAACGCCATTCAATAGTGTATTGACACTACTGAATCAACAAAAAATCGATGAATAGGAGCGACCATTTTGTAACCACGACATTCACATCATTACCAGTGCGTCTGCCTTGTGTGCTATTTTTTAACTATTATTTTCGAGATATCGCGTTTATTCTATAACTTATTAGCCATAACCCGTTTATTAAGAATTTATTTAAACATTAAAAATCGGTAAATCCAATTACATTTCCTTTGCCAACTCGATTAAAATACATTCGTTACATCACTATAATTGACAATTATGAACTGTCAGGGATATCATCATACGGCGAAAGTAGTATAGGTTTGCACCAAGAAGGCTAGAAACTAAGGAGAGATAACTCCCTGGAAAGGGTTGGACTAAATCCGTATCCCACAGTGACGCATGCGCATTACGCTTCTTTGCCGCGATCCTCGCGAAGTGTCAAAATGATCCTCGCGAAGTGTCAAAATTGGTCAACACAACCTCGAAAAACAACAACTGTCGCACGTGACACCGTTCAAAACAAAACCATGTGACCATGAAATGACAAATAGCTGCCGCTGCACATGCGCAATACAGCGTTTTGCCCGGCACAGAGTATACGACTTTCGGCCCTCGAAAGCTTACCCCCACTTCGGGAGTTATCTCTCCTTAGTCTCTAGCCTTCTTGGTTTGCACACTTCGCAGGCTATACTAGATATGATAGAAGATTTTAAACTTTAAATTAATTTTGGCAGTTTTATTATGAGTAAAAAGTATGGCATACAAATAGTCGAATTGCTGATTATGAGACAGTCAGATGTGACACAAAACGCAAAAATAAGCTTCTTAGGTACGATTCTATCTACAGGCAGGGAATGAGCAACTTTAGAATTTTTGAAACTTATGACCTCAAAATAGCCTAGCGCTACGGGTCTATAGGTAATTAAATAAAAAAAATCAAACCAACCAGTGACAGAATTTGTTTACTATGAAAGTGGAATGGATTTATTTACACAGAATATTGTTTTATTAAACAATTAAAATATCAGTAAAATATGAAGATATACATTCATTCAATTGTAATTATAAGTAAATAGGTGATTGTGGTTTAAAATAGCTCTTTGGTGTTAGTTATTATATTAGGTTAACATTTTGATTTTAGATACTTTGACAAGAATTAATTAAGATCCAAAAATACAGTTTAAAACAAAGTTGCCTGAAAAAGAATGCCATGTTCTTGTTAATTGGAAGTGTTTTGGAAACTGGTTGTTAATCTCTATGTATTGTACAAATGTACAGTGCACCACGGGAGCTGCGTGTCATTGTAGTTCTCGTACTGTCCGTACGCAGTTCGTAGGAAAGAGAGCTCAAGGTGTACTGGCCGTTGTACGCTTTAATAGCTGGACCATGCGAATTGTTAGACCTCCGCTATCTGTGTTTCGATTTTTTAAGTTGACGTAAACAAATATCCTTGTGTAATTTAAAAATTACGCTTCATTTTGGATATCATAATTATTGCACATGTTAGAAAGTATTACTTTCCATACTTAAATTAATGTTACATACATACGTAAATGCAATTATAAATTATTCTACATTTAATATTCTCTTAAAATAACTATGCGGGTTTAAATGAAGCTTATTGCTTGAAACACGTAGTAGTGTGAAATGTACACATTGATTGCTAAATTACGTAATCCGATATTTTATATTGAATTCCTAAACCTAAGGGACACATTTTGAGTAGCTTATATACCTACTAACTATTCTCATGTTTATTTACAGGGAAATATCTGAAATAGTTACAATAATAATGACGAATATTTCGTAGGTGACCAATGAACTACTTTTACAATGTTAATTAATCAAATTACCACAAAGATAAAGCTCAGTTGACTACTATGTTTACACGCAGTGTTGATTTAAAAGACTAATTATGCAGTGTGGTTGACCACTAGGTGAATCTGCCTGAGATACGCAAAGACAACACTACATTCAAGTATCTGCGATGATTACACTACCACAAATAACGCATGCAGTGCGTCGCCTCTGACAGATAATCGCACACAGACACAGTCAGATTACAGGCGATACCAGGAGCATCAGTGTCGCAGCCAGTCGCACTATCGCGAGTGTTTTTGTTTTTGTCGAACTTAGTGCAATTTTGTCACAGTCATGATGAATTTTGTTTTTGGCCAGTTCTGTCAAGTGGGTATAACCTACCTACTTCATTATAAAAATGCAGAGTGAAAATAATAGTGAGTAACACCGGTCGGTCACGCAAGTTTAGGAAAAAGGCGCGAGCGATCCTTCTGCAAACTCTTTATTTTGTGATACAAGTGCCTCCGATGAGTACACTACTATCATATGCGTGTGTGCGTGAGCCACAGGCCGAGCCGGTATAATCTGGTTTCTTTCCGTACGCAACGATGTCACGTGTAGTAGTGTCACCTGTCCCAGCGTGGTTGTTGAAGCATTGTATTTCTATTCCGTTTATTCTCGACGTGCAGTTACCGTACCTAAAAACTGTAAGGGAACTTTTTCGTTTTGCTCAGATTGGCGTACGTTTTTAATGTCTCTCTGCTATCTTACGACCGCAATCAACGGTAAGTGCGTATTACTAATTACTCTAGTTCATCATAACTATCGTTAAAACTTTGATCCATGAGGTCACTGTCGAGGCTCGACGTGGTAGTTTTGATTGGCACCTCTTTCTGTGCTAGGATCCGATCGCATTCGTTCAGTCGGCCGTGAAGAACTTCGTACACTCTCGTCATTGACGCTACCTTCTCTTTGCAAGTCGGGTCTGTTTCTATCGCGAAAAGTCGCGAATCTAGCAGCTTTATAGCAGCGACTATGTAGTTTCTTAGAGTTTTCGTCTTATGTTCGCTGCTGATACGTTCGAGGAAAGCACACACTTGTCTTTCCCCACAGAGCAAAACATCCACATCGTAAGCTAGAGGAGAATGCTGCCTGTGAAGATATGCTATAAGGCGCTTGGCGTATCGTCTGTAAGTGCGGTAGGCTTTTCGCTTTCTCGCACCGAGAGTCCGTCCCATCGTCATGGATTTCTTCATGTCATCTATGACTGCTTTGTAGCCAGCATCTATTTTGGTATCAAAGATGTCTCGCAAACGAGTTTCGACTGGCTGAAGTTCATAAGGAGCAGGAGAAGGTGGTAAAGAAGGTGAAGACGGCGGTGGGGATGGGGGAAGTGGATTGCTGGTGTTTTCTTCTTCACTAGATTCACTTGAAGCCCGACGTTCGACTGGTGTCTCCGGGACTGTGTACGGCCGCTGCCTGGTTCTCGTTCTTTGTACACGAGCAGGCCTGGGAGCAGTTCTGGCGTTGTAAGCTGTCAAAACATTCGCGTCTTGTTCGGTTAACGGTCTTGCGCGTTGTGTGGCTGCTAGAGGAATGATTCTGATTTTGACGAGTCCGTAGCTTTGGTGGATTTTAGCTCTGATGCGTGGGTCTTCATAGTCGGAGCCCCAGAGGTCTCTTATCGCGGATTCTTTTAAATATCGCACTTGGCAGAGTTCTCCGTTGAAGAATCTCTTCCTTTGTTGCTCGTTGAGGGCGTCTCTTTCGGCGCCTGTAAGGCCGTGGATCTTGGTGAGGTGGTCGGGCAGCTTGCCGTAGGTGAATCTTGCGCAGTTCTCGATTGGGCACGGAATGTTGGCGTGATTTTGCTTTTTGGTGCGCGCTGGAGCTTGCGGCCGCGACGCCATGTTTGATCTGGAACAAAGAAATAGATGCTATACACTCATGATATTTGATGGAGTATCGATGATGATATCGATGCAGGACACTCATGATAATTTGTTGAAAACAGTTTGGAGGAATAAGAGACTTGAAACCTGGGATAATTGGGAAATTTTTTAATTGTTAACTTTTTCAAGTGAAAAATGTGTCTCAACTCTTATACATCATTCCTTAGTAAATTGTTAAACATAACCGTTATCATCGCTTCAACAATAACCTAAATATACACATTACATGTATATCTTAAGGCGACGACAAGACACGGTCGCTCTCACAATGTTTTCAATAAATTAGCCAGAGGACCCCCGTTCTCAAACAGCCGCCGGGTTCCGTCAACACAATTATTATACTCGGACAGCCACCCTCTGTAGATAAACAACTACTAAATAAATTAGCTGGACCTTAAAAACATTTTACGGTAAATTATTAGAATGCGACTTTGAAATTGAAATAAAAAATACGTTAAAAAGGCGGTAAATAAATCTGAGGGTTCCGTACCGAAAACTGACTTCACTATTTGTCTTAAAACCGTAAACAGACAACCACTAATGAAATTAATTTAATAGTGACTAATGTTTTACTGAATGATTATGTGTGGTAATTTGAAAGATTTTTCTTCTTTAATGGTTTTTGATTATGTTTTTTTTTATTTCATGCATAGTTTTACACTTACACACACTGCGCTTGTTTGCGGACCGTGTTGTATTTTTTATAGTATGATGTGGACATCCGCACAATATTCTTCATCTCAATGAAGAATGTATTTATCCATCCTAATTAAAATTCACAAAGGCATACCGTACAAACAAAAGAACGCGTCTTAGACCGCAGGCCTGATAGGCCAATATTTACTCTGTAAATTAGCCTGTAGCCGCGTGTAACCTGTCGAGGCCGAGCCACAATAAATAATCCGAATTGAGCCATTCCCCGGCATGTTGTACATCGCCATTGTTTGATATTAATGAATTAACAATTTCTGATTAGTTCGTTCTTTGGAAAGAATTATTAAATACAGAAGAACTTTGCTGAAAGTATAGTACTGGTAGCGTTATTTATGAAATATTTACATGGTAGTCATCATGTTTGAACTATTATAACTAAGGTTACAATCTAAAAAAAACATGAATATAATAAAATCAATTGACCATTGATTTTAATTTTAGGTACTGCTCCAAAAATCAAAAGTTACTGATTACGTTTAACTTTTAATTGTGTTTTATTCATCATTGAATGGGAACACGGTAACATTTTCCCAAGATATTGTTTCAGTTTGTACAATATAGGTCTCACCTTAACCCTGTTTTCATTTCCACCTTCATTAAGGCTCCTCCGTGTCACTCTTCTGATTGACAAAACCTCGCAAACATCTCGAGCCCCACAAAGAAGCCCTTTTAAGGCCTCGACTTGAATAAATAACTCATTTGCATATTTAATAACAGGTATCGCGATTCAATTGTGGCAGAGCTGAATTATTAATCTCGCTTAGCTTATTACCCCCTGGTAATCAAGTATTCAGAGCAGATATTTTTAATTAGCAACAAATGTAAGTGTCGCTTTCGGGAAGTTTTGGTTTTGGCAAATTAAAAAGTTAGTGATGTAAAGCAACATTTTAATGATTTTTATTAATTCAGTTCTTATAATTAATGATGCTTTATTTGCTCTCAAAAGGTACATACAATATTAAAATACAGTTTCACTCACAAACTAATTTCCATATGCCTTGTGTGTGTGGCCGTGTTACAGGTCACCAGTCCTTTTGTATATTAAATAAATAAATATAATGGACATCGTGTATTAAAATTTAAAATAAATTAAATTATTCCTTGGGGCCTAGCCAAGAGCAACACGCTACGATGATTTCTACAACAGAAATCGTTCAAATGTATGGGGATGACATAAGCGCCAGTGACAGCTTATGTCATCCCCATACATTTGAACGATTTCTATTGTAGAAATCGTCGTGGCGTGTTGCTCTTGGCTAGCCCCCCTTATCCTCTCTTTAGTAGTTTGTAGTAGTCAGTTGTTTTAAGCCATTCAGAGGCCCTAGCCAAGAGCAACACGCCACTTTCGTGTCGACATGTCAAATTTTAATGGGAAAAATGTACGACAGTGACAATGAGCACTCGTCTAATCGAGATGACATCAAATTTTGATACATATATTTTCCAAATTTTGATACATACATTTTTGACATGCCGAAACAAAATTAGCGCCCAGAAGTAGTTTTTCTGCAGGTAAAGAAGAAGAGACAAAAATACCGTGTCTGGAGACTCTGGAGTATAGACCAATCAAATATTAACTGATATTTTTTTAACTACAGAGTCTGCTCATCACTTCTTTATATATTATACCTAATGTGATAGTAGGGAGCCAGATGACATTAAGGGGATCGAAACTTTCGGATGCTCACACTAGGGCCGGTGAATTTGAACCTAACTTGATTGAATCTATTGCCGTTGTCCAGAATTGTGATTCATAGCCCATTCCATTTCCATCATCGGATAGTAGGACAAACATAAACTGGTAAACCGAACGCAGCTCAGGCAGCTGAGCGAGCGACAAATGCACATCAAATGGCATCAGCCATGCGGCAAGCGCGATCAACCAATGGCATACCTTGCTTCTGGACATAACCAATGGGTCGACCAATGGCAGTTAGTCATTGGCTGACGCATAAAATATATAGTAATCCATTTTATGTTCGAAAAGAGAAATAACGGAGTGTCTCGCCGGGTTTTCTCAATTATGACCTTTCCAACGACGGTGTTCGGTTAGGTATACTTATTATGATATTTTATTGTATTATACAGGGTGTAAAAAGCCCCTTAACGAAGCGGGCGTCTACGCACTCAGACTATTAAATCAAGTCACAGAAAAAAAAAATGATGGTAAACGAAATTTTTTTTAGGTGTCAATTTTTAACCGGTGTGCATTGCGAGTTGAACGTTTTAAAGCAATTTTTTGTTTGTAAGTAGTTGAAAATTGGATAATGTTTATTTGCACAAAAATTAAGTAATAATGATTAGAGTTTGTTTTCATAAAAATCTTGATCTTTTTTTTGACTTTGACCTTCAACAATTGAGTGCTCAGGTATGGTCTAGCTAGAAAGAAAAAATGGTCCTGATGATGTGCAGAATACGTAGGTGTCGGCTTCGTTAAGGGTCTTTTTACACCCTTTAGATAGTGCAAAGTTAATTCACGGGTCCATATGCGCGGTCCGAAGGAGGGGGTCACAGGTGACATGACCCCCCCCCCCCCCAAAACCATACACGTCAAATGGAAATCTTCAAATTTTTTTGTATTGTGCAATAGTATCAAATTTAGGTACTCGACATATTTTATAATTATTAGTGAGCTTAGTGACCCCCTTTAAAATATCAGGCTGTGACCGGACCATGGGATAGGAACAAGGTCCTTTCAGGCCTTTCGGTACCATTTAGACTACCCTGATAAGATTTTTTGATTTAACTCCAGATGAATATGAAAAATCGACCTAAAGACAATACCTGACAGACGCATGAACTGTAAAAAGCTTAGTTCTGGTAGACGGTAACTAGCCACTCAATAAATGAGCCTACCAAAAAGTGCCGAGTTTGTTTGTCATCAAATTAAAATCTTTTATAAGCACTCCATTCATTATAGCATTAGACAGAAGTAAAAAAGGTTCTTTTAAGGGTACACTTTGTGGTAAAAGTACAATAAACATAATTACTTTCAAGATTTATGCCGAATTGATTCAAATCTACTTATACCAGCTGTCCCACTTAATTGTTCTCATTTAAAGTAAATAAATAAACTTTAGTATTTAAGAGGTTTTTGCTCAAATAAATTATATTGTCTCGCATCAAACTATATTGTCGATGTAAAAACCTAAAAGAAGCAGGGGTTTTTATCCGAACACATTTTTACTGTCACTTTAACTCCAACAAATCTAATGTTATTTAATCCCTTCATACGTTGTGGCGGAAGGGGTTTTCAATTCTGCCAGATTATATTCAGGTACGAGTATGTCATCGTCATGGCAACGTCAAATGCAGTATGTCATTCATTTGAGCACCTCTGCTTCTTATTTCTCATGTTATAATGATTGAAGTATACTTAAGTGCGTTTAGAGAATAGTTTCTCTATAGGGTAATTTACTATTGCATTCTGACTACAGACCGCACTTGTAGGTAGTGCCCTCCGGCATGCTAGTCGTACGCACCCAAGCGGTAAACGGCACCGAGGGCGCGCTAATGACGGTAAACAAGGGCGCATGCGAGGTGATCGAGTGATGCACTTTGATACCCTTCATAGTAACAAACTTCGCTCTACGTAATTATTGTTTATGCATTTCAATCAAGGTATTTAATTATCTCTAATAGTTTTCAAAGGACTTCGCTCGTTCTTCATACATTGAATGCCCCAGAACGCACAGCATTAAGAAAATGTTAGTTGTGTTCGGAATCATTCTCATCATACATTTGTTGAAACACTGACAACTTGAGGAACCCTGGCCTACTACAGAATGTATATTATTTGATTTTGCGGTTAGATATACTTAATCGTAAACGATGTAGGTACACGTTATAATTATGTTCTGAATAGATATATTGTTTACTTCTATGTAAGCACTTCAATGATATGAATTAAATAAACGTAAAATTCAATTAATTATTACAACTTATATTCATATTGATTTATAAGTGTTTGCAGTAGGCACCTAAGATACTCGATTACCTTTAGTAATAGATTTCTAAGAATGAAATGTTGAAAGGCTTTCCATTGACGTGTTTCTATATTTTATTGGTATGTACCTGATTTTTGATTTTTTCAAAAATATACAGATATACGTTGAAAATTACATTAGAGACTAATTTCGTTCCCTTTTAATTATGACAGTTGCGTGCTCGAACGTGCGATAAATTGTGTACCTAGTGTACAGACAAACTATGGTCGATACCAAATTGAATGCCTTATTATGTAAATTCATATCACACCGTAACAGTCGCACATAAACGCCTTGCGTTGTAAAAAAGAAACATAAAACATGAGATTAATGCAAAACTGTGAAAATTGAGCATTCCTAATAAGATTAATTTTATCAAAATCTAAATATTGAAATAATGATGAAATCTGATTGACTGCAATTTGACAACTTTTTCCTTTTAAATTAAATAGGTTGTCTTTGGACCGTAGTGATGGGAACGTTGCATGAATCAGAATCAGAATAATTTATTTCGATTGAAAGTAGTACAAATACAATGATGTCGATTCACGGTTCCTACTATCAAGTATCTATAAAAGAATATAAATTTTAGTTTGATTTATTCTGTTTTTTAAAGCTTTTATAGAATATGTATTAAAAAATATCCATGAGGGTGTTATTCTGTCATTACTAGGTATCGAGATTAGGTTTTGTTTATGTTATAATTTTAGCTAAATATAGGAAAAAAAATATCCTACTAAAAAAATGTCACATCCGAAGCCACACGGGATATCGTATCGATACCCATCGTCGTGATCGTGAACGACAATACAAGTGATTGATTTGAAAGAAATACCCACTCAAAGCGGTAGCGGCCGGCGAAGCGCGCAAACACAGTTGTGCTAGTTCCTAATTTTATGCTTCATCAATGTTGTCTTTCGACTATTGTGCTTCGAGACCCTGTGCATTTTAGTTATTCTGCTTTTTGATTTTATGCGTTTTAATACGTGGTTACGCCAAACCAGTTTAGGCTACCTAAACTACATTATGCTTATTACTTTGATTATTTGACCATTTTAAAATGCTTGTTTTTCATAACTAAAGATGGAAAAACTGGAAAAAATCGATTTCGGACCGCGTCTTTCACAATCCGCGTGACTGCTGAGTGGCTAGGAGCAGTCACCCGGATTGTGAAAGATGCGGGTTCGATTTCCGCTCGAGATCATCAAGGTTCGAAATCGAATTTTACCAGTTGTACCATCTTTAAATATAAAAAACCAGCACTGTAAAATGCTCAAATAATCAAAATAATAATCAAATAGTATAT
Source organism: Udea olivalis (assembly GCA_947369235.1). Taxonomy (NCBI): domain Eukaryota; kingdom Metazoa; phylum Arthropoda; class Insecta; order Lepidoptera; family Crambidae; genus Udea; species Udea olivalis. Next base: position 7,946,069 of record OX376348.1, read on the forward strand.
TTCAGCTTAACCGAAAGTTTAAATATTTGTTTGAATATTTATATCGGATGTTTATAGGTACTTGCCTTGAAACATGAATGGAATAACGTTGGCTTGTAACGTAAGCATAAATACTGGAAAGATTCGTTCGTCCCTCTGAGGTTTCGGTAGCTCAGTGGTTTAAAGCAGTCACCCGGATTGTGAACGACGCGGATTCGATTCCCGCACGAGATCATCAAGGTCCGAAAGCGATTTTTTCCAGTTTTTTCATCTATATTATGCTTTTTTGCAAATATGCCACTCAAGATGAAACTCGCGACGATTAGACAAATCTGTAATATGGAACACGATACTAAGACAATGAACATTTCGCTTAGGATTGGTGAGCCTTTATGAATACTTTGTAAAAAAAATCGGTAGATTGTCGTTCAAAAGTAGTAGTTCAGTATTTCAGCTAAGGCCAATTTCGTGAGATCTACTGAATTGAATCAACTTTAAAGTTATTAGCCTCCATACACGTAAAGTTAAAGGGCAAAGTCGTCGTTTCGCCACACACGCACAGTTCTGTCCATCTGAAACCCGTCGGGAAAACCCATACGTGTTGGCTAATGACTCTGTATGATTCATTCGATGATTTCCCAACACTACGAATTGGCTATGGTTGTCAATACGCCATGTTTGTTTAGAAATAAGACATGGAAGATGAAACGAGTATAAATATCGCACGTTCGAAAATGTTATTTCATACACAAGCGGAACATCTCTAGTAGGAAGCTTTTTAATTTAGGTGACAGCAAATTGTGTAGTAGTAACAGAATTTTTAATTTCTAACCACAGAATGTCTGTTTACTATGAAGACTAGAATAATTGCTAATAAAATAATAGAAAAAATATTCGTTTGTGCATGCTGGGGCGGATTTCGTCGATTCTTTTTTTAGTTATAAGATAAGATATACCTAATAAAGGTTAAAAATTATAATATCAATAAAGTAATATCATCAAAAAATAATTACTATGAGAAAATAAATCAGCTTAACAGAATAAACTAGATATCAAATGAGATTGAAAGCTAGAAAATTCATTCGTCGAGAGAACAAGCATTGTAAAATGCTGAAATTCTAAAGTAATACTTTGAAAGCAACTTTTTTCACCTATGTGATATCGTTTACCTACTAGAATTTCGAAGGTAGCTTTTTAGTGTTATTATTCTGTTTTTTTATATTTTTTGTAATTGCTATGTCTTAATTATCATCACTATAACTATTAAAGATAGGCTACAAATAGCAGTGATTTAAATGTCATATACGAATTTATAAAAATCATCAAAAATAGCAGTAGACTTAACTCAAAGTGTTGCTAAGTGTCAATGTGAGGGTAAGCACCCCGGCACCCTCTTCCACCCTCGTGCATCGTAAACAAGATAAACAAGGGGTCGTAAACAAAGCTGCATCACGTTGCAATTTGAATCTTGAGACGTGGAAAAATTGATGAATTAATAAAAAATATTGAGGAAGGACGGAATAGATCTGGCATTATTGTTGAAACAATAAATGACCTAACTACTAAACTGATGATTCACGATCTTTTTGAACAAATAAACCATTGATTAACTATTAAAAAAAATAAAATTGTCAGGGGCAGAAAATACTTGGGTTTAGAGACCTTTTCTGATGTCAAACGTATGATCGGACACCCACGAGTAACGTGGACAGATTAACCGAAAAATATGCATGGTAAACTACCGCTCAGGCTACAGGGAAAAACTCATCATGAAAATGTATTCTAGATCCAACTCTTAGGCGAAATCATTAAGAGATATCCAAGCTTTTCGATAGTAGGCCGTTGGTCAAGGCGATCATTCGCAAGAGGTCCTAATAAGGTTACCAGCCAGTTCAACAACGACTTAAGTTCGAAAGCAGGCTATTTGCTTCTTTTCTCCAAAGAAGTGCTAAACGTTGAATTTTATAAAAATAATTAGGATTCCTTTAGTGCGTCACAAGTATCCTAAATTGTAAAAGCATTGAACGCCTTCACAGAGTTTCAAAAAAACAATTAGATTCCCGGCTAGAATCTAGTTATTTGGTTCATTTTCAGTGACCAATCTCCCTGACCAGACGGTGAATGAATTAATAAACAAGGGTGCGTAAACAAGTAGGGTATTAAGGGAGCTTACTACGATGCCGTTCTGTCGGTAGCAAAATCATTCGATAATGCGATACATTTTGTACTCAGGAAACGAAACGTTCTGTTGAAGGTTTTTCTCAGAAGATACCTACTGCGACGTAGTTGCGGCTCTAAGACCAATAAAATCTTTAAATAGAGCGCGCTTAGACTTATTCTCAGACTTTAAACAGCTGTATCTATATCGTTTACTTCTTATTGATAATAAAAAAAAATTGTCTGAAGTGAATTTTTATTTTTAGCATTTAACAATTTATTATTTTCTTCACGAAGATATTTACTAGAATAAGTAGACCTGATTCTAGGGATCCCGCTTGAGTCAACTTAGGTATTCGTTAGTAATAATTATAACAATACTCAATAAGTAAGATATTAATTAATGTGTTAAGTCTGTGCTAAGCTAAGTAACGACTATAGTTCTCGGCCCTAGTCACCTTGAAAAGCAGTCAAGTTAACAGGTTTATTCGAAATGTGTTACACTTCTTGAAAAAACTATGATTAATAAATCCCTGGAAACATAAGGCACTTCTTGCACTTGTTTTTTTTTCGAATTACCACCTTTATTTCGGGGCATACTTTTTCTCATCTATTGTTTCATGTTAGGACACATGAATGTACAGTAAAAAACATTTACTGTTTCGTAACAATCATTTACCGAAATCACAACTAACAGTTAACGTACTACGTACGTACGAACGCAGCCCAGTTAGGATGTTCTGTCTATTTATTAATGTTAGAATTTAAGCAGTTTTTTTTTCTCAACAAACAAATTGTACTCTACTAACTCGCATTGTAAAACCACAACAAGTTTGAAAGAGTAACTACTGAGTTTCTCGCCGAGTCTTCTCAGTAAGAATCAACTTCTCCGACGCAGTGGTAAAGTCGCATTATGTTTGTGTACTGTTTATTTATATATTCATACTATAATAGTATTTAAGTCTTTTATTTAGTATATTTTTTGACTATTTAAAAGTACTGATTAGGTCTATTTAAATAGAGTTATTTGAGTTGAGTTGAGCATTCATACTATGCACGACATTACTTAAGGTTAGACTTGGGGTTAGTGCATTTATTTATAGCTCAAAGTGAAAACCCATGGGGAATTATTTAACTCTAAATAAACAAAAATAACCCGTAAAAAGAAAATACAGATGAGAATTATGTAACTAATCTGTTCAATTACTAATTCTAATTGTATTTCTTTTAAAATATTTACGTTAATCATTTAAAAATTAAATAACATGAACTAAAAATAATAAAGATGATTTCGTCATGGGGTTTCCGGCAAAGGTTTTAACATCATTCACGTGTGTGTATTGTAAAAAATATTAGGTTGGGGAAAAATTCTTTTCGCTTATAGTATGTATGAACTTGTAATAAAATCGCTTTGTCTATACTATTTGTATTTGGCTGGTTTTGGTATCATTAAAAGTTTAAATTTTAAAGAAGATAATTATATATTCAAATTAGGAAAAGGTGTGATTTTCATTTGTTCTTCTTACTGTCAAGATGAGTGAATCAAATGAAGAAATTCAAAACATTTTAAAATTATACTACAAAAAAGGTAAAAATGCAAGCCGCGAATAAAAAATGCGATGTATATGGACCTAGTGCAGTGTCTGTGAGAGAAGCACTAATTTGGTTTAAGCGTTTTCAATCCGGAAATATTGATGTCAAAGATGCACGTCGCTCTGATCGCCCTATAACGGATAAAATGGATGCCATTTTCGAAAAAGTGGAGCAAGATCGGCATAACAGTAGTTACAACGTAGCTAAAGAACTGGGAATTGACCACAAAACAGTTTTGGCGCATTTGAAAAAAAATGGGTACACAAAAAAGGTCGATATTTGGGTACCTCACGAGCTCACTGAAAGAAACCTAACGAACCGTGTACTCATTTGTGATTATTTGTTACGACGTAATGAAACTGAACCATTTTTGAAGAAGCTGATAACTGGTGATGAACAGTGGATCACGTACGACAAGAAAGTGTGAAAAAGGTCGTGGTTTAGGCTTCACAGACTGTGGCGAAACCCAGGTTAACTCGCAACAAGGTGATGCTGTGTGGGGTGGGATTTAATGGACATTATTCACTAAGAGCTGTTAAAACCAGCTAGGGCCATCGATTCTGAACTCTACTGCGAACAACTGATGAGATTAAAGCAAGAAGTTGAGAGAAAGCGGCCGGAATTAATCAACAGAAAGGGTGTGGTTTTTCATCATGATAACGACCTCACACATCTTTAGCCACTTAGCAAAAAATAAGAGAGTTTGGCTGGGAGATGTTAATGCATCCGCCGTATAGTCCTGACCTTGCACCATCAGGTTTGCACCTGTTTCGGTCTTTTCAGAATTCTTTAGGCAGTGTCAGGTTAACATCACAAGAGGACTGCCAAAACCACTTGTCGCGGTATTTTGATCAGAAGCCTCAAAATTCCTATAGCAATGGGATCATGTCCCTACCTACAAGATGGCTAAAATTAATCGAACAAAATGGCACCTACATACGTTAGTTAAATGTAAATAAACTATATTACATTTTTTTTTTGAATTTTACTTAAAAAATGCGAAGAAACTTTTTTCTCAACCTATTACAAGTTTCCCAAACTAAACTTGATGATGGCACCTGTTTTATACTTTGACCTAAATATAAATGATTGTTGGAGTGGAGACTTCTGAATATAGTCAATTGAAAATAAATGTCAAAGATAAACTATAATTTGTTGTGGATGCCTTTTTTTCTTGTTGTAGATCCAACTCCTACGGTTTGTCAAAAATAAGTGAAAAAATATTGATTTTACCTTGTATGGCGTGCGACAGACTTAGATTAAAGTATTAAACGCCTCTTAATTAAACTACTGTATGAATAGTTTATTATAAGGCCAAAATTTAAACAATTCTATTTAGTAGACAATAACCTCTACTAAAATTTACTCAAATAGAAGCCTAGGATTAGGTCGATTTTTTCTAGTTTCTATCTTCGTGTAGACAATAGTGCATTGTTAAATGATAAGAATTAAAATTCACTTATTTTCAAGTAAATTATTATTCAAATCTTTTGTGAAGCGAATGCACTAATGATTATTATAATTCATCTCGGAGAACTATTAAAATATTAACATTTGTTTATGTATCTTTTGTAGCAAAGCTTCTTTTTTACTTTCTTTTAATTAAACCACTCAACAAACAAATCACGATAAACACAACACCTTGAAAAAAAATCCCCAAAAGCCGGACTCACCTCAAACAAACTTCGGAAAAGTTTCCAAACAAAGTAGCGTGCTTGTTTACGCCGGTAAACACGTTGTTGTTATTTATGACAGCCGCTCGCCGGACGCGGATCGCACGTGCAACCCCTAACGCGGCCCTCACTCGACTGCTGTTACGTAATCGTTCTGAATTCCTTCTCTCGTCCTGAAATTTCCATGCATTTACTCGCCAATTTCTCTTGAACTCCCTCGCCTCCCGCGTCACATTCTTACTCTGACAAGTAAACGGCTCAGACTCTGATTTTTAGGGGTCGAGGAAAATTAGTTAGACTTATCGGTAAGACGTAGTGGACGTCGTAGTAGTGGCTCCGCCTTCGTAGCGTCTACGGCGTAGCTGAAATGTTGTAGATTTTAATTTGTAAGGAGGAATGGAACCGTTTTCACTTGTATATTTTTATTTATTTAAATTGTTAAGTTTAGTTAAATATCGCAGACGTCGTGAACCGTGGTTCAATTCTTTTAGTTGCGTTTTAAAACCAATACAATTTGGCTTAATTTCTATAATAGACTAATTTGGTCAATTTCTTTTTTCAACAACTTATCACTTGGCTGTAATAATTATTAAAAAAATATTAAGTAAATAACATGTCATTTTTGCAAATAACCGACACGGGTTTATCAGTTGATAGCTAAACGACTTTTAAATTTATTTTTAAAGAACTGTTTTGTTTGTTTTGTTTGTTAAGTCGAACTGTTGCAAAATCATTTCCTTTCCATAGAATGAAGTAGAAGCACCTATTTAATGGAGTACATATTTAATGTAAACCTCTAATAAACTATTTCTTTCAAAAAATATGAATTTGAAACTTTAATTGCTTAAAAGTAATAAATAATCATTCAAATATCTGATATTAATATGCATCAGTCTCCTGGTAGGTAGTTAAGGGTTAACATTAGGTCATGGGGTCAAACTTACATTTTTTTATTAGTTTTTGCATTGTAAGCCTATGAGCAAACTAATTACTAAATAATGAAAGTAAATTCACCACCCACATCCATAATGCCCCTTGACAGGTACTTAGAATGGTGAAGCAATTGTAAGTCTTCTTTTATACTTTTATATGTCGGTGGCAAATAAGCATTCAGACCACCTGATGGTAAGCGATTACCGCAGCCCATTGCCGTGTGCACTTCTCAGACTCCTTTTGAAGAACTCCATCCTATAGCTCATTAAAAAACCTCGGCTTGGAACTCAGTCCCCAGTTTAGGCGCCCTTGGAAGGAAACATCTTCAAAACCGAACTGTAGGTGATCATGGTGGATCCAGCATGTTGACCATGAGTTTATACCAATGACAGCCGCTAGTGTAAAACCTTGCAAAGCTGTTGATAAAAAAGAAAAAATTTACCAGTTTGCCTTGGATACAAAAACAAAGCAATAGAGTCGTGAGGCTCGACGTCATTTTTAACATCTAAAATAAAATAAGATTAACTCGTATAGAGCCTCAAAATGTAAGACTAGGCTTGTGTGGAAACAAGAACATTTGAGATACTCGTACAGTCAATCGTACAAATCAGAAGTAGCTACCACTTAAGTACTTTGGCATAGTTGTTGCCATTCCACCTACAAAGAAACGACCGATGTGTCGTTTCCCTTATTATTATAACTTCTATAACAACTAAGAGTGTTAATGTAGCTAATGTATGTATCTCAAAGAAGACTCAGCATATAAAACAGACTCACCCAGATATATTTGTATTGATCCAAGAATCGACCCCTGTCCTTTTTAGTCTAAGCTGAAGTGTTTGACAGATGGGCTAAGACGATCTTAACAAGTAAAAATTACTGATAAGAATGTGTGAAAGGAGAACTTCTTAATTTTAAAGATACTGTTACTTATAGCGCTTATTCTTCACAAATTGCAGACATAATTTATTAACCAGCAAGTCCTTTCATTACGCTAGTGTAAACTCTCCATTCTCTTAACGTTATAAAAAATTAAACTTGACGCCACGCCCCCAAAGTGGGCGTGTTTACTTCAAACACGCCTACCGCCTCTACCTCTGCTTGAGCGGATTCCTCGTTTCAGACAATGTCCTTCGGTATAAGCCTCCAAATTCTGAATCACCAGAACGCAGGCACTGGATATGAATAGGTACAACGTCCTGAACGTAGCAGCATTGCACGATATGGCGATCCGCATATTGATCGGTCCAACTTTCTAGACGATTGATTAAATACTTATGGATGTGATCGAGTTCATATACTTAGTTATCGGAATCTGAAAGAGAAGGAAGTTTGAGATTCAAATGTAATTTGATTGTCATCTAAGATGTGTAACCTCGTATGAGTTTCAAAAGTTGCAAGCTTTTACCCCCTTCTGTACATTTTTACTAAGAGAAGAGATATCATCTACATATTACGATGTAATTCACGATACTTTACGTGCTTTCAAATTTTGCCTCCTTTAGAAAAACTAAAGACTAATCAGTGAATGTGTAGGAAAGAACAATCATTCTTGGTTTTCGGCTTTTTACTGGCTAAGCAATGTTAGGGCTAATAACCGAAGTCATCAAAATTAAAACAAGTGTCAACTATTAACTTAAACTCATGAAAACAGTCAAAAATAAACGAGTTTCATTTGGTTTAAGTTTATAACATTAAATATCAATTTGCTTGACTACAGGATTTCATTTTGATGAAAATAATAGTAGCATAACGGCGTGGTTTGCATGCGTTTGTAAAACATATTTTTTGTTTATAAAAACTTGTTTTCGTTTCCAGTACCTATAAGATCTTCTACGCAGTCATTAATCAGCCAATAATATGCAGCTCCCCGTTAAAAACATCTCCGCTGCAAGCGAGATCAAAATATGACTCAGAATCTTAGTGAGGATATGACTGCCCGACTCTGATATTTAAAAGCCAATGAGATCGTAATTGTGGGGCATGGTTTTGACATTTGGTCCTCACTAAAACGGTAAAAATCACGCCATTCAATTACGATTCTACTGAATTTCAAATACAGAATCTATGCTCTTTTTTGTTCAATTATCTTGCTTCAAGTTGGAAGCTTGGAGTACTAGTAACCTGCACTTTCCCAATACACAAAATGTAGGTTGTTATTATTAGTTTTAAAAGTTGCAGCACTTGAATCGACTCCACCAAACAGTCACCTTGATATCAATTTAAGTCGTAAGTGCTGGTGCTGCGTATGGGATGCCAGTATAACTTAGTAAATGTAAAAAAAACACATCTTGTGTTTTCTTTTTATAGATTTCTCATAAATATCCGGATACAATTTTCCTTCAATAATGTAAACTAAAATACAAAAATTTCAGAACTTGTAACTTGTAACATTTCCACGAGATATTAGACAAAAACGTTTACAACGGTAACGGTAACTAAGTAGTATCATTTTGCGCATGAAATCAATTACCAACTAAACTCCAACTTTAACAGAAATCCTCACTAAACCAACGTTAAAAAATTCTTGACATAATGATGATAAAAATATGATGTCGAGTTCCCCTCCGGATATCCGGTGGATATTGTATTATCCGGCCACAATGAGCCCCTGATAAATTTGTACCGGGAATGCTCCTTGATTGATACTCTTCAGGCTCAACTTGGAAAACACTTGGGCTCACCATGTCCTGATAATTTTCTTCCTAAAAACATTTAAAATCGCGGATTGAAGGTGTATTTTAAGACAGTGTTTTACTGAAATTCAAATTTCACACAAAAGTCAAGATGATTGAACCATTAGGGATGATGACAATATAGAGAATAATGATACTTTTAATGGATCTTAAATACAATACAGCCAATTAGACTTTTAAATGAGTATAAAAATAACAAACCATGAAGTCATTATTTATATTTTTTGTGTTCTTCAATTTATTCTCTTAAAAAAAAACAAGACATAAGGGTACCTGTAACAAATTCGCATTTACTCGTACGAAAGGATGAATGCTTCGATTAATGAAAGTGAAAAAGTTTGTGTCGCGCTCGTATTGAGAACCCTATGGGGAGAACAACGTGATGGTTTTTATGTATAACTAGCTGTCCGTCAGTGGTTTCGCCCGCGTAAGCTGTCGTTCGTCAAATATAGCCTAAATATAAAAAAAATATAGCCTATGTCACTTCCTGATTATGTAACTATATATTGGTGAAAAAAAATCTAAATCGGTCCAGTAGTTTCAAAGCCTATTCAATACAAACAAACACATCAATCTTGCCTCTTTGTAATATTAGAGAAGATATAATATTGAAATGGCGAACTCTGAAAGTTTTTAAATTATCACAAACAGGTGTATTTTCACTAAATATTCGCTGCAATAATTCATATTCCTACATATTACGAAAACAAATCCGAAACAAATACCATTCAATACGTCCTCCATTATTTTTCCTTCAGAACTTAGTGTCAGCTGGCTCGAGGTATGCAGCGTAAATCATAGGGCGCGCATAATAATATAATAAAATAGCCCCCCGATACTTTGTTTATTGTTTTGATGAGTCGGCAGAATATCCCCCATGCGGGATGCAGGCGTTAGCGGGTTTACTTCGAGATTCTGGAAAGAGTTCTAAAGGAATTTGAGTGAGTTTTGACGATATGTGAATTTACAAAAGCAATTTTTGGTATTGGTATGCAATAAAATATTGGGATAGTTCCCTTGAAAGGACGGCCTTAAAAATAGGTCGATAAATACTTTTTCTTTTAGATTTGTTATTACATAAAAAATAATTTGGGGCTGTTGACAACTAGGCAATTGACTTAAACATTCAATGATTTCAGATGGATGGATGGTATGCATCAAAAGCTTTATGCATTTCCTCAATACTAGAACTACGAAGGTTTAAAAGACTTTTAGGTACTTGTAGGTGGGTCTGTTTGACGTTACAATAGCTAAACCATAAAACGTTACAGCTTGGGTATCTTCAAGGGAATGAACATACTATTACTTCCAGACAAGTTAAAGACCTAATAACTACCAAGTCTATACTTATATTATAAAGAGTAAAGATTTGATTGTTCGTTTGTTTGTATTGGATAGGCCCTGAACATATTGGACCGATTTCAAAAATTCCTTCACCAATATAAAGCTACATTATGAGGGAGTGACAAAGGCTATATTTTATTAAGATTTAACAAAACAATCAGTGATAAATAATAGTATATGTGAATCAAGTCAGAAAAACGCGGGCGAGATGATGCTTTACAGACGCCGCAACGTGCAATTACTTTTGACAGAACGAAGTCTGTCGAGGTAGCTATATCGAATAAAACAACAGTCTGTTAGAAGGCCAATGATCTATAGCCTTCATCTGAAGTAATTTGTTACGTAACCTAGCCTTTTTGGTACGACACATCAATATTTGAAAATTAATTCTGAGTTACAAATACAAAACACAAGGTTCAAAAGTCAACGTCTTTCAAGTGGCTAAGTTAGATCAAGTTTTTAACTCAAGAAAGAGACAGGTAGTGATGAGGTAAGTTAAAGAAACGACACGACTTGAAATTCCTGATTAAAGTTGCCGTTGGAGTTCCAGGCTCAAGTGTAGTCTGCACCCGAATATTTTCTTGGCACTCAGTTATCTAAACTAACGAGTTAAAGAAATGTTATAAATCCATAAAATAACGAACAATACTGTCAATAATATAATAACTTTTGAACTAAAAGGTAGTTCAAAAACAAATCAGTACATTACAACACAATAAAATAAATACCATTTACACGTTTAAATACTTATCTAACTAACATATTATAACTTAAACAATGTTTCTATAATTAATTAAATTACTGCATTTTTCTGCAAGTACTGTATGAGAAAGCTCAGAGCATAGCTCCAGACGAAAGAAAAACATTAATATGATTAATTACTTACATAATTTGACTTTTGTTTATCTGATAATATCATTGAAATTTAATTACGCATTTCAGTCTCAGCTACGTATAAGTATTTATATTAACCCTAAGCTAGTTATTTATTACTAGTTAATTACCTTTCTGAAACCACACCATTCAAAGTTTTGTTGCGTTGATTAAGTTTTCAGTGACTCGAGTAGTATTGTGATGTGCGTTATGGAGGTGAAATACAGCTCTCATTACTATGAATTTGTATAGTTACGCCTTAACGTCGAAAGTCTGCAGTGTTACGCGTGTTTTCCCAAAGCTGATGTTAAAAAACAAAAAAACGGAAATTCAAAAAGTCCATGTCAAAAAAGAATTGTCGACCGCGTTCGCGACAACAATGCCCGACAATTTCGATTCGCAATTGCCAACTATCGTGCCGTCTACAATTCATCGAATTCGGTTTGTTTGGTCGCCACTGCGATTAAGTCGCTGAATGTTTTATTCGGCATCGTCGTAGAACAACAGAGCGTCGTTTTTGCGTCGTTTTTCGGAATTCCACCTGATTGTGTCGTGAATAATGAAACTGGTTCGCTGCGATTTTTCAATTACATCACAATGCACCGTTCTGTTAACAGGGAGTCATTGAAACACTTTTGTAAATAAAACGCTCCTTCAATGCTTCCCGATCGTTGCAAATTGGCCATTTATATTAAAGACGCGGTTAAAGGCAGTTTTTGTTTTGAGCCCAAACATCATTGTTTTTCATTGCTTCAACATGTAGTTATAGGTAAAACCATACCATATTTTCTACTCTGTTTACGTCAGGTCTGACCATTTTAATGACAAATTATTGAAAAATACATTCTTTAAAATTTTGAACTTGAACAATCAAAATGTTTTCTGAATTATCTTAGACCTACTTGGGAGTCAATCCGTGGTCACTACACTCGCAGACGTCTACACTGCTGGTTAACGCTGGTATTCACTTTGCTTAGTAGTTAGTGCATGTGATTAGTGCAGGTGCTTAGTGTTAGTAGAAAACACGCGTGGACACCGATAGATTGGCGCAAGTGATTAGTAACATGCGTAGTGAAGCGATTAGAAAATAATTAGAAAATGGCAAAGCAGACGGAAGATTTACCATCAAAATGTGTGCAGGAATATGTAAAACTGAATGTCATTTAAACTGTAAAGACCTTAGGTACAAAATTAAAGGTGTCCGAGATAACTAAACACAGCAACTAAACACATCCACTAAAGATAATTGGACACTACTTGCACTACAGACTTGCACTAATCCATCGCTCCTACAGTCACCGGCACTCGCACTAAGCAGAGTGTATACCGGCCTTTAGTAGGTTAGGTATTGAGGCCCTCTAGGCGACTGAGGAACACAATTTTTTACAGTTTCAGTAGATAAGTAATGTTAGAGGATCGTAGATTTTATAAACACAAAAGTTCATGACATGAATGAATGTACTCGATCGGGCCTAAACCATGACCACCGTCAGAGGTACTGTTATGATAACAGGTCAGTCAAGATATTGTTTTCATTTACGCGATCACTACACATTGAAATGAAACAATTTCACGGATTCTACTCGCGGAATTTGACGACACGATTGGCGTAGTGCGCTGGAGCACGGTTTCTCGCCTGTAATTCCGTAGTGTCCCGGGTTCGATCCCCGGTCAGGTCAAATCAGGAATTGATCTTTTCTAAATTGGCCTGGGTCTGGGTGTGCTGGAAGACGCCCTGGCTTAATTCCTTGTCTGGTACCTCGTAACACAGGGATATTTATCCCTACTTCGAGTCCATGACAAGAGGTGTGTTGTCTGGCGCATATGTGTTAAAAAAAAAAAAACTATATTATTAAAATTATTCTTTTTTTAATTTTTTTTTGTTTTTTTTTTCTAGATATAAATTCCGCGAGTAGAATCCGTAAAATTGTTTCATTTCAAGTTCAGTTAGAGTTCTTTACCACTGAAAAAAAAACTTAGATCTACCGTATTTAGCAATTCACAGAAACTGTAGTTTGAAATATTTTCGTTTCATGGTAATGGCGATAAGTGAATATGACAAAACGGAAAAGTAGCCACTTCCTCAAATATATTGAGCTCTTTGTCCCAAACTATAAAAAATAAAGCTCTAATATCGTTAAATGTTCCCATGGGGAGTGACTGGCCAAAGGCGGAAAATTCGACGCCCATCAGGGCTGGCAAAAATGTTTGGTATTTTTAATGTTAGTAGCTATGTTCAAAATTATTATTCAGTACTTCTGAAATTGGGGTTTTTCTGGGAAAAAAAATGTCTATTTAATAGTGCAGCTATGTCTGTCACTATAGCTCATGTTATTTTTTTTACAATACAATATTTTTATTCAGAAGTAACTTTCAGATACCCGATCTGTTCAGTTCAGATCAAGATATGAAATACTAATTTTATCATTATAATTAAATTAAATTAAATAAACATTATTTTGTTAAAAAAAACATAAAAAAAATATACATAGATACAATACGACCTCTTGATTTTTATGCATTTTGGACAGGAAGCCTATTCAATCAATTCTGGCAATAGAAACTTTATTTTGAAAACTTCGGTTCAATTGTATTTTTTGTGGTGATTTTATTCATAGTTTCAATCACAACCGTAGACTTTACGTTATTTCTTACCTTAGCAAAACTTCATAGAAAATCAATATGAAATTTCAGCTTTTAGTTGCCAACCCTGAACAATCAAATGGGCAAACTGCGGACAATTTATATAGCAATAATCCGCGTGGACATTACCCGGCGAAGTCCGATATTATCGGAGGTAAAAACGCTAGTTTGAGGCCGAAAGAACGAGGCTCATTTATCGGCCTTTCGCCGTCGCCAGTCGGCCCCCTTGACAGATCGGCAGTCGACGCTTTATTTTAGCTACTTTTTGCATTCTGCAGATAAAACGGCAGTTTTTAGCTTTTGGTCAAATTAGGGGCATGAATTAAGCATTTTCAATAAATAATGGACATTTACTGTCTATTTTTATAACCTGTATTGCTATAAGAAAGTACTAAAATTACATTATTTCCTGTACAACTTCTCATTTGAACTCTTGAATCATCTAGGTATCTAGTTAATATGGTGGTCTTGAGAATATCTGTTAGCTTAGCAGTAATGGAGTGGTTAATTTTTCACCCACTGGTAATACGCGTCTTATCTAGGCATATAGATAAGACGGGTATGCAAATATCTGCAACAATAATTTATCCTTTTTCCCATTAAATCCACATCACCGGACAAAGTCCACACATTTTCCAGAAAACAATTTAAACATTTTCTACATTATTTCTCGCCTCCGCTCAGGTGATATCAAAAGTTGCAACAAAGGCCCCGAAAAAATCCCATTGTTATCGAGGGTATAATTTATTAGGGGCCGAGGCTCACGGGGACCTTTTTTTATATATCATCGCATTATCCCCACTTGGAGAGTTACAACTTCTTAAAGGAAATCAGGGGAAATTAATTTGGGCGTTTAAACTGTCCCAAGCACCGGTCGACTTTGTGCTGTTTTGATAAATGCCACTTGGTGGTCTTTGTAAAAATGCATTGTTTGGGCATTGAGGATCGGTTCGATTGAAAATGACGCTCTAATGATAATATGGTAAAACGTTTCACGTAGTGGGTAAGGAGCGCTGGCTGCCTGTTGATAAACAGATGTTTGAGTTTGAATCCTGGTGTTAGTTTATTGGTTTTCACATTTAATTACTTTGAAACTCAAATTCCTGTGATGTCTGACTGACTGCGGTTTCTGAAAATCATTCTAAGAGTTCGCCAATTAAGTGCGAGTAGTAATGTTTAAAAAAATCTGTTCTGTAAAGCAAATCAAATGCGTCCCCTGAAATGTTTGTTTCTAAAACAATTAAAATATTCACCGAAACCCCAAAGCGGTCCGACAAGATTTGTCCCCGTTTCCGATTAAATGTGTCCCTAATATTTTTATCTCCTCGCATAAATACTCAGTAATGAGAGCCTGAATTCTCCTACGTTATAAATTTATTCGAGTCTGGCAACCCACTCGAGCGTGCATAATTTTGATACAAAAATAATCTGCATTAGAACCCCTATTAATTCAGCCTAAATAAGTTATTACACTGAGTGTGGATATTTAATTTGGACATGGAGAAAGGGGAAAAGGGAAATTGATAAAAAAATGGGTGACTCAAAGTTACCCTTTCACACTTGCCACTTATGACCAAATGTTAGTATGAGTTCACATCAATATGTACCAAACTTAAAGACAAAACAAATATTACAAGTTTGTTATATTTTATTGATTTGTAGCAATTATACAGTTTTTAAAATAATTCAAAAATATGTAGGTTCACGGCCTAGTTTTCAGGAAAAAACAAAATATGTCAAAAAAACTGTAAATTTTTGGTGAAGTTTGAATGCAATTTTTTTTTCTCAAATGAAGAAGTCGTTGGCAGCCACTTTATTTTCAAATAAAAGTAAGTTATTAATTTCGGTATTAAACAACCAATTATATGTAGTTCTAGAACATATACTCACAAAACTATAATTAATCAAACAAATTGAAAAAAAAAAAGTTGAACCAGATTGGCATACAAATAATTGAATTTAACTATCTTGTTAACGTGACAGAAACTCAAGTTAACATACTGATATAAACTTTGAATTAAAGTCATGGACCATGGTAAAGGCATGATTTGGGGAAAATGTTTTTTTTAGAGAGTAGTTAAATCTTCGTAAATAACCTTTTATAACAAAAATTCATTAACCACATCTGGCCATTTGACCTAAAACTAACAATGTGGGTCTAAATATGATTTAAAAAGAGGAAAAGTGTGAGGAAGAACAACACTATAATTTAAAGTACGTATTTACTTTTCTCCCAGGAAATTGAACGCTGCGTACAATTTCCTATCGCGTGGCTCGGAGCCTTAAGGAAGCAATCTGTCTATGCTGTGATCACTGCACCTGAGTGTTTAACAAAATGCAGAACGCCATTCAGGTTCTACGTATAGAAAACTTTAGTGTATATAGTAACAAGGTATCTAATCTACATACCTACAATTTGGAAAGTGAAGCGTATGTATGGGACAATGAACGATTAATAAAATGAAAATTATGCTTTACTTATATGAGTTTTATCTTAAACTTTTTTTTTTTGGGGCAATTTACACTAAGATCACCTGACCCAAAACTAAGCAAAGCTTGTACCATGGGTATCAGAAACTGAAAACATACTTCCTCATCATCATCACTCGCAGCCACAAGACGTCCACTGCTGAACATAGGCCTCCCCCACCGATTTCCAAAGCGACCGATTGCAGGTGGTCTGCATCCACCGGAATCCCGCACCTAGACACACAACAATTACAAATGTTCGTACATACATACATGTTTGTTATGGGTGGGGGTCGAACCCACGACCTCCGGTGCTAAAGACTGTATCGCTGCCATTGCACCAACAAGCCACAAAATTTGTGTTTTGTCACTGTTGTATTATTATTATCAGCCTTTAACACCTATAGGATGAGTTTACTTTAGTTTGGCGTCGAGTGATAGAAATAAATAAATCTGGGACATCCTAAAACAAGGGCAGGTCAAACTAACAAACAACAAACAAATCCCCAAAAAAGATAGTTTTAATAAAATAACTATATTTTCTTATAGGTCTCTATAAGCGCAAGTTTACAGCAAAAAAGACTTAACACCCTCGGGAAACGCTAATACAACGCTGAGGAGTCTTGATTTATGCGCGCCCTCACTCGCCTGGGATAATGGTTGGACACATATATTATGCACTTAGGTGTTCACGCTTTTCCACCAGAGATGTGCTATAAATAGTGGCAAGTACACTTGTGCAGCAAGGAAAAGCGAATACATATATGCGAGGATGTGCAAGCTAAGCAACAAAACTATCCACTGATGCTTTGCTATGTAACGGTAGCTGTGCGAGGAATATGCGCAACTCAAGCTATGCGATGTATCAATAGTAGGGAAGGCACGTACAGCACCCATAGCACATATTTACAGCACGGATCCTTTCATATTAGAACCCGTTTTCACTTATTTGGACATGATTAATTTGATTGGTGGATATCAAACGCATCCACAGCAACGCAGCATACCACATCTCTGGTGGAAAAGCACCCTTAGTTTCATACATATAAATATAAAAGACATTCGATAAAGAACAGACGATATACTAGTTAGTGATCGTTGATGGGATAACAATTCAAAATGACATTCCCTCTTGAGTATGTGGTAGATATCAAGAGATAGAGAGAGAAGATATCTTGATATCATGGGTAGATTCTTCAGGTCACGAAAAAGACAACCCTAGCACGGTGAGTATCGAAAATATCCCTAAAAGATGGGTAGTCTAATTACATGATTAATAAAAAAAAAAAAAAATTACTATTTGTCGTCGTTTCTTGCAAAGCATAAAATACTCAGGGAGGAACAGTACGGGTTTCAAAAAGAAAGATCAACAGCACTTGCGTGTTTTTCCTTTGTCAATACAATATCGACTTTGATGGACAAGAAAATCCCTGTTACTAATATTTTGTATGATATGAGTAAGGCCTTCGATTTTGTAAACCATGCTACACTGCTATCTAAGCTCGAGTTGTATGGTATACGATGGCTAGCTTATAGTTGGATTAAGACCTATCTTGCAGATAGAGTACAATTTGTGGAAGTTTTGAAGCTTAATCATGAACTAGAAAGCACTGTCTACAGATCGGAAAATAGGGTGAATAAGCTAGGAGTTCCTCAAGGCAGCATATTAGGTCCAATACTTTTTATCCTATACATAAACGACCTTCCTAAATGTAGCAATTATCCAGTCACCCTCTTTGCGGATGATATATCCGTAGCTATTTACAAAAATAATAATATTGACTTTGAAAATTAAATTAATAATGTAATAGAAAAGATAACAAGTTGGCTAGAATGTAATAATTTAAATATAAATGTGACAAAAACTAAGCATATACAATTTAGTAATAAAAATAGTGAACCATTACCATTATCTATCCGATATCGAACATCTTAAGATGAACATGGACAAAACAAAACTCATGTTGAATGCCCATATTGCACCCGCTCCAGTTAACGTTGGGAACATTACACTCGAAGTTGTTGACCACTATGTTTACCTGGGACAGACAGTCCAGCTAGGTAAGTCCAACTTCGAGAAAGAGATCTCTCGTCGAATCCAGCTCGGATGGGCAGCGTTCGGGAAGCTCCGGCATATATTTGCGTCCGAAATACCTCAGTGTCTCAAGACAAAAGTCTTTGACCAGTGTGTGTTGCCAGTAATGACCTATGGGAGCGAGACGTGGTCCCTTACTATGGGTCTCATAGAAGAGCTCAAGATCACCCAGCGAGCAATGGAGAGAGCGATGCTTGGTATTTCCCTGCTCGATCGAATCAGAAATGATGAGATCCGCAGGAGAACAAAAACAACCGACATCGCTCGAAGGATTGCATCGCTGAAGTGGCAGTGGGCGGGACACATAGCGCGGAGAACCGATGGCCGTTGGGGCGGAAAGGTTCTCGAATGGCGACCGCGTACCGGACGACGTTCCGTGGGCAGGCCCTCTACAAGGTGGACCGACGATCTGGTCAAGGTCGCGGGAAGCCGCTGGATGCGGACAGCGCAGGACCGATCGTTGTGGAGATCCTTGGGGGAGGCCTATGCCCAGCAGTGGGCGTCGTTCGGCTGAAATGATGATGATGATGATGATCCGATATCGTGATCAGCCAATTGTAAACTCAAAAACCGCTACTTTCCTTGGTGTTGTAATAGACACAAAATTAACATGGCAACATCATGTCGATATGGTGTGCCAGAAGATCAATCGATTTATATATGCTCTTTATCGACTTACGCAAATAGCTAATCAGAAAACAGCTCTGATGGCATATCACGGATATGTAGGTTCTGTGCTCAGATATGGACTGATCATGTGGGGAAATTTTACAAACATCAACTGTGTTTTCATTTTGCAGAAGAAATGTGTTAGATCCACTTGCGGTGTGGGACAATTACATTCATGCCGACCTCTTTTTAAAAAAATGAATATTCTTGCACTTCCGTCCCTATACATTTTCGAAATTTTGGTCTTTGTGAGGAAGAATTTGAGCCTCTTCACTAAGAAGCACGAAGTAGCAAATTTCCGAACAAGATACCCTGGCAAGCTGGTGATACCACCAGCATCAACCACCTACTTCGTTAGAAACAGCTACAGCATGTGCATTCAATTTTTTTATTTCCTTCCAGATCGTATCGCAAAACTCGCATTCACACGATTTAAACGGAACATTTTTGGTATTCTGGTTGAGCATTGTTTTTACGATACTGATGAGTTTATCAAGTTTTGTAGCAATGGACATTTGAAAAGAATTTGTAATAATCTGTAAATTTAATGTATTTTTTCTACTTGTTTTGTTTGTTTTTAATGTTGGACATCGCTCAATTTGTGTATTTCATGTTTGGATATTGTACCACTAATTGATTGATTTTGTGATTGTTTAGATATTGACATTGCGATTTATTATTATTGTATTTAGTTGTTATTTTTGTAATATTGTTTTAATTAGAATTGAGAATTATTATTAAGAATAATGCAATGAAAAGCATGACGACACTATTTGCATATCGACAAATCGATATAACATGTGTTGAACATTTTTAATTTTAAGATCTATAATTTTATTGTACCATGTTTTGAGCAAATAAATGAATATTCTATTCTATATATTCTATTCTATTCTATTTAATAAACCTTTAAGTGTGTGTCTGGAATAGGAGAATGAATATTTCGGAAATTGAAACCACTCTCTGCATAAACAAAACATCACATACCATCACGACTTTATCCCAAACGGGGTAGTCAGAGGCAAGTGACTGTGTCGTCATGGTGAACGAAACACTCAGAAGCCCACTTTTCACCAATGGTATTAGAACCCAACGTGGAAGGTGGTGAGCCTACTGCCGTTATCCGGGTGATTTGGTTTTTATCGATGTTTTCCATCACCGGATAGTAAGTCGGATATTTAACAATGAACACATAGATTTTGGACACGATCCACGATATGAGTTCGGGTGCTGAACAGTGGTTCAGGACGAAAATAATCATAATAACAAAGCCACAAAATAAAGAGTTTACAGAAGGACCGCTAACGCCTTTTTCCTTAACGCGTGGCCGCCTACGGTTACTACTATATTCACTTTGATTTCTAAAATTGAAGTGGGTAGGTTACACCTTCATAAAAGAACCAGCCATATAAAAAATTCATCATGTGAACAATTGTACCCAGTTCGACAAAACCAAAAACAATCGCGACAGTGCGACTGGCCGCGACACTGATGCTCACCGGTATTGCCTCTACACTCACTGTGTCTGTGTGCGTGATCAAAATGGCGGGTTTGTTTTAAGCGGTCTATCTGCCAGAGGCGCCGCGCTGCATGCGTAATTTGTGACAAAGCTTTTGATTACAAAGATTTATTACATTCTCCTTTGGTAACCTAACATTTACTAAAAGGCTAGTATTAAGATTAACTTAGTTATAAGAACCACTGAAATAGGCAAATATTGAGATATTTTTTTTTACCGACCGATATTCAAATTTTGCAAAGCTTTGCATAGTATTTGTCTTTCCCCAGTTATATCAAATTTGCTTCCCCACATCGTATTGCAAACAAAATGAGACGTTTAGGTGCAAAACTTTCAACATTGTCTGGCGTCTCTCCAAGACCGAGACTGATATTTAAACCAACAACATCGTTTACTTCTGCAGAAGCCTGAAAATTTACAAAAGTGTCTTGTTTACAGAAGTTATTTGCTGAAGTACTTGTCTGCAAAGATTTCATTTTCGAGAAAAATTATGATGTGCCCAAAAATTATGATACTGAGGTTATCTCTCAAAAACATATTTTTATTGAAAAATGTATACTTGCGGTATCAGAAAAGAAGTTCCAGAACTTAAGCCGTTACGAAACAACCGTAATTATTCTTTTTTAATGAATTAACGACTTTTGTTCGACAACTGCGGTTAAAATAATTAAAAGAGTCATTATGAGAGGCATCTATCCGCTCTCTGAGGAGACGTTAGTGTTTTTACGGCCGTTCACTTGTAATAAATTACAAGTTTATCAGCAAAACATTAATAATGAAAGGCAGATCATTGTTTTATCTGTTTAGGGCGAAGTAAGAATATACTTGTTAGAGAGCAAAACTATAAAGAAATATGAAATAACATTCCACAAATTAAGGTTTCATTTGGGTTCTGAAAACCCGGAACTGGAGACTATATCCTTGACGAGCACCTGGTGTTATTAGTCAGAAGCAGCTAAGTGTCACCTTCATGGTGAGAGGAACACAAAGGATGCCCGCATGTTGCTGCGCGTATCAGATCAGAACTTTTTTTGGACTAAAATTTTTATTTTTGGAATTGTTTATATGACTGTTTTATATTATGTAGCTTCGCTGTACTTGTTAGGTTGTTCTGTTTATTTTTCAATGTTCGAATTTAAGCATTTTTTTTATCAACAAACAAATTGTACTCTACTAACTCGCATTGTAAAACCACAACAAGTTTAAAAAAGTAACTACTGAGTTTCTCGCCGGGTCTTCTCAGTTAGAATCAACTTCTCCGACGCGGTTGTAAAGTCGCATTATGTTTGTATACTGTTTATTTATTCATATTATTATAGTATTAATGTATATTATTTAGTATATTTTTCGACTATTTAAAAGTACTGATTAAGTCTATTTAAATAAAGATATTTGAGTTTGAGTTTGAACCCGTCGTGTCTGTAACGTTAACTATTTCCTAACGGTATTTTTAATCACCGCGAAGTTACTCGTCAATTTCAAATTGATAACAAATAGTAAATAATCGTATTGAACCCACGACTACTCAGATTCCATTCGTATCGGATTGCCCGAGCAATGTACCCACTGTCTTTCTTAGCAAGTATTTATTTAGAATTTACACATTTCCATTTTAGGGGCTGACAAGACCCAAAGACGCTCTACTTGAGCTTATCAAGAAGCTTAGAAAACTCTACCCCGATAAAAAAGTGGTATGCTGAATTAGCTTGTTTTTTATAATATCAGTAACGTCTTTTTCGTTTATTGAAAATTGTTGATGGAATTTAGGAAATTACGACGTCCTACTTATTTTCAAAATAATTACTAATTTCTAAGCTATAAAATGAAGTTGACCTGCACCTACTTTCTGTTCCTGTATACATTTGTATTTAGCATCTACGAACCCCTGTCACAGAATGGGTAATAGTGCCACTTTTTTTTGCCAACCTGCTTGGCGCAGTGAATTGGTTAAAAGGGCTAGTCGAGATGCAATGTGTGGAACTGTCAATCAAATATTCGTCCAGATTACACAAACAAAGGTCGGGTTTTTGGAGTAAACTTGTTCTTTCAGGTTTCAATAATACGAGTGCAAAATAATAGTAAGATAAGATAAGATAAGAAATTATTTATTGCACATCAAACAAAGTATTACCAAAAAGAGTTATAGACGTAAAACTTAATGTACAATTAATAAAAAAAAAAAAGTACAATTAATAGTACTATTCGTAGTTGTCAAAATAAAATGTGTGGGAAAAATTGCTAACGTTTGTCAGTCAGTGCCTTAACTTAACCTCAAAACTTGCTAGACTTTACAAAATTCTCCGCAAAACGTTCCCGTTGTTATTACAACAATAATTGTCGAGTGCCGTCCTCATCCGACTTTTAATTGATCCTCGAGGGTGAATTTGAGATAAAATGCGGATATCTCAACTTTCTCTATTACAGTTTAAGAAAACGTTTTGTTTGGCCGATAGCAGGGCTTTAATTGCGTAAGACGCGTAATGGTTGGAATGCTTTCGGAGTTATTGCCGGAGTTAGGCATAGATGGTGAGATAAAAAGATGAAGCTGCAAATTCGAAGGTCTATTTTTTAATTCACTTCTCCAACTAAAATATCTTCTTTCTCTAATAAAGGAACGTAAACGTTCACAAGACAAATCGCTAGGTCCATCGTTATGTTTGTTAAGTTTGTTAAGTCTAAAGAACAGCCACCCGGTTAGCGTCAGACGCGGGTTCGCATCCCGCTCGACGTCTGGTTTTCCTTTATTCTAGAGAAAATTTGCTGATTTCAAGAAATATATGATTTAATGAACTGCTTTAGCATGATTATTTTAAGGTCACATGCTAAAACCTGTAAAGTTTACAAAAGCCATATCTAATATCAACTTACCCGTTGTCTGGTTGCAATCCTGCAAATTGTGCCGTAGAGCGTAAAGTGTTAAACATTCGCGTGAGGACCAATCGTGTTTGTCCTACATCAGGGTGTTACCTATATATGATACCTATACCTGATGACATTATAAGTTAGATAAGTTCTATGATCTGAAAGTAACACAAACATTTTTTCATCATTTAAATGTTATTGCGACATATATTTGAGACTGGGGCCAACAGTATAATATGAAAAAAAACTAGGGCTATGTAATGTCCGTTTTGTAACATCTTAGAAACAATAACCGGCGCCATGGTCACAATAAAACGTTTAGTTTAACAACAAACTTCCATATTTTATCGTGATCGTTATCGTAAAGTTCCCCCCAAGAATGCCAGCCGTTTAAAAGTTGGCCGCCAGTATTCCCTCAACCCGTCTAAGAGATGTTATTGCGGAATTAATTTTATAAGTAATTGTTAGGTTATTGGGATTTGGTTTGAGCAATCTACTTTTTATGATTTACCTGAAAACCTAAGATGCTGATGTCATCATCATCATCATCAGCCTATCATAAATAAAAGAATCCTTTCACCACGATGGAACCCACAAATTCAGCACTAGAGCCGGCTTTGTGCGTAGTCTCGATTAACATCGAAGGTTTTTCGCAGGACAAGTCAGAAAATCTTTCTGAACTTTGCCGAACCACACGCTGTCACATTCTGTGTGTTCAAGAAAGCCATCGGGATGAAACACAAGGCCGACCAAACATACCTGGACTACGATGTAATTAATTCTCGTGTTCCATCGACACGCTAAGAAGAAGAAGCCTATCATAGTCCACTGCTGGACGTAGGCCTCCACCAATGCGCGCCATCGCGCCCTATCCTCAGCTTGACGCATCCAGTTTCTGCCAGCAACCATTCGTAAGTCATCACCCCACCTGGCCGGGGGGCGTCCCACACTACGTTTGCCGATACGCGGTCTCCACTCTAGAACACGCTTACCCCAACGGCTATCTGTTCTACGGCATAAATGGCCTGCCCACTGCCACTTCAGCTTACTAATCCTGTGAGCTACGTCGACGACCTTAGTTCTCTGTCGGATTACTTCGTTGCGAATCTTATCCTTCAGAGAAACACCGAGCATAGCTCTCTCCATAGCTCGCTGAGCGACTTTTTGAGATGCTGATGTAGATAAATATAACTGTGACGTATACTTATTACATTTAATGATAACTAAACACATAGAAAAATAGTTTTGACGACACGATTGGCGTAGTGCGCTGTAGCACGGTTTCTTGCCTCGATTTTAGTAGTGTCCCGGGTTCGATTCCCGATCGGGTCAATTCAGGAAACGATCTTTTCTGAATTGACTCGGGTCTCGGTGTGATGGGAGACGCCCCTGGCTTATTTCCTTGTGTGGTACCTCGTAACATATTAATCCCTACTTTGAGACCATTACAAGAGGTGTGTTGTCTGGCGCATATTTATATTTATTAATATTTATATTAACATTTTTTTTAGTGTTATTGCATCTACAAGCGTTCACTGAGCCTTAAAGACATGATATCTACAAATGTTAACTGTTCCTTAATGACACAAAAAACAGCACATCTGATTTGATGGAGTTGTAAAGTAATATCATCACGGTATCATGGTGACAAATACAGTCATGTTGTACTCATGAAAACTATGCAAATGTAACTGATAAAATTGTTTTCCAGGTTTTTTAACAACACCCCAGTTTAGGCGTAGTATATACACAAGCCCAGGGGCCTTATTACGATCCCTTATAACTTATCAAGTTAATTCCCTAAACTGAACGTAGCTAGATTTCGTAATATGATCTTTCATTACCAGCCAGTCAGCATGTACCACCTGGCGCTAACGCATCCACACCAAAAACCACCAACAAACCTATCAGTTGCAAAGAACTATCTCCAATTAGGAGAAGTTCCTAATTTTAAATTACTAGGCATATAGATACGCATTAAAATTGGAAAAGTCATGTCAGTGAGATAAATAACAAACTCTCTAAATTAATTTACGCCTTACATAATATAATCAGAAGAAATACAAACATCGCATGTGCGCTAAATGTATACTACGCATGCACATATGAATGGATTCGATGTGGATTTATCATATGGGGCCATAGCACAGACGCACATGACATACATATGTATTTGTAAAAACAAAAACAATGTGTACGAATACTTGCACATATTTATCAGCCGGAATCATGCAAACCACATTTCACCAAACTAGATCTTTTAACTTTTCCGTGTATTTATATCTTAGAAGCAGTATTATTCGTAAGGAAACACCACAAGTGACCACAATCTCTTTGAATTTAATAATAACCCTAAACGCCAACATGATATTGATATCCCTGAACCAAAAATTGAAATGTGTAAATGTGGCACGTACTACAGATGCATACAAATATATAATAAACTACCAAAACATATTAAAATTTAAAAGAACGACGATAAACTTAAATACTCGTATATATTATACTGAAACAATTTCTTATAAAAAAGTGTTATTACACAGTCCAAGAATACATGTTGCAGCTTAACGCTGCATAGCAAAACTTTTTAGTTTTACTCATATTATGATTGCTGGCCAATGTCGTCGAACACGACATACCTATTTGACTTTTGAATTTGAAGGATGATTTTATCAAGAATTTTTGGTTTTGGGTTGTAAAGAAAGAAAGCCTGAGATATTAACAAAGCAAGGATCCTTTACAACAGCAACTGTGTGGATATAAACCTTATATTATAAAACAATTTCAAGACCCATGGTGATTGTGTACAAGTATAGTACCTAATGTAGTAATCGTTCGTGAGCCCATGAGCAGCCAAAGGGTGCTCTGACTCCATTTAGTTCCCGTTTTGGTGAGTTCACTGTGTTATTTCGATTCGTGTTTCATAATTTTTATTCTTGTCTTCTCTTTTCTTTGTGCGGGTTCCAATGGGCAAATTGTTTCAATAGGTTTTAAATATTTCTATAAATTATTTATAGGGAAAACCCGACACCCATATAGTGCGCTGAGGCACAGGGCCGATCTCAAATATCCCTACTCTTTCTTTGACAAGGAGATAAGGGAAAGTCGCCGCGACTGACGGTCATCGAGCCAGGAGTGCAGAAAATTCCAGAGAAATCGGCGTTACTTCCTCCGGAAAGTACCCATCGACCATCTGCGTTCTAATTCACCAGTTCCACCTATCATTACTTTTTCTTACCTAACATCTTCCTATCTTACTGCTAGAGAATTATTATTATATTATAGTCTAAAAGTCTAGATGCAACTTAATTTTAAAATATTGTATTCGATGATTTCTTCAGCGTTTTGCATAATATAAACTTCGTAATTATCGGCAACCGATATTTGATTATTTACGTACCGAAACATACTGTACAGACTGTGGCAGGTAGGGTAACTAACTCGGACGAAATTCTTCTTGGACAATAAATTCCCAAGTTTATTATTATAGTTAATAAGTATCTCAGGTTTCCCCCGTCTCCGATTTTTTGTTTGTGCTCGCCTTTATTTGTTCTGTTAGTTTTAACTATTCTAAAATTAAATTATTTTCTTCTTTCTTATTTTCAATGCGATCTTTTATTTTCGTAAGTGTAGTTAACGCTTCAATGTGTGAAATAAAGTAATTAACGTCATTATCTTTTAAGTTCAATCCTCGGAATGCTCATTTTAATGTATTCTATTGTTATAATGTTTAGATTGTAAGTAATAGCCACACTCTAATGTATTCAGTCCATCTCATATGTAAGATCATAACGCTGTGAAGGTGATCCTGTACATGACTGTGCTGCATTTAAATAAATAAATGAATAATACTTCTGGGCTGGATATTTACGATTTACGAAATTGCTCGCTATCAGTTTAAGGAATTAACTTGACTGGATAAAAGAGATGGTATTTAGGCCCCAGTTCTGCTCTTAAGGCTAGAAGATCTTGGTGTAAATTGCCCCAGATGTTTATTTGTGTATTTTACTAATACTTTCTCTTCCTTCCTACTGTTAAAGTAAACAAATAAATTCGTAAGAAGCTCTTAATTGTCTAGCTCACCCCTATATCTCACCAATTACCTACTAGTTCGTTATTTATTTGTTTTGCTCAACCTGCACAAATACGCTAGGGGTTACGTGATTTCCGATGGCCAAGATGTTATAGATTTTCGATAACCTTACAAAGAATAACTCATAATTTATTAGTTATGGTCAGTTTTGTAACTGGAAAACAGGAGGACTGTTGTTTTGGTAATCCGTATCAAAAATTCTAAACCGTAGGTCAGGGGCAAAGAAAAGTATTATGGGCTCCCGTCAAAAACATTAAGAAAATAAAAGTGAAAAACAAAATAGCGTTTGGATAGAAAGAATAAGTTCACTTATAATCCATTCATTTAGCATTAGACAGAAGTAAAAAAGGTTCTTTTTAGGGTAAACTTTGTGGTAGAAGTACAATAAACATTATTACTTTTGAGATTTATGCCAAATTTATTAAAATCTGCTTACATAGCAGCTGTCACACTTAATTGTTCTCATTTAAAGTAAAGTAACTTCAGAATTTATGAGGCTTTTGCTATTTTGTCTTGCATGAAACTATATTGTTGACTAAATTGTTGTAATTGCAAGATATAATAAGGCACGAGATTTTCTTTAATACGGCCACCTATCCAATGAAACAAAGTAAAATAACAGTATTAATAACAAAAAAGAATAGAATGCTACTATTAAGTATCTGCCCACGTGTAAGCTGTCTGACCCTATTCACCAAGGCATATTTTAAAAGCTAACTTCACCTGCCCTATTCGAGTTCGCAAACTGCCAAATTGAAAGCAATTTAAAAGAATAGCAGACCGAAATTGCATAGGCCGTCCTCGACTAATCGCTTCCATTGTCTTTGAGGCACTATCCCTACATCCTCCCCGCTGAGCACTAAAAAGTGGACATTAATAAAACAAGGCAAATGCAAACAGACCAGCCGATAATAGGATCCCCGAAAATTGAGAGGAGAAATTCTGCGCGAAAATGGGAGGAAACTCCTTTCGGTTTCAGATAGTGGAACTACAAAACGCAAACGACGCAGGCGGCGTGATACGTGACAATGCCAGCTAAGCCGCTTCAAGAATTCTTTTGTTCTTTTTAGACCGAGGCGGCGAGGCGGCCAGCGTCCACGGGTTCTGACGACGTTATTTTTTAATCAA
Source organism: Udea olivalis (assembly GCA_947369235.1). Taxonomy (NCBI): domain Eukaryota; kingdom Metazoa; phylum Arthropoda; class Insecta; order Lepidoptera; family Crambidae; genus Udea; species Udea olivalis. The sequence goes on from OX376348.1 coordinate 7,974,795, forward strand.
ATATATCCGGAGCGGTGACGGATGATAGGGTCACAGCAACAGTGAAAAGCCAAAAGGAAAAAGTACAGGTCTTTTAAGCAAATAGAGGCGAGACGAAGTTGATTGGTTTTGTTAGCGCTCCTGTTGATTGATACGGACGTAAACAATACGTGTGTAAGTTGCGAGCGACAATTGCCGATATGTTTTCGATGCGGACAACGCTTTGACGTTTGTTTTTAAACGGATCGATGATGCTTGAAAGGGTTTTTTCTGCAATGTTGACACTCACCTAACGTGATGACGATTCGTTCAAAAAGCTAGGTTAATATTGATGAGATGAACGAGTTGAATGGGAACAGGTTGTAGTTTTAGGCGCAGCTACATTTTTTTAAATCGTTTGAGTCAGAACCGAATTATCGTTCTGGAGCGCTATGTACTGTGAACAGTATGACTAAGTAATAAAACATGACAAAACTAATGAGTTCAAGTATAAACTTATTAAGAATAGTCAATAACGAACACTTTAAATAAATGAGATAGGTGAGCATTCATCATTTTGGTTATTCGAAATGGTGACCAACAATGTGGGAGTACAATCTTTACTTACTCCTGCTTTAGGTATCACTTACGAAATCAACTTTCTTGTTAGTACTAATACAAAGTTCTGGTTAAACTGTTACAAATACAGCGACGGTGACAATTAAAGTGAAACCAACCGAACTAAAAGTGCCAAAATAAAACACAATGTAACCAACCGATTTCTTTGGCAGTTAACTTTCTGCCGACGTGTCCCGCCGTTCCTGGTACGTGCTAATCGCCATCTTCCAGAGAACATCTCCCAGGTACTTTGTTATCCTGGTACTTTTACATGTTTAATCGGTCCCGGGAGACCCGGGGACTTCGTGGGACATCGGGAATGTAGGCACGCGTTAATTTGAAGGTACGGCTTGAGTTTATTTTTGCTAAAAAATACTTAAGTATGCAAAACACTGCTGTAAACGTTCGTATAAATGAGCCGCGATTTGTCGGAAGGAGGATTTGGGAGTGGTATATGTTCGGCAAAGGTTATCTTGAATTTTGAATGATCAAGGCTGCGAATGATGGTCATGATAACAAGCGGTCATTTTTTGATTGCCATCGCATTAAAAAATATTTCTGACAAATAGTTTTACATTTCGCGGCATTCTTGAATTGTCTTCGAAAATTGCAATTCCTTTCACAACATTTACCGCACCAACCCAGAATTTTACCCCAAAACTGAGGGAGATAATTAGTTAACATCAACGTTTTCAAAACGGACCACAAATCTTCGCGATCCCCGAGTTAGATTTATCTTTATTTTTCTTCACGTCGACAACTTGCCAATCCCTCGCTGGTGTTTGTACAAGAGCTTACTGGAAATACTTGTTCGTGGTTAACACTTAGAGAAAGATATTTGGCGTGAAAGGGCAACGGCCTTTGCAAACTATCTTACTTTGTTTAAATACAGAGTTCGACATTACGTCCTTCAAATGCAAGAGTACTATTTGTACCTTTAATTTTTATCATGTACTTACTACTTAAATGTTTTTAGTTATCAAATTATGCTTTCAGTTAACTATTTACAGGACAGTTGCAGCATAAAGATACCATGATAAATCGTTGGTATCACTAACATCTGTCATGTTACAAACACAGGTGGCCTAGTGTACCTTTTTTTCACTCGTTTCCTGCAAGCAATTAATGAACAACTCCTCAATACCAGAGCTATATATTAGCAACCAGTAACAAAATGTTTTGGAAATCAGCAATAGCTAGTTCACACAAGACTACTTTGCCTACGCATACCAAACATACGCATACATAATTGTTAACTCAAAGTAAAGAAACCTTTAATTTCATATGCTCCAAATTATCTGCAGAACAAAAAAAACCCGTCACGAAGAGAGAACAATAACATCTCACAAACGGCGTTACCCCAATCGAATCGAACCAGGGAACGGTGTGAAAAAAAAGTATAATTCCTTTTTTATTGCATCACAAAATGCTTTACGAGACACTCAGAGCGTGCTAATTCTCACTCTGATGAACTGTGCGTACGCGGGCGAAAATCAAAATGTATTTATTCGCGAACCGTATAAAAAGTCAATATGAGTGGCAATAAAAAGAGGATACCGGGAGAAATAATAAAAGATAACCTCTGGAGGAGTGAATGGAATGAGAAAAGCCCTTGTAAAGAATGTTTGCGTAGTGGATAAGGAGCGATCATGGGGACACCTCCCCTAGGGGAAAAATTAAAACTGCTCTTGCAAGTACGTTTTAGATCAATGCTCATATACTTGATATTGGCATGTAAAGCAATTGTAAGACTTCGTTATAACTACTCTTGTACTCAAGTACTTTGGCGTTTACTTTGAATAGATGTCTAAAAAATATAACGAAATGTGGTGACCGTGTGACAATGTGTCCAAGTGATTTCTGTCTGCTAATTAGTTTAGTATCCGTAAGAACTCACCGCCAAAAACAATTCTAAATGCCAGTTTGTCAACCTACCTAATCAGGATTTTACATCCGTTTTAATAAAATAAATAAATACATATGCGCCAGACAACACACCTCTTGTAATGGTCTCGAAATAGGGAATAATATCCATGTGTTACGAGGTACTGCACAAGGAAATAAGCTAGGGGCGTCTCCCAGCACACCCAGACCAGAGTCAATTCAGAAAAGATCGTTTCCTGAATTGACCCGACCGGTACACTACGGAAATCGAGGCGAGAAACCGTGCTACAGCGCACCACACCAATCGCGTCGTCAAAAAAATCGATGAAGTAAACTAAACTGAAGTTGTTCTTTCTAGTAGTTTCATATTTAAACTGCTTTAACAAGAAAACGAAGCTTAAAGTTATCTTATTACTTCAGTGTTGCAAGTGTTGCAACAAAACATCAGTCACAGCTTTAAATTTTTACGAGGGCTGTTAATCTCACTAATAGCAGACAGGTAGACACTCAAGTCAGATGCCGGCAAAGTATCAGCGAAGATACGCGTCATGTGTGTCTTATTAAACAGGGTCTTTGCGAGGGTTCATTCCTAATTCAGAGTTGTTCTCGGCGAGACATTAAGTCGTTACGGAGCCGAGAATCAGCGTGGAACCGTTTGGGTGCGGTCCGATTAGACGCGACTAGCGAATACATCAGCATTTACTGACTTCTTGACTGGCTTGCCATAATTATTCCTGTTTGTATAAAGGTTATATAATGATTAATGAGAGTAGAAGAAGCGCAAGAGGGGTGTCAGGGGTGTTCTCTGCTTACCCCGGTGGGAAAAAGGCGTGATAGTATGTTTGTATGTATAACCCAGGGCACACATTGTGGCAGTGTGATTGGGTTATACATGCTCGGCAAAGACTACTTTATTACAAGTCATATTATGGACACGTGTAAGTCAAACATCACAAAGCAACAATTTCTAATTATTAAATTCTAAAACTAAAAACCTTAAAAAATATAATATAATAACTAAAATATATTATTAAAAGAAGTCCCGTTATTAAGGGGTTATTAAGTACTTATATTTAAATAGTAGGACACTCATGGCACCAGATCTTCAGGTTCAAATCAGTAATTCTCACCTGAAGATTTGTTGTTTGATCCCAATGTCATGAGGTTCCACAAGTTAACAGTATTTCATTAGTCCAAAAAGATTCATTTTAGGGCCGTGTCTGTACCCTTACATTGAGTTTTAGTCCCTGGCGTTAGTAAAATATGTGTGTGATGGGATCTCAGTACAGCATCTCTAGTGAATAAAAATGAAACGAAAAAAAATTCCTAGAAGTGACTGCACTTAACTATTTTAGTTTATGTGAGATAAAAACGTGATATTTTATTGAAGAAACTGAATATTTTTTTATTTAAATTCAATTAGCTGAACCTAAATATTTTATTTAATTCATTAGCTATTCTGACATTCTCATTTATGCCTAAACGTGACTGTCATACGTTGGACGCTACCACTTAGACCACAACATAACCCGACGTTGTAACTTCATTTCTGTAAGTCCCGTTTCATGAGTAGATTACAAGTAATTAATTTATAAGAATATGGCCAAGGTACGCCTCCGGAATTAGCACCGTTATGTTCGAGGGGCTAGAATAAGCTGTACCGTTATATTGTTATTAAGAGCCTACCTTTCTGGTCATGGCTAAGCTTAGGCCATTTTTATAGCGATAGTTCTGATATGTTAGTAGCGATATGCTTTTGTAGGCTGGTATGGTACTATCACGTATGCTTAGTCTCTTATAATTATTAAGTTTAAAGTTGAACTTAGAGTAACATCTTAGGGACTGTGTGAACTATGTTATTCTTATGAAGTAAGTAAGTAAGTTTACTTACTTAATTTTTCTTGTAATACTTAGGAAGATGGTTCATAAGATGCCCAAATAAAACTCTGTCATTTAGGTAATATTACTAGCGCACTGCTTGGTTGTAAACATTATAATTAATGTACCCAATTTCAACAGTCACATTAACGTCAAGAAATTGTTTTGATTCGAAGTTACTATAAATCTTATTTCTTATTCGCAGTAAAGGGGTAATTGCAGAGCGGGGTAACTTACCACGGAGTAGGGTAACTTACCACGGCTCGGTATAATTTTGCCGTTCCCTTCGGGATAGCAAGCTGTTACTTTTAATGCGTTATTCGGTTTGGAATTAATGATTTTATTCCCGACAATTACCAGTGATTGCGGGATTTCAGGGAGTTGATTTTAATAAAACATAACCCTTCTTTTAACTCCGTTGTCTCGGATTAAAGAGTCCATTTGGAGGCTTTGAGGAAATGTTATAGAATTGTAGCTTCAATGTCATTACTGACGTTTAATTCTTTTTTATTTTCTGGCTTAAGTGTTATTACCACCAAGCAACTGTAAACTTTGAATGGTTGTATAATTATTTTATCATTTTGGTGTAATAAGTAGTAATTTAGGTCATAAATAAATCAATGTTAATTAACGCTTATCAGTAGTGTTTGTTGAGAGATATCTGCTGAATATACTTACATGCAAATTCATTTCTCATGTGTTTTCTTTATTCTTCATACAACGTAAATACAACTCTCGCCTTATCTTTGACTTGTGGTATTTGTATAAATGCGACTTTTGTTTTTCTTCCGTCTGTCACAAAGTTCCCGTATCAATATCTTGCATGTTTGCATAACTACTTTGCGTTACCCGTGGGGTAAACACCCGTCGATACCTGTGCTTTTCCAACAAACAAAATATCAGAGCGAACAACAACAAAAGCATAAAAACTTGCGACGCAGTATTTCAATATGAATAGAAAGCGATTTGTCTCCGAATCGATATTATTAGATGTCCGAAGACGGACGATAATATCCGCGAAGAAAGGAAGGACCGAATAAAACGCACTTGTGCGCATAATATACGTTTTATTAATAAAAAAGCGTCGCAGAATGACCCATAAATAGCCGTAACGAGCGAAGCTGGCGATTTTTTCCAATACATCGTTGCGCATTTGTTTGACAAATCTCTTGGGAAGTGACACTATCCCCTGTTCTCATCCCCTCTATTATCTGGCTTGAGGGATGACCTCCATTTCGAAGGTGATGACGCCGTATCGCGCCTGTCAGCGGACTTCTCTAAATCATGGCCAGGTATTTTCTGGTTGACTGAGGGGCTTCTGGTGGACAAATAGTGCGGATTTTCTTTATTTATAACGGGTTCAGCGAGACCCATAAGGAAATTGCAATGTTTTGCGACTTTGTGGACGCAATGTGAAGAAAAGACCCAGAACCTTTTTGATCCCATTGCTTTTCCATTTATTAGTGAAACCTCTGTGTAAACTATGTATAAAAATTATTATGTTAGGAAGCTTATTATTCTGTGATAATCCCTGGACATTATTCCACACAGCGCCATCTAGCCCCAAAGTAAGCTAATTAAAGCTTGTGTTATGGGATACTAGACAACGGATAAACATACTTAAATACATTTTCTTTTGTAAATACATACTTATTATACATAGGAGACACCCAGACCAGTACAAACAGACATGTTCATGCACACAAATGTTTGTATTGTGCGGGGATCGAACCCGCGACCTCTGGTGTAGTAGCCAACTTCTTAACCAATTACACCAAGTCGGTCGTCAATGATAGAAGATTGTTTCTTTTTTGTGGTTTTTGTTCGTATTATATTACTAAAATATACCCGACAGCCAAACCAGCCGTAGTTTATTTGCGTAGTGGCCGCTGTTAATGTTTTTGAACAGTTCCAAAAAAATGATGTCAATGTGTCCCATTTTGTTATGTAAATGTTTAAATCAAATAATACCATTTTTTTACTAACTGTAACTTACTATTCTGAAATAAAATTATTTATAAAATAAACATTTCATAAAGTTATTAGAAGGTAAGGCAATAGTTTCGGTCACTATACTTGATTCCGTTTATTTGCTATCGGCGTTCTTAATGAACAATCTGATAATAGGGTCCGAAATAACTTCACAGCCAAAGAGCACAATTGAGTGATCAGTATGCAAAGCCAGTCTTGTGTATAAGCCGATTTGGAGAGACGGCGTTAAAAGAAAATTTATTGCATTGAAAAGTCGTAAGTAATTAATAAGACATTTGAAGTTGCGTGAAAATGTAATTTAGATTGTTTTGCGCGGGTGAGGGTGCCGCTCTTCCTGTCTGTGAATCCTTACAAAGGCGGCTTATTTATATATGGCCGCTTTATATTAGCGTCTTTAAGGATACCAGGGGAGCATAATAAAAAAAGAATCAGCATCAATGTCTTAAGGCGCCTGCGATAGCGAGCCCCGCCACAAAATGGCGTCCACACTCGAATAAATTATTCGTCCCCCCGAATCGGATTCGATTGTTCGATTCTTTCAAACGGCTTCCGGTTTTAAAGTTGGAGCCTTTATTAGTGTAAGCCCGCCGATTATCTTGAGCCTCCATTACATATTCAAATTGGAGTCATTTGGCTTTGTAAGAATTGACGCGAAATAAAACGAAGCCTTTGAAAGCGGTACCAGCATTAGGGCAATGAGATTTTTCAGGCGTCACTTTAAAGTTATTTTGGAAATGCTTGGATCACTAAGTAGATTTCTTTTAATGCTTACATTAGCATTTTTTACATAATCAACTTTTTTCACTTATTAAGTTCACTTCAAAACTGAAAACTGTGTTTACATATTGTGTTCATACAACCACAATGTAATAATCAAATATTCTCATCTCAACCAAATATTTAAATATGTGTAAAGATATTTAGAACATTGATGAAATAACGTTGGCAGTAAGATTCCGGTGGCTCAGTAGTTAGAGCAGCCACCCGGATTATGAAAGACGCGGGTTCGTATCCTGCCTGATTTCTTCAAGGTCCGACATTCAAATTTTTCTAGTTTTTCTATCTTTATATATGTAAAATGCTAAAATAAACAAAGTAATAATATCAACGATAGAGTTACGTACTGTACCTATAATCAGCTGCATAATTCCTAGAAATACTTTGTGATAACTTGTAACTAATTTGACAACCATTCACTGAAACAAAATGAAAAGGTTACTTGACTCTGAACTTTGTTGCAAATGTGTTCACAAATACTAAGTAGTATTCGTCCTATCTTCGTGTTTGTTTCTACCCCACGATTTTTAGATATTTAATTACCCACCCCTTGCCAGATAAGGCGTCCGAGCGTTGATGATATACAGGCTGTCCCGATATTCGCTTAAGTAAATTAAACGAAGCTTGCGGGATAACCCACTTCCACGCCGGTGCGTTTGTGCGTGTCCGAAAAACATAATTTTTGCGCGACTGACCAAAGATTCACATTTAGATACCGCAGCGGTCTTTGTCCGAAGCGGAAGCTTCCTTGTGTGTCATTTTTGATGTTTTATTATCTATATCTCTACGCAATATTGGAACATACGTTTAAAAACAAACTCCTTATTCCTGAAACTCCATCAGAATGTTTTATCTCTTTCAATAGTAACGCTAAATAGCCTGCAATGCCTTAGTATTCCAGACTACACTTCACTGGGCGACGTCAACGATGTTAGGTATCCTACGGAAGCTTTCTCCATTGCTCGGTAAGTGACCTTGAGCTTTATTTTCATATTTTTTTAACTATTATTATTATGTTGCTTAAAATAGATTACTCCACTCTCATAAATGACTAAATGAAAATAAAACTTAGTTCTTGAATTAATTAAAATGTTGCCTCTAGAAATTAAAAGCAAACAATTTTAAGGGGTCTTTCGGATTTACAAGAAAACGGCTCGTGCAAATTGATAATCTGAATAATAAAAGGTACAGTCGGGGAATTATTATGAGTAACGCAAACAAAGTCAATAGCCTGCCAGCGGTCAATATTGGATTAGCTGGCAAAAGGAGCCAAAAAGCAACGTATACAAAAACCTTTTACAGCGGTTAGAGCTGCGGAAAAATATTTATGAAATGCTTCAAACGAGTGGAGTGCGCTTCTACACGAGCTTCAGCGGCTACTACGAATAACAAACAATAATATACAATGTGTAATTTTTTTTTTATTTTTTCTTGACACAGGCACACTATTCTATATATAGAAGCTAGTAATATTCGAATTTTAGACCTTAGCTTCGAGCGCTATCCGAAGTTCAATTTTCCCTAGTTTTCTATCTTTAGATATGAAAACAAGGATTGTGAAATGCTAAAATAATCATAGTAATAGGCATACTAATCTTCAACTTTTTAGTACAAAACATAACTTGAGATACGCGACTATTTCCCAAACCAAGTAAGTTGGCTGTTGCCGTCCTGGTGAACGGAACACTCACAAGCCTTCATATAAACTCACAAGCCATAACGTAGTAGATGACGAGTCTTCCAGCTTATCAGGGTTACTTTCTTGTTTTTTATCAGTGTTCCCTATCACCGGTGAGTTAGCCTTAAGTTTTACAGTAAATAGATCGGTGGTTCTGGCCAGATTGAAATACTGGATCACACTGTCTCTCAGCCAGAGTGCCTAATCCCAAGACCACGACGCGATAAAAAAAAACTATTATTAATCGGCCAAATAAAACCTCGCGTATTTTTTTTTCTCATTTCAAATATTTCGCTTTTATACGGATCCATCTCCATACTACGACACCAAACGAAGCGATAGTGTAGAAGGGTTGGGGCATAGCCATTGTTTACACAAAGTATGGAATAATATAATCAGAAGTGAAGAAATAGGAATCCGGCGAAAAATCAACATAGCCGGGTGAAAATTTGCTTAGGCCAGCGGAATAAGTGGCGAGCCGGATCCGGATACCCTTTGTCTGGAGGTCTGACGGAATTAAACCAGCCTGTATGTGTGAGTGAATTGGATCTGCAACTACGTGTCTGTATTTGTCATGATGAGAGATCCTTAGTGAAATACTGTGTCCTAATTTTTGATCGGAAAGAGATAAGTTAATAAGTTTGGAAATCGCCAATTTTGACCAATATTTATATTTTACGAAAAAACTTAATAAATATTTTCATGAATGGCTAACTCACCCCCAAACAAACCAAAATTTTGGTTGGATTCGGTTGTTGGAAAGCAATAAACAAACCTAAAGAATTTTAAACACTCACTTTATAAAAATACTATCGCCAAGATACAGAACCAACATGAATTAGTTTTTTGCCCAGAGTGCATGCGAACCGAACCCACAACCTTCAGTGCTACTGGCGAGACTTCTGTTAATTGCACTAATGGGTCTTTTATTATGATAATCAAGGGAAATTCAAAAAGAGGGAATAAATGGCCTTAAAAATTAATCATAACTGGGTAAATAGCCATAGGCCATGGCCTAGGCTTAATTTAAAAATCCTAAATCCCAGAGACTTTTAAAATATTTTGTATCTAGTCCTAGTCGTAGTGTATTTTTCCTATGTTTAAAATACGCCTGCAATTAATCAACTTTTCAAACTCATAAAAATACTTTCGACTCCGGACGATCCTAAATAAATAAATTCTAAAACAAGAACAAAATTTACTATTAGCAAACATTGATGTGGTCATAAATTAAAGTGGATACGGCAACGGCCCAAACGATGACGGTCTGTTGTGTACCGACTTGTTTTAAACTTTGCAATGAATGAGTCACGTCAAAACACTTGTTTTTTTATATCAGTGGCAGGCTAGCAAGCCGACTGCTTGTTTTGAAGCGACTACTGCAGCCAGAGGCCCCGTCCGGCACCAGAGCTGTCACTCGTTCTTTGGCGATCCTGTACGACTAGGGCTTTCGTGTAGTTAACAAGATGAACAGTAGCAATCACCAAATCCCGCAGCTGCTTTCACAATTGCAGTGCAGTTCAGTGAGCTCGGCCTAACTTAGTAACAAGCAGGAACACAACGCCGCGGAAGCAGGTTTATAAGTAGTGCATATTTGTTGACGTGGACATGCCAATCCAGCTCCTCTTACTTGTTCCATTTTTGTATTTGGTTTGCCAGTCCGTTGTGGTGCCTCCCCACAAACTATGGAACACCTCATATCATGCCCCTCGTGTCCGGACAGCTGTACGCGTGAGGAACTTATGTGTGCCAACGACCATGCCGTTAGGGTGGCGGAGTTTTGGTCAAAAAGGATATAGCCATCGACACGATAAGAAGAAGAAGTCCGTTGAAAATCCACATTCCCAATTAAGTTTTATTCCCCACTAGCTGCCCCGACAGACCTCGTTCTGCCAAAAGTTTTCGGCCTGTCGCATTTATTGTTTGGCAGCTGGGAACAGAGTGGTTTGTATGAAAAATAAAATTTATGTTTGTATTATTTTCCTCGCAATTTTTAGGCTTTTCCTCTCCTTATGAACCTTCTATGTGCCTTACCAAAAATATGAAAAAAAATAGCCCAATTGGTCGAGCTGTTCTTGAGTTTTGCGCTCAGCACCACATTTTATTTCTAGGTACAGATTTCAAAGGCGAAAATGCCATATCTCCATGCAAAAATGCCATATCTGCCTTTCTGCTCTTCTTTACTCAACGCAAAATACTCAATGCCAGAGGGATTGAAAATAAAAGAAACGCTAGATTGACAGGTGCGTCTTAATAAGGAGGCGACAGCTGCTACGAAAAATGAGGAAAGGTAAATTGCCGGCTTGATGAAAACAAAACAGTTGTTTTTATTATAAAGTCCAGAGTAATTTGGATCTTTTGATCAAGATGTTTGTTCACTGGGAAATTGGATTTTTAGGGCAAATAAATAATGTATCTTTAAAGAAATTTAGTAAGTGATTTAAAGTTTGGTTTAGATACACACATCAACATGATCTAGAGATATTTCAATTAAACCTAAATAACACATTAAAATAAACCTTGTTTAATAGCCTATCTTATCTGATAAATAAACTTTTAGATAAAGTTAAATTTAAAAAACACAGAGAAAATTTCAATCTGAACTTTATTTTTGAAACATCAAAACTTAAACAAAACAACTATTATTTAAAAATAAATTGTTCAAAACTTAGAATTAATAATCCGTGGATCCACTTATGACTCTCCTGACACATCTGCAGCGGTTCTGCATACTTAAAACAAGGGTGTCAATATCCTGTTGTGGATTACTGTCCTAAGTCCTGCTAAGATGCAAGAAAAGCTGGTTTACATGCACAATATCTTCAGGGAAATTACTAAGAGCTCTTCTCTGAAGCATATCCCAGGCATGCTCAATAGGATTTAAATCAGGGGATTGTGCAGGCCAGTCTAAAGCTTGGGTATCATGCTGTTGTAACCAACTTGTAACGATACGCGCCGTATGTGGACGGGCATTGTCGTGCATTAGCTGGAAATTTTGTTCTATTTGCTGTCTGTGGGGCAAGATTACAGGCTCTAGCACCTCATCTCGGTATTTTAGAGCAGTCATATTGCCTTGTATCCAAACGAGGTCCGTTCTACCGCCGAGACGATTTCCTGCCCAAACCATCATCGTGCCACCTTGTTATGCATGAACTTGTTGTGGGTGCTGCAGTCGATTCCAACGTCCAGGTTCTCTCCAAACGCGTACTCTTTGCGAATCAGGATGAAATCCAAACCTGGATTCATCAGTGAAAAGCACAAGTGACCATTGAGAATGGTTTCAGTTTTAGTGTGCAATAGCCCATTGTTATCTTCTTCCTCGATTGCCTCTCCTTAGCGCTGGTACCCGAAGTGGCCTATATGCACGTAGGTTGACTTCATGCAGTCATCTTCTCAAAGTTTGACCGCTTACCAGCAAACCATACTCTCTCTGTAGCCTTTGAACCAATTGCATCGCCGTTACATTTGGTTGACTTCGTGCAGCATTTACTATGAATCGGTCCTGTACATGTGTTGTAATGCGTTGAAGTCCTCGGTGCCGTTCCACCACTTCCCCCGTGACACGATAACGTGACCAAAGCCTAGATATAACGCTCATACTGGTACTCATGGCTTCAGAAACCGCAATTCGGGTAGCGCCAGCTTGAATCATGCCCACTGCTCCTGACATTTCGTTCCTGGTCAAGTGTCTACGTGGCATGATTAAATGAACACCGGAGATGCGTTTGACAAAGATTTATAGAAATTTATGGAGTTTCAATCTAGTTAGAAGTTCGTGAAGATTTACTTCTTTGGAAGAAATTCAATGAATGCGAATTTCATCTTAAAACAAAACCTTATATATACAAATTTTAATTAAAAAAAGGAACTTAATAATGTTTACAGTCTGTCATTAACAGTTTTTTGTAAGGCCAGTACTTTTTAAGCTATTTAAAAAAGTTTTATATATCCCTAGACCATGTTGTTGTGTGTATTACCCATCAAGTTAAAGTTTAATTATTTTTTCATAATGACGAGTATTATGCATACAAAATAAGATCACCAAAATTAACCTCCTGCAAAACTGATTATCGTTACTACGTACTTTGTTCAATTCATACTTGTGAGTAAAAAAGCGATAACATACATAATGTGTATGTTAATACCTAATGTATATATACCTATTCCTATACTTTGGGCTCCTAAGTAGGTGGTTACTGAATTATAATTTTAATTACTTTCATAATTTAAATTATTCTGTCCACCGTCGATCACGAATCAATTTTCCTATTCCTTCTACCTTCTCAAAGGGTCTCTTTGGTCCTCAAGGAGTCCTCAAGGCGAGGGTGTGACGTCAGCGGCGACTTAATTGCTCAACACTTCGTTAACGGCCGCCTTGATGGCATTTTTAATGAACACCCGAATTAATGTAGTGGGTGAAATCGAAAATCGAAGTGTGTCCGCACTTGGACAGCCCCAGATCGTGTTTGTTTAGGATGCGACAAGAATTGCCGTCGCCTGTTTAAGGTTCGTAACAAGAATTGCCTTTAAGGTTGTGGAGATGGAATCGAAGTTACTGCTGATGGTAATATTTGCTTTTGGCAAAGGGTGGACGATCTTCTGAACAGGCCTTGCCATACCAGCGTCTTAACAATACATTGAAGCATTGTCTGCTTTCCTGGTAGAGACTTGATAGGAAGAGTCCAATTAAGTTAGAATTGGTTTATGATTTAAATATTCTGCTCTTGTTTATTTTTAATTGTGTGTGCACAGCTGTCTGTCTTCTTTTGTCACACTTTATTATTATATTCTGTAACTTGGTCTGCTGGAAGGAAACTCTTTTTAGAGATAAGATAACCTGGGTGCTTACTCACTAACACAATGTCCGTAGTTTCGATCAACCTAACATGTCCTTATTTGGTTTAAAATGGAAGATAATTTAAACAACCGCCACGTTTTTTTGTACTTTTTAATATAATTTTCACCACACACTAATTGTTATTCAAGAATATTATATTTTTGTAGGCTTTTTTGACACTTTCGTTTGACCAAAACTATTTTGTTAGTGAGTAGGCCCCCTGTACGTTTGCTTACTCAAATGTTGTCCCTTGTAATGTATTTTTTGTTTACGAACTAATAAATCAATAACAATAATCGTCAGTCGTCAATAAAAGCCACAACAATAACATTAACTCCGATTAGAGTTTAAAAATTGGACCTTAATGCCTTCTTGCCCAGATTTTGTTGGTAATTGCAAGAAATAGATGATACTTACAGACATACTCCGTCCATGATAAACAACTAAGCTATGGTGTTATTTTCTTTTGTTTATTCTCCTTCCTAACGTAATCGTAAATGTTACACGTAAAAACAGGAGGAAGCTAGCTACAAACATGAACGCAACGATTTGTTGCTAATCTCAAGGAAACTCCTCTTCCCGCCTCACCCGTACGAGACACAATAAATCTTCGTCAGCCCATATCTATCCAGCTAGTGTCAAACTTCAACGCCTTTCCAACGCAAATCGAATCTTGCCACTTGAAAAATAAAGATCAAACTTTATTCGGAATTTGTGCGTTGGCATGTGAAGCCAATCAACATTAGGCCCTTTGAAGCTCGCTTCTAGGCTCATTTCTCCCGTGATTGACTGCAACTTAAGAAAAAAATTAGATTGCCACCTCAAGCCTTGATAGCATCGACGAATTTTTTCGAAGTGTTCACTAATGGGGGTCTGTTTTATCTCGAGCCTTTAATGTCCTTATGCGGGCGACAATAACAAGATTTTGACACATTAATGAAGCCTGGATTATTTGGATTACGAGCAATCAGCGGCGGTGTGCAGCGATGAATCTTTTAAGTTTGCAATTTTTATAGCAGTGTAGTACAGGAACTGAAATTTAAATGATTGGACACTCACTTGTTTTGATAAAGTCTCTCTATTGCAAAATTCAAAATCAGAACAATGGCCTTGTTGAAAACCGATAAAACACTATACTACTTTCGCCGTATGATGATATCCCTGACAGTTCAAAATTGTCAATTATAGTGAAGTAACGGATGTAATTTAATCGAGTTGGCAAAGGAAATGGAATCGGATTTACCGATTTTAAATTTTTAAATAAATTCATAATAAACGGGTTATGGCTAATAAATTATAGAATAAAACGCGGTATCGCGAAAATAATAGTTAAAAAATAGCACGCAAGGCAGACGCACTCGTACTGATGACTTACTTCGAAAGGACAATAGTTTTTTAATAGTCTAAAACATTTTCTTTTGCCAGTTTCTTTTTATTTAGTTTGAAATAGTATGCGTGACACGGAACAATAAGAGCTGTCAGGCATATCATCTTACAGTGAAAATAGTATAGTTTCCCTGTTCTTTGCATGAATTTAATTATGTTTTTTTACGATAGGACAACTTACACATTCGTCGCCGCGGAACGAGACACAATAGATTTTCTATTGTTTGCCGGTCATTTGGCGACCAATGTGTTAGGTAAAAAACAACCTTTAAAAAAACAATGACATCAACTTAAATTCTTCCTACCCTTCCGCTGTCAAAAAGCGCAACTCCACAACAAAAACTGTTATAACTCGCTTTTTTCAACTGAATAAAGTGTTTTGTCAGGCGTAGAGGGGGTCGTGGTTCGAAGGTGTCTCAATCAGCATAAAACAAAAGAAATCAATAGGGGCGGGGGAGGCACGCTGACAAAGAGCAAAGATTTCTTCTCACAATTAAACACCCTGGGTGCAGGGGGATGATAACTGGACCGATTTTGGCTTAGCGAATCGAATGCGAGTTACTCATGAATGAAGTAGGAATTTGCTATAAAGCGTGGAATAAAATGATAATCTTGATATCATCGTTTTACAATGGAGTATTTCATTGTTATAAAAATCTCAACTTATTAAAGAGCTATATTGACTGACTTGACTGGCCTGTTGGCGCAATGGCAGCGATCCTGCCTTTAGCGCCGGAGGTCGTGGGTTCGATCCCCACCCATGACAAACATTTTGTGTGACGAACATGAGTGTTTGTTGTGTGTCTGGGTGTTATTATCTATATATGAATGTATTCAGAAATATTTAAGTATGTTTATCAGTCTCTGACGCCCATAGTACAAGCTCTGCTTAGTTTGGGGTCAGATGATCTTGGTGTAAATTGTCCCAGATATTTATTATTTATTATTATTATTTATATTTGTCATTAATTTACATCAATTTGGGTTTGTTCAGGGTCTACCTTTTACTGATTAGGCTGTTTAGTATAAACTCAATAAAAAGTAGCTTTCACCTGGTTTTCTATCTTGTGCTAACTAAAATTGCTAACACCTATTATTTTCTTTAAAGCCATAATCAAACTCCACCCAATCTATTTTCAATACCAATTCAAGCCACTTGAAACCTGTGAATTATCACGTTTATAAATATAATTAGTGGTCTTTAACAGATATTAGAATGATATCGCAATAATCTCATATTTTGCAATTCAGAACGAAACAACAAAATCGAATTCATTCAATATGACCTCCGTATGGCCAGTTAACTATTGCAAAATCGTTATCGAGATTGGAGATTAAAATCCATAGGGGGAAGTCGTCATTTTTTCAGTCCATGCTCTTAATCCCACAATCACCAGAGTTTACCCGGGATCACCGTCTAAGTGCACGCCCACGGACCACGGCCAGTTCGTGATGCTGAATACTGAACGATGTTTGTTAGAAGTCGTTAGCAAAAGCTTTTTATGTAAACGTTTTATTGCATTTCGAGAGTTATATGCAAAATTTTACGATCAGTCCCTAAAAAATTATAGTTGTTAGAGTATTGCGTAGCCAAGTAGGTATATGTTTGATGAATTTTTTGACAATATAGGTACATTAAAAACCTATGAGTGGAGATTGAGGAAGTGAATATTGATTTTTATTGAACATTTTGGTCTCTACCTTCTTTATAACCAGTATTTGGCAGAGTCCAATGCATGCGTTACATTACATATATTTTGTTTAAAAACGGCTTAAACATGAAACCACTAAAATTAACTGAATCAACTTAAATGAGTAAGTAAGTATGTAAAAGAGTATTTATTGGGACCCATAACTTAACTTAACTCCTTAACGTAGGGAGATAACTTTTTTTTTTTGCTAAGGTACAAAAAAAACAAAGAAGACCTAATGGAGTTCCACCCAAATGTACACTGTTTCCAACATTTCGATGAGAATATGAAAATTTTCCCTGAAATGGAATATCTTGTTAAAACAAATCCCTGCATAAATAATCGCTCTTTGTTCTGGTTTCGTTGGATTTACACACTGGTCGTCTAGGAAGCAAGCTTTCATCTGGCAAACACTGTTTCAATATTTAATAATCCGTCGGTAACGAGCTTCGGTCTGTGCAGTTAGAAAAGTTTAAATGGGCAGCCATGATCCATCTACCTACGCGATTGTGGAGAGTACCTTTTGAAATTAAAACGGGTAAGCATAGCACACACACAAAGTAAAAGCAGCATCATATTCCTCCAACGACGGGGAATTTTAATCACTGAGTTTTGGCCTCTTTGTGCTACAGCCAGATAAACATTCAAAATTATGACATTTTTGATATTGTGTAATTTTTCTTAAGAAGCAGAGATGATAAATAAAACAAGAGATGAAGTCAGAAAATTTACTCATCCAAAATAGTTTACATGAGTATGAAAACAATAATATTATGAAATAAAAGAACATACCGTGCCCATTAGTGCCCAATACACCATGAAACAAATTAACTAAATTTGCGCCCGTAAGTATTTTTTTTAATATCGCTATTTTTTGAAGCTCCTGTTGCCGAGCTTCATCATTCTTATAAATAACCCTTTTTGGTAATAATGGTACAGATAATAATATATTAAGATTTTTTTTAATGTATATCCTGAAGTAAACTACGGACTAAAACGCACTAACATGAATACGTACTTATAAAATAGGCACTAACCTAATAAGTATGTGAAGTTTAATAAGGATGTTCTCACAATAGCTTCAACACACGTACTTATGCATATCCATGAAAGAAGTCTCATTCTAATTTGGGAGCTTACGCCCCTCGTAGGGGTCAAGCAAATTTGACGAGAGATTATAATAACTGCCCTCTAGATCGGCTGTTTGTCTTTAGTCTAATGGCCGCTGTGGCCCGCATATACAACCTTAATTATTACAGGATGATTGAATAAACTTTTGAATCAAAATATTTATTCGTGATCCTCAAAGGTTCGCTTTGATTTAGAATTGAGCTGGTAAGTTATGTTAATTTGGTAGCAAATGATCTATTGTAGATTTTATCAACTGTCCAAATAGGAGATTTCATATTGAAATTAGTGCAGGAATTGTTTATTCAAATATTGGTTAATTTGTTTACTTTTTTATTCATTCGTTTGTACGATGTGATTTTTTTGACTTTTATTACCAAAACCAACATTTTTGTGACGAATTTTTCTTTTTTTTGAGTATTAATGTAGATAACTTTGTAATTATTTAGAATACAGATTAACTACTCATTCAAGCCCCACTTAGATTTTAAATGATCTCGTTAAAAGCTGTCCCACGTCTTCTTTTCTGTATGATTAATACAGACGTTTTATAACGAATATTTACAAAGTCTTAACTTGGATTTAACTGTGGAACTGTTAGTTATTTATTGACAAAACGTATGTTAATCAACAAAGTTGCGCTTTAGACACGCTTAGATCGGCGTAAATTTCTAACAAATGTATCCTACACTAGCTGTCAAAGCCTAAATTAAAAAAAATAGAGCCTTGGTCACTCCCTGATAATGTAGCTTTAATTTGGTGAAAGAATTTTTAAAATCGGTTTAGTAGTTTCGGAGCTTAATCAATACAAACAAACAAAAAAACAAGCAAATCTTTCCTCTTTATAAATTAGTATAGAAGTATAGTATAAAAAAAACGCTAAAACGAGACTCCCAACAAAAAAATGTGCTGAATTATATCAACCGTAGTACAACGGTGATTAGGAGCGCAGAAGCAGACAGAGGTCAGCAATAAAGTGACCGTCGTCAAGTGCTGCGTCACGTCCGACCGCGGCTCGATGCCGTTTATTGACTCCTGCGGTCGCTGCGCTCCTGGTGACATTTTGTGTGATCGAAAGTGAAAACGAGAGGTGATTACGACAGTCTGTCCGGCTAGTAAAGTTTTTTATTTGTTTGGGTCAGCATTTGGATGTTAAAGTTTAAGTTTGGAGTCGTTGCTTTGAAATCAATCTTTTTTTTTTTTAATTTCTATTCGAAATTAAAAACAAAGACGTATGTGAAAGAAACAAACGTCTTTAATAATATTATTCTTACATCAAAACCGGCAAAAAAAACCAAGGTAACCTTTAGTTTAATTTTTACATTTTCATTAAAACTGGTAGGTATAAAAGAAGTTATATGAATCACTACCGACCTCCTTTTTGCGTTTATTGGTTTATTGCTCTAATCGCAGCTAAGTATTTAAAACGCTATCTTTCTTAAAAGTCTGTAGAAAAAAATCAAACAGTTAAATAAAAATGAGATCCGCGCCTTATTTTGAAGTCGGATAATAAAGCAGGGGTATTCAAAATGCTGACTAGCCGTCCCCAACTCACAAGTTACAAATATCGGTGATATTTCAAAGTCGCCTACATCTGGACATCGGCTAGTGAGGCGGGGGACACTCCAGAAATAATTAACAGGGATCATGCCTTTGAAGCCAGATCCCAATTTTAATGGTCACTATTAATTTTAAAACTTTATAAAGTGTATTTGTTTGATTTAATTACAAATTTACATAGGGTAGCGGTATACGGTTTAGGATTAGATTTAGACCCAACAGATTATGCATTATTATTTTAGATTCGTATAAAAAGAAATTGATAAAGAAAAAAAAAGGATTTGTAATTTTTTCTGGCTAATGTTGTACGATCGTTTTAAAATATGTTCATTTACAACTTTCTCCTGTCTTCTTGTTTTATTTTCTTTCGGCAAAGTTAATCATGGGATCGGAATTAAAAACAGTCCGGACAAGGGTGTGCAATTGTCACATTCCCTCAACACTCCCTCTGTGACAGCCCATAAAACGCATATTCGGCAATAAAAAGAACACCCCGACAAAACATCCTTCCTGGACAACGATTCAATACAATGCCCGCCATTCACCGTGGATTATTTTATTTTTCCCACTCGAAATATTTAAGAAAGGAATTAATGAATCTCGCTTACTGAGCTGGTGGAAACTGGACTTTAGATGAGCGTATTAGGGTTTCAAAAAGTGGGATTTGTGGTAAGATTTGTTTAACAATAAGGCCCTAATTAGCTGTCAAGGCTGTAGACTTCAGACCAACGTGCGTTTGTCTGTTTCAGAAGCGCGAATTATTCAAACGATGTCCCCAGTGGTGTCTGTGCGCGAGTGTCCTTCGTGAAGAATGGATTTGGATTGATGTCGTATTCTGTTTCTTTTTGTTACTTTGCGACCACGGCGGGCTAGTTATTTATGCATGAGGTTGATCGACACTTAGATTTTTTAGAGAGTGAAGCTGATATAATTATACGCGGTCTGACTGAATATTTTTTTTCTAATTTGTCTTTTAATACACTGAATAATTTTTAGTCCATACCTTTAATCACTAAGATAATATTTCATTTATAAGAAGAATGTGTATCGACACATTCTTGTTTAACAATAAAGCCCTACTAAAAGAAAAAAATAGTCTTGAAAAAATCTCATTAGACTCATTAATCACAAACTTAGGTAGTATATACCATAGTCTATTAATACTTACTTTACTTCAGGTTGTCATTTTGGTGCTTCAAAGAAAATAATTGCATTGATGTCATTCTTGTCTTTTGCGTATCACAGTTGGCTGTAAACGATCCCAACGATCCTCCAGATTAAAAAACTAATCACACATGCGGCAATTATGCGAAACTGCGTAACTTAGCAAATGAGCATAAATCACCAACACCAACTACAGGCGCGCATTCAAAAACAATTAGTAGGGCGCGAATTTGGGAGGTTGCCTAATTGGTATGAGATTTGCAAGTGTTTCTAATTGCGAGGAGGCCAAGGCGATCAGTCACGGCGCCATCAGGTTAATTAAACCATTTGTCTGCTTTTCGATGCTGATGTGCAAATTTTAGCCAAAGGAAAAATATTTAGGCGGAACTGAGCGGAACATTTTAGGATCGTGTGTGAAATGTAGTGTGAACAAGAGATGTTGGTGCTTTTGGTAGTTCTATCCTGATATCAGGAGCTACTGCTATTGCGATGATTGCGTTCATTAATAAACACAATACACCTTGCTTTACGATTGCATGCCCAAATTTGGAAATTTCGGAGTTAATTATTTATAAAAAAAAATTATTACAATCAACACGTTTTAAAAATGCGTAGTCTACGTTAAACGTAATAAAATAAGTTAACTAGTCCAAACCCATTAGTTAGTAAGATACTAAAGTCATTTTGCAGCATTATCCTTGTACATTTGCTCAACAAGCATCAAATTCGTTTCGTTCCGCTACACAAACAACGCGCTGCTCAATTCCCTATTTTTTTTCGACCAAAAGGTTCATTTTCATTAACGCGATCGGCTCACATATTTGTCATAACCTGTCGCTTGCCCCAGCCTCCTCGTGAATGCTTCTTTTTCGCACATTTTTAATTTGGGTTGTTTCTCTTTTGTTCCTTGCACGGTGGACATAATTGCCTCGATCGGCGTCGGCATTCGTAACATTCACATGCATGCTTGAAAAATTACAGAAGGTCCCCACATGCACATGACCAGTTTTATGTAACTGAAAAAATCGTGGATCAGTTGGTGGCTAACTTGCTTGATAAGCTCAGATGAAGACGATTATTGTTGTCTGTGTCATTTTAGTTAGTGATTCCACTGCGAGGTTTATCTTATAACGAAGAACATCTTAAGAAGATAGTAATTTGACACAATCTTTCGCTTACCCTGAAGAAGAAAATCTACTTAATATTTTTTGCAGTTGCGTAAATCCCGCCAAGTGACACTGACCTATCTCGGTCAGGTCGCGTTCCGGGATCAGCACTGCTCCAACCGGTGCCAGGGCAGGCCTTCAAGGTGAGTATGGCCAGCTCAGTAATTGCTTTGCATTATTGTGCTTGTCATCCTCATATCTGGACCTCACGGCTGCTTTCCATCAGGTGGAGTGAGGTCATTTTGACTGGCACTATAAAAAAACCCATTTGTTATCATCATTTAGCAAAATTCTGCACAGTGCCAACCCCTTTATATACGAACCGCTCCACTTGGCTTCTAACGTCTAAATTATTTTTATTTTACGTTTAGTAATATTGCTGAGTGCCATCAAATTATTTTACTTTAGTGCGACGATTTGAATTCGTTGGTTTTATTATTCTGTCTGTGCATAACCAAATGATCAAACGTTCAGTTCAATAGCGAGTATGTAGATCTATATCCATAACCACAGGCCTTAGTCTAGACAGTAGATATCCGGTCAGCTACACCTCTTGTTTTCTATCTAATTATCGGACTTCTTCTTCTGGTTGAAATAAGCTCAGTTCAATTATTGATTGATCTGGGTTTTTATTCTGCTTCTTTTAAATTTATCATTTAAATAAATAACTATTTTTGAATAATTGGCACACATCACAACAATTTAACGCCATGAAACACACTCAACAAAGAGCATTTCTGAACAGATTTTGAGAGTAAGGGCATTTTTTAATATTCCCTCATTCTAAATTTCTTGATTAAGGTAAACATCCAGAGACGATCCTCATTAGATTCACTACAAACCCATTGAAGCGATAAATTGTATCGGGAGTAAACAGCTGATTAAATTTATTACAACGATGCATTCTTTAGCAAGCCTGCATGGAAATTGGTTCCGACCATGCATAAATATCTATTAGGCGGCATTGCGAGATTAATATTTTTCAATGGGAGCATTTATATTATGTTTAGGGACGTCTGAGAACAAATGGGTGTGTAGACATCGACAAACAAGGGTTGGGACGGTTAGTTAACAGGAAAATGGAGATTTCAGATTTTGTTTACTTTAATTTCTTCTTTGCGAAACACCCGGGGGATTCTAAATATGCTGTTTGGATAAAGACATTGTTTTAACTGTGTGTGTATTCAGCTTTATTTCGCAAGTTTTTGCTGCTTTTGATTTTGATTCAATGTACAGTTGCTAAGTTTTGTTCAGCCAACTTTGAAGTAAGGAATTTTTCGGATTTTGAATCACGCTATTAAACTCGTATTATGTAACTCACAAATTGCACACGGGCAATAGAATTTATATGATTACAATACAATGCGCTGGCCGGAAGGCACGGATAGAGTCAATACACAAATTATCAAATTAGCATAATTAATCAAAGTTTTTTTTTTAAATTTAATATTTTAGACTTACCGTTTAGTTATATTAAGAGCGCTGGCTAACTCTATCATCGTAGGTTATCAAAATTGGGTTAATTGGCTAATGAAACCCATGGGTGGATTATATTTTTAGAAAACGTTAGTTAAGATGCCCTTTCCGGATAGTGCGTCGTATTTAATAACCTTAATTTCGTAGATGTTATCCCAAAAGCAGCACGCTTATTTTAAATTTCATAACGCGTTATTTTTGCACTTTACCATCCCTCCTCGACCCTAGGCGTCGTGAGTGTAATGCGAGGAAATGATATAGCTCCAAAGGTCCGATGTCAGACACTAGGTGGAATTCATACTTCGCGCGCGAGCCGAATGCAAACAGCCTAATTATACAATCCAAGATGGCGGCGAATTGGACTTATAAGTACGAAGTCAGGTGCGCTCCGATGGTTGCCGGAACTTCTTCTGGGTCTGTTTCAAGATATGCAAAGTTTTCTACGTCTGCGGATGACCATTCACGTATAATGTTGCTCGGTTTTACTTGGCCTTAACATGATTATGTCTTAACTTTTCTCCAAGTTTTGCACAGTGCACATTTGTTTTATATTAAAATGCCCACAAAATTATCATGTGGAGTTATTTGCAATGTTTATCCTAATTATATATATTTAATTATTATATAGGCATACTATAAGACAATCCTTAATTTTAAAAACCAGCTGTAATAGATGAATTTAAGTAAAAAGACAACTATAGAAATAACTGGAGGTCCCAATCACCCGTTGCCCTTTACTAGGCATCATGTTGTGATTTGATTGGTTGTTTGTTTGTATTGAATAGGCTCCGAAACTACGGGACCGATTTTAAAAATTCTTTTATCAATATGAAGCTACATTATCAGGGAGTGACATAGGCTGTATTTTATAATGATTACACAAAATATTCAGTAAAAAATAATAGTTTTAAAAATGAAGTCGTAGAAACGCGGACGAGATGTGCTGCTTTACCGACACCGCAACGTGCAATTACTTTTGAGATAACGAAGTCTGTCGAGGCAGCTAGTTAACTAATAAACTTATCCGATTTCTGGAACCTTGTGTTTTCGTTTGTTCAGTACATTAGGTTCCGATTAAATATTGGACGTTGAACCAAGAAACCAAAACTTTAGCTGAATTCAGACCTTAATAAAATTCACCTGAAGGCAAATTTAAACTCATTTATCTCGAGCACTCGGTATCAATAAATCGGAGAGAAGCGTCTTTATCGTTCGGTAAATACGCGTTTTCCCCAAACTTAAGCTTTGCTCGAAGTTCCGTTTCATTATATCGTTAGATAGGCTTAGGTCTCCGGTGAGTTATGGTTATTTGAATTGTGCGAAACAAAATAAATTTACTGAACGTGCTTTATAACGTTCTGCTCTTTGCATTTTTGAGTGCTTATTTCAGGCGGGATAAAAGTTTCCGTTATTTATGTGACGCCTCTAAGATTTAATGTGAAGTCAAACGGCGATAATGTGGGGTACGGATGAATATTTTGCGGACTGGCTGCGGAATGTGTAGGTACCTTAATGCGATGTTCGATTGTTTGCTTTTCTTTTCATTATGATTAATATTAAATTTTTTGCAACTTGCCTGTGGTTTCGTAGACAGTGATTAAAACAAAACATTAACTTTTGTTAGTTTTATTTTATCATATCATATTAGAACTTTATTCAGTTTATACACGAGGATTTCAAGCCTTAAATAATTAAATTGATTACTATTAAGTACTAATTTACCATAATTTAAAGAAAAGCTTTCACAATCTTCTTGTTTACACCTTTTTGCTTTTTTATACTTTTTTTCATCCGGCGCCGTTCGGTACCTACTTAGGTACTTGGTTGTTCCCTAAGGTTAAAATTTAGTAAATTCGTTGCTATCATCATTCAATTACAAAAACGTACGATGCACTGCGACGTATTGATTGATTATACCACTGCAAATTGATAACTGTATTCAATGTTTTGTAAATATTTTGCATTTTGTAAGTAGGTAGTTCATTTCTTTCATAACAACGGTTCTGCGGTTACTGCATAGAATAGGTATAAGTAGTACTGTTATATTAAATAATGACTTGGTTAAGGATGAAGGTATCTTATTTTGCTATAATATATCGAACGCTGAGAACTAAAATCGTTAATTAAATCGCGCATCAAACGCGTCACCTGAATAAGGTCTTAGATCCTGTTCATACCCAGGTATACGCGATCGATGCGTGTTTCGTTACACTGATCGCTGAGAACTAACAGGCTATTAGTCAAAACTATCGGTAAAAGATTACTAGTTAATCTCTTAACAACAGATGGTTTACATATTTACCTTCGACAGTAAAACTTTGACCATAAACAAAGTTAACAAATACTCATCAAATGACAAGGTCCATTTCGTGTAGTGTAACATTGCTTTATTATCCATAAGCGAGTCGCGTGCGTTACTATTTCCCGTGCGTTACCGGTAACCCGGGATCCGGGGCCGTTACTCGAGCCATTTGGCGTAATGCGCGGTTTGCTCGGATTGACAGCCCGGGTGAGCCGGGGCTTGGCGATAGCGAGGATGATATTCAAAATTATTTGATTTTTTTTCATTTTTCATTTGACTTTTCACTAAACAAAGAGGCACACTGTGATCAGAAGAACCTTAAGAAGATTTGCGTATCTTAGCTTAACGACTTCAATTGGAATAACAATTGTAACACACAAAACTCCTAATACGTTAGTAAGATATAATATACGCAGTATTAATAATGGTATTATCTTGGATGGAGATTTATTTGACAACCTCAGTTCACACCAAAACCACATTTAAATTTTTTGATCACAAACACAGATAGTGGTATTGAAATATTGGGTCTACGTTTTATTGCCGAACTTTTTATGTCATAATATTAAAATGCATAACATCGATTGGCAGAAACTTCGTTCCGCCGAAAATCTTTTAGCATCCACTCATTTAACATACACTCAAAATGCATAATTGTGTAAGGCAGAATCATCATAACGCCGAATTTTTATATCCTTATTAATCAAATTGCGCACGCAGAAACTTTACATGCATCCTTTGGCATACTTTTCTTAACTCATAAAAGTTTACATTCAGAGTCATCTTAATGCATACATTTCTCATTCTGCATGCATGCAAGCAAGCATGCAGCATACAAGCAAGCATGCAGCAAGCATGCAGCAAGCATGGTTTCTGTCACGGCTCCGGCGCTGCGAGGCTCCGGCGGTCCCACGTGAGCTTTTCGTCGCAGATGGTTTTTGCTCATCACCGCAGCTTCGGGCCGGCCAGCCTCAGCCGCGGCGTCGAGCTTTCAAACCACCTGCTCCTCAGCTCGCGGGCCGCCTCGTCCCTCCGCACCTACGCGGGCTTGAATTACACTCTAGGGGTAGGGCAGACTAGTATCACGGCGAAGGTTTGAAAATTTGGTTTGACATACTATTATTATTATAGGTACATAGCAGCAGAATGTCCAAATGAAATTCTACTGCCTTCAAAGTATGACAAGACTACGTGAAGTCAATTTTGCAGCGGTTCGTTTCTGTCACGTCAGTTTTGTAGTACAAATATTTTTTGGACCATTTTTATTCCCTACGTAATTCTGCTGCCCCCATAGTATGCCAAGTGAAATTCTACCAAATGATCGTTCGACTAAATAAACGTTATGCTAAACGAAAGTATGCGAAATGAAAATATGCTAAAGGAAATTATGCCAAATAAAATTCTGCTACGTGATAAGTATGCCTTCGGAAATTCGGCTATGTTAACATTCGGCGAAACGATGATTATGCATACAATTTTATATGCGTTTAAAATATTCGGCTAAACAAAAATATGCCAAGTGTGTTATGCCAAGTGATATTCGGCGTAACGAAATTCGGCCAGATAAAGAGAACCCTGAAATATTACTTTCCAATTGAGGTGCTAAAACTGAGAGCGGCTGCATATGGTGTCTTTGCAGTTGCAACGCAGTAACGTTTTTACATACGCGTGATCGTATCGCTACAAACAGATTTGACTAAATCCTCTATTTCTAATCATAAAATTGAAGAGGATACAGAAGCGCCGTTTTTCCATACAAACGTAGTTCCCTGTTTCCTCCCTGGATTTTGCTAGTAGAGGAATCATTTTTACCCAAATAATCCATTGCTACTATTGGCATGTCCCTATGTTTTTTTTAAATAAATTAATTACTAAAAGAGATATGAACCTTCAAAAAACGAAAAAAATGGCCAGATTTTCCGCTGTGTTCAAACATCCAGAAAAAAAAAATTACTTGTTTATTTTAAAAATAGGAAAACATAGGAACATGGCCACAGTCCTTCTTTAATTTTTAATGAAAAAAGTAACTTAATCGGTCATATTTCGGTATGGGATTAGGGGACTACGAAGCGTCGATTTTGTGTACTTTTGATAGGTAATTTCGGTCCGATTTGCATCTGTCTCTATTGCACTCTGCGAGGCGCTCGAGGTTTGCAAAAGACAGCAATAGATTTTACGAATGCCTTTTTTTCAATTCTCTCGAACGTGATGTGTCCCCTTAAGTAAAGCTTTCTAAGCCTTAGACTCGCCAACATTCAGGCCGCGTTTCATGAAACGCTCCGCTTCTCTAACTACCGCAAAACTAATGCCAGTTGGAATGTAAGCCCCAAACTGATTTAATGACGCTTATTTGGGATTCAAACCGAAATCAGTACAGGGGTATTGTACTATAATTTCTCGTTTATTTGTGGTTTAATGATTTAAATGTTCCAAAGATTTTAAATTGGTTTTAAGGTGTAACATTTTTAACTACTTCAAACAGGGTGATGTTAGATTAGTAAGTATGTAGTTTTCGACAATTAAAGTACCTACTAAGGTAGACGGGCTTATAAATAACTACCTTCTGGCCGCGTCTTGTTATGGACTTAACCTTCTGACGTAGCTAAATATGAAAAATACCCATTTACTTTTCTTAAGCCATAATAAATAAGATTGAAATTGGCTAAGCCGTTCTGGAAAGTTGTGAGATTTGGTGAATAACGAAAGAAAGGGACATTCAAACTTTTAATATAACCTAACTCATAAGTCTTCTGCACGCTATTATTCAAATTACCTATATGCAGATTCTACAGCCATTAAACAAAGTAATATCGTACTTTATTAAATAAATTAATCTCAAAATTAACTGTGCTCCTAAGCCTTCCGTGCATCCGAATTTATTTGCGGATAATAACCTCATAACTGGTAAAACAAGGCATGTAGGGGTCCGTGTCGGGAAACGGTGGATTAGACGAAAATGTGAAGTGGTTCCGTGGATGCCGGCGGCGTTAGCCAGTTCCTCTGGACCCCTAAACATGTCCGCTAGTGCAATGTTATAACTATTAACCTCAATAGGGTAGTCGTGTTACATGTAACTTTGACCGACTTCAGGTATACATAGGTATGTCCTATTAATACAGGGCTTACCAAAGATGGATTTTTAAGGGAGTGGTTCAGAATCCAGTTTAGAATATAAGAAAATACATTTAATGAAACTTTGTTTCGAAGGGTAATAAGATGAGATACCCCATAATCTAATTACCAACACCACTTTGCACCTGGAATTTGATAATATAGTCAAAGGAGATAGTAGTCAATATGCACCAACGTATGTTATAAATAAAGGTTTTTACTCGTAGTTCATAAAATTTTAAACGTTTTTACTAACCTCTAAAACTTTTAGCAATTGATCAGCCTTCCTATCGTCATGTTACCATTCGGGGTAACATGGGTAAAAAAACTATAAAAAACGAATGGACATCGTTATTAGGACCTTATAAAAGCGAAGAGTTCATTCTAAATTGGCAATGCGGAAGCAGTATAAGCTCCGGCCGGTGAACCCACAACTATCTTTCGCTCGCAGACTCCACTATAATCCGCGATAAGACCCGCACATTTACATTCAATTCTAATTTCGGAACACCCATTCCCACTCGCCTCTGATTGCCTGGTGCTTGTCAGGTCTGATTAAAATACTTGGTGACATGGGATTGTGTGTTCACAGTCGGATTTGAGGATTAGATTGTTGTCAATCGGATCGAGTTTAAAACATGTAGCAAAATGAGATTAAACTGTTTAAGGACGATTCAAGTGAATCCAAAAGTTCTTTTTGATTAATTAACTGAAATTAAAAAATATCCTGCTTCGACTCTCTTTGTTAAATCCCTAGTTAAATCTTGACTCTCAACATCTGATTGCTCCTAATTTTTATAAATTAGGAGCAATCAGATACTCTACACACATACACTTTCTCGGGAATGTTAACTACGCCAAAAATTAAGAAGGAAATTACAGTGCAGTGCATCCATTTAAATAGTGTTATAAGACTGATCAAGTTTTTTATGAATACTTTCTGTATGAAGTTCAATTATCGTTCATCCCAAATGTATCTACGTTTCAAAGGCTTCAAAAATATGTAAACAAATCATTAACCACGAATACAATATACAAGTCAACAAAAAGTGATCGAACTCTCGTATAAATTAGTGGCTAATGTGTATTGTAATTTGTTTTGACTGTAGGTAACTACATTAAAAGAGTTTTTTTTACAAAGTCATAGCATAAAGTAAAGTCGAAGATAACGAGCCCAGACAATATTCAGGGAATATAGTATGCTCAATAGACTAGTTTAGTTATCCTGCTGCAAAACAGATCTAGAAGTTAAAAACTCTCAGAAATCAATCACGAACATACTTTCTCTCCTAGTTGCAAAGAATACACAGCCAAACTTAAACACAACTCCGTAGCTACATAAAAGAAACGTGGACATAAAATTAAACATTTTAAGGGCAAAGGGCACTTAATTGAGTTTGTTCAGGACAAAACAAAGAGCTGAAACTTTTTAAATTGAGTGTCCGTGAAGTGTTGGCAACATGTTGATCTTTTCGACGGGGCCTACCTGACGACCCAAGTTAATATTTTCTTTGGAAGAGCACTTACAGTCCGACTACCGTTTATTTTCTTATGTAAATTGAGTAAAAATGGATAGGATGAAATTTAAATATATCATTATTTAAACTACCATAGTTGTATAATACTATATTCCCCTTAGTATAAAGATTTATCCATGTCCCTTGACTGCCTCAAAGTAAATTTTCTTAAAATGTAGGTATCCTACCTAGTACTTACTAGGTAAATTATTATTGTAACTGTAAATTATTGCGTATTCATTAGCTTAAGCTAATGATGTCTCATAGTCAAAAGTATGTCTCGGGTTTACATACAGTCTTTGCGTGGTGTGCGTTCTTCGTGTTTCCTCATTAACGAACGTAAGTAATCATAGATCAAAACAGTAAAATCTCAAACCCCTGTGGTTTTCCAATATAACATTGACTACAGACTTACACTACACACATAAAAACAAAAACAGTTAACATTTTGTACCAAAATGTCCACAAATAAGTTAGAGACAAACTTTTTTACTATCACTCGATATTTCCATTACACCTATGATGGAATGTTACGGCTTGTGTTGCTAGGGGAAGTTGATATTTTTTATCTTTTATTTAAAAAGTTTGGTTATCGAAGAGAAACTCGTATATTATGAGAGGAATTTATTGCATAATACGTGGCTTACTCATACCTGTGTAAAAGGGATGTCATCGATATCAATATAATAATTTTAAATGGATTTTGTTTTCAAATACATTGCATGCCTTATAACTATAATAGTCTAAGGCCGTAATAAAATTGACTGATTGCACATGATAATGCAACAATTCAAATAGCTTCAGCTCTCATGTAAGTAGCTGCGTTCTGCTGGTCAACTGCATTTCTCGACCTCATGGCCGCTTTTTATCCAATGATGTGAGGTTAACTTGAAGTTAGGAGTTTAAAAAATCTACGACATTATTATTTGGTTTTTATTTTTTTTATATTGCCCGTCAAGATGACCTCACCTGATGGAAAGCGGTCGTGAGGTCCAGATATGAGGTTGCCAAGCCCAGTCATTCAAACGAATCACTGGGCTGGCCAACCTCACCTTGGTACTTTCTTAATTATATTGGCAATAATGACACAAATTCGAAATTAAGATTTTCTAATGTTCATATCACATGTTAACCAACTAATTTGTTATTTGTGTAACTAAGGTTACTGAAAAGTGGAACTGTCTAATAGCTATCTACGTATTTGAGATAATTTTTTTCATAAAATGTAAACAAACCCAGGAAAATGTAATCTGCCGCTTTTTTCTCATGATTTACGTTTATTGTAACTCTTCCATTCTGTTACCAAAGTTTTCGTAAAGTTTATGCAATCCGCAATTTTTTACCTCCCAAAATGTCAACAAACGAATTAATTGATTAGCCTAAACTCAGAAACAAGCCTAAGGATAACAAAGTAGCCAAGGTTTATTGTACTTTCTCAGGGATTCTTTGCTTTAAGGCAAAGGAATAAGGTTTAAAGTAGTGGTGATACTTTTTTTCGTGGTTGTACTTTCTTTAGTAATTAATGTTGAAAGTGAAAAATCTTGCCAAACTCCCCAAAGTGGGTATACCGTTTACTTCTTCTCCAAATTGGTCAAATTTTTCTTGTGGAAACTTTCTGATTCAACCCCTTTCTTTGGCAATCAAGCAATTTTTAGGACGCCCACGCGATTTGAGTAGATTAGCTGATGTACAGAGACAGGGAAAGTATTGAAAAATATCGTCTCTATTCACCATATCGTAATGATGAATTTAAATCTATGTTTGTCAGGTTTCAAAATGTTTTTTCAGTTTTTTTGACCACCGAGTGCTGAGTGCGAGTTTTAGTGAGAGAAGTGAATTTGCAAGCAAAAAAACGCGAAATTGTAGATATTGAGTCAGCGTCATCTAGCGGCCTTAATGTTGCCCGAATTTGCCGTTAGATGGAGTTGACTCGATTCCATACTAATTGACATTTACGTTCTCGCAAAACGTGATGATGAAGTCATTCACTTCTCTCACTGCAACTCACACTCGGCACTCTGACTTTCAATATTACTTATTATTCTTTGTTGTTGTGTTGATCTTGTTCGATAAATTGCTGACTAGTTTTTGCCGGCGACTTAGTTTCTTTTACTTATTAGAAGAAATAAGTATTGATAATCACAATGTTGTGATTTCATTTTACATTTGCATGCTGAGTTCTCTTGGATTTCAATTCTGTTAAAAGTTAAATGAAGTTAATAAATAGAGGAAAGCATTTACCAAAACTGCTAAAAAGCGCCAGAGGCAGGTAACATGACTGTGTGTTTTTCTCTTTCTGGTGAGTAGTTAATGAATGAGAAAGGGATTAAAAAATAATTTTACTAATTTATGGTTTCAATCACCCATCAATTGTTGTTGATTATGGTATGAGATGTTATTTTAACAGTACAACTAACCTCAGAAGTAAATATCTCCGATGTTTGCCTTCACAAACATGCTTTTTCCAATTCTGTGACTTTTCCTCAGAAGGATAAAAAATACTTCTCAAACTGTCAGTACTCTGTGCAACAAAATCAGACAAACACAATAATAATGGGTGGCGCGCAAATACAATTAGGTTAATTAATGAATTAAGACTCGCCGAGTTTCTTTATCTCGTTATTAATTTGTCTTAAGAGCCGCGAACCCAGACGTCTTACAAATGAGAGCTGCTCAAATATTTGTTGAAAACTTACCGAATTACTTAACTCGATGGAATTGGCACACCTACCCTTTGAGACGTTACGCACTTGTACAAGTCTGGTATTGGATTAAATTATTTCATTAGATATAAAACTTAGACGTATTTATGGATCAGGAGTGGAGAATATTGTAAAGGCATATTTAGTATTTATTCGTAGTAATTATTGCTTTCTGTTGTTATAAAAGATTAATCTGTGAGAGTATATAGTACGGTAGCAAAAAATCTATTAAAATAACTGCAGTAATCAGACTGTTCAAAGTCAACATATCAGAGTTTCGTTACTGCAATTTATATTCAAAATAATTCATAAATTTTGATAGAAGTACCTTAAGCCTGGCCGTAAAGTCTCCAATTGTGGCAGGCCGCGAAAGTGTGCGTCACCACAGATCCGTAAGAACATGACTTAGTCATATTTTAGCCAATTAACTGCAAAACCATAATATCACGAAAGTTTGTGAGGATGTATATAGGTATGTATGTGTGTGTGTATGTTTGTTACTCTTTCACGCAAAAACTACTGAACGGATTTAAATAAAACTTCACAGTAATACAGCTACAGCCGACATCAGAATAACACATGGGCTACAATTAATATAGATTTTATGTAATTAGGCCATAATAAATAACGATAACGCGAACGAAGCCGCGGGCGGTAAGCTAGTTTATTATAACTAGGGACATAAAGCACCACTAATAGACACTTTCAAATCGACTTTTAAGTCCATGATATTAACATACGGCATATGACACGCGTCGTCTTTAAAGACGCTAACAAATGGCCGAAAAGAAAATAGCATCAATCAGGGTCAGGAAGCTGTATGATTTGAATGTAAAGCATCTAAACTCTTGAACTGTGAAATATATCACTCGAAAATGTGTTATATGTCCTGGCGATAAGAGTGAGTGGTTTGCTGAGGAGTTCATGAGGTGTGTCGAGGCATGTGAGCTCGTCATTAGTCATAAAGAGGGGGGTGTGAATGCTGAACGCCTCCAGCACGTGATCGGAAACCCTGATGATGCTTTGCTGGGATATCATACTCACTTGTGGGAATGTCAAGTGGAGTCGTTTTAGGTGTGATTGTTGATAACGAAGTACCTAATTTTTAAGCGAGAATAAAAAAAAATGTATTATGGTAACGGATAAACAACTGAGGTTCATTTGAAGTCTGTGTAAGAATGACGATATCGTTAAAATTAAATGTTTTTTGTTTTTTATTTTTGTTTTTGCTTGTTTGTGTACATGTACTTGAAACATAAGAGTGTTTATGAGATCCCCAATGCTATTGCGAAAAAAATAATGGCTTATTACTTAACCTGCTTCTCGAGGATTGAATAAATCTTAGTACAATCGCATGTTTTTCGTTCTCATAAATTGCAATAAGATCGTAAACCAGTTTGAATTGAACTTGTTTTTACTAAAATATTTATATCCGTTATTTTATTATCCTTTATTATCACTAGCGACAGCGTCTAGGAAGTGTCGAATAAATTGCCAATAATTACATTACCGCGAGAGTTTTGCTGCCACCTCACCGTTTGCGCATTTTTCTTCCACCTCGGAAGCCCATAATTCCTAATGACATGCAATAACCGTACCCCCAATTTTCGACATAAACCCGCCATAACAATATCGACATCAGCGAATTTTTTACCCCGTATATTTTAGGGTTCCATAAACGAACGGACCGAACGGAGATTGATGCTTTATTGTTTTACTGTTTGGCATACCAAATCGCAACTGCAATAAACTATGCAGTATTTTACTCTGGTTTAATGGTTTGCCTAAAGCTCAATATTTAGAAAATTGAAACCATTGTCGTAGGTATCTACTTATTTTAAGGTTTCTGATAATTTTGTTATTATTATTTGCAATAAAGTATTTATTCGGATAGAAGTCAGATAAAACATAAGTCATAGAAATAAGAAGTCATATCAGCTATAATCTCAAATTACATACAGTCGTGTAAAAACAGATACAGGTCATGTGAAGAAAGTATTTATGGTGTTAATTTTGTTTTATCGAGAGTTGGTTGTCTGCGTTACAAATAAACCTCTGTTTCATCATCAAAGTCGCCAAAACTTCCCCGTTTCATACCAAACGTTTAGGGTGCCTACCAAATGAGATTGTTTATGTATATTCGGAGCGCTTCGTATACGGAATCCGTGTCGCTCGATTGTCGATCCCCCTTGGACGGTTTTATTTTATTCGAGAATAAGTAACACTTGGGCGTAATCAAAATTTGGGAGCTCGCCTCGGCTGTTTATCGGCCACTCAATTTGGTTTTCACCGCAGCGCTGATTTCACTCCGCATAAGGAATGCCAAATGTGTTGTGGGGTAAGGAATAGTTATGGACACGCTCTTAACAAATTTTTGATTTTTGTTCAAATTATGAAGCTAAAATTTTAAATGAAGTACTTTACATTGGATTTTGGTGGATGCACATGGCCTTCGACCGGCCTCTACTCTGGAAGAGTCTATGTTCAACAGAGATGTTCAATAGCTGGTAATATAACGTTGATAGGGATTCATCATGATCAAAATCATGACGTGACATGCTCATAAGTTGTTAAGTTTTTCATAACAAAATATGTTCAAACCAACAAAGGTTGGTATCGTAAGTATTTTTTATCAATTAAACACAGTCCAATATTTACAATACCTCTGCCAGAGGTTGTCTAATACTCGTATATTTTTATGGCACATTTAAGTTTCTAATTTATGCTTTAACCTGCTGTATTGTTTGTTTAACCTTATAGTAGCTTGTATACGTGAAGTTTTTCATTGGGTATTTGTTAGTTTATTTCTAAATAATTTATTTAACATAATATTTAAATTTTACTTTTACTTTTTAGCGGCATGTCCACTGAGAAGCAGACAAAGCAGCACTAGCTTTTGCAATTTCAAACTGATATATCCCTTCCGATTCGCCACTTCTGAATTCATCTAAATAACACTCAATCCTGCCTGACCACTGGTCCGCCATTTTTATTTATATTCCTCTCAGTCCCGAGGGATTTCAATTGTCAAAACCTTCGAAACCCAGTTAGTGAAGAAGGGTGCGGTATTTTTTATTCATGGCATTACTGGCAGTCATCTTAGAAGTGATTTACTATTTGGATCGTATTGTAATATAATCTAGAACTAAAATTGTGGAGAGTTTGTATCTTTACCTGAGGATTAATGATTACTTCTAAGAATACTTTAATCATTTACTTTTACCATACCAACTAAATAAACGTACAAATTATGTGAGCTCCTAAATATTCGAAAAGCTAGCACGAAGTCAAACATTTTACCACCGATAAAAAAAATATTGAGATCAAATTACGAGTAGAGAGTGCTCACATGGATTCACAGGTTCTAACTGGAGTGCTTTACTCCCAGGCTTTGATCTTACCATGATAATATAGCAGAGGAGCATATTCACGTTAGACATTTAAGTACCAACTTTATTATTTAATACAGCGCCTAGAAGCTCCCATGCTAGAAGGCGGTTAGGATCGCCGGTAGCCAACGTTCAGGCGATGTTGGCATGACGTAATTTCTTAAGAATACACGTCCAAAATTCATTTTTGCTCTTGCAGTGTCAAATTATAAATCCATAGCTTATACCATTTTCCTTCGCCAACTAATTCAACCAATTTTGCTTGCTTACTTAAAGGGCAAAATAACCTCCAACAGCCTTTATTTAATTACCAATTTGAAGACAAACCCCACAGCCCGTAATAACAACAAGAAATAACATTCGAGTGCCCCGCACACATGAGTCATGGGGCCGTTGAAATAATATTATCGTTACCGACTCTTACTCAAGGAAAATCAACATAAAGTGAATAAAAGAAAATTATGAATCCCGCGGAAATAAATTACCCGGTGTTGGCGGCAAAATAACATCACCATTTGAATGCCGTTTATGCTTTATGGCTTTAAGTTGTACAGATATATGAAGCACTGAGCTCTCAGCGATAAAACGAAATAGATCACGCGAGCGTGTGTATTTAATGTATTATAAGCTAACTGTGCAATGCTCTTCTTTCGATGCAGCTTCATTAATTGACGCCAATGATTTTCTACAACCGGATTATGCACGCTATACAATTAAAAAGCTTAAACATGTCATGCGCCACAATGACATCCTGCTTTTTGTCTTTCTGGCTGGTGTATCATATGACTGTGAGGATTAGGAATACATTGTAGTTTAGGAAAAAAAATCCCCCGACTGAGCGCTTATGCGAGGTCCGTCTATTTCAAATGTCATGGGTTCACGTTCTACCATTATGGCAAAACGATGTCAAAATCTATAAGTTTAAATTTATGTGTATAATTGTGTACAAACTCAATTCAAATGGAGAATTTCCATCAATAAAAAGCTAAATTTGCGTCTAATAGTGACATACTTACTTGGTTTTAATACCAATGACTTAAGTGGTCTATTTCGCTTTATATCTATGTTTGAAGCGCTGTGCCTTTTATGGCGCTTGAGAGCACGTATACAGCATAATTTTTGAGTTGTTTGTTGCGAAGTAATAAATAGGTACTTGAGAATTTGGGAGTCTGAAAGTTAATGGCATTGAATAGTAAATGTACGCACAGCCTCTTTTTATTGCATTGCGAGTGACATATAACAAAACTTTACATTGTAACAAAAGTAATCTAAAGACAGGTTACCAAATCACTATTTTTTCTGAAAGGGTTTCCTGAAAGAGTCCGTTCCTAGCAATGATAAGGGCGTCCAAATTGCATTAATTTTTCTAATTAAATACTGCTGTTATTTTTATTTGTACAATTAAGTATATTATGTAATCTTAATTGTTAAATATATTTTTTTAACTTCAAACTTAATAAGTTAGAATCAAGTCAAATCAACAGTTCAAATAAATTAAAATCAAATAGGCAGTTAATGTTGGCAATGTTCAATGGAATAGCTTATTTAGGTGTGGCAACTTATAGAAGTTAAAATCACTATAGAATGATGTTGTCACGTCATGAAAACTATTGAAATTCTGGTTTGAAGCCGGGTATTACTAATTTATTTCAGATTGTGACAGTAATTGCGCAAGTGTAAGTATCCAGTACTTCACAAAAAAGTAACAAGACAGTGCGAAAAAAGAAATGCCATGATTACGCCTACACGCATCAATCTCCCAAACGTCGATTTTTCCTCTCACTCGTAATGCTCCGTCATCAGTTCCTCCGTTGATAGTTTTCCCATAAATGACCACCTCGGGGTGGCAATAAAGCCTTCCTATCTCCGCAGTTTTCCAATACACTGGCCTCGGCCAACAATTATCTAAATAGCCATCTACATTCTTACCCCTTACGTTTGTTATTACCGGTCAATTTATCCGATGTTCGCAAATCTCAGCAGATCCTCGGACTCATGTTTGCTTGGTAGATTTGCCGATAGTGGAAGCGCTTGGAAATAAAACAGGGGATTTTTGGCAAGTTTAGCAACAACTGCACTAAAGCTGATGTGAGTTATGTTCTATAGCCATTTCCAATCCATCTTTCTAATTCGACAATGTTAAATAATTTAATAAATCTCCATTAATAAAAGGCAAGTATGGCTCTGAAAAAAGAGTTTGCTGTAAGTGTCCCTTTTAGGTATTAATAACAAAAATTTTAACAAAAAAAAACCAGTTTCAAAAAAAACTATTCCAAAACAAAGCACTAAAAAGTAAAAAAATAATTGCGTATTCTTCTAAAACTTATACGATAATATAATGTAGGTACAGTTATTGTTATTGTTGGAGTCGGTGTCAGCCAAGGAAACACTACAATATACCTAGCAATATACCCATTTCTTACATATCACGTTTACGTACGAGTATGTATGTAGGTAGTTACAAACCTCCAATACTCGTCTCTATAATTAAGACAAATAGCTTTTAGGTTGACAACTGCAAGGACTTTTTTACTGTGATATTGATATTGTTGACATTTGAGGAAATTATCGAAGCATTGATCTATCCTCGAAAAGAGATTTAAAAACGTGATTTTCTAGATTACGCTTCTTAATCTGTCAATAACACTGTTTTAAAAACAATTACCTTTGCAGTTACGGAAAATCAAACAAAAACAGTACTACTTTTGAGCATCTCTTAAAAGCATTGGTATGTTCCAAGTTTGAAATGTTTCTTCAAATCACTAAGAGACGTGACTGACATAGCGGAAGCGTCCCAACTTGGCTGTTTAGCGGCACCTGCGACGGCCATCGTCTCATAATATTCGGCTTAGCACCGCTCCGCATGCATAAACGTAGAAACATAGGGGACGAAGTTTCTGACTGACACGCTTAGGGCGTATGCTAAAACGCGCGGGTCTCACACACGCGTGTCTGTACTGAATAATAGTATGACTTTAGACGGGTTCTTTCTTCTTCTTTCTTTCTTTTCAGTTCTTTGTTACTTTTCAGCCTATAGCAGTCCACTGCTGAATAGCCTCCCCCAGGACGCGCAACAAAGGCAGATCTCCCGTTTTCGCCATCCAGTCACTACCAGCCACTTTCTTTAGGTCGTCGGTCCAGCGTCCCGGTGGACGTCCTGACTCGAACACCCATCTACTCCACCGACCATCAGTTCTGCGACAGATGTGACCAGCCAAGTTTGCTACGGCGGCGAGCTGCTCATACAATTTTTCGATACAGGCACGCGTGCGTGCGACCTGCGCGAGTTTTAGCGTACGCCCTTAGCATTTAGGCGGTTCTTACACTGCTCCGCACTATTTGTTAAGGGTAGATACGTACGGCAGTGCATTGAGATGTGAGCGAGCTATACAGCTCCGGCACCATTCTGGAGAAATGGTAGTTGGCTTCTCTGACGTCCCCAGCGGTGATTGAAGCCGCTAGCGATCTTTGGATGCGCGTGGTGAGCGACTATAACTGCTCCGCTACCATTCTGGATAAATGGGAGTGGGTAATGCCACGGGCTACTCGCCTATGAGTACCATAATGTGTAATGCATTGTGCATTGTCCTTTGTGGCGGCAGGACCTACTGCAGATGGTCCCTGGTACACTTCACGGTGTGCTAGGAATAGTGTGCCTTTCTGCATAACCGGGAGGTTGGTCGGGGGGGCCACTAAAATAAATCTCAGTAGTTTGGGAAAGGGTCTTGCTGAATGAAGTATAACCTGATGAATGTCACATAATTCTGGTGACTGCTTCCACTTCGACTCGGTTACAGGCGATATTCGTTCTTGTATGTTTTCTACCCCGCTCAAAAGCCTGTGCGATTCCTTATTGAACGACTTGAACCCGGGACCGGGATACATGTGTAAACACTAGGGCGGTGTTTTATTAAAACTGTAGCGAACGTTTAACCCCTCGTTGTGATGGTAAAACAACGAACGTGAAATATTGGTTAAATAGGCAAATGCAGTTTTAAAGTATCATTTCACAAATAAGATCGAAGATAAAAAAGTTCAGGTTTCCATTTGATCAAGTGGCTTACCTTGGCTGTTTATTCAATAGAAAAACAAATAACAAATAACACTATTGGGCACTAGTTCAGTTCTTCCATCGCAATTGGTTTTCCTTAAAAAACTATTTGTCCCAGCTGTTTCACTACCATTTAAGGAAAAATAGTCGTTTGTTTGTACACACCTTTTCGCAGGTGAGAAGTGTAATGGCACGTCTGCACTTTCCACCGGCGGGGACCCAAATTTCTCATGCGCCACTGGTCTCCTGCTCCGAATTATGACGGTCAACTGACCACCGGTCTAAAACGCCCCTAATCATACGCACAAATACTCCCTTTAAAGATAAATCTGGGAATGCCCGTAGATTTTGCATCATCTGATTACTTTATTGTCCATGCTGGAAGCAAACAATGGTCCTAGTAACTTAGACAAATGCTTAGGAAACTGTAAAAGATACGGTGTTTGTAAGGGTTGAAGTCTGAAAACGGCTGACATAGTTGAGCAATCGTAATATAATTATATACCTCTTTTTGCACTGAATTCAAATTCTGAATGACTTAATTCACAAACTGGGAAATTCTTAAAAAAAAATGCATACAATGTGTGGAATATTTTACTGACTTGGTTTTGACCGGGTACCCCAGTACAAATAAAAATGTACGGAACATTTGTGTTTAAATTTAAATATGCCCAAGTGATTTTCAGCTATTGAACAAAATTTACCTGTATCCTTATTCAATTCATTAGATATTTAATTAAAAATTTGAAAACAAAAATGAAAAACCGTAACAAGGCATTGAAATCGGGCACCATTCAAAACTTCACCTCCTAATTTCCCAAACGTTTAATAAGGAGCATTCCTTACATGTTTTATTAGCTATAACAACACTGTGTGTTTGCCTCAATGGCTGTAGGGCCATAAAAGCCGCGATTGTGTCGTCGAGCGGGACCAACTTGTGAATTCCCCAAGGGAACGTGTCGCGAACACAGTTTTACGGCGAAATTAATATGGCAAATTAATGCCACCCGAAGTATAATTTTGGGGCTTCTTGCAACGTATGTATTGTAACATCCTAGGGAGGGTTTTGTAGAGATCAGTTTGAAAATTTGGAAAGCGGAACCATTATCCCCTAATATAAGCACCCTCGAAGATTTTTTCCCTTTAAAATGATCATAGAACATACTGAAATATATGTGTAGGACCAAGGTGAATATTTTCTAGTTTCTATCTGTCTATGGTAAAAAGGCCATTTTAAAATAGCTAAAAATTTCATTTAATTGAATTATTATATTCAGCAGTGAATTTGTTATGGTCGAAGCTGATGATGATGATAATAATCAAATTAGTGAATACCCTCGTTGCCTTGCTACGGAACTCGTAGCACAAACTCTTACGCTTTCCCGCGTTTTTCCATATGGAAATGAAGAACGTACCGCAAGACAACAGTGGTATGCTAATTAAAGGAAAACACGGTACGGTGTGTTTGTTCTGCCAGCGAGACAGAGACCGTTAATGGTTTCGGGTTTAGAAAAAAGTGGTCATCGGTTTGTGGCAGTTAGGATTCCATAACGTGGCTAATTTAGACTGTATGGCTAGCAATGAAGTTAAAGTTTCACTGCGATTTTAAAGAAAACATATATTAATATTTTGTGTTTAAAAAAAATTGCTTTACCAATTTTGCAATATTTTTATTTATTGTTTCATTTATGTGTTAAGAGTTGATGATTCCTACCATTTAATGAATCTACTAATCTTACTTATATTATAAATGCGAACGTTTGTGAGGATGTATGTATGTGTGATGTATGTTTGTTACTCTTTCACGCAAAAACTACTGAACGGATTTAGATGAAACTTTACAGTAATACTCCTTATAAATCGGAATAACACATAGGCTTCAATTTATAACGATTTTATGTATACATGTTACAGAAATGGAGGTAACGCGGGCGAAGCCCCGAGCGGAAAGCTAGTAGGCTATATTTTATGGTTCGGATTGACAGTAGTGACATATAAATCAATCA
Source organism: Udea olivalis (assembly GCA_947369235.1). Classification (NCBI taxonomy): domain Eukaryota; kingdom Metazoa; phylum Arthropoda; class Insecta; order Lepidoptera; family Crambidae; genus Udea; species Udea olivalis. The sequence goes on from OX376348.1 coordinate 8,017,066, forward strand.
TTTTAAGATTGTTATTGGAGTCAACCCAGCTTATAACAAGTAGGTGTCCGTCTTCGCCCGCGTAGACTGTTTCATCTGTCAAAATATAGCCTATGTCATTCGCCAATAATGTAGCTTCTAGTAGTTTCGGAGCCTATCCATTACAAACAAACAAACAAATAAACGATCAAATTTTTCCTCATTCTAATATGAGTATAGATATAGAAAACGACACGTGTAGATGTGCTTTTCTACTCAGATAACTTGATTAACAAAGTAATACTTACAACCTACTTACGACCCAAGCGAAATGCATAGCACTTACAACAAATTAGGACATGTTACACGTTTAATAAACAAGTAAAACAAATAAAGAAGGCCTCCCTTCTTCCAGTAGTCGTTCCCCTTTAATTACTGGAGTTAAAGTCCCAAGTTACATGAAGAAGGAACATGCGACTTCATGGCTGCGATTCATCACGACAATTGAGCGCGTGGGAGGATCTGGGCAAAAACTTAGGTGAGATAATGGGTTTAATTTCGCTTTTTTTAAGGACTCCCACGGTAATATGCGAGGAAATTCAGAATAATTACTTGCTCTCAAACAAAGTGTAACTTAAAGTAGAGCAACTTTTTAACTGCTACCGTCCAATATCAATAGGGAATACAAGGGACTGTGAGAGCTATACAGTTTTGAGAGACATTGAAGAATTGCGGCCTGAAGTCTGTTATTGAAACCGCACTCAGGTTTAAACAGTAGACTGATCTCAAAATAGTTACTTTTAGGCCTGAGATAGGAAACATCCAATGTTATCACTGCGATTCGTCACGATTGAGCACTTTGGAGGCGAGAAGACTTTAATTTCGCTACTTTTGTAGAAAAATCACGTGAGAAAATGAGAACTAACGTTTTTTTTAACTTTAGGAACTTACAATATGGAATCCGCTCCCTGCAAAGGATATAATAAATTTTCCTACGGAGGCTAGATAAAAGGCCGATCTCGCAATTGTAGCGCACAACGCTGCGGTATGCGGCATGCGGTGCCGGACATGTAATCGTATGAAAAACGTCAAAAATAATATCTTGTTCCGTCGCAGTATGCGTCAGCGGTTCCATACAATATGTGTCCAGCCGGCAACGCATACCGCATAACGCAGCGTTGTGCGTTACGATCGCGAGACCAAAGCTTAAGGCTAAATGCTATTTAAATTTAGCCAACCCCCGATTTTGGAAACATTGATTTATCTCACCACCTCAAGATTAATATCAATATTGTAACAATACAAACCGGCTGGCAGGAACACAATTGTCCCATAATATTAATACGGTAAGGGGGTGAATACAAAATTAACATCCTACCTTTGCAAACAGGCAAGACACCGTCTCACGATGTTTGCCTTGTAAGCCCGATGAATCTTAATCTTCCTGACTCAGGTCGCCCTCAAGCCGCCCTCAGCCCGCATGTAACTTAATAGGCACCCTCGGCCTAACTTGCCTATAATTGTTTGCCTTCGATATTGTCTACGTCCATGTATTCATTGTTTGGATTTCTATATTTGCGGGCAAATAACATTTGGAGCTTATGCGTTTGGATAACTTGGGCAGACTTACACGTTAATTGAATGTTTGATGGTACTCGTATAATAAGTGTTCACTTACATAGTGATGATATTTCCTGAACACTGTTTTTTATATTTACGCGAACACTACACATAGATAGATAATAAAACGGATTTCACTGGCGAGTTCATTTTTTTCAAATATTTGTCTGTTGGCTAGAACCGTGGCAATGTTATTGCATTAGCGAACGCAGAAGTAGTGTGTTTTTAATGTCTGCTACAAGGTATAAGACCAATATTTTCTCAAGGGTGTTAACTAATTTGCGGATACAAACAAGAGGAGGGCCGCGGGAGAACGTTAATGTACCCGGAACGCCTTCGGCGCGTCCTCAACTGGACCTCTCGAGGGGACAGTCTATTAGAAGTGCTGAGGAGGACATTATACTCTGTGGTTTCAACCGATTGTGTATAAATTCCATATGGTAGTATGTTGTTGTTTTTTTGAAGAATGGACCAGGTAGCTAGGCAAGCCCGCTCCATCGTTGATCCGTCCCTATCTATCAGGAGTGATCGTGGTCAAATACTAGTCCACTATGCGTTGGTGCAATGGGTCCTGCCTATAGTGCTACAAGTTCCTTACCCAGGACCAATATTTGTGTTATTATGACACATTAACAACATTTACATCGTATTCACTTATCCATTTGCAAATATTTAAGTATATGTCAGCCTCTTGAACTCATGGTAGGTACAGAGGCGTTCACATAAAACCAATTTTGCAATGGTTTTGTAAAGGTTGATGTGAACGCCTCTGTACAAGCTGTAGTCACTTCGTGATCTGAGTGTTAGCTGCCTTATTTTTACACAAAAAAGTCTTCAATACCGTCATGCTTTTCCGCAGTATACTAAACAGGCGTAACAATTCCATAAAGACACAGATACTAATTTGGGGCTACAAACTTAAGGAGGGTCAGTAATGTGCTCGCAACGCCTCCGGCCCGTGACTTGACCACCGGGGGCGCTCTATTAAAGTGCTAAGAGGGACATTACTGTTCCCTCTTGGGTCCTGTCAGCTGAGTTAATGTCTTAATTGTCCACCGTTTTTGCACCAATAATTGGGGTAAATTTGGCAAGTGCCACGTTAGAGGATTATACGCAATGAATATTTTTTTAGGTAGTAATAAGAAAGGCATCGTCTTATTTAAAAAAAATAAACACTTTGTTAGTTCTCTAGGTACCTGGCACTTAAATAAAAAAATTAGGTTACTATCTTGAGAGCTAATAAAAATGTTATTATTGTGATTTATGTTTTATAATGTGTGATAATCCCCGTAATTGTTTTGTTTGTTGATAAACATGTAATTATTGTTATTATTTTTTTCCTTTTGTATTGAAATGTAATATGATAATTTATTGAAAATTAAATTTAACAGTCACGATGATAATTATAATGTAAAATTTATGGAAATGAATTTTAGCAATCTATAGAAATGATTGTTTCTATAGATTTTGTTCTGATTGTTGATGCTTGTATAATTTATAATTCAAGTTTAAAATAGCCCCTCTTTCAATATATTTGCGGCGCCCTACAGGGTCCATAATTGATACCACAACATTTAAGCCCACTATCTCAATGTACATTATGATTTGCAATAAAGAATTGAATTGAATTGAATTGAATTGAACCAACAGACATAACAAAGGGTCAGTCACTAGGATCAAATCTCTATTATGAAAATAAGTTCCAAGCGACTGATGAGTTGGTTATTTCGCGTCTCCGGTGAAGTTTGCTTACTAACGACATCGTCATAAATATATTTTTTGTATTCATTATGCTGAAAAAATCTTTAGCTACTTGGTTAATGTATCAGACAGGGCTCGCATTCGCCACCTTAAATAAATAGGTATGAAAGGTGCCGAACCCGAGGGCCTAGGGCTCGAATTGCAAAAGTTATTGGTTTTTTTACAAATTCAATCTTTAACATGATTTTCAATTAATAAATAAAAAAAAACGACATGACAAAATTTAACCACACTCCAAAACTAATATCTTAAAGGTCCCGATAAGCAAGTTAATCCACAAGACAAATACTCCGTGTGGACATTACGCTGAATGACCAATGGCGGGGCGGTGAGCGATGCGATTCTTTTGTCTCGCCCCGGGCAATCCCTATCGAGACAATGTAAGGCAGCCGTCAGCAATCGACAGTGGCCGAGGAATATTGGGGCGAGGATGTAGGAATCTCATAGATAGGGCCGTTTAAATTTTAATATTTTCAACGGTAGTCGCCGAAGTAAGCTGTGACATTAAGCAACACAATGGGTAACCGTTCAGGTGCATATTATTTGATGTATGCCATGTCATGCGGTTGTTTTAGTTGTATGTTAATTTTACTCATTGGTTGACCAATTGGCTAACTCAACTTATCTTAACTAACTAAACGTTTTATGGATTTTAAGCAAGCAAGCAAGCCTTTTATTTGATACATGCAAATTATTTCACCTAGTTCAAGACTTGATAAGTAGTAGGTTGGTTCAGGTTTATTTGAGTAATTTCATATTTTGGTTTAAATTTACAAGATCTTTTTCTACACATTGAAATTTAATGTGTCAGGATCAGGAAATAATAATCTCTCATAATGACGAGATCGCAATTAATATGATTTTTCTTTTTTAATAAATATTTAATGATTTTTATTCTGTTGTGTCCGCATCCTCATCGATCCGACACCTGGGAAAAAATATATTCTGAGTCACAGGTTACAAAAACCCGTTATTCACGATTTCCAGCAAAATGGTAAGTTTTATCCAAAGATTAGTTTGAGCAAAATTGTAGATCAGCTAATTATCTATAAAAAATGTCCTAATATTTTTTTTGCTTAGAGCCACTGTTTCTGAGATATAACGATTCAAAAAGTTGGAAGAGTTATAATCGTTAGTGTGAATTATTGTAAGCTCACTTCTATTTTTTGGTCTAATATGACCGGGCTACAACCGTTTATTTTTAAAGTCCCCGTTGAGATTGTCTGAAGTAATTAACTCTATGAGTTCTTAACTCTACACCCAGCCTCTGTACAATCGGCTATGTCCAAATGTCCAGCACATTACCCACAGGCGGGAGGCAGTTTGTCCGCAAGGGGACTTATTTAAAGTCACCACCTATTGTGCTAAGGAACTGGCCTGTCGCGAAGATTTGTGGCCTTATCGGGATAACGGTATTGTACTATTTAGAGATAAACCACATAATGCAGTTAACAATAATAAGCTGAATATTATTTGTGCCATAGTTGAAAACTACGAATGGTGAAAAACATGTGACAAGCATGCCATTTTAGTCCAAACATGCGTTGCACACATAGGTTAGTGAGCTATAAAATTTGCAATGACAATTATTCGATGGCAACAGTACGTGGGACGTACAGATATGATGTGGACGGCCCACCAGATAAAGGTCTCATGATTTCGATGGAAACAGACTGCCTACATCCAGTCCATCAAGATTTTTGGCGACATATGCTCACCTTTAACCGTCTATGGCAGACAACCTAAGTAGTTGTAAGATTGTAGATAATAAAGACGACACGTTGAAAAATATTAATTACTATGAAAATCACGAAGTGTTTAAATCACTGTAAGCTCCTTATGCTGTTACACTAACTAATCTTCACACTAACAATCACATAAATTTATTGTTTCTTGTGATTATACTACAGAACCACATTTGACCGCTGAAATTGTTTTCTAAATATATATACATCGATACTTGACGAACATTTAAAGAAATAGCTCCCAAGATGATACCGGTAAACCTAATTGATGGTAGCCCCCATAAGTGGTCATCGCCAGTGATCCATCAGAGCTCAGCCGAAGACGGGTTCATTTTTAACGCCATTGTTGAGGTGTCCAGCGTTATCGGGGTCTATCAGACCCTTCAGATCGGTTAATCGAAGCAGAATTGATAGGTACTTGTGGGGTCTAAATGGTAGTGGAGCGTCGAAGTGCGTTTACACAAATATTGTAAGTACTATGATAGGTAAGTAAATTATTGATATATTTTTTGTAATGTGCACTATGTGCCCAGCCTACTGCCACTTTAACATACTTATTCTGGCTACGTCAGCAGCTTTAGAACCTCGATCAATTTTCTGAAGTATGAGCGGATCTTTCAGCAGCTTTGCATCAGGTCATCCTTGTGTTGATTTTGCGGCCTGAAGTAAATTAACACTTTTTAAATCCATAGCAACACACCGGTAGACTGGTAGACCTTTTCTCACTGAGGTTCATTTCAAACACCTAACAGCCTTCACATAGAAGCTTAATGTTTATGCAAACGTGTCGAACCCAAGACGCTGATGGCGGTAATAGTTGCAGATCACCAACCAATATGTCCCGCCATAACTCATCCTGCGATATCGCGGCTATCTAAGCCCCTGATAAGCATTTTCTCATGACTTGCATATTTGAAGCGGAGGGAACAGGGCCGCATTTGGGACATCTAAATTGTAGGTGCGAGACCTCTTGAATAAAAATATTTATATTTTAAGTTTAGTATGAAACAACAATTCATTTTTTTTATAAAATAAGAGGCTGCGATCACAAAAAAAAATACGAAGTTCGCTTCTGAATTGGTTTTTATTTCTATCTGTGTATAAAATTCACCGTTACCATATAAAATAGTCGAGGTAATTCATCAAGAATGAAAATTGATGATAGCTTAAGATATTTCGTTTTTTATAGCAGAGCTCAAGAAATATCAGTATCTGTCGGCAGTTGCAGCGTGCAGCTCGCTTCCAAATAGTACCTCATACATTTAAAAAACAAACAAAAAAAATATTTCACTGACACACGTTGCCATGTTTAAGTTTGGCACTTATATGACGTGCATTATCCCGTAAAAACATCGTTAGGTAAAATAGCCCTGTCAATGATTATTAAGCATAATTTTTTAAAATACTGTTCTGATAATACTCGCTTTGAATATTAATTAGACCATATCGTTAGGGTGCGGCGAGAATACCTGTGTATATTTATTGACCCGATAGCACTACAGAGACAAATCCGTCCCGAAGATTCCGAAAGGAACGATGCTTTCTCGAGGGAGCGCGACCACGCGTGAGGTTTCCAATCGACATGTTTATCGCTTTAATATAAAATAAAGGGAACCTTGCCTTATTTTAGCGTTAGATATCGATGGATAAAAAACGGCGACATGTGATCCAGCACCGGATATTATATTTTCTTTTGCGAGGTTATGCTTGATTTGCACTTCGTCTCCCACTTATTCGCTGTGTGTAAGACTGGGAACCTTCTTGTTTTCTGTTGACCTGAAAATGATTATGAAAATATTTTGTAATGCTGTTTTAAAAATAAGGCTGATGGTGTTATGTGACTTTAAATGTTACTTACTCAGCTAAAAGTCCAGCGTACGCCTTCCCGTAGCCAGTGGCAGTAGGATCACACCAGCGAAAACTTATTACAAGTAAATTAAAAAAACAACTTTTTTATTTTGCCACAAAGCAACGCTAAATAACTAATAATTGAAATATACAAGCGATAATTCAAAATAAAAGTAAACGTACGTAACCGAAGCCAAGATAACTTGCTTCATACGATTTTCAGTTTCATATGTCAGTATTGTGACGTAGATAAGATATCCTTGATGATCCAAACATGTATTCACTTAACACATCCGAAGAATACAGGCCGCCACAGGGGTGCGTACTGAATAATTTTATTTGTTTATAATTTTAATAACTCCCCGCGCACGCCATATATCAACCCTTAGACCAAGAGGGGTGTGCATACATTTTTCACGTTTCGAATACAATAAGGAATATTGTCACTTTAGAATTTGTGAAAGTGTAGAGGGCGATATTTATAGATTATCCCGGCTTTGCTTGAAATATACGGACAGAAGGACATAACAATATTTTTGTACGGTATAAAACCGTTTTCCGAAACGATGTTTAAATATGTTTTGGATAATTTTATTATTTTCTGGTATTTTTACCCTTTTTTGATAGGTATAATTATGTATAACAAAACAGATAACGTATAATAGACGCACATAAAGTCACGCTTTCCCTAGCTGGCCAAAATATTAAAAGACCCAAAAAAATAAAACTGTATATAACATTTCAAATTCAGATAGATTAGAATTTTAGGATGTACTACTTTCGTTTTGTGCGGGAGTCTCTGTTCATCATATCTCAAATTAATAATCACTAGTACAAAAGATTATTAAAAACAAATGAATGATTTCAAAAAAAGATATGTCATATACGCTGGTTTCAATAACAGGAGAACCGTTAAAATATTATGACATCCGCGTTCTATTTTTGAATGTTCATCGGTACGCAAAGTCAGCCAGTGCGAGATTTGAATTCCAAATTCAAAGTCGCGGTGTTCCGATTCACCTTTGTGTTTTTCTTCTTATTGTTTATCTTCTTTCTTTTATTTTGTTATTGCCAGCTAGGGTCGGATGTTTGTTTATGCATATGGGCCCGTGGATTTATATGACATTTCAAATTCAGATTCAATAGAATTTTTGGATGCTACTTTCGTTTTGAGCTCGAGTCTTAAAAATCTCTGTTCATTTCCATTTGATAGTTTTAGCAGAATTATTATTTTTGTTTGTACAATAATATCATCACTTCTTATGGCCACCCGTTTAGCTCAGTAGCTCAAGCCCCGGTTGAGGCACAAATGCTCACGGGCTCGATTCCCGGACAAGTGCGAATTATTGTTTATGAAACATATTAATGTTGGGTCTGGGAATTAGTAGTACCTTCGTTGTTTTTGGTTTTCATAACACGAGTAAAATTTCCATTTTGTACCAGCCCATGCATATGATATGGTTTCATATGGATTTATTTTTATACCGGTTGATTATCAAATAACTTACAAAAACGATATGGCATACACTCAGTAAGTGATGTAGTGACCATGTGTGTGAAAATTGGATTTTTTAAATCTACTTTGATTTTGAAGTTTTCATACAAAAAATACTGACTGCTCAACTGATTTGTATGGTGACCTTGAAATGAAAGTTAATATATAAATTTCATTTTCACTAAGATAGTTACTACATCATCTACTCAGTATGCCATAAGTATTGTTTTTGTAAGTCTTTTGTTAATCGTCCGGTATTTATTTGAATAGCAGTTTTTCAATGTTTCAACAGAAAAGTAATCCTAAATGTTCATTATATTTGTTTTTAAATAATATGAGTACTCACAAAAACTATACAAAATCGCAGTGAATATATATGCGAACTACAAAATAATAGCTAGGTACTGTTTTCAGTTAAGATCCCCTTGGAACTCTCAAGTAAGTAAGTAAGTTCCCTTATGCTAAGAGCGTAAGTACGAGAAGAGCCCGAGCAGCAAGCGGTCACCCCTGTTGTCTTAGTAAGCATTGGTAAAGAATAAAAAATGATAGAGGGGTCGCACTTTTGATGCCTAAGGTTATTGCTTATATATATTTAAAGATCTTAACTAACCATAATCGGCCCATAGATAAATACCCTAACAACTAACATACATAATACCTATAGTATAATATACTTAACTTATTTACTAACACACGTAAGGTCTATCGGCGACGTGCTACGCATCATGGTGTCCGGTAACCGACCTCGAAAGCGCCGGTAAATGACACCTTTTGGCCAAAACTCCTCTTTCATGTAGGTCGATAGGTGTTCAGTCAGCACCCTCACCACAAATGAATTAAACACTATGGCAAGATACCAACCACTCGACCCTCAGAGTGAAGTTAGTCTTGGTGGTGACCTTTGTGTACTCTGCGATTTCCTCAGCCTCCGTAGAGTATTGGAGGCGTAAAACGTACAACAGCGTCGTGGGTATCGCATAAAGATTGCGGCGAATGGGCTTCTTCTTCTTTCTTTCCACTTTTTGGAAGCCCTTATCGTCGCAAAGATGTGCCTGTGTTGCGACAAGTGCAGGGCGCTCGATGGCTTCCTGCCGTTTTTCCTTCTTCTCCTGAGGCGGCCGCCGCTCAGGCGTAGGGACTAGGTGGCGGGTTGGCTTGCGGCTGTAGTGGCGTAAGCACACTTGGGTGATGACGTGCAGGCGCGTTGGAATCGTTCCCTATATTTAATATCTTTGTGTAGGTGCTATTTAGTACTGTTTTTGTATTTAGTTGTGTTGTTTCTCTGTGTAGGTCCTATTTAGTACTGTTTAGGTACCATTGTTCAGAATACATGTCATCAAGTTTAAAGATCCTACCTGTGCCATCCTGACATTTACCTTCAGCCAGGCTCGCTTTCAGGAAGTTGATGTCCTTCAACAGCCTGGTAACGTCAACGTGGTCGAACGTGACGGGGGGAAGCTTGGGCAGCTCCTTCGCCACGAATGAAGGCACGTCATTTGAAGGAAACCAGGGTGATAATATCCTGCACACTCTTCTCCGTCCCATCTCTTCGGCGAGATGGCATTTGGTCGACCTTCCCGAGGGTTTGAAAAAGCAGCGCCTTGCCTCTGCAGATCTCGTCCTTCTTGAAGTTGGACTTGCAGATCTGCAAGATGCCGACCTCGTCCATGGTGTCTATAGAGTGTTGGATAAATGCTAACAGCTCGTTTACTATGAGTTAGGAACCCATAATTGCCTAAACGCACGAACGGCTGTTGCCGTGCGGATCGCGAATTTTAAATTTCATCAATTTCATCACTTAGTTGATTTCTTCAATTTATTCAAAAGCAACACAAGTTAATAATAATAATGTTTCTTCATGTCATAAACATTGAACTGTATGTGCTTGACATTACACGCCTATTTAAAATCACTTTTCAACAGTCGTTTCAATATTGCTTGAATATATTATATATTTTTTTGTTCAAAGGATCGGTATAAGACCAAACTGAAGTTTTGTTTTTTCTGGATATCTAACTAGGTTCAGTACGTCTACCATGAGTTTCTGTGACGTAAACATAGTTAAGTTCAGCAATTTATAAGCCATTTTAGTTCCATTTCTAATTACTACAGGTGCTGTACCGATATATTATCCAAAAATGTTAACGCGGACGCTAGCGACTGTCATTGGTGTAAACAATTGATTGGGTGAATAATGGACTTTAGCTGAGGTAACTATTCATTGGACCGAACCTTCTGCATCTTTCTGCTCACTGGTAGGTACCGCGCAGGTCAAGTAAACACCCATAATGGATTCTGGGCGACTGCTAAATTATCATCTTGCCGGATATTGAATATATTAAGGCAATATTGCCAGATGCAAAGCGGGTGTATTTGTGTAATTGCTGATCTCAGAAGCCGGATGATGGAATGTTATGGTTATGTAAATGTGACCTCGCGTCACTTCGCAATTCCGGGGAATAACAACGTACGAATGTTATTGTGGACTGATAGGTAAACAAGCTTGTGGCAGGACTTAGGCAGTCTAGTAATGTTGGTAGGAATAACTATGGATGCAGGCTGCCTACAATTCATGCCGGAGACTTATATTTGGCAATGGAATTATGATAATAATAGTAAAAGTGGTGACAGCTACAGATTTGTTCTTAACGACGACACGATTGGCGTAGTGCGCTGTAGCACGGTTTCTCGCCTCGATTTCCGTAGTGTTCCGGGTTCGATTCCCGGTCAGGTCAATTCAGGAAACGATCTTTTCTGAATTGACTCGGGTCTGGCTGTGCTGGGAGACGCCTCTGGCTTGATTCCTGGTCTGGCACCTCGTAACACAGAAATATTTATCCCTACTTCGAGACCATGACAAGTGGTGTGTAAAATAAAAAATAAGATTGGATTTATTTTATTTTTATAATTCAATTGAGAAGTTTCAATGATTCAATTCGTCAATGACAGTATAGGTCAATCTAATATATATCGCTCAGAATAATAATATATAGAAAGATAGTCTTCATACAACTGCCTCGTCAAAAATGAAGCACTAATCCGATCCACACATGCGTGACTATTGCTTGCTTATGTGCGGCGCGCTTTGATATTGAACATTGCGGAGCTGTAATGAACACTGCAAAGCGGTCCGTTTGGAGTCATTTATGGCTCCAATTAAAGTGCTTCAAAATGGGCGCGGACTTGGTTTCTAAATGTAATTATTCTAAGATATATCGCTTAAAAAAACTAGACTTGTCTTGTGGTTCAATTTTCTAAATCAAATACACTCAGAGCGAACGAACAAATATGAACTTGATGCGAATACTCACAACGAGCTAAATTAAATGCTCATTGGACCATCCCTTATAATTTGTCAAGTTCCTTCTCTTAACTGAGTGGAGCGCGCAATTTCGTAATATGATCTTTCATTTCTAGCCAGTCAGCAGTTATCTGGCACTAACGCATATATGACGTAGATAATTGCTCGCTACCATCAGTATAGAAATCAAGTTGATATAGGTGATTTAAATAAGGCTCTCGGTGAAACAAGATCTCAGATAAATCAACGTTTTGTTTTGAGTGTGCCTTATCAGGTACATTTTCCTGTGCCCTCACCAACCGCACAAAGTCATCTCACCCGAACTAAATTACGTTCCGATCTACAAAAGGAAGGTAATTAGTTACGAAATCAAAGACTCGTCCAGGCAATAACCGAGGAGATGAACCAGACTGGTCTTGAATATTAATCGTCAAGGAAATAGATTAAAAATTCCTTGTCTTCCCGACATCACGATCTCTTGTTGGCAAACAACTTTTTTAAAACGTTACCCACCTCATTTGCATTTTTTTTACAGTCCCTTGTGAATAATTTAATGAATCTTAAGAAATTTCCGCCTGTCGTAACGTTGTCTTGCGGTGTTTTTAATTCTTTAATAAATCAAACCGTATTTCTTTGATTGCCTATAGAACTTTTGAATATATTTACTTTAGAACTTTGTAGGGAAAGAATTCCCAATACGCCTTAATTGTAATTTATCGAACCAAACATATTTGTATGTAAATAGTTGCTGAAATACTGCAGTACCTAGTATGTTCCAAATCATCTGAAACATTAGGTGATGTTGTTACTGTTACTACGTTGAGTAACAAACTCCCAGTGCCATTTTGGGGTTATAAAACAAAATGGCCGCGCTATTTTCTCAGCGGAGAGGTGCGAATTTTTGCAGTATCTCCTTAAAAGGTATTAGAAGCGTAACAAAATTTGGCGGATATTAAAAAGTTTAAGTCGGCCGGAGTTAATATTGACGGGCGTAGCAGATGGGAAGAAAGGGTTCCTTCAAAAGAATCCAAATGGTGACAAAAAGGCGTAAAGAGTCAGATAAGGGCTGTCGACAAATAAAAAAGTATGGAGTTTTTTTTGTGTGAAAGTGTTGATAAAGTTTATGAAACCGTCTTGCGTTACATAGAGTAATAAAAATAATAAATTTAAATTTGAAAGAAAATAAATCTACTTCAATAAAAGTGCTGTAGCTCAAAACTTTTTCTCGTGTGTAACTTTTTTTATTAATGTATTAACAATATTTCTTAACTAACACTAAATCTTAAGTTTGTTTTATATGTTAGTTCAAGAATTTCTGGGCGTTTTATGTTAATTTCTTAGGGAACTTTTCTTAGACTTTTATGACTGTGGCAGTGGTCCGAACAGTTTTGCTTGCATACAGCAAAAGAAAAGTAATTCCAGGCTATTTCAAATCCTCAAAACAGATTCTTGTTTCAATTGTATTGAAATCTAACCTATCAAAACCATTTAAAAATCACCAATCAGGTCTTAAACAATTTGATACCGTTTAACTAGTCGCCTACAATCAATTATTAAGATTAAATAAATACATGTCATCCCTCACAAAAAGGCACATTTTTGCTTTTTTTTTAAATTGTCATCCTTAGATACTCAAGTAACTTATGCGGCGAAGAAAAGAGGCTAAGAATTAACAAAAATAAAAGGTGACGGCCCGCTGTTTACGGGTTGGTGGGGTGTCCTTAATTAAAGGCTTTCTCGGACTTTCGCGATGCAATTTGCTTGAAAGACAAGAATTATTTTTATTGAAGTCATCGCTAATTTTGGGGAATGGTGGGGGACCTTTTGTTTTGCATAAATGCGGCTTTAATTGCGCGGTTAGGAGACGGCCCCGATGATTGTTCGGTCGCTATTACCGATGATTTTGAATGGTGAAAGATTTTTCTTTGCCCATTTATGGACGCGATTATTCTTAAATACGTGATTATTATCTTTTTCGTTACTAGAAATCGTTTATTTCTCATAGTTAATACTCTATTACAATCATATATTTTTTTCTTAAACGATATACACCTAGGTCGTTCGCCTGAGAAAGGATAAAAGCAACCCGTTGAAGACTGGTCACTATCATAATTGGGTAAATAAATAAATGAATCCTGACCGACCATATTCAAATTTTCAGACACATCTTGCTTAAAATACGTGTTAATATACAAAGGTAAGTATTTTAGTTATTAATAATGACATTATTGAAGTATTGACCTGATGCCATAGCAGTAAGTTGTTTGTAGGTATGCTAACTTTATACAACCTGTGTATTAGAATAAGCCGTGTAAAAGTAAATCTGTCAATCTTAAAAAAAGCCTTGCACCATCTGCGCCATGTTTTATTTTCGTTTTGAAAAAAAGATTTTCTAATTCAGTTTAGGGGAATGCTTAAACAAAATTTAAGTAGTATTAATTATCTCCGTCCTTTATTAATAAAAGTCGCGAACTTAGTCTTAAAAACCGGAGTGGAGACAGTTGGAAATCTTTGATTTGAGGGGAAGTTGGGGAGAAATTAAAATCATAAGAAAATAATTAAAGTCCGTAGGGGATTTATTGGACAGAGGTCGTGATTAATTGCTTTTCGGATAAATTTTGTAATAAGTGTCAATTTTACGCGTTCGCAATTCATTGGAAAAATTAATAAAGAAACGTTATTAATGTTGTTACAACCAAATTACGTAGGAGCGTTTTGTAGATTTTGAAGCAGTTTTTGTTGTTCACAGTTCTGCTTTCCTCTTAATGTTATAATTTTCAACATATTAAGACCTTATAAAATCTGCTCAAATTAAAAAAAAAACACTTACACGGCATTTTAAAAATTCAAAATAATTCGAAGAAATGTCACATCTAAATAAGATAAAATTGGTTTGCCAAAATGAGTTGAATGCTGTAGTCCTTTATAAAAATAAATGAATAAAACTTCTGTAATCACTTAGATACTTCAAATATCCGGAAACAAATGACAGCATTTAATAATTCAGTTAAACGGTTTTGCTATAATTGGCGAGACGGCGGCAGTTTAGGGTTAAACTTGACCGTTAATAAATGGCAGTGATACTTCAAAGTTAAGGCCCTCTTGCTTCCACCCAATGAGAGGCCCCAACAGCGATCTGGCACCTTACTACAGCTGACAAGAAGGGTTCAATTGTTTAAGTAAATCAAATAGGTAAGTACTTATTATGTCTCGTGAAGTACTAATATGGTCGAGCCTCGAAAAATATTTCATTATTATTTAATATATAAAAAGATATTTCAATATAATTTATTACGCCTATTCAATTACGTGTATAACTACTTATAAACTTCCATTGAAAATGATAAACTATTCAAGTAGTTACCCCCTACAGTAGAGACCTAACAATGTTTTCTAGAACTATTCGTGTTCTACATTAATTGATTATAATGTGACGGATTTGATTATTTCTATATAAATAACTGAATAGTTATAACTCATGGCTACCCAATCAAAGTAGAGCTTGTATCAGAAACCGATATGCAAGGATGCATTTTTTTCAAATAAATGAATAGAAAGCCACACCTGTAACCAAACCTGTACTTAACCCTGATAGTGTAGGACTACACTATCAGGGTTCCATGTTTGTTCCGTGCCCCTGACAGAATTGTATTCATCATAAATGTTTGTTGATTTAGATCCTCGACTTAAAAAGTAGAATTACGTGTTCCAGAGATTTCTATCATAAAATTTACCCCTGAAGTTATCAATCCTACCTACTAATCTCGCTCATAATATTTGGCATTAATCAAAAACTGATTACTTTTTTGAGACATCTCATTTCGCAACCCCGCAAAGTCAACTTTACACATTTTAATAAACCAGCGAAAGACAAAGCTGAAGTTTTATTAAGAAAGCACCAGGACGACAGAAGCGGACATGAGGTATGGAAATGGCTGCACCCCGAGGCAACTTGCTTTCACGGTCCACTGAGCTGATCATAATAAAAACGCTCGCCGTCGCGCCTTCGAGAAGTTTGACCATAAATTCGGTGGTCGCGGTAATCGCGTCGGGAATGCGGAGTTGCCAGTGTGTTTGTTTCGTTTTCGGTAACTTTCTATAATATAATATAATAATAATAAAGAATATCTTAACAAAGGACAATCTGCTCATACAACATGAACACTCAGGCTCAAAAATATTTAATACTCTTAATCCAACTCGCACAGGCCGCAACGCAAACATAACCCGTGTGGGCATTATGAAACGGTTACAGGTTTCACAAGATTAGATAAAAGGCCTGGCATAGCTTGGGTATCTTCTGGATCTTACTCATGTTCACGTCTTATTTTTGTTTTGTGTACCACTCAACAAGTCTCACACAACGCGCAGTTACGACTCGCTCGACCATCTTTTACCTATAACGCGTCCTCGGCCTGACGGATGTTTGCCTTTAGACTATCTTTAACCTGGAGAAATCGCTTGTGGTTCAAGCAACTGCTTGACCACAAGCGATTGTGGGTAGAGTCTGTGAGAACGTAGCCCGAAAACATAGACAGTCAATGTAGCTAAAACGCTAATGGTCCTCATAAGCGCAGCGCTCTGTCGGCTCAAGATCGAATCTGATTAAGGGCACACATTAGAAGGATTTTAATTCAAATAAATAAGGTACATAATTCCAGTGGATTTCGGCTACTTACAGTAAGAGGAGAACTTGTGCGGGGTCTATATTTAACAGTGGGCATCTTAATAGTGGCCAATGATGATGATGATCAACCACATTATAATTAAGGAATAAAAGGTTTCTTATGGCAACACCAAGGTTAACATCTCTAAGTTTGCATTAAGCATATAAATACTTATACTACGCTATACACTTTTTTGCAAACTTTCTTTGTTTTCCCTAGGGTGAGCGCGGACCATTAAAAAGGTTAGGGAGCGCGGTGTTTTATGCGATTTTAAGTGTGTAACGGTTCTAATGTCCGTTTTATTGCGATGTGAATTATGGAGGATAAACTATAGGTAAGATAAATTTATTCTAAGTGGGCAAGGGCCAGATAATTTAGATACTTAATAGTATTTTGGAATTGCATCCTTTAAAAATTTTTTTGCTGGATTTAGGTATTTTCATTCAGATTAAATGTTAACCAATCCGAAATAAAACTATCATCTACCTATATTTAAATTATAACACTATAATGTTTATATGGGTAATTCTAATGGGTTGAGTTGCACTAATATCTTGTTCTGATTTTTCATTCACAAAAAAATCTGCGGTCGCTCTCTGAGTGAGGCCCGTGCACGAAGCTTATAGATAGATCTGATCGCTCGCTTTTGTAGGACAAAGATGGTTTGTATATCCGCCGCCTTACCCCAAAGTACAATGCCGTAAGACATTACACTGTCACTGTGGAAATAGCTGAGAGCTGAGAGCTGGACAAATGTATTTAGTAACTTATTTTAAAAGTCTTTAATCTTTTTAAAATAAGGTTTTAATATCAGCCAGCGAAAAGCACATCATGCGAAAAATACGAACCGGCTAGGTTTTGTGAATTTGTAGACTGTAACTTCCCCATAATAGACAAAATGATTCTAACATAATTTTTTACGAATATTTAAATAGATATTCCTAAAAAAACTTTCACTGTCAATCATAAAGAACCCTGTAAATTAACATCGCTAAAGAAAAAATAAACAGGAAAACGCTGAGCAAACTTTAAGTAAGACGTGAAAAATGTTAGGTAAGAAAAGAAATAATTTTCCGCGTGACTCGTCTGTGCAAATGAGCTGAATGAAGTAACTCAGGCGAATGATTGAGTGAGATGAAACAATCCTCGAAGACGACTTAGAGGCGAGGATCATATTTCTAGATCTTGAAAATAACGTAGGTTACATTGCAGGATGTGATTGTGTTTTTGTAATAGATACAAATTTTGCATATTTCGATTGTGATTTCTTTTTACTAATGTAAGCATAATTTCCAAACAAAATGCGAAATGGGTACCTATGCACCACAGTTTAGACACACATAAATTCAAAATAACTTTTAATGAGTGTATAATTGTTCAAAGATTTGATACCTTTGCAGTTTTTAGGTGGACATAGGCCCGTGTAATAAAATTTTAGTTGATAACTTAAAAGTGCTGGCGATTAATTAACATTCATGGTTTCCAAAATTGTATTAAGGGAGATATTAAATTATTTATTTAATCCCTAGTAGGTTTTTGATAAACAATCACTTATTACTTTGCTTTGGTACTGTTTTGTGCAATATAAATTATGCCCTAATACGTTTTCACGTTTACTTATTAAGGTAAGATGTTGTTCGTTAAACGCTTTTATAGAACTTTAACTGGATAACTCTAGCGCCATCTATTGTAATATTTCGTTGACACCAGAGCGCTTATGTCCGCCTAGTACATAGCATGTTTCAGAGGACATCTAGCGTCGAGTAGCAGTACTATCAAAAACATACCAAACGGTGTAGTTCATGTTCATGACGTAACGGCGTGCTACATAACGGTGAAATAAATACTTTTTGCAATTTCTGTAAGCCTGGTAAGAAAGGAACAATGACTGCTACGTTCAACGTGACACATGAGACAACTGATTGACAACGCCCATTTTATTTTACTACGATCCTGTGTGAAATAAATAGTGTGACGCTGTGTGACGTCTGTAACTAAATGAACCAGGTTGTTTCTGAATTACAATGTTTAAGCATTTTATGTTATTCAGCTTGATTTTTGACGGTTACAATTTAACGATTACGTTTTTTTTTTTCACAATCAACTTGCAAGACCATTTTTGTCTATGTGATCTATCCCTCTGTCTATTGGTTTGTCGGGGTTTTCGAGTTGCGTTTACAAAATTCAAAGCGGTATTTAGCAGCCTCTTTTATCTTAAAATATCGTCATGTGAAAATAAAACCAGAAGACAGTGAGTGGGATAGTTCTGCGCACGGTATGAAGGGTGGGTTTAAATTCGCTTACCGCTAGGGAGCCTTACCAGAAGCCCATAAAGGAATATTCAATCATTCATTATTTTCTATAATGTTACTTAAACATCAACGTTATTTTGTATCCGTCTAAGATTGACTTTCAGGCGTCATTTTTAGAATTATATCAGTTGTCAGTACTTACTTTACGTCATCGCGTCGAGGGCTCAGGGATCTGGGCCCGCTCGAAACTGACCCCGCGGGGCCATTTAACCAATGCCATTTTCTACCATTTTTGAATTGGTCAACTGGCCCCACAGCCCAAGTTGATACAGTCACCAGAAAAATCAGAAAACGATGCTTGTATTATTTAATTAATTTAAGTTACCACGCCATAAAGCGTTACTGTCACCGGCACGGTGCACGCTCGCAAATTTCGAATTTGGAACTTCTACTGGCGTCAAAATATCAAAAAAGAGTTCAAAAACAATAGCGATGAGACTAACGATAAATACTTAATTATAAGACTGATTTTATAACGTGGCCGTAACATTAAGACTGATTGTTTTATTTTAATTTTAGAGATGATTATTATCGAACTGTTATACTAACAGAAATTTTATTTTAAAATGTTTTATTTTTATTCAATTTTTATTTTAATTTTTATCTAAAATAACAAAAACTTGACCATTACATTAAGACTGATTTTTATATTTTAATTTTAAGAGATGATTACAGAACTGTTATACTCTATTGAGAATTTCATTTATAAGTATTTTTTTTTATTTCAGTAGAAGATTATTTGAATTGTTACACTGGAATTTCATTTTAAAACTTTAAATTACCTATTAATGTAAGTACCTGTTTAGATTTTGTCGTTTGTGATTTTTTTAGTCTGGAAGGGTAGTAATAACCTCACTGCGAAGTGATTTTTAATCAACAGTTTTCAATATTTCCTTTTGAATGAACCCGTGCTTTATAAAAAGCTATGATTACTATTGGACAATTTATCTACTGTTGTATTTCTAAAAATAAAGGACTAAGTTGGTATAGACGCGTTCACATCAGCCTTTACAAAACCATTGCAAAATGGGTCTTAAGAGAGCAGCATAAGGTGCCCCTATTTAAAGGTTGACGTGAACACCCCTGAACTATCTCATCACTTTATAGTTATGTGGAAAGTGTTAAAATGATTTTTATATTAAGCATACTTTCTTTACATGTAATGATGATTAACTAAGTGCAGTGTGATTTACAGTTGAAACTAGTATATATACTGACATTTTATTACATACCTAGGTATATTGTTTATATAAAAGGTTTATAAAAGTCATGATAAATATCCGTTACTGTGCAAAACAACTGTTATGACTTATTATTAAATTATTTTAACATGAAACAATTTTTGCTTTTTATTTTGAAGTCCAGAGTACGAAATATTTTTTATTAAGTTTGCGAGTGGTCTAGTTCCCTGAATAAAAATAATTAATTAAATTAATGAGGGAACTGATCCCGTGAGTTCGGGCGTTCAGGGTGCATGTGGCGTTGACGCTCTATGGCACGGGCGTTGTTGTGTGCGTTTAGCTGTTAGATTTTTCTGGTGACTGTACCAATTTCAGCTGTGGGGCCAGTTGACCAATTCAAAAATGGTAGAAAATGGCATTGGTTAACTGGCCCCGCGGGGTCAGTTTCAAGCGGGCCCGATCCCTGAGCCCTCGACGCGTCAGTTCAACCGCAAGATTCGCGTACAAAAATGCTCTACTCTACGTGGCTTTTGACAACCAACTGCCAAATAGGGCTAAATTTTTGTACTCGTGCGTGGATTCAGGCAGGGGTAGGTCCTGGGGGCCTACTCGCAAACGAAATGTCCGAAGTTTTCGTCAAAGTAATGTGTCAAAAAACCTACAAGAATTAGGATATTCTTGATAATTTATTTCTGGAAGGGAAATATCATTTTTGAGAGTCTAGTGGTACTGGTACTGGACGTGGGTTCTGATGATAATTAATATTTTTTCATAACATGTATTTTTGGGGAGAAGCTGCGTCACGGTATTATTAACTATGTTGCGTCACTAGACAATAGGTAGTCACTGACATACCTAGTATGGTATGATTCGTGTCTCAAACATTCTTTGCAGGTCTCTCGATTAAGTACATATTTTGCTTTTCCTAAGTATAAATGCACCATTTATTGCTCCGTTAAGCAAAGCTAGGGAAACTAAGTGATAACCAATGGTGTTTTGCCCTAGCACACCGCTTAGCTTCTTGGCACATCCCTGGTGCATGACAAGTTAATATCCGATTTTAGTGTGATACTTGTTTTGCATTCCATTGCTGCGACATCTAGTGGCGTTGAGTAGCAATATCATTTTATCTAAGTGTAGAACGATATGACGTAACGCCCGGCTACGTAACGGTGGTTTTGGTGTAACCATAAATCTCTTGCATTTTATGTGCGCCTGGTATATTACGGACAATGACTGCTACGTTAGACATGACGCGAACTGATTGACGACTTATCGACGTCAGTACGGGAGGTCTACTCTGATGTCATGCTGTAAGACTCTGGTGCACCGTTTACGTAGTTCGGATAACTTTGAAAGGTTAAACTAATAAACAAGAGTGTAATGATTTTAGGTTTAAGTATATTCTACAATAAAAACATAGTATGATGCATAGAATATAATATAATTCATAGTATGATGCATAGAATATAATATTTTCAAGATAGATTTAGATTGTGATCTTGTTTTTAAGTCCTTTATTTATACGATTTGTGAAATTGTGATACTTCGTGTTGGGGCATACGAGAGTAGAACCTGTGGTAGAACTCCAGCCCACCGATTCAGAACCAAGTTATCGACCGATTCGGTAAGTTTATTTTAATTGTAAACGAACCGCTTAACGGTAGCAATCAATGTTTTTATATGTTAAAGCCAAAGGCCTTAAATTTTCATAAAATAAATATTATAAAAACTAGCCATTCTAAAAAAAATAGTATAATTAAAAGAAAATAACCGAATCGGTCGATAACTTTGTTCTGAATCGGTCGGGGGGCAGGGGGTATATCCCGCGCCACCGAACAAAAATAAGCGTGAAAAATTGTGCGAATCTTATATATATATGTATGTGGGGTATATGTTTTCGTATTACGAGAACCTAATTCTTATTGTTCAAACTACGGGAAAGTATGTACGAAAATGACTTCCAAAGTTTTCGGTATGTTAGTCAGTTAAGTTACAAGAAAGATGACTAACCCGTTAGATCGGGGTCCCACTCAAGGAATCACCGTGGGTTTGATTCTCATTCAAAGCAAACAATCATGTTACGAACATTTGTGTTTGTTGTGTTGTCTAGGTATGTGTTTAGAAATATTTAGGTATGATTGTGATTCTCTGACCTACACCATTCTTCCATAAACAATCTCGCCTGAGTTTGGGTACAGTGTATTAACTATGGATTGGTTTGGGGGTCCGATAAAACTTGGTGTAAGCTGACAAGACTAGGCCGAAAATTTACGTTCCAAATACGATTTAATTAGCTGCTTCTGTCATAGAAGATGTATAATTATACCTACATAAGTGGTAGTTGTCTAATGTTCATCAAGGAAGTCTTTAATGGGTGGAAAAGCCCACTGAGACAACTAGATGCAGTTCAGCACATTATTGTAGGTATGTTATGTACCATTGTTATTGCCAACATATTGTAACATTCATGAAAACAAATAAACATATTGGATTGAATTAATTCGTTTAGTGGATTGAAAAATGTCGCAGGATTCTAGTGGATGCATGGCCACTCTGGAAATATGTTCAGCAACGGTTTATTTCTGGCATGGAATGGTGATAAAGATGACGAGGATCTCAAATGTTAAAAAGTAAATAGTATGTCATAATCTGGTGGTATGATAATAAGTTATAAAGAAACATGACAAATTTGTCAATAGCTTATATTTCTTGATACAAAGAAGTTTGTAATGTGAGAAAAACATCATTCATTTGTAATGAAAAATCATAAAAAAAACGTCGTTTTTACTATGGTCTTGTAAGTTTTTGTTATATTATGATAAAAGAGATGATTGCAACTCGAAATTGATTTAACATCGAAAAAAGCTACTGAGATGTCAAACTCGGTGTTATAAAAATCATTTGGTGGGGAAAAAAATTAAGAACACCAAAGCATTGTAATAAGTATATAATTATAACTTTATATTTTATAACAAATATAGAATAACATACTGCTTCAGTATGCATTAAAGTGGGACAAGAAAAATATTTACAATATGTTATAGTTAAAGCTAAATAAATTTAAATAATATCTTTTTCCTAAACTTTAACTTTTAACATGTGATATATTTACAGAAAATCATTAATATTAAATTATGAATACCAGTCATCAAATAAAGGCAGTTGATTTTTACACATCCTAGTTCACGTTCTTAATTTTAATATTATATTTACATTCATTAGCAATTTAACAATCAATATTATTGAATAGTAAAAATTGGACGGAGTAAGAAGTCTCTTTGATGATAAAATAAAAAAAAACGGAAAAATAAAAAGGCACTCGTTGATAAACTTATTTAATACGATGTTGAACTACTGTCTGGTCTCAGTTGTTTTGTTTGAACGTCATCGTAGGCAATGGTGAAGACGCTTTTCTTTTCTGTTATTGGTAACCTCTTAACGTTACCTGTTTGTTGAACTAGAGTATTCATAGCTATTCCGGAGTCATTATCATCTAAATTAGTTGTCCTATGAGTTAAATCAGGCACACTATCTCCACCAATGTTGATCTTGGACACGTGTACTTCTGGGGCGTTACTTCTATCTTCTTCATAACTAGTAGATATAGAAATACTGTGAGTGAGAGCACTTTCTGATATCTCTTGCTTCTGATTTTTCTTCTTCACGTCATCTTGATTCACGTATACTGGCTGCTGTTCAATTGATTGTCTCCTTGGCAGCAAAGGCACATTTGACTGCCCTCCCAAATATTTAGGAATATGTGTAGGCTGAATAAAGCAAAGTGGATTTTGATTTTCATAGTTATGCTCGTACCTATGCTCAGAATGTTGAAGCAGTGGATGAGCATCAGGCATAGGACCTTCTGGAACGGGCGTCACTTTCTCTTCTTTTAACATCCGTGGATGAACAAATTCACTTTCTTTTATTTTGGCGTTTTTTTTTACCTCTGTATTGTCATTTTGGTCTTTATTTACAATTTTACCGTATCGACCAGATTTTTCTTCCTTTGAATCTTTATTTTGGTCGGTTTTGGCCTTCGAGGGCCGTTTTGGTTTGGTTGGTACAACTTTTTCTGGGGCTGGCTTTGAACTAGTACTTCCTTTCTTTCCGTACCATTGCATATATCTTGGGACACTCTTTTGCGTTTTAGCATTATCAGATTTATTGGACTCACTTGCTGGATCTGTTTTCTTCGTACCTGAGTCAGTATTGCTAGAGCTTTCTTTTTTAGAAGATACACCCTCCAATTCAGGTGAGTTAATAATTGCTTGTTCAATCAGCTGGCGTGCTTCAGTTGAAGAACCCTGTCTTGAAAATACTAAATTGCGATTATCTCTTGAAGCAGAACTACTTCTACTTTTACCTTCTCTGCTACTTTCATGTTCAAGGGCAAGAGTTTCATCCAGTGGAGCTTGTCTTTGAAGTCGTTTTCTCTCTCTCGAATCAGATTCAACTTTTTCTTCTAATGAATCGGATATTTCCATTAAAATATCCCTTCTTAAATTAGATTTTCTATCACCATCTGATAGTTTGACCTGAGTGGAACAAACAGTTTCATTTTTGGATGTAGTTACTACACTTTTCGTCATATCACCATATTTTTTAATGTGTTCCTCCCTTTCATTGGTTTTGCTAATTTTGACATGTTTTTCACTTTCTAGTGAAGGTGAAACTTCACTTTCTTCAATTATTGGAGTTTTAATTTTTCTTTTTAAATCATAAATTCTAATGCTCCTTCTGGGGTCTTTGTATTTTATTTTCTTTTTTGGCTTTTTACGTTTTACCCACGCTACTTGTTTATTTTCATCTTCTACAGCAATTTGTGATTCATCTTCACTGTATGAGTCATTATCACTTCTTGCTTTTCTCCTAGTGGGCTTAAGAAGTTGTGATTCAGTCTGTGTGCCGATATGACATTCTGTTTGTGTAGCTATTACAGAATGCCCTGGCAAGCTCTGCGTCTCTAATTTGCTTTCAACCTGAGAAGCAGTTTCTTGATTTAGCATTAGCCTCTCACGTTCTAATAAAATTTGATGTAGAAGTTCGTTTTGTTTTCTAAGTGATGATTCTAATAATTCTTGATGTATTGTTGATTTGTTTTGCATTTCTATAAGAGCAGTCTGCAAATAATCATTTTTTAGAGGAACCACGCCTGGAACATCTGGTGCAACGTTCGAATAATCGTGAAACTGATTTTGCGTTTCACTTCCAGCATGAGACCTGGTTCCATAACCCTTGCCTTCCTTTCCTTGAGATACATCATCTAAATCTGTTACCTTACTCATTCGTTCTCTTATATTTTTAGCTTCTTCACCTTGTTCTCTTATGAACCTTTCCATGAGCAAGTCTTTTCCACTATCAACAACTACATACTGTGAATGTGGAATAAGTGTAACAGGTCTTTCCTGATGGACAGGAAGATTGACGTATCTTTCTTCTTCATTTTTTCCTCTTGTAACAAGTCTCAAAATTTCTGTATTACCTTCTTTTATGAAGTATTGATCCCTACCAAGGGTAGATGGAGCTCGTTGTTTATCTTGAAGCTTTTTACTATCAACTGTATCGTTTAAATTTTTATCATCAGACTTGATGAAGACACCAACTTCAGAGCCGCGATCTATTTCGTGCCTGCGTATCGAGTCGTTATCATGTTCTCTTCGATTGTAGTGTAAAGTTGCGATCCTGTCGTAGCCGTTTTCGAGATCTTCTATGTACTCTTTGTGTTTGTTTGCAAAAGCTTCTTGTAATTGCATTTCTTTCGTGTAAATTATGTTTGGCCCATCTCTATAACAAATGAAATAAAATTTTAGTATGTGCATTTATTTTCAGTAACGCAAAATGTACTGAATTAACTTTAACTTTAACTTTATTAGGAAGTAGCCAAAGTAGTTGACAATTAAGCGCTTTTTAAATTAGAAAGGCTAGGACACAGGTTAAAATTCAAAAAGGAGGCTAAAGTCGAAAGTGCCGTAGGAGCAGTGATGCCCAAAGGCATCTCTCAAACAAGATAATGTAATAAAGCTGGTGAGTGTTCGTTTTTTACCATTACCACTGGTCAAGTTCTACACAGTGATGTGTTAGCAGTGTGCATTACTTGACCAGTGTGAACCTAAGGGTCTGCATCCTAGTCTATTAAATTAACCTTTTAAAAATGCCTAAGGTCTCAGCGCCACAGTAAAGAGATACTATCCTTATTGTTTCGCTAAGAGCTAAAAGAATATCGAAGTGGTACACCCCGAAATTCCGTCAAAACTTGCAAATGGTGTTAAAGGCATGAAAATCAAAACGATTAATCTTTAGGCAATGTTAATCAATTTCACCCGCAGCACGGAAAAACATTTAAAATTAGGAGAGGACAACTCCTCTCCTAATTTTAAATGTTTTTCCAACGCATCATCATTTTTTAATTTGTAAAAAAAAAAGTTGTTCGGAAACCTATCGTGTGTGGTATCTAATGAAAGGGCTTACTGAAACAATTCTAAAAATATGTCACATCATTTCATTTTAGTCACTTGTATTAAGCGGGTGCGCGGCAGCTCAAACAGCCTCCTGAAGACCGTGGCGGGGAGGTTAGACGTGGACAGTGCAATAATGCAGCACTGGACTCGCGTCCACCTTACTAAGGACACTGTTATCACGTACAATAGATATGCGGGATAGTAGTGTCTTTCTTTGTGTAAACAAATTTTTCTGTTACTTACATAGTTGATAAGTTATTTGTTACTAACACTATGGATTCCGGTCCGAAATAAATGATTTTTATTTTATTTTTTTATTTTTTTATTAAATTAAAATAAAAATCGTTTTCAAATCATACCAAGTTTGGGCTTCTCCAGATATGATACGGTTGAGTATTTTTTTGTAAAATATACTTCAAATGGTACGTATTATCCTCATATCTAATCTTCAAAAAGTATTTTTGAAAATATTTTCATTTAGTATTTTATTATAATTTTTCAATTTTACCAAATGTGATAAAATTACGATCAGTTGAAACATGTATGAAAAGTTCAATTTTAGACACAGGATGATAAATACTAATGCGAGAGGAGTTTTTAATTATATCTATATTTTTTATTAATATTGCCTTTTTTTTAATGAAAAAATAAAAAATAATAAAAAATACAAAATGTAAATGTTTTCAAAAATCCTTTTTTAAGTTTAGATATGAGGATAATACGTACCATTTAAAGCATATTTTACAAAAAAATATTCAAAACTAAGCCCAAACTTTGACCTTATGTTTTGAAAATGATTTTTATATTAATATAATACATGTGACTAAAGTGTAATGATGTGCTGTTTTTAGACTTGGCTCAGTAACCCCTTTCATACTACATGTACATACGATACGTTGTAGAGCAAAAAGTTTTTTTTCCCATACAAAAAAAAGATGACGCCATAACTCCTCTCCATTTTTTATTCTTTGCCGTGCTACGGGTCAAATTGATGCGTATGGCCTAAAGATGAAGCGTTGCAATTTTCATGCCTTTAACACAATTTGAAGGTAAATTTAGCGTACCGCTAGCACTATTAGGGCAGCACAGTTCTGGAATAGGGACAATTTGATGTTCTGAAAACTCAATAGTACAATTTTATATTTGTTTTTTAAAGAACTACTGCTTTTACCTCCTCCGAAAAGATTGCCTCGCATCGTTATTGTAATTGTAGTCATTATCAGCAGCTTGTTGCACAAACTCTTGACGGATATCTCCAGGAGTTGAAGCCGGTTTGGATGGCTCTTTCGATCTGTAGTTTCTTTTGTTGAACTTCCACTGCGTTGGCTTTGTCCTCAAGTCTGCTTGCTCGGCACTCCACGCTTCCCTCCTTCTCCACTCATTCGCTTGTATGGGCTTATTTTCTATATTTTGCGTCGACTTGTTTTCCCTGCCAAGTCCCTTGTCTTGAACCACTAAACGCACGTCGTCCTCTGTGGAGTTGACACGTATCACTCTTTTCCTAGAATTTATTAATGGATGTCTATGTACCTAGCTGTACTGTTATACCCTTACATGTATGTTATTCACAGAATGGAGTTTAAAAGTTATTTCGTGTGGTAAAATGATTGATGTGGATGAAAAAGCATTGTACATTATTTGTGAAACAAAGGGTTTTAGACATTTTCTGAGGGTCTGATAAAGCAAACAGACAAATAATCCTATCTTCATAAATTTTAGTGAACTTCAAGGGTAATTGTTATAGTTAGTGCGTTCTATTATTTTATTGTTAAGAAAATGAAAGTTTAATTCCGAATTATTACCAATGGTTGTTGTTCATCACAATACTCGTTATTTTAAGTCAGTTTAAGCAAGAATGAAAGTAAATGTTATTTTTGAACAATATTTATGGACACAACTTTATTTATTTATTTTTGTTTTTATTTATTCTTCAATGCAGAAAATGGTACATTAGGCGGACTTAATGCTAAATGCAAGTAAGAGTTTTTAATTAAACTACTTAACTTACTTACTTTTAATTAATTACTTTGTTTAATTAAAACTCTCAAATTTAGTCATTCAGTGAAAGTTGTCGTCCATATATATTTAATACGTAGATTACGACGTGAAAAAGTGATATTTACCTTGGTGGCATGTAAAGAGGGCATCCTTCACAAATACAGCAACAAATAAGTAGCAGCAATACGAGAGCTACTAATATAGCTAGTAGTATCAATAGCCAGAATAATAATCGACTTTCTGCTCGGTAGAGACCCTGAAAATGAGAAAAAACATTCATGAAGATGTAATCGCATCAAAACCGTTTGCAAATTAAATTTTCTATAAATTCTGTCAACTTACAGAATCGCTATTGTCAGCTGTAGAGGTGTGGTCAGTGTGTCCAACGCCACCAGAATTAGTTCCAGTATTGCCAGAACCAGTATTTGAACCGGTATTAGAACCGATATTCGAACCGGTATTAGTACCGGTGTTTGTGCCGATACCAGCACCAGTATTGTAAATGGTCACGTTCTTAGCTAGTTGCTCCTGGAGCTTGGCTACGTTGATTGCCGTGCTTCCTGACATTCGGACTATGGCTATCACTTCGCTCCTGTAACATATTTTAAATTATAAACTACGCCAAATTAGTAAATGACCAGCGTTTTACTTTTATAGAATAAGGTTTCTTACTTTGCTTGACTAGACTCCTGCCCACTTGAATCCGCACCATTCCCTTTGTATGGTTTTATTTCTATAATATTCACTTTCCCTCCAGAAAGTGTGCTTAGGACCTCCTCTAATTTTTGCCTATCAGGGTTGGCACCAGGTACGATAAAGGACATGGTCCTGGTTTTGCTTTCTGGTGGATATATCTTTACAGTTGTGGTAGAAGACATCATGGGATCACCCATACCGTACGCTC
This sequence comes from Udea olivalis, assembly GCA_947369235.1. Lineage (NCBI taxonomy): Eukaryota > Metazoa > Arthropoda > Insecta > Lepidoptera > Crambidae > Udea > Udea olivalis. Next base: position 8,046,317 of record OX376348.1, read on the forward strand.
TGACTGTCAAGACAAAGACTTCACTCTCTTGTTCGGAGTCCAATTGCCGTCTTTGTCTGTGGACATTCTGTTTCTTTGATCGTTTTAACGCTTCTAAGAGGTACAATTCTCCTGAAATTCGAAAATAACGGTTATTAAATTGCCTTGCTGACTATTAAAAATAATTGGTGACTTTATTTTAGGGGAATCATATCATAATGAATAATATTCACCTGTTTCTTCATTAATGGCAAACTTGCCCTCTTCGTTGCCTTGTATTATTTCGTATCTGACTACATTATTTGGTGGCTCTGCGTCTTTATCAACTGCCTTTACGAAAGCTGCTGACGTGAAATTATTCAAGTTTGGCGACAGCACAAACTCGTATAGCGACCTCTCAAACTCTGGTGGGTTATCATTTACATCTAATAACTTAATAATTAATGGCACTGTTACTCTTAAACCTACTCCATCGTTATCTCTAGCCTCTACTAAAAAATGCAAATCTGGCATCGCTTCACGGTCAAAACCGTGGTTATTGGTCGCTACTGTGATGATCCCCGTTATGGGGTCTAAGTGTAACGAAGTGTTTAGATATCCTAGTATGGCAGTGAATTGGATTTTTCCAAAGGGACCCGTGTCTACATCGTCAGCTTGGACTTGAACGACCCTTGTGCCAGCAGTCACGTTCTCAGGCAGTTCCACGTCATACGATTGCGCCAGGAACACAGGGGGGTTATCGTTGACGTCGTTGAGATAGACAGTGACGTTGGCAGCCACTGACAAGTTAGTTGCTGGACCAAGCTCCTGTGCCAGAATCTGTAATTAAAAATATAAAAACGTTTAGAAAATAAGAGACTTTTTCATACCTAAAGACTAGGAAAAATGCCTTAGCATATTAAAAGGAATGATAGAATTAATACACAGTCGGTTTACAACGCAACTAATAGTTCAGCAGCTCTACAAGAAAACAGTCAAAGAACTGTTGTAGTTATTTTTTTGGATTTGCCTATATTTTGATACTGTTTTTTCCGGTTGCGTATTTACAATTTTTTTCAAATATTGCTTTGTTCTCGACCTTTCATTTCTGGCTCTATCTATTCTAGTACAACAAATATGTTATTTCGAGCATTTTATTATGGTCAAATACAAAAATTATACTGACCTGAAAAACCACAGACTTGCGAGCCTCGAAATCCAGCATCGTATTGTCGCGCACTTTGATGATGAACTGCGTGTGCCTCTCAGCGACAGTGGGGGTAATCTCGAAGGTTCCGTTGTTCCCCACCAGGGTGAGAGAGAAGACTCCGTTCTTCCCCGCGTCGTTGTCGTTCACTTGAGGGATGTATGGGTCGAGGAACGTGAGCGCTGTGCCTTGGGGGGCGTTCTCGTCTAAGTACGTGATGTAGCTGAAAGAGGAGAAATATTGGTTAAATAAAAAGTTCATGATTACTGGATTTTGATGTTTGGAAAACTAGTAGATAGTAGGTATCTAGTTTCTTGCTACTGTTTTATAAGAGCAATCCAAATATTTTCTAGAAAAAGTTTTTGCCTTTTTAGGCCAATTCAGCTTTAGTTGAGAATGTTTATTTGCAACTGTTGCTGACATCAAGCTACCGGTTACCACCGGTAATCAATCAAACTACGTTCCGATTTTAAATACATTACTACTCTCCGGAAACTTCCGTTGAGCAACCAAAGCAACCTTGATAGCAGCACAAGGCACCACCTATCACGTTCGGTTCTAAAACGCTTGGTGAAAAGTAGGCTTCTGAGTGTTCCGTTCACCAGGACGACAACAGTCGTATTGCCATGTACGATCCCGTTTGGAATACAAAGCTGTGCGAATGTAGAGCTTTTCTAACCGGAAATGACGCGCCCCACTACTTTTCAATTACGTCCATTTATTTTTATAATGAAGCTAAACCCTATCCCTTGTAGCGATAACTGGATTTCCATGATGGAGTTTGTCTCCTGTGTCCAGCGGTGGGACAGTTTATAGCCTTTTATAGTTACTTTACTTTTCTTTACTTCATGTGTGCGTGAATGCGGTGGAGGGGCGCGTCATTTCAGATTAGACACGCTCTAACTACTGAACGACAGTAAAAGAAGTCTATGACCTTGGTAGATGATTAAGTGAATCTTATTCTTGCTCTAGGATACGTAGGCTATAACAACTTACAACACGTTCTCAAAGTATGGCGGCGAGTTCTCCCTCTCCGGCAGGATGAAGGCCAGCTGGACTGTGGAAGACATGGCCTCCGGTTCCTCCCTGGAGAGGCGGACCTCCTCCGCTACCACAGTGAGGAGGATAGGCGCCCCTGCGTGCGAAATGGCCGCTATATCCTCGATCGGTCTCTCGAGAGTCACCTCACCTGAAAAGTTAAAAATAATATTTTAGTTTAGGTATTAGGTAAGAGCCATTTCGTATTTTGAGGGCATACTCCTAACTTTTCAAGCGCCTAATTTACGACCTTCAAAAAAAAATTAACTAATACATACATACAAAACATAGTCCAACCATTCGTAATGACACATAATGAAACACATTTGTAAATGAAATCTTTTGTCTATTATAAAATGATCAATCTCGCCACTTCGATTTACGAAAAAGCCTCTACGTGTCACATTGAAGTTTAACTATAGTTGCAAAAAGAATACCAAAGCGTAAGATATATTGTTTTGTTGTATGTTTCATCACAATATCTGTAAAAACAGTTTTCAATTCTCAATTTTCCCGAATTATAGCCCAAGTTAACAACAGATTTTTAGTTTGAATAAAGCCGTAATTACTGCGAAAAATATTTTCAGTAGGTACACTTATGATCTATAATTAATCGTAATAACGCGCGCTATTTTGGTGACGGCCCCTTTAATTTGTTCGTACACATTCTTGAAAACGAATCCTCGAATTCAGAAACGACAATGAAAGTGGAGCACCTTCAAATAGATGCCGTCCTTTTTTTTTATACATGACAGTATAAATGGAAGAGACTGTTAAATATTCAAGAGCAGCTTAACTATGATTCACGTTTCTGAATTTAGGCGACAGTCATGCAAAACTTTTATCATGAATTTGTTTTACGTTTAAGCGCCATCTATCAACTGCTCTTAAAATACATCCGCTGTGGAATTGCTTTTAAAACTTTTGCTAGAATTCAACTAGTGTTTTCAAAGTTTTCCGTGAGATGTCTCTGGCGCGTTTTTTTTTGTGGCCTAATTTTATTTCATTACAAAATCCACTGGAATAATACATGGTCACTTATAATAATATAGATCTTTTTTTTTTTGAAAGCATGAAAGCTGGTAGTTTCAATATACTCGTAGTTCTTAAACTTCGATTTTAAGTTTATGAGAATAAATGAAGCCAACTGGCATGATCTCTATCTGGTATCTAATCTGGTATCATTTTTGATTTTACATTCCGCCGCCTCAGCATAGATTTGGGACTTGTTCTCATACAAACTCCTAAGCGCGCAGAAGAGTCGGGGCTCATATTTTGTAAATACAATATATGTAAAAGTGATTCAGACACACTCAAAATTTATTTTAAAAAATGAGACAAGCATAAATACTCGTCACAAAAACGTTTGTCACTGGTAGAAATGGAACCCACGATCCCCGGTGCCGCAGAGAGGTTGCTGGAATATTCAACTAACCATGTAACTGGGTTTAATGCATGCATGTAGCTTTCAGCAATTTCAGCTTTCATCGAAAATTGGAGTTTAGTGTCAAATGTTCTTTAAAGTAAAGTAAAGTAAAGTAAAAAAATCATTTATTCATTTAAGCTTGTACAAAGCACATATGACATGTCAAAAAATGATAATAAACGTAAATAAAATAGTACAATATTAGTACACATCGTGAATATACATAATGTGAATCTACCACCGGTTCGGACGTTGCTTCTTATCGAGAAGACTCCGGCAAGAAACTCGGTAGTTACTCTTTTGAACTTTGTTTGTTTTACAAAAATAAATTCAGACTACAGTCAATGAGAGTAGAAAAAAGAACACAATATATGAGCAGAGGAGCAGATTATTCCTACTATGACCACAAACTTTTGTCGTTCAAGTAATCCTCTACATTATAATAACCTTGTTTCATTAACTTTGCTTTGATTGCAGACTTAAACTTGTGAAGAGGTAGATCAACAAGACTTTGAGGTATTTTGTTAAAGTATTTTATGGATTGACCCACAAATAAGTTTCCCACCTTGTGTAGCCTAAGACTGGGAGTTTTCAATTTGTTTTTATTTCTGGTATTATGTTTATGAGTATCACTGTTTTTTTCGAACAGATGCAAGTTTTTGCGCACAAATATTATGTTATCGAAAATATACTGAGCATGCACAGTTAAAATATCGATCTTCTTAAATACTTCCCTAAGCGAGTCGCGTGGTCTAAGTTTGTAAATGGAGCGGATGGCTCTTTTTTGAAGTACAAAAATGGTGTTCAAGTCTGCAGCTGAACCCCACAACAGTAGACCATACGACATAACACTATGAAAGTAGCTAAAATATACTAGTCTTGCTGTTTCAACATCAATCAAGAGTCTTATTTTTCTAACAGCACAAGCAGCGGAACTGAGTCTCCCTGCCAGGGCCGTTATATTTTGACATTGACACCTATTTAGTACAAGCTGGGTTGTGAAATCGTAACTTTATTTCACTTAATAATTGCCCAGCTACTTGTTTTAAGTAGCTACTTGCTGGAATGAGAGCTTATTAAGCAACCAACTATCTGTACTTATCATTGTGTCCCAAAGTACTTTATCATGACAAGGCGCAATTAGTCTCTCATTAATATTTCATAATGATGCCGTGTTTGCATTAATTATGTCTCGTCAAGCTTCATTTATTAGGCTCTGCTGTCGCCGAATGGAATATTTGGATCTGTCAAGACGTGGAACGTTTTCATTAGGTATTGTTCAGGTTAGGAAGGGACGTCGTGACAAGCGGAAAGGACTATGCGTGGGTAGGAATGGACTTACTAAAACAACTTGTTCTTCATGGCTCTTGTAAGATCACATCTCATCAAGTATCTAAACAATGCGGTTTTAACTAAAAAAACAGTGGTCATTCGTATAAACCCACGACAGATTGGATTTTCCCATACTCTTCAGCAAGGATCTTTCATGAAAGATAAATACGCATCTGAAGAAGAAAAATGCATTGAGGTTGACGACGCTATCTGATTAGTTGGGGGAATAAAGATAGATGTTTAACTAAAAAGGTTTTAGCCTGGAAAGCCTCGTGGCCTAAGCTAAAGCTTAATGAATACGTGATTTTTTACTTAACTTTACTTTAGGGTACATAGGCCGGGTGTGTGATCACTAACCCGCAAGTGTGGTGATTAAGCCAATACGCATCCATTGTAGCGATGACTTCATTTCAATGGTAGAGGCCTTTGCCCAGCAGTGGGACAGTATATAGGCTAATTACTTACTTTAGAGTTATAAAGTACTCTAGTTTGAGGTTCTATAATGACTTAGATACTCTCCTCTCTCTTATTAAATAAATAAATAAATATCTGGGACAATTCACACCAAGATCATCTGACCCCAAACTAAGCAGAGCTTGTAATATGGGCGTCAGAGACTGATAAACATACTTAAATATTTCTAAATACATACTTAAATAGATAATAACACCCAGACACACAACAAATACAAATGTTCGTCACACAAATATTTGTCATGTGTGGGGATCGAACCCACAACCTCCGGCGCTAAAGGCAGGATCGCTGCCATTGCGCCAACAGGCCAGTCAAGTATTAAGCATACTCTTACAGTTTCACTAAGTAAGGTTCGTCAAACACGCTAGGCAAAGTTTGAACTATTACTTCTAGTTGCTCCGTTTACTATTACACCTATAGTCAGCTGGTACCCGTATCTGACTAACCTAGTCGTGAGATTTTGTTTTAGGTATCTATTGGACTATAACTTCAAAAATATTATGGAATTTATATCAGTGTCAAAGTACAAGTTCGGCTTAATGGATAAATAAATATATAAATACTGACGGCACGATTGGCGTAGTGCGCTGTAGCACGGTTTCTCGCCTTGAATTGTGTAGTGTCCCGGGTTCGATTCCCGGTCGAGTCAATTCAGGAAACGATCTTTTCTAAATTGACTCGGGTTTGGGTGTGCTGGGAGACGCCCCTGGCTTAATTCCTTGTCTGGTACCTCGTAATACAGGGATATTTATCCCTCCTTCGAGGCCATGACAAGAGGTGTGTTGTTAGGCGCATATTTATTTATTTAATTCGGGGTCAGATGGTCGTGTGGCTCCATTAAATTATTATATACTTTATAAGTACTTCAATGTGTGGCTCTGGGATTTTCATATATACATTTTTTACTTAGTTAGTGGGATCTCAGATCGTAGATCGTGTGGTCCCGAGTTCAAAACTGGCCAGAACCGAAATCTTTGTGTTCATTGTTAAATATCCGAATTACTCTCCGGCGATGGAAAACATCGAAAAAAAACTAAATCAACCCTGATAACGACAGAAGGCTCACCACCTACCACGTTGGCTTCTAATACCATTGGTGAAAAGTGGGCTTAAGAGTGTTTCGTTTACCATGATGACACAGTCACTTGCCTCTTGACTACCCCGTTTGGGATAAAGTCGTGATGGTTTGTTAGTATACGAACGAATAATCAAAAAAGATAGATCATCAAAATAAAAGAGATGTTTTTACTACCAGCACAATTTCAAACAGTCACCAATACTGGAGAATAATAATAACATACCGAAATAACCCCTTAACAATAGCAAACGGAATAATTTACGTAGGAGTAGGTGTCATAAATATTAGGTTACATTCTCGCCTTTCACTCACTATAACAGAATAGGATGATTTTGAAATAAAGTTTAAGCGTGTAACTCATGTAATTTCTACCGATATATTATAAGAACGTTCTATGGCTGGTCTGGTATTCAAATGAGCAGGCCAAGTTTACATTCAGGAGTTCGTATAGGTAGGCTGATTAATGCGATAAATTCCCAAGTAAGCCTTCCAATACTGGAGTAAGTTTTAACGGTTCTTTCGTTCGGCGGCATAGTTAGTGGGCTGATAATGTCGGAACCCGGGGCCTTATTGTCAGCTACCAAGATATTCAAAGGAAGTACCCTTTATGAAATAAGGCCCGGCTTTACAAACAATAGACGTAAAGGCGACGCGACCGGTATGGTCTAATGAGATATTATGCCGGCGTTATTAGGGTTACCAAACTAACCATTTGTAGCAGCAAGCTTTGTTGCCGCAAATCGGGAAACGTCCAAATCAAGTTTAAATGGCGCTGATGTTAATTGTTTCGTAAATGACGAAAGTTGAAAACTTTAGGTGGAGCATCTGATACCGTTGAAAGCGGGTCACGCAAGGGGGTATGTTGGGGCCTTAGTTAAAGATAAGGAAGTAGGATATCCTACGGAAGCACCGGACCGTCGGACGTGCGATGTTATCGTTGAATAAAAAAACTATACTGCTATTATGTTCTACTGACCTATTACGGTGGAAGAATACAGTTTTTCAGCGCGTTTGCCGTTTATGCACGTGATAAAGAGCTTGTACGAGCAGCGTGATGAATTTATGTCCTCATTATTCTGTCTACAGACTTACAGGTTACAGGTACCGCTCTGATATCTGAAGGTTGTAAATATAACTCGTAGAATGGAATGGACTCATAAATACGGCACTGTTGTTTATTCATAGGTAAAAGTAAATATATATTTTTCTTCGAAAAAAATACACCATACTTTACTTACGCCAAATTTCTGTCAGTAAAAAATATCATGCGTAAGGTTACTTTCGAGCTAATTATTGCGCTGACTGGCCCTTTAGAAGCTGTTGGTAAGTAGGTACCCAGTAGGTAATAGTCTATACCAATATTATATAGAGGAAAGATTTGATTGTTTGTTTGCATTGAATAGGCTCCGAAACTACTGAACTGATTTTAAAAATTCTTTCACCAAAATGAAGCTACATTATCAGGGAGTGACAAAAACTATATTTTATTATGATTGACCTAAACATTCAGTGACCACTAATAGTATATGTGAATATAAAATATCGGCAGAGAGTACAGGTTTATTATGAATATAACACAGAAATCTTAAATGAAATAAATGACTAACAATTCTTATGGAAAATATATTAGGCTGAGTGAATTTAATTAATGTTATGTACCTTATTATTACTCATAGTCTAAAAGAAATTAAACCTTAACAAAAACTCATACACGCAATTGGTAACTTTACTGACAATTCTAATATAGCAGAATTCCTCATTACTTCCCACACCTAGACCTAGGTTCATAGCGTGACCAATTGACCGTATCCCAAGACCAGGTTCAGAACACAAAGAAAGCTCCTCGTTAAAAAGCCGCCGACCTTCCCAACACGTGAACGTACATACGGTACATACGGTGCTTTTCATTTTACACCTTATACTGCGAACATAAGATCCATTTTGAAATGGCTTCATGGTTGACCTACGTCTTCCGTGCAATCTTCGCACAAATTACCCTGGACAGGGTAAAACCATGTTTATAATTTCCCGACGGCGAATGTTACCCTCATTTTGTTTTAATGTGCGGACCAAATGCCCGTGCTCAAACCCGCGATGAGTGCTGCCAAATGGGTATTTAATTTCAGTAACGTGAGAAATGGGAATATGTTAAGCTTGAAAGTCATTAACAATTTTATTTTTCGCATATGCGTTAGGTCTGTCAATAAGAGTTTGTTCCTAATGGTTTGTTTTTCGATAATTAGATGTGTGCTAAAGTCACTTGTGGCGTATTATTGTTGTTTGGGCCCTTAGTTTACTGAATACATCAGTGTGCTGAGCGTACATTTGATGCAACTATTGATACTTATTTGTTCCATAAAAAAACTGGATATAATTTAGCACTAACGGGCTAACTAAATTTCGGTCAGTAAAACGGTCAGTCTAAATTTTCGATGCAAAAAGGTAAGTTGGGCTTTAGCAAAGTGATGCGCATAACAAAGATGTTTTCAACGTTAACTATTTTATTGTTTTCTTTAACTGAGAGTTTCTATAAGTACATTACAGTTAACTTAAATACTCACTTCATCATCATCATCGTCCATCTCTTAACATAGGCCGTTTTTATAGATTTCAGAGTAGTGGAAGCACGCGACAATGTTTACCTAACAGCTGGTATAACATACCTATTCAGGGTGCTAGCCCCACAATAGCAACATTCTGCTTTCTTTTGAACATGTTGTATTTAAAAATGTTTAGTTGAAACTGACATCAAATTTTATTTCAATTAGATGAGTGCTAATGTCTTTCCCGTATTTTTTTAATTTGAGAGGTCTAAACGGAAGTAGCGTGTTGCTCTCGGCTAAGGTTTCAGTACTCATTGTAACAAAGCAAGGTAAAATCTTACCAGTAGTTTCATTGATGTTGAAGAACGGCGTGAACGGATTCCCCTCAGACACGAGTCCATATCTGATGGCCCTGGGAGCTCCCTTGTCTCCATCCTCCGCCCGGACCCTCACGACCACGTCGCCTGGCGCGACCTGTCTCGGCAGATGAGTGATTGGCGGCGCCGTGGTGAAGACCGGGGGCATGTCTTGGATGTCCTGGACCACAACCACGACTTCCAGTGCGGCGATGTTGCGAGTATCCTTGCCAAGTTCTACGTAAGGGTCCTGCAATTAAATTGAGTGATTACGAATTATGTCTTATATACTTACGTAAAGTATAAAATTGCATTTATTCTTTAAGGATTCTTTTTCATTATGAACGGAGGACCAGGAAAATCAATAAAATCGATCGATAAATGGACAGGCTTACTTTAGGTTTCGGCTTTAAGCATTGTGGAACACCAAAAAGATTTTTTTTTTCTAATTTTGCAATTTTGTGGCGCGTTTACAAATGTTCTGTGTTTAATCATTATCGATCAGTTTGAGTAGGTATTATCGATCAATTTCCAATGAACAAAAACAAAACATATTATCAGCTTAAGTGCATCAGAAGGCCGAATTCTTTACATTGTAATGTCAATGTTGACCTTTCCTTTTTAGTCAATTATAATACTCGTTTGCACATTAAGCAGAGCAATATTAGCATAATAATGAAGTTTTATGTAGGTTAATTAGCTAGATTTAAAGACCTGTTGCCTAATTCATGTTCTATAAAGTTTGAGCACATTTTGCTTAGGTATTCTTAAGGATTAACATTTATTATTTAACAAGCAATTACTGTTACAATTATACGGTTAAATTAGAACAGAAGTTATAACACTGCCACGTGAAGTCAGGCCAATTGTATTTAAAGTATTTTATCTAAAAAATCTGTATGATGTACATTGATTAATTTTCCAACATCTTAACAAGTTAAGTCGAATTATTTCGTTTACATAAATAAGATGACTCCTAGCAATCGTTAATATTCTTACATTCTTCTTTTGCCTGGTCTTAAACTAAAGTTGGATCATACAAAATAGGCAGTTTCTTATAGTATGACAGAAACGAAAAGTTAAAATGTATGCCTACCACAGCAAGAAGCGTCAGATGGTACATCGACTGCCCCTCGAAGTCTAGGGGGCCGACCAAGAAAATTGTTCCTTCCGTATTCTCAGTCGACACCCGCCGCTGTCGGATCGCAAAAAGCGCAGATCCCTGTAGAGAAAAACGCACTAAATAACCAGATAATTGCTACACGCATTTAAGAACAAAAACAAGACGATGTAGTAGACGATGCTTTAAAATTACAGTACGTGTAAGGACACGGTCTCCATTATTATAGCATTTAAGTGGCCGACAAAACGACCTCAGGTTGCGGGTGCCTAGCCATTCTCCACGGAGTGTGAGAAATTTAACACGCCTTAAGCCTCTTAATGTCCGGTAATTGTGCAACATCATGGATACTCGTAGGGAGTCGCGAATGGTCGGACCCCATTGTGTCAGTTCTATTTCAAGACGCGCGAATTACCAGGAATTCAGACCAAAATTTCATGTAAATTAGAGCAATTTAAACTTTAAAATCAAGGCCTCAAGCTCCCATAATCGTATTTGGAGGCTCCATTTGCGCGAGATTGGGGTATTTGAAACTATTCAGCATTTTAATGAAGCGACTTCTTAAACTGTTCGCTGAACTAATTTTAGATTTCGGTTTTGATTTTGCAGATTTAAATTTTTAATGTTCTTATTCTGAAGGGGTTGCATCACCTTAACTTCAACAAAATTAGTGTGATTGAGGTAATAATTAATAAAAATAAATTGGCTAACGGCTTTGTAATTCTTAAAGTAAGATGGTGGAACTAAACCTATTTAAAGAATATTGTAACCAAAAAGCCAGAAAAACGCACTATTTTCATCAAAAATATTCCAACAAATTATCAAGGACGGTATAATTTCCTGCCAATTCGTGTGCTCAGCTTACCACATAAATCTTAAAACAAATTCTGTCGGGGCGTTAGGATACTGTGAAAATGAGCTCTATTAGTGTGAGCGAAACCCCATTATGTGGTTATATTAGAATGCGTGGCGAACGCGCTGTCGGAAAATGACATTAAATGCTGACAGGGAGCTTATAACGCGTCTTTTAAATGCAAAACCGTTATTACTTACCCACAACTCCAATTCTAGAGGCTTAGGTGATAAGGGGTTTTTTCTTGCTATCACAATCTCCAAGTCCGTCCCTCGTTTGGCGTCCTGTAAAAACAATAATAATATAGCATTGCCCTAAACTGCATGAACAGCACGTAATCCTTCATCGAGTTTATTTTAAATGGCTAAAAGATGAAGCATCCTAAGGGATACTTAAAAATAGCAAATTTGCGTATCATAGAGAACCATTTACTAAAAAAAACAAAAACTCTCGAGTTTTTTGGACAACTCGATTGTGTTGTCTATACCTATGCTAATATTATAAAGAGGAAAGATTTGTTTGTTCGTTTGTATGGAATAGACTCCGAAACTACTGGACCGTTTAAAAAAAATGTTTCACCATGAACATATAAAGCTACATTATCAGGCATTGAAATAGGGTAGGTATATTTTTTTAAATTTAGGCAATATTTTGACGGAAAAGACAGTCTACGCGGGCGAAGCCACTGACGGGCAGCTAGTTTCATAAAAACGATTCATAACGATAAGCAAGCCAACTTAAGTAAAATAATAAGGTGAACGAGGTTTGTTTTGTCTCTTTTGTTTGAAATACAGCCTTATACGTCCTACTGCTGGGCACAGGCCTTACCTCAACTATGAGGTAGTACGAGCCATACTCCAACACGCGGGCACAGTGCGGATTGTAGGAGAGGTGAATGTAAGGCCAGTGATAAACCTTACCGTCAGATGTTATCAAGCCGCCTTTTTAGGCCTCTGACTAGGCTTTACGACTGATATCTTGCGACGTCAGCCGGGACCAACTGGTTAACGTGCCTTCCGAAGCACGGAGATGCCCAAAAAACACATCACATAATTTCGGTCGGAATGGTCACCCATCCATTACCCGACCTGACTGGCGTTGCTTAACATCGGATCGTTGCCGATCCGCTGCAGTCACTTAGCCACGGTCACCTCCACATTGTTTAGAAATAAACAGTGGATAACATCCCCATTACAGAATTATGACAGCTAAGCCTATTTGACGCAATGGCACATGATATTCAGGCTATTTTATCTGATATTGAAACTGTCACAACGAAAAGCTGTCTGAATAGCAGCGCATTTGAACCATGAGATCGAATCAAGAGCGGTTCTTTGGCGCTGACGCGAGATCATTTGCCACTGAATGGGTTTGTGTGCTGTGCATAATGATTAGCAATAATATTTATATATTTTGTACCTTAGATCAACGGCATAAGGTTTAAGGGTATATAGTATGTTGGTGCTTGTGAATGTACTTGAATTGTGTCGCGAGGCGTTTCCATTATTTTTGACGTAAAGTAGCCTATTGAAGTAACTTGAATCAAAGGCAGATGCTGTTCCAGATTAACTTAGGGTGGGCTAATTCTAGCCATAGAAAAACATAACATGTTCTGTGTTCTAGCATTAACTTTTACTTTATTATTGAAATTGGTCGTAAGGTTTTAATTGAAGTTAATTGGCCCAACTAGAATTTACGTTGTGAACCAACAACTACAACTTATGGATAAAGTCAAATATTTCATGGACCCTGCCTGGTAGGTTTTTAACTAGTAGTTTTTTCCCTTCGTTTTAGTTTTGTTTATTTTGATTTTTGTGAGTGACGTTGTCTAAAGTATTTTACAACATTTTTCTTTTGTAATTTATAATCCTAAGGAAAGATGGTGCAATTTCATCTACAATCAGCAGTAATTTACACCTAAATGGGGAAACAAACGTGACGTGTTTGCGATGCGAGCGCGACGCCGCCATATTTCCGCGCGTTCTCGTGTGCGACATTTAATGGAGTGCGAGTTAATTTCGATATTTCATATCCGCTCGAGGGCGCGGGTACAGTCGCCATCATCATCAATCACGGCACATCACGGGATGACGGTACCTCATTTGTTGAGGTACGCTGAAAAGCGCCCGTGGACAAGCTTCGCTCTAGCGATGAACGCAATAGAATAGCAAAAAGCGATATAGCCTTCGTTTTTCATGGCTTTAAATGTAAATAAATGAATAAATCTGCACCAGACAACACATCACTTGTCATGGTCTCGAAGTAGGGAAAAATATCCCTGTGTTACGAGGTAGCATACAAGGAATTAAGCCAGGGGCGTCTAGCTCACACCCAGACTCAATCCAATTTAGAAAAGATCATTCTGAATTGATTCGACCGGGAATGGAACCCGGAACACTAAGCAAGAAACCGTGCTACAGCGCACTATCCAACCAATCATGTCGTCAGCTTACTATATTACGTTAGTTTGATTCGCCAAAAAGAAGCCGATCTTTAACTAGCATGTTTGTAGCATCCTTTATCTTAGCGTAGGTAAAAACTTTTCACTATAATTGCTACAACTGAAATAGAAACTATAACCGTGGCAAAATACCTTATGATAATGTATGAGAATAATTTGCCCTTTTTAAGATTACTTCGTAGTTCATTGCTCAGCGAATATTCATCACGCGTAAGCGCATTCATCAACTTTTTAATATTCATTCGGACGTTCTATGTATTTTTTATTCGTAGCTGTCTGTATTGTATTTTTTATTATATCTATTAAAGATGCTACTATGAAGAATTGCATCAATTTTCTGTACAGAATGACATTTGATGGATGACGATTACATGTTGGATGGAGAGTACTGAATGATTCAGACACAAGGGTGCTATTTATAGTGCTTAAAAGAATTATATGATTACGCTTTGTTTCGTATAAAAAGTTCATGAGAGTAAAAGACTGCGTTTGAAAAAATGTTCAACTTATACTTTATTTCCGTAAATTATAGTTATCATTAAGAATTTATTCACGATCAGCTTAAGAGACAGGATGAAAATGTAAATCCTCAAAAAACAACGGCAAGTCAATCAATTAGGAACTGATTGATGAGTTCTAGTGTATGTATATGTTATATATATATATATATATATATGTTATTTATATGTCCTTTTTGCTATGAACAGAGAAGACGGTTGTTTAAAAATTATAAACATTTTGAAATGCCGTTTTAACAGAAAATTTAGATATTAACTTGGATACCTAATTAACGTCAGGAGAGGGTAATTTGATTAAAGTATGAAATGTACTTTCAGCAATTAGTAATTATTATGCTTCGAAGAGCAGAGTCAGACATAAATAATATTTTACGCATAACATACCTCAGGAACTAAAATGATACTGGGCTGGTGCGGAAAAATGGTATCCCTAGGCGTAGTGGCGTTGGTCCCTGTGATTGAGCAGGCTATATGTCCGTTGCGCCCCCTGGTGTTCCTCACGGACAGCCTGAAATCCACGTAGCGGCCTGGCTCCAGCCTCCTCAGTAGAATCACGTTGGCTTGGCACACGGAGTTGTAGCGGGTGCAGGGCAGCGTCACTACGCCTATGTCTAGGCGACCCATTTGACCTGGAGGAAAGCGGAACAATGTTGAGCAAGAAAATTTACACAAAGATACTAGAAAAAATCTAGATCCTAGGTACTCAAGCGGGATTTGAACCCGCGACCTTCCAGAATCAGGGTGGCTGCTCTTACAACTTCCAAGAAAATTTAGTTGATTGGCCCGTTAGCATATGCCACAAGCCTCCTGGGGTTGTAGGCTTAATTTTCATTCCATTTATTTGTAATTGTTCTGTGTTTGCGTGTGACTATCCATATATATAGTCTATATCATTGAAATCTAGTCATCGCTACCATTTATGAGTGATGGGATAATCATCACGCTTACTCAATTCGAATAAGATCAGGTAGTTAATGTTTATCCTGAAATCAAATCCTATCCTTCTTTTGATTTTAATTACAGGCCTATCAGTAAGCTCGAAGGGCAGCAGATCGTCGATTTGGCCGCGTCTCCCAGCATCAACCATCAAGGTACTATTTGAAACCGAGCTGCCGACTGCAACTGCCGACAGCACGTGCGGCGTCCCATTGTCACTTGATGGTGAGTGACAGATAAAAATGGGTCGCTGCACGTGCTGTCGGCAGTTGCAGTCGGCAGCTCGGTTCCAAATAGTACCTTAAGCAAGCGACGCAGCGACGCCATCACACACGTACCTATGAGCTCGAAGTGCAGCGGGTAGTCGAAGTCGGGGTCGGAGGCCCTCACGCGGTAGATGACGGAGCCGACGGCCGCGTCCGCCGGCACGAGCACCAGCCGCATCAGCGTGCTGGGGTCGAACACCGGCTCGCCGCCGCGCACCGCCACCGCCAACGCCAACACCAGCGCCACGGCAAACGTCATCCTGGAACAATAGACATATTGAAATATCTAAAAAGTTAACAAAACATATTTTTGAAAAATAAATTCTGATGAAAGTAACTACACGGCGCCGGTGGTAAAGTCAGACATTATGTATAGATATACATGTATATTTAAATCGAACTAATAATATATGCATGGCTTCCATGTATAAAAATTCACCAAGTGATCGGTCAGAAACAGTACGTCTTCCAGTTTGTAGTCACCACTCGGGAACTTTTCTGTCCCAAATATTTTTAGGCAAAAACCTGTTTGTTAATTTGGCGAAGTACTAACTAACCATAGACTTTGAGTGACCTTGTTTTACGAGGTTAATGAGACTCTTTGTTAGTTATTCATAGAAGGCAATCCGTAGAAAACACAATGTGTTAGGTTTTTCCACTTCCACATAAATTGTCCACCATTTTATACTTTTGCAATGTTGTTGCAAAGTAGTCTGAATAATAAAACAAAAAAAACCTACAAAAATAAACCAAAAGATAATGCAGTCCATGCACACAAAGAGCTTACAAAGACATTTGAAACGAAACGCAAGATTAAGTTAGGCACTAAGTTTCCCATGATGTCGTTGGCAGTTCGCACTAAGCACTTTGAAATCGCTGTGTGTCTTTGTCTGTTTGAACAGCGCTGTCTGAATCTTACTAAGTAAATTGGAGAGGACTAACATACTATGAAGAATAAAAATATTTCAGTTGATAAATACAAAGCACTTTCAGTAGCAAATATTACAAGAGGATCCAAAAAATAAGGAAACGTGTGTTGACTCTGACAATAATACTTTTCTGGTTGATATTAGCAGGTATTTAGAATAACAACAACGAAAAATACATTAAAGGGATCTCTAATATTATAAACTATGCAAAATGTGATAGACATTCTTAAATAATCAAACAGATGACAACGACAAAAACAAACAAAACTACCCCTCACTTAATCGTTTGTCCTGGGCAAGGATCTTATCCCCGGCCTTTGACACTATAGGCAGAACCTCTAGATATGGCGCCTAAAAGTAAATCCTAAATCGAGTTTAAAACCCTCCTATCGTCATTGCAGTAAACTTTACCCCAGTAACTGAGTTTCCCAGTTTCTCTCATCTAATTTATTGACCTAACAGATTCGCGATTAATAGAAAAGTCACTTGTCGTCCCAACCTCAAGTTCGAACTTATAATATTTGCGTCCGTACTTCGTTAATTTCTTCAAAGAGAGAGAGACGCATCTAGGACAAGTTCGTTGCATTAAATTATAAATTGTCCGTATCTCTGGATAGGCGTTGGATCAGAGGCTCAGCGCAACCACAGTTACTAACTCTAGTTGCGAAAGGGAAAATTGTGTTATGAAATCACCGCTTCTGTTGCACCAGGAAGCAGCCGCTCTTTACAGCTTTGTGGGTAATAACTCGTTTAGGATGCTATGAGATTAATTTTATTTCTATTCCATGCAAGTAATTTCCTTTGTTTGTGATCATTGTGGGGTGTAATTTGTAGTTATGTTTATAGACATTTACAATCGAAAAAGAACGGAACAGTCGCCTACATGAGAACAAGATTTATAAATAGAAACAATTTGGAGTTCGTTTTAGCATCCCTGAGGCATACCCATTCAACACATACAAATTTTTTCACAAAGAGTTCTTGACAATTTGTTCCGGATATTCATTTATTTATACAGTTATATTTCTTTTTCATAATTTGTTCTTACGTAAATCCGGTACTGTTGAAGTATCGCGGGCCGATGGGTATCTAAATCATCCGGTTAGTTGGACGCCTAGACGGTTTCTACATAGGTATTTCGTGAAGATGGAGCAAACTTATTCACAGGGAAGCTTCCATCTTATCTGTCGGGTGCAGTTAAGCGACGACTGCAAGTTCACTGGCACGTTAACATCGAAATGCAAGCGTTTATCGATTAAGGCCTTAAGCATTGGGATGCCTTCAGTAATGAGATAGTATGACACGTTTGGTGTGCGTTGGTTTATGAACAGACGCATTAACATAATTCGGAATTCTTCATCAAAAGCACTAGAGAAATCTTTAAGTATGGGCTCAGACTTGTTAGATAATCGATAATTATTTTAAGAACTATCCATATAGCATCGTGCAGTAATGGCAGCTTTGAAAGGATTTTAGGTATAAATTAGGCAAACTAATGCAAGATAAGAGAAATGCTTGAAAATTAGTAGTAATTACTTTGTTTAGTCAACAACAAAACTAAATAATAGTGTAACTAAATATATTTTAAAAAATGAACTAATGACTTACTCATTGCATTTATTCAAAACTGCCGGTAATTAACTACCGATCAATCGATTAAAATCTGATTTATTCGTAAATCTTTTTGTATGTTTGTTCATTTATCATACCTACTTCGGCTCTTGACTGCACCAGATGCCATACAGTACAGTAGTAGTTGATATAAAAATCCCGTCTTTTCAATATTTTACCTATAGCAAATCAAATGAACTAGTTCATCTTGGGATTTCTTAGCTACAAATTTTATTACGTATGATGGATTCGGAACTACGTTGACGAGTCAAAAATGAGCAAAATCAGTATACCGATGCTTTTATGTCGTTCACAGAGCCACCAGCAAAAAGCACTCCATTAACGTTCCAAGTATCTGTGCTCTTCGTTCGCACTTCACAGAGCCCATACTTCGCGAGTAATTATTCAGGGGGGACTTATTGCGTGCAGCTCTAGACACTACTCAGGAGATAGGTTGAATGAGAGAACAGAGAGACTGGGTGCACACGACGCGGTTTTACAAGGTGAATAATATCCATGATAAGTTTTATTAACATCGTTAACCGAATACAGGAATGCAGCTTGAAAAGTGTCAGTACTAGTTTTTGATTTACTTCATTTAATTTAAGAGTCAAAATTGAAGTTTCATAGTAACAAGCAAGTGGGCCAAGTAAACTTTGTTTTGTTGACTGAAGAAACGCCTAGCTAACGCAACTTTTGCCTGGCCTGTTGGCGCAATGGGTTTCTAACTATAGTGCCGAAGATGATGGTGTTTGATTAACACGCAGGACGAAATGTTTTTGTGACACATATTCATATTTATTCTATATCTGGGTCCACCATATCCTAAGTATAATCAGAAATATATTAGTATTAGGTTTCAGTCGCGGAAATAACAAGAATAACAAGCTCTACTTAGTTAATAATATAAAGATATTCAAAGATCTCATTCATCTCACCGAAAGGTTCTTTTGCGGAAAAAGCTCTCCGTGTATACCACAAAGACACTCTCTGATTTACAACAGGCGCGTCTAGGCTACGTCACTCCGGCGTGTTCCCGCTCGGCGCCGCCAGCCAACGTGAAATATTCCTCTGACGCGCGCCCGCCGCCTGAGACGCTAAATCTTGTCGCGTGCTCAAGCCAGGCCCTAGATATCGACGACACCTTGATACACGGCGACGATTAAAATCATAATGGCGCATAAAATTGTAATCCCACACCATAACAACACACTCAATCATATATTACAAACACACCGATATCAACAATCGTCCTCCCAAGCAACATAATAACGGATAACCCTTTGCAGGAAATATGAACATATTCCCATCCTCGGTGCCAATTAAACCCGTTTCGGCCAGACAGAAAAGCAATTACTGCCATTCGAACATTTAGAAAAGCACGGGAAGGTAATTAAGGGATTATTATCCCGACGTCCCAGCAAATGGAGAATCTGGCTCTTAAATCATCGAACACTGTTCTGTTATGCCTTATTTTAATGTAAGCTGTAGAATAGTAATATATCACACCTATTCTTCTAAAGGGGTTATTTAATGCAGGGTGCTAGATTCGCAATCGCGATGTGGTCGCACGAAATCGTGAAAGGCTACAAATAGTCCGCGCCAAAAGCGCGCTGAAATATGTCGTATCACATCTCCATGAAAAGTAATGAACGGTCGAGGTGCTCCAGGAATGGCTAGTGCGATCGTAGCGGAATATCATTTGTCATTGTTATTTATGAAGAGTGTTTGCGTTGGAAGCGGGGAGTAGCGGGTCGGCGGCCTCAGGGCAGCATGAGCGGACCAGCGGGAGACACTCAGCCGAACCAAAATGGCGGACGCACGACGTCGTCGACGACCTGACTCTGTTCCCTTTCGGTCACGGCACCCTATTACCATAACACTAAGTGTGTGAGGAGCGGACGTGAGCTGATACCGCACTCGCCTCGCGCTTATTATAAATTCTAATATACAATCTCCTAACAACGCGTTATGGCTGCCCGATCGATTTGTAAAGATACCGGGTCACGGTTCCTTGCCTGGAGCTATCCCACCTATTCACTCGTAAAATTTTATTGCTAATTCACTAGATGCTTTCAAAATTAAACTTAGAAATGTAACGTTTTGTTGCTGGTGTAAATAATACCTCATAAGCCGAAATCGTAGGAAGTCAGTTAAGTTCCCACAATAGGATATGGTATTTAATCCGCTAAAGCTTAAATAGATGAAACAAAATCTTCGGCTTAGCGGCTTGGCCTCATAACTTTTTCTAACGGATGTGTTACTTCATCCACTCTTGTAATACTTAAACCATGAATTGAAACTTGCTTTTAAATGCGCATAGAATTATGGATCAAGAATACCATTTTGTGGATTTAAAACGACTTGATGGCTTTTTGTCAACAAATAAAAATTGAAACTGTATCATTCTTTAATTAGCTATTGGTTGGTTATTTTTACAAAAGTTGTTATAACACACTGCTGTTACGGTGAACAGAATCATTCGAGATTTTAGCAATATTTTAAGAAAATGGTACCTGATTTATTTTCAAATAGAAGACCACGTATTCCCTACAGAACCACATGAGTTTTAGGTCTCAATCCTAAGAGCCTAACAATATGTCACAGTGCCCTTTCATTCTAATTAATTAATTAGTGGATTTGTACTTTTCAACTTCGAAAAAGCTCAACTTATTTTGGGGGTGTGGAATGCCACTGGTCTATACGGACGAAGTCACGGGTGAAAACCGGTGTGATCATGATATAAAGCATAGTTCGGCTTCAAGACATACGCTGCTGGAACAACGGTCAATAGTATTGATTTTCTGCCTCACTTTGTTTGCATACTAAATCGAGTAGTTCACTGTGTGTCGATGACCGTACGTTTAATTTCATAACCGAGGTTATATGAATCAATAATTTAACATAGCGTTTTAAAACATTACAACCTAAGAATAGTTCAAAACGGGATTGCTAATTATTGTTAGGAGATTCGGCACTGTTGCAAGTGTCGTGATCACGGAGTGATTCTAACCTTAGTGACCATGAAATTTCAAAGATCCTTCCTTTTTTATTCATAAACCTCAGTTGTGTAGTATCTTCAGAGTTATAACTCGTTAGAATTTATATGCCCGTACCAATTAAGATACTACGCAGTATTTCGTTTCGAAAGTTAGAATATATTGAGAAACCTGATAAGGCTAGAACTTTACGGTAACATACTTATTGTTATTGTCAGGAAGTCTTTGTTTCACAAGCAATAAGTATTATTCAGTTGAATTAATGGCACAAAATCACGTAGCATTTAAATATTGCTATTGTAATTTAGGTGCCTATTACTACTACTACAAGACGAAATCTCTCTAATTTACTGAATCTAATATGATTTGCTATCCAAAGCGAATTGCTACTTTGAAAAATACAAAATAAATTAAAAAAAGGATTATAAAATAAAACTCAACGGTAGTGGCCGGTTAAAAACATCAGTTTATAAGGACTTTCTATACTTATTGAGAATGGTTTCGCTATAAGTATGACCAACATAGTAATAATAACTGATTAGTCAACAGCGCAGCCTAGGTAAGACGCCCAGGACACCTATGTCTAGTTAGTAGATTAATGTAGGATTGGTGAAAATATATTAACCTTACACATGGCAATCTTAAACAACAAGTTTGCTGCATGTGACTGATACTTAGATTATCGTATTGATGAAAATGTAACCCAGGATCTATACCACCTAAGTCAATATGACAGCCAAGATAAGCAAAAAAAAGAGGTTGTATTTTGTGAAAGCAATAGCACCTATAGCAAATATAGTCACATAGCTCTCTCAATCTCTACAATGGTGATCCCTTGTTTCACAGACATAATTTTCATAGAATTTCGGTTCGCAGAAAATATTTTATAAAATATTCAGTCCACATATTTTCATGTCAAATATTATTGTTTCAACGACTATTTACTTCATTGAAATTTAATTAATATAATCAGACATTAGTTCATAAAGCTTCTGTTGGTTAGGTTAGGTTAGAACTCTGACCACACTCTCTCGCTCGCTACGCTCGAGCGCACGAGCCGAGCGAGCGTAGTGAGCGTGCCGCGGTAGCGGCATTGAGTGCCAGAAGCGAATTTTCGGCGGATGAACATAAGTGGCAAAAAAATGATCTTGAGAATACTTCTTACAAAAGCCAAACATTATCAGCAATAATAATACTTGATTTGAAATTCTATGATATGAATATTCCAAAAAATTAATTGTTTGTAACAAAAATCTATGATTAAAATTTCTTTGAAGTAACTATTCTGCGTATTGATTATTCGATGAAATTATAATATGGAAACAATTTATGTGAAATGAAATTCTGTGAATCGATTTCCTATGAAACAGTGTACAACCCTCTACAAGCAATTGTAATTTACTCTAAGCTGCCATCCTCTATAATTGTTGCGAATGCTTGTATTGGTCTAATAGTGGATTTAATGAAGATAGTAAGCTTGATAACCGTTTATGGAGTAACAGTTAGGGACTGGACTTATTAAGTTTGCTTTATTAATAGTGTATTTAACATTGTGACCTCTATCGGTATCGTGAGGCAAATCCGTACAAAAAGACCAAGTTTATAGTTGGGATCACGCGAGCTGACCCCGCCGACCCCGTTTGTAAGGTTCCGGCTTCTTTCGATAGCCACTACTGGGTTTTATAGGCCTTTGCTATGTTTTTGAATGAGGACCATTTTATAAAAGGAGTAATGTTATTTGAGGTTAATTACGCTCTGAGATAGATCTTTTTTTGTTTAGGCTTAGGTACTGTTTGACAGACAAAGTGCAATCCTTCAGAGTGTGTAAAATGGCACGGTAGTCAACCAATCATAGATTGAACCCTAAATAATTAACTTATTGAAACAGAAATCTATTAATTGGGAAGTATTTTAAAACCGGAAAGCCAAATCTTCAAGTAATATTAATCAATAATATCTGAACGCAGCTATCTAGGCAGAATTTGAACGTTTATCATCCAAACTCATTTTTTATATCAGAAATAAAATAAACACCAATATTCTTCACAATACAGTATTTCTACCATGAGTTTCCGTCACGTAAACTATACGTACAATAGTAGACTACAGTATTTGTATGCCATTCTTAGTTACATTTCTATTTGATAGGGGCGCTGCGTGCACCGAAATCCCAGACTAAAACGTCAACGCGGACGCTAGCGACTGTCATTGGTGTAAACTCATGGTACAGTACGTCTACCACGAGTTGCCACATAAATTGTATTGGGATTTGACTTGACATGACATGACAATGTCAAATCCCAATACAAGTTTTTACGCGAACGATAACGTAAATTTTAAGTGGCAACTCGTGGTAGACGCACAGGACTATTTTTCATATAAAGGAACCATAAACGACCTTCTTCGCCTTATGCAGAACCTCTTCTTCCCATGTGAAACAAACTTCAACGTGGCAATCCTTTTTAATAATTTATGGTTAACTCACGAAGTTTTATAGTTTATAATAGTTCAGGTCGTAAATAACACAGACGGTGTCTTTTAATCTGTTTCCAAGAAGAGAACAGATATTATTAGAGAAGGAACTTGAATATATTGTGGGCAAGCGTGCTAAATCAGACCCTTTAGATAGTTAAAAACGAATGGGTGCGTGTTAGACACGCATTACCTTCGTTCACAATTCTTTAGTTGTGCCTACTAGGTATTTTATGGCAGTATTAGATGACTGGTACATAATTGGGTCTGTAACTATTTCTGTTCTGGACCAAGTCTGTGGGGCAATTATGTTGTACAGTCAATCACAGGGTCAGCATGACACAGGACTGTGTACTGTTTGCGTAGTATGCAAGTACATTCTATTACTCTTATGGAAATAGTGATTCTTTTTAATCCAAAAGATAGGTCTACACCGATTTACTATTAAGCCGCGATTATATAAAATATGTGCAAATTAAATAAATATCTACTGAATAATGATGTTCTTTGTTTTTGTTGATAACATTTTAAATCTGATTGCAACAAAATATAGCTCGCAGTAGAAAATATGTTTTCAATTAAGGATTGCTTCGAATTAATTCGGGCTCGATTGTTACAGATGAGTTTAAAAAAGTTTTTTTGTACATTAATATGTATTTGCAAAGGAATGCAAACGGTGGCTTTTTATTATTGGTTGCGTAGCGTTTGTTCGAATATAAATTAATGCAAATTAAACGAGGGCGGACTAAAGCAATCATCTTGATGGGTCGAAGGTCAAATAACTAACTTTTGTGTTTGCCCTTCTGATTAACGAGCTGTTTTGTGGACCTTCGTTAATTTGTGAGCTTAACATTTTGATATATATTCCACGATCTAATTTCCTCTGAAGTAACACAAAGCCTTGAATCCAGTTTAAACTTCGAGATAATCAAGAGTCATAAATATACATGAGCAATTGTAAGTACCGTAGATAAGAAAGTGTTATAATAAACATTGCGTAAGTAGAACCAGTAACTGATCAATGAACAAATCAGGCTTTAGTTTTATAGTTAGTGAGAGAGCAAACAAATTGCACAATTATAGGCGGCGCTGCTAACGAATATCTAATAAAAATGTTCTAGATAAATTCAAATTGATTGTATGTGATTTGGTATGTTTTATTTGGCGCTGAGTGTGATTTGTCACGAGGTGATAAGATCGGTCGGTTAGTGAGACGGTTACGCAAGCCAGGTAGGCTGCATCCTTGCGACGTTGTTGATGAATTCGCGCATGCTGTACCACTTTCGCCAGTCACGTATCTGACTTGTACTTAAATTACGAGCAATTTCCTCTTTTGGGCACTTGCATTTTTCACTTTTGGTTATTTCGACACGTCTTAGCTTTTCAATTGAAAATATATGATCGTTTTGCATTTTAGCATGTACGCACATGTAGGCTATTCATTATATTTGAGATATCTTGAACCCTATACCTAGCAAAACTTGAAATATGCACGTCAAATGAATGCAGGTTTATAATCTTAAACAAACGAAAATGTTTGTCTTTGGTTGTAAATCCCGCTTCCGGTGCACTAGAAAGAATTTCTAGCCAGCCTGTTCGGAAGGACCGTTAATCCGGATTTAAGTTGCTTTTCACAAGATTTAGTTAAAAAATGTTCTAGTTTAAGCACGATTTTCTAAAAGGATCCAGCAAAACTTGCTTGCTTCCCTACGCCAAACACAATGAAGCAACTTTACAGATTTAACAGAAAAACACCAGTGTAAATACTCGTACCTACGTGAAGATATAGAATATCAATATTTTAGTTTCCTCTCTTCTTCAATTAGTGGTTCTGTAAAATCAGAAGGATTAATTACTTTCCCGTGTCCGTAAGTGATGACAATTGCCCCAAATACTCGACCAGTTGCAATGGAGCTACACAATGCAGGGTTTGTGAAAGCTCGCCCGTGTTCACGTAGCTCTCGATAAACTGGTTCTGCCATATAAGCCGTATTGCTCAATAGTCCGACCATCTCGTCCGTTACACAATCTGAGCATTTTTGCTTCTCTGCCCACTGTTCGTTTGCTCTAGTGAAACAATGAGAACCTTGTAGCACTCATGATGTATTCTTCGTATTTATATTTTCCTTTATCGATTGTATAATGAACGTTCGAATGTTTGCTCGGAATGTTTATGTCAGTCGTGTAGTGTAGCAATCGTGATGTTAGTCTGAACTTGGATGTACTTTCAAATGTTTTTGATGCTATCTGAATCTGATGTACTGCAAGGATAGGTGTTCATTATGTTGATGAGGATTACTGATATGCTCTGATTTGAACAGGTTAGGAATTTGAAGGTTAAGCGTTCTTTGTAGTTTGACTTGTGTAGTAGGAATTTACCAGTTTAATTGTTCAAAGCAGACACAATTTAAAAGACAAATGCAAAACATACTAGTATAGACAAAAGAACAGTTAGTGTTTAGTTTTCGAAATACTCGTAGTAATGTGGAGTACCTGTTTTTACACAAATACAGGATGGTATAAACATACACGTCAATATTTTTTTTTAGCTTCCTTACACTCAAGGGTATCCAAAAATATCCCATGTATGTTATGTTACCCGATTTTTTGTAGTTTTCGAGTTATGAACTTTTTAAGAATTTTTGAAAATTTCTGGGTTGAGTCACTTTTACGGTCTCTGTGGCGCGATCTGTTAAGAATCATCTAGCGCTATTATTCAACTAATAAGGAAAACAAATCAAGCATTTATCTCAACAGATCACGCTACGTGACCGAAAAAGTGACTCAACCCAGAAATTTTCAAAAATTGGTAAAAAATATCATAACTCGAAAACTACAAAAAATCGGGTAACGTAACATCCATGGGATATTTTCGGATACCACTGAGTATGAGGAAGCTTAAAAAAATTATCGACGTGTATGTTTGGACCAACCTGTATAGACACTAAAGAATAGTGCATTGTTAAATGCTAAAAATTAAAATTCACCTACCGTTTTTTTATTGTTTTGGAATAAAATATACGTGTAAGTACGAGAGGTCTTGACCTTAATAAAATAACCTAAAAAAAGTCTGTTTCGTAATGATTATTAGGTCTGTTTAGTATTCAATTAAACCTTGAACTTAACTTAAAAAAACAAACTGTGTGTCTGTTATTTATAAATACTTCTAGTATAATAAGAAAAGTTCGGTAAGAAAAACAGAAAAAACTCTGCCTTCATTATCGTTGAGGAAAACGAAAATGATATTAGCAATTTGGTAATATCTACCCAATTTGGTCTGGAAAGCGTTTCAGTAACAGTTACTTCCCTATTACCGGCGTACGGTTGTTTACGCCTGTTTGACGTGTTCAATTACCAGTTGCTAACGAGATGCGTCGATTGTACACCCAGCCACAACTCAAACGTTACACTTCGTAACGTCCGGCAACAGTATGCTGCTCCACAACAATGACAGCTCAGCTTATACTGGCGATTTTATGCTCTAGGGTTGACTGTACGCCGTCGCTTTTCGGAGCATCAATAGATTGGCACCGTTATGTTGATCACGTACTTACAAGCACAAAAAGCTATACGGGCCAATGTCATTCTCAAAACGATTTGGTTCAATTTCTTTTTTATACACATCGTCTTCAAAAAGTTAAAAGCTATTCGTAACAAGGTCCGTTTCATTCAAATTGAAAATACCTCTGTGTCAGGATTTCAAAATTCACGGAGTTTATCTTTAAATTAAAACTGATTAATATAAAGCGAGGTTTAATCACTTAACGACTCGTGTGGGAATCACAAAGTAATGGTTTCGAACGACATTTTTCATTCGCCGGACAGATACTGCCTCTCCCAAGTGATTACATAACACTCTATTTCTTCGTCTGCGCCGTGATCCCACAGTATTAAATAAAACTAAAGTGATTGCCTATTTCATGCTTAATACCACTTTAATAGTTCAAAGAAGTTTTAAATTTAATTAAGCCCCTTTCAAAAAAGTGGAACCAAAATATTTTAGTTTAGACGATGAGTTATTAAAAGTATTGTTTACACTTTAGACTGTTTACATTTCAGTCGGAAATTACCATCCTACGCTTTTAAAACAACATAATATATCGTCTGGGTTTCTCGCTCGAGTGATGTAGAAAATAAAAATATTAATAACCGGCTATGTTGTTGTCGCTGACAACAATGTCTGTGGCGCGCCGGATGTGAAGTATTACTAAAATTATCATATAATCAGAGTTTAGGACATGTAGTGTCTTTTGTGTGTGTAATTTTGACAGCTCTCTTCACTTAGTCAATGATTTTAAGCGCTTAATTATTTCCACGACATTAAATTTGTATTATCTTCTTGTATAATTTATAATGATTACACCCTGGAGTAAAAAGGAAAACGGTAGGTTATAGTGAAAACAACGAGGTGTGTACAAAAACATTGAGCACGAACAAATTTCAAATAACCTGCTATTTGAGATTCAATTAAAAACACACGTTATAAAAACATTGACTTCAAACAAATCTCAAATAACTCAATGTTTTTATACACACCTCGTTGTTAACACTATAAACTGCCATTTTCCTTTTCTTCAGGTTTTGGAGAAGTTTTGGAAATTCCGACATTTTGCAGTAAGTATGCTACAAAAATGAGATGAGCGTATTGAAATTCTGTGATCAAAGCCAAAAAACACGTTAGTAAAAAACTCGGATTAGACCAGAGTACGTGTATAATAGGAGTGAATTTGCGAAAATTGCCTCTAGAAGCACATTTAAAAAAAAATATTATTCGTTGAATGATGATTTGTCTATACCAACATACAAATGACCGTTTCGTAATACTGTAGCAATAGAAAATTTCTTTAAAAATAATAACCCCAGCAATACTGCTGCAGCCTTCGAAATAACATTTCGAATCCGCTCTTCAAACTTCAAAATAAACACAAAATGTCCATAATAGCTCTCGCGTATATCATAGGTTACCAGGGGCGAATAATAACGAACTGCAAGCACGAATCCAGAAGGATATTTAATGAGCGCGAGCGGAGCAGATCGTTACGACGGGCATGTGTATTATTACGCCCAAGAAGGAATGCGCTGAACCGAGGTCACCGACAGAAGTGTACCGGTAGCAACTAGCTGACCGGTACATGTGGTACCTATGTGATGACCCTAGGGTAAAGATTGCCATTGCAAAACCAGATTTTTTCGTGGGCGTACTAATGCACGATAATCGTACGATCTAAAGTTATACTCGTTATTCTGGCAACAGAACTAAACGCTTCTCAGCTCTGTGTGAAAGGTAGTTATCAAAATCTGTTAGTTTCTACTTTTTAGCCCGTTTGCAGCACGTTTGTGCAAAAACGCCACGCTATTGCAGTAAATTATCTCATAGATGGTCAGATTAGTCCGGTTATCGATAGGAATCTTTGACCTCTTCTTCGCTAATAATCGTGTCGAACGCTCTTCGCATTTCGTCGGAGATTATTGTAGCTTTTTCTTATCGCCATCTCTGTTCGGGACTTTTTACGGTAAACAATCGGTTCGAGGATGACGTTGCTTCTTTGGGAAGCGATTGCGTTAGTCGTAGCTGGAATCACTAACAAAGGACTGTCGGGGATTGAAGGTAAGGCTGTGTAGTTGCAATAAATACTTATTTGCGATATCGTGAGCTTGTCATCGTAAGGTACAATCAACGGACAAGAGGCGAGTCGGCCGCGGTCGGTCACCGGCGCTCGCCCGCGGCTTTGTTCCCACTCGAGCCTATATTTGCTTTCAACTCCGAACTAAACTATCTAGTACTATGTTACAACTGATAAATGCGTCCTATACGATTGTAAATCGCAGTTATTGAATGTGACTTTGATATAATTGCGTTTGGGGCTAAGTGATGGGATTTAGAGCGTTTCAAATTGCAATAACGATACGTTCAGATAGTTAACTCGGTTTGATTTAAAGGGTCGGAATCTGAGACTGGTTTTTGAAATAAGTTAGTGTATAAGCGGACTCGTTCATTAGTTGGAGCAGGACGTGCGTTACATGACGCGTTTTAAAATTATAATTTATGGCTTATTTGAGTGTCGAAAGAGTAGAGATTGTGTGGGCGGGACTAGTTACAAACATCGTGCATGGTTAGCTATCGGTATATCGGTGTTATGTCCTCATGGCGTGCATTGTTCGTGTTCATATCAGTTGTTATGAACGTTACCAGCTTAACAGGCAGCTTTTTGAATACATCCGATGTTTTCGCAACTCTTTTACAGAGTCTATTAACATAGAAGGCACTTGTATTTAAATAAGGCCTAAAGTTACTGTTGCATTTGTCTTGTCTCAAGGCTTTGTGAAGCTCGTGCATTCTTAGCTGCTTAATAGTTTCTATTCTCAGAGATATAGTACTTTTTAGTCCATTTTCAAACCATCCATTTGCCTCTGTTACATTGTCTTCATTTTATGGCGGACCATTTTCAGTAAATAATGACAAATAATCTTTAAAAACACATTATTCTTCATAATAGTTTCCATTTTCTAGAAGTTTCCTCACACAATATTTTCTAACCACTGGTTAGTTTCATTTTTGATTACAACTCCTGCCTGAAAAAGTCCACAACGTTATCAAAAGTGAAAAGGGGTGGTCCATAACCGAGGCAAACCCTTAGAAACATGCTAAGTACATTTACGGTAGTCGATAACATCTGAAGCGTAAATGATGTGCGCAAGAGCATGTAACTCGCCTGTATCGCGGCGCTCGCGCAACCAGGATAGCATCTGGATCTACCCTGATAGGCCCCCTTATAGGGTACGATATAGGGAACCTACTTGCATTCAGTGGACAAATACCGGGTGATTATGTATCAAAGCTTTACTAGATAATAGTATTATTAGAGTTTCCGTTAGGCGTGCTCTGTAAACAGTTATTGTGGTTATCAGCAAAGGCGATTAATTCTGTGACTTAAGTAAAGATAAATCCGTTGTTCGTAGAGCAAGGTTAAGATACTTTCACGGGAATGTTATTCTGTTGGGATTTCAATACGGTCTTGCCTAGTTAAATCTGAATGAGATTAATTTACCTAAAGCTAATAAGGCATATTTACTATAAATTTGGATTAAATCATCAGTACTGCCGTCGATTATAATTAATTAACCAATGAAAGAGTTATTTGAGTAAGTAATATTTCGTACAGGATCTTAAATATAAAGCCTAGAAATGAGACCTGACAGAGTACAAAACCGCAATCAGAAATATTGACGTCATAAACTGAAAGTGACCACTCCTCATTCTTACGAAAATCCTCCTTGAATGGTGCCAACTATTTGCAAGAATGCTCCACACACGTAAAGGTCATTGACTCCATTCGTTTTCATGAAACCTTTTTGCTGGTGACTTTATGAATCACATGCAGGGAATGTATAATGGGCACTCGGGGTATTTGCGTTGCGTGTCTATGGTCGGAGGGTGCCTAAGCCTAAGAATGAATTTAAAGCAGCTATGCGACTTGAGACTTATTATAACTGGCATTTTACTTTATAAAAGTTCTATTTTTAAACTGGCTTTGAATAAGGAGGTGCTTCTTGAGTTTAAGTTTGGCTTCAAGGTTGCACTACAGTTACTTGGCGACGAGTCGATGACGTATCTCAGAATGACGTCTCTCCCAAAAACAACAGGAAATCACTTTCTGACACGCATCTTCTCTGTTTCTTCAAGCAGTCTTTTTTGTTATTCTGTTATATTAATTCTTGTTAAGTACCTAATTTTCTTGTTTGTCACTTTGGTTAATCCATAATTGTATTTAAATTATACTCTACTTTATATTATATGTATTTATTTAAGTCTTGTTATTTATGTATCTATGTAGGTCTGTACCTATATTGTTTGTATTTTATGTTATAGG
Source organism: Udea olivalis (assembly GCA_947369235.1). Lineage (NCBI taxonomy): Eukaryota > Metazoa > Arthropoda > Insecta > Lepidoptera > Crambidae > Udea > Udea olivalis. Next base: position 8,077,765 of record OX376348.1, read on the forward strand.
ATTTTGCATATATGTTTATGTATGTGGTATGTAAATATTGATTATTTATTTAGTAAAAATCACTTTCATTCCTTTAGTATTTATGCACTTACTTACTCTTTTATCATCTTCCCTATACCTGTAGGTTGTCTGGAAGAGATTGCTTCAATCAATAAGACCGCCTTAATTGTAAGATTTAAGTGTATTACTTATTTTTAACTACTTTTTTGATGTGCAATAAAGAGTTTCTTATCTTATCTTATTTACTCCTAAACCGCTGTCGCATTAAATAAATAAATATCCCTGGACATTATTCCACACAGCGCCATCTAGCCCCAAAGTAAGCTAATTAAAGCTTGTGTTATGGGATACTAGACAACGGATAAACATACTTAAATACATTTTCTTTTGTAAATACATACTTATTATACATAGGAGACACCCAGACCAGTACAAACAGACATGTTCATGCACACAAATGTTTGTACTGTGCGGGGATCGAACCCGCGACCTCTGGTGTAGTAGCCAACTTCTTAACCATTACACCAAGTCGGTCGTCGCATTAAAACAAGAAACTTTAGGTTAAGACACCTTAACTGCATACTGAGATCGCTAAAAGGACTAAGGAAAGATAGGATTCCAAGCAAGTTCAAGTTGTTCATATATATATATACATTTCTAAGTTTCATCCTACTTTATGAAGATATGAGGTGAGGCACATACAAATTAAACATTTGTTATGTAAGAATTTTTGTTCTATTTGTTTTATCTACGTGATTTGCAGACAAGTGAATATAAAACTTTCATACATAAAATAAATAATTATCTGGGACAATTTACACCAAGATCATCTAACCCCAAACTAAGCAGAGCTATACACTACTACTACTACGTACTATTGGTGTCAGACACTGATAAACATACTTAAATATTTCTAAATACATATTTAAATAGATAATAACACCCAGACACACAACAAACACGAATGTTCGTCACATAAATGTTTGTCATAGGTGGGGATCGAACCCACGGCCTCCGGTGCTAAATGAATCTAAAGTTCTTTTTCCTTTAATGCAGGTATTATAATTAAACAAAGATACATTGAAATCCAACAACCAATTCCAATTCATTGCATTTTAAAAAAATATGTAGAGTTTTACATTAGTGTTGTGTTAATAAATGCACATGATTTTATTTATTTATTCCATGCCACATAGGTACATAAAGATCTAACATTAAATAAACAGAACATTACATATAGCACCCTCTAAGGGCATTGCAAAGATACGTACAGATGGCAGCACTATGTTAAAACTAAAAAAGAGATACACAAAATAAACAATAATTGTCTGCGAAAAATTCGTCCAGCCCGTAACATGCCTACTGCCTAAGATGAGCCTTTAGTCTATTGATGAAAGCTTCAGGCTTATCATATCCTTGATGAAGTTTGGTATATGGTTATATATACGTATGGACATCTCCGTTCTCTATAATCATCATCATCATCCGTCCGGTCTATCCCGGTTGTGAACTCACACTGGTGTGTGGGGTCCCAGGGTCCGCCTTATTTTCTTGGCCCACTTCGCGCGGTCTTGTGCAGACTATAATCTATAAAGGTAGGTGTGAATTTTTAAAGTATATAAAACCTTTATGGCTTTTGATATCCCACAGCCTAATAAAATTAACTCTGATGGCGGACCCTAAACTGATCAAATAATAAGGAAGTTATTAAGTTCAATGAAATTAGATTATTTTATAATAGGCTTAAGTATGAAGGCCGTGTAATCACCAAGCCTATTTTTTTACTTTTATATTGAAGCTCGTTTTAGCTTGAGGCTATGATGGGGTCAGTTTAATAACAAGATTATATTCGATACAGCAAATGGATTTTTAATAAGCAATTCATCAAGTGTATGAGCAGTTGAAAATTGACCTGTATAACATTGGTGAGATACCAACTCTTCATCATCATTGGCTTGACGATCGTAAGATATGTTATTTTGATCCCATGCAGTATATTGTAATTGACCGACTTGATTTTAGCAATTTTAGTACACACTTAATTAAAATACTGCCATCCGATACGATTCTCATGTGATAAATAGTTACTTTTTATTAATAAACTTTTTTAATTTAATCAATTGACACTCACTGAATAGTACTTGAGTACTAAGATCAAAGATCGCTATGCTTTCCGTAAAAATAACAGCAAAAAACTATCAAAGATTGATTTGATACTGACTTCCAAATTTCTTTGGCGCTGTAATATTCGTAATGCTACCTTTAACAATATGAAATAATACTATTGTTATCATTACCAAGGCGTTTGTTCGCCTATATTTGGATACGTCTATTGCACAGACATAATCGAAACAGATAACGCGAGTGACTTCGCGTGATGAAAGTAAGTACAATGCTTGTCATAATCTCTTTATAATTATTATTCTCCTGATAAACAGAGGCACTCTACTAAAATCTGTTAGATTATCTGATAATGATGACCCTATTGGCAAAGTGCGCTGTAGCATGGGTTCTCGCCTTCACTTACTAACGTAGTTTCCCGGGTTCGATTAAATTTCAGGAAACGATCTTTTCTAAATTGGTTCGGGTCTGCGTATCCTGGAAGACAAGCCTGGCTTAATTCCTTGTCTTGTACCTAAACAGGGATTTTATCCCTACTTCGAGACCATGACAAATAGTGTGTTGTCTGGCGCATATTTATTTATTTATTTACTAATGCATATCAATAAAGCGATATCGTGACGTCACAGCGTGCCTTATAAAGTGGCACACTAGGTTGTCATACAGACGGAGGCGCTTGCATTATCTACTTGAATGTATATCTGGGGTCTGTTGTTACTGCTTGACCTTTTGACTTACATTGGACTGGTTTTTATTTACTAACTCATTATAATAATCTATTGTTGTCAGACAAGTGATGTATTTATAGTATTCCTGTATATAATCTTTTTCTCATGAGCGCGGTCACGTTTTGCTTTTCAATTTGGAATATTTGATGAAAAAACAATTTTTTGCTGGACTGTACCTACTGCATGGTTCGTTGAATCAGTAAACTTCAAAAAAATCTATTCTTGGGTTTTTGATGACAAAGCATTTTCAGAACGTTACCGTTATGTTGTACAGTACAGATGATAATGATGTAATCTTGGCTATTATTTTCTTGTAACAGGTTAATATTTAGGTATTCAGCAAATAACTAGCTTCTCAAATAAATGTTTTTTTTATATATAGAACTTTCATTTAGGGAAAGTTAACATTTTCAACGATTGTAAAGATTAGTCTTTAGTTTATATCGGTCACTGCTTATAAGCGTGTTAATCGATTTACACCGTCGTGATCTGAAAATCCCCATTTCATCACACAATTCTGCACTCATGGAATACTAACATGGATAAGCACTTTGCTGAATAAATATAAAATGTGCAACATTCACATTTGAGTTATATGTTAACCTTTTTTTTAATTAAATCGTTCTGTTATGTTTAAATTTTATGAAAAAGGGATTGCCAAAAATACTAACTTACTACAGAATAGTTAATGCTGCATATCGATCTTAAGATGAAAAAGCATGGATGTTTATTACTTGAATGGTTCTTATGACTGGCTGGCATCAGCTCGGTTGCCGGTGTCAGTGTCTGTTTAGCCCAAACAATTTTCATTAAGGCGAATTGGCTTATTCTTTCTTTTTGTTAGTATTCGACTAATACACATAATTTTATTTAATTTAAAATTATGTAAGTTTGTTTTTTGGCCTTGGAGTCTTTGACTGCCGGCAAAAGACACAATAGAAAATCTATTGTTTGCCGGTCACCGGTGACCCACACGGTGTTCAACTTGTTATGCACCTTTGAAGTAACTAATAATTAATCTGTGCCTATAGTCAGAGGTCCTCACCCCTTGTCTGTCGATGCACCAAATGCGGTACCTATATTGTATTGTTGTTCTATGTCGACAGACGACGTGTAAATTGTGGTTGGATAGTCTAATAAAATATGCAGATGATGTTTTCTTTTTATGTTTCATTATTAGATACGAGTATGCCTTTTTTGCCTAAAATTAAACGTAAGTGATGTTTTGGCAACCCTATTGTTAACGTGCTGTAAGCATTAAGTGCTCGCGGAACGAATGGTAAATAATGCGCTTTGCTTCAGTTTCACCCGCGGTATTTATATGGTAGCTGAATATGCATAAGTTGAACTAACTTTTCGCATATTCTGTTGTCATGCTGGACTTTGATGTACGGTAATAGTAGAAATTTACATATTTAGGAAAATGCTACTAATATAAAATGTGTTTTGTTCTGTACTTTTTGTAACACGATAGTTTATTTCGGGCTGTACGGCGCGAAATATTATTGCGGTTCATTTTATTTTTATAGTTTCTGTTAGTAAATGTATATGTTTAAGCACTGATAAACTTTTTGGCCTATTACTTCTGTGATGGCTTAATGAATTCGTATGAAATAACTAAACTCCAATGCAAACTTATTTTATTAGAATAGTTTTGAGCGGAATCGTACGTCAATAGCCTAAAGCTTTCAATAAATCAGTTATATCGAAGTGTGTATCCACAATTTATTTTGATGCCATTGTGATTGCGTTTACGACATTCGTTCCGCATTTCGCTAAACAGCCTACACCTGTTCCGCTAACGGTGTTTAAAAAAAACGAATCGTTGTTGTGGATTCGGCAAGGTGGAGTCACGCGGCGCGATCGTCCGATCAGATACGAGAGAAAAATATCGAGTCGATCGCGAGTCGTGATCGATAGAGGATCGAAGTGTCACGCGCGGGGTTATTGACCTCGGGTCAGGGTCGGGGATGTTGCCGCGCCGCATTATGCGCCCGCGCATCCGTATACGTCAGAGACAGAAATTGTAATAAATGATGCGAGGGTAAGTAAATTTACGTGAAAATAACAATAACTTTTGATGAATAAAATTAATGAATTGCGCTATTTGGGCGACTTTATCAAACAACCCAGCAAAGTAAAATTAATGAGAAGGGCAAGTGGTGCATATGAAAAAAGGAATTAATATTTTTTAACATTTATTATACGCACATTATACATGTACAACAGAACGTGTCCGTACTTCTCTTGTTAAATAAGAGTACAATATGGTGCAGTTTTGACGAATATAAAAATCAGATAGATTTGTTACACTAGCGCCCGAATCCAGAAACGACAATCAAAGTTGAGCACGCTTCAAATTGATGCTGTCCTGTCACATGTTGGTAGATGTGAAAGGGACAGGTATACATTTGAGGTTTGCAGAACCTTGATTGTCGTTTCTGGATTCGGGTATTAGAGACGATTCCTCCTTTTATGAAAAAAGTTAAAATGAATTGATAAATGGCGGATTCTCATCACTAAAACGTTATTGTGACGTCACAAAAGAGGCATGCTTGGTTTTCATACAAACGGAGCGCCTTGCGTTATCTAATACTTCTATACTAATATTATTAAGAGGAAAGATTTGTTTGTTCGTTTGGAATGAATAGGCCCCAAAACCACTGGACCGATTTTTTAAATTATTTCACCAATATAAAGGTCAGGGAGTGACATAGGCCTGATTTTTTTTAATTTAGTCATATTTTGCCGGGAAAGTCAGTCTACGCGGGCGAAGCCGCTGAAGGACTGCTAGTCTATTTATATCTATGTCTGTGGTATACGTCGTTACGTGGAATAGGAGATGTTACTTCATTGTTATTCGCCCTCGTGATAGATGGTATCCAGCCAATAATTGATGTCCGTTTTGACGTTCTTTGTTTGTTTGCGGAATTTGATGAGCATTGTGAGAGCAAGGTTCTTGTAGCACGAATGTTACATTTAAAAAGAGACAAGGGTTATTGTTTCTGGACGAGCTATTGTATATGAAGGGCGCTTAACTTATTTACCATCGGTTTTAATTATAGAATAGTACAGATTTAAAAAATAAAAATATCACAACGTATGAAACCAGACATATTATGGACTGCAAGCAAGCAATTTTCGTAGCTTTGTACACTTCGTATCAATTAAGTACCTGTAAGAATAATTTCAAGCCACTTATTTCATGTGATCATTGTATCATAAACTGTTAGGGTCAATTCACACCGAGACGTGACGCGACGCTGCGCTTGTTCATAGACCTACTCATAACTTTATTTACGAGATGCCTCGCGGTGTAGTGCTACGTGGTGCAACGTATTCTGAATTCTGATAATGAAACACGTATCTTTGCGTGTAGTAAATGAGTTAGATTTTGAGTAGCTCAATTAAAAAGTGCGCGCAGCGACGCCCCGCGTCGCGGTGTGAATTGGCCCTTAGGGTTTTTTAAGGGTGTATGAAAAAATACCTATTTCACGTGTAGTAATAAAATTTGCATACATACGTAGTTAAATACGTGGCTAAATGATTAATGTCTGTGAGGACATTAAATTCAGGTTCATGTATTTTGAAAATGTCAAAAACAAATCAATGAGGCAAGGTCCTAATGATCGAAGTAACAAAATAAATTTGAATCTTTTAATTTACTAAATGTGTAATGCAGAGTCATTTACCTCAATAGTTGTCCCGCGGCATTTACTATGAAGATGATAATGATTTTCATTTGCAGCCCATCTCGTATCTGTGATATCCCATGAGGTTGTGAATAAAAATCTACATAATCTAAGCAAACATGAGTGGTCGAGGTGAGAATGTGCCTAAAAAGGTAAAATGACATTTGTAAACTTTGATCTTGCCGAACCGATATTGTTAACATATTCAACGAATGTTAAATAATAAACTGCCTACGTTTGCCATATTTCGACATTGACACCAAACACATCATCACACTACATGACATTATATTATACAACATCACATCGTTTTATATTTTTTCTCACGAGGTAAATATTTACCACCTATTTTAGGTACGTTTCATTTGGAAAGCCGAGCTATTAAGAAGTTATTAGGAATTATCACTTAATATATTATAATTATTACAAGCCAAAAGGGATTTTCATTGTTAGTTGAAGAATCATTAAAAAAAAAAAACCCGTCTAACACAAGGGTGACCAACCCGCGGCCCGGTCGGCATGCGGCCCGCCGCGCGCCGATTTCAACTTGTGGCCCGCAGAGCTAAGTAAACTTTTTTGAGAAAATTTGCTTTAGCTATTGGCTCAAAAGAGTTCTATAACAACTATTTTGACAAGGAGAAATATACAAACTGCGTTTTATAAACATGCTCTGATCATGACTTCATTATTTGAAAACACTTACACGTGTGCACAACTTTTTAGTAGGATGAAACATATTAATTAAATCCCAAATGAGAACACTGATTACTGACGTTCATCTAGGTATCTAGACAACTGTTTACACGTAGCAACGACTTCAGTTGAGATTGAAATTGATGAGCTTAGTTCTGATAAACAAAGTCATATAACTATCTTAGTTATTTACAGAATTGGTTTAGTTAAAAGAAAAATTAAAAAAGTACCTTTTTATACTAAGAAATTTGTTTTATGTTATTTTTTTTGTGTGTTGGTTAGCTACATAAAATTTGGTACTGCGGCCCAGTGTGAATTTTTTTTTCCTTGGTCCTTGGTTTTTTTTCCGTTGACCCTTGGTCTAACAGAAACCATTTTTTTTACTGTTACTGTAGTATGAAATCGACATCAGTAATATCATTTAAAATCTTCACTTTGCTGTCATTTTGGACAATCACTGTCATCACTGAAAAACCAATAAATCATTCAAATGATCGTTTCCAAATTCTATAAAATTTAAAAATACAAAATTAAAGTAGACGTTATTTTGAATCGCCATTTACTTAACATTTTCAATTTAGCTATAGTATAAACATACATAATATTATTACAATCTAAATACTAAACATTTTATAATACATACGAGTATAATGTGATTCTACCACCGGCGTTGAAAAGCTGACTCCACTGAGAAGATCAGTCAAGAAACGCAGTAGTTACTCTTTTAAAAAAGAGGTGGTGACACTGTAAAATGCAGGTTGGTCACTTACAATTTTTGCCTTTCTAACCAGAGTCATACAGTCTGAACATAAACATAGTTTTCATTACGGTAACCAAATGATAGTGAACCTAAGCAGACCAGTTCCCAAAAGTGGCACCTGTTCACAAGTTGACAGATGATCCAGCCATCGTTCCACTCAACCATATTTTAGGGAATGAAACGATCCAACGTGTTGACAGATTTCGTATGCAGAAAGTTGTATAGTCACATCCATCATTTTATTCCTTACCACCTTCGTCGTGCGCTTTTCTGTGGTCTTTTATGAGGGTTTCCTGTCTACGTATGGTTTGTAAGGTAAGTACCTTAAATTATCTCAAATGCTAATAAGGCCATAGTGACAGATAATGTCTTAACTATCGCCATTTGTGTTTTTATTTGTGTGTTTAATAGTAGCTTTTTAATTTAAATTTATGTTTAAGAAGTTTCTCATTTAATTTGTCCTACGGACAAACAACAGCTTATTGAAAGTGTATTGAGCTATCTTTAAGGCAGCCTTTAATAATATTGGTTTCCACTCAATTTTGAACTGTACGAACGGAATGAGAATATAGCAGTCAAAATTTGGCATACAACAGTGCTATAAGCGTTTTCTTATTAGGGCCATGACCAATGATCAAGCTAGACATATTGACCTCTTGATAAAGAAAAGGAAGCCAAACAGCAATGTAATTTGAATACACTTCAGAGCATCTAAACTACCTCTTCTCGCTCGAAGTTTAAACACATAAGCGTGACCTGACCGTTCAGTTAATCCATACCATTACAATAATGATCATTACCACTTACGCGCCTCTTATTCATGATTTACGATCACAATTTGCAGCACATCGTTCTGTTTAGACATCAAGAAAGCGCGATAAAAGATTGGTTCCCCTACGATCTGGAACCGAGTTGCACTTGTAAGCGTTAAACGCCAATTTCAAAGTGAATGGTATCAAATCACCATAAACTTATCCCAGCTATGGCTCAATATGGAGCGCACGATATAACGGACAACTGTTGGCTCCTAAGAACGATGTGGTGCGGCGTGAACTTTAACCCGCATACTGTTTCGTTAGATTGAAGTGATGTTGTATTGTGACTAAGATTGGAACGAATTTAGCATATTCAGTGTGATAACAGCGGTTAACTTATGCCCCTTCAAGGAACTGGCCTGGTAATAGAATTAAATCATAATTATGGTATTTTGAAAGTTATTTTCAGTGAGTCAATATGGAACTTCTGTAGGTATGTTAAAAAGGAAGTGATTTTCCTGTTCTGATTTAGAATTCCAGCGTTTTACACAAATATGTATCCATATTTTTCACCTTTTTTTCAATGTTAAATAAGTTGTTTACTCCTGCAAACTTTCAGACTGCAACATCAGAAAATGTTTTTTAATGATATGATATATTTAAAAATATTGTGGATCTCTTTGATCTTATCTCAAAGATTGCAAATTCAACATCGTGTAATTAAATCAGTTACTTAGTGCAAAAAACATGGTCTGTTGAGATGAAAGATAAGGGTCTTATTTAAACATGATTGACTTCAATCAACAAGATTGGATCGCTTAATCTGGAAGATGGACGCAAAAAATGGTACCATAGGTACTTTTGGTAATAAAAATTGAAACACGAATGTGCAGACCTTACAGACCACTTTAAAAGTCTAGTTGTTCTCGACGTACTAGCCATTAAATTTGTTTGTCCATGATAAATGTACCTACGTACAACGCATGTTTTCAGTTGTAAATCTGTATTGTAATAAATCTCTTATGATGGGCGTCACTAAGAGCAAATTCCTGTTCGGCAGGTAGACCCGATGTAAATCAATCAAGGACCCATTGTACCTGTCTCAGGGTAAGGGACCCGGCAAACGAGCGGATCGGCTGGATGGATTTAGATCTGAAATCCCAATTCTTCACAAAAGGCTTATCAATACATTTTGCTGATACATACAATTGAACGGCATATTTTTAGGCAATATTTTCTTAACCTTTTTAGCTTGAAAGTATTGTGTTCAATAGGCAAGAAAATCTCAAATGCTACATAACATTTGTCAGGGTTCAACTTTATGAGTCAAATTATCTCACAAACGAGTGAGATTGATGTATTGGTTCTTTCTTTAAATGAAACATAACTTTTAGTCTTGGTATTATAATATGTAGATGTCCTTCTATGATCTCCATCTGGAAATATATCAATCCTAAACATTCACATGAGGATCATAATATCAACGTAAAAAAATATGAATGAGTAGATACTTATGTTAAGTCTATAAGACCAATAATACCAAAAGCTCCGCTCAGTTTGAAGAACTTGGCAGTAGTTGTCCCAGATATTTACCCGTAACTTATCTCACTTTCTGGCACCCATCTGCAATAGTCGACTTCGACCAGTTAGTCCTTCAGGCAAAACGCCAGAACCCGTTTGTCGGATCCCTAAAATGTAATGGAGTAGGGTCAGACGTCCCTCGTCGCGTGGTGCGGGAGCAGAGGTTAATCGAGTGCTAGGAAGCGTGAGCCGAGACGGTGATAAGGCAAGAATAATAAAACAATGCATGCTATGATGAAGGTCTAAGGGCTTGTCTGTTAAAAAATCGGGCCTCGTGCAATGTACAATACCCTATTAAAATTTTGTAATGGATAAATTACAGCATGGAAGATGAGCTCGGTGGCTTGGGGAGACTAGACATGATAAACAAATACTATTGAAGTTTAGTGTTATTTTGATGGGATTTAATGCTATTACTTAATAGACACACATAAAGGATTTTAAACATATAGACTAAGAAAATCGAATCTCTCAGTATAAACTGACTAAACAAGAATTTAAGAATAATTTGAATTATGTTCATTTTTAATAAGCAACGGGATACCATTTTATAGCTATGAAGTATTTTGAGATTTTTATACAAAAGGGAGTTCGGATATTAAAGCGGAGATTCGAATGATCAGTGTTGTTTGATTAAACTAATATAATTTAAATTCTAATAGTTATAATAGCCAACTTAAGCGAAGATGTAAGTGATATCCAATTAAAATTACCCTACGCAGAGTTATCTCAAACTGGAGGTATCTACCGTTGCATTCTTCAATGCATTACAATGTGTTACGTGAAGTAAAAAATATGATCAAGTGAGCCAGCCACCTTATTTTCTAATATAGTTCCGTAGCATTTATTACTATAATTCATTCTAAGAAAATGGATCCCGAAGCTGTATAGATTTAGAAGTGACGTTTTTCAGGGTTTGAAGAGGTTCTTGAGTCAGGAAAGCGTGCTCTTAAGTGTTGCATGTTACAGATTGCGGTAACAACTCATCATCATCATCATCAATATCTAGTATTCCGCATACTAGTTTACCATCGAAGGTGAAAAAATGAAGATATAATAAAATAATAATCATTTATTAGATTTTCGGCTAGAACTTGTGAGCTCGTGACTGTGACTGATCTTAATTTGAAATCTTCTCATGTAATTGAAGAATCAAGAAGGCTACAAATAAACTCAGTAAAGAAAATGGTACAACAGACTTGCCACTTATTCAAACATGGGACCTCAAAGAAAAAAGAGGTGTGATCATTGAAATTTTAATGAGGCAATAAATAACATTTCGAACGTTGATTATCCGAATAGTGGACAAATTGGAGATGCACCCTCGGGCCGGCACCCGACAGTAACAATGCCCGAAGGAGCGCAGGGTCAATTTTTTTCTCCCGCCCGAATAAACCGTCTTCAATGGAGCCTTGATTTTATGATTTATAGGGCCCTTTATCCGGTCTCTGCTTCTACGTATTTTGTTTTGATTGAGGCTCCTTTCAGAGTTCCGAAGATTGATTGTTCTTGATGGTGTGGGAGTTTTTGTTGATTGCGTCCGAGTGTAAATATTTTGGGTCTTATTTTTATTGCGTTCGTAAAGGGCTGATACCTGAGTCGAGAATGGATTTGCTTTAGTAGAGAACTCGAAACTAACTATGTCCTAGCAAAAACAGATTAAGCTACCACAAACTTTGACTTACCAAAATAGGTTTTTGTCCTTAAACTTTCTATGGTAACACTTTGATTAAGTTCGTAGGACTTAATCTGATTTTATTTTCACAACCTTTAATGCACGGGGCATGATTATGATTATAAATTCGATAATTGATATATTTTTAAAGAACATTTCTTAAAGTGCATAATTTGATCAATAAAGAGCGAATGAATAAGATGGTTATTTACTTAGAAATTTGTGCGGATAGATAAGATGAAGAGATACTCGTATTTGTAGTAAAAGCAAATTCACATTCAAGTGTCGGCGTTGAGATATGAGTGTTCGCAACGATATCGATTGCGAGCCATTCCCGTCGAAGAGCCAAGACAATTGAGCAATCGCCCACCGCAGGCTTCAGCCTTTCCAAGATTATTCCTCCAAGCCGAACCTTTATCTTTGATAGACCTGCAAATTTTACAGAAATTCCTCAAAATTGCCAAGTTTAAAACTCGGGACGCGGATAAGTAAGTACCAGCGTAATAGCTGAACAAAATTGCTTTCCAGAGTCTTTCTTTAATATATTATCTGGCCGCTCAAGGCGTGTTGAGTTAGACCCGGCGTTTGTTAGTCACGCACCAGTTCTCACCCGATGGCATTTCTCATTAGGCACCTCGTAAACAAGGACACTTCGACGCTTACTAATGTCCTCGCGTCAACATTTTACGACTATTGCCCACAATTTTAAGATGTAGAATACTCTTAAACGACAAGATAGTAATAAATTACGCTGCAGGAGAGCCTATAAGTGTGAGTGCGATTAACATAACCGATAACGGAAACATGTGATTCTAAAAACACTTAATCAGCACGAGTAGATTTTCTTGCGTTTGAACCAGAAGTTCAACTAAAGCCATGGACAAGGTTGTGAAGACAGTGAAGAGGAAATAAATAGTGATTAAACTAAACACTAGTACATGTTCCACAATCGTTAAAGTAATTGCAGCGTTTGAGCTTTCGCGTTAACTCCGCTCCGCGCTGTGTAAATCTCTGAAGAGTAGTAGTATCTTAATGAATTCCTCGGCCTCGCGCAAGGACAATTCTATTCCATTAAAGATATTTGCCCACCGGGCAGGACCGCAATTGAAATGTCCCGCTAGCGGAGTGGGTGCGAGCCGTGTCCATTTCCGCAATTTCAAGACGTACTACAGGCGATCGTGCACCGACAATAGGCGATATCGCGTGGCGTCTAATCACGCGGGTAGTACTGTTAGAGCGGTGTGGCCCGGGGCCTGCGCGAGCGCCGGTAATATGCGTGCGAACGCGATGCGATCGTCGTTGTCTGCCACATCTAGGATCGCTCGGAGCGAGAGCTGCCGATACGCTAATAGCCATATCCGAGAACAGGTAATCGGTCAAATGGTATATGAAACTCTAAAAGCTCAACCCTTCCGTATTAGCGGCTCAGCCCCCCCAGAATTAGGTACTAATAGCAATAATGTCGAATTACTTGACAGTTAATTAGGGCCTGCCATTCAGGCCTTGTTCGGATCTTTGTAAAGTTTCGTAATACGCCGGTGTGTCCGCCGTAACAACTGCGCCCATGATTTATGCGAACATAATCCAACTGCAGATTGAGTTCTTTGTACTATTGACAAATTGTACCGCAATTAGTTTATTGCTGCTACCTAATTTTTACAACTGTCAAGTTGAAAATAGAACCGGAGTTACTATTGCAGCTGGCTTCACTAGTAATTCAAATACTAATCAGGTTTTTACTACTTCGTCTATTTTCGTGAAAGGAACGAGTCCAGTTAAACCCAATTATAAGTTTTTACGCTTAGTATTCACGTAGATAAAAATTCAAATTATACAATTTTATAGTCACGTCAGCTAGAACTGCCACTAAAAGTAAATTGCACACTTTATTATAGGAAAAGACCGCACCAACCATACGTTCTGATATTTATTAGCACGCACACAGAATATCTGTTATTTCCTCCGAACTATTGCTATAAATTTTTCATGCCCCCTAACACGTAACAATACATTCGCTTACGACAAACAACATTTATTAAGGCTACACAATGCGTCCCGACGATGCCTCACTGCAGTTCTATTCCAGAAATAAACACTGTATAAATCTCTGAGGGGTTATATTTAATCACTGCCCTCGCAGAGCGCACGTTTGCAGTTAAAGCCTGAATTATTTTAATCCTAAACGTGGTATCTTTTATAACGACGACCGCTTTGTGATGGTCAGTAAATCAGCTTACTCGCCGGATGGCAAGGCCTGCTATCTCCCCACCTTTGTATTGCACTAATCTGTCACTATTTCTCCATTTTCGCCTTCTCCATGCGTTCGAGGTTTTTGTTTTACAAATGGCAAAGTTCTCTGAAGATGAAGATAAACTGCTACAATGCTGTTATTGTTGCTCACAATTTGTTCCCGCTACAGTTTAAATGGCACGCAATAAATTTCTATTAGTATTGTTGGAATTAGGTACTACGATTATAATGATTTGGAAAGTTTCATGAGTAAACGAACTTAGTTAGTTCAGCATTCAAATACAATCAGCTACTGAAAATCCTTAAAAGAAATACTATTATTGTGTTTTTTTGTTTAGTTGTAACGGGCGAGCCAATTTCAACACATTTTAGATGCCTTGTTTAAAATTCAGTCACACTTATCAAAATAACTCAAAAATTTGTAATATGTTAGTTGTTATTAGACCACAATATACATTTCAATTAACAATCTTCTCAGTTGTGAGATTCTATCTGTTATGTTAATATTCAACGCATATTAATTAACTAAGATTTGTACTCGACTCTAAGAGAAACCTTTTGCGGTAAAATCCTTTCTAATGCTATTAGTAAATGGATTGAATACATTGAGGAACTACTTGACGTAAGAATAATCCCACTTAAGTGTGCTTTTAAATAGGCGGTAAACATTATCCAGTTAGGTAATCACTTTGTAAAATAGATCTTTATATAACAGACCTGGTCCATCTCTCTATTCCGTCCTAAATAGTCGGTAGCCTTATGAATTAAACTAGCGCAATTATTTAAAAAAAGTAATGTTTTGAAATTTGAAAAAAAAATGGTTACAACTAAGAAAAAAACAAAAAATAAACAAAAGTAATAGAAATTGGGAAAAAGATAGAAACACTCTTAAAAAACTTAGGTCTGTACTAAAAGATGTAAGGTACACAAGCTGTGCTTTCGAGTATTATTCAATACTAAGTTACGAAAGCACCCATAGCACCATAAGCACGGGTGGAATGAATGTATTATGTATTAATCTGCTCGGTTTAGAGCCAGATGACCGTGTGTGATGGTTTATAATTTAATTATTTATAACTACGGTGAAAGATTAGAACCAGTAATATATCCCGTGAATTCGACAAGGCCTCCAAGCCCTTATGCATATGTCCGAGGCACTAACAAAACACAAAAAGCCTACAAGAAATCGTCTACAAATACAAGAGCTCGTAACAACGGACATAAAACGAAGATAGTAACTTGAAACGTATCATTTGAAATAGATACTTGAACACAATAAACGTATCACTTCTCGTAATCGTTTTACTGAGCGAGTAACCATATTCATTGCGACTGCACTTTAAAGGAATGAATCTCAATAAATTCATCTCCACGGCTCACATTACTGACTATATTATTAAATTCATACTATAATAAATTGCGTACATCTCCGAAAACGGTTTCATCTTTATTTGTACAAAAACTGTCATGTTATACAATATTCTGTAGATGAATAAGCGTGGCTTGTTCTTTAGCGCGTTTCATTATTCCATCTGAAGAATAATGCGTGTCAACTTTCAAAAGTGAAATATTATCCAGCGAAGTTGATCCTAAGGCTCCATTTGTACAAACGATTATGCTGTACGGAGCATGGACTTTGTTGTTTTGTTGTTCATTTCTAAAGAAATGCTGCTTATTTATTCATTCAAAGTTTTTTGCTCTGCTGCGCAAATTGGCATTATCATTTTCTTTTACCATGAGGTTGGGCGTGTTGGTTTACCTTGACGTTACTCAATTTTTTTTTGTTTAGGGGGACCGTAATTATTTTTATAACAAATTCTAGCTTGAAAATTTGTCTTGATTTTAATACTAGCCGAAATATAAATTCTGATATCAATAACTTCAGAAATTAAAGGTTCACCAAACGAACTTTCCCCTCCTTTGAGTTTTATTTTAGCGACATAAAGACATAAAGTAACCCTAATCATTTAATTTTAAACCAAAATTTATTAAAATTTGCGTGTAAACTTAAATTCATACAGAGTTACTCTACTCGTAGCTTGCTTTCTAGGAGTTAGAATACCTACATATTTTGCTGATTATCAAAAAGAATATGTTGTGAATGGACCACGTTTATTATTATAATTAAATACGTATTTATGTGGCCCATGAATTACTTACACTCTAATAAGTTACGTCGTTGACTGTACTCGGGCAGCCACAATTTTATTGCGGTCAAGTGCCCACTAAGGCGCTTACACGACCCCGTAAGTCGGTAAACGATGGAAATCAGATTATGAATAATATTTTTTTCCCTAATGTTTACTATGTAACCTATTGAACCAGTTTTTAACAAGATTGTACTACGATAATATGAACAACCTTTACCTAATAAATTGTTGTTACTAGAGCAAAACAAAAATATTTACCTACTCGTGTAACTTCAATAATAAAAATGCTATGGATTGCTATTTAAAATGGAGTTTTAAATTAAATTGTTAGTTTAAACAAAACTAACCATTCCATCTTTAAGTTGAATCGAATTACCAAAAAGTGGGCCATCAAGTAAGCCTTTCTTAGGCCATTGACAAAACACAAAAACCTCTAAATATAGTAGGATTTTATTATGAAGTGCGCTAATAATGACTCCAATTGTTTCAATTGATCTTATTTACGTCATGCTAGTCGAGAAAGTCTATCTTTTTCCACTACAGTGATCAATTCTGATTGTCCTACTGGTAGACAAAAAGATACTGTTTACAAAAAAGATCCATCATCGGTGTCATCACTTTCAAGATCCGGGCCAAACGCAATCGTTTAAGCACTACAAAAGGGTATCCAATTGAATGTTTTAGTAGCCGTTGTTTTTCTAATGTGGGTCGATTCGATAAGGTATTAATTTTTAATTTGGAGCAGTCGTGCCGTAGTCCGGTTTGGTGTTTCTTCAAGGTGCCTCTTAAGTGTTGGGCAATCGGTGACTGATCGGTGGAGTGTACCTGTGACAATACCATTGTTCATCTATCCAAAGGCTCTCAAACTTCTTCAACTATTCGTTTTCTAAGCTTATTACGAGTTATTTTTTGCCTACGACTGCATGAGAGTTTTTTGCAACAAAAAGTAGCGTTCTCTTTCAATGTTCAATCTATCATTACACAAAAATCATAAATTTTGGTTCAATGTCTTAAGCGGTAAAATTTTACAAACAGACAAAGAGTTACTTTAGCATTTATGATTCTTCTAGCATGGATCCGAACGAATAGAATGACACAGAAAGCGTAAGAATCCATCAGAAAAATCAAATTCACAGTTTTGTTTATATGTTTACTAAAGGAGAATTAGGGTCTCGATTTTGTTTCTGTTCTCATACAATTTCATTCGTAAGTGTTTGAAAAATAATACTGTGGTTTCAGTTGGGTGGAAGGTTCCGTAGTTTGAGTAGCATTGGAAATGTTCAGAAATCTTTGTCGCCCTTTCTGACAAGAAATAACTGCTGTATTGGATATCCCTCTAGTACCTGTCAAGAGCCAAACAACAGAGGAAAAGAGTTTACGAGCTCTTCGAAAGTTGTCTCAGACATTCTTCAGCGCGTTTCACAAACTTCTTTACTTGTTGGTCGTCTATTGTTACAAGGACCGTGTACTTGTAGTTTGAGAACAGTTGTTCTGCTAACAAGACATCCATGTCTCGCTGTGACCGATTTACGTCAGAAGCTAATCATTTACCACGCCAATAGTTAATGGTGGGCAGTATTGTTCCCTCGCGAACTGCCTTGCGTAATCCCAACGACCAAACTTTCGGTTATTAATTATACTTTATTGGCTCCTCAGTATTGCCTTTGAGGATCGTTTTTGTTTTGTTTATGTTGTGAAAGAGTGAGGTCAATGCAGATGTGTGTGAACAGAGTTTCAAAGCTTATGTTTACTTTGATGCTTAAGTACCCAATTTAGCCATTAAGCTGAACATTCCAGTTAACTAAGACTGGCATATTGGCAGCACCATCATTAGTACGATTACCACCTGGGACTAACTATTAGGTGATATTGTCCATTAGTCTCTAACACCTACAGTATTAGCTTCAGCTTAGTTTTTGATCAGATGGTCATGTGTAAAGACGTCCTAGAAATATTTCAATTATTGCAAACTATAAAAAGTAATGTTCACGCGCTCATTAGTTGTAAGTGGGTTGACTAGATTTCCTTGAACCACTTTAAAAGGCACACACAAACAACTACGTACGCCATCATGTTATGGGATTAGTAAAAACTAAAGCCAGAAAGAGTCCTAGGGTTAAATTCGGCACATTGGCGGGAAACAAATCACGATACCCAGTCTTAATCCTTCTGCAAGTAAAAGCTATAAAACTTATATATTGATGTATGTACCTATAGATATTACACAAGACCGTGGGAGCTGAACAGTTGACCGCACGACGACATTCTGCTATGAAATCACCAATGATTTATAAATTGTTTCACATGTATAGCCGCAATTACAGATGGTTTCTAACAGCCAATTTATTGTGATTAAAATAGTTTTTACGTTACGTAAATGTACCAATATAATGTCTTTATTATGGATAGGTTATTCGGTCAAAATGATGTTCATCACTTGGGAACTGCACTATAAGTTCTAGAAACCTCTTTATTTGATAGAGTGGCTAAAAAGGCCTCCCTTTTCCCTTTTTGGGGCCAGTCTCTCAAACGAGCGTCCAGGTTATTCCAAATCTCTGCTGCTTTATGAAAAAAGTGAGTACATATGAATTCCTGAAGACGAATCCCTATTTGCACGTACGATTTTACCCAAAATTCGTCCCTTAGGCAAAATGCACTCGCAGACATCCTGACCCACTAACCGTGCTGTTGGTTGATAAGGCTGAGTATTGGCAGCTCTAAGTTTCTCCTTCGCATTCCCGCCAAGAAGCTCGGCTGCCAATCGCTCTAGTTCAGGCTGAGATATGCCGACAGTAAGCGCATGTAATACCCAGCTTTGGAAGTTTCTGTGCTTTGAGATGAGGGATGCATGTTTAAGAAAGTATAACGAACAGTTAGTCTCCTTAATAAATATTAATTAGCGCATGTTTTAGATGAACCACTTGAAATGAGCTTTGTTATTGAATAACTGCCTATTTGCAACTTAGATCATCTGACCCCAAGCGAAACAGCGCATGTTAGTTATTGTGAGTAAAAATGTTTTAGGACATTATTTAAACAGATAATAAGACAGGCTCAGAGGCACAGGACATTAACCGTATGCCGCAACAGTATAGTCACGTGACATTGCAATCTGATACGCATATCTAAATAATTTTAAAAAGCATTTTGTCATACACGGATGAGCGAATGCACTTGAATGACGTTGTTTCCTAAATTAGTTAAGAAAGCTTGTTGGAGTAACAAGTAACATTAGAGAGTTCTTAACTTAAAACGACGTGTCTACTTTTTTAACAGTTACGAAACCCAAAATCTTGTTCGAGTTTAAAGATTGACTGTAATAAGTATCCCAATCTTTCGCAATACTTACAACAGACAGTGTCAGTTCGGCTGAAGTAAAAATGTTTTTTTTGTTGTTTTCATAATTCAATCAACAAACTTTCGTAATGGCACAATCGACTTGTCTATTAGGTAGTAAATTTTCCTTGATATTTCCTTTACAGAACTAAATCCAATTTTGACCTTATTCATATTGTGTTCCGTTTTACCTAATTATTTAGAATTTCAAACTCCCTTGTAACGATTTTATGGCAGATTGTTGCAGGAACGTATACCTAAGCAACCCTGTATATAGGTTAATACACTCATATACCGGGTTTCCAACTTATTAGTAGCCAAATATTTATTCTTGCAATTCTCATATTTTTTTACAGTATGATTCATTATTAGCGAACGAAAACTTAGCAAGGATTCATGTTAAAATCTGATGGGAACTAAATATCTTCTGTGTTCAAGTTACACGAATTATTCCCAAGAGTGTGCTCCAATTGCTAACTCCATCTAACTACTTTGGATGATAGATTACCAAATCGCAACTTCAGAGTGCCTGCATGAGTTTTGGCTTTCACTAAACCAATACTATCATGCCTGAATTAAACTGACTAAATATAAAAACAATTTGCTATATTTTAGCTAAGATTATACCGTCATTTAGTGTCTTTCGTGTAAGGGCGAGATAGGACAAGCCTCACTGTATAAAAAATTCTGATAACAATGGGGATTATGGAGATGAACATTAAATCTCATAGCATAATCATAACGTCTCGTCCGTTTGTCTGTGCGCCTAGCCGTAAGAAAAAGTAACAAATACATGTTACTGCTCAAACTTAGTGAGATCATTAGACTCTAAAATAAGCAGAAATTGTAATTTGGTCCTTGTAATATATTCAATGCATTTTTGAATAGATGATAACACCCAGTCTCTGAACTAACACAAATGTGCGTCAGAGAAATTGGGGTCCTGGGTGGAAATCGAACTTATTGCGCCAAAGAGATTCGCAATTTAGGTTGATAGATAAAACACTCTGCCCTTCCTAAAGCCAGAAAGGAAGATTACCATCAAAACCCCCTTACCACAAATCCCTTCGGATTCATTAATGTCCAATTTGATATTTAGGTCCCATATATCACAGGCTGTTTTGTAATACAGACACATTTAAGAACAATTTGTATTCCGGTCCACTGTTTATCATACGTTGTTTTACAAAATCACGAAATATGGCTACGCGTCACTTGGCCAACGTGGAACAAAGGATTTATGTTGCCTAGTCAGTTAAAACGATTTAATTTACATATATGTGAATCCAGTGTCTTGCCCTATATTTGGTTATTTCATAAATGTTTTAGGAAATAACCAAATACAGGGCAAGTTTTTCGGCAAATATTTATTAAGAGTACTTTTATTTTTTTATAAAGGAATCATATTTTATTTCTTAATGATCGTCCCTGTCGATGATAATTTATGGTATCATACCCAAATCTTTGTTCACCATCATTATTCCAGTAAAATAAACAAAATTTATATAAGTTAACAAAGAAAAATAGGCTAACAATTTGACGGATATAATAATATCATTTTATCCTAAAATAATGCGAGGATTATTACCAAAACAGCTTTTTCTTTTCTTAATTTTTAACTATTAAATACTAAAAAAGCCGTTGTGCAACGGCCTTGAACATGGCAACAAGATGTGGTACGGCAAGCCCAAACACAGTAAAAGTGTAAACGTTTTATTAAATGATTATTTACGATTATTCTATCCTGATATTGTGAAAACTCCCTATCAAGATTTTTGTCCGACAATCGTTTTCAATTTACTTCGCGATATAAATGTGACATCATACTTTCAACAATACCAATAAAGTTGATTCTTTATGAATCGTAGATAACTTTGTCCGAACAACATAAAACCCCGTTGGTAGTTCTAGAAATAGAGATAAAAACATGGGACCGCTTCTTTGCAGTTGGTAAGTACATGGATATAAGTCATGATAATGCATAATGCCATTTAACAGGCGTCTCATTGAAATGCGAATAAATTATAATAAGCGACGCGAGGATACCTTGGAAAGTAGGGTTACTGCTTTTTGTTTCAAAGTTACGATCAGTACTCATTAAGATGTAAGGCAACAATGGAACATAAGTTTGTAATGAAATGAATAGGCATATTTAACATGACTAACGAATTTATAAAAATAACAAAATGCTTAGGAGCCCATGATTGGAAAATATATCTACTAAACGATTTAAAACAATAGATAAATTATTTAAGCTCTATTTACAACGAACAAATAGTAAAGGGACACCTTTTGAACCATCAGCAGGATTAAGTATTTCAACCAACGATTTTTATAAATTTCTGAACATTTAAACTTTTTAATATTTTAGTTATCTACTAAGCCGTCCTTTAATGGATTTCATTGTCTTTTGTTTCTCAAGGAAAACTTTTAATATAATAAGCCGCTCTCATAAATTTTGAGTCTCCCAAGCGGACCTGAATTGTTAAGCTTCAAAATAAAGAATCCTGCATCCTTTTCATAGAATGCAGGCGAGTTTTTGTTCGCAAGTGGAGCGGAGTGTCGTCGAGTTATGCTCGAAAAATATAACAGACAATCTCCGTCTCAACTGCGCTATGCAAAATCTATTTCACTGCTTCGCAAGCTAATAATTTCTACCATAATAATATCTGCCTTCCCAACAACGATCGACGATACGATCTGAGAAGATGGTTTTGTGAGGCACGACATCTCTTTTTTGCACAATACCGTCTATTACCTTTCCACAAATATAGATCCAATCTAACTTGATGTGAATTCGTGACTGCCAATACGCTGCAAATTGAAAAGTAAACACACCTAAACAAGGTTGTCGGAAGATCGCCCGCCTTTGCCGCTTCGATACCGCGCAGTATAATACCGCAATTTAATGAAAACTCATGCTCTATGGGAAAAATTTATGGTATCTTGTAAAGGGTACAGTTATCATTCGGTGTGCGTAACTGGCGGGGCCGGCCGACGTATATCGGGCAGTTATCTGCCGTAGCGCGCTTTGTTAGCTGCGTGCCTAGAATAGCAAATCCAACGAAACTATTAGCAAATATGAGGCACAATTAGGCGTTATTTATCGTAAAACCATAGGCTGGACGTGTAGGATCGTGACGGGAAATATAGAATTTTAAAACGGTCATAAAAGGTAGCATAGGAACTAATGACGTACAAGATGTTTAGTGATTTTATTCATGGTGCATCTCGTTAGGGTCGTCGTTCAGCTTCGGTTTTGGTTTGATCGCGTGAGAGAACTGGTCATCAGAATCGGTTAGCGTATCAGATGAGTTGTTGTGTCGCGTGTTTTCTCCAACTATTACGATTGAAGCGTGAGTTATAACGTTTAAACGTAATGTATGCGTCCGTGATGCTCGGGGCGAGCGGGATGGTGCTTAGTTTCCGCGAGAGGATAATTTGTGGGATGAAGAATGACCACAGTACGCAAATTTCATAACATAGGTCACGTCTTGGTGCTCACGGAATAGTAACTAATGGCATTTGTAAAACATAATAAGATAACAAGTGATGATAGTCGTTAGACTTAACAGAAAATAAACCAAAAATTTTCATGCGTCAATTACGTAGTTGTTACTTAGAGAAATGCAGACTTGGCTTCTGGATATTTGACGCTCCAGTAGAACCCAATATTATATTATAATTATCGGAAGAGAATGAAACATTCCGATGTCCTTTTGAGAGTACGACAAAATGTTTATTGTGCACTCACGTACTAGGCGAGCTTCGTACACGATTATCGTATTCACCAGTAGAATGGTTATGGACCTTATTGGCTTCAGCCATAATTCGTTTAAAGTCGACGTAAATAGTTCTGCTTTGGGAAAAATGCTTTAGAGTCATAAGAACTGTAACGGTTATTGCATTGTACTGGCACAAATTATGAAACCAATTTTATTTAACATTCGTTTGCTGAATTCGGATTTATATCGCAAATGATGCTTAATTCTGACCGTGCATGATACTAAAGAGTGCAATCACTCCTGATAATCATCAGTGCAACAATGCTTTGGTTTAATTGATAAATATTCGACTTTTAGTGAGATTATTCGCCAAAGTATTAAACAGGCAAATGAAGTGTGATTAATATGACTGTTAATATTTTCGGGCCTAATTTGATTGATCAAATTCCTCGTTGCTAATTTGTGACGCAGCTACAATCAGCTGATACTATACGAACTAAGTTAGACTTAATTCATATCGACATTGATGGATGTATCCAGGCGATGTTCATGAATGTACAGTTAGAAGCATCAAAATAAACTCATGTCGTAACGTTATGCCCTTAGCTTACGGTGTAAAAATGTGTACATATTAATGTTCTTGACTGTACTCGCTGCATCCGTCCTTGTTTCTTTGATTAATGGATGTGCAGATCACATTCGTTGTATGTTTGTTGCCATTACTGGTAACAATTTGGGCATCGAAACAAACAAAACTGTACTGACAGCAGCACAAGTAAGATAATAACAACAGAAACCAGAATTTATTTAAAACATTGCTTACTATACGAATATATTGACCATCATCGTTACTATGTTAAATTTATTGATATACTTTTTAATAGCCATTCATGAGACAACCACAGACTTACTTTGACGAATAGCAATGAAACAAAAAAGGAGGTTCTTTTTGATGCGATAGTTTACTAGTCAATTCAATCAAATTAAAACTGAAACAAACCTTACAGCTTCGAGTAGTTAAATGTGTGTAGTACCTGTAACAAAAAAATAAACATAATAAATAAATATCTGGAACACCTTACACAAGATTATGATGATGATGATTATGACCCCAAACTAAGCAGAGATTGTAATATGGGTGTCAGAGACTGATATACATACTAAAATATTTCTTAATACCTCAATAACAACAACAAACACAAATATTCGTCACATGAATGTTTGTCATAATTAAGCGATTGAACCCACGACCTCCGGTGCTAAAGGCAGGATCGCTGCCATTATACCAACAGTCAACAAAAAAATAATCACAAAATCATAGGTTGCTGACCATACTTTAAGCCCTTACGCAATTTCATCTCAGTTATTGATTCCACAGCACCAATTGTTTGTGATGCTACCACAATCATTATTTACAATTTACTCTCATATCTTATTATTCCTACTCACTTACTGTTGTGTCAGAGTGGCATATCCCTACGAGTTGGACCGGTCGAGACAATACTAAAGGTGATTCTAGAGCAGCTTACATAATTTGTTTTCTAGTCTTAAGGTTACTGACAGCTTGTGCAATTGCTATACGAATGATCGCTTCGTAATAAGTACAATGGCGATGCCGATATTTATCGTTCAGTTTCCAGTTTTATGTATCTTAAACAGCGATTAAACTCGTAAATCATATGCTTTCTGTTACAGCTTGAATTCGTTTATTAATATTGACTGTGACTTCCCAGTTGCGATGTTGAACACGCCGGATATACGTGTCATAACCTAAATGCACATGTGCATTCAGTTCGATACATTAAGCACTGTAATCATTCGACTTTTAATCGTCGATTGGAATCTGTATTGAATGATTCGTCGAATTATCTCTCGGAACGTGATTCGTTGCATTGTGAAATCGGTTTGTGTGGTCTTAGGGAATAGGTGCAATCATTATGAGCCTCACGTTGTTTTTTCATTTGCATATTATATCTGCTATTGCAGCTGCTACCGGGATTTAAAGCTCTTTCATATTCAATAGAGGTGGTCCGAGGTGTTGCTGTTAGCCCAGGCCGTTAAATTAGAAGTTATTGTTACGATTTTAACCATAGAGGCGATAACTTTTCATTAGTCAAATAGAATCGAAGTATGGCGATTAGGAATACTTTGTTTGTACAGTAACAAGCGGTTTTTTAATGGGATATCTATCTTTGGTTGATAAGAATACGTGCTAAAATACAGACAGCAAACGAATCTTAGTATGGTAGCTGATTTGAGATTTTTTTGATGAGCAACTGTTGGTTGTCCAAATATGTCATTATTAAATTTTTACGATTAACTGAGCGTATTCCTTCACATTTGTTGATTGTCAAAACTGATAGCCGTTAAGTCATTCTTACATTCAAATTAAAGAAATTATTAAAGAAATATCCTCATAAACGCATCTTTATCAGTTTTAATGATCATAATGCTATCCGATATCATCTTACAAATCGGTTTTGTATCATCGGTACAAAGGCCCAGAAATCCGAAAGTCATCGTCGTATCGGGCATCCAAAATCTTACAATTATCGTCTTGTTAACTTGTGTCGGGTGATCATGGACTTTTTGTAGTGGGGGGAGAGGAGGGGTTCATAATGGGATCTCAATGACGACTAATTACCCTTCTATGCACGTCTGGTCTGAGACGCGATTCCATTGTCGTGGCATCCGGCATCGGATATCTATCATACATAGAGCGTAGCACACACCACAATGGTAATTATGCGAGAGGCATACTCGTACGTACTGGGGTGAAGAAAAGTGAATCTGGTTCAATGGAATATAGACAGTTCATGGGTTTTGTGGAATATTTAAAAAAAAAACAAAGTCATGAAACTAACATAATGATTAAATGAATTAATTTTTTTTATTTCATTGATGCATCTTTGTTGAAAGCACTGCAAGTCGTAAATAAACGATGAACCTTTTACCCTCAAGAATATTTATTCCATAAAAAACTAAATTAATTTCACATTGTTTTCATTATCTACTTACGACCGACTTGGTGTAATGGTTAAGAAGTTGGCTACTACACCAGAGGTCGCGGGTTCGATCCCCGCACAGTACAAATATTTGTCTGCATGAACATGTCTGTTTGTACTGGTCTGGGTGTCTCCTATGTATAATAAGTATGTATTTACAAAAGAAAATGTATTTAAGTATGTTTATCCGTTGTCTAGTATCCCATAACACAAGCTTTAATTAGCTTACTTTGGGGCTAGATGGCGCTGTGTGGAATAATGTCCAGGGATATTTATTATTATTATTATTATTATCTACTGCACTTATAGTACTTTTTAAGTTTTAATGAATAATGATGTAAGTGTATTGGGATGGCTTTCAAGTCTTCTGTTGCATGGGTTTTTTTGACTAGACAATTTATTCCGATCTGTTACTAGGAGTAGGTAGGCCTCCATTGTTGAAACTAAGTCATCGTTACAATTGATATGTGCTGGTCATAAGGTCAGGTGGGCATTGTTGTTACACCACGATTGCCAAATAAATGTAAATAATCACTATCTCCGGCTTTGTTCTGCTTTTGAATCTGAAATGCAATGCGGCTATATTCACAGAGTCTTTTGACTGTAGAAAATAACTTGGATCAAACTTGCTATCAATTATTCATTGTTTTAAAATACTCGTATAACCAATCCAGTGTTGCGGCTAGTGTAAATCTCGTAAATGGTTACCTCTTTGAAATATTCACTTGAAAACGTAAACAGTTGTGCCTTGGACTGTACATTTCAAAGGACCATTGCATTGTCAATAGCAAGTCCGTACGTCTGTCTGTTCGACTCGAGTGTGTCGGACACGACCCATAACAGGCATAGGACCGCCTCTGGGCCTATTGGGCTGAAGCTAAAGACCAACAAATAGGACATAAACCTTACAAACGATTTGAAGCTACTGTAGACTTGCTGCGTAATTTAGTAGACCACTACAAAACTAATATTAGACCATTAAGTTCACTTAAGGCAGCCAAAGTCCAACCGAAATCGAATTTTAGAAAAGGCAAGAAATCAAAAAGAGGTTTCACCAAACAGGGTTGTTTTCTGGCAGTAAATCTTGTAATAATGATGCCATTTTATGAGGTAAGAGGATTTGTTAGAAAGCAGATACCACCGAAAGAAAAATGATTTTATCAAATTTAACTAGTCTCTAGCTTGCCTAATAATTTAGCTTTATACCAGTGAAATATTCTTTGAAATCAGTTCAGTAGTTTTGTTAAAAACCTACTTGTCCAAATGTCGTCGTTTCCTGTGTATCATATTCAGTATAGGCTAGTCACAAAAATTTAGGAGCTTTGATCTCCTTTAAAAATGTAAGGTAGGCATTGCATTTACAGATTTTTTTTCTTGTTGAGATAAAAGTAAATCCCGCTCACTTCATCATCTTGAAACGTAAAACTTGACCAACCGATTGTACCAACCTCAAACATTAATTACTGCCACAGATTATGTCACAGTACACTCTCGTTGGCACGTGCCATTGCGAATACTTGCCTGCCACAGTCACAGTTCAATATAATAAACAGTTCACCCAGGTGACTCTGGTAATTAACATTCCGTGTATTTTGCGTTTTGAAATTGATATTTATTTATGTCCCCGTCTAACAGTTAAACTTATGTTAAATGACCACCTTGATAGCAGATAAGATAATAGTAATTAATTTTAATGAAAGGTATGTGATATTTTGGAGTCAAAGTTAATTTTCATTCGAAATTACACGTGCCTTAAAACAGTCCAAGAGTGGAATAGTGACAGCAAACCAGCAGATAAATCCAAAACTATTTTACTTTAAATAATAAAACTGTATTACCACTGGTTGAAATTGCTCGTATTGAAGAATGTCACCCAAGTTGTATTGTTGGAGTTGTTGACTTAAATGTTAAATTAAACAAGAGAAAACAAGAAAAACAACAAAGATCGCGTAATACGGATGCGAAAAACCCCACAGGATAACAAGCGAACTAAGTAAAATTTTGTCCCAAAATCACACCGACTAACGATAGTTTTTTGTTTTTTTGTCGTTCACGACAAAGCAATAAGTAGAATTATTATTTCACAAGTTCTAACCGTAGTTTACACCCTTAATTTTGAGTTATCTCAAGCGGCGAACTTATCGAAATCTCTTGCGGCTAGAGTTTGAACATTTGAATATTTGAAAAATAGAACTGATACTTTTGGTACCAAAAGTATCAGTTTGTAAACAAAAGTCTGATGAACAACAATGTCGTCAAAATAACGTGGAAACAAGCCATTTTTACTTTCAGTTGGTTACAGTTTTTG
The DNA here is from genome assembly GCA_947369235.1 of Udea olivalis. Lineage (NCBI taxonomy): Eukaryota > Metazoa > Arthropoda > Insecta > Lepidoptera > Crambidae > Udea > Udea olivalis. The sequence goes on from OX376348.1 coordinate 8,106,544, forward strand.
CTGGATGACTTAGTAATGTTGTGCAACTAGTATTATAAGGCTTAGTAATTACCAGCTGGGTGGAATGGTCCGCGCGACCGGCTGTGTGCATTGATCTTTATCCGCAGGGCTGTCTTTAACTCATAACGTAAGTATTAGCTAAACATTTGACTTATTTATTCTAATAGGTCTGTGTTGCCCACTTTATAAGCAAAATTTAAAATTACATTTTTACGTCCCTTTTTAATTTTTTTTGGACCTAGTAAGGTTTTTAAACGTAGCCGTTACAAAGTTGCGTTACAGTGGTAAACTATTTCATAACTGGAATTCAAATTATCTAATTATAATAAACTGCACTGTGCGTTATGAAAAGTAGCCGTTAAATATAATTACAACAACAAAGTTAAGCGCCATTAACGCGAAAAGTTTAGCTAAGAAAGTCGTTAACTGTAATATCATATTTTCGCTGTGTCTTCAACACGGAAGGACATTATAATGGGTTCCCCGGCAAAATAACGGCTCATTAATATCTTACTGCTAGGATAAAGACCACTATCATTAAAATCAAGTTATCTCTATAATGACGGTTAACTGACATGATCACGCTTCCTAAATGATGCTTCGTGCGTGCGTTATTATAAAGAGAATGATGCCTAGACAAAGCAAATCATTGCTTGATATCATGTTTTGCGTCAATAAACATTCTTCTTTCTTTAATTAGTAATGCTTTGTTTCCTTGAAATAAATCTTACACATCTTGAATTTTATGTTATTTTTGTAACAAACAAGCATCTGGACTCGCAAATGGTTTTGTGCATGGCTGCCTAGTGGTAACGCAGCCCATGGACTCGTATTAATTATTGCAAGTTCGGAAGCATCACCCCGGCTTTGTTGACTTTATAATATCGTACTTATTCATTAACAGGGGCGCGAAAATTTCAATTAGTAGTACTGCAACAAAACACAATAAATTTAAGAAACACGAGATATGTATTTTTAAACGCACCTAGAACGTCTTTAAGATGGACAAACAGACACTGGCGCTTCTAACCAACTACTCGAATGTAGGCTGTCCATAAATGTACTCCTGATCCTCATGATATCGTCTGATAAATCACCATTGTTTGATCTAATTGATAAACTCAGGTTCATAGCCAGAAAGAAAATACTGTGAATTTTTTTTTGCCAATAAATTAAATTGATAACCCTATCGTGTGCATTGCAACCAGTTTACACGGAAGGACATTTTAGGCAGCAAGCGTTCACGTCTAGCTACAACCAGCAAATTGCAATGACGGCCTTTGCAGCGTTCCGCCTATACGCTGGTCAATTAGGCCCTCACGATTGGCTATCAGGGAAAATCTAAAAAGCGAAGGTTAGCGGGTTAATGTGAAAACTTCAAAGAAAACTAAGGCAACTGCTGGTTGTGACATTGAGACTGCCCTGATTTAAATCGATGGGGTATTTATATTTAAGTATAAAGTTCACGGGCGTTTCTAATGTTTAACTGAGTACAGTCTGCCACAGCTTATGCATATCGTGGATCCTAATGAAAGCTCAGCTTGAGCTGGTGATTTTGCATTCCAGCGGTGGCTAGATGCAGTTCTAAACTTGAATTTAGAAATTTAACTTAAAGTTGAGCACACTTCAATAATATGCGGTGATGTGCCATGGTCAGTAGAAATGAAAGGGGCAGCTATGCATTTAAGAGCTGCTTAAGTTCAATTGTCATTACAGACTTTGGGCATCGGAAGCCTTCTGCTAGACATAGGCAGGCCTCTGTCACTCCATGTACTTGCGCGCGATTATCACCTACCAGCCGCCGGGTCTTCCTAGACCTATTTGGCAGTTGATTGTCAAAAGCCGCGTAGATCATTTGTACGTGAATCTTGCGGTTGAACTGACGCGATGACGTGATGTAAGAACTGACTACTGACATTTATATCGGAAGAGGGATCCTTCGCAATATATGCCTGTCACATGACAGCACGCATTGACAATTGGCCAAATGGTCAATTTTCTATGATGTGATTTATCTGTAACGTAGTAACTATTAAGTAATCTATAACATAGGCCTCTTCCATAGAAGACTGTACGTCTACCATGAGTTGCCAATTTGAATTTACGTTATCTTTCGCGTTAAAATGACATGACAATGTCAAATCCCAATACCATTTTTTATGCGAACGATAACGTCAATTTAAAGTGGCAACTCGTAGTAGACGTACTGGACTAGGTCATTGGTCCACAGGGTCTTGATAGTGCCGAGATGATGTAGCGCCATTTCTTGTTATATTTTTTTTGACAGCCAAACACAGTGAAAATAGCATGTAACCCTACTCATTCGTTATTTCATGAATACGAAGTCAAAAACCGGTCTTTCTGTTACTCTGAAGCAACAAAACAAACGCAATTCTTTCTAAAAATAGGCAGGGAGTGGCATGAACATATAAAAATGCCTTTGAATGGTCCTTAAGAGCTTGGGAAGGATGCTGCCGATTATCGAGAGTCATTACCGAGGACGCTGTCGCTTTTAGAAGAAGGGACAGACTTAAAAGGGAGTGCAGTGTTAATAATGTTGCTTCAAGTTATTGTGACAAATTAAATATATTTTTATGTTTTCATGTCACAGTAATGTTTTTCTAAACAAGAAATACAGTGTTATAAAGGAAACAGGCGTCGCCTAAACTATAATTTTTTATAAGCCTCACTCCAGCATGTGGATTCAGTGCGAATTGTTAAAGACGTGTCTTTAAGGCCAGTGATAAACTATGTGATGCTATCAAGGCCTACAAATACCAACAGATGCTTGAAATATCCATCAATTAATTTCGCTCGTGGAGATCATCCATCCCATCACCTCCCGTGAGCAGCTCCGAATTGAATCCCTACCTAGTTGCCGATTTGCTGTCACCTATAAGCCACAGCTCCTCCACAAATTGAAAGACAGGCAATAAAATCATAACTCACAAATTAAATCTAGCTCTTAGACTACACAGTCGGTAACTTGAAATCAGTAGCCGATTCACCGTCACTTTTAAATACGGGCTTTTCTCCACTGTTCAAACACTGACAATTGAAACCTAACCTCAAATTGATCCCTAGCTCTTAGACTACACGGACGGTCGTCTGGCGGCGAATCACGCGCATCTAGATTTATTGGTTAATCCCGAAGCCGCTAATTGCAACAGCCCAGGAGAGTTTATTTGTCTTCTTTAAAAATGCCAACATAATAACAGTGTTCAGAAACAGCCATTTATCATCGTAATTATGACGTGGCTGAGTTAAACATTTTAGTTTTTGCAAGCTTGTAACGTTACCCTTTTTTCAAAATTGGTTGTGATTCAAGGCAAGCTTTTTTGACCATAAACGGCGTAATAATGAAAATGTCAGTCAATACAACAGTAAGGATGAACCTTCACGTTAGAGGTAGTACCATCGAGGTTAAATTCGATGCTAGCTTTTAGTTATTGTTTGTTTTAAACAAAATAACAATTCCAAAGACATTGGCGCTATAACTATAACGAGTGTTTTATATAATATATTGTTCCGGACTTTGATTTAGTATTTTCCAGTTACTTTTTAATAACAATCAACTTTAAAAACGCATTGTTATCTAAAACATATTCTGACTAGTATTTTTTTTCTAAACTCACCTACAAGTTCGTATCGTTGATAACGAGCTATTAAACCAACCAACGACTTTTTTATTATTTTGCATACATACACGTAGTGATTGATGAAAGATAAAACAGAAAAAAAAACATTTCTTAGAAAAAATCCAAAACTCAACCTTTACGACAAATGGGAGGGTTTTGTAAATAAAGTTATATTATTTCCTAAGATTTATGCGTTTGTAATTAACAACTGGAGGCCCAGATGTTATTAAATTACACCTTCTGTTTCAATGATGATGCATAGACGCTGCAAGTACGGGTTTGGAGACGCATGCGCAGGCCTTTATGGTTCTCATCAACTAAACCGTTTACGTAAAGTTTATTCTACCCATTGATTTAAAAACTAAGAATTCAAATATTCTGTACCCGTTATCGTGTTTGTTCATTATTTTTGCATTCACAATGCTATTTCCTCATGTTAAGATAGAAATAGTGAAAATAAGTCTACTTGGTCTAGGCCTTGGCCTACATTCGCAAACTATATATCAATAGGTGACTTTTCTTGTCTTGTTATTGAATTTAGTTATAAAAGTTAAGTCATCGTAGTAGCTTAGTAGGGAAATAATATTAAAGCGGACAGGGCACAAGGTCTTAATAAACTGGCCCTTTCCACAAAAAATATTTGGAGTGCGGAAGAATATCCAAATGTAATGATAACAGATGAACGAAGTTATAAGGTTTCTGTGGTTGCAGGTCGCTTACACAGGGCCATTTTAAATATTATCAGTGAAATAAATTTCTCAGCAGCGGTCTCTTAACGGCCGCTTATCATAATGATGATAGTTATTTATCAAAAACAGATAACTTCTCACAAATCATGGCAAATTGATTGTTCTTAAACTTTATAACCACTTAAAATCCAACAATTTCGCTGATTACAACTACCTACGTAACTACAAAACACAAGCCATACACACGAAGTAAGGTAGACACTTCACTGTGTATTAATAAACAACGTCGCTTATTTTAATTAAATCTCAAAAGACGACAAGATGTTATTCGGTTGAAGACAAAATTGTTCCGTCGTAAAATAAGATGACATGGGAGTAATGAGAGGGTTACGTTTCGTTCTTTGCGAACCATTTTTTTCTTTTTATGGTTCGGTAAAAAGGGTGTGAGGGTTAAGGTGTTATTCAATTTGTTTATATGTCTGAGGGAGAGTAAAATTACCTTGCCTTAGAAGGGGACTGTAATATTAAAAGGAAAATTCATTTCCTCACATTGTCTGTCTGGGCGTCTCTAAAACATGGGATGGTGCGCATTTACGAATAGTCTGTTTCTTATAAAAATGATTTCTGAAACTTTGCTTGTTCAATTTTATATAGAAAACATTAAGGAATACTATTTGAAAATAAATGTCTATGTTATAGTATAATTATGATTATATTTATGCAAATTTAAATGAGACCTTTTTTGAATCAGATGAAGATCTACTTTAGGATGTTTTAGCCTCTACAAATCATTATTCTTATAAGCATACGAGTAGGTGTCGCATGACGCTGATTGTCTGTGACACCATTAAAGAAGCCATACTCCATTTACTTTTTGTCTGATCTTTCTGCACATCGTCGGCCTGATGCCCGGCAGGTGTGACAGTCCCTTTTCTTGTCTACAATCGGTGATTGGAACCGTACTGTTATCAAATGGATCCGCACATTTAGGATCATTGCTCGACCGGCAGTCCCAGCATTTTATGCTGAACACATAGGGAAGAAAAAAGAAGTACCTAGGTACTAATTTTGTCAAACCATGAAATCATACATTCAAAACACAAATAAACACAAGAACAACATTCATCACCAATTGCCGTCAACATTTATGACAATTCCATTTACAAAGACATTAAGACAAACAAACGTTCACAAATGTGCAAATAAGTTGGAAATTATGGGGATTTTAATCAAAGCCCCTTGAGGTGACTCAGCCCGCCCCCGTTTGATTGAATTAAACGCTTTTGGCTGAATTTGCCTTCTAATGGATATAATGTTGACTGTACTAATGTCAACGCACTTATTTATGGCTTTAGGATAGAAGGAAATGGTATTCCATTTTGCTTATATTATTATGTTGAATCAATCAAGCACAGTTACGAGAATCTGCTTAGTACAATAACTCATGCGGTTTGCTAAAGCCAGGTAAAAGTATTTGCGTTCGTTACGAGTATCAAATGGTCTTCGTTCCAACTCTTCATATATCCGGATATCAGTTCTTTGTGGTATGTACAGAGGCGTTCATCAACCTTTACAAAGTGGCACCTTATGCTGCTGAAATAAGACCCTTTGCCCTTTTGCAAGGGTTTTGTAAAGGTTGATGTGAACGCCTCTGTACCACCCATATTAAAGTTCTTCAAGCGTATTTGACCTCAATATTTTCGATTTCAAATCCGTTTTTGCAGGTTGTAGCTTGTGTCTACTTTTTCTGGTATAATTTCTTCATATTTATTTCAATCTTTTCTTTAGGGACTTCGTGAATGCAAAACGCACATGTGAGCAAGTCAATGGCGACTGAGTAATTTGCGAGTAATTTATCGTCGTTGTCGGCTAGATGCATTTCGCAAGGCAGGACGCTAAATCGCGAAATTATACGCGAGACTGCGTAGGCGCATATGACAATGCAACGTGCGGGAATACAAAGTACGATCTTGCTAAAATAATAGTTTAGAAAGTTTTGGTTTGTAACTTTGTACTGTGATTTAGTCGAAACAACTGATTTACTGGTACATTGAGCATGCGCACCAACTTTGCTAACTGGTTCCGCTTAGTTTGGGGTCAGATGGCTACAGAAAATACCCAGAAATACTTATCGCCAATCTTCTTTGATGTGTCGATAATCCATAAATTTCCTATTATTGTAGCAGCCCAATGCTCCGCCATCGCTATCCCGAGAGGAGAGGATATCCCGTAGATCCTAGAGTGAGCAAATGGCGGGCACTGGGGGCAGGGCAGAAATTGATCGCAAATAAAATTGAAGTAATTTTTTGGACCTAAGACATCTTTAGTTAAGTGCTCCTTTACTTCATTATTTCAATCATATTTTGAGTGAAATCCAATTAATGGACGTGAATGAACTGGCAAGCAAAATCGAATATAGAAAAATATTCAGTAATCTTATTTATATAATTTTTCTCGTATTTTTAATGAAATTCCTTCTTCATTCATGTTCATTCAACTTACACTTATCTCCTTAGACAACACGGTAGGTAATGGGTCACAAGAAATAACATGAAATACATATCAAATTATTTCCAGCGTAGTGATTAAATCTCAGAGTACATTTTCTGTGAAGCACATTAGTTATTGAATTACTAAATAAGGTATTGACAACCCACGCATATAAGCAACGCTATGAAGTAAATATGGGCATATTCTAATAATAGTTGCAACATGACAGGAATATGACTTACTCAACATTAACAACTAATTTGGCTAATGCAGTTTTTTACACTGTTACTGAAGTAGATATTGATCTTGACCTTCGATCAATCGTTCTTGTGCCACACGCAACGTTTGCCATTAAATAGTTTTCACACCAGAGGAGGTTTTATATGTGGAAATCGCTCTAACCAACCAGTCAGCCTGCTTCTTTCCATAAATTTTATTTGTAATTTGTAACTAGCGGCCCCGACAAACTTCGTTCTGTCAAAGGTCATGTACTGGCCTGTTGGCGCAATGGCAGCAATCCTGCCTTTAGCGCCGGAGGTCGTGGGTTCGATCCCCACCCATGACAAATATTTGTGTGACGAACATTTGTACACTAATGAAAAAAAAATTGCTGATTATTTTGCTAACGGTTTTGAAAGTGCAGTAAAGAAAGTTATACCGAATTGTAGTAAGTTACTATTGAACAGGCAAGAATACTGTAATAAAGTTAATGTTTCTATGCGCTGGAAGAAGCCACCTCTTCCTACCATTAATAAGTTGCTGCTCGCTATAGACTGCAACAAAGGTCCAGGTGTTGATGGCGTTCGGCCGATGGATGTCAAGTCTTTGCGACAAAAACTGATTTATCCCATTGCGCACCTAAAAAACACAAGCATTCGGACTGGAGTATATCCGAAGGAACTTAAATCAGGATTAGTAAGACCTATACTCAAGAAAGGGGATAAACAGGACTGCAGCAACTATCGGCCGATCACAATCTTACCTCTCATTGATAAAGTGGTGGAGAAGTATATATCTCGGGAGATCCATAACTTTTATAATAATATTTTGTCGTCTAACCAATATGGATTTCAAAACAAAAGGAGTACGACAAAATTGTTATCCACGTTTACTGACCATGTCAATTATTGCTTGAACAATAAAAATCATGTAGTAGTGGCGTTCATAGATTATAGTAAGGCTTTTGACACTCTTAAGCATGATACGTTGATTCAGAAGCTGGACGAAAATGGCATTCGTGGACCTCTTTTACAGTGGTGTAGAAACTACCTTAAAGATAGGACTTATCAAGTAAAAATCGGAAATGAGTTAAGCAACGAGGTTAAAGTCACTGAAGGGACAGCGCAGGGCTCTGTACTGGGACCATTGCAACACATCTCGTACGTTAATGACATAAACTATCTTATAAAGAGATGTATCATTCTGCAGTTCGCTGATGATACATGTCTCATAGCGAATAACGTAAAGATAGAGGTGGCTATCGATCATTTGCAGAAGGATTTTGATCTTTTGTGTAAGTGGTCCCATGATGCTGGTCTTGTGTTGAATGCTCAGAAGACAAAACTTATGCATCTTCACTCCAGCCACAATAAAATAAGTAAATGTATAGAACTTGTTGCACATAGCCATGAATGTCTGCATCAAGACAGCTTTTCTTGTAACTGTCAAGCCGTTGAGCAGGTGCAGCAATACACCTACCTAGGGTTGGTTATAGACCATAGATTTTGCTGGAAACCACATGTTGAAGCTACGTGTAATAAACAAAGGGCAATTATGGCTAAATTTAAACTAATAAAGAATAGAATCCTTTTCAGTATCTTGCTGCAGCTGTGTAATGCGCTGGCTGAGAGTGTAATTGCCTATGGGTTAAGCAGCTACGGGCGCACTTTTAAAACTTACATAGAACAATTATACAGCCTTCAGCTAAGAATATTAAAAATAATCGTTTCTTCTAAAACAAAAAATAAATTTAGAAATGATGAGCTGGGTCTATTCAAACATTGTAACGTACTCCCAGTTCAAAAAAAGACAAAAATGTTGCTACTTGCGGAGAATTATTTTGTCTATAATTCGAATTATATTAATCATGCGAAAAATACCCGAAAAAAAGCTATGCGGCATGTTTGTGTTACTGGTGCGAGTAATTTTTATGGAGAAAGAACCACAGCATATATAGTTCCAAGACTGATAAACGAGTTACCAAAGGTATTTAAAGATTCGGTAAGTAAAAGTAACATTAGGTATAAACTAAAACAATATTTCATCCAATAGTCCATTTTTCAATTGACAACTAAATACCACAAAAAGAAGCAACCTGTACGCATTTAATTAACTTGTTTCTGTTGTCTATGCTCGATTGCTAAATTCCAATGTACCTACTCGTGAGTAACTTTTTAGTTTAGGTGAGCTACATGGTACGGACTAGGGTCCAACTACCCGTGAATGTGTTTTTATTTTATGTTTTTGTATTGGACACACTTTATATTGCGTTTCTGTGTTCCTGTAATGATAAGAGGAATTGCAATACCCAGACAAACCAGTAATGGTTTAGGGGTGCGAAGCAAACAATGTTAAAACTTTAATTGTAAGAAGAAATAAATAAATAAAATAAATAATTTGTTGTGTGTCTGGGTGTTATTATCTATTTAAGTATGTATTTAGAAATATTTAAGATTGATTATCAGTCTCTGACGCCCATATTACAAGCTCTGCTTAGTTTGGGGTCAAATGATCTTGGTGTGAATTGTCCCAGATATTTATTTATTCATTTATTTATTTATAGGAAAATGCTTGACAGCTGTGAACATTAAATGTTTTTACTTTTTTTTGTCAATTTCCTAATGTTTACACATTCAGCGCCAGTGTATCATTTTTGATACACAAACAATGTTTTTTTAATGTGTCTGGTTTTCTGGCAGTCAAAGTGTTAATACTTACGAGTATTATTTAGTCTACTCGTATTCTCGACGTAGAAAAATCCAAAAACACAAAAATCATAAAAATAGGTCCACCCGTTCTCAAGAACCGATTTTTATGATTTTTTTAACTCAAGTCATGAGTGATGTAACTAACACGACTTTCTTTTTTAAGTATAGGTTTCTGACGTTGCGCTTACTATTTTTCAAATTCAAATTCGTTTATTCGTCATCACAGGTAGTACAAGATGGTATGGTGAAAAATAATAAGAAAACTCCATGACGCGCCTTCAAAGGCATACGAAAAATCTAACAGATTAATAAACATACAAATAAAAATAGCAATGAAATTATTAAAATGAACACATGTCAATAAATTAGGAATAATATTATAAACTTAGCTGTTTTTGTATCGGCTTTGCTTAGATATTCTTACTAAGGGTAATTTAGATGATCACTTCAGAGCTATGAAATTCGTCTAGACGTTAGAACGTATTTCCTTGCACTATTAAGAGTATTCCATGAAGTCCTTAATAGAGCTGAAATTTTCATAAGGAGATGAAAGAAAGGGTGCTTAATAATAAAGTTCCTGTTTTAATTATGGGTAAATATACTAGGTACCTACATATTATTTAAGAACTCACCTGTCGACTTGAGTACGTCCAACCCAAAGGAGAGCTGCCAGCATCGTTGCTTACTCTTCATCCTTTGGGAAGCACTTTCCTATTGGCTGTACCTAAAAGAAAAAAAATGTGAGTTAAATAAAACCACAAAAATACTGTACTATGTTAGTTTTCAATGCAAAATGTAAAAAGGGGAAATAGAAATGCATGAACGAAAGTGGAAAGATGGGGTTGAAAAAATGGGCGGGTTTACGAAAAGTGCTGGTTTGATTTTTGTTCCTCGTGACCAGTATTTTATTTTTTGTTTTCAGATTCAGGCATCTGTCAATATTATTTTTATATCTTCAGTTTACTGTTGATTGCTATCGTATCAAAATTTCTGCATTTATACTATACTAATTTTGTAAAGAGGTAAGCGTTTGTGAGTTTGTATTCATGGGACAGGTAATCTCCGAAGCTAACGAACCGATTTCCAAAATTATTTCACCAACTATATTAATCCTGATTGCTAATATTTTGAAATAATTAGTTTTCAGCCAGATCAATTAACACTTAAAAAGTAATCCGGGAAAAAAGCGCTACCGATAATCTTTTCGTGCGTGCGCTGGCGCTGGCCCTACTGTGGATTAAACATGCATACAATGTACTACTACTACGAAGATATAGCTTTTTGTAGATCCATAAAAAGTCCGCGACACAATACATCTATCTTTTATAAATAATTAGCTATCAGGTACGTTATAATATGTTGAAAAATAATGTAAATTAAAAAGGTACAACACAAGCAAATCAATCCTTGTGATTGAAGGTTATTTCATCATCAAGAGAATTTACCAGAGATAAATTTTGTCCTTTCCAACACATTGATTGGAATAATAGATTCTGATATATTGGGAAATTAAAAAAAACGCACGCAAAATTATTACATTTTTGCGCACGGCAAGCGGCTCTCGGCGCTCGCAGTGAGACGCGGCGCGCGGTTATTACTTAACCACGCGGACGAAGTCGCGGGCAACAGCTAGTATTAAATAATGTTCAATATGATTATCAAACCTTATTATTTTAACGAATTCAAGATCAAACAAAGTCCCAAATAACAGGAACTCAACCTCCTAACGTAATTTTAATTAAGAACAATTAACGGGCCAAATTTTCATTCGTTTCACGGGGTGCAATTAGCAGATCGCTCGAAATTGGAACAGTTCGTGAGTTATTAGATGGACGTAGCTGTGCTGTAATGAGAGGTTACACTGATTTATCATATAGAATACGATCAGCAATTACAGATAAATATATTCGATTTTTTATTCTAAAATATGATCAGCTCTAGTAATATTAGTATTAGCTCTCACCGTTCAGTTTTGCTAACATATAACGGAAATTTATCAGCTCATTATAAGCTGTACTAGCAGTCGAAAATACAATTGAAGTCTTAAACTCATTATCTTTCGCCAAAAACCGTCTCTAAATCGCAAAATAAACGGTTGAGAGAAGAAGCAAACTTTAATCTGGTAAAAAGTACCAGATGATGAAATAGTAATATATTATCAATAACCCAGACAGTGCTGCATAAAACCCAGAATTACAAGATCTATTCCGCACGGGTTCAATTAGCACATCGCTCGAGAAGTAGAACGGCTCCTCATTAGGCGAGCGATGTCGTAAGAGCGAGATTTGCGATAACGCCTTACGCATGCGCGGGCTATTGTGTTCGCGCCAGATGCCTAGATAATGCGGAAAGCTCGCTCTGCGCTAGCTTTCAGTTGCGTCGTCTCGTGACTCATGCATTTTTGAGCCTAATAAGAGCTTTTGTTTATGTTGGGCTAAGAGCGTCTTAATCACTTAGATGCTTGACTTGCGAAACGTTGATCACTTTTGGGCTCAGTCACACCGTTTTGGATGTTTAAAATACCAAAAGGAATCCGTTAGATAAAGAACAAAGTATGCAAAATCTACGATTAGGATAGTTTGACGAAAATAGGAAATGGAATCAATAAAAAAAAACCTATCTGGGGCACTTTACATCAAGATCATCTGATCGTGAGCTAGGCAGAGCTAGTTTACTACTATGGATATAGGACGGTATATATATACCTATACTCAACTGATAGACATTCCTAAAATAAATAATTGTGTAAATATTTTTCTAAGCAATTATACAAAAACTCACGTTCTTTAAATAAATTAAAGAGTAGAAATTGAACCTTTACCTCCTTACCTTATACGGTACATCAGAGAGGGTCATTCACTATTGCGATTGCGCCAATGGACCACTTTCGCGTTATTTCAATGCCAATTAACTTAAATAATGAATTGTTGAAATTTCTCAGCACATAATTAATAATATTTCCTTACTGAATGAACGAAATGTCAAATATGTAATAATATTCATAAACAAACACGACTTTTACGTTTCAACAAGTGCCTGGCCCTAAATTAGAATATATTGATCAAATAACTGCTATAAATATAACGGCGCACCTGTATAGTTTGTTTTAATGACAGTGTTAAATAATAAGAGGTATTTTCACATAAATAGATAGTTTCTGTTATCAGCGGCAAGTGTTTCGCAGATAGAAGTTTGAATGGGGTAATAACAGCACCACCCTGTAGTTGCGTAAGGAAAGGTTGGTTTGCTTATTCTGAGCGTTAATGGCTTAGTGGGCAACGCACGTGCGGCGCGTGCGCCGGTTACAGAAGGTTTCTACTTACCAACGGGTCACTATCTCTACACTGCGGTTTACAATCTCAATTGACGTGTGCGAGATGAACATTTTCAGAATAGCCGTGTATTGGGATTGCCCGAGTAAACTCCACTTTAAATGACTCAGTATAATGTGAATGTAGTACCGATAACAAATGAATATGACAACAAAAATAACCAGATCGCCACTGCCGGAAAGTCTCCTGCGGTTGCAATTCAGTCAGCTGTCAGATTAATAATTTGGTCATATTTTATGCGATTGAATTATCAATTATCTGAATTAGTCAAATAATTTTTTTTGACCAAACCTTTATTCGTTCTGCAGTAAATACACACATCAACATGGTCTAGGGATATTTCAATTAAACCTAAATAACTAAAATTCTGGTAACTTTTTGTTAAGACACCTACACATTAAAATAAACCTTGTTTAATAGCCTATCTATTCTGATAAATACACTTTTAGACAAAGTTTAATTAAAAAAAAATAGAAGAAGAGGAAAAACTCAGACAAAATTTCAATCTTAACTTTATTTTTGAAACATCAAAACCTAAACAAAACAACTATTTTTTTATAAAAATTGTTGAAAACTTAAAATTAATAATCCGTGGATCCACCTAAGACTCTCGACACATCTGCAGCGGTTCTGCATACTCAAAACAAGGGTGTCAATATCCTGTTGTGGAATACTGTCCCAAGTCTTGCTAAGATGCAAGAAAAGCTGGTTTTCATGCACAATATCTTCAGGTAAATTCCTAAGAGCTCTTCTCTGAAGCATATCCCAGGCATGCTCAATAGGATTTAAGTCAGAAGATTGTGCAGGCCAGTCTAAAGCTTGGATATCATGCTGTTGTAACCAACTTGTAACGATACGCGCCGTATGTGGACAGGCATTGTCGTGCATTAGCTGGAAATTTTGTCCCATTTGCTGTCTATGGGGCAAGATTACAGGCTCTAGCACCTCATCTCGGTATTTAGAGCAGTCATCCATGCCTTGTAACCAAACGAAGTCCGTTTTACCGCGGAGACGAATTCCTGCGCAAACCATAATCGTGCCACCTTGATATGCATTAACTTGTTGTAGGTGCTGCAGTCGATTCCAACGTCCAGGTTCTCTCCAAACGCGTACTCTTTGCGAATCAGGATGAAATCTAAACCTGGATTCATCAGTGAAAAGCACAAGTTACCATTGAGAATGGTTCCAGTTTTCGTGTGCAATAGCCCATTGTAATCTTTTTCCTCGATTGCCTCGCCTTAGCGCTGGTACCTGAAGTGGCCTACGAGCACGTTGGTTGCCTAATGCAGTCTTCTTTTCAAAGTTTGACCGCTTACCAGCAAACCATACTCTCTCTGTAGCCTTTGAACCAATTGCATCGCCGTTACATTTGGTTGACTTCGTGCAGCATTTACTATGAATCGGTCCTGTACATGTGTTGTAATGCGTTGAGGTTCTCGGTGGCATTCCACCACGTCCCCCGTGACACGATAACGTGACCAAAGCCTGGATATAACGCTCTGACTAGTCCTCATGGCTTCAATCGCAATTTGGGTAGCGCCAGCTTGAATCATGCCCACTGCTCTTAACATATCGTTCCTGGTCAAGTGTCTACGTGGCATGATTGAATGAACACCGGAGATGCGTTTGACAAAGATTTATAGAAATTTATGGAGTTTTAATCAAGTTAGAGTTCGTGAAGATTAACTTCTTTGGAAGAAATTCAATGAATTCATCCTAAAACAAAACCTTTTATATACAAATTTGAATTTAAAAAAGGAACTTAATAATGTTTTTATAATCTGTCATTAATAGGTTTTTTTAAGGCCACTACTTTTTAAGTTTTAAAAAAAAGTTTTATATATACCTAGACCATATTGTTGTGTGTATATCAATAGTTCGTTCAACATACTATAGTTTATTTGAACTCACGTTAAGCTGCTAAATGGATTTTACCAACCAACAAATTTAGCAAAAAATATGTGGTCACGTGTATGTAATTATAATTAACTTAAGGGATAAGCTCTCTTAGGGATTATTTTACTAGCTTGTTACAAGAAAGCAGTAGCTAATTTTAATATCGAAAATCTATGACATGAAATATTTAAACTGCCAATTTATATTCGCTTATAGAGTGACAGGCAATGGATATGATCTGTGTATTTATTTGTAACCTCATTTTGTTTCTTGTTCCAATTATCGAGCGATATCTGGTCGTTTTATGTATTGAACAATACTCGTAAAATTGAATGATAAAAATAAAATTAATAATAGATAAAGTAAAAATGAATCTTTCAAGTTTGTTTTGATTGGGTTGACAGCGCAATGGGTGATGTGAAGAACTCCTGTATTGGTTCTGTGTCTTTCTTCACTCATGTCTTACTGAGCGCTTCGATTTTTTACCTACGTTCATCAATTTCTTAGACCCGTAATACAAGTTCTGCTTAGTTTCGCATCTGGAAAATTTCGGTGTTAGCTATTTACCATTTGAACAATTTCAAAATTTCTGTTGTTTGTTACAGTATTCGACAAATCTTCGTATCGAAGGTCGACCCATGTTCGGCACCCATCGGTCCTTTAGTCTATAATATGAAACGAACGCCACCTTCGTTGTTACTTATTGTGTGCCAAGTAAAGCGGATGCCACAGACATTAACTGAAATCGATCACGCGCGTGTACGTACTTTTCGTGACAAAATTGCAAACATTGCACCTCAATTCAATTAAATTTATTGCAAGTCACAGGTTTTAACAGGTGTTACACTTTATAATAGTACAAGTGACGCCCTGTAAGGGCACAGCAAACACTAAGCCCATTATTGCCCTTTTTATTATAAATTAAAGTTCTTATCTTACAAACTCTTACAAATTTGACGACACGATTGGCGTAGTGCACTGTAGGACGGTTTCTCGCCACGATTTTCGTAGTATTCCGGGTTCGATTCCCGGTCGGCTCAATTCAGGAAACGATCTTTTCTGAATTGACACTGGTCTGGGTGTGCTGGGAGACGCCCCTGGTTATTTCCTTGTGTAGTACCTCGTAACACAGGGATAGTAATCCCTACTTCGAGACACAAGAGGTGTGTTGTCTGGCGAAAATAAAAACTTATAACATTAAATCATTCTTAACTTTACTCTGTTATCAATTATATTTTCATATCGCACTTCCTATCCACCTGAACACTAATATTATATTATTATTTATAACACTAATTTGCACACCATATTTTGATAAACAGCACCTCTTTGATTCTGCTTCATTCATTCTGCGCTTAACTATATCAAGTACATTTACACATATCTATCAATATTTAAAAAAAAAGTTTCTGTAAAAAACTATCGTATACTCGCAATAAGCGTCCAAAAAAATGGCACGTTAGTTTTACTAAAAACAAAGCACCTTGTGTCATCTATTTAAATGTATATCTATGGCGGATGTCGTGTTTGCCCAAACCAGCCGGAATGAAGTTAACGGTGCTCAACAAAGCAATGCTTATCTCCACTCGGAACTAAATAGTTACTTAGCGAAATAAACGTGACCAACATTTTATCTTAGAATGCATAAATTAAAAAAGAGGTGTGCCTGTTTACGCATTCTTTTCGGGTGGTTGACTTGAAAAGGTTGAGTTATGTTTTGCAACAGATAAAATCTGCTCAGCTGGTATAAGCAAGTCCCTATCCCTAACCTTATATAGGCAAATAAATAGTATTGGGTGGGCACACTACGCATTTTACCCAGACCCGTTTAAACAATCCGTACCCAACGGTTTGCTGCATCTGTTCTGGTAGGCACGCACCGCTAGGGAGTGGAACGCTCTCCCTGCGTCTGTGTTTCCGGATACTTACAACCTTTGTATCTTCAAGGCCAGAGTGAATAGGCATTTTCTGCGTAAGCGTGTACCACCATCGGCCTCGTCATCGCTTACCACCAGGCGAGACTGAGGCCAACTGCAAACCCATATTAAATTTAAAAAAATACCGTCCCCACAAGAGGTTGAGGGCAAAAAGTCAGGTTTTTAGTCGGTGGGAGTCTGACATAACCACGTTGTTCCCCCGGACATCGTTATGTCCATGAGGATTTTCCGGAATGAAAAAAAAGCATGTCACTTACTACCGGCCATCCTGTCAATCTATTGCGGAGGCCTTTCTTCAGAAATTGGTATTTTAAATTTGATGATGATAATCTACAATTTATACTTAGACATGCGGTAAATAACTAAAATCACAGAGACTCTTACTTTTGTTATATCAATAAATTAATGTAGATTTTTCATTAATTAAATAGTTCTTATTCATCAGTCGGCGGGTCGCTATAACCATTCAAAACAAATGTGTATGAAATCTTGTATTTCTAAAGCAATTCACAAGTCCGTACACAACTTAACAATATCATGAATCAAATTTGAAATGCAGACAATAACTTCAGTAATCTAGCTAGAAATGTATATTACTATCAGGCTGCAGATCTGCTAAGAGATAAAGTGAAAATCAGGTAAGGATTAGATTACATAGTTTCAACAGATACTGAACTTACAATAAACTGGTGTGACATTATATATAGAAACCTGATTGGGAACGCGAATAACTTCCGAGGGTGAGTAGACATAAAAAATAGAAATCTATACTATTATAAATAGGAAATATTTGTTTGTTTGTTTTTTGAATGTTTGTTTAGAATAAGCTCCGAAACTGCAGGAACATTTTTTTTAAATTCTTTCAATAAATAAAGCTACACATTATCAGGGAGTGACATAGGCTATATTAATTATTAATTTAGGCTATATTTTGACGGGAAAGACAGTCTACGCGGGCGAAGCCGCTGACGGACAGCTAGTGTTATAATATATAAAATCTTCAATGATATTATGATGTAGACTGAATAACTATTTGAAAGAGAAATTAAAAAAAAAATCCAACGATGAAAGTAAAATAGCTCAATGTTTCGAATACAAACCGACCAAAACAGACAAAAAGGGAAACTGGTAAGGTGAATTCAAGGTAAATTATCCATTTTTAAGAAAGAAGAAGAAGCAATTTCGATTCAAATCACCCTCGAAATTGAATGCAAATCATGTAATCGTGCGATTTATCACGTACCCTAATCAGTAACGAGTAATAACGTTATCGATTTACGTCTGCTCTTGCGACAAGCCTTTCGTCTAGAACACGAATGCTAATACCTGACTTGTTTTGTTTATAATCGCGGCCATTGTTGCGGGCCGGTAGCAAATTCACTCGGACTTTTGCAACCAACCAGTTTTTGTGGTCGATGAAGATATGGCCTGCGTGTTTTGCTGCCTTTGCGCAATTTTGTAATTAAGCCGAGATCGGATACAAATAGGTATCGTACTATCTGACACTTTCGAATTGAGAACACAAGCAATTCTATTGCTCAATCAATTATTATATTTAATTTCAAACCGTACCCTGACTTAATAGATGTCACTACAGATATATCCGTTTGAAATGGTTATTTTGAAATGAACAGCCTCGTTGAAACGGCTCGCTTCATGTGTTAAACGTGTCACTTTAACGTGCAATGAAGCTTACGGAACGTAGTGCTTAAATGTAATTTAACAGTTGGTAAAACTATGTGAATTCCGTCCTGCTACCTAGAATTTATACGATGCTGAGAACTTCATAAAGATTCTGATCGTGCTAGTTCTAATCTTGGCTTACCTATTAAGGATAACGGACGAATGCGCAAAATCTCGTTCAGGACTCGAAACCGTTCACTTTAAGTTGAATAATTCAGTGTGCGTCCATTGTGAGAGTGCCTTAAGGGTTTATTAATAAAGGATGTTGAAGAATGCAATTCATTGAACTCGGGCGGATACATCGCGGCCTTGAGCTTGCGCCGGCTAAAAAACGAGCAAAGTATTCGAGTTCGGTATTTACGTTCGGAAACGAACGCGGCCGGCTAGTGAAGGTAAGCAGCTTTCTGCAGCAAGCCGGTGTTACGACCGCGATTTACAGACTCGAGAACGCCTTTTACGATTCGGCACAACACTCGGCCGTCAGTCGTGGGCGGGATCCACCGTGCCACTTTCATTGGGCCACGATATTACCCCATCGATGATAT
Source organism: Udea olivalis (assembly GCA_947369235.1). Taxonomy (NCBI): domain Eukaryota; kingdom Metazoa; phylum Arthropoda; class Insecta; order Lepidoptera; family Crambidae; genus Udea; species Udea olivalis. The sequence continues at coordinate 8,125,681 of OX376348.1, forward strand.
TTTAGGCATGCAAACTGCAACTTCTGCACTCATATTTTGTTTTGTTTCTCTTTCAATAGTCGTCTGGCTTGTATTTGCTACAATCATGACCATGTCTAGCACATCCCTTTTAGTTGGCCTGTTTATAGGAATCGCTCAATTCGTATTTCCAATATATTAGCTTGATGTCAATCGTGCATCACGATCCGAAAGGAACTCTGCTCTTGCTTCTCCCGATGCGCTTTTGTGGAGAGTGTCTTTATCTGCACAATTTACTATGCAGTCGCTGAGCATTGAAAATGTAACGGGTCTTCGTAGAACGGATTATTCAACTATCGGGCCAAATGGGTTGAATAAGAATTAGTGCCCTGATATTAGAATAGCAAAATAATATCCACTGTCGGCCAATGCAAATTCTCTAATTTCTCTAAGATACTAAGTTAGATATTAATTACTTTATTATGGCGTTTATCGAGAGCAATAATCTAAAAGCCAATGAATTATTTGATTAATCTAGAATGCGTAAAATGGTTAGTAGATAGTAGTAATTAAGAAGGCGATCAAGAATATGAATCATGGAGGAAATTACGAAGTGTAAAATAACGGTTTCACACCCGCTCTTAGAGAGAATGAAAGTGGGCAGGTAATAAGGAAGGCCTATTAAACAGTAGCAGTAGTTAATGGTCGAGGAAGGGCTTTAAATCTTCAACAATGTGCTGTCTTCCGCCAGTTTTCGATAGAACAGTTGCAACTATCAGAGTCCGATAAATCGGATGTTATCGTTTCACTATAACAAACTGAAACTAGTAACTTCGATAGCTTACATTGCTGTTAAGATCTAAAAAGCTCTGGACTAACAAACTATTTAAAAAGGCCTAAATAAAGTCATAGATACGACGTTAAATCAGAAAACCTTTTAACTTGCCGTTGTCAAGTTTTTCGGATTCACACACTCAAATAACATAAAAAGAGATCAGGTAACATAAAAAGAGATAATCTGCACAGATTTTTTTATTGCATTTGCAGGCATTTCAAAGAAATCGTGCATTCGGCATCTTTGCGAGATTAGACATGCATAACTTCATAGTTTAAATATAAAGGATCCCGAATCCTGATTCTAAGATATATGAAAAAAAACAAGTCTAGACTACGTCGGCAAGATTGGTGGAACCAGTTGAGAATTATTGAATGACAGCTGAGATCTTATTCGCAGTAAACGAGGTAAGTATTATAGCAAAAAACAAAAATGTGTATGATTGAGATTACCACACAAGGATGCAAGTAATGTTTTAAAATGACGCGGAGGCCGACGATGGGAAATAAATTCGAGTAGAAAGTTTACATAAAATCCCCGGCGCACAATGAAACAAAAATGAAACGTCCTCCTTTTATGGGGATGGTACGCAATACCGGCTATCGCCCGCGTGCAGTCCTTTAAAGTATAAGCCGCTTATGAAATGCGAGCTTGGAATTACTGATGGTGTACCAACTTTTCTCATGAACATCGGTGTATCGGACGCCACTAAATCGCTCGAGTTTCCCACCGTCTGGAATCGCCGACGGATTTTTCTCTCATAACCCGATCCATTTGAGTTCCGGTAGTATTATGCTTTATTACGGCGAGTCTAATACCTCTTTCTTAAGCTATTCCAACGTCTTGGGTAAGAGAACGTTCTCAAAAAACTTGCAAATTCGATCGCTCTTTATTGTGCAGAAGAGTCTTAAGGTTTTTTTTCGTGTGTTTTGCGTTGCTTGGTTTGATTTATATTCTTAGTAGTATTACTGCTTCAATTTAACGCTTAATGCTCTCAAATAATGTCAGCATTTGCAATTAAAACTCAAAACTTTTCCAACTGTAAGTGCTGTAGTTAAAATACCTAGAAAATCGGTATGGTTTTACACATGCAGGTGTTGAGACCTTATGCGAAGTCTTTGTGATTAAATGTCATCATTATCTAAAGGGTAAAAATGCCATTAGGGATAATTTGTGAGCTAGTTACTAACTAAACATTAAGTTGTTAAACATAAAATCAACACTTAACAGATAATCTTCATCACGATCATTTTAATTATGGAGGCTATTGCTTTTGCTATACATTAAGGCGGTACTTTTCCACAGTAACAGCAGTACAATAGCAGTACAATTTTGATCTTTAAAATTATGTACACAGTTTTGTCTACCCATCACTGTTTGTTTTATGCTTTTCCTTGCATCATGGTCTGCTGGAAGAAATCTCTGTTTAGAGATAAGCTCACCTGTACTTTAGCTATCCTTATTTTTCTACGTAAAAAACTGTAATTTGTGTACAAACTAATAAATAAAATAAATACAAGTAGGAATTCTTCGTTGTTTGTCGCTTCTACTCATTTACTGACAGTTTAAAATGATGTGATTACGCTACTATGTACAGACAGCAAAAGTAAATGTTGATTAAACAAAGTTCCATATTATTTTTATGAATAATATAAATCATAAATAAATCATAAATCAAGCTTAATTGTGGAACACAGGTATACTCAGATTACAGATGTTAACGAAAGTGTCTTAATTGTTCAACTGTGACCTACCTCTATGGGCGTACAATAATCATTCAACAGAGTTGAAGTTGAGTTCAGAGCCCAAAACGATGCAGCAGATCAGGATGCATCGTTTTTGGGCTCTGAACACTCCTATTATTTCTTATCATAGCCATTACCCCAGAAAATAACTCCGTATCTTAGTTTGGAGTCAGATAATCTTGGTGTGAATTGTCCTAGATATTTATTTATTTATTTATCTAAGAGTAATAAGGGATAATAAATTTTATGAAGTGCTGGCAATTTTGTGTGAAGTTTGACTTCATACAAAATTGCCACCACTTCAAATAGCTTTTATATAAAACTAATTTCTCATTCATATTCTGCTTAATTGAATATGATTGATATTTTATTTGAAATCACTAGTTTTGGCTCCTTTAATTATCACTTAGTACTGCTGTTAACTGCACTTTGGTTGAACAAAAACATTTATTGCAAATTACTATTTCCAATTTCTCAGTACAAATTTTCCAGCCGTTGGCGACGAGTAACTAAGGTATTGTCACTTATGAAGAAGCTTTGTTTCGTGCTTAGAGCTATGTCTAGTGACACGCGACAGTCTAACTGAACAACGCATGGACGCTCAGTACGCTGAATGACCCATTAGTCACTCAGGCAACTAGCTATTGTGGAAATCTGAGTTTGCCTTGCACATGACGTGAACATTTTCAAACCGTTCTTCCAGATAATTGCATGTCATGCTCAAGTGTGATATTATCTGAAAGTAAGATTCGAAATCGTCTTTCAGCACCAGTTTACCTAAATGTTAAACTAAATAGATTGAAATTATACCTAAATTCCAAGTAGCCCCGCGTGAGAGTAACTTAGCTTAAGATAATGCAACCAAAAATTATTGGAGAGTCAGAGTTAGAAATGGAATCCCAGCAAAAACCAAGCCTGTTGTCCTACGATTCAACAATAGCTGTTATATTTAGCAAGACCTTTCAAATGCTCTGCACTAGTTTGTAATGGACGTAGAAAGCGGTCCTCAGGCGACAAGAACTAACCTTTCCAGAGTGAACTTTGTACGAACGACCCCGGCAGTGATATGCCAGTACGCTACCATTCTGATAGTGTTCGCTGTGATAATTTTCCTTAAGGGAATCCTGTAGGCGTGCACATTGGTCACGTTGGAACTGAGTTATAACCTAGGAAAGAAGTAAATCTAGCTTACCATTACTTCGTGTTGAGTACATATCGCCCACGCCAGCATTTACATACGTAATGCTGGGTAAGCATTGCCTGATTTGTCAATCTGAGGCGATGAAACGGCTCGGATTGTGAGATATTGTGCGCTTTGTACGAGTAAGTTCCACGGATTGAATGTAATGCATAGATAATTCTTACAGATAGTATGTTAATTTCCTCAAAGTCAAAGTACATTGCTTTTTTGGTATGATTTCGTAAAATAAAGCATGTATTCCAAGTTATTGAAAAAAAGTCTCAGTAGTTTTTGGGAGCTTCAGCACAATCGCTGTGGTGTCAAAAAACATATTAAATGTTTCATTAGAAAAACTCACCTTTCAATTCAACTGTTGTGTTCAAGCTATAAAGGTGTTTTTAGTATAATACCTACTGTTGTCTTAGGGCCGATTTTGCAATCCTCAGATAATGAAATTTATCTGTAGAATAAAGTTTATTCGAAGGTTAACAAGATTTTTAGTTTTTCAATGGGCACATAGATGTTATCTGTTGAATAAAGCCGCTAACTGAGGAATAAATTTATCTGCTTCTTATGGGGCTGGATAAGGTTTTATCCATGCGTTTTCTTTGACATTTTGAGGTTGTGTGTCATTTTGTTTGGTAGGACCCGACGCAACGATTTTGGAGCAACGGCAGTTACCTGACTATACAAACGCTGAGCCCAATAGAAAAGATCAAGTTGTAGAAGAGAGACCTAATCATTTTAGTACATGGGATGAAAATGTGTTTTGAAAAAGATTTTGCCTTAAAAAAACAAAGCAAACATACTTTTTGCAACAACTTTAGACAGCAAAAAAAGTTGAGGTACGCCAATGTCAATTTGTCAATCATCAACTTTTGTCTTCTTTCATTCTAACATTGTATAAGTGCATCTCGCTTATGGATAATCAGTGTGAAATTAGCGATATAAGTACATAGACAACCGATTGATAGCTATTCTTTGGATAAAAGACGATTAAAAAATTTAAAATATCTATTCGCTCGATAAACAGCCAGTTAATTTTATACTTCAGTTAGCTATCTAGGGAATAAACTAAAAATAATTGAAAAATCGGGCCCTAATTGAACAAAAATGAAAATGCAGCTTGATTAGTTGTAAAATTACACAACTTCAATCAAAGCATTTGGGGCTAAATAACTAACAGATATTATGTATTTTTTTTAATCATGCTACTTTGCCCATTGAATTTACTTGTTCCCTAAGTATTCAAAGTATAATAAAATTGAACTCTGCAATCATGATTTTTAAGTATGAACGTACAAATAACATATTTTTTAGTGTATTAAATATAAATGTCAGCCCGATAATTTCCCTTCAAGCAACCGTTACAAGGCCACTGTTTTTCACGCATATCAAAAATTTGATTCGTATTAAAACATAGTCTCGTGGGATTTGTGTTATAAACATGGCGTAATACACGTCAAATAGGACATTAATTCATAAAGAGTGTTGCAACAATTTTTGTAGTATCTAAAGCTAATAAAGCACGGTTTCTCACGTCACCATGGGCCGTGACAAGGAAATATGTTGTCATCTGTCTTGGCAAAGTAGAAAATAATTAGAAGTTACGATACGGCCACATTGGCAGAATGAGTCCGAGTTACGTCGACGATGCTAATTCGCAGTTGATTACAACCTCTGTGCGGCAGTGAGAGCAAAGTCAGGCAATGATCGAATGCCTATTGTCTGCAATCTAGGCTGTGGGTATCTTGGTACGCTAAGTAACGTTACTTAACTTGGGAGTTTGGACACTTGAACTCGAAATATTGGCAAAGGCCTTATGATTTTTTTAAATAAAATTACCCGAAGAAAAAGCACAGTTATCATCTTGTATGCATGAATAACATGAATGTTGAAAATATAGAGGGCATACACGACATAAAGAGAAACGCTCATCTTAACGTTCCTTAACCTTAGTATTCGTAGTAGCATAGCAACAATAATGAGCAAAAACATATTATGTTAAAAGAGATATAATAGTCTTCTTCTTCTTCTCTGTCGTTTCGCTCTGGCAGAGCGGTCGTGGTCACGTTGAGGCGTCCACATTCGTGTTAGAGGCGGACACAGCTTTCTTCACGATCTCCCGCTGATATAATAGTCAGTATGTTATGTATTATGTAAGTATATATTTATTTATATTATGTATTTCAATGTACTCGTATATACGTATAATTTATATTGATTAGGTTGTATCTGTCGTTTTTAAGAATTTATAATATCTTTGTATTCATTTCCTATTCTAAATGAACATTTCGCACTGCCAACAGCATTTCTGTCTCATCCGATGGTTGACTGGTAGAGAATGCCTTTAGCATTAAGTCCGGCTTATGTAAATTTTGGCATTGAAGATTAAATAAATAAATAAAAAATATAAGCTGGAAATTGTCAATATTTTTCATTCTAAAAAGCTATTTATAAGACATTGTTGTCAAAACCAATTAACGTACTCATTGCAAAAAAGTAGATAACGTTAGACTTACGGAACCTTTCAACGTTACTTAAAATCGCCGATAGTTGCTAATGAGTGCAACTAATAACCGCTACAGCTTGACCTCTCCCACGATATATCACAGTTGGTCGCTAAGGTCAAAGTAATGTTGGAGTCCGAGTGTGTCCTAAATCTTGTTCGTGAGAAACAATGAGTTTCTCAGTGCAGGAGTCGAGATATATAGAGAATTGTAATTTATACCTTACAGAGCGAAAATTATACGTCTGTGCGGGCTTGTGAGATTTATTTATGGGGTTTTAAGCCATTGAAATATGGTCATTACCATTTTCCACCTTACGGGAAACTGCTTTTGTGTTTTCTAATAATTAAATACTGTATTTATTTTCTTTTCTTCCTTCAATTGCACCAACTCATTTCACTCTGAATTTAAGAGTTGTGTCCTTTGAACCCCTGAGCCAACAAAAAATATTACACATCTACTTAGTTATTTTAGTTTCAATACATGTGAATCAGCATTCACCCACATCGTGGTTTGAGTATTATAAGTTCCAATTATTAGGTATAAGCATCCCAATACAATCACATAACACGTCGTCAGTCGAAAGTAGACACAATAGAAACATCAATGAAATTTACTGCATCTGGTGCATCGACGAGGTGTTAATGTTTTATAATTAATTCACCCAGACGACTTTCAATTAATTATTTAGTGGTATTAATTTGTAACTTTTTTTATCCATATCATTATTATTTTGCTTGGGAAAGTTTTACGATTGTAAACAGCCATGTTAATAAAATTGTATCATAGTCCTATACGATAGTGAATAAAATCAGAAACAAATTCCTCAGAATGTCTTTGTGCAGTTATGCTTAATTTAAAAATAGCGATTCTTAGTAAAACAGTGAAAAAGCAAATACAAATGTTACAAAATTATGTTTAAATTTATATGAATCAACGTATGACTAATAGAAGATGCTTTTAAACCAATAGCAAATGCATAACAAGTCCAACCAGTCCTATGTCAAAGTCGCTATAAAGATGTTAAACACTAAAATGGGCTATATTCAGTTCGTCAGGGTAATTTACTGCCACTTTGGTAGTAAACCACGCAGTGAGGTGACCGCACGCAGTGACCATAATTTACCAATGAATCAAATTGTTTACTGTTCCCTGCGATATTACCTACGATGTGGAACAAATATTTATAAAATCATGACATTTTATTCGTAAGAAATGACGATGATGGGTTTTAACTTATTTTCCTTTTTTTTTATTTACAAATTGTATCAGCTATGAGCAAATAAGTGAGTAGCAATATAAAGGTAACACTAAAAAAACCGGCCAAGTGAGAGTCGGACTCACGCACCGAGGGATCCGTACAAACCTGTAGGTATATTTAATAAAAATATTTTAATTATATGATGTAACTACAAATTTACGGTTATCGCAATTTTTCCTTCATCTGTGCTACAAGACGTTACTTCGTAATAAATTCCAAGATTCTGAGTTCACGGGAAGTACCCTGTAGGTTTTGATTCCCTTGCGAGTGTCGAAAATTTGCGGCAAAAACGGCTGTATCTTTTGATTGCGTTGGCTTAGAAGTACGATTTTTTCACAGTTCTAAGGGACAGTAGATTTGAGTATTTGATACAAATTCCAGCTTGATACCTCCACGCGTTCCTGAGAAAAAGGGTCTTGACAGACAGACAGACGGACGGACGGCTAACAAAGTGATCCTTTGGGTTCCGTTTTTCCTTTCGAGGTACGGAACCCTAAAAATGGACAGCAAAGAAAAAGAGCTGCTTGAAGTTACTCAAGCTTTTGATTTAGGTCTTTTTGATTCTTTGAAAATTATTCTTCTTCGTAAATTGAATTAAACTGCCTGATTTGATGACTGGGCTTTGCTAATATGGGTGAATTAACGTTGTTTTTATGTTTATCGGTGAGCGTTTTAATAGATCGTCACAATGTCATGTGAGTCTAATCAGCATGGGTAGGTTTGATATAATTTTCAATATGGTATTTGGCCTTGCATGTATAGTGCAAAGCTCATTGTCATTATGCACGATACATCGACCGTTGCAAAATATCATTTTACCTAGGAAATAAATGAATTTATTCAATTGAATACATATTTGTATTTTCTAAACGTACCAGTCATTTGGTGACTTTGCGGACTTTTCAAACAGCTTGCTGTTAAGTGGTATCCATTCCCGAACTTTTATGAAGAGGCAACATTTCTTCTTACTTCAAGCTCTTTTTTAGAATAGTTGTTTCATATTAGCAATATCTCAAACCAAAAGTCAAAGATAATATACTTATGCTTATTTAATTCAACATTTATAAAGCATTTAGTTCCATTATTTTTATCAAGTCGAGCGTCGTTGGTCAGGCCCGACCACAACAGAGCGGTGGGTTGCGGTCATTTCACCGACTGACCGCATGACACCGCAGATTAAAACAGAATCGTTTATTTATTTTTTTACTGTTTTTACTTCTATAAGCTGCCAGCACTCATATACACACTCATATACAAAAGATAATTACTATAATAATACTTAAAAGTATTGCGCCATGTTTAAAAATATTATGGTATCAAAACGGATGCTTACAGGGAAGTTCCAAACCAATGTATTCACCAGAAAAGATCAGTGTAAAAAAACTCTCACGAAATCCGTAAAGATGTTTTATTTAAACAAAAAGGGCCCGCTAATACCTTTGCTTTTAGCCTATCTTGAACGAATCTAATTACCTCAAGCAAGAATTTATCCACACGTCGTCTGGTAAACAAACAATAAAAATCTACATCTCTATCGTCGTAGCACCAAGTCGACTGTTCTCAATTGCAGGATTATCTAGATGCAGGGAAAGAATGCGCCAAGTGATTGTCTGAATATGCAAATTACACTGGAGGTCTTTTACTTTTGTGCCAAGAATACTTTTTTGTCTAAAATTCCTCGCCGCTGAGTAGTAGGAATTCTCGCTCAGATTTTCGGCTAGAGTGAGGTATGTCCTGTTTTTTTATTAATTTTAATTGGATAATGGGCTTGGTATTTAAAAAGGTTTTAAAGATCATGAAATTGTGAGAATAAAACTTAAACTTATTTTAGTTCACTGGACGTTTGGTCAGGATTAGCTAAAGTGTGCAAAGAGAAGGGGCCCTGCAGTGGGGGACATAAAAAGCTCATAATAATACTAAGGTATTATGTCTGTAATACTCACTATCAGAATGATTGACTGAAAAAGTATGCAATTAGATTTCCTTTGCAAATAAGGTTACAGTTGTTTTCAGTTTACAAAGAATTATCAAGATGCGAGCAACGAAAGAATGTGGCGAGTAATTATTTAAGTATGCAAATCCTTAGCCATAGGTCTGCATATTTAAAGTTGCACGTTCCCTGATGGCAATAGGGTTGCATTTTAATTAACTCCTTTGTTAAAGTGCAGATGCCGAATTGCTAAATATTCGGAAAACATTCGCACTAGCTGAAAAGGTTTCGCCTATCTGTAGTCTGGTGCTTTGTAATTGTTTTTTTGTGGCTCCGGCGCGATGTTTCTCGCGCTCTTTTGTTTTTCTTGGCCATTTCCGTAGGTCCATTCTTGTGTAAGTGAATCGCCCTCATTAGTTTCATGATACCATACGTGAGGTACTACAGAACATTGGTGTTTAACTTGTGAAGTATTTTGTTTAAGTTTGGCCCAGTTATTTTGTTTCTAAATACAATGCCAAAGCATTATCTGTCAGTCATGTGTCAAAACCATACTCACTGTCTTCCCAGGATGGCATGAATTTGAAGATAAGAAAAAAACCTCATTATCTACGAAACCATAAGCTTAAAATTATGTGTTTTTTTTCACTTATCAGCAATAAAGTTTCAATTCTGAGAACAGCTATGGCCAAGCCTATATTATGATAAGTAAATGTTTATCTGCTGCATCGAAGCAAACACAATATGTAACCGGTAGTTAACACCACAAGCCAATATTGACTGTCAAAATATTTACTAAAGTACAGTCGGTAACTCGCTGCCTATACTGAATTCAACAACCACATATCGGAAGTTATTCAATATTTTTGTTGCTGACTCAAACGTAATAAGGTTGGATTTTGTATGCATCTGATACAAGCAGCTCTATTTTTAGTGTTTGTGTGAAAACTCTCACATACTACGTATTCTACGAGATCAAACAGATTTGATGAAGTTCTGAGTCATCTTTAATATCAAAAACAAGCCCAAGTTTATTGAGAAACATAAAAAAACACAATAGTTGTCATATTTAAAAAAATCTTTAAATTTTATGTTGCATACGTTGAACAAAATTAAGACGTCTACGTAATTTTTCAGATCGAGGTTTGATGTAAATATCAGGTAGGTATCACGAGATGTTACAGAGTGCAGCCTGAGTCGCCTGAGTGATTTAAGGAGTTGTGGTAAATTGGCAATAATCATTATGACAACTTGTCATCGGCCTGCCGCAGACATGCTGAGTTGTTTAATGTCAGGAAACCAATTTTCCGCCAGACTGTACTATTCATTATGAAGTCTGTATTCTGAATCAAATTTGTTAAGGTTTATTTTTGAATAATTTGATAGGTTTGTATGTACGCAAGGAATAAATACGAATAGAGCTAAAACTAGTTTTGAAGGTAAACATTCACTTTCATTTCGGAATGCAGAGGACATAGATCCGAGTCGCACATTTATTTTCGATTTATTAACCACTGCGCGACAGTTTGGGTGATGCTAAAAGGTACCAAAGCAAAAAAAAAATAGCTTGCTTTGCTTTTACATCGCATACGATGCAAAGTTTTGAGTTCTAGTACAACTCGAAATTTCAACTACAACTTCAGTTGTAGTTGAATTTTATTTACTCTTACTCTCTAAAACATCATATCAGTTTTGTATGCGTGTATACTTCACAACATTTTATCTTGATATTACCCTTACCCAATTGCAGTTACAACTTTGGTTAGCTCCTACAAATTTGGGTAACAGCCTCAGCTTTTGATTGATATTAAGGATTGTCCGTCATTCCGTCAATCTGCTTTAGTTTTCCGAATAACATTATGCATAATGATCATGCGTCATTCCATACGTCGTTACTAGAGCCATATGGATCATTTGGATTTTGCTTTTTGATTTAAATATTCAAATTCGGTATAGCTCTGTCCTGAATTTGGATTGTTGAAGGTTTTATCATCAAATTAGAAACTTTTACGGGGTGGGCCTATAAATTTTTAGTAATACCTTGATAACAGCTTGACCTACAAGCAATACAAATCGCGCTTCTTCTAGAAGAATAAATGCCTGCGTACGCAATGATGTTTTAGACCCAATGAGGTGCGCTAATGCGAGAACGTGGCGTACAAAGAAGTCACCAATGCATTGTTCCACTCTGGAGTAAAGATTTGTCACGTCACTCAGGTCCAGACGTTAACGATCTCAATTTCAAGTACAATTTTTTGAATAGTTTTAGAATTCGAGCTAATTAGAACTATGAATAGTCATATTAATGGGGCGTCAAAATCATTCTTTATAAATTTAAAATATTTTAATAACACACTAAAATAAATTTTAAAAATAATTTTGAGTGAACAGTAAGTTTTTAAAGCAAATAAAGACTTTGAACTTGGTAGCCTTAATCGATTGCAATTACTGTGAACTAATATTAGAAAGTAACTAATTTTAAACCTTAGTTATTGACCTTAGCTATTTGGTGATTAATCATCAGTTATTATTAGGTTAACTGTTGATTGATTGTCTTAACGAATTAGAAATATCAAGCATAATTGTATAAAAATATTGCAATAACTGTTAGAAGCGTCGCATGACATGCTAAGGTCATTTTAATCAATTGAAATAGTCATATCAATAATAAATTGCAACAAAAAATAAAATAAAACAACTTTCCAGAGTTTTTACTATAATATAAAATACTTTGAATAATGAACTTTCGGATACGGTCAACAGAAATAAATGGTGGTTCGACATTGATGAATACAGTCGGCCTTACTGTTTGTGACTTTTTTATTGATACTAATAATTTAAGCGTTTACGTCACGAGTAATGTCCGTCTGTGTTTTCGTTATCTTAAAATAAAACTTTGAAAAAATAATTAATGATCACAACGATAGTTTCTACATCACCTACTGAGATTGTCATATCCATCAGTTTGAAACTGGAAAAATTACATCCAGGAAAAAAATATGAGAGCGTTGTGGCCTAGGAGTTATGACGTTAATCAAGCAAGGCAAGGACATAGAATAATAAAATAAAGGGGTAATTGCCGTGTTTAATTTTTGTCATAGCTTTTTTACACGACATTACCATGTGTACCATTTCGTGAGTGCGATGTTCTAATTAGGACTGACCCAAATGGCGCTTACGTGTGGGTACCCGTTTGTTTAGCGTGATTTGTGTTACTTTGCTTTGGTGTAGGTAGATCACTTTTTTAGTTACCTGTGTAAATTAATGATTAATTAAATTACGAATAACACGTTTTTGTAGAGCACCTGGTTATCATAATTAGATTCTGAGAACTTTCTTTCTGATTTGGGTTTTGGTTTCTTTGGTAATTGTTTCAAACCTGTAAAGACTTTTTATAATTGTATTGTATTACATTCCATAATACTCTTTTACTGTTGGGACATTGGGTAAAATTAAAAACCCTAGTTAATGACGTACTTATATTACTTTATTTATCAAATTTTAAATACGTTTTTTGAAATTATTTACATCTAATGTAACTTACTAACCTCATAAAGTAAAACAGCGAAAACAAGTGCTAAAAACGCTTGGTATGATTGTTAAGGAGTTTGAGTGTCGAAATTATTGGTAAATCAGAACACGTTACTGTTGCTGTATATGATTAGTACGACCACTCTGACTATTAATTCAATAATTACTATTTATTTTTGACGTTTAATAGTGCAAGTGAACTTTAAGCTACACCTAACTGTCTATTCAATGCCATAGAGTTTCTCACATTCCGTTTCTCACGAGGATAAACCTTGTCGTAGGTACATGAACGAGTTCTTAACTCGTCAGCTCATTGAAAACATCATACGCACTTTTTGCTGACATCTACACATTAACCAGTATTAAAGACTTGACTGAACGCCTATCGGTTGAAAATTACGTAATCAGGATATCTGTCGTTTATAGGGGATTATTTAGTAATACTCTGTCTATTATTCTAAATTTAATCCTGTTCTTGGAATCTAGAGTATCTAATCTTCTAGTTTTTCACCAAATAAAGTAGTGTCCAATAAACTCCATCTTAACTGTATTTAATGAGATCTGTGCTTTTTAAAACTTTTTTGGGTTGTCAGAATTGAAAATGTCTCTTATGCATTTTAATTATGTTAATGCTTATCTTTACCTTTTTAAAATGCAATGAACGTCACCCACCACTTAGTAAGGGCGTCCTAAAAACAATTAATCTTAATTCGGTAACAGCACTCACAAATGTATTGATCTGCAGTTGGGTAGAGTTGATTGTGAAGATGTGCAAAACGGTACCAATAATGTGCCACTTTTTAGAGTTTAATTCAGAATAATGAAGAAAATGATTAGGCCCTTTGCAATATATTTGAAAAATAAAATAATTGTGCGAAAAAAAGATCAGATTGTATTTTTTTCCAACCATAACTTTCCGGCCCAATAAATTGGACTAAAAAATCACTATCATGAATCTCCAAGATTCACTATCCACTGGCGTATCTTTAAATCTATCAGCGATTACCTAACGGCCCGTAATTCTATCTTCGGTAAAATACTGATGCCCATAACTCCAATGAAATACAGCCGACGCTTGCTGACATAAACATTCCGATTCACAAAGTTACCTTGTTAATGGTAATTGGGACGGGATCAGATAAGAAGAACTAACGGTCTACGATGACATTTCAGCCGTGGTGTCGGCGCCGTCTTTTGCCCACAATTAGCTCTGTCCATCAGTTAAGCGATGCCTCCTGACCACGATAGCTTCGTTGCCACGACGACTGGGACCACACACGTTAGGTAAGGTTCCGTCCACATTGCAAAATGTAAGTCGGAAGGGGCAGTTAACCTACTAATGTTCCGTAAGGTCTTTTCTAGTCATACGCTATTTTAGGAATTGTACTTTGCGCTGCTTTCTTATATCTGAGGCTAAAACCATAACGTTAAGATTTAATTTTTCTGATAAGAAATTCTTATGGTGCTGGCCATTAATCGTCAACTTAGCTTCAAGTAAGTTCCTGATTGAAAATACGAGTATTGGGGAATTCTCATCATTTGAAGGATCTATCTTGCATACAAGTTAGTAATTAGTATACATTCAATGTATAATTGTGTGGGGATACTTAAAACTATGAGAAGTTCTGTTTAACGGGCCAAGATCTTCCTGAAATCCTTGAATATGTTTGTATGGTTCTCACAATAAAATTGTATTAAGCATTTGGTTGGTGCTGTTTTATGTTAATAAAATATAAAAACACAAATAGATTTACACCTGTAAAGGCTTTTGTAACTTAAAGTGACGTTTCAGAATTCAGAAGTAAGACAGTTAAAGCTTTGTTTGTAATAAAGTTGCTGTGTCTGAACAGTTATATCAACTGCGCAAAGATTCAATTTACTTTCAGATAGACTCAATCTTACCAAGTGAATGGATAACTATTAGAAATACAATTGGCTCTGGTCATAACGAACAATCTCGAGGTGTTAATGATTATAGCCAAGACGACCTATATCGATATACACGACATCTAAATGCAAAGATTCCATTCATGTCGTGCTACAATAACAATAACGTTTTACGATACGGCTCTAAAGATGAAAATAACAATTAATAGAGAGTCTTGTGACCCCAAAAATAGGGCATGCTAATCAGATCTGGTAGCCACTTGACCACGAAACCTTCTCGCCTCCACGGCAATTAGGGCCACACGCGCTTCAGGTGAAATGGGGCAAAAAGTATTATTTTGTTGCTCTCAACTACTGATAGCAGATAAGTATTGCCAGTTGACCCCGAAATTGGTACAGACTCGTAATCTTCACATTTATCATGACGTTAATATAAAAAATGTTTTGTGGCCTACTCGTAATTTTACAGATCTGCGAGTGCGTGAGATTGATAAAGGATACAATTTCTATTCAAGACGAGAATGTTGAATGGTTTTGTTTTAGTATCAGTATTAGTAAGAGCGATGTTTAACATGAAGTAGTTGTTGAAATCTGTTCTTTATGTGATTACTACTATCTTTCAATCGTTAGGTATCAAATTCTTGAGAATTTCATCAATAGGTACTTTCTTGTATTGATTACTAAAAACCAGCATTGTGATACCTGTACTGGTTTGGTCACTGTGTCTGACACCACATTTTTTGTTTGTTTCACAATTTATTTATAATTTCAATATTTTTTAGTTTCTTAGTCTATTCTGTTTCTTTATATACTTACCTTTCAGACCTGTATATTTGTGCTTTAACATAACCATGAACCTAAATATCTGTAATATAAATACCAGTAGCCCCAAACTGTCTTACTTGTTTCAACGAATTTCCTGAAGTGCTAAAGTTCGTCGTCCCTCAGGTGATTCGTCTTGACCATAGTGACTTCGTTGCCACGACAACCGAGGACCACACACAAGGTTCGGCTTGTAAAGGTTCTTTCCCATAATACAAAAATCATTTCTTAATGTAGACAATGGATTTATTTTTGCATTTTTTCACTCTTTTGTTGACAGATAAATAGACTACTACTTTGCGTTTTTTAATTGTAGAAAGTGATGATTGTTATTATTTGACGACTCTTAAAGCGCAGTAGTTAGGTAGGCTGGTTGACACGCGAGGATAGCAGGAGAATTACTGCATGTTGATGAAACAGATCGTGGGTCTGGGTGTTAGTAGTGTGTATCTCTTTATTTCTAGTTATCCCAACAGAAGGAATTACTAACTCAGTGTGTTTCTATTTTATTCGATTTATCTCAATATTTTTAGTTAAACTCGAGATTAGAACCCATATCTGTTACTTTTTAGTTTTATGCAGAAACAAATCTCTAGAATTCTGAGAACGCTGAGACGTCAACATTCTAAGAAATCTGAAGTCCATTATGAAAGGAGCTTAAAGTCTGACCTGTCTACACGTTATATGCAAATGAATCCCTTTGGTTATTCACTCCATGAATATTTTACGAGCTTTGTGTGGTTGCGAAATCAATTAAATGCTCAACAGATACCAATTTAGCTAAATAAATCATTCGCTAATTGTTTTCCGATTCTCACACACCGCAACGTTAGGAAAACTAATGTATGAAATTATTGTTCAATTTGGAGATGAGTTATTTCCAATAAACTAAATCCCAACTACAATAAATCAAGACATAGCTAGATTTAAGGTTTAGTTTGGCATTTGTGAATGACCCAGGCACGATACCTTTAATCAACATGTCTATTTGGTATGACATAACGGTTTGTCGAATAAAAGGACGGCGCGGTGTAGCAATTTTGGTGCCAATTACCAATGGCAAATAACAACAGGAATAATATGTCAAATACACAACCACAACATAAACTGGAAATTCAGTAAAAAGTGATCCATTGCTCACCAAAGTGGTAAAATTAAATACTTTGGGTAAGTTACTAAAAACATACCGTGCACCACAAAAAGGTCAGATGCGATGTTTCTTAATTTATTTCTACTTTTTAATTTAATATTTATGCTCATAATATCTCTCCTTTTAAAGGGCAAACTATTCGATCCGTGTCAGTCTGGTTCTCACATCGATTATGAATAATTAGTCTGCCACAAGTCCGTGACTAATAATGGCAGACCTGGGTCATTTAGCAAAGATTTGTATAATAGTGTTGTTTTACCTACTTGTAAGTCCTGATTTAAACCAACTATCATTCAGGGCTAAGCAAATTTTTCATCAAAAAGATTTCTTTTCCTTATAGTTCGAAGAGGTGATGGTCTATTTGGAAACTACATAATGCGAATCTGCATTTCTTGATCCAGTTTGCAGCAAAAATAGTTACTTGAAGTTTGCAACCTGCACCTTCACCAATGGAACAAATTTTAAAACATTTTTGCTAAAGCGTTCTACGCTCACCAAACAGTCCATTAGGTTAAACTTAGAAGGCTCTTCCAGTGAACTTTGCTAAACGTAAGTAAGTGTTTATTTAGGGAAAAAACATGAAACTCAAGCTCCCTATGATCGAATCAGTTATCAGGAATGTTAATAGTATTACAGATAATATGACGTAGAAATAGATTAACCATTCTATTGGTACAATGCACTTGTAGCTAGACCACTTATAAAAATCTCCAATACATTATAAAAGTATACTGACCAGACTCCTCGCCGATATGGCGTCAGATACGGGATATCAGATCCTAGAGCCCTGAGACATATTGCTTCCAATATCATAACTGATGGCCGGCCCATGTATAGTCACGATTGGACGCTCTCTCCCATAAGTGCACATAGACTTCCATGGAAAAAGTATGGTTTAAATGGGAAATTTCATCAGTTATAAATCGACATTGAGCTTAGGTTTCTGAAAATCGTTATAAAACATTAATATGATAGATCGAAATCATATATGACTTCAAATACATAATGCTATAGAGGTATCATTCAGTACTGCAAGGATATATCCTACGCTAAGTTCAATTGCATCTTCGTAAGTATCCTAATGTGAAAATAATAACAGAGAAGTTTTCATTGAAGGTAGATAACAAAAGCTTATGTGTTAACTATACATAAAAGGCTTTGGTATTGGTATTGGTAAACAATGGTATTCCATAGTAAACATTTACTACCTAGTAAGTTGGACCAAGACCAAATTAGCAAATTTTTTTTTTAATACATGCTTTGTTATGTTTAATGAATGAACCATACCTATAACGCTCTATAGCGCCTACGCAAAGAAAACGAATCGTAGAACAAATTTAATGTTCAACAAGGCGCCTTGTAACCATTCTGTCAATTTAAATCTGAGCGCTTATTTTCGTTGTCTCCATTAGGTATTACAGTCATAATCGCCAATATGTCATTTGAGCCAGCTGCACAGAATACGAAACTCGATTCCCAGACAACTTGTATCAATTATTGGGACACAAATTGGTATCTAATCGCAGAAATGGCGGCAATAATTCGAATACTTACAACATAATTGTTCGGTTCAACATTTTCCTCGCAGACGATGTTGATGACATATTCCGAGTTCAAACGGTGCGCCGGCGCCGGCGGTGCGTTTTCTTGTCTATTAACTTTAATTTATTTACAAACTGAAAGGTCGGTAGCGCTAAGCGTTGCAAACCGATCAGGCTTAAGGCGTAGTGACTTATTGAGACAATTGCATATATTATAACCGTTATCTCTAAAGTTCCTGTTGTGTCAGCAATTCAGTTAGTCTATAGAGAAATTTCCATTGCTTTCCGCATAGAAGTGTTTTTTTAAAGGTATCCTTAATAGAAAGCTACGTACAGCAGAGGCCGCAACCAGGTATGTTTGTAGTACCTATGTGTACATTAACATCAATATGTAATTTTGAAGTCCTTCTCGTACCAGGCTCGTTCCAGGCTGGTGCTATGTCATTCCCATACATTTTAAAAATTTACATTGATCGACTAATAGTAGTGTGTTGCTCTTGGCTGCGGCCTTCAGGGCATATTTAAAAAAAAGAAATGTTGTTAAAATCACATAACATAAATAAGACTTTTTTTCTACAACTCACCAAAAAACATAAACAATAAACGTATTCACTCCTATCATGCATGAGACATGTACTTCACTTTAAAAATGAATTGCGTCATTTAAATATAATTTAAAATGAATGTTCTCTGTATTAATAAATAAAACCACAACAATAAATATTTATGTTAATAGGGCCGAAAGTAGCATTGTATAGGTGATAAATAACAGCCTCGAAGGCGTTGTAGGTGACAATATCTAACTGTTACACAACCTGTAACAGTTAGACATACGAGTAACAATCACGGTACACACGAGTGGGGAACAATACAAGTGTTGGGGTTTCAGAGCCGACGTAACTCGCCGAGTGTGGCTAAGCCCTAAGCTCTGGGCCAGAAGCCAACATGTTTATTGACAGGGCGTATCCGTCGGTTACGTGTATAACCATTACAGTTAGGGACCGTGTTTAGAATACTGGTAGCAAGTTTTTAAGTAGTAAATACCCTACGTAGTAGTAAAAAAAATGTGTGAACATTTGGTCTACTTAAAATTAAGTTTAGCGTGAATTTTACACTTCTGACCCTTTGAATGAAAACTTAAGATGCGCTTGAAGTATCTCATTAAAATGTATGTGATGAATAGTTGATAAAATAGTAAAGTTACTGAAAAACGTTTGGAAAAAAAAATGTTTTTTTTTAAATGGCGTTCATAACTTAGGGAAAAAACCGTATTTACCACTTTTTCAGTTTCATATTTATTTTCTGAATTATTATTCAGTGCTATAAATGTAACTGCTTCTGAATCAAGTAGGTAGAACTAGTTATCAGCTAACAATGAAAAAAAAACAACCATGTACTCTACCATTTGCACCACAGTAACCAAAAAAGTGACACAAACCAAAAATTCGTAAAAAATTTCATAACTTAAGAACTACAAAAAATCGTAGAATATACATGGGGGTTAAATCGATAGGTAAGGTACTCAGTCATCACTCCGATTCGACTTGACACCTTAAAAGAAACACCCTGTATTTGTACTTTAGGACCACACTTACTCCCATAAATGTATCTACAAGGCGCTGAGTTATATCTTTCCATAAACATAGAATGAGAACAGATATCATACTGATCATTTCTTGATGCTAATAAATAGTGATCATTTTATTTACACGTCGGGCAACGATCGCTACAACACTTCGTACGTGATATGACTTGGAATGCCGGCGCAAGATTCAAAGATTCTTTTTCTACAATCAGTTTATATCAAATTATCAAAGCCCCCCTCGCTGTTTGAAGAAAACTCTTTGCTAGGTTGGCATAGATAAGTGAATTTGTATTTTCAGCATTAAAACAATGCACTATTTCCCACCTGAATATGAGAACTCCATTCCACAAACAAAGAACAGACTAACTATAAACATTCGCCAGGTGGGCTAGCCAAGAGCAACACGCCACGACGATTTCTACTTTCTATTGTAGAAATCGTCGTGGCGTGTTGCTCTTGGGTAGTCCCCCAGGTCTCTTTATGGCCTCGGTTGCTCAGTTGGAAGAGCAGCCACGCAGATTGTGGAAGGCGCGGGTTTGAGTCCCGCTCGAGCCCTAGGGTCAGGCCGATTTTTTCTGGTTTCATTCTTTAGATAGCATAGATAAGTTTTGTTTGTGAGATGTCAAAAATGGAGAGAATAAATATGGCCCCGATATATGAAGGAATTTGTTGGTTTTATTATGAAAGTCCCAACATCACTAAAAGTGACCATCCGCATTTGTCTATTCAATCGCGTCCCTACTGTTGTGCTCAGATCTAAAACATTTTAGAACATACTAGCTCCGAGTTAGTTTTATTTACGTGCGTGAAGTAAGATTTGCTGCTTCTTTATGATCTTCTCAAACTAGGAATCTTACGAAACATCTGATTCAACGATTCCGTAGCTACTTATACTAAGCCCCAGACGTCAATGTGATTTACGATCTTCGCCTTTTGAAGGAAAAGCGGGCACTGAATTGTAAAGGTTTAGAGATTATGTGATAGTTTTAATATGTACCTACTCGCCATGTAAAGAATTCATATGTTATGGTGACAATTTTGCTAACAACCTGCTAGGAAATAAGGAACTCAGTATATGGCGAGCGTTTATGATCTGGTGAGGAATTTAGTTCCATACTAGTAAAACGATTATGTTTAGACAAACTCCAGTGAGAATCTAAGCTATCTACTAGTTTTCTTGCATGACCTAGTCAAATTGACGTCTTGTCACTGCGACTGATTTCATGTTTCATCATAAATAAAACAGAACTCAAACTTGAAGGCACATTAGGCGACCCATCAATATTCAGTTTCATCTCGTGCACAATCTTCAATTTATCAGTTTGGACCACACGTTGACCGGTAGAGAATGCATTCGGCATTGGTTCCGCCTCTTTTAATTTTGATTTTGTACAGTGAAGAATAAATAAAATGAAAAGCAAGCAAAGTATAAGTTTATAAGTTAACAAATTATTAAAGAAAATGTTACTAGCATGGATAAAAAACTATTTATGCTCTTAGTATAAGTGTATGATTCACCAACTCAAATTTCATTGCTATTTTTATATATCAAGTAGGCCAGTAAGATAAAATAAATCTCAGTAGATACATTTTTTCCATCGACTCTTGGTTCATGCCTTTTTTGGTTTGGAGTTTTTAATGGGTTTTTTACAAGAGTATGTTTGAGCTCCGCGCAAGGTGCTTATAAATTCTTTAAATATCTATATAAATTTACACTTGTCGTCTCTTTATACAAAATATCCTTTTATTAACTATGCTGTTGCTTTATTCTAATATTAAATATTATCATATTATTATTATTAGTGTTTCTAGCGCGAACACTAACAACACAAGAACATCGGTTTGGCATACTCAAAATGAGTTCATACAAATCACGCTGTGGAATGGCCGCCCATGTTCGTTGCAACAACAAAAAAAGGCCTTCTTGCGACTGGATACCCTCCATATTCGGCAGAGCTCTTCTCTGTAGCATATCCCATGCATGCTCAATCGGGTTCAAGTCTGGCGACTGAGCAGGCCAGGGCAGGACATTGATGTTAGCTGCGGCGAGAGTCTGTCTTACAACTCTTGCGGTGTGCGGTCGTGCATTATCATGCATTAACTGAAATAAGGGACCGATTTGCACTTGTAGAGGAACGATGACGTCTCATAAAATCGTCTCAGCATAAATTTGAGCGTTGAGGTTGCCTCTGATCCAAATCAACTCAGTTCTTCCGATCCAAATACCCGCCCATACCATGATGGTTCCACCACTATAAGGATGGACTTCCTGGCAGGATTTTAATCGCTGTTGGCGTCCAGGGGTTCTCCAGTGTCGTATACGTCTTGTATCCGGTCTCATACCAAAACGAGACTCATCAGAAAAGCACATGAAACGCCATTGTTCTTCTGCCCAATTTCTGTGTTCAAGAGCCCATTGATGTCGAATCCTACGATTGTGCATTGCTATAGGTGGTACCCTTAGCGGTCTTCGGGAATGAAGGTTCACTTCATGCAAGCGGTTTCTGACTGTTTGGTCGCTAATTAAGTTCCCTGAAGAGTGATGAAGCCTCACGGCTAACATCATGGCGGTTATTGTTGGAGCTCTTCGAGTTGTGATTTGAATGTATCGGTCTTGTCTCCGTGTGGTGCAGCGATACCGTCCTCCATGGCGCTCAGCCACGGTAACAGTGCTTCGGTAACGTGTCCAAAGTCGACTGATAACACTCTGACTTGTATTCAGAGCTAAAGCCACAGTACGTTGCCGGAAACCAGCTTCTATCATTCCCACGGCTCTGAGCATTTCTTCCCTGCTTAAATGACGTCGCCGCTCCACAATAACGTTGGTTTTAATCAGTAGTAGGGAAACAGTAGCACTAATAATGTCTTCAATGCGTTGTATGTTTTTATAGGGAAAATATTGACAGCTGATTTTCATCTTTTACTCGAATTTGATTGACAGTTCCTGTTTCAAATTATGAAATGCACCAAAAAGGATCCATATAAATTTATAAAATCATAAATTTATTACAAAGCCACATCTCAATCTCAAGAAATCCGCACAAAAATGCTTGATCCCTAGACACTTTTGATGTGTGTATTATTATCTTGTTATATTTTCTTTCTCTTTATACAGGATTAAGGGATGTACGTGTTTTTTTTTAAATGTTTATCATATTATTATAATATTTTTATATTGTTATAATATTTGTATATTGTTATTATTATACATTGTTTCAATTTAGTAAGCAAAGAAACAGCAAACTACGACATAATTATACATGACTGAGGCCCGATTTTTCAATTCTTAGTTTATTCCCTAGTTTTATAATTGAAGTATAAATTTAACTGACTGTTTAACAAGCGAATATATATTTTGAATTTTTCAATCGTCTTTTATCCAAAGAATAGCTATCTATCGTTTGTCTTTGTACTCATATCGCTAGCTTCACACTGATTATCCACAAGCGAGATGCAGTTATACACTCATTGCAATGTTAGAATGAAAGACGACAAAAGTTGACGTTTGACAAATTGATACGTCAGTATAAGAAAAACAACCTCAGCTTTAGCCTCAGCCTCAGCTATAATCTCAAATGACACACCACATAACCTCAAAATGTCAAAGAAAACGCATAGATAAATCTTATCAAACCCCTCAAGAAGCAGATAACTTTATTCCTCAGGTAGCGGCTTTATTCAACAGATAACATCTATCTGACCATTAAAAACCTTCGAATAAACTTTATTCTACAGATAAATTTCATTATCTGAGGATTGAAAAATCGACCCTTAGTCTACTGTTTCTTTGCTTACTTCACAGTAGATACTTGATACAGGTTAGGTTAAAAGTGAGTTTTTCAAAATAGCTCTACGGCCCTTATAATGTGGCGCTTGTTACAAAGCGCACGTAACTGAGTCCGATTCTGTTATAGTCAATTATTTTAATGATAATTTTAAAAGGACACAAAGTGTTATTTGCAACGCACCGAGTCTCCTCGGCCGCTAACCCGAGGCCGGCGACTTCCTAATGGTGGAAAAGCAATTTGAAAAACCTCTAAACAAAGCTGCGATCGAGCCATCAAAGGCGTGAGCAGAATTTTAAGTAACGATTATTTTTACTGCGCTGTTGCGGACTTTGCTTTTAAGCTATTTATACAACGCTCAGACTGAATAATGAGACACTAACTAAGAAAAAGTTATCTTATTTTTGCCTCATTATCGTAATGCATTACATGTTTTAAGATTTATAGAGAGTCAGGCTACGAGTGCTGATGGTTCTAACTTAAGACAAGGTAACGATTTAAAAAAAAAGCAATTGGAGATATCTTACTGCTTAACATGTCAGTATAATTGCGATTTGATGGCAATTAAATAAATTTGAGATTCAGTATAAAATTACGCTGTTAAATCAGTGTGAGTTCTTCAATGGGTTTTGAAAACGTTATTCCACGGTCAACTACCCAACAACAAACATCAATCGATTACTACTGTCATTAGTCATCAATTTCAAGTTCACGGCCTCAACTAGATATCTGATAAGGATTTTCAACTAAAATTGCGTCATTTCTCTATGACTGAAAACATAAAGGTCAGTTCCATTATTCATGACCACAATAAATGACGCGGCCATTTCCAGTAACATTTTCGTTAGGCCCTTCCATTATGTGGCACCCCACGCAACTCTTGACTTTGACTAAATAACTTTCACAACTCCTAGGAACCATAAAGCACTAGCTCTACACTGTGGCTGAGGAGTTGTGGGTTGTGGCGTGTGAGTTATTTTCTCAGTTTATTTCTACTGAGTACCCCTAAGTACGAACTCCTAATAGAAAAGGTGCAGAAGAAATTCGCGCGTTTCTTGTTTAAGCGGCAATATAGGTACTATCCCTTTTTGTTCCCATCAATGTCTGTGGCGGTCATGGTTGGCCTTGATTCCTTGAAGTTTCGACGAAAGTCATTACTGGCCATGCATTAGGTACTTTCTACTGCTCGGTCATAAAGGTTTATAATCCGGCGTTTGCACTTTGTGTCCTTCAAAACCATATGCGAGGTGTTGGCCGACGATGGCATCAGCTTTTCTCCACTCTGGGTTGCCTGCGCACACAGCATGCTAGCAACTGTCCTACAGCTCGGGCCATTAATTCGCTGAATGGATTTTTGAGGGAAGTCCATGATGCCGACGTATTCGGAGATTCCTTGCAGTGTTTCGTGACAAAATTGCGACACTACCTTAGTTTTATAAAATAGATTTTTGAATAACAATATAAACGTGTTGGCTTAAGTAGCTGTTAGTTTATGTTTGTATCTGTGTTTGTAAATAAATAAATACTATCAGAAAAGATACTCCACACTCAATGAGTGTCTTTTTATATAATACCAATATGAGTACTTGAACTCTTAAGCTGTTCAACTGTCACGACTATGTCACTTAAAACAAAGTGGTGATTAGTATTACACTGTGCTATTAGCAGTGCTAGGATCAAATATAAAGTGCCATGCTACAACAAAGTTAACTGGAGAATGAACATACTGACGTACTCATTTCTCAGCGTATTCTTTTCGATACTAGAAAACAATGTGGCGTAAAGTTAAGGTCTTTTTCACCCTCTTCGTTTAAAACCTAAAAGAAGTTTTAAAACAAAATGGTCCACTTTATGACCGGACAAAAGATAAAGCATTCATCTGAATGTGTTCTCTTTTGTTTTTTACTGACTTTGTTTCCGTTTAATAGCAAAAGTCGCTTTGAGTCGTCGAGTTACGACTTCGAGGAATGATTTGATTCTGAAAAGGCCTGGTTATTGCGCAAAGTTGCTGAGGGAAATAAAAGTCTAAAGTCACGAAGTTCCAAATTATATGAACAACTATCTATATAGGTACTCACACCACTCACTCACACAAATAACATGTTCGTAATACTCAACTAATACATCGATAAGTTAAAGTTCTTAATTTTTTTTTTCACTCTGTTTTCTGGATATCGGTTAATATGAAAGATATTTGGGAAGCATTTAAAACCACATCTTTAAATAATTCAAGGACTAGTTTTTGTCAATTGAATGGCATCATTTTCCAGTGTCTTAAAGATAGACAGAAATTGTTATTAGACAAAGATAGTTTGATTTAATATAAGCGTTTTAAAAATCAATCATAACTCGCCATCACCTAGCAGCAAAATGTCGAAACAACCTATCATCACCGCATAAACTTTCACCTTAGACATAAAGATGTGTCAACTCTATGTTTATGCATGATTTTTTATAATATCGCATAATTCTGACATAACGGCTTTAAAAGACTAATAATGACGTGTGACTTCGAAGGTCATGGGCCTCGTAACCGGAATGGCGCCTACGTGTAAACTGGGAGACTAAATATTTTCCGGTTATGTAAAAACGGAAACTGCTCTTTAGCTAAACACCTACGTCCGGCCTGTAATCTTTTGATGCATAAAATATTAGGAGCACTTGTATTTTATGTAGGGAAAACCTGGTTGAGTGAATATCGCGTGAGCTTCCTTCCTGCTGCTTCAGCAGAAAACATTTAAAAAAACGGTACCTATAAGGTGTGGATCTACTGTTAGAAAATAATTCATTTAACTCTCCCTTCATTGCCATTGCAGACATCTGCTCAGCGACGTATTTACTTCGTCTTCTTCTCCTAAGGTTCTCCTTTTCAACCGCTAAGGTTTAGGCCTCCTTCAGTTTATGCTTTTACGGTCTTGAGCAGTTTCCAACCACTTTCTTCCCGCCAGTCTTTTGATGTGGTCACCCTAACGCATCTGCGGTCTTCCTCGTGGACGCTTCTCGGCCTCTATTCCTCCACCGCCTTGCACCAAGAGCCTTGCTAACGGGCGACATGGCCAGCCCACCCCCATTTTAATTTCGCAACCCGTTTAGTTACGTCGCTCTACGCTCTCTAACGTACGTGACGTATTTACATTTACAAGAAATACCAAAAGTATCTCCTCCTCCTTCCTCACGAAAATATTTTCTCCGAGTGAGAACAAAACCCATAGCCCACAAACTATTTAGGCTGGATTAATATCAAAAGAGTCAACGAAATGAATAAATACTTGAATTATAATGCATCATAACTATTCAATGTAATTATGCAAAGACTATCCTTATTGAGTCATTCATTTTGCAAGTATTCGAAAACCTCTGTAGTATCATAGAGTTTACAGTTACAATATCTTAATCCAATACAAAATTAACATAGCAAAGCGTAGTCAAATATCTTAATTGGGTACAATTGAAATTGCGTAACTGTCTTCAATCGGCAGTGTAAACGCGATTTCGTTGGCGTATAGCAACTAACAGAAGCGTCAGTGTCAGAATTTCAATTCAGAATGTTATTGTCTGACGCGATAATATCTGGCGTTTCGTAACGTCATGAGTGGCTTCTGGCACGCGAGTTGCGCCTCACGACTGAGTTATCGGCTGGAAGCCTTCCTGTTCTAGAAACCTTTGGTGCACCACCAGTTATTTAGTGTTCGACGGCTTGTTAGCTCGTGTCAGAGCTTATTATATCTGAGTCTGTCATGTTTAACTTGAACTTCGTTAAGAAATACTTGCAGGTTGAGTTGATTGTTATTTAACTGTATCATGTGTTATTTTTGGAAAGAGATAGAAAGGTTCACACTGAGCGTATTTTTTTTAAACCATATATTTTAACGCCTTCGTGGCCGAATGGTTTCAGAGCGCGGCCCGAAACCCGGTGGTACCTGGTTCAATTCTTAGGTCGGGCATAGTGTTCTCGGAATTTTCGGAATATAGCCCGGTCTTGTGATCACCAACCAGCATTTAGGTAGCGTGGTGATTAGGCTAATACCCATATTACCCATCCATTGTAGCGATGACTTGATTTCAATGATGGAGGCCTATGCCCAGCAGTGGGACAGTAATAGGCTAATTATTTTACTTTACTATAAATATATTTTGGCACTCCAGCTTCCGGGATTATGAAGATGTCTATGTGGCAATGATTTGGAAAACCTGTGTAGGCAGTGTAGGCTTTCTCCACCCTTTAACTTCTTTTTATTTACAGCGTGACATTAACACAAAGAATCCACTGAAACTTTCGTGTGAAAACAAAAGACTGCTAAAGTGGAACAAACTTTAGTGATTGAGGTCAGAATACGCGTGTTTCACACAGCCATTTGGCTGTGGGTGTTAAATCAAAGTCCACAGCTGATAATGTTGCTAATTGATGGGAGAGAACACAATGGCGTTCATTTCATCAGGTTTTGTAAACATGGAAAACAGTATCGGTTTGTTTCAGTTTCCATTTACTCGACTGTTCATTTTGGAACAGGGAATAGATGAATGATTAGGAAATGACCACTACCAGTTCGAAATTTTGTCTTCTGGATATCTCCCTTGGTGCTTTGTAAAATCAGTTAAGTAGTTAGTACTGGCTGTTGTCGTCAAGTTTGGTATTTAATTTAGGGTGGCTCAATGCTATCACATTTGAAAGTAAGGTTTGTCACTAGCCTTCCAAGAACCTGTCCACGAATCCACACTGAGCCCGCATGTTGGAGAAAGGCTGATGCCATCTCATAGTTAAGCCCAATTTGATTTTAACTTTGAAATTGTGTATTTTAGGGTTTATGTGGCGCATACGGCGATTCCTATGACCCCATTACGTCAAGTGCCTTGTCAATTATTCGTATAAGTTCACGATGTCAAAATATTGTAAGCTCCTTTCAACGAACCGATACCTGTAGACGAGGTACTAGACCGCCAGTACCCATAGATCCTTGCTTGCATGGTGTTATTATGCGCTCTAAGAGTCTCATTATTTTGGTCTCTCAGTACTGTTGATCCATAAACCGGTTGAGTAGATAATAAGCAGATCTTAGAGGTTTCGAAACATTAGACGTTACTGATTCTGGTCTTGTGTCAACGAAAGTAGTGGTTTGAATGAGGTTGTCATAACAGTTCGTTGTTAAATGGATAGGTAGAAAACCAGGAACCATTACGCCAATACACATTAGACATTACTTTTCAATAAACCTTGAACTTTTTTTATTGATTTATAATTTTAAGATTGTATTTTAGGCTTATATACCTAACATTATGAGTCTGATGTTTTTTGGTATTTTTAGACTAACCAGTAAATGGCGTTACATGCCATTTAAAAAGAATCTGTGAACCAAACGTTATTTTGAAGATGTTTTTATTCTATTCTCTAAGGAGAAAAATACAGATTCTATGTTCATTCGATAATGTCGTCGTTGTCTCAAAATACGTGATGTTTAATCATAATGATAAAAATACCTAGTACTCGTGTATATATATTCGTTGAGGTTAAAGATTTCTCCGTAATAGTCGAATCGATAGAACTGTTTCAGTTGAGTAGTAGTAGTCGTACAAAACAATAAAAAGGAACAACCACAAACACATAACAATGTAACACATTGTATTCTACATACTATTCAATGAAAAAACGTCCGGATCGATATTTGTCCTTGGCCACATTGAAAGTTTTGAGCATGTCAACACGAAACAATCATTGATAACTCGATCGATGTCGCGAGGTTTGACCGTCAGAACAAGCAATTTCCCAAAATGAAATGAAGCTGATACATTAAATGTCTAGTATCACCATCGGCTTTCCAAAAGTTAGACGTGTAGAATCTCAACACCAGCAAGTAGGACTCAGAATTGACCTAAGAGAAGACCAAGTTCTTATCAAATACGGGCTTGCGCTCCATCCGTCTGTGTAGAGCTAGATTTCTGTAGTTTCCGACGACTATATACAAATTTCTAGGACAAATGATCCAATTAAGCAGGTCCAACTTTGAAAACCAGATAAACTGCTGAATGCAGCTTCAGGAAACTTTCTCGTCCGACATACCTTAGTGCCTGAAGACGTACGAGTATGTCTGCGCCCAGTGTGAGTTCTCAGTGAACAGATGAGAAACACGGTCTCTTACTATGAGCTTCCTATGAAAGATAAGTAACCATAAGAATAATAAACAGAGATGAAATCTAAACACCTGTTTTGTAAAACTGTGTTAATTTTTAATTTTTATTGTATAGTTTAACTGGACGTTTTAATATTTGCACACCGACAATTCGGTAGAATATGCTGGAGAGAAACTTAGATTAAGACCAATTGTAATTTACCATATTCTTGCAAATAAACGATTATTATTATTAATATATTGAAATTTATATATCTCCACTTGAGGAAGTGGGTGGGAAAAATGTTATGCGGGCCTTAGCCAAGCATAACAGTCCCATAAGAGGATGTGTCAGATGACAGAAATTTTCTGGTGATTCTGCACGTATTCAGAATAACTGCCTTTTGAAGTAGATTTGATATGCTTTCAGGTATGCCAAGAACCTTCAAGCTCTTATGCAAAACTATGGGGATCACGCCAGTTGAGGAAATAACTATTGGTACAACGTACACTGTTTGGGCTTGCCATTGCCTTTTTAGTTCAATTGCCAGGTCATTGTATTTGGCAATTTTTTCTGATATAGTAGATTGTACATTGTGAGTATTTGGAATCGCGATGTCTATCAGGTAGACAATTTTGTTGTTTTTGTCGTGCAGTGTTATGTCTGGTCTGTTGAAATAAATGGTTTTGTCAGTGATAATGGTACGGTCCCAGTATATTTTTACGTTACTGTTGTCTAATACTGTGCTTGGTGAATATTTGTAGTATGGGAGTTTTTTGGGAATGTATTGGTGTGTGAAAGCTAGTTGTTGGTGGATGATAGAGGCAACTTGGTCGTGTCGGTGTTTGTAGTCTGTTTGAGCTAGTTTTTTACAAGCTCCTGTGATATGCTGGATTGTTTCGGAGGCGCTATTACAATGTCGGCAGATGTCAGTGGATAGTTCTTTAGTTATGTATTTGCGATAATTACGCGTGGCTATTATCTGATCTTGGATCGCAATCATAAAAGCTTCTGTTTCTGGAAAGAGCTCACCGCGTGACAGCCAAGCGTTCGATGCGTCCTTGTCGACGTGTTGTTGGCTGAGGTCAGATCTGTGTCTTCCATGCAGAGATTTTTCTGCCCATTGGTCAATTTTAATTTGATCATCTACACAGTTTTCATTAGACTGACTTGTTTTGTCTTGAAGGTTCAGTGGTGTTAATTTGTTGTCTATTGATGTAATATTAAAATGTAGTTGAGAAACTTCTGCTTTGCTATGAAAAAAATACCTAAGGGTTGCAATCTGTTTGTTGTGTAAATTTTTTATGTCAATAAGTCCTCTTCCTCCTTCGCCACGAGGGAGTACAAGTCGCTGAACACATGATTTGGGGTGGTGTTTTCTATTTTTAGTCATGGAAGTATTTATGTCACGCTGCAATGAATTTAAATCGGACTTGGACCAACTAATGATACCAAAAGAGTACGTTAGTATAGGAATGGCGTAGGTGTTTATAGCCTTTACTAGGTTTCTAGAGTTAAGGTGTGTTTTGAGAAGGGATGTGAGTCGCTGTCGGAATTTGGTTCTTAAAAGAATTTTGGTTTGTTTTTGGTGTATCTGGCGGGACTGATGGAAACCTAGGTATTTATATGTGGACTCTTCATTCATTGATGTTACTTGTTCTCCGGTGTCTAGTAAGTATGTATTTTGCTGAACTTTACCTCGTTCTACTGATTGTATTTTACATTTGTCTACTCCGAAATGCATATGAATATCTGCTGAAAATGTAGATGTAATATCTGCCAGATTAAATAAATCATCCTTACTGCTTGCATACAACTTTATGTCATCCATGTACATTAGATGGGATAATATCTGTTGGTTGTGGTTTGAAGTGATTTTGTATCCGATATTAACACTGTTTAGCAACTTTGACAGTGGATTCAAAGCTAAACAAAACCACAGAGGACTGAGGGCATCTCCTTGAAATATTCCTCGCCGAATACGGATTGTTTCTGTAGTCAAAGGTATTCCATTTTTCCTGATTTGTAGAACTGTTTGCCATTTCTGCATTGATGATTTTAAAAATTGTGTGATTGTTGGATGTATTTTATACATATCTAATACGTGTATCAGCCAGCTGTGAGGGACTGAGTCAAATGCCTTCTGGTAATCGATGAACATTGTGTGTATATTTTTTCTTTTTCTTAGCGCCTCTCTAATTACTATTGCGTCTATTGTCAGCTGCTCTTTACAACCCTGGCTATTTTTGCGGCACCCTTTTTGCTGCTCGGTAAGAATCAAGTTGTCGTCAACATGTTTATAGATGATCTCGCTGATGCAAGCTGTTAGAATTTTGTATATAGTTTGCAGGCACGTTATAGGTCTGTATTTGGCAGGGTTTGTGGTATCAGTATCTTTGGGTAACATGTAAGTAACACCTTGTGTGATGAAGTCTGGCATACTGTGGGGTGAGTGTATGAATTTACTGATATGGTTGTGTATGTATGGGTATGTGCAGGTGAACTTTTTATACCAAAAGTTATGTAAGTGATCGGTACCGGGTGATTTCCAGTTGTGCGTGCGTTTGATAACTTTAATAAAAATATCTACAGGCAGGTATTCGTAGCTCATCTCGGGTACATTCAAATCATGGTCTCTATCTTGTATCCAGCTTGCATTTTTAGTATGATCTATGGGATTTTCCCATTATTATTATTATTATTATATTCAACACCGTAAGCTTTTGCAGGTGCTTAAGATAATAGTAATGTGAGTCAAAGTCAAAGTCTAAAATATTTTTATTCAACTAGACCACATGTAATATTAGTACTTTCGAATGGTCCAATCTAATACTATTGGTGAAAAGTGGGCTTCTGAGCGTTCCGTTCACCATGACGGCAACAGTCACTTGCCTCTGACTACCTCATTTGGGATAAAAGTCGTGATGGTATGTTATGTTATGTAATTTATTAATTGACTAGTTAATATAAATTTACATTCAATAATACTATGAACATATTAAATACACAATCCATAAATATAATGCGAATCTACCACCGGAGTCGGAAAAGTGTTACTTCTTGACTGAGAAGACCCGGCGTAAGAAACTGAGCTGTAGAAAGCATAATTGTAATTTGTTTATTAGTTACAAGACGTATAAACTGTACGTATAATCCAGACTGACCAGACTGATGAAAGACTGTGCAGGTTGGTCAACCAATGTGGTGACTATTTAGACGTTCAGAATGACTCACCTAACAGGCTTCGATCTTCTATTAAAAAAATCCTTACTGACTCCAGTCAATGGGCACTGATATGGTTTAGATTGGTTAAATAATATTAATATTACATCTTTTTCATTTGTCATTTTATGTAGGTTAATAATTAATAAAAGTAGGTAGTTTCACTTTAAAACATCACTTTAGAATTTGCATGATGTGTTATCTGTAAGTGTTTGTTACATAAACCTAGATACCTATTTATATTACGAACAATGAATGTACCTGTGTAAAGAAACGTTGGTAAAACTAATAAATAAATAAGTAAATAAACGCTTCGTAGCGTCTTTTAAAACTATTAAAAAAAACAATTCACCTTATATTAATGAAGTAGAACAATTAACTTAAAGTATCAAACTCTCCAAGTTTGCTGAGAATATTGTAACAGGAGTTTGGAAACAAGCAATGACAAAGGCATAGATGGAAATCCCTACTGCATAATATTACGAGCGCAGTTTCTCAGTAGTTTTATTAAATGCTTGATACGTACTGTTATTCTGAATATGTTTTAAATTACAAAGTTATAATGAGTTTACATAATGATATTAAAATAATGAATGTGCAATCTGGGCGATTTTATTTTACAAGGCAAAGAGTTACGTTAATTATCTTAAATTGAGCTTAATTTATATATTGATAAAATAAATATCAATATAACAGTTATTGCAGTTAGATAGTACCTAGGCTCCTGTTTCTGCGGCTATTCAAAAATCTTCTTCAATGAAAACAAGTAGCGAAAAAATTTAACTACTTATAGCAAGCTTTAATATTTCTCCACCACCGGCTCGTAAATTTTGAGTTTTGATGATCACAAAGAAAGTTTTGTAACGAAAAATCTGATGCACACTTCTCCCACTACCACCAAAAACACCCATCAGACAGAGAAAAATTAAGAAATTTCAAACAAACAGTAATGTAATACCTAATCAGGTAAGAAGGTACAAAGGTTAGTAATTTAGCTTTCAACAAGCCAAATCCGGATTTCTGTAGTCTGCAGCACGTGCCAAATGTATCTTATCAGACAGCTAATCTATGCAATCGGCGGACTGACCGGTTACATTTCTTATAATGAGTCAGAGCTAACGACTTTCCGTCAGTGCAACAATTGTTCATGAATAATGGAACACACGTAGACCTTCGACCTAAATCCTTTACTGGTTTCGACCGGACCTTCTGAAAATCACCGAAAATCCAGGCTATCGCCAAATCTCAATTACGTTTTAAATTAAGTTGCGAGTGAACTGTAACAAAAGTATCGTGAGATGTAAGTATTAGGTGAGGTCTTACGACCATTATGTTTAATAATTTTAGGAGAGTACTGTCAACGGCAAAGTTAAGTAATAGTTTGAAAAACGTATATAGTCCAGTCAACAAAAAGGTGTAGATGGAAATGCCTGGAACATATTTTAGGAAAAAAAAACCTTTCAAACCCCGCCCGTAGCCCTCGGGGACTTTTGATATTTTTCACCTTTTAACTAGTCTAATAGTTACGAAGTCAAAAATTGTGTTCCAAGCATTTCCCACAGTACCTTTTTTGAGCATTCGTTGCCTGAACTAATAACACATTCAGAAATATATTCTCCTCTACCTGGCCGCCCAATTTTCAGGACATTATATTAACCCACAGTATGTCGTACGTACTAGACACAATAGAAAAGCAAATAGCATTTTGTAAGGGAGACTGAAATTAATTTTAGTTCATATAATATATCTTGCTTAGTCGCCACTTGACGTAGTATCATAGTATTGGGCTTCTTAATCATTGTCCGGTTCATAAATATTTAAAAATCTTTTTCTATCATTTTTAAGCATTTATAAATATATAATGTTTGTTGATTAAGTAGGATAGAGAGTTTATCCAAAATATAAGGCTGAGCTTAAGGCAATACCTACAAACACAGTTCCATTTATTTGTATTAAGTGTGAAATTGTGGGTGGTAGTTTAATTGATTTCATAAGGTTTTATAACTTCAGTTTGATAGAGTTATAAAAATACTTCACGCTAGCTTAAATCCAATTAATATCTTTTAGGGAATATTCAATTACTTTAATATTTTAATTATGCGTAGCTAAAAGGGCAAATTGCAATATCAAATGGTAAACTCTGCGTATTTGACACGGGCTGGGCTGACAACTAGTTAACAAGTTGAAAAACTGGTTGTGGTGGTTCATTGTGTAGACACCACCTCAGTGGCCGTTCAATCCTCAGACAGGAAACCAAAGGACATAGTTTACTTCGAAATTTTTGAGAACATGGAAAATCTTGGTAATGAGGCCAATTATTGATGTCGATGATAAGAAGCCTTTGCAGCAGTATTATCCTGAATGACCCTTAGTACGAGTAGAGACTTAGGGTCATTTTGAATGATCTTGAGAAAACTTACTCCTGAAATTCAACTCAAAGTCTTAAATTGAGTACCTAACTTATCTTGTACTTATGTCCACAAGTGCAGTTACAGTGTTGCAATGAATACAAACTTCGGAAGTAACAATAAGGACGTCGAACCCCAGGACTGAAGAAACACGAGTCACCGCTGTCCTAGACCCTTAACACTATAATAATACCTTAGTTATTCATATCACCAGTGGCTACAGAGTTAATTTAATTTTATTATACACGTTATCTTAATAATGTTTTATTTTGATTGCAATGCTCGCGTCCCACAGTGAAATTTCGGGCTTAGCACTCCTAACGGTTGCATTTCCTATAAGCAACCCACACACTCTTAGCAATTAAATTTAAATTCCCGCATCTAACCAGCTATCGGCTACTTAAATGCTCCATAACTTGGGTCAATGAGGCGATATCGCTCTGCTTGAGCATGCTTACTTTAAATACTCACGATTTTCAAATAATGACGTAACAAATTTGGTTGTTGGGAAATGAACGGTTGAGTATGGGCTTGTTGAAATTGAAAGTATCTTGCCAGTAATTTATTTAATTGTAGGACGTGTTTGGCTGTTTTATGTTCGGATGTATTTTTAAATGCACTGCCTTGTTTTACCATTTCCTTCTATTTACAACATCCACAGACATGTTTGCTTAAAGCTCCCGCAGGAGGCTCATTTTGTCTGCTTGGTACGCTCGTTATTTTCTATATAAATCATCCGAAATTAAACGTTTACAGCATTCATGACTTTGAGTTGAAGCAGTGTACAATGATTGCTTTTACAAAGAGATAGAAATAACATTCAAAATAACCTTGAAGATATCAAGCGGGATACGGACCCGCCTCTTCCACAAACCAGTACGTCTACCACGAGTTGCCACTTTAAATTTACGTTATCTTTCGCGTAAAAAAAATGTATTTGGATTTTAAATGTCATTTCATGTCATATTAAATCCCAATACAACGTAAATTTAAAGTAGCAACTCGTGTTAGACGCACAGGTCGCTGCTCTTATCAGTAAGCTACCGAAATTACAATGGATCGAACGAATCTTCCTAACTAGTTCGATCCTTCTAGGTCTATCATTATACTTCTTATTCAGCGTTTGGATGCCGTCACACACTTATTACGAGTGCATTGATTGCTTGATAAAATCCTACTTAGCATAACAAATCTTATCTTTGACGTATTTTTCATTACACGAAAATGTGTTATGTTTTTCAATTTTCAATGAAGTCGTTTGCCTAGTTTTTGTAAACTATTATGATTATATTTATGTGGGTATTATCTGTAAAGTTATTATTCATAATCATAAGTTTTTTATTGGTTTAGACCAGAGGTTCCCAAACTTTAGTTTCGCATAGACCAATTTCAAAATTTAGCTGATTCCGGTAGACCCCCTCCCCTGACTACACATTCCTACCATATTACCAAAACTCGACAAAGAATAACGCCATCATCGAGCCCCGTCGAGTCTCCCGTGGACCCCTTGGGGTCCAACTGGACCACTTTGGGAACCAATGGTCTAAACCTACCTAAGTGTGGGTGTATGTTATAAAGTAAGATTTAAAGCAAAATTTATAAAAATATAGACATAAATCTTGAGATTGATAGTTTTTTTACAATGTAAGATCAGCAATAATGAATTTTACGTCGACACAACCATGTAAAACTTCACACTCTGTAAACTTTCTTTTGAATCTTCTTTTACTATCAATTTGATTTTGATTAATGAAGCTACTTAACTATTTTATTTTATTTTTATTTTTTTATACTTTAAACCACTGTCTAAAAGATCAGTTTGCCATTAGTTTATCTTTTTTCATGTCTATTCAGTAAAAAATACCAATCGCGTCCCAAGATGTGTTGAGACGACAAAAATATTGTGAAACCTCATTTCTTGTTATATAAAAGTTTCCCCGTTTCCCCGCCGCTCCGGGGCTTGTTTCCAAACTCTCGACAAAACACTGCTCAAGTTAACCAAACATGAAGCCCACTTCAATACTATACTGGAATACTAGTGGCTACTTACTGCGCGCGCATCGGGCCTGCGCAGCACCGATGCGCCGGCAAATTGACTCAATTCAAACACTGATTACATTTTACGACGTAATAAAAATAAATGGCAAATTTTGTAGCGCGAGATGTTTTACTGTGCTGTATTTGTATGAACTAATGATTAGCTTTGGACATTCGAAACTTATTAATGTAAAATAACTAGTTAAAACGTTTTAGGATTTAAGTTAGATGACTTTAAATGAAAACACATTAAGTACACGTAATAGTATGATTTAAACTTCGAGCTCATATAACTGTGCCCTGCAGAGTCTTTGTTTAAATATTAGTTATTCGTTTAAGGCGAGGTGATTCTGCACAACATTTCGAACAACGAAGGAAACTGGTGGTTGGTTTCTAAGGATAAGTCACAGCAAATGTATACTTAATTATATTAAGTTAGGGCTTATACATATAAATATGAGTAGACCAGCTCCTAGTAGCACTATTCACAAGCTGACGTGTGAGCCAGAGATCAAATTCACTCAAAGATAAAGTTAGAATTAAACAAAATAACACACAGCAAAGACCAAGTAACTAGGCAATAAGGATACAATGCAATGAGATGCCTTCTTGCTAAACGAAAAGTAAAATGACCCATTGTTGTATCAAACTACTCATTTGGACTTAAACGCTTGATGTGTGAAGATAAGAAACAAAAACGCATGTTAATTATATTTTATGTTCTAGTTGCATCAGCTTACTCTTAAAATAATGAATTTTGCTTCTTTCTTAACTAACACTTCGAGCAGCGCCCATTTAAAGACACAATATGAACACCACTGGATAGGTGAACGCTTTCTTATGTCGTTAAACATATCTTTGACCCGTTGTAAGTCACCTGCATCCTACTAAAGCTCGCGTATTTGGTTGTCCGTTTCTCTGGCTTTGGTCTGTGCAAACCCAAGAGTAGATGTTCTTAGCATTACCAGTCAGAGACTACAGGCATTGATTTAGCCTCGCTTTTTAGGTACTAAAAGGAAAGATGACATTGTTAGTTCGCTGTCGATAATCCTGGTTTTATCGGGCTCGTTGATTTGCTTAAGCGAAAATGTATGTTCTTGTTGTTCTACCCATTTGATTGAATTGTGGGGTCCTGAACTATTTGGATTGGCAACTACTCCCTTGTTAAGGATGGCAATTTTATATATAGTATCGATTGCGTAGCACCTATAGCGTAGCGAGCAGCGCCCATTTAAAGACACAATATGAACACCACTGGATAGGTGAACGCTTTCTTATGTCGTTAAACATATCTTTGACCCGTTGTAAGTCACCTGCATCCTACTAAAGCTCGCGTATTTGGTTGTCCGTTTCTCTGGCTTTGGTCTGTGCAAACCCAAGAGTAGATGTTCTTAGCATTACCAGTCAGAGACTACAGGCATTGATTTAGCCTCGCTTTTTAGGTACTAAAAGGAAAGATGACATTGTTAGTTCGCTGTCGATAATCCTGGTTTTATCGGGCTCGTTGATTTGCTTAAGCGAAAATGTATGTTCTTGTTGTTCTACCCATTTGATTGAATTGTGGGGTCCTGAACTATTTGGATTGGCAACTACTCCCTTGTTAAGGATGGCAATTTTATATATAGTATCGATTGCGTAGCACCTATAGCGTAGCGAGCAGCGCCCATTTAAAGACACAATATGAACACCACTGGATAGGTGAACGCTTTCTTATGTCGTTAAACATATCTTTGACCCGTTGTAAGTCACCTGCATCCTACTAAAGCTCGCGTATTTGGTTGTCCGTTTCTCTGGCTTTGGTCTGTGCAAACCCAAGAGTAGATGTTCTTAGCATTACCAGTCAGAGACTACAGGCATTGATTTAGCCTCGCTTTTTAGGTACTAAAAGGAAAGATGACATTGTTAGTTCGCTGTCGATAATCCTGGTTTTATCGGGCTCGTTGATTTGCTTAAGCGAAAATGTATGTTCTTGTTGTTCTACCCATTTGATTGAATTGTGGGGTCCTGAACTATTTGGATTGGCAACTACTCCCTTGTTAAGGATGGCAATTTTATATATAGTATCGATTGCGTAGCACCTATATTGCAAGTCTTCAATAGCGTTACCACATTACGCGCTATTGGTGCTATCGATAGTCTTATCGATATCCGTTTATCAATCCGCATCACTATCGCAAAGTAACTTTACTTGCATAGAATAGAGATGTACCCAATTAAACTAATTTCAATCCTTAGTCGGCAAGGGCCTACATCGCCAGTTAGATGGAGGAGATAGCCCATTTCTGAGATAAGGCGAGGTAAAATTAAGATGCACTTAGTGCTGACTACTTTGTTCTAGTTCAATAACCATTAACACTAGCTGAATTGTTGCAACTTTGAACCATTTACTTAGCCTGAGATTCCAAGAAATAGGTTAATTTTGATTCACAAAGGTGTATTGATTGTCACAAATAAAATGTGTCAATATTCCAAGAAGCAATTAAAAAAACGATGATGGTTATTTTTTG
Source organism: Udea olivalis (assembly GCA_947369235.1). Lineage (NCBI taxonomy): Eukaryota > Metazoa > Arthropoda > Insecta > Lepidoptera > Crambidae > Udea > Udea olivalis. Next base: position 8,165,680 of record OX376348.1, read on the forward strand.
CATTATTGATTTTACTCATCGAAATTGCGGTAAACCGCCATTAAGGTAAACTATAGTCTATATTTCTAACAAAGAAACATCCCGTTACTAGTCTTGAATCCAGGACCCAAGCATAGGTCGAGCGACAAAAATAGATAAAATACGACAGTAACGAAATGGTTCTCGAAAACGGACAAAACTGACACTTTAACAATAACTTTCCCCAAAATGGTTGCATAAGAGTGGTTTACCAGTTAGTTAAACTTTAAGTAATAAATAAGACATACCAGTCCAATGCACTTCAAACTAGTTTAATTTAATTATTTATGTGTTCTAGCTAACTAACTGTTCTTTGAATTAATTAAGTGTTAGGCTGTGCTGTGACTCAGTGTTTCTAGCGAAATTTCTTCTTGCTTGCCCAACAGTGTACACACAACTTTAGCGTTAGTTCGATAAATTAAAATCTATCTAAGTAAGTCTACGCATAGATGTAATATAGATGATCAAATCGCACGTAGTGATAGGAAAACGTACATTTAATGTTTTATCGTAAGAACTAAGTATTCACAGATTTTACTAATAAATAGAGCTAAATGGATTTCGATGAAACGCTGTACACTAATGTTAATATCTGCATCATCTTGAAATCTTAACAAGTTGTATTTTTTTGCTCAACATTTTTACATTTCAAATTTTACCTGATTAATTTCGTCCATGACACAGACATTTTCAGTGATCCAAGTACAGGGGCATCATTTACTTGATCAATAACCATACTTTTAACTTTTTTGTATACGTTGGATGATCGCACTCCTTTGTGCAGACGATCCGTCGTTCAGGCAGTGTCCGGCGCAAAATGATTCGTACGAAATCGTAATTTCCATGTTTGTCCCGGGTTAATGGCGGATTTCTAGGTACCTTTTGTGCCAACGTCAGTCAAATTTTCCACATATTTCGCAGCTAGTATCTGTTAAAAAAAATTGAATAACAAAAACGTCGGATGATATACTCCTTTGTACGGATACGATACGTCGTTTAGATAGAGTGGGTCCGGCGCAGTATCGCATCGACAGAGATGCGCTTTACGAGATCGCGGGGCATCCTGATGGGTTTATTGACTTTGCTTGCACTGAGATGTGTTTATTTTGATTGAAGAATAAAAAATATATAAAGATCTATCATATTTGTGTTCCTATTTCATCTAGTTTGATTGTTCTCCAGCAAACATTTTACATGTGAATACAAATTCAAAAATTCCGTGCTTAACCAAATTTACATTTTGCAAATGGTGTTTATTACATCTGATTGTGAATATTCTCTTACTGAAACAGGTAACATAATATGGTTTCATTAGCCGCCTTACTCGTATGTATGGATAGGTAGACAAGTAACAAAATGGTTAATTAGATTCACTGAGTAGTGCCTACTTGATCATGTGAAATAGTCTAAGTGGGTTTTCCCTGAAACAAATAGCTTTAACAACGTGATGATTGAACCAACGACCCAAAGCGAAAGACAGATACATATAATAAGTGATTTTGCCTTTTTTTAAAAATCAAAACGGCGTCTTTCACACCCGGGTGCTGCTCTAACCAAGCTCGCTCGCCAACTTCAAAGTCCGAAAATCATTTTTTTTAGTTTACTATCTTTGGATAGGATTTTGATTTGCTTGCGTCTGGGTTGTTAGTACGTATTTGAAAAACATCTCAGCCTGTTCAACAAATACTTGTTTTAACTAATTCCTAAACTACAGGATCTGTTTAGTTTGGTGGCTTTAAAACCAGTATCATGGCAAATTGTCTTAGCATATTAAGCTTTTTTTGATTTATGGTTGCACAAATTAAGCATAAGTTTGTTTATGTAGTTATGTCTGTGTATATTGCAATAATCTGTGCTTTTTTTCTTCTAATTTGGGAACAAATTGTGAGGTTCCAAGGGTAATGACGCCAACTGGCCAGCCAAATAACACAGCGAGGTGTTGGTCTAAAAGAGCCTTTTGTTGTTAGAAGCAATAGCGATTTACTCTCGCAGATATCAGCATCTCGCCATCACAGTCGTGATCTGAAATCGTAAGACGCATCGCAACGAGTTTATTGACTTTATTTGCAGAAAAAACCACTTTATGTTCGAAACATAACAGTTTTTGTGGCGGGAAGTTATCGATTGGGAGTTTAAACTTAGGTGTAGCCATTAAAGTCAAACATGCGACGTGCTAAAACAACTTCTGTTTCGAAAACGCAATGAATTTGGAGTAGTTTATAATTACAAAAGTTAAGAAACTAACTTAAAACTATGTATACGGATATCTATCACAACCATAATGACCGTAAGTTAATAAACTAACCATTTTTTTCTAAGGTTGTAAACATAACTTCCTTGAAGTATTTTTTCGAACAACGTAAAAGCTCTTTACGATTTGCCTTAGTACCAGTATGCAAAGCGGGTAATATTTTTTTACTTCATAACCGAACTATCTATAAAAACAAACATCTATAAAACTGAAGCTTTCAGAATATGAACTTAGAATAATTAAATGTTAAAAGCAAAACCAATATAGAGTAGTAGATTCTACTAAACAAAAAAAACTATGAACTTACGATTATTAATGAAAACAAGAGACTATCGACGAATCATGATAATGTATACCTAATTAAGCAATTCCGCAAATCACAAAGACAAAGAAACAAGCCCAGTTACACCTGAATCAAAAGCGGTACTTACTGTTATCACGCAACAATTACGAAAGCTCGGTGCAGATATCAGCTATGTGAAATAGCTCGTTCATTCGTTCCTGGCTCCCGCCAAAACGCACCCTCACAGTCTGAGACACACAGTCAGCACACAGTTCACTGGAGACACAGTCTACGAACACACACGAAGAAAGTTTGTTTTGACTTTGCGGAGTGTGCGCGCGCCGAGAGCGAGCGGCGCGTCCGTTACGTGAGTTGGCCGGTGCCGTACTAGAGTGGAGGCGGTTAGAACCGGCCGCGGCTACCGACTTGAGGACAGTTCCAGCGGCCAGGCCCTAGTAACTAGCTAGGCCTGACACAAGAAACGAACTCGGACCTCGCTACGCCGCCATTCTTATTGCACGTTGTCGTTTTTGCATTCGTTATAACGCGACGCCATAAAAGCTCCGAAGAAAGTTAACTATTAAAGTTAAGAAATGAAATGTACTCGTAATTTCCGTTGAAACTTTCAATTACATCGCAAAGTTAGAACGAGATTCAGTAAACTTAAAACTCTTAGAATATGTATGATTTTAAATTGTAAACAAATCGAACGCCAAAGTTTCTTAGAAAGTTAAATAAGACGGCGAGTAACTCGGGATCGGTGGGCGAACTTTCGATGAATATTTGCAGGTTCGATTTGAAGTTGCGATGTTAGCGAACTTTGATATAGGCAGCGAGTAACTCAAATTAGTATTGGCGCCATGAGTATATGCGTCTTTCACATGATGAAATCAGTGCGCACGCCATCGGTCGATTCTATCTCCGTTCATGAACATGTTGATTTAAAAGAACAGCTTTTGTTGTTTTTTATTGCACAAGGCTTTAATATCGCGTGTTATAAAGAGGGGTGAGACCCTCAGCCGGTCACCGTCTTCCATGTAATTACCTAGGAAGTTTCCTTTTCGGGGCAAAGCGTGACTTATTTTGAACCCTCCGTCTTAAAAATAGAAGGGGCTGGAAATCCCGGGAACACAATCAACAGAGCTAATTACTGTTCCAGTACTAGCTAAGCCATAAATCTTTATCCCCATTACATTGTCAGCGTTCAAATCTGAATTAGCATTTGAAATCTTTTGATTTGTTACTTAATAAAGATAAAGAAATGTGATTTAATACGGCGCGACGTAGGAATGTGGATTTATTAAATAATCTGCCTCATGCATATCATTTGCAGACTGAAGAGGTGCGCGTGATATCAAACGTTTGCCACCATCTTAAAGGATTTGTTCCGTTTCCATTAACTCCAATGACCCAAGAAAAAAAGTGAAAAAAAATTGGTTTGAGTTTTATCAAAAGTAACTTCAAATTATTTAAAAAAATTAATTAGGTAAACAATGATCTGGATAACTCTGACACCAAAAAGGTTTAACCGTCACTATGGGCTCTCAAATCAAAATTTTAAACTTAGCTTTCTTAGATACAGATTTTTAGGTGTCAGTCAAGTGAGTTTTTTTCTCCTGTTTTTGGTGGATCGCAAGCTGGTTACCGAGTTACTAAAACCTAGCTGGTAGATGGTGTTAATCTTTCGGTTTGGATTATGATCGATATTTCGCCGGATGAAAAATTACCTGTGGATTAGTATAATTTATGGATCAATTAATTTAAAATGCATGAGGTTTTATCTCGCTATTCTTTATCTCTGCATTATCTGCTTTATGGTTTGGTAGACCTTGAGGTCAGGTTTTCAGTATAATAGGTCTAATTGTAAGTGTCGTTTTTGAAATTTGCATAATTTATTTATTAGGATTCAACAGCATGCTTACGAGTAATGTTACCAATGCGCACACAAGATACATTTGACATAAAATTAATAGCAATAGCAATACAACAACAAATTTTGAAATACAATGTCAAGAAATATAGAAAAACATGCAATGGTTTAGAAATAATGTCGAAACAAAATGATGAGAATAAAACAATAAGGGGATTTTAAAATTAGAATGTTAATACTAAAGTGTTATTTTATATGATACGAACCTAAAGGCTAAATAAAAACATGTGCACCTTATATGAAGCTGGAGTTACAACTTGCGTGAATCTGAGGCCCGTATTCTGAAACCAAATCTGTACTTGAGTATACGAACCTAAAGGCTAAATAAAAACATATGCACCTTAAATGAAGCTGGAGTTACAACTTGCGTGAATCTAAGGCCCGTATTCTGAAACAAAATCTGTACTTGAGTATCTAAGTAGATCTAAGTGACGTTTTTCTATGAACTGACGTTTTCAAATCTCTACTCAAGAACAGATCAATGCTTGAGTATGATTCTAGAATACGGGTCTTAAATCACATCTCTCTCATATCCACACTAGGAGTCACCAACGAAGCAAACAAGCCAGTGATGTTTTGGTCACCCACAGCCTCTGAAGCTGTAAGCTGGACCTCCGCACATTAGTCCAACGGCCTAGTCATGTGTCTATGTGTAGAAAAGCGTCAGACCTACCCAACAATGAGCTGTCAATGGCCGTATCTCGTGAAATAAATAAATTCAGACAAAGCAGCTTACACAAACAAAAAAAACTTGACGGGCCTGTTGGTGCAACGATAGCGATCCTGGCTTTAGCACCGGAGGTCGTGAGTTCGATCCCCACCCATGACAAACATTTATGTGACGAACATATGTGCATATTGTGTGTCTGAGTTTAATTATCTTTTTAAGTATGTATTTAGAAATATTTGAGTATGTTTATCAGCCTCTGGTACCCATAGTACAAGCTCTGCTTAGTTTGGGGTCAGATGATCGTGGTGTAATTTGTCCCAGATATTTATTTATTTATAACAACGGCTAACCCCAAACGATGAAGCATTTGAATTATAGGTATCAGGCATCAGAGGTTGATATACACCAACAGACATATTTTCAAATGCAATCGTAAATAGACGCCTTGACCCATAGAAAATACAATTGATTGTCATCCATATGATAGTTCTAGTGAAACCCGATACCATCGAACCCTTTGAAGCTGTAAGCCGGACGGACCACTACCAATTGCGCTGTGCCATGGTTGCAACCATTCGAGCTTATTTGTTCATTCTCCACTCCACAAGGTTAAAACTTCACAAAGCAGACTTGCCAAAGGAGATTCTTCATCAGTCAACCACCTGGCCAATCAGAGAAATTACAATCGAGTATGTGAACCACACATCTCTAGCCGACAATGGCCAATCAAAAGGCCGTATCTCATTCCCGAGACCTTGCCGCAGACGTTACCTTATTTCGATTTCATTTGCGTGCTCGTGCGCGTAGTTTTTTATTTCGCACTGCACTCAGCTCACCCAAGGGTCAAGTCGCAAACTTACATTGAAAGAGATGACGCGAGTGTGATAGCTTCCTTTGTCAAGAATGCTCTCCGAACGTCGTATTTCCTCATGGTTGAGGGTCGTGATTCTTGGCATTGGGAATACTATCGAGTTTTGTTCCGGCAATGAGCGCTCCTGGTCCGACTAACTCAGAAACCTACGGTCTCTTAGTTGCCTGCCAATGACCTTGCCTCAATCATAACTTGTTCTAGGTTATACCTACTCATCTTTTTTCACGATATGATCGAGAAAATCTAAAAACCCTACTGAGGTAGGTTGAAAGACTGGATATTCAGTCAAGAGAGCAGTGCTTATCTTTCGACACTGCTTCATTTAGTCAACAGTCGGATGTTGAAATCAAATAGATTTATGCTAAACTTATCATTCTTCTTTCACGAACTTAAATCAGAATATTGAAAAATAGCAGATACCTATCACAAAAACACCATCGTCAAAAATTGGCACGCTTTGAGTCCACAAAACTTGCTTTACCTATTTAGCTTTATGTCTGTGGGTCAACTCTTGATCCCGAATGCTTTGTTATTCCGCGAGAAATATGAGGGAAGCCTGCAGGTACCGACGAATAAATGGGATTCTTTTGAAGGATATTGAAATATCTGTAGGCTATGCCGCGGGACTAGGCAGATTAATTCTCGAATGATGAATCGTGGATATAAATCTTGTTTGAATTAACTGGCAGTTCGTTATCGCTTTTGTTTCGATAATATTCTGGTTAGTTTGTTTAATTGAAAATTTGATGGGAAAAAGGCTCTTCACGTTTTACATGATTTATAGAATTTTTTTTAAAAGTTATTTTTTCTAGTTTTCTATCATTTGATATGAGGTACTATACAAATACAACTATCACAGCTATTAGGTATAACTCCAATAAGTTGTTTAACTGTAGAATCAGCAATCTTGTTATCATGAACTTCCATTTATTTATTTTTGACTTTTACTTATTTTAAGTACTTCAATTGTTGAATTTAGGAAAACAATAAAAAAATGAACATCGGGCTAATTATCTCGGACAAATAATGATAATTTCGTACATATTGTTTTGGGCGTCCATTTGTTTTTAGGTGGTTACACCACGCTCACCAGCCCAGCTCTTACAGTAAGAGCATTTATACTTTTATGTGTCCTGCCTAAATGATTTCTTGTTCAAATTTTTTTAACAGCAAAACTAATTCCTTTTCATTTGAACAGCTAAGTTTTTGCTTTTTCCAAAGACAAGATCAGGTTTCTTTTCCCTAAACCAGCGGCGAGTGTAGAATGGATTTAGTTAAGTTTTTTATCACAAAAAGTAATTACGAGTCACGAATCTTGCGGCCAGACGGGCGCGTGGATTAATTGAATTCTTAGGTGTGAAGAGATCGAGCCATGAGGGGGCGGTAGGATAGTTTTTTAGAAAGGCTTACTTAAGCCATGAGCGGTGGCGTTTGTTGAACAAAGAGACTTAACGTAATCTAATAAATAAATAATATAAATATTCAAAACTTAGCAGAGCTTGTGTACATACGATGTGTGTCAGAGTCAGAGACTCATAAACATTCTTAGATTTTTCTAAATACATACTTGAATAGATAATAACACCCAGACACAAAACATACCCGAATATTCGGCACATGAATATTTGTCATGGCAGGGGATCGCACCCACGACCTCCGGTTTCAAAGGCAGGATCGCTGCCATTGCACTAACGGGTCAGTGGTTAGATAGTCAAATAGTCCAATAGCCGCTTTTGATGATTGAATTGTATATTTAGCATTTTTAAAATGCTTAATATGAATATACAACAGATTGGCAAGGAATCTGTGAATAAAAAAGAACTAATGACTCGCTAGCTCAAGCCAAAGCTCCAGCCTTGTACGCCAGTCAACAGGTTGACCAGATGCCAATAGAGAGTAAGTAGTATGCTTCCAATCACAACTAGCCATTATGAAATGCTAAATAAAACAATTGATTTATCCTAAATAGCTGGTTTCATAATATATATAATAGAAGCATATAGAAGCAACCACGGCTACTGACGGACACCTTCGTTGAAAGAGAGCATACCCGGTATGCAAGAGGTAGCAGCTTTAAGGGTTCAAGTCCACTCGATACTTTGGACAATTTTTTTTAGTTACCATCTTCATACATATCCATTATTTATTTAATTTCGTACAATCTCTTCTAACTTGGGCCAAACATATCATAATGCTTCTAAAATGTCCATCATCACCTCTCATACGCATCCGCCTGCCGACACTCACTCATAAAACTTATACTTTATTATTCATTCTATACTTACTGATGTAATTAGACACCGTGAGCCAGGCCTTTTAAACGTTTATAATATTGTTACTGATCAATAAAACTCTATTTATTAAAGATTAGTGATAATTATTTTAGAATCTCTTTCAAAAAATTTACTTCGTGAATGAGCGGTGGATGGGGTAACAGCGGGAATTCGGTTTCACTTTTAAACGTTTAAATTTACTAAAAGTTTGGAAAGCGAAACATAAATGTTATTAAATTGCTTTGAATTTTTGTATTCTTTAGCTTTTAAACATTTTTCAGAAGTAAAAATAAAAAAAATGTTTAAAAATAAATTACAAGAATACCTTGCTCATAAATGTTATCACTCGATCCAAGAATTTCTGTCTGAAAATGTTAATATTAAATAATTAAATCTTATATTGTAATTGTAATATTGTATAATTTAAAATATGAATTGTAGTTTTATGTTAGATCTATTTATTTATAACTTCACCAATTTATAAAGTTTAAAAATAAATTACAAGAATACCTTGCTCATAAATGTTACGAGTATTACTCGATCCAAGAATTTCTGTCTGACAATGTTAATATTAAATAATTAAATCTTATATTGTAATTGTAATTTTGTATAATTTAAAATATGAATTGTAGTTTTATGTTAGATCTATTTATTTATAAATTCACCAATTTATAAAGTTTAAAAATAAATTACAAGAATACCTTGCTCATAAATGTTACGAGTATTACTCGATCCAAGAATTTCTGTCTGACAATGTTAATATTAAATAATTAAATCTTATATTGTAATTGTAATTTTGTATAATTTAAAATATGAATTGTAGTTTTATGTTAGATCTATTAATTTGTAAATTCACCAATTTATATTGTATGCCTTAAAGGCGGAACACAGAGAAACTTGTAACACCAATTTCCATAATATGTCACCTGTGATTCACAATAAAGTTTTTATGATTATGATTATAAAAAAAAAGGGAATTCTAACCTTAAAACACATCGCCAGCGATTGAAAATTAAGAAATAATTTTGAAGTTATTTAAATTGCGTGTACATTTTTGAATCGAAAATAAATTAAATCAGCAACAACTTTGAAGATGACGAAATCAGACCGACTACAAATAAATGATATCTTGTCACCTTTGTACGGAGGAGTCAGCCTTTACGAAAATATTGCAAAATGGGTTTATGTCATAAGCATAACGTGCCATGTAGAGCTTGATGTAATTTCGTATGTACCTGAACACACCTGAACCAATGTTCTCAGAAAATTGGGCACTAGTCGACTATGACAGGGTTTGTTTTTGTTGTTTCAGTCTTTGGCTTTGGTTTCAGACTAGCATTTTATACGAGCGTATAAGTTCGTTTTTAGAAGGACATGTAGGCGCGTACAAGCGTGCCTCACGCGTAGCTCGTATGAGCGTTGACGCGCTTATCAGCTTGTATAATCCACCACCACTACCGGTTATAGGCCCGTGTACTCGCGTTTGTTTTTTCGAAGCGCGAAATGTAGCGTAAAGGAGAGCGCTCTTAAGGCTCAACCCCACGTTGGACACGCACAGCAGCTTGTCGCTGGCTGTGTTCACGCGCCCGCAGTCAAGCTGCTGTGCGTCACTTGGTAATATAGACTTTAAACACTGTACACAAGATTTATTTTTGTTTAAAGATAGTAAAATTCGTTCCTATCCGACGCGATGCGGGCCGTTTCGTGGGGTAGGACCTCTATTATTGTGTGCCTACTAGTATTGCTTTTCATAAAACGTAACATTGTTCAAAATCCATACTAATATTATATGCGTAATTAACTTTGTTTGTTTGTCTGTCTGTCTCGCTTTCACACCAAAATCGATTTAAATAAAATTTGGTACACAGATAGTCTAGAGCTTCAGAAAGGACATAGGTTACTTTTCAATTGGCAAAAAGTGTTGTAAAGGGTTGAAAAGAGGGATGAAAGGTTGTATGAAAGTATTGTCTTTTTTAGAACTAGAAACATAAAACTTATATTTTAGGCTGTTGATTAGATATAAATAAATATGGCATTCAAAGTTTGTAAAAATGTAACCCTTCAAAATTTGCAAAAATTTGACCTCTAAGGGGTTGTTATTGGGGTAGATCGTTTGTTTCGTCGTGTGATCGGGTTGTTAAAACTACGTTACTTCAAGTGCAAGGAGTCTCATATTTTGCATAGGGTTGATTATTAGGACGTAGGTGCTAACTAAGACGGTATTTTGTGAATAACAAGGTATCGTATGTCTGAAAAAATCCCATAAGTCATAAAAATTAAGTTCACGCGGGCGAAGCCGCGGGCGGAAAGCTAGTAATAAATATTTTCTATTCAACTTCCACTCGACCATTTACTTTTAGGGTAAAACTTTAGGACAGTGTGCGCCAAAGTTTATAAAGCATGGCCTTGAATTCCAATTCTCATATATGGCCGGCAGTGTAAACTTACCCTACCTCGACCCCAGTTGATTACTTCGTGCCAGGTCCTAAACGATACAGCTTATAAGCTTACGGGTGTTGTACAGTCAACCAAAATCGAGCGGGAACGTCCACGACTTGTACGCAAGTTCATAGCAATGACAGCTCAGCTTATATCGGATGTGACACTGTTTGCTGCTGACTGTTCCGGTGCAGGGTATTTTATTAACTCATAAAAAATTGTGCTTCAATGGTGACATGTTGGTAGTATAGTTGAAACCGGAAGAGATAGCATGACAGTATTTCGGATGTTCTTAATTTGTACTATTAAAAAAACTAATTTTACAATATACCTATAATAATCGTCTGTAATAATTGATCGTATTAAAGAATGTTTATTCCTTACAGTAAATAAAGGCGTTCGGTAAAATTATGATACACTCACAATGCATAGAAATATTACAAGGTAAATGTTTGACTGGTCACTTGGGCAATGTAGATATCCTATCTATAAAAACAGGGAATTCGGGTTCGAATCCCGCTTAATAAACTAACGTATAATATAATATAAACGTATAATATACATATAATATGTTATGTACTTATATAATTTTGTATTTATCTCCCTGTTACTATCTTAATAACTACTTATGAATTAAGAAATCTAAACTAGGTTTATCAGCTGTTCTGCTTAGTTTGGGGACAGATGATGATAGTTTAAGACGTCCCTAATTTATTTTAATAGAGGTAAGTATTACATAAATATAAGTACCTAATTAATCTTAAAAAAATCAGCATATTTGCTCGCTGTTGTTGTTTCCACTTACTGCTGTCACCGTACCCTGTTTATTTGTATATTTAATCCTATAGGAACATAACAAGGACTTAAGTTATAAAATCGGAGGCGTCGAAGTCCGAAGATTACTTTCTACGCATGCCCCTACACTGTCGCGCCCGTACCGTTAGCAGAGAGAATTCGTAATAAATTCCTCCTTCAGCCTGCCTAGTTTCTTTATTTGCAAACCTCTGAGCAGCGTGGCCGCGGGCCGGTAATCTCCGCGTTAGCGCTTGACACCGCGATTGCACGCTTTCGACCGCGAAGAGTACGCCGCACTGTGGTGGAAATATCGAGCTCCTGTATCATAGTATTTTGCTTGAATGAAATGACTTTTTCAGGTTTAAAGTTTTTTAGGCTATGTCGGTGAAAATCAAGCACACGGACCGCCTGATGGTAAGCGCTTATCGCAGCTTGTGGACGCGTGCAACACCAGAGGCATCACTAGCGCGTTGTTGACCCCGCAAAAATCTTTTCAAACACATCTTGAAGAACTTCATATTATAACTCATAGGGACAGCACGACAATTTAAGAGTCCTCTGAAGGAAATATCTCTGAAACCGAAGTTTCAGAGATATTTTCATACGAACTCTCTGGGTCCGCAGTGGTCTTGTGGACCACTGCGGACCCAGAGAGGTCTGATAATATCTGATAAAAAAGTAGACGTTATTATTGGGTGGTTCAGTCTACAACTTCATTTATGCACGAGATAATCTTTGGAGGTTAACAGAATTAATCAAACTTGCCAACGAGATAAATAATACAATGTTTGATGTATAACAAGCAAACCAAGTCACTTCGACTTGTATACTTGCCAACTTTGCAATCTCAAGTTCATTTACCTTGGATCGATGATGAGCGACGAAAGAGATACCGAAAAAGAAATAAAGAGGCGTTCTCAGATGGCTGAGGACGCAATGAGCAAACTGCGAAAAATCCGGCAGGATAGGAATATCTCCAATGGCACGAAAATACGATTAGTGCGTGCCTTAGTCTTCCCCATTTTTCTTTACGGCTCAGAATCCTGGATACTTCTTGCATCTGAACGAAAGAAGATAGACGCTTTCGAAATGTGGTGTTGGCGACGCATGTTACGGATCCCATGGACTGCAAAGAGGACCAATGATTCGTTTCTCGACCAGCTTAGTATACTAACACGGCTATCTATCGTGTGGTTCCAGATAATGCTCAAATATTTTGGTCACGTGGCTAGAAGAGGCCCCAATAATCTGAAGAAGCTTGTAAGTCTTTGCTTGGAAGTCTCCTAGGCAGGGTGGAAGGTAAAAGGTCTCGTGGGAAGGCACCCCATCGCTGGTCTGACCAAATAAAATCGGTGCTAAAAATGTCCATTACTACTGCTCTCCGAAAAACTGAAGACCGAGACGAGTGGAGAAGCCTAGTCAAGACCGCCAGCAAAGCATACCAAAGAAGCAGTACTTAGACACTACCTTCATATGCTGAAGAGGACGACAGAAGAAGAAGTTTAATGTCTAAATTGTGTTAAAATCACAATACAATACATATTCAAAATGAAAACAAAAAAACAATGACTGATTTTGTAGCAGCCTGATCGTGACTGGCTACTTTTTATTGAATTGTTAAATGTATTTCACGCATTTTTATTCTTTAAAACTTTATGAGAAACATAAAATCCTAAGAAGAGTAAGCTCGAATTTTCACCCACAGTGCGCCGTGCGGACTGATTTTATGCTTCGCTACTTTACTTGCCAGCTAGAAATGTTTTCTGGCAAACCTTTGTAGGGTGAAAATCTCGATTCTCTCTGGTTAACAGATACTACCGGTTGCTGTTAATTTTAATGTCTTTTCATTTATTACGATTTTTTGACTTAAACTAACAAAGTAACATAAAACTATTTAGCATAAATGTTGAAAGTACGGACACCTGTACAAAGACTCATTTACACATAAAATATTTCAGAATAGTTTTAACTGGACTGGCTAACTCCTAGGACCAAAGGAAGCAGCTTAGGACACATTAAATAAACCGTCCCAACGAGACAAGAAAAACAGGCTACTTAGTCTCTACATGTAGAAAACATTCAAGTGTATGGGTGAGATTAACCGATCCAATGTAGCATTGCATCGTTAAGCGCGGGGTCAATTCTTGCACTAGCACGGATTTGTTCTGGGTGTTTAATAGTACCTTCGTTGTTCCTGGGTACCTACTCACTAACACAATGTCCGTAATTTCGGGAAAACTAACATGGTCTTAATTAGTATAAAAACGAAGATGTTTTGAACATGCATGTTGTACTCGAATCCTGCAGACGTCTATCTACTTTCTTGAGTCATGTAAATTTGAAAAAAAAAACCCTAATCTATATTTTCCAATAGAAATAATGAAAAGAAATAACAGAAATCTAAATAAGCTAAAGACACCCTTTTCCAAATTAAAAGTAGTCTCGCCTAGTCCACCCACCATGCTAATCAAAATTTATAAACACTTACCTAATATAATAAAAAAACATACAAAAGCCTTCACTCATTACTAAAGCATTAAAAACATTTTTAATAGGTAAGGGCTACTATAGCTTAACAGATTTTTTTGCTGAAAGTTTCAACGAAGACTTATGAAATCAAGTTGTCGTAATACTTCGATGTCATTATTATATTCAACAATTTGTAAATGTATTGTTTACTTAGTATAAGTTATGTTTGCCATGCCCTTACAGGGTGTCACATGTATACCTTATTATATTTAAAATCTTAAAATTGTAATGTGACACGCAATAAACGATTGAAATTGAAAATTGAAATATGATATTCCTAATCAGAAATAAATTTTCAAGAATTTCATGTTTTGTTCGGTTTTTTTGACACATTAGTGTGATCGAAACTATGGACATTTAGCTAGCGATGATTTTGTTGATGTCTTATTTTTTTATTTTCATTTTAATAGGGATAAAATGTTACTACATACAAATAACAGCTTTTACATGTAAACACTTCGTAACATTTTTGTAATATATAGGCACCTTAAACTGGTTCAAGTAAAAATCTAATCCACTAGCTTGAACCTGTTCCAGGATGAAATCTTTATAATATCAGCAGTAGGTATGCAATGCATGCATCATCTAGCTTTACCAATTAAATTCAATATCACACCGAAAATGTTCATATCTCACACCAATAACTCACGACGCTCGAGATACAGTTTCCCACGCGAACCCATAAATGAATAAAGCTCAGTTGCTCAAGCTTTTATTATTACAACTCAGATTAGCTATCTATAGAGGCACGATACCACAGATTTATCGAGACCACAAAGATCGGCCATAAACGATGCTTGCCCTTTCTGGGGCAAGGTGAGAATTTACGACGAAACAAATCGTTCTTTTTTCTCGGGTTACGTATTAGAATATTTTTTGAGCCTAATGTGCATCCTTGTATAGAGTTTCCGACGAAAAAGTGTTAATGCCTACGCCGATGCAGCGAGAGATTCTCTTTTACCAAGGAATCGTTCCACGAGTAAATCTTTTGAAATATTTTTCTAATGCAACGTACAGTTATATTATTCTTGGATTCATTTTACCGTAAATATTATTCAACTGAGCGACGTATTTAGATATCGACTTGGTGTAATGGTTAAGAAGTTGGCTACTACACCAGAGGTCGCGGGTTCGATCCCCGCACAGTACAATCATTTGTGTGCATGAACATGTCTGGGTGTCTCCTATGTATAATAAGTATGTATTTACAAAAGAAAATGTATTTAAGTATGTTTATCCGTTGTCTAGTATCCCATAACACAAGCTTTAATTAACTTACTTTGGGGCTAGATGGCGCTGTGTGGAATAATGTCCAGGGATATTTATTATTTATTTATTTATTTATTTATCTGCTTTTTATATTATTTATTTTGATTTTGATTTGATTATTGAACATTTTGTGGCATTTTTCTCGACGTTTCCGCGCACGATGATAGTGGTAGATTTGGAAAGAAGACATTTATATGAACAAAAAACGTCGGTAATGTAATGTATAACCCTAAACTGTCCTTTTTCCGAATTATTTGAAGGTAAAGATCGATGTGAAAAAGGTGATATTTATTAAAAATCTACTAACTGTGAGGCTTTTCGTGTTATTTTGTTGACAGATATTACGACATTTGAACAGTCTTTGATCTCTTTCCTTAAAAAATCCTAAAGTCGTCTAGAAGAAATCGCTCAAAGCGATAAGTTCAATAACTGCTTATCCGATGCTGTTACTTTAGAATTGTATTCCTCTTATGCAATAAAGTATATTTGATATTTATTTGAATCTTTTATGAACTTACCAAAAAACAGCTAAAATCCACATAACCGTCATTATTTTGAGCATTTTCAAATGTTCACTAAAAATGCAATAATACACATACCCAACGTTTAAATGTCCTGAAATATGTTGTGTGTTGAATAAGTAATACGAAAAGCCAGATAATTAGTAGATTTTTAATTATAATCACCTTTTTCGTAATGATCTTTACCTTCTAATAACTTGCAAACGTGACACCGTAGGGTACCGTATTCTTAGACTTTTTTGTTTGTTTATGTGTCCTCTATCTATGTAATACCACTTTCACCGTGCGCAGAAACTTACAAAAAAAACAAAATGGCGGCAAGTGGCCAGCCTCCCTACAAAAATGTTCAAACTCCTTTCTTAATAAAGGGTTTTATTATCTATTTATATAAACGAATGGTTTTATCATATTGATAACTGAAAAAAATACAGTATTTATTGTGAATTACTGAAAAACTTTTTCTATTTTTGTGGCTGTCTGTTTTAATATTTCAGCATCACATGAAAACGTCTGAATGGGTTTGTATCAAAGCGTTTCGGAGTTATACTGTAAAGTTTGTATTTATTGTATATTTTTTTACACCGTTGATCATTTCATAAATCCCGTCCATGTAAATAATTTAAGTTTAGTTTTAAAAGCCTACTTATTATATTATACTCGGATAATAAAGTTTAGACATAACATTGAAGGATTTTCATATAATTGACCGTTATCATCGTTGATTTAAAAAGATAAAAAAACTTTGAAAAGTTTTTAATTCTAAAGCTTATGTAAGACCTACCTACTCTTAATGCTCCGTTTGATTTGTTTCTATAAATCTATTGACATTGAAATTAACTCAAGTTACTTTATCTCACCGAATAAAAGCTATGCAAAGAAATCTGATAAAATTTCAATAAAGCGTCTCTCGCGTCTCCTTTTTCCTTCCAGTTTTTGATGCCTCACCACTTCGAATCCATTAAGATATGCCGGGTGATACGCTCTACGAGAACTATTGTCTGTCTGTCCGTCAACTCGAGCATTCGTTAAACATTAACCGTTGATAAAGGGCGATCGGAGCCGGGTGAAGATAGTAACGGTTTATTATTTTTGTGTGCTATCGAGCTTCAGTAACAATATTCCATATTGCACATGAAAACAAAAACCATGTGAGTATTTACTGAAAATCTGGAGGATCTATATACCTTGCAGTTGGCTGGGCTTTATCTGAAAAGTTAGGAAGTTTGAGCTGCGTAAAATAAATGCTGAAATGATTTGACCATTTTTGGTAGTTCGAACAATTTAATTAGGATCATTTATATTTTTAGAAAACACCTCAAAAAAATTAAATTAATAAATATATCTGACACCTCAGACCAAAATCATCTGACCAAGAACTAAGCAGAGCTTATACTATAAGTGTCCAAGACTGACAAACTTATTTAAATACCTTAATACCGTACATACTTGATTGAATAAATTCAGGCACAAATGTTCGTCTTATGAATGGTTATCATAGATAATCGATACCACAATACTCGACCATAGCTAGGATCGCTACCATTTTGAAAAAATACCAGTCAACGACTCATTACTCGCAGACAGACTTAATTAATCACTCCAATTAGCCACATCTAACAAGCCTTGATCTTCGACAACCCATCTCACGTGTCTTACGTTAATGTCCGCATAAACCGTCGTGAACTATTTTCTTATAAGTGGAAAGGCCAGCGGCGTCGGCTCACGACAGAATATAGATACGGAAAACAAGGTGTCCGGCAGATAACCCGCCACAGAACAGAGAAAGGTAGAAGTCGCTGGACCTGCGTGTCTCTGATAAGAGTAAACACTCATAGCTATCATTTGACATCTCTCGGTCATCTTAGTTTTAAGTGCTTTTCAAACAATTACGCAGGTCTCCTGATGGTAAGAGGTTTCCGCGGTTCATTCAATTCAATTCAATTTTTATTTATTAAGATGTCAAGATCCATGGGTTAGTAATACAGATGACTTAAAAACTAATTTTAGAACTTAATAGCTATTAATCAATACAAATACGACCAATAAAAAATGAGACACTCAGCCCGGGCGAGTCAAGAACAAAATAGACCAATTTGACCATCACCCGGTTGAAACGTCTCAGCACAGGTGCTCTGAGATCCTCAGCGACAACCTTCAGGATGCTGTTGTGGCTCCCCCGTACCCTCCTCATCAATGATGTGACTTTCTTGCGAAATACCGCGTGGAAGCCGTCTGTGTGTGCCTGTGCGAACATTTCAGAGGCACTGCACCAGCGAAGAATCATTCTAAAGATGTTGTTATATTGGACGCGCAGGGTTTCTATCGATTTCTTGGTATACGCCGTCCATAGGCCGCCCGTGTACAATCCCTGGCAGTACGCCTTAAAGAGCGTGACTTTAACCAGGTCCGTACAGCGGAAAAACCTACGAGCCAGCATGTTACCATTAACCACCAGAGGCCTGCGCTCCCTCTCTAAATCTAAGTCGTCTTTAAGGTCATCCGTAAGATAGAGTTTCTCTAAATCTAAGTCGTCTTTAAGGTCATCCGTAAGATAGAGTTCAAGATATTTGAACTTAAACACCCTTCTTATGTTCAAACCATTGATAGTGATGGGTGGAATAGCGTAAATACTCTTAACGGCGGCCTTAAAGACCATGTACTCGCTCACACTTCATAAACACGTGCAACACCCAGTGCATCACTAGCGCGTTAACGACCCTACAAAAACCGTTTTAAACTTCCCTTTTTTGGCTAATTGGAAAAACCTCTACCAAAATGACATGACTGTGTTATAAAAAATCATCGATAACCACTTGAATTAAAACATGTTTTTTAATGTGTAGTTAATTTTTTGTGAGGTGACACTGGTTTTGTTAAAATCAATACACTTCTTTTTAGGCGGCTCTGGTTCTCTGATTAAATTCATGTTGCGATACTTCTATAGTTTTCCTTTTCCGTGCGTCTAACATAGGTGTCCGACAGATAACCTACATTCAATTAATACGAAGCTAAATCGAGAAACGAGCCGAAGTTCTAACGACGATATTGCAGTCCGAGATCTCCGGTCTGATAGGTTAGGGTCAGACTGGCCTAGTTAATGTGGAAATTGTACAAACGTTTGTCCAGTCTGGCCTAAAATAGGCAGCAACAATGTTTTTACACTAGGCAATTGAGTCGAAGATGTCTAATGTAGATGAGTTATAATATCAATAATATATTTATTTATTCAAATAACAATGATCTATTGGTTAGTAACAAAGAACTTAAAGCTATATTAGTGGGTATCGATTGAAATTAAACATAAATTAGGTAATAAGTAGTAGTAACATTAATTGACAAATAAATACTTTCCGCGTTTGGGTTTATAGTGGTGAGTATCCAGTGCCTCAGTAGAATACTGTCCCACCTTGTAGCCAAAACCTTTATAAGACTGTTAGGACTACCCAGCATTCTGGTTTATAAGGATGCAGCTTTTTTACGCAACACAGCGTGATAACCGTCTACTCGCGCGTCCGGAAACATGCCAGACGCACTGCAGAATCTCGGCAGTCCCATCAGCACACGGAACATATTATTATAGAGCGCACGTAGGGCGTTGAAGGCTTTCTGTGTATAGTCGACCCACAGTCCGCCAGTGTTAAAAGATTGGCAGAATGATTTAAATAATGTGACTTTAACATCACTTGTACAACCGGCGAACCTGCGGGCCAGCATATTGCCTCGTACAGCCAACGCTCTACGTTCCCTTTCAAGGTCGCAGTCATCTCGCAAATCTTCAGTTACCACGTGTCCCAGGTATTTGAATGTAGGTACTATTTTTAAGTTCATACCGTCCAATCGGATGGGAGTTATGATAGCCCTAAAATTTGATTTATTGCGCAGAGCAACAGCTGTCAGGAGGTAGTACGAGTAAGTTTGAAACGCCGAAACTCACTCAACTACGGAGTTAGTGCTTGGGGATCATAGTGCCCTTGAACCCTGCGACAATGCTGCCCTGCATGTCAGTAGCAGGAATCAGCTCATTTTCAACGACTGCCAATCTTTAAATGATATTGATGTGTCGACTATTTTATTACAAGCAGTATCTTTGCATTCAAGACCTTTCATTTACAAAATTAAGATTTTCTTTTCCCTGTTTGAATCAAGAACGCAGCAGTAGGCCTTCTTAAATTTCTAGGTTGGCTGCTTGCAGACTGCCATCTACCAGAATCCAAGGGGTAAACTTAAGTCATGTTTTATTATTTTTTATTTGTTCAACAATGTAAAGTCCTCCTAAAAATAACCACGACCGTTACTTTTAAGCTTTAACACCACGTTATTGTTCTCTTACGACTGCCTATCTTGTTAGAAACCGTGTTTATCACATTTCTATCTCTATGACGTAAAAACTCTGTCAATAGCCTTTACCAGTATACCGTACAGCTTTTAAGGCGACTTAGTAACAGTTTAAAGTAAGAGTTAAATGACCCATTACCGCCCTCTTTCAGCCGTAGCTAACTAGGGCGGCCAAACTCCAGGGAAGTTTTTATTTTACGATAAGTTTGTTTATAAAATAGTTCTTAGTGTTAAATGATGAATAGATTAACAGCTGAGTTTCTGGTTGGTTCTTTTCAGTACTAAACACTGTTAATGACCCGGTGGTAACATTATATGTTCTGTTTACGTTGAAGGTGGCTTAGGTTTGATCCTCCTACAGTTATTTTTGTTAATTTTTCGTTTTCATTTCTCTTTTTTGATTTTTTATTTTTCCTAATAAAGATTACAGGTTTTGATTGTATGTCAATAACCGGCCAATCCAGAACACACTTGGGAAGACCTATGTTCAACAACAGACATCTGGATTGTAAACAAATTTTGACTTGTATCTATTGAAGTCATAAACAGTCCTGGCGAACATAAGATGATGGTCACATTACTAACGGGTAAATCACCACTCAGAATTGTACTTATAGTGGTGTGTATTACACCGTCTTCAAAATTTATGACGTCATTATATCACGAAATAAGGATCGAAAGACGTCTGGAATCTCGTCGACTTAAGATACAGTCGGCCACAAATGTTGCTTGAGTAATATTCCTCCTTATTACTATGAACCGACAGTTAATTCATTCTTGATGATTTTGAAGCTGGCACTAAATCGACTATGTGGTTCGGGGATGTTTTTTTTTGCCTGTCAAGATGACCTTTCTATACTCAATGGTAAGCAGCCGTGGCTGGTCATCCTAAATAGAATTGCTACTTACGTTTTGGCTAATAGCTTTCCACTCACCCTAAAGTCTGGTTATTCTGCAACCAAACCTAAAGCATTTATGATGTCTTCTCACACTTCTTTCGTTATTGTGTATATTAATTTGGTCAAGGAATAGTGCTGTTGGAAGTAGCCGTAAAATTAACAAAACTATATCATGACTGATACCTGCACGTTCAATATTTTTTTTTTAGTCTTATAGTCTGAATGCAAGTAAGACAATTACTAGAATACTTTGCTAAGTTGCACTATTGCTTATTTTGCTTAATGCATCAGTGTGAGATAATATTTACAGCTGAGATATGGGCAGTAGAAATCAATGTCTTAATTTGTGGTCATGGAATGGCACAGGGTATGGTAAGTACGAGTAAGCATTCTAATTCCTAGAAGAAACAGCTTTCTCAGAACAAGTATCAGTAAGCCTTGATTGGACTTTTTGTATGTTTTCACATGTCGACTCAAACAACACTAAGTGCTAACAAACATAGTGGCCCACACGAATCGAAAACGCGGCCAACATTTGGTTTGGCTGGGCCACTGGAAGTGGCCACAAAACGCTATTACAAGGGCTGCCGCGCACGCGAACTCCTTTACGGTGAAGAAGGTGGTGATTGTGGTTGAGTGTCCGCGGGCCGTGAGCCACTAAACGCTGCCACAAGCTACATGTGACCGTGTTCAGCTGCTTTAGTATACGCCGATGCCATTTAAGAGGATACAGAAGCGCCTTTCTTTCATACAAACTTAGTCCCCTGTTTCCTCCCTGGATATTGCTAGTACAGGAATATTTTTCCGCAAAATATCTATTGTCGCTATTGGCATGTCCTTATGTTTTCATTTTTCATTATAAAATAAATTATTGTTAGATATTTACAAAACTTCAAAAATCTTTAAAATTGGCCTAATTTTCCGCTGTGTTCAAACATCCAGAAAACGAATTTGACAAGTTTATATGAAAAGGAATACATAAAAACATGACCAAAGTTTTTTTTAAGTTTTTGATGAAAAAAGTTTTCTACTAAATCGGTTTAATTCTCAAAAAGGGATCAGTACGTCTACCACGAGTTGCCACTTTAAATTTACGTTATCGTTCGCGGAAAAAATCAGGACCACAAAACGTCGATTATGATAGGTAATTTCGGTCAGAGTTGCAGTTGTCATCTTTAAAAATGTGTCTTCATGCTTGATAACCTGTCTCCAACCGTATTCGTCATAATAAAATGTCAACAGTAATATGGAAGCTCTTGACATTTATCAGATCCGGTCAGTTACAGCAGCCGTCCTTGCTTAACACACCCTTTTGAATTCATAAATACATACCTTCATTAAACAACAAATAAATACGAATGCAACATGACATGTTTGTTTATTTTTTCATTGCTCATAAGAAATAAGAAGCTACAATTGGATTGAATGCCAAGAAGCTGTGTGAAATTAATTGGTCTGCCGCAAGGTTTAACATATGACATAAGTTTAGACAGTGTTGTAATTTTGGACTCTGAACGTAGAAAAATTGAGTAGAGAAAATCAATAGAGAGAAGCATGAAAATAGGTACAAATGATATATATATTTTTTTTTATTATAAAACAGCTTACAGCAAAACTATAACAAAAATACAGAAAGGAAGGCCGACTAACTTAATTAAAGTTTTTACAAAGTTTGATTGAATCGCTATTTAGTTTATTTTTCTACAAACTGATGGTATTCTATTAGTAATTTTACGAGTAGGTTTCCTAAAAATTTTAAGAATCACAACATAATTTGCAATTATTATAATTTCACAGAAAACAATGTCTGAATTGCAACTGCTCTTTAGAATACCCACCTTACAATCACAGGTTCTTTATTTATACTTGTGCACCAAACACGGATATAAAGGACGAACTCAGTTATTACCAGGCCACCATTCACGGTGTTCCCCAACGCATAGACTAAACAACTGCCCCATAAGGACGCCACGCCATAGATAAATTTTCCCGATCGAGGTCCAGGAAGCATGCAAACTCGCTCGATTTGGGTTACCCTAAGAATAATAACACATAGAAACCGAGCCCGGGAAGTGGTGGTGAAGTTACAGATGTTTAGTCGTTGCGTTGCTGCTAAATATGGACTTATGGCTCAATGTCAAGTTCTCGTGGTTTAAACTACATGTGAAAAGCACAATTAATAGGTAAGTATTCATATTTTAAAAACACAAAACAATTTCCTTTTAAAATTTACTTTTACTGCTTTGAATTTGTAAACCAAAATAATTCTTTATAATTATAAGTTTTTTTTTTTGTTTTCTTACTATGATCATGTTTTTGAACGGAGGAGCGCTGATGCCTGAGATACAGGTATATAACCTAGTTCAGGCACAGATGTATGTGAAAATGGTGAAATTTGTGTGAATAAAGAAATTTGAATTTGAATTTGAATTTGACTACATAGGTACATGTGTAATTCATTCTCATATTATATAGAGGGAAGATCAAAATCTATTGAACCGACTATGATACATTTTCTTCATTGTTCGCAAGAAACCTAGGCTATATTATTATTTGTTAGGCTTTATTGGTAGAAATCCACGTGGGCAAAACCGCAAGCGGAAAACTAGTAAAAAATAATTTTAACAGCTGATTTGAGCATCACACACAATGATTAGCGCGCCTTTATGTATTGAACATACTTCTAGATGTTATTATTCCAACGGATTACCTATGTAAACTTATATAGGCAAGTACTTGTACCGGAGAACTTTCTGGAAGAAACGGGTTCTCTGGAGACTGAATAAGTAGGTATTATATTAGAAAAGGTTCCTTCTCATCAAGTTTGATGTTGAGAATGAAACTTATTTCAATAAAGTTATTGGAGACGTGTCTGCGCAAACGGAATTCAGGTACAAGTGAATTTATGAAGAATGATTACGATTTAAGAGTTTTTGCAGCAGCCTAGGTTTACGATCAAGTAAATATCAATTGTAGCTACTAGTTGAATTTAGTGCTTGTGCATTCGTACAAGTAGTACCTACTTAAGTGCGATGATGACATGCACACTATGCTCAATTTGTTGTGACAGGTTAATGAAAAGAAATATAAATGTATATTTAGTCAAAGAAAGCTTTGAAATCTTTATCAGCATCATATAGGTTCTTTTCCTTCACTTGAAATTCCCCTTTAACCCTAACTCAGGTTACAGATAGCAACACGCCGAGAACAAATCCTTTTATTCGCTGGGAACCCAATAAATCGTGACGACCCGCCTTATTTGCGTAAATGAATCTAAATGAAGCCGGACAATAGTTTTAATTGAACGAAACGTACGCAGTGGGCCTTGTTCGCATTATCTCGCGGATATAGGTAGTCGGTACAAATGTGGGGAGTCACGCGACACCACGGGAGCCCATGTAAACTATCCTCTCCCTTTTCGTTACAACATTTTGAATCCAGCCAGTGTTGCCTTTGAGAAAAAAGACTATTGCTATGGATATGAAAGAGAGCCTAGTAATACTCATTCGCAATCATTTGATAACACAGATATCCTGAGCTGGTTGGATGTAGGCCCGCAGCATCCACTGAATTTCTGCAAAAAGGGTCCTGTAAACTAACCTGCTTCAGTTCCAATGTCAGTGCTAAATTAACTTTTTATTTTTATTTATTTACCATTTTAAATAGTCACACAACACAATTAGAAATAATTTAGCATTTGAAAAACCCTGAAGGTTTGTGATAATGCTGCAATGTAATTTACATAATCTTGTCAACGAGAGACAGACGGTCCGCGAAGAACCGTGGCAACAATAAAGAAAAGAAAAAAAAACAATGACTAAGAAATATACCTACTATAAAAAATATTAAGTATGTACTAATAAATATATTTTCATAATGGGTAAAATAACCCTGGTGAATGCACTTCTAAGTTAACACTTAGAAGTGCATTCACCAGGGTTCTTCTAACACTGACGTGTTTCCCTGTTTTAGAAAATAACTCTTAAGTTTTACTTAAAATTGCTTTTGCCATGCATTAATAAACACATAACATAATATAGATACATTGTAGCTGACGCGCACCCACCGAAATAGTTGGCTTTACCAAAAGGTCCTTTTCGTCCAGATTTGGTCATTACAGAACTCATAAATAACGTTTTAAAACTATTCACATTTCTTTTAAATTCATAACAGGAGCATCATTAAATAGATTATGAGCTAAAATATCCCAAAATAAAATCTCATAAATAAACGTAATCATTAAATGTGGAAGCCATTTCCAAAATGAAGCCGAACAATAGTTTCAATTAAACAAAACGTACGCAGCCCTTGTTCTCATTATCTCGCGGATAGTCGTTAACAAAATATGCAGTCACGCGACACTACAGGAGCCCATGTAAACTATCCCGGTATAGCTGCAACATTTTGTAATCCCGGTTAGAATGCGGGACCTTGGGATTGTTTATGGCGCAGCCCGCAGGACGCCGGGAGGCGGAAAGAGTAACATTGACAGATTTCGACCGGGCTACGCGATTTACGGGTTCGCTCAGCGTTCTCGCTTTAGAAATTAGTTTGAGGTACACTGTGAATACTACTGATTCGCTTGTCAGAATTGAACGATGGATGGGAGTTTATCTATTGCGCTTTTTGTGTTGATTTCACTAAGTATTTTTTTAATTCATGTTTTTATAATATCATGACTAAAATTTTGTAATTAAGTGATCAAGTGACCGGCCTAAGCCGGAAGTCTTCAGTAGAGGGCAAAAATCGTAGGAATCATTAAGTTTATTAAAAAATTAATTAACTTTTGTAGTAAACTAAGTTTATGTCACATATAACTATTAGATGTTAACTAGTAAAATGACTTTCCTCTTAGCTCAGTGACTTTCATCATAGCTACGGGGTGATGAACTACGGGGCTGTGCAGATGGAATGTGTAGTGATGTCAGTCACAAAAAGTCAAAGATATTTCTTATGTAAATATCATTTACATAAGACATTTAATCAGAGAAATATAGTAAAATGGGCAAACGCCCAATCAGATGAATATGTTCTTAGCTGTGGTGTCAGGTAAGGAGGGTTAACCTCTCCGAGGTTATTTTATCTTCATATGAACAACCTGATCGGCGAGTTGAGCATCATGCATTTCGGCTGTCGCATTGAAAACATAAGTGTAAATAACATTAGCTATGCTGACGACATGGTGTTGCTGAGCCCCTCGATCAGTGGCTTGAGAGAACTATTATGTAAGTGTGAATCTTATGCTCTGCAGCACGGCCTGAGGTACAATGAAAAGAAGAGTGAGTTCTTACTATTCAAGGGTAAAATTAAAGAACCGTCGTATCTCCAGTCCCTTTGAACGGCGTAACTCTGACGCGTGTGGCCCAGTTTAAGTATCTCAGCCATATTATGATGGATGACCTGAGGGACGTAGAGGATATCGATATCGGGAACGCAGGGCGCTGTCAGTTCGAGGTAATATGTTGGCTCACAGATTCATGCGGTGTACAACTGCAGTAAAGCTTACACTATTTAGGGCTTACTGCCAGAGTTTTTACACCTGTGCTCTGTGGTCCAACTTCACGCTTGGAACATACAGTGTCCTGCGTGTCCAATACAATAACACCTTCAGGGCCTTGTTGCGGCTCCCTCGATTCTGATGCTGCCGTTGACGACTTCTATGCCATTATGCGCAAAAAGAGTTTGTCACTAGTGCGCAGGGTTAGGGAGAGTAGCAACGATATCCTGAGGATGATTGCGGACAGGATGGATGCCGCTGTATTCCGGCGGTTTACTGACTTGCACGTGCTACGTGCAGGTCAGTGAACCGTAGGCTGCCGGTGATATTCGTACTGTCTGCAATAGCATTGTTTATTTCTTTGATAAGTTGTTTGTTACTAACATAGTTCTATAAGTTGTTTGTTACTAACATTTGTATGGACCATTGATTGTCTGAAAATAAACAATTTATATTTTTATTTATTTCATTTATAGCAATCCTGCCAAATACTAAAACAGTAAGTTGTTATTCCACAAAATAGAAGTGGCTAGCTCTGAAAGGTATGGTACAGCTAGATAGACACACCGGTAGGTGGTAGAAAATAACGATGACAGATTTCAACAAGAGCGCAAGCAATGTATTACTGCTAGTTTATCACAGGATCTGTAAATGATAGTGGTAAATTAAGTTTAAATGGAAATATAAGGCAGGTTGCTTTGGTTAGTAATTGATTAGACTAACTATTACACTGCTACTATGCGCAAAATGGCTGCAGCTTTGGTACGTAATGTTTGGGCCAGCTATGACACCGTCCAGGCGATGATCAGTTCTATACTCTGCATTGTTGCGAGAGGCATGTAATCGTACCGATGCCTAAAATAATTTATTACTATAGATACAGTCAGTGTACTGTATCTATATTTATATATTTTTATGTCATATCCATAACTAGTCCACGCTAAACCTATCCTGAGGGTGGCCGCTAATTACCCAGTGGACCCAGAAAGTCAGAATGAGGGACGCTGATCCGCATTGCACGGATCTACTCGAGCAGGAGCCGGGCTTTCCAACAGGCCCGGCCGCACCACGGGGATGGCGTTGTAATACTGGTTTCAGTAGGAATCTGACATAACCGCGTTGTTCCTCCGGACAGCGTGGTAACCATGAGGGTTATCCTGACTGAAAAATGGGATAAACATACTTATGATACACATTTCACTTGGTTCTGTGTCTGCTGTTATCTATTTGAGTGTATTTAGCAGTCTCTGATACTCATTATCAAGGTCTGTTTAGTTTAAGTAAACGATTTTGGTTTAAGGTGTACCAGACATTTACGAGGTGCATTCAATCAACAGAGGGCGCTGTAGTTTCAAAAGAGTTTTACCACAGTGTAGCACATTCTTTTTTTATTCTTTTTTTCAAATTTTCATTCCAATCCCTTCATTTGTTTTAATTTGACAACTTATGGAAGCGAACGTGTCGATCGGTTTTACAAAAATGGAAAAATCGTTCGGTGATTCGATTCCTATTTTTGGAAGGGAAAACGCGCATCGAAATCAAAGAGCGCTTGGATGCTGTGTACGGTGACTCTTCTCCATCGATGGCCACCGTCAAGAATTGGTTCAACGAGTTTGCACGTGGGCGTACGTCGATTTTTGATGAACCACGTCCAGGTGCACCGAAACAGCTGCTACGGAGGAAAACATTAAAAAAATCCATGATCTCGTATTGGCAGATCGCCGATTGAAGGTTCGGGAGCTAGCTGAGACTGTAGCCATTTCAGAAGGAACAGTGCATCATATTCTTCACGAGGAACTCGGCATGAGAAAGCTGTCGGCTCGATGGGTGCCGCGTTTACTCACACCGGAAAACAAGCGCAACCGTGAGACCACATCGGAACCGGAGACGTGTTTGGCGCTGTTTAAGCGGAATCCAGCGGAGTTTTTGCGTCGTTTTGTGACCGTCGATGAAACCTGGATCCACTGGTACACACCAGAGACCAAGGAGCAATCAAAACAATGGATCCAGACCGGGGAACGTGCTCCAAAGAAGGCGAAAACTGTAAAATCGGCTGGAAATGTTATGGCCACCGTTTTCTGGGATTCACAAGGTGTGATCTACATCGATTACCTCGAGAAGGGTAAAACAATTACAGGGCTTTACTATGCCGATTTATTGGGCCGATTCGACGCCGAATTAAAGAAAAAACGACCCCATCTGGCGAAGAAAAAAGTGCTGTTTCACCACGACAACGCACCGGTTCACACGTCTGCCGTTGCCATGGCCAAATTGGTCGAATTACGCTACGAATTGCTGCCCCATCCACCGTATTCTCCAGATTTGGCCCCTTGTGACTTCTTTCTGTTTCGTAATCTGAAAAAATCACTCGCCGGGAATAGATATGGATCAAATGAGGAGGTCATCGCCGCCACGGAGGCCTATTTTGCAGAGTTTGACAAAAACTATTTTTCGGACGGGTTAAAAAAGTTGGAGCATCGCTGGGCTAAGTGTATCGAACTAAAAGGAGACTATGTTGAAAAATAAATTGCCACTATTCCAAAATTTTCGTTTACTTTTTGTAGGCTTTCTTACAATTTCAGCCAGTCAGCGGTTACCTGTCAATATAAATGCATCCTCTAGGCTAAATATTTACTGACGAAATAGTGTAGCTTTCTAATGGTGAAAGAATTATTAAAATCAATCCAGTAGATTCGGAGCCTATTTAATACAAACAAACAAATCTTAATAAGTATAGATAAACTATAACCTCGCTATAAATTAAACCGAGACTGACATCTCTAAACCAGTTCTCAGTGGATACTAGCCTAGTAGCATGCTCAATAAGCAAACCTGTTCATACGTGCTAAAAGCCGCGCTGCAGGTAGCATGCTTGAAAATCGCACGGCTGTCGATTTTTGAGTACACACGAAAGTAGCATGCTCATAACTAGCAAGGCTTCGACACACGTGCTACTAAGTAGCTCTTGCTAAATAGTAGCATGCTTTCGTGCTAGTAATAAGCATGTGTAACTGTAGCTATACTAACTTTTAAAAGAGAGGAGGTTTACAATAATTCAGTTTAGTCACTTACATTTTTTGCAATTGTAACTAGAGTCATATAGTATGAGTACAGCATACAGAGAGAGTTGATTATTCGGACGACTATAATTCTGGAACTTTTCTGTATTTTAAAAAATACTTGTTTGCACAAATTTACAGCTTGTAATTTACGAGCACCATTCTAATACAGGGTGAGCAAAAAGCTGTGCGTGAAATGAGCAATTTACGAGAACAATATCCTTTGTTTACCTGGCTTTGTTTACGTAATATTATCAAGTGCGGGTGCTATTTAACTCAATGCCCACGGTCCGAACCAGAAGTTTTTCTGCGGTGAAGATAACGGAGTTAATGTTTTTGCAAGAAAGAGATAAATAATATAATGTGCAGAGTTATTTCAATTTTTTTTGCGTAAAGTTTGTCACTTTTTAGGTTGTGATTATAAAGAAACAGATTTGTTTTTTTCAGAATGTGATTGAGAAGTGCCTAAAAGTTATAGTATATCACTTGTTATTCATCACAATTTGTTTAATTAAAGTAGATTTATTTCTATAATGATATAAGATAATGATTTATAATGATATAAGATAATGATATAATCATGAGGCAGTGGATCACAGCCCTTCGTCAGCCAGGTGATAGAGATGGCTCCTCTGATCCGCAGGACTTCGTTAGGAAAAAGCGAGGTATTTTCCAGGGTGATAGTTTGAGTGCTTTGTGGTTTTGTTTAGCTCTGAACCCTCTTAGTGCCTCAGGGGGTGAGTTTAACTCTCATTTGCTGTACATGGATGACCTGAAGCTATTTGCACCAAACTCCCAGATCTTGATGGAACGGTTAAAAATCACCGAGATTTTGACGATGACGAGACGATGACACTCAGATCCCTCTCTGAAGCCGAAACCTACAAATATCTCCATATCTTATCCAAAAACTGCTCACAACGCATCGCATGCTACACCCACGCTCGTCTGTTATGAGACTGTACATCCCAAGGAAGGTAAGGTACTTGAAGGGGGTGTCGTGGCTTCTTAAATGCCAAGGACCTTCACAACTGTGAGGTGTGCTATCTCAGGAGGTTTTTCCTCAACAACGAGTGTGGGATTCATCGAGACGTTGTGGCAGTTGACAAGGGGCTCACGGCACTCTCCTTAACTGGCGTCAACTACGGGTGGAAATATGGAGGAGCAAAGAGCTGCATGGGAGGTTCTATCGGGCCTTAACAGGGCCCGATGTGGACCTCTCCGCATCTATGCACTGGCAACGCTTCGGGGACCTCTTTGGGGAAACCGAGTGTTTTGTCTGTGCAATTGCTGATGAAGTTATCAAGGTGAATAACTACATCATGAAGGACGGTACGGTCGACATTTTCTCGGGCATGCCGCCGTCCTAGCGAGTTTCTATTCGCCACGTTATTTCCGGTTGTTCTCACCTTGCTAACAAAATGGTTCGGTTTCATTACGTCGTAATAAAGAATCACAAATGAGTACACGGTTCATTAGGTTTATTTCAGTGAGCTCGTGAGGTACCCAAATACTAAGCTTTTTTGTGTACCCAGTTTTTTTCAAATGTGCCAAAACTGTTTTATGGTCAATTCCCAGTTCTTCAGTTACGTCGTAACTACTGATATGCCGATCTTGCTCCACTTTTTCAAAAATGGCACCCATTTTATCCGTAATAGGGGACCAGAGCGACGTGCATCTTTGACATCAAAATTTCCGGATTAAAAACGCTTAAACCAAATTTGTGCTACTCTCACAGACACTGCACTAGGTCTATTAACATAGCAGGTTTTTTTCGCGGCTTGCGTTGCATGTTTACCTTTTTTGTAGTAAAATTTTAAGATGTATCGAATTTCTTCATTAGATTTACTTTCACACAAATGAAAATCACACATTTTCCTAATGAGAATTTGAAATTATCTTCTTTAAAATTTAAACTTTCAATGATACCAAAACCAGCCAGATTTAAATAGTATAGTCAAAGAGATTTTATTACAAGTTCATACATACTATTCAGTTCTCGAGAATAGTCTATTATTACTAGAGACTATTGTAGCCAATAAGCCTGATATCGTGCTGGTTGACCGATCCCAACGCCGGGCAGTGCTCGTTGACATCATCATTCCGCATGACGATAACCTCGTAAAAGCTACGAAGGACAAACTTAGCAAGTACCTTGACTTGGCTCACGAGGTGACCGCCATGTGGAATGTTGATTCGACGATCAATGTCCCGATAGTCGTATCGGCGAACGGCTTAATAGCGAAGAGGCTCGACCAACACCTCGAGAGGCTCTCGCTCAGCGGTTGGGTCAAGGGTCAGATCCCCCCCATGAGCCTTCGCCTTGTCGTGGCGGGGGGGCTTAGTACTGGTGGCAGGTGGAACCACCGGGAAGCTAAGAGGGCTCAGGCATGTCAGTGCGGTGGACTTCCCACCCACCCATTGCCTGCCGCCGGGCGTGGTGGTGGTATGGTGCCTACCACTGCCCGCCTAAAGTGGCGCCCACGGGCGCAGCGCCTTAGGGCGCGAAGTAGGAGCCGCGGTGCACAACGATTTGGAGGGGGTCAGTGATCCGCGGCTGGCCCCCCCTATGCACTGCGGCTCGGCGGGGCCGAACCGCCAGATGCGGCAGCGGATCCACCTTTTAGGTGGATCGTGGTTGCGGACCTAGTAGGGTCCGCGTACGGTGAGAGCCAGCGGGCTTGAGTACGGGGGTGCTTTTGCCTGCAATGCACGGCTTTCACCGCGACGGCGGAAGTACCTGCGTGCTCCAGGTACTTCCGTGGCCTCCCCCTTTCATTGGGGGGTCGGCTGGAGGGGGCCCCAATACGGGGAGGCACTGGCGGCGGGGCGTTGCGAAACTTTTTAGGGACCCCGCCTCGCCGCTGAAGTGTTGAGGTCGAGTACCGTGGGGTTTTAGTCGGTAGAAGTCCGACATAACCTCGTCGTTCCCCCGGGCGGCGAGGTATCCATGAGGATTTCCCCACGTTAATAAAAAAAAAATGGGTCAGATGCAGAAGGCGGTGCTCCTGGACACGGCTCGCATAGTCAGGAGGTTCCTGTTTCTGCAGCCCTAACCACCGGTTGTCTGGGCCGTTCCTGCACTGCTGCCGGCGGCAACCTAGGTTAAGGTTTTTATAGTATTTTTATAAATTATAAATTTATAAATAAAAGTAATCATTTAGTTTTTATAATTATAATTCATAAGTTGTTTATTGTTGTAAATCTTTGTTTTTATAGAAAGATTATACAAATTTTATACCTTAGTTTTAAACTGAATAAAGAGAAAAATAATTATATAATTTTTCACAAATAAATAATAATTTCAGTATGTTCTTTGTTAAACTAAAGAGGGAAGAACACTGGTGTTTTGGAAACGATAAAAGTATTATTTCTTCCATTAGTTAAATTACGCTCTTAGATTTTTCATACTACTGTAAGTTTGATATCTTTTTTTAGTTTGGTACCCTTGTACGGAGGACAACATGTCAATCTTAACAAAACTTCTGCAAAATAGGTCTTAAGTCAGGAGTATAGAGTGACCCTAAGTTAAGTTTCACGTGATTTCCTATGTGTACACGGTTTCTTTAAAATAGTTATCTAAAGTATTCTCCACTGAAACGCGTTTTGGATGACGTTAGTGGACTTGAGGTCGGAATCGTTAGCAAAACCACACCCTCGACCCTCTCTCTAACTCCTTTGACCTGACAAGACTCAATCATTAACTAGCACCATTCAATTGTGGACAATAATGCCTAACTAGTGTTATTCTACTTTAAGGAAACTGTGGTCAGAGTGTCTTCCACTAACTGATTACATCGTACCAAGTCACATTGTACCTTACGTGAGGAAAAAGTAGTTAATTAACTAAAAGCAACCACTAGTTTGAATGAAATGTTTTTTCGAATGCAGGTCGTTAAAAAAGAACGAGTTGTTGTTAGCAATGTCACAACAATGTGTTGAGAATAGTAAAAATAAATTCAAAATTCCAATTCAAATTCCTTTATTCACACAAATTTCACCATTTTCACATACATCTGTGCCTGAACTAGGTTTTAGACCTGTATCTCAGGCATCAGCGCTCCTCCGTTCAAAAACATAATCATATTAAGAAAATAAAAAAAGAAACTTATAATCATAAAGAATTAATTTGGTTAACAAATTCAAAGCAGTAAAAGGACATTGTTTTGTGTTTTGTGTCCCTCTTTGTGTGTATAGCGTTAGTGAGTGTGTGTATGTAAGAGGGTGAATGAAAGATAGAAATAGAACAGTAAGTGATACACAACTGTTAACTTAATTTTTTCTTTGTGTTTTTCTATTAATTTAAAATAGAATGACATTTTTTGTAGTATATTTTATAACTATCTGTCTGTCAGCGGCTATGCCCACGTAGATTATTTCTCCCGTTAAAATACATCATAAGTAACTCGCTGATAGTGTAGCATTTTATTAGATTTTTTAAATCGGTCCAGTTAGTTGAGGAGCCTATTTAAAACAAACAAACAATGAAATCTTACCACTATATATTATTAGTATAGATATAAGCGATAATTTAAATGATTACTCAACAAGTATGGGTCAGAAACATTTAGATAAAGAGTAAGAGTATGAGAAAACTAAAACATCTAAAAACATTAAATTGAACAAGTTCAAAGTACCGGCAGATAGTTATATTAACATTTTGGAAAAAATCCAATTTTTTTTGGAAGTTAAATTAAAAAATTCAATAATTAGAATTGATATTTTTTTATTCAGAATTAAAAAGTCGACACTATTCGCATATCGACAGATCGATAAAACATGTGTTGAACATTTCCAATTTTAAGTTCTATTTTTAATTGCAATATTTATTCTGTTTGGTACATCATTTATTATGTTTTCAGCAAATAAATAAATTATTTTACTCTACGGCCCGATTTTTAAATTCTTAGTTTATTCCCTAGATAACTAACTGAAGTATAAAATTAACCGGCTGTTTATCAAGCGAATAGATATTTCAAATTTTTCAATAGTCTTTTATCCAAAGAATAGCTATCTATCGGTTGTATAAGTACTTTTATCGCTAACTTCACACTGATTATCCACAAGCGAGATGCACTTATACTATCATTGCAATGTTAGAATGAAACAAGACAAAAGCTGATGCTTGACAAATTGACATTGACGTAAGAAAATTAACCTCAACTTTTTTTGCTGTCTAAAGTTGTTGCAAAGAGTATGTTTGCTTTGTGTTTTTTAAGGCAAAATCTTTTCCAAAACTCCTTTTCATCCCATGTACTAAAATGATTAGGTCTCTCTTTTACAACTCGATCTTTTCTATTGAGCTCAGCGTTTGTATAGTTAAGTAACTACCTTTGCTCCAAAATCGTTGCGTCGGGTCGTACCAAACAAAATGAAAAAAAAACTGAAATGACACACAACCTCAAAATGTCAAAGAAAACGCATAGATAAAATCCTATCCAGCCCGTCAAGAAGCAGATAACTTTTCTCCTGAGTTAGCGGCTTCATTCAACAGATAAAATCTATCTGACCATTGAAATGTTGAAAATCTTGTTAATCTTCGAATAAACTTTATTCTACAGATAAATTTCACTAACTGAGGATTGAAAAATTGGCCCTAAGAATCAATTGCACAGATCTTAGCGTAATTAAATTAGTAAACAAGTAACTTAGAACTTTGATGAACTTCTTAATAGGAAAAACATCTGATAATTGGGATTTTTTAACACATTAAGAATAATTTGCGAGATATTATTACTTGTGAGACTCTTAATGTGGCGTTAAAACAAACAAATTTTATTTTTTGTATCCTCAACAGTTGCTGTTATTAATACCTTTTGAAACTCCAACAAATTACAGACGCATGCTCATAAATAGCTAAACAATTTTCTCGAAAGTTTATCCGCACATACTTCAAACGTACTGCCAGCAAAAGTTAATGCTACCGTGAATTTTCTGCACATAATACCAGTACATCCCATTGTCCGTTTGCGCAGGTCAGCGCGTGAGTCGTGGTATGTCCATCCGTCGGTTAATGTTGCTGCAATTGTTTTATATTTTTGTACCGAAGGACTCAACCAAAACAAAAACGACTAAGTCCACGAACCTTCTGCTTGAAATTGAGTTTTATTTGTGAAGGTATAGAGTCAGTTTTGTTTGGCATGGTAACATTTTATGAGATTTGAAATGTATGTAAGTATACGCGGATTCATTGCTAGGTCGCCGTGGGCGGTGCGGGCTGGACATGTAATATGTATTGTGCTGTGTGAGGGTATATTCAGAGAAATCCTAGATGTAACTAGCGGTATGGCTCACCTACGTCATAATTCAACTCAATATCTTACTTCGAACACATAAAGTTGGGAATGTTTGGTGTTATTGTGTGAGTTAACGGTTAAGTTAAGAACTTTGGTAAATTGTAGTTGTTTAGGGGATCATAAAATCTAATACTATTCAAGAAAGACTAATTAAGGCTAGGTATAAGTTTTCTTAGTGCCCGTAAAAGTGTAATAACAGTGAACAAAGCTGTGAAACTTTAAGTAAGTTATTTTCATGATATAAGTAGGCTAACTGACCCGTTCATTTGGTAGGTATGTAGTAAGTAATCATGGCGCAAATCGTAGGTTTGCATTACACAGGATTTTTTTATATAGCACACTAATTTTATAGGTAAGAAACATGCAACTTCAAGTAATGTGTTACTTTTACAAAAAATAGAAAAGAGTTTTTGATGTACTTTAATGTCCTGATATTAATTTCAAACTACTTCTACAATTAACTTTTTTGAAATGTTTGAAATGCATTGCTTCTTAGCTATAAGACCACCTAAATTGATCGAGCTTAGACTATATACCTAAATACGGCTGTAATGTTTTTTCATCTAAGGATAGAAACTAGAAAAAATGGACTGGGCTTCAAGCGGGACTCTTACCAGTTAACGTACTTGGGCGTGAAAATTACCTACCAGCTGCCGGGACATGGAAGTCCCATTTGACAGTTGATTGTCAACAGCCGCGTAGAGCATTTGTTCGCGGATCTTGCGGTTCCACTGACGAGATGACGTACTGTAGGTACTGACTACTGACATCTATATATCGAAAGAGTAGCCCCGGCATATTATGCCTGACACATGACAGTACGCATTTAGGATTAAGAAAATAGAATTTTTTCTATGGATTGGAATTATCTGTTACGTTAGTTACTTGGCGCTGTAACACGGTTTCTCGCCTCGGAATCCGTAGTGCCCCGGGTTTTATAACGATATCCTCGTTGCTGGCCAGCAATACAGGAGCCGGAGCGCCGGGATTCGTCACACAATATTTAGGAGTAGATGTAGTTGTGGAATAGTTAATAAAAGATCAGCCAATCCAGTGACTTATTTATTAGATAGGGTAAAAGTATAGATAGGAAAGAAGAACTGTAACAAAATAACAATAAATGAATACAAAGAGTCCTAGGTAATAGATTATCTAATAGTAATAGGTAAGTAAATAGGTATGATATGCTTACCCCGATACACGGGATCCTGTTACTTATAACTGTTTTAACTGTTTACAATAATTGGTTATTTAAAGTATTTAAAAATACACCATCACGTAAGTTATACTCGAACTGGTAATCTGGTAAAATGCTCGCAAACTGTTCAAAAACAGACTGACTGAATCAAAAAAGCTGCGCATGCAATGCGAAACAAAAATCGAATTGAATCAAATTTTGAAAAACAAGTACAAAATACTTTTAATGGCCAACAGTTAAACCATGAAGTTTCCAGCGATCGTGGAGGTTGTAACGTCCACGAGACTGAAGGGAAACGGCATCGTTACAGTTTGATTCCCGGTCGGGTCAATTCAGGAAACGATATTTTCTAAATTGACTCGGGTCTGGGTGTGCTCGGAGATGCCCCTGGCTTAATTCCTTGTCTGGCACCTCGTATTACAGGGATATTTATCCCTACTTCGAGACCATGACAAGAGGTGTGTTGCCTGGCGCGTATTTATTTATTAAGTAATCTGTGCTCAAACCCCCGCATTCTGCAATCGGGGCGGCTGCTCTTCTGAACTACTGGGGCCGTTAACGGAGCTAGCGAATTTTTCTAGCATATTTTGCGTTGTAAGCCAATGTTGTTTTATCAATGTTACAAGGAGGTTGCCCGAAAGAAATATTTTGGAATGTTTTTTTATTGGAACCTAGTCTAAAATATATTTATATTATCTTCTGATTTTTGTCTTCACAACATACACGAAAGATATACTTGTGTTATTTATAAACGTTGTCGAAATATTTGTTTCAGAAGGCTGCTACGTAATATCACCGTGCCCACTGGCAATCTCTCATCTATAATATTTATACATCTATGATATGAGAAAATCTCAGCGAGACGGCCCTCTGAGGAAATGAATAATAAAATAAAAGTAATATACAATTTGTTGGTGTTATATCGTTTTGTAAACAAGTGGGAACACACAAAAATATTGTAAGGGTTAACCGTAAAAACTTGAAATTGGATTAACTTAGGTTCAATTATCACTTAGGACAAACATTCATTGAACAGTAGTAAATTTGTTTTGTGTAATTTAAAAAAAATATGTAGGTATGTATTTCTTCAGTATGTTATTCATAAAATGCGTAGAACAGTGCATAAACTCAAGTAGATTAAACATTAATAAAAAAAAATAAAAGACACTATAAAAACGGTTTGTACCAATCGTTTTTAAATAATCTACTCGTAGTGATCTCATGTTCGAAGATAATTTGCATCATAGACAATGTATTCCACAGCTGAACATTGTATGCAGCATAGCAAATACGAAACAATTATTACGGTATATCTTGTAACAAAATGGCTATTTATTAGTTAACCCTGCGGCGTCCATCGTGAACCCGTCAGCGCCGGCGCCGGCCCGTTCCGATAACAACGAGCTAATGCCATTGAAACGACAAGCGTTGTCGCCGAGTTTGGACTGACGGTTGGCCGGGTCAGTCCGACCGACGTCTGTGTGATTCGCTAAACTTAGGTTGGCTATTAATGGGTTAAACGTTCGATGTGAACGAGAGAATTTGAATGAGAAATTATACGTTACGACATATGGTTTACTTATAGAGAAGTGTAAATAGAGAGTGTTCACATGATGTGTGTGTTATATACAAATATTTAAAGTCTAAAATTTAAGATAAGATTTCCAGAGTGGCTGATTGTAAGCATTAAATCCTGCGATCTGGATAAGATCATTTATCCTAGCGTGTGGGTGGCAAAAGCTGCGTTTTGCATCAAATAGTCTCTATTTCCGAACTACAAAGTCCGTGTGAGATATCGACGTTGTTAAATATAAGAAAAAAAATTGCTTATTATGCTTCTCCAAGCTTCTCTTTCGCAATACTTTTAGCAAACGAAATACTTGAAAATACTGAGACTATCTTAGAAATTACTAGAGTTGTACCTAACTGAAATTGAACTGCAATATAGTAAGACCCATATTAAAAATGTTTATTATACACCTGTCAACATATTTCACTCTTCGTGAGACAAGTTTATAAGTATATAAGCTTTGTTCGTCCTTACACAATCAATTAGATCCTACATCAGCTTCTCTCTAACTTTCCCACGCATAGAAACCTAAGATTGAGAAGACTTACTTAATGAATTCTCTGTCCACGTCACTTCACGTTCAGACTTTCAGAGCGTACAGACACGAGCGTTGTAATGTTCCTAATAAACAAACACGAGCCTTATTCTACACTTGTTAGAGTTTGTATTAGGTAAGAGATGGGATGGAATACACAGCCTCGATGTCTCGAATCGGTCGAATGTCCTCTTGCATTTATGGGTGTACTCCCGTGTCATGGCCCTTGTGTACACCGGGACAATGTTTAGGGTCACCACTTTCATTAATTAAATAAATTTATCTTAGACAACTTTACAGACTTACGGCAGTCTAAAACTAACTGGATATGTATGTACTATCATATACCACATCACTCACAACAAATGACTGCCTTGTAAATATTAAAAAAATGTGTACCATAGGTTTTAGAGAGAGACTCATTTCTTTTAATATACCTACACACAAACGTTCACGATATGTTAGTTTCAAACTTTTTTTATCTCTGTGATCAGTTTTCACGTAATAATTTTTGATCTGTTACTAAAAATGTTTTAATTCTTAAAACGCCGATAGGGAAGATTTTACCAATAAGCTACGAGTACCTACATAGCATAAATTTCTGCAAGACGGGTTGATAAAATGTTTTTATTGGGTCGGCAGTGATAGCTTTGATGTAGAATGTAGCCACAGGCCACGGTTCACACATCATTAGGCGTTCCACATGTTATTTTACATTTTACAGTAAGTCTGTGTTGTAGAAAAAAAAACAGGCTGCAGCTATTTTTTTTTTTATAACTCCATACAAAATATTTGTCCTCATAAACTTTCAGGTGTTTACAACAATTTAGAAGCCCAATTGCAATAAAATTCTCTAATAATAGGTCAAACCTAACAGTGACATACGTCACGTCACATGCAGTGCATATGCGGTCACGTTAGGGTTAAGCCGACAGAATGGAAGCAATGAATGGCGTGTAGGCACAGTCTGAAGTAACTTTAAAAAAAAAAAGAATAAATCAACCCTGACAACAGGAGTTTACAAAATATAGCAAAAGGTAGGCCTTTAGGAATTGAGAACGCATATATTTTTATGTTGAGCACGCATAGTTGTGGTTGCGCTAGTTAAAATGAAATGCTCGGAAATGAAAAGCTTATTATAGTACCCAGTAAACCCTAGATTTAGATTCCTAATTTTATTGAATTACTTAACGGAGAGTTTAATATTTTTTAATATACATTCTTATTATATAAGCTACTCGTATTTTTGAGACCAGTACGTCTACCACGAGTTGCCACTTTAAATTTACATTATCGCTCGCGTAAAATTTTGTATTGAGATTTGACATAACATGCCGCAAACGATAATGTAGATTTAAAGTGGCAACTCGTGGTATACGTACCGATTAAGATACCGTAATATAATACCCCAGTTAAATCTTAGTATATTACACCACAATCACTGTCTAATTTCCGTAATCCAAGTTAACAATGCTTCAAGTTGCAATTCCTGACCGTGTGTAACTGCACATAACTAGCTCGTACCGTCGGGATTGCGTGAACGCAACAAAGCGGGTCCCGAACGAGCTCTGGGAACCAATCCGGCGCAATAAGGAAATCGTTCCTGGACGGCACGAAAATCTCCGCGCCGTGAGCTGTGGAGGGTTAAACGATAGAACAGGGAACGTATTTGACAATGTGGTTTTTGTGCCTCACTTAAATAGTTTTAGTTATTTCGCATTCACAGTGCTATTATTTTTAACTAAAGATAGAAATACTATAAAAAATAACTAGTCAAAGAATCAGGTTGGCGGGAAGCAAAACTATTCTTTCGGATGTTCAAAGATTTCCATCATCACTTTGGACTTGATTAATTTTGGGAGTATATAATTTTGATTGTTATATCTGAACCAAACAGTTAGCGCACAGAATTCTTCATTTTGTGATTCGTTTGAAGAAAGCAAGGGCGCAAGAACACATTTTTTTAAAGGCAAGTGAACAAATGTAGTATTTGCACAAGACTCAGAAAAAATGCGCGTGCTGTTCCTAATTTGCATTTTCATTACGTTTTTCTTGAACATGGTAACTTATAAGTTCATTCACGCATAAATCAAAGAAAATCGCTGTTATTGCTTCCGCGTCCTTGCCTGAGATTTCTTACAAAGGTTGGTGTACCTATGTGAATTAAGTACGATTTACACGGCGCGAGTCAATAACGAAAAAATATAATATTGGTCTTGTAAAGTTCATTTATAAAAAAGCTTAGGTACTTACCGGTAAGCTTATATTATAGTATAAGCTTCTTGCCGAGGTCGTCTCAAAAGTTTATAGCATGGAGTTCAAAAATTCTTGTCTTTAAATGCCTTATTACTCTTTTCTGAATTGACTCGGGTCTGGGTGTACTGGGAGACGCCCCTAGCTTAATTCCTTGTCTGGCACCTCGTGACACAAGGATATTTATCCTCACTTCGAGACCATGACAAGTGGTGTGTTTCGGGCTAGAATAAATACTCTCAGGAGAAAAAACAGCTGTAAAAGTAATGGCTTAGGTATGTAATCATCCGACATCGCTCGAAGGATTGCATCGCTGAAGTGGCAGTGGGCGGGACACATAGCGCGGAGAACCGATGGCCGTTGGGGCGGAAAGGTTCTCGAATGGCGACCGCGTACCGGACGACGTTCCGTGGGCAGGCCCTCTACAAGGTGGACCGACAATCTGGTCAAGGTCGCGGGAAGCCGCTGGATGCGGACAGCGCAGGACCGATCGTTGTGGAGATCCTTGGGGGAGGCCTATGCCCAGCAGTGGGCGTCGTTCGGCTGAAATGATGAGGTATGTAATGTCTAACAGTTCTTAGCAAATGCAGGTTGGTGATGGTTGGAAACGGGAACCCCTGGATTTTCCGCCATACCTTCAATGATTTCGGGAGTTAAATCAGCAGTGCACTTTTATTATCGAAATTGGCAATCGCAGGCAAAAGTAACATTGAAATGGGTTTCACTGTGTGCTATGTGATTTATGATTCTTTTTCACATACATACTTGATTTCAGGAACCTACAAACAATTAGGCGCACAGGCTCCGCTAGCTGAGCCACGTAGAGCGGATGCAGGAGGATCGGGCAGTGAAGCGCGCGTACCTTGGAGTGCCCCGTGGGTGACAGAAGGTCGGGCGCCCCATTAAGTACCACTGGAAGGATATGGCCATGAAGGATTAGTCCGAGAGAAGCTGCGCACGACCGGCAGCAGTGGCGTCATCTTCAGGTCGCTGAGCCAGCGGAAGTAAGTACAAACAATTTTCTCTTCTGAAGCCGTCTTTGCTCAAGTTCAAATGGCTTCAAGCACACCTCAATACCATTAGGCAATTTTATAAGCGTTTCGAAATGGCTAATTATTACCAGGTTATTTACCAGTGCAATGATTGACCTCTTGCCGACCAGACAGTGAAGTATAATTCACGAGGTTGTCGCGACAAATGAACGTCGACAGGCCGCACCGACGCGAGGTAGTGACGGTTAGCAGACCAAATGGTGCCCAGGCTTCAGAAGTATTCTGGACTCATCTTTCTTTACAACAGTACCCAACTCACATTGTCTATTGTCCGAGCCTTCCTTAATAAGTGGGGGTATATTTTGTTTACACTTGTTGAGGTTTACACAAACAAGGTGTAGCGTAAGTTTTGTGCCATAAATAACTATACAGTTGCCCGCAGTAAAAAATTAGATACCTATTTCTTCTTGGTAATAATATGGATATGATAGTGTAGAAGGGAAAAGCATTACTCTCGTACTGTTACACTTGCCACGGTTGAAAGTAACGAAAACAAAAAAAAACACATCTGGTTCTGCGACTTAATTAAACGTATTGCCGTGAAATTAATCATTTTGAGGGTAATAATTTAGTATCCCAAAGCAGCATTTTGACATAAAAATCTATTGAATTACGTAATATTCAAGCAACTGTAATACGATTTATGAGAGTACCTGTCGAATGGTATTAATACATCAAAACATTTAAGTAGCGACGTATTTTTAATTGCTTGCAAAGCTTCTTATTAATTTTCCTGTTGCTTCTATTTGGTTAATACAGCAATTAGACAAGTATGATTAACTACCATTTATCATACGAGTAATTTAAATTTGATACCGGATTTTGAAAGTTTGAGTAGCTACCTATAGATAATTTATAAATACTTATTTATTTATTTTTTCTTTTTTGCACAAAAAATAACAAACGACGAACATAACGTCTAAAGGCGTTCTCTACCTGTCAGTCAGTAAATAGTAATGAGGACAATTGTTAGAAAAAGCTATTAACTCAGAGTGAATTGTTGAAGAAGTGTATTTGTAACACACATACCTCTACAACAAATCTTTGAAGTGTTTTGGGAATGATGTTAAAGAACTTTAATTAGGCGATTGTACATACGAGGGGCATGCCAAAAGAAATTAGATACTCAAAATTATTAAATTTATTCTTTATTACAAGTATCGATCTTTTCGCATACGTTTGAACCAATAGGAAAATACCTGTGACCCCTCTTACTTTGACACCTCAGAAATCTCGAAATTATAGGCAGCCAGTGCTTCTTTTTGCTTTCAAACCTTTTCCCCTTCAGTTTTTCTTGAATTTTTGGAAACAGGTAAAAATCACAAGGCACTAGGTCAAGAGAATATGGTGGGTGAGGAAGGATTGACACTTTTTTTTAATTGAAAAAGTCAAGTGTTCTGGCAGGCGTGTGCGGCGCCGCATTGTTGTGGTGCCAGAGAAGGTGCCGGATTCCTGACTTCGGTCGCTTGTCACACCAAGCTGATATTACTGTTGGAGCACAAACTGTCACATACCATTCAGGGTTTACCGTTCTTTGATCCTCTAGCACTACAGTAGCAATATGACCCGTTTTGCAGAAAAACGAGGCAACCATTTGTTTTCCCGATGCTTCGTGCACGGCGACATTTCGTTGGAGTTGGTTCATTTTCAAAACACCATACAGTCGACTGTCGCTTTTTTTCGGGATAATAGTTATATAGCCATGTTTCGTCGCCAGTCCATATACACGTTTATGTATCATACACTTTTTTTTTCTCGCCACCGTCGAATTTATCTATCATGAATAGGCACCAATCCACCCGACGGTCTTCCTGCTCATTGGGAAATTTGTGTGGCACCCATCTCGAACAACGTTTACGGAGGGAAAGGTGGTTGTGAATTATGGTTTGCATTGCTGCTAATTCAATTCCCAGTTCTGGCTCTACATTCGTAATTCGTCGGTTTTCGCGAATAAGTTTTTCGACTGCATGAACTTTTTCTTGTGTGACCGTGGTTGGCGGCCGACCTGTCTTCGCTTCACTTTCGAGACATCCCCGTCCTCTTTTAAATTCAGCA
The DNA here is from genome assembly GCA_947369235.1 of Udea olivalis. Lineage (NCBI taxonomy): Eukaryota > Metazoa > Arthropoda > Insecta > Lepidoptera > Crambidae > Udea > Udea olivalis. The sequence goes on from OX376348.1 coordinate 8,210,278, forward strand.
AACCAATTAAATACTGTTGCTCGTGAACAAGCAGACTCACCAAAAGTAGTAGCCAAAAGTTCATAACATTCTTGAGGCTTTAAACATTTTTATAGTCATAATAAATCATAGCGCAAAAATCACGTCGACTGAGCTTCATTGCTGCAAGCGAATTCCCGCCAGATTCTTGGAAAAATGATGCTCATTTAAATAAAAATAAAATAAATTATGTGTTCTATTATCAAATATATGTGTTATATGCGTCTATTAATGACGACACGGTTATGATGTGACGACACGGTTGGCGTAGCACGGTTTCTCGCCTTGATTTCCGTAGTGTCCCGGGTTCGATTCCCGGTCGGGTCAATTCAGGAAACGATCTTTCTGAATTTGCTCGCGTCTGAGTGTGCTGAGAGACGCCCCTGGCTTATTTCCTTGTATGGTACCTCGTAACACAGGGATATTAATCCCTACTTCGAGACCATTACAAGAGGTGTGATGTCGGGCGCAAAAAATATATATATATTATATGTGTTCTTTGTCGGAGGCCAAGATCCACTTCGGGTCGCTAAGCCAGCGCAGTAGTAGTATTATCAAATATATCATTAAACAACGAGCCCATAAGATGGTGTATAACTTGCCAGTGTCAATCAAATGAGTAAAGAGTATCTCACTTCTTTTGGCATGCCCCTCGTACCATTACAATATATTTTTATGTGTTTCATGATATTGTGTATAGAATCCTAAGAAGAGTGTTGATCTCCCAAAACTAGGAAGAACGACTTATGCTGGCGACCTTAGCAAGGATCAACTGTTCAACGTGCCTTTCCAGGAACGGAGAAGCTCGAAATAATACCCCTAAATATCAACTGGCCTGTCATACCCTGTCCATCACAGACCTGGCCAAGTTAGGTCAACGGTGACAATCGGCTGTCATCATTAAAAACACGGGCTCTAATATTTTTACACAATTCACAATTACCATTAGCCACATAATCCTAGCTGCTATCACTACCAACCGTATATTTGTGCCAGTCAGCAGATTTCTGACGTCAAAACAAAATACACAGCCTGTAAATACTCTAAATGTACAGACAGACAGATGTCCTGATATTGTTTACGAAAAATTGGCGACCGTAGTCGCCATGTCAATGGGCCGGTAATTGGCGTCTCTGTTGCTGCACTCTCCGAATAAGGCAATATAACACCAGGAATTTGTGACAACTGATCACTGTCCTGCACGACCGGTACAGCTCATAATTAGAACGAAAGATTTAAGGTTTTGGAGAGATTGTATTTCATTTAATTACCTTAAACAACACCACCAAGTCGTCCACCGCTGATTACCATGTCCAGATGTAATGTAGGTTTATTTTATTTAAGTATGTTATTAAATTTACATGTTTCTCCTTTTAAATAGTTTCTGTTGTATTTATGCACATACTTGCCTCTCTTTTAACATTTTTCTCTGCCCGTAGGTTGCCTGGAAAAGATCGCTATTAGCGATAAAGCCAACTAAATTGTGTTTCTGTTTTTGTACAATAAAGAATATATATATATCTACCATCAACATCTTAGTGCCGTGCTGGTGGCGGCACTTTAAAAGAATACTTTCCACAGCCCCATATCTTCCCATGGGTGTCGTAAGAGGCGACTAAGGGTTTCTTCCAGCAGACCATCTGCTCTTCAGGTGGGAGACTTATGTCGGCCGGTTGTTGTTACCACCATGCAGTTGTGTAAAACCCGCCAAGTGATTCTGACCTATCTCGGTCAGGTCGCGTTCCGGGATCAGCACTGCACTAACCGGTGCCAGGGGGACTGTGATCGTGGCAAGTGTTGGACCAGTGGGAGCCCTAGCGGCGGTATTGTGTGTGTAGTGTGTATCGGCCCGCCGGCCAGGGAGACCCGTAGAAACCGTGGTGCCGCTGGCCGCCCGCGGCATAGTACAGGGGCCCAAAAGGGGTTAACCACCTCTGGAGGCTGCCCCACCAGGTCGCGCATAATCTCGGGGTGGCTCGTCGTGCCGGGTGGTGCCCGGTTCCGGTGGGGCCCGGCGACCACACCCGAGGGGGTACGGGGGCCCTTCCGTCCGGCGGACCGGCCTACACTATTCCACGCGATTAATACCAATGCAGGGCACCACGCTTTGTCTTTCATTGCCTCGATCACAGTCGTGCTTTCACGCCCCTCCCATCCTCCAACTTCTATGGCAGTCAGAAGCACAAAAAAACGGCCTACAGCGGCATCCCCATCCCCCACCAACACGCTGTTTGAGGTGGAGTTCGCTAACATCCGCGGACTCCATGCAAACCTCAACGCCGTCCATCAACACCTTGAGACGGCGAGGCCTGCGATGCTCTTTTTGACGGAAACACAGATAGGCCGCCCTGCCGATACGTCATACCTGCACTACCCCGGCTATGTGCTGGAAGAGTCCTTCCAACCTAAAGCCGGTGTATGTCTATTCGTCAGGGCGGACGTCTGCTGTAGCCGTCTCCGCTGCCTAGAAGACCCATCCTTCTCCACTCTCTGGGTGCACGTTGACCTGGGCTCCACAAGCCGGGTCTATGCGTGCATATACCGCTCCCACAAAGGCGACGCCGAGACAACTCGACTCTTCGAGCATCTGAGTCAGGCCGCAGACAACGCTCAGGCGCAGTTCCCAAATGCCGAAATGGTGTTTTTGGGAGACTTCAATGCCCACCATGAGTCCTGGTTAGGCTCATCAAAAACAGACCATGCAGGCCGAACTGCCCATGCGTTTGCTCTCACGCCAGACCTGACGCAACTGGTACACCAGCCCACCCGGGTACCAGATATTGTCGGTCATACTCCCTCTTTATTGGGCCTTCTGCTGACGAGTCACCCAGCCGGGTATAAAGTGTCGGTTGGTGCCCCATTGGGCTCCTCCGATCACTGTCTGGTTGGCGCTACAGTGCCTTGTGCAGCTCCCCCACAACCTGTGGAGGTGACGCGGCGGTTATGGCACTACTCGTCGGCAGATTGGGACGGATTGCGAGAGTATTTTGCCTCCGTCCCTTGGCGGCAGTGCTGCTTTGGAGAAAGGGATGCTTCAGAGAGTGCATCTGCTATCGCTGACGAGATCAGTACCGGAATGGAATACTACATTCCTTTTACTGATGTCGTCAGTGCTAGCAAAACTGGTCCCTGGTTCAATCGCGAGTGTGCCGCAGCTGTTGAATAAAAACAGGCGGCGTACCGTGCTTGGTCTAGGGCCCAGGCACTCAATGATCATTCAAACCTTGCCTCCCTGAAAGCAGCCTTTAATAAAGCCACCAAGGCCACGAAGAGGGCTTACATTAGAGCAGACGCCCAGCGGATTGCACGTGTTGGCCAAGAACTCATCACGCACCCTACGGGTAGCCGCTCCTACTGGCGACTGGCTAAACACGTGCAATCTAACTTCTGCGTGCCTTCGCTGCCCCCACTGAGATTCCCTGATGGATCGTTGGCTCATCAGCCGCAAGAGAAAGCCGATTTACTGGCTAACCTCTTTGCCGCAAACTCTTGCATCGATGACTGCGGTGCTGCGCCGCCTGATATTCCACATTGCGGCTCCACAATGCCTGATATTCGTATCAGGCAATGTGATGTTCGTGCCGAACTGCAGTCACTCGATGTCAGGAAAGCCAGTGGCCCTGATGGAATTCCAGCTGTGGTGCTGAAGAAATGTGCAGCGGAGTTGTCTCCAGTGCTCACTAGCCTGTATCGCCTCTCCTACAATTCGGGTCTTGTGCCGCTGTCTTGGAGGGAGGCGAACGTTCAACCAGTTCCCAAAAAAGGGGACCGGTCTGACCCTGCCAATTACCGTCCAATAGCCGTAACCTCAGTTTTAGCTAAAGTGTTTGAGCGGATCATAAACACGCAGCTCATCCGCTACCTAGAGGATCACTCTCTCATTCACAGCCGTCAGTACGGCTTCCGACCAAAACGGTCTACGGGTGATCTTCTAGCGTACGTAACACACATCTGGGGGGAGGCTATGGACAAGCATGGGGAATCTTTGGCCGTCAGCCTTGACATTGCCAAAGCTTTCGACCGTGTATGGCATCGTTCGCTTCTTTCCAAGCTTCCGGCATATGGTCTGCCACCTCGCCTATGCGACTGGGTCACCGGATTTCTGGAGGGACGTAGAATTCGTGTCCTTTGCGATGGTCAAAAATCACGCTTTCTCCAGATTAATGCCGGAGTGCCGCAGGGCTCCGTCTTGTTGCCGACGTTGTTTCTTCTGCATATCAATGACATGTTATCTCTTGGTAATATTCATTGCTATGCGGATGATAGCACGGTCCACGCGCGATATTTCGAGCGCCCTGGGGCAAAGCAGACTGACATCGAGGAAAAGAGGCGAAGTCTTGTTGTTGAGCTTGACGGAGTGTTGGACCGCATTTCAGAATGGGGTTCCATGCAATCTTGTCGAGTTCAATGCCAAGAAAACGCAGGTGTGTGCATTCACAGCAAAGGCGTCGCCTTTCCTTTCCCATCCCACTCTTCAGAGCTCCCCACTACCGATTAAGGATAGCCTAAACATCCTTGGCATGGATGTTCGTAGCAACCTAAACCAGCGGGACTACATTGAGAGCGTCATTAGAACTGCATCCCGTAAACTCGGAGTCCTGAACAGAGTGAGACGATTCTTCACGCCTGAGCAGCTCTGTCTCTTGTATAATACACAAGTTCGCTCGTGTGTGGAATACTGCTCTCATCTCTGGGATGGTTCCGCTAAGTACCTACTCGAAGCTCTTGACAGGTTGCAGCGGCGTGCTATCCGTATTATTGGTAACCCAGAGGCAACTTTGACCCTTGAGCCTCTCCAATTGCGTAGAGACATTGCCAGGCTAAGTGTTCTCTATCGCTTCTACAATGGGGAATGCTCTGACGAGTTATTCCAGCTTATCCCACCCTCACCTTTCCACTCCCGTACCACGCGTGCTGGACTTCGGCGTCACCCACACACAATTCAACATTTGTTGGCCCGAACTAAAAGGTTCGGTGACTCGTTTCTTTGTCGTACCATCCAGACGTGGAACGCTCTTCCAGCACATGTGTTTCCTTCCTCTTATAGTCCCGGGTTCTTCAAGCGGGGCGTGAAAAGGCATTTCTGCAGGCCTTCAAGGTGAGGATGGCCAGCCCAGTGATTCGTTTGAATGACTGGGCTTGTCAACCTCATATCTGGACCTCACGACCGCTTTCCATCAGGTGGAGTGAGGTCATCTTGACGGGCAATATAAAGAAAAAAAAAAACAACATTTACACCAACTCATAAGTCGTTCACTGCTGAATATTGGTCTCCTCCATAGATTTCCGGAGAGGTTAGTTGCAGAACTGTCACCTTTTTCATAAAAAAGAAAATATGATATTCTTCTGCTGCAGCTGGACAAATGCTTCCGCCATAGAAAACGCGTCATCGCTAAAAGAAGATGGGTTTTCTTTGAATAAAATATGGAGGTGGGTTAGTTGTTAGTTTTTTCTTGTATTAAAAAAAACACTCCATTCAATAAAGGTATTAGCTCCGGAATCGGACGGTATTTAGTAAATCAGGATGCAGATAACCTAAGTGAATAGAAATGATGTCGCGCAACCTATTTCGCAGAGAGTCTTCAGTGCATTTGATGGCGAAAGCAATTGACAATTTATATGGACGCAATGTACAAACAGCCTAACCACTAATTCCGCTGAAAATAGGGTATACCTATGCTGAGCACTAAAATTATTACGATGAATTTAGTTATTAGTATAGTATTCAAAATGTATTTAGTTTTTTTCTACTATGATAAATGATAGCCGCGAAGCAATAAACACGTTGAACTAACAAAGTTATTAAAATCCTTCAAACGCGACGTTCTAATGTCATAGCAACTTTCACAAAGCTTGTACCAAACCTGGCAGGTAATTATGTTCTGTCAATTAAGATCTCCGTTGCACTCGACTACGTTCATAATTCTCTTACATAGCTAGCAAATTAGGGGCCAACTATCATGTAGACTTCCCAAGAATTGAATTAGTAACTATGCTGCACAATTTTGAAGTCTAGACAGTGTAGTTGAGAAACAATTAGCTGAGTGTTTAAACTAAGTATATTGTTTTATTCAATACATCTTCTACGCTACCTATCGTTAAATAAATTTTAAATGCAACCTATTTTTAAACTAAAGATAGAATACTGATTTCATCAAGTTATATAAGTATTTATTTCGATAGGGATGTTTAGTTGATGCAATTACTTGTTAATGAGTCTAGCACCTAGCTAACATCAGTGCAGAAACTATATAAAGGATCACTGATCCAACTAATAATATAGCACTTAAGATTAGAAACTGTTTAGTAGAATAACCGATATTTTATTGCAAAAAAAAGAATCTAGTAAGCAATTAAAATAAAGTGAAATCTCCCCTTTGAGTGGTAACTCACTCTTCCGTTGCCATTATTTTAAACCCTCTCACGCGTTTTAATTTAAAAAAATGACATTATGACATAATGCAAAATAACCCTGATTTAGATGTCATCAATTCGCTGAACTTACTTCATAGGCTTACCCCTATACAGGGTGTCCAAGAAATAGTGCGAAATACTGCAGGGAGGGATGGTTGGGATCAATACCTTCCAAAATAAAAATCAATACGTACAGCGAAATTTTACGGTTTTAAAGTTATACAAAATTTTCCGTAATATCGAAAAATCTCTACCTTGAAACAGATTTTTTAGCTTATCTCAATGAAACATTGCTTTTCCAGTAATGTGAATAGTTACCTACTCTACTCATTGATAAGTCTTTTTTCTTTGTTTGTTTTCAAGAATAACAAATGTTTGTAGAAATTTTCGCAGAATGATTTTCTTATCACTTAACTTTAACCTACAGTGGTGGGGAAAAAATGTAAGTGAGAGTGCCGAGCGTGTATTAGGGCACAAGGGAAGCAATTCGAACATACGTTGTGATTGTTTTGAAATATTTTTTGTAAAAGTTTAGTCTCTGTTTTTTTTTACTATCACCTTATCCCTCGAGGTTTAAATTACAGGCCATTTTTGCATTTTATTGACGCATTTTACTTGTTACAACTTGTTTTATAACAATTTGCGTAAAAAAGCAGCTATTACTTACTCTCATAATGGTTTTAGTCAAAATTACGTTAGTTACATTTTCAACAAAACTAGCTCCTCTGGGACTAGAATACCATTTTGTTCTTTTAATAAAAACGCACTAGTGTTGTATCTTTCCAATATCACCGTTAAACAAGCTATTTTTTAAACATATTGTACAAAACTATCACGTACATTTTTTTTCACCGCTGTAGGTTAAATTTAAGTGGCAAGAAAATCATTCTGCGTAATTTTCAACCAACATTTTTTATTCTTGAAAACATTCTTATTTTTGATAGAAAAAAGACTTATCAATGAGTAGAGTAAAAATACTGAAAGAGGAATTTTTCATTGAGATAAGTTAAAACATCTGTTTCAAGGTAGAGATTTTACGATTCTTCGGGAAATTTTGGATAACTTTAAAACCATAAATTTTTTACAAATTTCGCTGAACATATATTGAGTTATTTTGGTAGGTATTGATTCCAGCTATCACCTCCTACTGTATGTCGTACTGTTTCTTGGACACCCGATCAAGATCGATTAGCATAATGTTGTAAGACCCACCCAAACCTCAGTTATTTGTTATCTAGCGATTCAATTCCTCTACATGGAAATGGAACAACAAAGTCGGTGCGCTAGAAACGACATCAACTTAATGTTCTACTCAACTAAGCCACACTTAATCAGCGAGCTGACTTATTATGAACTGTTGCAAGCGTCACGATGAGTCACTCCGTGATCATGGCGCTTGCAGCGGAAACTCATCATAAAGATGGCAAAGTATAACAATACCATTTCGAACTATTCTAACGTTAATGACCATGACAGTTAAAAAAATATATAGTTCAAGTATTTATAGTTATCGCAAGATTTCAGTCGTAGTAGCCTAAAAAGGCGGCTTTATAACATCTGGCGGTAAGGTTTATCACTGACCTTACATTCACCTCTCCAACAATCCGCACTGAGCCCGCATGTTGGAGTATGGTTCGTACCACCTCATAGTTAAGGTGAGGCCTGTGCCCAGCAGTGGGACGTATATAAGACTGTATGTGATTTGATTTGATTTGATTTATAGTTATTCCTTTAAACCACACCTGCTGGCTCAAACTACTAACTTATATTCATACTAATTTATTGGTGTAGTTAGTAGGTAGTTGGAATTGGACAGGGATATGATTTTTACTGTAACTTTATATTTAATATTTCCACAAATAAAAACTAAAGGTATGTTAAGATAACATTAATAGTAAGTATAACAGTGTTAAGTTTTTCATTAATCGTGCGATACGATGTTATCATAATTTTAGTTGTTTCTAAAACAAAGTATTCAACAAAAAAATGCAGTGCCTCTACGAGGTTCATGTTGAGAACTGTCTTTCTATATTTAAGATCTTTTGTAACTACATGGAGCAATAAATGATATGACTATGACCATCACTATTTATTTTTGCCACTTAATGGAACGCGCCCATGTAAGGAAATGAGGTTGACTAGCACAATAATGCAAAACAACCACATAGCTTTTCATCGGTTTTGCGGGTAATTATGTATGTGTTTTAGATATAAGAAGTGATAAATAAATAATAATGATAATAACTTCAACTTAAAGGCTTGCAAAAATGCCTCTTGAAGACACTGGGACTTTAGGAGGAGGGAAACACATCTACTTCTGGATGGTACAAGAAAAAACCTTTTCGTGCGGTCTGATAGTCGTTGAATCCGTTAAGGTAAGCGAACCTTGAGATAATTAAATCAAAATCTCAAATCGCGGTATAAATATTCAATTAGGCGGCTATGAATATTTAACCCTTCCAGTAAAAAACGAACGTAATCCAGAAGGATCCGTCTGGTCTCGTCAACCGAATTCAAACCCGCTCTCAAGGAGGATTATCGTGAATTGGGCGGAACGAGCAGCCGTTTTTGTCCCGGGTTACTTAGTGTTAATTTACGTGAAAGGGGTCTATTTTACTAGAATTCTTAAATGTCTTTTATTTTTCACAAAGTGAGCCTACCTTCCGTCTCGCTGCTGAGCAAAGGTCTACGTCATTGAAATCAAGCAATATCTAGATATCAGTGTTGGTTGAATCAATCAATGTGGATTGGTGATCACGACACTGAACTATATTTTTAAAAGTCAGAAACACACTTTTAGTGACCTATATATTCTGTCTTCCATGATCATTGATAAGATGATTGATCATTGATATGATCCTTTGTGTGGTATATAGTGTCGAAATGATATGACGAAATAGCGTCTCGATACTATATTGAAAAACACTCATAAACTACACACAGAAATATTACGGGAATAATTAAATAATTTCCAATTGGCTCTCAGCCAATAGATTTGTGTGCGACATTCCGTGTGCCCGTTACCAAATTGAATGGCATATTCGGCCATAACACTCACAACCCCATTCGGTGTCACCCGCTCTGAAAAGACTGAATGCAACATAATCATTAAAGCAAACTAAATTGATATTAGAACTAAACAATATTAACATAAATTACACCTCGCGCCGTTATATATAATGATATGAATATAAATGAACAGTATCCGAATTTATTGCGACTCTACCACCACTTCGGTGTTATTCCTTACTGAGAAGACCCGGCGAGAAACTCACCAGTTACTCTTTTTTTATTACAACAATTAGCTGGAGCGACAAGAAACTTTTCAACATCCACATTGACAAGTTTCAAGCTTTCCAAAGCATGTCATGTTGGTCTGCAAAGTGTCATAAATGCATTTTATCAGCTTTCGGGAGCCTGCGAATGTTGGCCTAGAACCCGGGTGAAGCCCGCCCTAAAGGGCAAAAAAGACTGATTACCGTATTGAACACACCACTCTGTTCTGACGGCCATGACCGGTGTTCTATTGTAACTTGAACGCAACTCGAATCTGATTGAATCGAGAGCCAATGTCAGAAAACTCCATAAAAACTGTGAGAGTCGTTCAGGCTTCACCGTTTGGGTGACAACACTAATCAAGTATGCAATCGACTGTAGTGTAGTGCACTCGAGCATTCTTGACACTTTGACTGTAAGTAAAGAGAACAAACATTGTTAGAAAGGCGTTAGTAACTTGAGTACCTACATACATGAAACATTAGAGATAAAAAAAAATGTCCAGTTCAAATGGAAATATCGCAATATTTTACCAGGTGGAAGTGCAAAATATAACTACAAATTGAAGTTAGTTAGTAACTCATTTGTTATAAGGTTTTTACCAGAACTTTAATATTATTATTTCTGATGAAAATTATCAAATTTTCCAAGCTAAATGCAATGGCCATGCACCGAAAATTTAATTTCTCACATAATTTTATGTTGATGTGCCAAGATCAAACGTACTAAGGCGGACTACAAAAATGATTTCACGTAATGTCGCTTGTTGAAATAGTACTCACCAGACAGTACTGCTTCGCTGCTCAGCTGTCTGTCGTGTGAAAAAACAACAATCAACACAAATTTCATTTCGCTACTGTACGTGAGCAGAACTAGGTTACAAACAACTTGAGTGTGCTTAAGTACCTGAAAATTAATACCCAATAAGAAAACACTGTAACTCTTTTTTTATAGTTTTTTAGTTTTATAAGCTTTGTTTTTTTTTCATTTCTACTTCATACGGAAGGTGCTGTTCTCATCGGAAGAAACTCAAATATGTCTACCAATACTTAGAAAACCGAAATTAGTTTTGCTAATTTGTAAGTTTGTTAGTGTTCGCATCTGATTACACATTATGAAATAACCATTTCTGAAAGGCAGATCAATGAATTATAAAAAAAAATGAATGATCTTAATGGTTTATATCACTAATTATTTTTAAATTATGACTATCACTCTCTCAAAAAACCCTAAACGCCTTAACTCAATTTATCAGACACTATAAAAAAGTCTTTAAAGCTGAGATATGCTTATCAGACGGCATCCATAAAAAGATAAATTAAAACGTAAAGGCAGCAATAAAGTTGCGCAACTGTTTCTTAAAAAAAGCGTAAACGTCGATTATGATTGTAAAGTGCGCAATAGATGTAATAAATTTTCACTTTGCTTCTAATGTTAGTGAAAATTACTTTATATTGAGATACTAAACCAATTTACGCGGTCGTTACGCAAAGGCGACGCACAGTTAAGGCTGCTTCGAACTTAGAGTACAGAATCATAGATAAAAAAGTAGGTAGTTAAAGTACTGACTGAAATTTAACTAATACATCGTGAAATGTTAGTCACTCAAATAAAATTACTTGCTTATATTTTGTACGTTTAGTGCATTATCAAAATATTCAGGAAAAAATCATCCATATTTAACCATTAATATAAGTGCCAGACAAGACACCAATTTTAATGATCTCGAAATAAGGATAAACGAGTAATATCCACAGGGTAACACAAAGTCGAGACGTTGTTGAAGCACACCCAGACCCGAGTCAATTTTAAAAAGTTCGTTATCTGAATTGACCCGACCGGGAAACACAAATACCTAAAAAAACAAGAAGTGAATCAATGATAACCCATAATGTATTAGTGGAACGGAAAGTGACGGAACGGAACACTTACTGTAAGGGATGACTAGTCAGTCTTTCTAGCGTATTCAGTGACTATCAGAGACCTTTCGGGACCTTTCAGAAGCAGAAGTAGTTAAAATGTCTGTGATTCTTACTTTCTAATACGCGTAATAACTGCATACAAATAAGTTGGTACGGGCATTTTTACGTTTCAGGTGTACCTACTTAAACACAATGTCTCATATAAATTGCGCAAGTGCGTAGGGATAATGATTTTATAATTATTTAAAAAAAGCGATGAATTGCAATTTTAATACTTAAACATCCATTTTTGGCATAGACATACAACCGTTTATATTAACCAACTGCTTCAACTGCTTCACTAATCTTGACCCCGATAGTGAATTTGGCAGAGTCGTTGTTTTGGGGTTTTTTAAGCTAGCATCTCTGTATAATGAGAATCTGCTACTGGAGACAGAAGGTTATTGTTTCTTGGCTGAGAAGACCCAGCAAGAGCTGAGAAGACCCAGCTAGAACATCAGCAATTAAATAAAATTCTTTTGAGCTGGTTTAAGACGCCCATAGTATTTTCAATGGTGCTTTAAAATAATAAAATGCAATTGAAAGCCTAGAGTAGCAAATCTCATCAAATGTCCTTTTTTCGCAATCGGAGGCAATTATGACATCCTCACTTCATTCCTAGTTTTAAAACAATGATCCGAATATATTACATCAATCAGTTCGATCGCAAACACTGTAACTGCAATGTTAAGTAATAATATACCATCACATCCTGCCAACAACGTCATTGGCCATGGGCCATAGGTCGTATACATTTTGGGTTTCATTAAGTGACTGGGTGTAAGTATATGGGTATACCTACTTGCATGTGCTTAGATGTATCACACTTTGTTTTTCAGTCCCTGATTTGAATTTGGGTCAGTCAGCCATGTATGTAGGTAGACGTCCTAGAGATTTGAATAATTTATGTGCCCTCTGATGATACCATACATTTTCACTTTCTTTGCTTAACCATAAGGCGTGGAATCTCCTTGTACAAGACTGAGCTTCCGAGCACTTTTGACCTCTATTACTAATATTATAAAGAGGTGAGCATTTGTGAGTTTGTATGTTTGGGGCAGGTAATCTCCGAAACTACTAAAATTATTTCGAAAATTCTTTCACGGTTAAAAAGCTACTTTATCCCTGATTGCTAAGGCATATATTTGTTTTGAAATTATTAGTTTTCACGTCATACAAATGAAGATCACGCGGGCGAAGCCGCGGGCGGAAAGCCCCTTCAAATTATCCAAATCAAACTCTTCAGCTAGTGTACACAGACCCTTTATTGGAAGCAATTAGGTATCGATTTAACACCGCAGTCGTGATCATCGGCTTTCACTCTCATTGCGCACGCCACGCCCCCTCGCGGATCTAGGCTGTTGCGCAAGCGACATATTGGAGCAGAAATGAAAGCCATGTCTGTACGGTCAACAGATGCAATTATATCCTATTAGTCCCTGTTATGAACAAGCAAAGTCTCTTCCTAATCGAGTAAATAGAAGATTTATTGATATTTTTACATTTATTAGGACAGTTTACACCAAGAGAGTTAAGGACCGTCTGTACCCAAATTAAGTAGAACTTGCACTATGTGTGGATGAATACCACTCAAACACAGAACAAACACAAATATTTTGTCATGTGTGGTAATTGGACCAATGACCTTAAGCGCTGCATAGGAAGGCAAGACTTCTAACGATTGACCTAATGTTCATCAGAATTATACTGCGTCGCTGCATCCTTATATTTTTGTCGGTCGGAATGGTAGATACCTTTTACTCGTGGAGCACGCCGCTTACTATACTACTTTTGCCGTATGATGATATCCCTGACAGTTCATAGTTGTCAATTATAGTGCTGTAACGAATGTAATTTAGTCGAGTTGGCAAAGGAAAAGGAATCAGATTTACTTATTTTTAATTTTTAAATAAATTCTTAATAAACAGATTATGGCTAATCAGTAATAGAATAAAACGCGGTATCTCGAAAATATAAATATAAATAAATAAATATGCACCTGACAACACACCTCTTGTCATGGTCTCGAAGGAGGGATAAATATCCCTTGTGTTACGAGGTACCAGACAAGGAAATAAGCCAGGGGCGTCTCCGAGCACACCCAGACCCGAGCCAATTTAGAAAAGATTGTTTCTTGAATTGACCCGACCGGGAATCGAACCCGGGGCACTGCGGGATTCGAGGCGAGAAACCGTGCTACTGCGCACTACGCCAATCGTGCCGTGAAAATAATTGTTAAAATAAAATTCACACAAGACAGTCGCACTGGTTCTGATGCGAATGACGTGATTACAAATTACAAAATGGTCGCTACGATTAATCGATTTTTTGTCGATTCAGTAGTGTTCATTCCTTGTCTTCATGAAATACGTACTTCCTACAGTACACAAAAACAAGTTTATATACTAATAATAAAGTTATCCTTCTATCTTACCAGATAAACTAAGCCGTTAAACACTCGTAATAATATTCAAATTATGGTGTACATTACGTAATTACTGGAACTGGTATACTGGTAATTATTTTATCCTGCCTATCCCTCGCAGGATTAATTTTGATCTAACTGTACTTTGAAAATATGACAGCAAGTAGTTCTAAGAAAATCCTCTGGATTGGTTTTAGTTAGAATACCTTATTACTTACGCCATACTGCGTTTGGAAAAAACAGTAACACTATTTTTTGGTAACACTACTTTTGAATTTTATTTTGAAATGATGTCGGCAACGTGGCTGCAATAAAATGAATAACCATCACCAAAAAGACATGTTAATTCGCCAAAAAGTTAACAGAAAACTTTACATTGATAACAAGATTCTGAGGTGCCCGTGGCTAAGTGACGGCAGCGGTTCGGCAACGATCCGATGTTAAGCAACGCCAGTCAGGTCTGGTTATGGATGGGTGACCATCCCGACTGAAATTAAGTGATGTGTTTTTCGGGCATCTCCGTGCTTTGGAAGGCACGTTAAACAGTTGGCTGACTTCGCAAGATATCAATCGTAAAGCCTAGTAAGAGGCCTAAAAAGGCGGTTTGATAACATCTGACGGTAAGGTTTATCACTCGCCTTACATTCACCTCTCCAACAATCTGCACTCAGCCCGCGTGTTGGAGTATGGCTCGTACCACCTTATAGTTGAGGTGAGGCCTGTGCCCAGCAGTGGGACGTATAAGGCTGTATTTGATGACAAGATTTTGCTTCCAATTACGACAAATCCAAAACCTACACTTAAAACAACCAAATCAACATCAAATCAAAGGTATCAAAAATAAGTAGTGACAGCTAAGTTGCTGTTGCTGGTAACTCAACTGTATCATGGAAAGTATCGTTAAAAACGAACGCACCTGTTAATCAAGTTCTAACATGACGTTTATTGGGACATATCAGGGCGTGATCGTCGAGATTACCTCGAATAGTAGTACTACGCGTCCCGTGAGAAGTGTTGTCAGTCGCTTAGTTAACGGCTGTCCTAAAATAGTTTGTTCGATTTTTTGTCAGACTATTTTCTCTTTTGGCTTTCTCTAGTGGGCGTAGCCTATTTCTGAACTGCTTTTTAGTAAAATTCGCAGATTTGTTTTTAATTACTTATGACACACAAATGCTCTCTAGGAAGTTCTTTCTGGTTTTTATGGAAACCTTTGGATCTTGATTCGGAAATTCTTAAGTGCAGCTTAGACTCGACCGATTTTTGTCAAAAGCCAAATTGAACGACGGAAATTAGTGCGAAAGGACCGACGGACGGGCGGACTGCGGTATCGTTATATATGAGCAGTCAACCTTCCTGGCGCTTTCCGCAAAATTCTTTGAAATATTTATTTTTTATGTAGTGGCTATCAGGTATTGAGGATCAGACAAGAAAACAGACAAGTAATGACAAAACACGCGTTGCTTTAAATCATTTTACAAAGAAACTTTGTAATGTGATAAAGGGTATAATTCTAACATAACATACTATATTTCTAAACAATAGTTTAGTAGGAGTGTAGATTAGCAGTATGCAAGTTCACTGTTGCTTAGGAAGACCCTATTTCTGATTTAGATGTTATCTAATATTTTTATATTAACTTAACAAAGTGTGTGGGTACCATTATTGTTTATAACAGACACAAAAATGCAACTGCGCTGTTGGCACAATGGCATCGATCTGCCTTTAACACCGGAGGTCGTGGGTTTGATCCCCACTCCTATGAGAACATTCATGTGACGAACATTTGTGTTTGTTGTGTGTCTAGGTCTTATTTAGGAATATTTAACTATGTTTATCAGTCTCTGGCACCCATAGTACAAACTCTGCTTAGTTTGAGGTCAAATGATCATGATGTGATTTGTCCCGGATATTAATTTTATTTATTAAGAAGTTTTTTTGCCCCATCGTATTAGTTAAATTATCTCGCAACATACGCAGGCCATCATGACTAATCGCTTACATGAAAGCTCCTGGATAAGAATAAATTACAGCTGCGCAAATACAAAGCCAACTTCCCGCACAAAGTCTACTTCGCCTCGTATTTACATTTCAAGTTCTTAATAGCAAATACACCCGATTTAATTACAACCACTCTGCTGAAAGGACCTCAATCGTTCGGGTCAATTTAACCACTTAGTCGCGAAACGGACTCAAACAATAGTTGGCCGACAAACAACACTCGAGAGTGATTGATGGTTCGTGATGTCACCGCGAAATGTTTTTCGTAGCCATCCTTTGATTTATGAAAATGTTTATCATCCATATTACGACTTTAGGTTTCCAAAGTGACTGGAACCAACGAAATTATGTGACCTTTTTCAGTAAGTTTACCACGAGTTGCTACTTTAAATTTACGTTATCGTTCGCGTAAGAAATTGGGATTTGACATTATCATATCGTGTCATGTCAAATCCCAATACATTTTTTTACGCGAACGTTGACGTAAATTTAAAGTGACAACTCGTGGTAGACTTTCAGGTCGTCCGTCCATCTAGCGGCTAGGCCTCCCTTGCAGTGTTTTAATGACTGCCCTTGTTCAAACAAAATACAATGATAAATATAGAAACAGAACTCGTACAATCGTACCTAATTTAAAAATAATAGATATGCAAAACTCATAACAATTCCTGTTAGTTTCCTTAGACGGTTTTGATCAAAGTTACTCGTAGAGTCAACCATGGCTTTGTTGTATGTTATGTTCAATTGACCCGTTTTCTATGAGCTATGGCTCGAGATTTTTATTTCTTTCCTCTTTTCTAAAGTTCGTCAATCATTTTATTTTCACTTGGGCACAATGGAGTTAGAGCCATAAGTGATTGATGAATTATTTTATTGCAATAACTATGCAGATCCATTATTCAAACTACATTCACACTTAGCAAGTCTGGCATTTTTCCCGACTTACTCTTCAACTTACTTTTACTCTTGAACGTACATAAAATCTCTAAATAACGAGCTTGGAATCCAGAACCAAGGATTTAAATTTTAACCTTAAAATTTAATTACTGACTAACTCCTAATTGCAAAAAACGTGTTGAAGAGAGTTAACAGTAAGACTCTTGCAGTTTCTTCTCAGAACCGAAACGACCATCCAACACTGTTATTTATACCTGGTGTTTATTTAAATTGTAAAGAAAATGATACGACATATGTGGTTAGTGATGTGAACACCATCTGAGTGAAGACTAAATTATTTCCAGCATTTATGATATTGTGTATAAAAACCTTGATCTACGTCACCTACGGAGCAGTGAGTATGCCATATGTTTTTTTTTCTTTACTGTTTTTATGATTACCCGGTGAGTTCATACGAGCTTTGCTTGGCCGTTAAACCGGCCGCTTAGATTCCAATGCCGTGGGGATATCGGGATAAAAAAACTTAATGGTGTTTTTTTTCACAGTTAACTTCTTAGTGATTTCGGTTTCTAATAATCCAATAATTTTTAAAAGGTTCTGTCGTTTTAGAGTATTTGAGAACTTTTTTTAATTATTTATATTAATTTATGTCTTTCAACAAAAGCTTGTAAAAGCCTTCGCTCAATATCGCCCTGTCATGTGCCATATTACATATTTATTCACTGAACTCCTGTGAATAACATCCTTTCGCTGAAAAAACATACTAACCAAAAAGCGAAACCATTTTACTACTTCATTATTTGCATTTAAATTACTCTATCTAAACCAACCTAAACCTACCTATACCTAGCCTACCTATGTAGGTTAGGTTAAGTAGGTTTAATAGACAGACATGTTCCATCATAGATCGCATCGTTACTTACTACTAGGTGCGATTGCGTTCAAATCTAGTCAAGTTCAAGTCCTGACTGTATATTCAAGTATATATGTAAAAAAATGTAACGGATAATTGTTGGTTATCTAGTCAGACTCTTGTTTTTTGTGTTGTTATTTCAGTTTGTGGTTTTGCGATTTGCTTCCTATACTAATCGTAAAAACATTGCTTGTTGCCAATTTTTTTTTCCGTAAGTAGCTTCATCGATGAAGCTACTTTTACTGGAGGGAGTCAATGTATATTTTTAAAGGCCCCAACAAAGAGCTTGTAAAAATAGCGAGCTGTGTCCTTCGCTCAATATCCGCCCTGACATGTGCCATATTACATATTTACTGAGCTCCTGTGTGGCTCGGGCACGTTCGCCACTATAAACCATTGCATTTAGACAGGGCTGTCAAAATGTTATAAGTAATAAAATTTTATTGGAAAGTACCAAAATAAATCACAGAGACTTTTTGTAGCTTCAGTAATTCCGATAGAATAGGCGTCCAGCAAGTGTTTCCATAGGATCACAACCACACAAGAAATAAGCATTTTTATTAGTATATAGGAATTTCTAACACGTATGAGTGATTGAACTCAAACTCAAACTCAAATAACTTTATTCAAATAGACTTTCACAGTAAGTACTTATAAATCGTTAAATTTAAAGCAAGATATACTAAATAATAGACATAATGACTATAATAATATAGATATATAAATACACAGTATACAGACATAATGCGACTCTACCACCACGTCGGAGTTGTTTCTTGCTGAGAAGACCCGGCGAGAAACTCAGCAGTTACTCTTTTAAACTTGTTTTGGGTTTACATGAAATGAAATTCATGTGTAGTGATTTCATGGCTAGTATAATCTCTGCGTTGTTTATGTTAGATGGTCACAAGTGAACGATGTTCATGTTTGATTATATCTGTTGAATATGTTAAACGGCGTCGCGTAGCAATCATCTTACTTTCGAAAACATAATTTTACAAAAATAATACATGTTTATTTTTTATTCATTTTACGTAGCTTCAATCGCCTTGCATTAATTTTTAGTTTTTTTTACTTTGGGTTATAATCTTCTATTTTTTAGGGGTTTCTGTTGCCTGAGTTTTTTTTTTATTATTTTATTTTTAGCAAAGAATACACCTCGCAAAATTGTAGGGACAGTTATATGATTGAGTGTCCCAAGAAAGTGACAACCCTGTACTATACGGACGGTTCGTAATGCCCACATTACTTGCAGCACTCCTTCTACATATTTTCACGTCGACTCTTGAGAATATAAACCCTGTTTACAGAGCCTTAAGAACATTTTCGTTTAAGAGCCCATGAAGGAGTCATAGGTGTGACAACGTTTATCATTTTATAAATGGCGTCGATAAAATGTTGGTTAAATGCTTGGACTTTATGCAAGTCATAACTCAAGATCGGCACTGGTTACACTTAAAATAAATCTATTAATAGTGCAATGGAAACGGCTATCACGTTTGCTCTACCAGAGTCAGGCGCTGATCAATAGACTAAGGCCCGTATTCTAAAACAAAATCAGTACTTGGGTATAGATCTGAGTGACGTTTTTGTATGAACTGAACATTGAGGAATCTCTACTCAAGCACAGATCAGTAAATCTTTAGATCATAGATTTAGCTCTTGCACAAAATGGTGATTTTGTCACTTAATTTCCTATACAATGAACGCGCTTAGAAGGATTGCCAGAGACTATTTAACATACTTAACTATTTTTTTCTGAGTTTAATAAAGCCCTGACTAAGAACTAACACAAAAATTTGGTACAAGAATGTTTTCCCAGTCAAAGTCGGTATTTTAATTAACTTCCTTCCAGTTTTTGAACCCTCAGTGTGACTCTCCTAATATTAAAATAACTGTTGAAAATTAAATTAACTATTAAATAAAATTAAATATTAAAATAACTGTTGAAATATTAAATTAAAGTAACTGGCCTGTTGGTGCAATGGCAGCGATCCCGCCTTTAGCACCGGAGGTCGTGGGTTCGATCCCCACCCATGACAAACATTTATGTGACGAACATTTGTGTTTGTTGTGTGTCTGGGTGTTATTATCTATATAAGTATGTATTTAGAAATATTTAAGTATATTTATCAGTCTCTGACACCCATAGTACAAGCTCTGCTTAGTTTGGGGTCAGATGATCTTGGTGTAAATTGCCCTAGATATTTTTATATTCGATATTTAACTTTTCGCTTTAGTGGTCTTAAAGAAGAATCAAACCTTGTAAAACTTTCACTAACGAACGTTAATTTTTCAAACACGTAGAAATTAACTTGCATTTTAACAAGCACTTACTAATCCTTACAAGTGAGGTATATTAAACTCTGTCCCCAAAAGCCAGCCGTCGACTCTAATTACTGCATTACCACAGAGGTGACGACGTCCGTCGAGCCAGCAGTCGCGTCTTACTTCATCATTCAATTATGAGCTTATATGGTAAAACTGAGAATTATAAACACCCGACGATCATTATGGGCTTTTAACGATAATCCATCGATTTCCATAATTTCATTTTACGTAATGATCACCGGTAATTTATCATTTGCCCTATTTTCATTTATACTAACAATGCTTGCCATCTTGCTGGTTCCAAATTTTAATTGACATAATTTCAAGTGTCCTACGAGTATTTATTGTTTCCCATAAACCTCGTTTGCCATAACCAACGAATGACATGATTAAAATGTTTTAACTTTTTCTTTTAATTGTTTAATTTAAAGGAGAACTATCTCATCAAAATCAAATTGTATCGAAAACTGGACCATTTGACTTCACGTAGTCTGCTGCCCTACCCTGTACTTTTAATCAGCCACTGCAAATGAAATATTTTTGATCCTTTATGAACCTTCTGTGAACTGTGGTAACCACTGACTATGAAGCTGACGAACTATGTTTAGTAACCGATACTGTTGTCACTGCTGGGGGCTTATAACAATATTTATTTATTTATTTGAATACAGCACATGTACAGGATCACTTTCACAACATAAACCTTATTACTTGTCAAGTTCATTATCTATACTGACCGTAGCAAGCAATTCGTAATGTGATCTTTCATTCCCAGCCAGTCAGCGGTTACCTGGCACGTAAGGATCTTCCAGGCTGGATATTTACTGACGAAGTTGCTCGCTAACCTCAGTTTAGGGAATTAGCTTGACTGGATATAAGCGATTGAAATAAGGCCCCTGGGACTAAGCTGCCAGCCACTTTTGAGCTTTGTGCAGAGAAGTGCTTAAAAGCTCATAGGTGATTTCCTCCCGAAAGCAAACTAAAAACCCTTGAACTACGCGCGCCATTCGGGTAATTTGCACGGTTTAATTTCGCTAGTACCTTATCGTCATCGGAACACTATACTTGTTTTTTTTCCCATACTCGTAAGTACTACAAACTACGGGCATCATCGTGAACTGCTTTGCAATATTTATGCGTAAAGCAAACGAAAAACTTGTGGCATAAGTAGTTTCAGACTAGTTTTCTTTGGAGCACGTCTTCATCATTCCATATCAGGTGAGATCGTTCAAATGGCGAGCCTCAAAAAGTCTTCTTATTAAATTTATTACTTTTTAATCCTAACTGGTGAGTCAGTTATTCTTTACCGTTAATCTTTATCAAAAGCAATTTAGCTCCAGGTATTTTAGGATTCAAGTAACACAATGTACGTACATTTATCCAATCTCGTCCACGCAAGCCGCAGAACGCAAGCAGTTCACGTCGCAAAATCACACAAATTACCATTGATAACATTAACCTACCAAAACACTCAATGTGACCGAACCAACATTGGTCTGAATATTCTCCGTAGTACCTTGTTACGTCAGAATTTCGGTTAAATTATCACTAAAAGGACAAACCACAGATAGCATTTACTGGTGAGCAGACTTGGCCCACCCGATTTAGATTGCGTTTCAAAGTTCTTTTTAGACAGTAAGGGGAGAGTGGGGGAAACGTGCACGCGGGGTAATGCCGAATTCAATGGCTTAATAAATGTTAGAAAGAGATAGCCATATTATACTTGCCGCCATTTTGGAGATCACGCCACCACTAGTGCCAGTCAACAACACACTTGTCAAGGTATGCAATTTTCATTATACTATGTTCCATAAACCAGATCAGCAATTTGCCACGCACAGCTTAATACTGTCCAAATTATCATAGCATTTCAACGGGAAATGACAGATGGTAAGAAGAATGGTAATAACTAATGATCAGGTCTTAAAGTGTTTAGCTGCTTCTGCTATTGACCGTACACCATCGGGTCAATTTGTAAACGATTATAATAATTCGTAAATGAAATATAAGCTTAGATATAGATATAGGCCTATCTTATATTCTCTAAATAAACTTCAAACGATTATACTGATTCAGCCAAATCTAAAACTAAAATGTTTTACTGGAATTATATGCATATTGTATGTACATGTCAGTTCGCTAATGCAAGCCCGGGAGCGCTCCCTAGAAGGATAACGACTCTGTAGTCTACCCACTATTTGATACTGAATATTGAATAGGGATATTCGATCTAAAGGCTGTTGATGATGATGGACTTAACAGTGAGAACGGGAACATCACGGTCTGCAGTAAGCAAGAAATACGACACGAGGAGGGCAAAACATACGTACGTACGTACATAGATAATACTGTAATTCAAGAGCGCTTTGCACCTAAGAAATAAAATAATAAATTATATGAAGTGTACAGCTTTACCAAAAAGTTAAAACAATTTACATCTTACATAAACACATAAACTTAAAATAACTACAATAAGTAAACAAAATAATAAGAATATGTACAATATGAAGTTAATGTGAAGTTCCATAATTCAGATATTAACGAACTTCGAAACAAATTCGACAAGAAGTCGAGAGTTTAACACGTAAGGAAATGTTAAACTTAGCTCATATATCCTTAGAAGCGTTAAATACATTCGGCAAAGGAAAATAATTTTAATTGATTTCTTACACGTCCACATTGTGATTGAAGTGACTAACTTCTCGTTTGGTATTGTCTCGTTCTGACAAATATGATAAATATAACTTCCTGACTTCTCTTTTGTACATTTTGTCTCAATTTGTGGGAGTGTTATACTTAGGCAAGATCTGGATCATTCGACTCAAAAGTACAGCTAAGTAACTAGGAAAAACGAAGAACGAGTATCTACTAGACAGTGGATCCGAGACTAAAGATTTGTTTAAAATACATTACAAACGCTTCTAGTTTTATGAAATTCGAAGTACTTATAAAGAAGGCTAAGTTTTAAGGAAAGTTAAAATAAAACGATCAAGGGTAAAATTGTAGGCCAACAACAAAAAAAACTTACCAACGAACTGGTGGTGGCGCGTCAAATATATAATAGTGATTATACGAGCTCATAAGGGTGGTAACACTACTGTGAGTTACGCTTGTGGCGCCTACACACACTACCAAAAACGAGCTTATAACGAACATAAAATGCTACTCTGAATCTGAGCGAAGTTAGTTTTATTCGTCTCAAAGCAAAACTGTGGGACATCTCTTCGAGTCGCCGTCGGTCTGCGGCTAGGTGTAGAGGTTTGTGACCCACACAGATGTCCCTGCGGTACTATGTAGACGCTCTGTGTCACCACGGACTATCGTGTGTTAAAAGTGCAGGCCGTATCTCACGCCATGCTTCAATTAATGATATAATTCGTCGGGCTCTTGTCACATGTGCTGGCAATCCTAGAGCCGAACGGAATCGCGCGTGATGATAGCATGAGGCCAGATGGTTTGTCTCTTATTCCGAGGAGGATGGGTCGCGCGCTTGTGTGGGATGCCACGTGCGCCGACACACTAGCGCCGTCTCATCTTTCCGAAACAAGTCGGCGAGCAGTTACTGCGGCGGAGGCGGCAGAGCTTGGTAAGCAACATAATTATATACAAGTAACCCAATCATACGATTTTGTACCCTTTGGGGTAGAAACTCTTGGTCCGCGGGGCCCTGAAGCACTGTCGCTCTACATCAAGATTTCAAAACGCCTGAAAATCACCATTGGTGGCCCAAGGGCTGGCCATTACCTCGCTCAACGTGTTAGTCTTGCAATCCAACAAGGTAATGTTGCCAGCTTCTTGAGCACCTTACCACGGGAACATCCTCTTTTTTAAGTTATGCTTTTTAGTTTTTAAAAGTAGGGTAAGTAGGTGTTGGCATTTTTCTATTTTTAATCTCTTATTATAATTATGTTTTTTAATGTTTTATTGTATTTTATCTTGGTCACCAAATAAACTAGTTATTTAAAAAAAAATGATAGTGTTCATGTTTTTACAAAGTTAGTTAAAATTCTTACGCTTGAATGTTTGTCATCTGCCTTACAAAGATCTTCAATTAACCAACACTTATTGCGAGATTTATCTGGCATATGTGCATTATTATGTAGTACAACGACATACACCATCCTTTTCGGGCTTCAGACACGAGAAGGATCATAAAATTACCATTTCTGGCTAACAATGGGAGAGGATCAAGCAAGGAGCCATTACTCCATGGTGAACAAGTAAGAAAATTTTAATTGCAAGCCATTTTGAAATGGAAAAAGACGTGTTAATGTTTGGGTAAAAACTCTTATAGTATTTCGATAAGGTTCTGTAGATAATATCAGCATTTTAGATGTAATTAAATGTTGATATTGTGAAGTCTTCCATTGCTTTTTTTATAACTTATATCTGTAGCTGTTCAATGTCACTAACCTTATATTTAGCTTACAAATCCGAATTAAAATCCAGTTAAGGTCGCTTTCTACTTTTTAAAGGAGCAATAAATAATGTTATCATTTTAGATCCGAATACTCAAAGACCTATATAAATCTCGGTATCATTGTCAGTAAGCTTAAGGCTCGATGAATTAATTATGAGCGAAGTGACGTCAGCAGCGGAACTCTAAAAACATCTATGCTTATTCAGTGAGGTATCAGTACGTATTATCTGTCAAAGAAGACGAGATATAAATTATTGCCGATCTTGGAGACAATGAGTCGTGAATAAAACATGGCATTGTAAATTGAAGTCTGCCGATTGCCTAACACGCTGACAACTTGCACCTCGTATAGGGTGCGTATCGTAAGACATTCAACTATGTAGATTGTAGTTTGTACATTGCAATCTTTAATTTGGAGCTAGACAGTTTTTTTATGTTTAATGTTGATATAATTGCATTGTTTCAATAATATTACATTTATACGTGTCGAATTAATTACCTCTTTTTTTTGAGTTTGTTAAAATATCCTTATAAATAATATTACAGCGTTTGTGATCATAATATAATAACTAACACTGCCTAGAATAACACAAATGCATAGTTGTGAAGTCATAACATCAAAATTAATAATCGAAGCTGTCATCGTAATGAAATCGCCACCACATCATCATCATCTTCAACAGCCTTTTTTAGTCACTCACTACGCGCGTCCCAAAGTGTTACTCTTATACTGTGGTTGTGTGTTTATACAAGCTATTTACAAGGAAATAACTTCACCAATCCCAATAATTTAAATTGTTCTATTAAATTTAAGTTTGGAATTTATATAAGGTGAGAAACCTAAAACACGCATGTAACACGTAGAAATAGTTAAACCTTTTACTAACACAAGTAAATAAAATGATAAGTTAATATTTTACTACTTCAGATCATCCTATACGATGTAATAAAGTATCATAAATGGCGAACCCCATGAATTAATTGCCTTCGTAGTTTCTTCAAAATGTATGGTATAGGAATTTCATCTCTTCAAAAACAGGTTTTCGAGATTGAAGGATGAGCGATGGAGCAAATCGCCCGAGAATATCGTAGTATCGATGAATCGAGGTAGGAAATACCTTGTACGATTGATAATCCACTGGATTGTCGGGATGGAGGGGATAAAGTTTTGCTAGATTCGAACAAACTGCAACTACGATTACGATGGTAAAATCATGATTAGGAATGAAGGCAAAATCTGTGTTGAATTATAATATTTGAAATTAATATTATGAAATACTTTTAAGTGATAAGTATGCTAAGAATATTACTTTCGAATACATACTCGTACCTACTCGTACCTATTTAAAAACACTTCAGTCATTCGCAATTGAAAATGGTGACATTATGTCACAAGCTTAAAATGAGCGATTTGTCAATCAATCAATTGCTGGAAGTTTATGTGGAAATAGTAAATAAAACGAAATATTTTATTTTAACCCTTCATTTATCGTGACGGTTATTAACCCGATGAGTATTTTATATCTACCATGATTGCGAATTTCATGATAAGTCCCTTATACGGCTATTTAACGTAACTTTTGAGAAATATAAAATTAACTAATTACTTAAATTAACTATAGAAAATTTTACGGCTTCTTTCTGTTAAGAGCAAGGATCACAAACTTTACGTACCTTACGAAGCAAAGAACTCGACGAAAAAAAAGGGAATCCCACTGAAGCAAATTGTATAACGCTTGATAGATGCAGGTGATCAAAAACTCGGGTCATCCAAACCATATTTTGTTCGGCCAAGAATTCAAACTCAAAAAGACTCCTTAAATCTAGTTGAGTATGTTAACCACTCGACATAATGGCGTTATCACTGATCATTTTTGTAAATACCTAGGGATATTGTTACACTGAACTAGCGTTTACCAAGACATAGTGATTTCAGCAGGTCTAGATCAACCTACTATACTTAACTGTACCTACTCACTCACATGATGAGTTTCGTGCGTCTTCGAATTTTAAATACTTTTACTGTTAATAACGTTTAAAGTGCTTGAAATATTCATTTCTTTGTTACCTGAATGGTCCAGTGCAATGGTTTTCTCCTTAACACAAATACAATTTTCATATCGAAAGATGATATTTTTTTACAATTTTTATGTATATTTTGATACTAAACCAGCAACGTATTCACTTAACTCGTATAAACGGTGGCTGATTTCAGCGAATCGAGGCTTCGTTTACTCAACACTCTTTAATCATTTGTAGTGGACCCGAGATTTTGGGGTCGATTTTTTTGAGAATAGTAGCGAGAATTTATAATGATGGTTATTTCATGCTTCAGAAAAATCTTTTATCAAACTTCAAATATCCTTTGAATAATGTCCGTCCGAAATGCCGAATTTAATGCCCGGGTCTTTTATGCCACACGTGACCGAAAGTGTAATTATTCCCGTTCGCCTCATTGAGGGTTGAGCGGCATACCTGTATTTTAATGAATGGCACTTGATTGACATTCCCGGTGAATCCTTTTATGTGAAAACCTCATGTTTCTGCTGAAGATTTATTGATATTGTCGTGCAGATAAATTGCAGCGAGATAAAGCTATGAACATTTCATTGTGTACGATTGGGATTTTTCTCCACTTAACATAGCAAATGAGGCTTTTAACTCGTATTTTCTCTACCTATTTAAGTTTCATGGTATCTTTTGTAACTTAGCATTATACTAAATAACATGGCAAATTAGTATTATTAAATTTTCAAACATAGATACTAGCGGTCCGTCAGTGGCTTCGCCCGCGTAAACTATTTCTCCCGTCAAAATATTGCCTTAATTAAAAATATATATATATAGTCCATGTCACACCCTGATAATGTAGCTTTCTATTGGTGAAATAATTTTTGAAATCGGTTCAGTAGTTTCGAAGCTTATTCAATCCAAACAAACAAACAAATCTTTCCTCTTCAAAATATTAGCATAGATTACACAACAAATCTCCAACAAAAAGCAAAAATAATCGCACGTCGGTAATGAGTGTATCACTAAACTGCAAAAGACTAGGGTTCGATGACAAAAAATGATAATATCCTATAATAATATGCCCTGATTATCTATGATCTCTGTTAATATTTAGGTGTTAGAAATGGGCAACGTGTGTTTTTTAGAATCCTACGGAACTAGCCCGGGTTTGAAGTGGCCGCGTTATGGCAAGCTTGGTGTAACATTATAAAGGCCTGTTCAAACCTGAGCGGTATTCGCTGCCGCTGTGGGTAGCGGTACATTACCGCGCGGGTTTCGCTCAGGTATTTAGTATCAAGTTCCGCGGCAAAATGTACCGCTACCCACAGCGGCAGCGAATACTGCTTAGGTCTGAACGGGCCTTTATTGATGGGTATTAGCTAAATAACCGGAACCATTTAATTGTCTCGTTACTTTGCTTAAAATCTGAAGTTAAAAAAAATACGGTTGATCTTCTACCATCTACTTAGCAGATTTACTAATTTTTAGATAGCTAGATTTTCACAACACTTCATAGCAGCATGCACATTTGAACGGAGCTCAAAACAAGTCATTGATGAGATGCTGACACCGTTGTTTGAATGGAATTCATGCATAAGGAATAACTTTCGGTTCCCGTTCTTTGTACATCCATAAAATAAGTACGACAGTTTTGTTTTTACATTTTTATGCTCCAGAGTTGTTAAATTAACTATAAAACGTTTTAATACTATGGGGTCTACTAACATGGTCATAAAATTCTAATACATTTTTAATGTAAAGCATTATAACTGTTATTTTATGCGTGTTTATGTTTTATACTTCTATTAAAGTGTTTAATTTATTTATTTTAAAGATATGTAGCATGTACTTTTAGTAATCGTATTTATATTTTATAGCATTTCTAAGCTCCGATTAAGCAGTTAATCTACTCGTATTTATAAATACATAAACGTATACCAAAACAGTAACCGATGAAAAACTGTAAACTGAATATTTTTTGGTAAAACACTTCTAAAAAATATTTTAATAATGTATAACATTTCCAAAATGACGTGAAACCTAATGAATATTTTTATTGTATCTTTGTAGACTTATTCCTACTTTAAATGTTGAATAATTTAAGAAGTACCACACGTTCGGGTTTGATACTGGAGATCAACAGTTCCAGATAAATACTCCAGATAACAGCTAATACTCGTATACAAACAAACCAAATTAAAATAATTGAAATCTGTCAACAAAACTTTCCCATCCCTGAGCAGAAGCCTTCATCATTGCAATTATGTCTTAAATTGATGTTCTAATTACCACGCTTTCCTAATACAGGATGAGGATAACAAACAGGTTGTATTTTGGATATTAAAAGCACACTTTGTCGACCTGGCAATTCACATGACACCAATGGATTTTTGTGACCTTTTTTTTTGTATATATTATGCAAAGAGTTTATTTACTGAGCTTCAATTGTTAAAACATTTTTTACGTTATTTAACATGTTAAAAGTAAAACAGTTTAATAGCAATATACAATACCGGTTGTTCGTTAACCACCTGGGACCAAATGTTTAATCGTTGTTTGTAGTGTAGCATATATTCTGGTGTAACATGACACGAGTTGATGTCTCAGGCTGTCGATCAAGATGGTGATGGTGACAAGGCAACTACCGAAGACTTATGATGCTCATGAAGATATGGGGGGTTCGTGTGCTAGGCCCCCCGTGCGTGACGCCACCGTGGTGGAGGCACCCGAATTTTATTGTTAGAAGAATACAATAATTGAATTGACCAAAAAATTTTTATAAGTGTCTAAATGAAATAAGCAAAATCCTAGTCTTATAAATAAAAAACACCAAATGTGTTCCTAAGCGCAAAACTCGAGAACGGCTCTTCGGCGTTATTTCTTTTTCAAAATGATATGTGAGGGTTGTCTATGGATAATTAAAAAAAAAGGAATTATAGTCCTCAGTTGGCTACATCACTTGTTCCCAATAACCCCATGCCAATGACATGGCACATGTTTAAAACCGTGCGTTCACATAGGCCTAGACCTGTAGCATATGGCCAAGCTCACCAAAACATTCCAGTGCCATGTCTAGGCAATAAACCCGCGTAATTACGGAATAACTCCGGCCCTGGGCTGCGGGACTATTTATTTAATCACTTTGACGGCAAAATAATGGAGGGCCGTGCTTCGGCCTCCCATCAAAATTGTTCGAGGGCAATCTATCGTTCGCGTTGGCCGACGAAACCCTCGTCGTGTGGCTGATTTAATAATTTCCGTAGCAGTACTTTAGGCATGCGGTGTAGCCTCAGACATACGTGGAAATAGATCAGGCATGGGCATAATACGCCTATCAAAAGCAACTTCAATTTTGTTTGAGGCATGCTTATCGGCAATGGAAAAAGACAAAAGCAATACAAATAAAGATAAAAGTAGGTTTTTTACTGTGCCATAAGCATCTGAAGTCTTTGATGAAAAGGATGTGGTGTATAAGGTAAACTATAATAAGTAACGCTTGTCCTTTTGCTGTGTCTTTTCCCAGCATGCCACTTTTTTGTTGCAGTCTGTGAAATTACGATAGCGCTTTAAGTGATAAAAATTCTTCATTTCTCAATGGATTCCAATTGAGCTCATAAGCAGAGGAATGAAAAGTGTTAATCGATAGAGCGCGGACATTAGTTGCCTCTGCTGCGAGGCATCAGGGACCTGGTCCCATAAGAAACTGTCCCCGGGACAGTTTCCCAATTTCTGATTTTCTGGTAGTTTTGCTAAAGAATAAAGAAAAGGTCTTAACGATGACTTATTCACTCCTCGGGTGACCAGATTTTTATTTCATTTTTTATGGTGCCCGTCAAGATGACCTCACTCCACCTGATGGAAAGTGGTCTTGAGGACCTGATATGAGACTCAACAGCACGGTAATGCAAATCAATAATTTAGATGGTCATACTCATCTTAAAGGCCTGCAAAAATGCCTTTTAACGCCTTTCTTGAAGACCCTGGGACTTTAAGAGGAAGGAAGGGTTGCTCGATCTTGAAATTTGCTACCTTGCACCGTGTAGGCGGAGACGCTCTATACTACGTGGTTAATTTGATGAAGATAATTCACAAATCGCTCTTAAATTTTCTGGTGACTACTAACTTCAAATGTGGGCCCAGTTGACCAATTCAAAAATAGTATTGGGGAACTGTCCCTGCTGGGCCAGTTTCTTTTGAAGCCAGTTGCCTGATGCCTCCTAATGGAATCCCTTTTTTCACATAAAGGACAATAGTACATAGATACCTACACTAGCCGCTAGTGTACTTATCTATGTACTGAAACAGTGCCTAGCATCATCTGTTTCAATGCATGTTTGTGACTCTACCCATACGGTGAATCGGTATACGACAGGACTAAGGCAATAGTGCCGAGTTTTCATGATTGTGTTTGTACCGTAGGTGTAGGCGAGTTTTAATATGTTTGCCAACGAGTGCTTTTAGCAGACAAACTGAAATACCGGAAAGTTGAGCAAAACAGTTAAAAAAACATAATTGGCCCATTAATATATACCTTAGAGACTAACATACATAATATTTAATATAATTACAACTTAAAAACGTATTTCCACACGCTTAAAGTGCTACCTATATACACACATCAAAAGTGTCTAGGGATCAACATATATTTTTGCAATAACTTTTCTCCTGATTGATATTAATTAAAATTTTCTTTAAGGATTCATCAAATAAAGTGTTTTCGTTTGTCTACAGTAACGATAAACCAAGTCACCTTTGCATTAATAAAGAAATTTGCCATTTTCCTAATAAAGGGATTTTTGACATTTGAACCACTAACATTAAAGTTCGAAAAAAAGACTGAAATAACAGTTTTCTTTAAAATTTTATTGGGTAACTTAAACAATTAATAATCCGTGTTTCTACCGCGAACACTAACAACACAAGAACATCGGTTTGGCATACTCAAAATGAGTTCATCCAAATCACGCTGTGGAATGGCCGCCCATGTTCGTTGCAACAACAAAAAAAGGTCTTCTTGCGACTGGATACCCTCCATATTCGGCAGAGCTCTTCTCTGTAGCATATCCCATGCATGCTCAATCGGGTTCAAGTCTGGCGACTGAGCAGGCCAGGGCAGGACATTGATGTTAGCTGCGGCGAGAGTCTGTCTTACAACTCTTGCGGTGTGCGGTCGTGCATTATCATGCATTAACTGAAATAAGGGACCGATTTGCACTTGTATAGGAACGATGACGTCTGATACAATCGTCTCAGCATAAATTTGAGCGTTGAGGTTGCCTCTGATCCAAATCATTTCAGTTCTTCCGCCGATCCAAATACCTGCCCATACCATGATGGTTCCACCACTATAAGGATGGACTTCCTGGCAGGATTTTAATCGCTGTTGGCGTCCAGGGGTTCTCCAGTGTCGTATACGTCTTGTATCCGGTCTCATACCAAAACGAGACTCATCAGAAAAGCACACGAAACGCCATTGTTCTTCTGCCCAATTTCTGTGTTCAAGAGCCCATTGATATCGAATCCTACGATTGTGCATTGCTATAGGTGGTACCCTTAGCGGTCTTCGGGAATGAGGGTTCACTTCATGCAAGCGGTTTCTGACTGTTTGGTCGCTAATTAAGTTTCCTGAAGAGTGATGAAGCCTCACGGCTAACATCGTGGCGGTTATTGTTGGAGCTCTTCGAGTTGTGATTTGAATGTATCGGTCTTGTCTCCGTGTGGTGCAGCGATACCGTCCTCCATGGCGCTCAGCCACGGTACCAGTGCTTCGGTAACGTGTCCAAAGTCGACTGATAACACTCTGACTTGTATTCAGAGCTAAAGCCACAGTACGTTGCCGGGAACCAGCTTCTATCATTCCCACGGCTCTGAGCATTTCTTCCCTGCTTAAATGACGTCGCCGCTCCATAATAACGTTGGTTTTAATCAGTAGTAGGGAAACAGTAGCACTAATAATGTCTTCAATGCGTTGTATGTTTTTATAGGGAAAATATTGACAGCTGATTTTCATCTTTTACTTGAATTTGATTGACAGTTCCTGTTTCAAATTATGAAATGCACCAAAAAGGTTCCATATAAATTTATAAAATCATAAATTTATTACAAAGCCACATCTCAATCTCAAGAAATCCGCATAAAAATGCTTGATCCCTAGACACTTTTGATGTGTGTAGTTTACTTGACGTTATTATCAATACTATGAAGGAAAAAAAGTAGCCTGCAGTGACGACTTCTGTACTGTGTGTAATCAAATATGTATATATTCCATTTTTGTCACAAATAGAGATGATTATGTTCATAATCTTGATGATTTTGTGGTTTAAGTTTCTTACCATGTAGAATACCTAAGGCTTTTACATTAACAGTCCCTTACACAATTCCTTAAATTGTCATGTTTTTTTTTAATACTAAGCGTAGCAAGCAATTTCGTAACACAAGCTTTAATTCCCAGCCAGTCAGCGGATACCTGGCAATAGTGCATCTTCTACGTTGGATATTTACTGACGATATTACTTTTATTACTACCCCTCAGTTCAGGGAATTAACTTGATTGGTTAAGCGAATATAATAAGGCCCCAGGACACTAAAGACACCAATTCAAGCACCTTAATTGGATTTGAGAGGAAGTTTCCGGTTTGCACACTGTTCTGTCTGTTCGTAAGGTAGACCTGCCCAAGAGATTCCTACCATCTAAAACATTAGATATTTAATCATACAAACATCAGGGGCCTGATTAAATTCATTAGTCGAGTTAGTTTAGCTACAATCGTAATTCGTAACCATCCCAAGGCAGTGTGTACCTACCAAATAGTGTTTGCTTCCATGAAATATTAAGTACTGTGAAGCGAACCAATTTTACAATATACTAGCTTTTACTAGCTTTGCTTTTGCTGTGTCTTTTTGACGACACGATTGGCGCAGTGTGCTGTAGCACGGTTTCTCGCCTTGGCTTCCGTGATGTCCCGGGTTCGAATCCCGGTCGGGTCAATTCAGAAAAATGACTTTTTCTAAATTGGCTCGGGTCTGGGTGTGCTAGGAGACGCCCCTGGCTTATTTCCCTGTCTGGTACCTCGTAACACAAGGATATTTATCCTTACTTCGAGACCATGGCGAGTGGTGTGTTGTCTGGCGCATATTTATATTTATATTTATTAGCTTATGCAAGGGACTCCTCTCGCGCCGCGTGTAAGTTTCCGGAACGTATAGGACTCTGTATATTATAAATCAAAACCGTGAAAAAAACCAAAGGTGTGCAAAGCGTTCGTAGCACTAGTAAACCATGCCAACAAATATTAATGTAATAGTTTTTCTTTTATTCTTAGTTTTTGAGAGAATCTCAAATTGTTTTAGTTTATGACTTGAAATATAGTAATTTTACTGTACTCATAAATCTCTCAAGTCTTTGTCACTTTAATACCACGCGTTAGACGCAATAACAAAACAGAAATTACGAAATAATTGGTGTATAGGAATTTATTTTTCCGGAAAGCCAATAGATTCATTTGACGCTAATAAGTGTTTGTAACGGCCAAAATGAATAAATTTAATGTTAATTGACTTCGGGTTTTAAATTTAACGTCTGTGCCGGCCACGTGCTGTTATAAATACTATTTACTTTCAGATACCATTAACAAAGTACTTTTAATGTATTATGTGCTTTATTTTACGCGGGTGCAATAAATAAGTATAGGCTCGGGCTTAGAAATTGCAAAAAGGTGCTCTACTTTAAAACCAGTCTGCACTTAAGAGTAGTTTAAATAGTTTGTATACTCGTATGTTGTTTGAGGTTTAATTACTAATTACATGTTATTGTTTCTATTGCTGGAAGTATAGTTAAGAAACTACATTTTGCAAAAAAATATGTAGTGGCAGTGTTTTATCTTGTCTTGGATATGAAATCCAGGAATGATGATAATTTATTGTTGTAATTAATTTATTTTTAGACATTTGGACAAAATGTGTAAAATCAAGAAAAAAGACTAGGGAAAATATTTAAAAATATGTCTTATTGACATCTCAAAATTATTTTTTCTGACATTGATTTATTCCAAGCTCGAATCAAACCCGGTATCTGTGACTCACCAGGCAGGATCACCACCAACGAAGCCACCGAGCTACTCATATTCCGTCATATTGTATCCCACAGCAAATTGAAGTCAAACATTTTTCTGTGACCTCATAGACAAAGACAAAGACAAAGACAAAGAAATTTATTTGCGTAACACTGTGTACATTTTTTGTTGATGGTTCACAAAATTAGGTTTCAACAGTATTATACCTTATCAGAGTAGGCATGCAAATTATTGATACAAACTTCAAAAGAAAAATATATTAATACAACAACAATACGCAGTCAAGTAGGCAGCACAATCACACCAATGTGAAGTAACAAAATATATTGAATATTTAATACACAGTTTTTCAATTCGATTATAATAGAAAAACACAACATAATAAAATGAAAATTGGCATAATAAATAATACATTCATGAATATTCATAATACATTCAATGATAATCATGTCTTGATTCTAAATATTCTTTCACCGAGTAAAAGTTTTTGTTTAAAAGCCAATTGAGCAGCACGTTTTTAAATTTGGCCCTCGGAACATTTCTAATATTTGACGGAAGTTTGTTGTATATCTTTACTGCCATTGCATATACATTTTTGCTGACAAGTGTTAAATTACATTTAGGCACACACAACTTATTCTTTCTAGATTCTCTTACTTCTTTATTTTGCATGATGCTTACAAAATAGTCTGGGTGATATTTTACAAGAAGACATAATTCTGACATGTACACACATGGAAGGGCAAGTATCTTGTATTTTTGAAACAGTGGTTTACATGAATCTCTACTGCAGATTCCACCCAATGCTCTGACGCATTTTTTTTGTGCTTTGAATGCTCTATCAAAATCAACACTATTGCCCCACATAACTATGCCATAACGTAGTATAGAGGATACGTATCCATGATAAACATGTAATGCAATTTGTAGAGAAGCAATTTTTTTGACCCTATATAAGGCAAATACAAACCTATTAACTTTTTTGCAAACATGGTCAATGTGTTCTTTCCAGTTACAATGTTCATCCATAATTATCCCAAGAAATGAAGCAGAATTTACTATCTCAATTTTATTGTTGTCATACTCCAAATTCAGATTATGCTTTGTACCTTTATATGTATGAAACTGAATTGCCTTTGTTTTATCTATGTTAATTTTTAAATTATTTTTGTCAAGCCAATCAATTGTATTGGAAAGGGCACAATTCACATCTGCTTGGAGGCCTTCTGCAATTTTATTCCTAAACAACAGAGTACAGTCATCCGCAAATAAGATGCATTTATGTGTTGTTATTTCAGGAAGGTCATTTATGTAACAAATAAATAATAAGGGTCCCAAAATACTACCCTGAGGTACACCTGTTTCAACAACTTTGAAAATAGATCTAGAAGTAACTTTAACATTTTTTTCAACGCGAGATACCTCAGTGCATTGCTGACGATTGCTTAAGTAACTTTCCATCCAGTTACCAGCTACACCCCTGATACCGTAGTCAGAAAGCTTTTTAAGTAGAATCACATGAGACACCGAGTCAAAAGCCTTTGACATATCTAGAAATAAAGCCAACGTTATAAATTTATCATTGAGAGCGTCAGTAATCATTTTTACTAAAGTGAAGCAAGCAAGCGATGTTGATTTACCTTCCAGGAAACCAAATTGTTCGCGGTTAATAATTTTATGATGATCAATAAAAGAAAACACTCTCTTGGCCATAACTTTCTCTAATATTTTTGATAGTACTGGAATTAATGTTATCGGTCTGTAATTTCCCATATCCATTTCATCACCTTTTTTAAAAAGTGGCTTTACAATAGACATTTTCAATCTTTCAGGAAATATACCACTTTCCAGTGAAAGGTTAATTATGTGGGATAGAGGAGTGGCTATTTCATGTGAGCATAATTTTAAAATATCTGTGTTAATGTTATCATAACCCACGGAATTAGTGTTCTTAAGATTTATGATTATGCGTTGGATTTCGTCTGCAGACGTAGGAGATAGATAAATGCTATTGTTGACTTTCCGTTGGTTTGTATTATTGATATTGTTTTTTGCAACAGGTTGAGCTATTGTTAAGAAATAATCATTAAAAGCCTCAGCTATGTCATTTAAATTATTTACAGTGTCATTGCTTTTTCGAATCGAATGAATTTCATTGCAAGTTCTTTTATTATTGACATGATTATTAATCACACGCCACGATGCCCTACATTTGTTTTCAGAGTTCAATATAGTTTTAGAGTTCTGTAGTCTCTGTGACGTTGTTAAGCATTTTTGTAGCAATTTATTGTATTGTTTATACGTTCTTTGGTTATTAGTTTTCATTCGTGAGTGAGAGTTTAAATATTTGTTATATAGCGCTCTTTTTTTATTACAGCTTTTCCTTAGTCCTTTACTTATCCATTTAGATGTAACTGATGAGTTACTAAGCTTTATTCGGGTCACAGGGAAACAAAGGTCAAAGAATAGAACAAATATCTCGTGGAATATGTTAAAAGCCTTATTAGTATCCCTATTTTCTAAAACGTCATTAAATGTCAGTGAATGGATGCTTTCCCCAAACTTTCGTTTGTTATCAGCATTAAAATCTCTTTTGAATTCAAACCATTGCTTATGTTTTTGGTAATTGTCGTCTCTGAATGATATTATTTGGCACGTATTATGATCTGAAAGGAGAGATTGCTTAGTAAAGCCGCTTACATTTCCGATATTACTAGCGATTAGATCTAGACAAGCTCTTTTTCTTGTAGGCGTATTAATATGCAAATTCATGTTATAGTTTTGTAATAAACTTTTCAAAGTTTGAGAGTTTTTGCTGTCTTTCAAGATGTCTATATTCCAGTCACCACATAGAACCATTTTTCGTGAAGATCTCGTGTTTATTTTTTTACATAAGATTTCAAGCCTATCAAAAAATATTGATATATCAGATGAGGGAGTTCTATATATGCATACTATGACTATATGAGGGTTTTTAGTAATCACACCACTACATTCAAAGTTATAATTTTCAGATAGATTTTCTGCTAGTTTCAGTTTTTCGAAACGAAAGTCATTTCTTAGTAATATGCAAGTACCACCTCGTTTTTCATGTTCACGTGACCAAGTTGACCCAATTTTGTAATTGTTTAGCGTTAAATTGGATTCATGTCCTTTTTTTAAAAATGTCTCGGTGAGGCTAATGACTTAAGATATAGCAACAAGCTATTAATGTCAAACCACGGATACTGGATTTCATAGCCTGATGATAGTCATTACGGTACGTTAGGAGCGTGCATGGTGGCTGGAACGGACATAATAATCATATTGACCCTATGCCAGTGCATTAGGTCATCGGAGGCCTGAACTACACTATTATGTTTAGTTATTATATTAATTTCAAGAAAATACTACCTTCGTCCTTACATCAATGTTAAATTCATTAAATTAACTCAAGTAATTAGCATATTACTGAGCTTGGTAATCTTGCTTGATACTTATCACCAAATGCTCGATATTTTTTGATCTGATCAAATCATCATATTTTATTTTTCTAGGAATTCTGCCCAAGGGGCCGAATCCTCCTCATATGACGACTCCGTAACAGATCAATAGATGGTAAAGAGTCTCAGAAAGGTGAAATCAACATCGAATATAATAAAAGATCTAGATGTGACCTAGTTTATAAAAAACATACAGTTTTGAAAAATAATTTATATTTAATATAAATTATTTTTCAAATCTTTAGGATTTTCTGTTCACTGTGATAAAAACAGTCTATCGTGTCTCTGTACTAGCCTTCATGGTGATATGCAATGCGTATTTGTCAGCATATGTTTTATTATGTACACCTACAATGAACTGAATTTTTAAACATTAGTTTTATAGAGAAGCATGATTTTGTTTAATTTTTTTTTGTTTGTTTGTTTATAATGAATAAACATAAAACAACTGTTCTAATTGTAATAAAAAAATCTAAAATAGAATGCTACGTTATCACTCAGTAACATCGTCATAGGCTATAAATTAACAGGAGTTATTAGTTCTCGCGGGCAAAGCCTCAGCTGGGAAAGCTAATCTCAAATACTTCAACTTCTAAAATAATTCTGTTCACTTTTGACGTGACCCCACCCGCATTTGCGACGTTGAGCATATTTCTGACTACCACACATTGAAAACTATACAGAAACAGCTAATTCTTATCATAACGGTTAACCATTCGACCTTTGCTCTACATGACGGGGTGTTCTGCAGGGGTCAGCTTTATCTCCAGTTCTCTTAAACCTATTACATTTTAAACACGGCTCGGAAAATTTGCTAGTTTTACTATTTTGTCTTTCACAGTTTAAGTTATTATTAGTATTCTTATTTAAGTTTCAATAGACTGTTTAGCGCAGAGTTCAGAGGGCCGGTTAAGTCACAAAGGGACGTGGGTACTGATGTAACAAATATTTTGTTTGTCTGGCTTTGAGCTACCAAGCACCATAGCTTATCTTACTTTAAGACCAGATTGAGTGAGCATTTATCCTACTTTACTTAACTTAACTTACTAAGCTTAGAATTGGAGCTGAAAGTAATACAAAAAAATTAGGGGCCAAACAACACACCACTTGTCATGGTCTCGAAGTGGGGATAACTATCTCTGTGTCACGAGGCACAGACGCGTTCACAATAACTTTAACAAAGCAATTGAAAAATAGGTTTTATGTCAATAGCTTATGGTATGTCAAGCTTTACCAGATATGTAATTAAGCCATGGGGCGTCTCCCAGCAAACCCAGCCCGAACCAATTTAGAAAAGATCGTATTCAGAATTTACCCGACCGGAAATCGATCCCGTGACATCACAAGTCAAGGCGAGAAGCCGTGCTACATTGTTCTGCGCTAGTCGTGTCAAGTACAGTCAAAAGTATAAATAAATATACGTTTCCAAGGCTGTCAAAATATGTGAGCAAAACTCTATCCACAAACGCTTATACGAGAATTTTTTCAGACTCTTTGTTGACTTGCAAATTTATTTGTGGCTAATGTTTCACTCAGATATTTTTGAAGCCTCTAAAACGTACAGATATTTATGCTTTTGACTGCACACGAAGTACCTACTACTCATGTGAATTTTAAATGACTCTGTTTGGGTTTGTAATTTAATCTGATTTCTCACGATAGAGCGTCATCAATTAGGCGTCGGGAGGGCTTCTTCATATAGGCAAGGTTTCAGACTTCAGGAAAGATAAAAAGTTTAATTTTTAAACCAGACTAAAGGCACAAAATAAAGAGTTTACAGAAGGACCGCTCTCGCCTTTTTCTCTCAACTTGCCTGATCGACTAGGGTTGCTACTATATTCGCCAGTTAAGCGCGGACAGATACCGCCAAACATAAAATACATCCAGTGAAAAATGGCACCAAGTTCGACAAAAACAAAAATAAAAAAGGGGTCCAGTTAGATTAAAAAGAGTTAGGATGGGTGAATACTTATAAAAGTATTATATTATAAGAAGTCATTTACCTACAGAAAGCGACCGCTTATTAAACCGGGGTCCTGGTGGATCCTGCTAGCCTAATAGGCATATAGAATCTCTTTATACCCAGTAGGCTGTAGATAACACCATGTCATGAACCACCGCTTCCGCAGTCACCAGCCACGCGTGCCCCGATAAAATAATATACCTAAAATACTGGTGTTTTACCAATGTCATGCATTTGGTAAGATAAGTTACGGAAAAAGTAAAAGCCCATTTCGACTGGATTTTAATGTGTTACGAAAAATAATGTTTCACTAACTTGCAAAAGTTATCTGAGTTTTACTTACCTTTCAACATCATTTGGTATATCAATATGCAATTCAGGCGAATTTTGAGGGTACAATTGCGTGGATGTTGCGAAGGTCTATGAATAATAAAATTATTGTAACGATGACACGATTTAAATTACTGAGGTCTCGGCCTATCAGTTGGCTGGTTTGTAAACTAAAAAACGTACCACGTTGACTCAGACAAGAATAAAAAAAAACAAATAACTAGGTACTATCACTAACTTGTACTAAGTGCCACTGTCCACAAGGCATAGCATAAACGGATCCGCTATAAAACGCTTGATTGCAGCCTACATACTTATTAAATGCAGCGACGCTACCACTGCGTCGACTGAGTTTAGTAGTTTTGTATGTAAGCAGCAAGTGTATTTTTATTATGAGGCATATAAACAAAAACGAGGAATGACTAATTGTATGCAGCTACCGAAGCCTATAAGCAAATGTGGTCCTGAGACATTACTTGTGAGTTGCCGACTCTATGTATAGTAGAGCTTTGGCCACCTCACACTTCAGCAGCAGAAAGAAAATACTGTCAAAGTAAGCAGCAGTTTTATGACGGATATGCGTCCTAAGCAACTATAACTCCGTAGACAGTGGCGCTTAGACTGCTGTTTAAATTGTAAACCAGGTTACCCAATTTGGGAAGAAACGCGTCTGTACTGTTTGTATTGTCAGTCATAATTGCTAATGTCTCGTGTTACGTTTTCCTAATATTGCCCGTCGCATCGACATCGCAGAGGCAATCGACCGAACCAGAATTTAAAGTCACGTTCTACCATTAGAGACTTCCTTATCCACATGGCATTTTGTCGATATTGAGAGTACTAATTGAACCGATATGCCGGATTTATAGGGTGGTGCCGGAGCAAAAAGAAGTTGACTGCTAGCAATATAGATAAGCGATAAATACTGATTTAACTGACTTGCTGGCTCGATCTGAAATAATCCTACATGCCAAGTCACGGGAAGGTTTGTTGTTTTTTCGAATCAAAATGACCTCACTCCACCTGATGGAAAGTGGTCGTGAGGTCCAGATATAAGACTGACAAGCCTAGTCGTGCAAATCACTGTGCTGGCCATCTTCACCTTGAAGGCCTGCAGATATGCCTTTTCACACCCCACTTGAAGACCCCGGGACTATAAAAGGAAGGAAACACATGCGCTGGAAGAGCATTCCACGTCTGGATGGTGCGCCATAAGAACGAGTCACACGTTGTGATGATTTGTTGGATCTAGGACACCCAATTAATAAGCTCTGGTCAGTTTTTTTCCAACAGTTCAGGTCCACTGGCCCTTTGGCGTAATGGAAGAGTTACTGCCTTAGTGCCAAAGGTTGTAGAATTCCCAGTTCTATTCCCAACCAGGTTATTTATGTAACTGCCATAATTTATGTAATTAACGTTAGTATATCTTTTGTTCTCGCTTTTTTTATCAATTTTAAAAGAAACTTTTATGTCGAATCGTCTATACTAATATTATGAAGAGGAAAGATTTGATTGTTTATTTGTTTTTATTGAATAGGCTCCGAAACTACTGATACGATCGTAAAACAATTTGCACTAACAGAAAGCTTAACTATTCAGGAGTAATTTAGGCTATATTTCATAACGATTGAACAAAACATTCAGGTAAAAATAATAGTACCTAAATGTAAATCAAGTCAGAGAAAAGGGGCAAGATGTGATAATGGACACCACCAGTCAAATATTTGACAGAACGAAGTCTGTCTGGGCAGCTCGTTTGGTCTTTTGAGTACTCGGTCACTG
Organism: Udea olivalis; assembly: GCA_947369235.1. Lineage (NCBI taxonomy): Eukaryota > Metazoa > Arthropoda > Insecta > Lepidoptera > Crambidae > Udea > Udea olivalis. The sequence goes on from OX376348.1 coordinate 8,252,573, forward strand.
CCGATTTTATCCCAGTGAACTATGTAAATAGTGTAGATTTCTTTGAAAGAGATTTGTTTACCGTGTCGGCAACGCAACGCAGTTCCAAAACGATAAGACAAGACCTAGTTGTGTTATGAAAAAACAGCAAATAGCTATTCATATAAGTAAAGAATAAATAAAAAAATGTACTGGGTAATGATAAATAAAACTATTTCTTGAAATGTTAGGTAACAGTAATTCTCTTATACTGTTTTACTGCAATACATTTTTTTTCTAGAATTGCAGCATTAGATTATTTATTGCTTATAAAATAAAAATACATTAGCAATTGATTAGCTGCTTTTTTATCATTCAGCTAAAAATCATAGAGTGAAAACTTGTAACCAGAAGTGTACAGTGTTTTAATTAAAATAAATAAATGATTATATCGATAAAGCAACCACCCACCACTGCTCCCTGACGTCACAGCCCGACATGAACCGAAGCACGGGTCGGCGGTCAGTCGACCCGCGCCATGTTAGATCCGTATCTTTGGCGCCATAACTCCGCCATTGCGATTTGCACAGATTGCATTCGAATTTCGAATTACTCTCGCGGTTTAGTTAATTAATACCAGCACTACAAATATTGGAAGTGCTTTATTGCTTCTTTGGAATACTCGTATATCTTGCTAATGACAAGTTGATTGTTTGAATTTAAAGTGAGCTCGTGATTTGGTTATGTATGTCAGAAGTATCGATTGAAATGTAGCTTGGTCTTTAGTACCGAACGCAGATGTTTGTGTACTTTATTGTTGAGACAAAGCCAACCAAGTCCATAACGGGTTTGGGGTTCCGCAGCAGCCCAACACAATAGGAATTTGAACGATTTTCAAACAAACGAACAAAACGTTTATTAGCTAATTTCTCGAAGAAGACTTCGTGGGGCCGAACTAGCGAAAATAAAGGGAATTTTAAAGGTAACGGAACCCCGAAAATCGGCGATAGCTTGGTTTTCTATTTTAGTTAGGCAGTATTATACAGATTTTTTATCATGGTACTATCATTACAGAAAGCTTTCTTGAAGTCTTAAAGATATTATCATTTTTTTTTGAAACATAAAAGTTTTTGGTTTTCGAAATAATAATTCAAAATAATGATTTAATCGTTTGTACAAATTATTTTATCTGTGACTTGTATCGGACTCATGACAACGCACCCAAATTAAACTAAATATATTACTTACCTACTCCAATTTCCATTTACATCTTAAAAGCCTTCATTTCATTACTTTTCGCGCGTCTCGGCGCGAACAAAAAGCGAGTAAACATGAAATCCCACATTTCCTTTTGACATTCAACCTTCGTTCATTACGGTCGTGAAGGATACCAGGTAGGTAAGCACGCCAAGTATGACAATAGAGGCAATGCTTTTAGTGTGATCATGTCGTTGAGGCTTCGCTTTATGCGAGGGCTCTATTAGGAGTGGTGGAATGAGTTCTCATTTTAAAAATGTGGCGGTTACACAGTAGTTAGTTATAATTTTGTTTAAAAAGTCCCTAAATTGAAATAGATGTTATTTTAGCAATTTGCCTATAACATTTTTTTAATTGGTGGGCTAAAGCCCACTCTTAAAATAAACCCGTTTCTTAAACTTACGTATATCACTGTTTGTAAACTTTATAATTTGGTGCTCCCGGATAATGGCGGAAGGCTCACCACCTACCACGTTGGGTTCTAATGCCACTGGTGAAAAGTGGGCTTCTGACTGTTTCGTTCACCATGACGGCACAGTCACTTGCCTCTGACTACCCCGCTTGGGATGAAGTCGTGATGGTATGTTATGTTATGCTATGTAATTTGGTGCTTTTTTGCATAGGTATCGCCAATACAAGAATAATTTCGCGTTAAACCGATTTAACCGACCTGCTCGACTGTTTTTCGTTTTAGCGTAATTAAGTCATTCAGGCTTTTTCGCAACAAATCCTGGAGTTGTAGGAGGAGAAAAGTTGGTAATGATGACTAAATGACGACTGACGTCGCGTTTGAGATAGTAATGATGGCAAACCAACCCTACAGGCCTACCTGCCTACAGATATGCTTTTTCTCGCCATGAGCTAGCCAGCCAGCTTACGGATTTAAGTTTTTAGGAATGAAGGTATTAAAAAAAAAGTTATTTTACTATCCCGTGGAACGTGAGAGGGCAAGAAGCCTATAAGTATAGTTAATTTAACTATTCTGTGTCGAGTGCTATCATCTATTTACGTATATTTTTACAAATATTTAAAATGTAGCAAAGTAAAAGTATTCTTGTGTTTGCCTGATGTCGCAAATTGCGCAAACTGTAACACATTTAATCTATGACGCTGTGTTTACATGTAAAGTGGTAGAACCAAATTATTTTCTGTCTTTTACACACTATAAACCCTAAATAATACCTAAATTTATTTAAACAGCGATACAACTTATTTACTATTTATGAAAAAAACAGATTTAACGTAATTTTAGGCTTTCCTTGTGAGTTAGACTCCGATTTAATTTCCTAAAAGCTCAAATGTCTTAACAATAACCATAATCTCAAGGCTTTCCAAATTAATTTGACCCGTTTAACCTGCCGTCACTCCGTTATACGTGGTTTTCTTAATCAACACTGCCATAAATCCTCCCAAATATTTTCATTTAAATTTTGAGAGCCTTTATTACCAGGTAGCAGTGGAAATATGTGAGTCTAATGAAAGGAATTCCTTAGAGTACGTGACCGCTGGCCCGTTTATCAGTTTTGGATGGGGCAGATCGTGTGAGGCCTGATATGACGTGGGACGATAGCTGTTGGATTTTTAGAGCTTCGCACGCAGTATATATAACAGTTACATACTACTTTACAATATTGGTCACTGTTAAGCATACTCAAACTCATTTGAATACTTTTCCCCGTCAGCTATAAAACTAAGGCTAAACAAAATAAAGCTTCTAACTGAGGATCTCCTTGTACACGTTAAGAGAAATTAACAGCATGTGAAGTCTAAGCTAAACTAAATAGCGATTATAGCTTTCGACCGTGTATGGCATCGTTCGCTTCTTTCCAAGCTTCCGGCATATGGTCTGCCACCTCGCCTATGCGACTGGGTCGCCGGATTACTGGAGGGACGTAGAATTCGCGTCCTTTGCGATGGTCGAAAATCACGCTTTCTCCAGATTAATGCCGGAGTGCCGCAGGGCTCCGTCTTGTCGCCGACGTTGTTTCTTCTGCATATGACATGTTATCTCTTGGTAATATTCATTGCTATGCGGATGATAGCACGGTCCACGCGCGATATTTCGAGCGCCCTGGGGCAAAGCAGACTGACATCGAGGAGAAGAGGCGAAGTCTTGTTGTTGAGCTTGACGGAGTGTTGGACCGCATTTCAGAATGGGGTGCATGCAATCTTGTCGAGTTCAATGCCAAGAAAACGCAGGTGTGTGCATTTACAGCAAAGGCGTCGCCGTTCCTTTCCCATCCCACTCTTCAGAGCACCCCGCTACCGATTAAGGGCAGCCTAAACATCCTTGGCATGGATGTTCGTAGCAACCTAAACCAGCGGGACTACATTGAGAGCGTCATTAGAACTGCATCCCGTAAACTCGGAGTCTTGAACAGAGTAAGACGATTCTTCACGCCTGAGTAGCTCTGTCTCTTATATAAGACACAAGTTCGCTCGTGTGTGGAATACTGCTCTCATCTCTGGGACGGTTCCGCCAACTACCTACTCGAAGCTCTTGACAGGTTGCAGCGGCGTGCTATCCGTATTATTGAAAACCCAGAGGCCACTTTGACCCTTGAGCCTCTCCATTTGCGTAGAGACATTGCCAGGCTAAGTGTTCTCTATCGCTTCTACAATGGGGAATACTCTGACGAGTTATTCCAGCTCATTCCACCCTCATCTTTCCACTCCCGTACCACGCGTCGACTACGGCGTCACCCACACACAATTCAACATTTGTTGGCCCGAACTAAAAGGTTCGGTGACTCGTTTCTTTGTCGTACCATCCAGACGTGGAACGCTCTTCCAGCACATGTGTTTCCTTGCTCGTATGGTCCCGGGTTCTTCAAGCGGGGCGTGAAAAGGCATTTCTGCAGGCCATCAAGGTGAGGATGGCCAGCCCAGTGATTCGTTGAATGACTGGGCTTGTCAACCTCATAGCTGGACCTCACGACCACTTTCCATCAGGTGGAGTGAGGTCATCTTGACGGGCAATATATATATATATATATATACATATTTGAATCATTATACGAATGTAACCTGATTTACGGCCATTAAAGCTCAATCAGCTTACTCTGCTTAAATAAAAAATATCTTCATAATCTATTATTTATAATTAAGATTTACCAAACCTGTCCTAATTATACCATTAGAAAATCGTTAGTATTCTCAGAATGTTATTTTCTTTGATCCTGTAAATATTGACTAAGAGCCTCTCCTTCAAAATGAGCGCCTTCGCTTCCCGTTAATGCAAACTCTCATAACTTAAATCTTGCTTCTTATTTACGTTAAGGTGTAACATAAAAACGCCTTTTCATTGTAAGACGCGGGAAGTATTTTTGCATTCAAATCTGTTTTACGGTAAAGTCTAAACGTAACTTTTTATTAAAATTCAGGTGATTTATTTGAGTGAGTGCGATGTATTATATCTGATTGGCTTCATGAGGCTTTTTCTTACTCTTGCTGATAAATACGGCTGGTCACTAAATTTCAAATATAAGTTGGTCAATAAACACTTTAGCTATGTTTAAAAAACTCTTACCCGACCTGAGTATTGGATCAGAGGACCCTTAAGTTGATATCATTTTTAAGCTATCTACTTGTTAACTTACACAAAACTTTTGCACGATTAAGCTAGGTCAAAGCTGAGCAATACGAATTCACAACAATAAAAGCTCATAACGAAGGTGTTACATTCTATCTATAATCGACTCTAGAGTACCCAAATAACAGTATCAATCAAGCTGTTCGTACTATCAGCTTAGTGGCGTACCCTACTTAACAAACTAAAGGCACGTCGACAAAAAGTCTCCGATGTAATCGAAGGGCGCTCAAGGGGCGACCCAGTTCGGCGACTCACCAGAGTCACGTCCTGAGACGTCCGCTTAATAATAAGCAAATGCCTCCAAACGAAACATACGTGACGGAGCCCGAAACGTGCTGTTTTGTATTATGAATTTTTCAGTTTCTGATGAAAATAACGAGACAAATAGGCTCGAAGCGATCATTTCGCAGCGCGTGGGCATACGCTCGGCGAAATTATCGCTTCTCGTTTGTTATACTCGTAAAAACAGTGTGTAAAACGAACAACGTTTTTTTAAAAAAAAATTGCTCGTCAAGATGACCTCACTCCACCTGATGGATAGCGGTCGTGAGGTCCAGACATGAAGTTGACAAGCCCAGTCACTCAACGAATCACTGGGCTGGCCATCCTCACCTTGAAGGCCTGCAGAAATGCCTTTTCACGCCCCGCTTGAAGAACCCGGGACTATACGAGGAAGGAAACAAATGTGCTGGAAGAGCGTTCCACGTCTGGTTTTATAAACTTTATGAGAATGGCGCCATATTTAAAGATATGCTTAGAATATAATAAAGTATAACAAAATCTAAGGGTTCAAGCTACAGGTGAGACTTGAATATATATGCTTATAGGCCACTAGTTGTAAAATAAAGAAAAAGTACGTGAAGACACTTCAGCTGAGCGATTTTTACGGGAAATTTTTAATTGAGCAATGGCATCTTGAATCGTTGCATATTTATTTATGTTGTAAAATTACATGACAGTACAGTTGAATATTTTTTTTAACCTTAACACGTCATCAGTCGACATAGCCAACTAATACGTCGTCATCTGGTGCATCGACTGAGGATGTGTTATGCAAATATGACAACAAAATTACTGCTTGTACAAAGTTGCAACCTTAGAAACAATTGTAATTGAGACAGTTTTTTTCAAATGCTCGGACTTCGCATGTTAATTATTTAATAACACAAGGGCACTTACGATCCATCAACATCAACAAAACTGAACGAATCATGTCCACATTTTTTTAGCTGAAAGAAAAGAAAAATTTAAATAATAATAACGAGTAAGTATCAACATTTATAGGGTAATATTATCCATGTACTCGTACTTTGGGTAAGTTTTATTATGATGTAAGAAATGTATTTTTACATATTTTATTTTGCAGCTAAATAAAAGTTGCGTGTTTAGCATTTTACCAGATTTAAACTAATCCCAAGTATTGAGCGAGACTTGAATGTGTGCCTTCTAGGAACCAGGCAGCTGCTCTTCAAACTAAGCTACTGTTCAGTGTGTGTGACCTTTTATTATTTTGAGTTTTTTTTACTTTTTGTTCAGAGAGTATTTACGGTGTGTATTTATTTTAACAGTTTCAATGCCACACTACGCACTGGTGCGTTTTAACAATCGATTTCCTATTGTGTTTTTTATTCGGCAGAGAATGGGTTAACACATCACTTTTCATGGTCTTGGAGTAAGGATAAATATCCTTGTGTTACGAGGTATCAGATAGAAAATCAAGCCAGCGGCGACTCCCAGCACACACAGAGCTAAATTTGTAAATATCGTTTTCTTTTCAATTGACCCGACTGGGGATCGAACCTGTGTGAAAAAACCGTGCTACAGCACACTACCCCGAACGTTTTGTCAAAAGTATTTTGCACGGGTTCCAAAATTTACCCACTTTACTTGTACTGGAAGTACTAGCAGAGATCAGTTACTTATCAGAGTGGCTAAAAGCCAACCATATGTATTTTCCCTTCACGTATTATGTAACTTGAAGTGGGTATGACAATACAATCCTTTCATGCTCTTCTTTCGGGTCATGTTAAATCATAACACAAGATAAGATTACATAAAAGGTCGCGTGAGAGAAATGAGTTCGTAAGGACATAATAAATGTATGTGGTTCATGCACAGCTGTTATTGTGACATTGTATGGAAATACAGCCTAGTTTTCTTGTGTTATTAAAACCATTATGAAATATTACCGTCCACAATGGAAATATCAAATGAAAATAATCCTGATTTAGGAATCTAACGTAAGGGTTACTGAATAGTATCCCTTACGTTAGACCGTATTGTATCAGTAACGTATCATCATTAATATTATCATTTGCAATATCTCATAGGTAGGTACATATTCAATGTTCATAGAGGCCCGAGGCCTAGTAAAAGGATAGCCTCATTTTACTATGCCCGAGGCCTACTGTACGTGGTCTAAAATCCTGCAACCACTATCACACTATGGACTATTATTTGAAAAAAAAATATTGAATTGAATTATCAGCTCATCCGCTCATTTTGATAGTAAGCGTCCAACAATGTCTTTCTAAATTAGTCTACATTGTAGATCTTTTTGCACTGTGCCGGTGACTTAAGTTCGCCTTTGTGAGAAACCTACTTTAAAAACAGTTTTGTTGTGTTTGTGAAATTTTCCTTAATATTTTGAACCTAATTCACACTAAAAGTTTTAAGTAAGCTGATATTTCATCGTATTTTATCAGACTATTAAATCCAACACAACTATCCAGAGAAAATATAATAAGCCGACGTTAATTGCTCCCACAGTGATTCATTTCTGCGTAAATAATGGCGAAAACCAAGCTCAGTTACGAAAACATCACTCTACGACTAGTTTGATGAATGAGCCACTGGTTAACTATTAATTAAACAATTGTTGTAACTAGTGTCATGTGTCAGCTCCCTATCCCAGCGCCCTTGTCTGGCTTGTTTGCTACTAATGCTACAATTAATAGTAATTAGTTTAACTGATAACAATGGCTATTTGCGTGTTTTTATAATAATTCCCTCTCTTTTTCTGTCCTAAAATAACAATTGGTTATTTTTTCAACACAATTTCCAGTATACTAAGCAGTCAGTAATATTGTTTTTACCTGCTATTGCTTAGGTCTGTTACGCAATTATTTCTTCATAGGTTGATATTTTGTTATACTGTGGCAGGCATTTATGTTTTCGATGCCGTGGACGTCGCATAAAAAGGTGATGAGTTAAAACATTTTGAAGAATATTGGCAGAATATCTTTAAATTGTGTTTTTTACTAAAAAAAATGTACATTCTGATATTCATGAACCATCTCCATTCTGATGAGGAAGGTAAATGTCTAGAAGTTAACGTCCTCAAGTTGCAAAGACAATTATTATACTAGATTGTACGAAAGGAAAAAACAAGGTTGAATCAAAAAAGGGACACGAATCCCAAATACAGTCTTTTTATTAAATAAAACAAAAGGCGTGAAGAAATCCCTAAACACAAGAATGGACGGGAAGCAACAAGTGCCGTCAGAGAAAGAGGGCGTCTATCAAAGTGTCGTTTTCCTCATCCAAGGCTGCGTCATTTCGGCTTTCATTGCATTACTTCTGACGATACTTTTAAACGAAAAATATCTGTTTTCATTTTCTTTTAAGAGGAAAGTTTGAGCGTCTTATTAGCAGTAAAATATGATATAGCGAATACTTTTTTCTTTAAATTGATGCCTCATTGCTTCGATTTTCATAATTTTGAACTTGAGTGGTTTATAACAACTTCTCATTTTGATAACTGATAGCAATCGTATAAACGACTGTTTGCTACGTTATGCACAGTGTGGTCCATAATCTTCTCGTTACTGGGCGCAATGTAACATTCTACTAAGTCATTTCTTATTTTTTAAGTCTTTATGGGGAAACAAGCGAGCAACCCGTAGGTACTGACTTCAAGAATGCTCGCTTTATAATATGTTACATTCCACCCTGTAACGCCGGTCCACATCCAAAATTCAACACGAGACAAAATAGGAAATTAGTGGTAATTTTGATTATTTATTTATTAATATGCATATAAATGAAGAGGATACAGAAGCGCCGTTTTTCCATACAAACGTAGTTCCCTGTTTCCTCCCTGGATTTTGCTAGTAGAGTAACAATTTTTTCCCAAAAAATCTATTGCTACTATTGGCATGTCCCCATGTTTTTCTGTTTTTAATAAATTAATTGTTAAAAGAGATATGAACCTTCAAAAATGGAAAAAATTGCCAGATTTTCCGCTGTTTTCAAACATCCAGAAAACTAACTTGACTAGTTTATTTCAAAAAAAAGAAAACGTAGGAACACGGCCACAGTCCTTCTTTAATTTTAACTGAAAAAAGTAACTAAATCGGTCAACTTTTTGAAAAGGGATTAGGGGACTACGAAACGTCGACTTTGTGTACTTTTGATAGCTAATTTTGGTCCGATTTGCAACTGTCTCTATCGCACTCTGCGGGAAGCTCGAGGTTTGCAAAAGACAGAAATAGATTTTACAAATGCCTATTTCTCAATTCTCTCAACCGTGCTGTGTCCTCTTAAGAACAACAAAATATATGTCCCGCTAAATTTGTCTGTTGAATCAAAAGCAATATAAAATCACTCATCAATTATGGGCTAAATTAGAAAAACCTTTGGTCCCATTGCTTGGCGAAAACCATCTTCATAGCCCCTGTACAATAGGACTCCTAGATTACGAAAATTGCTGTTATCACTTATCGCATACTCAATTCTAGTCCTTACTGAAAACAATTGCACTTCCTCTAGAATCTAAATTTACCGTTTCGTTTCTTTACGCCCTAGAATGTCTGAACAAACATTTATTTTGTTAAAAATCTCATCCACTGGAACGGCGGAGTTCACGAAAACCTTTTAACTAAATTGCTTGGCCCAAACAAAATCTATTGAATGCCGTTCGGTCTGAATAATCACATTATATTACTTGAACCTAATAGATGAGCTAATTGAAATAAGTTGAAACATTATTGTATGTTTGCATCAGTTTTTAAGCTTTCAGTATATTTAGGAGTAGGTACGTTTCGTTTACGTGAGTCGTTTGTTTCAAAATATAGGGGCTACGTGTATTTTTTTTAGCATTCCCAATGCATTATTTCCTACTCAAAGATAGATACTAAAAAAAATCGACTTTTAGATTTTTTAGTTTATATCTTTCTGTGGAAGAGATTTGGTTTTGTATTTCCATTTTATTTGGTTACCGAAAAAAAATATGATGATTAAGGACTACTCACTTATAATTTGTTTGTTTATTTCATGTAGAGCTTGTCTAATTTGAAAGGACGTGCCTCACTACTAGTTTAGGTGATTTAGATGTGCCGAGTTTGCGAACAAACGACGCGTGCTCCTAGGTTCGAATCCAACCGGCTACCTAAAGACCAATTACAGTGGCACGTTTATATGAATTGCATCCACATTTAAAATTTATATTCGTCCGTGAATGCGGTGGAGGGGTGCGTCATCATTTCAGCTTAGACAAGCTCTAGTATTTTATCACTCTAATTACCTTCACGCATTTGTAACGGAAACATCAATCTGAATCATACTCTGAGAAGTTTTCAATAAACGAAAAGTATCTATATTGAAAGCTATAACGTCGTGTTAGTTGCATTTTATTTCTAGCATTTTTACATTGTTTTTTCATTCATCTATTTTTTTTTTATAGTGCCCGTCAAGATGACCTCACTCCACCTGATGGAAAGCAGTCGTGAGGTCCAGATATGAGGATGACAAACACAATAATGCAAAGCAATTACTGAGCTGGCCATTCTCACCTTGAAGGCCTGCCCTGGCACCGGTTAGTGCAGTGCTGATCCCGGAACGCGAGCTGACGGAGATAGGTCAGAGCCACTTGACGGGTTTTACGCAACTGCATGGTGGTAACATTAACCGGCCGAAATAATATGTCTCCCACCTGAAGAGCAGATGGTCTGCTGCAGGGCTCCCTTAGTCGCCTCTTACGACACCCACGGGAAGGAGATGGGGGGGTGGAAAGTATTCTTTTAAAGTGCTGCCACCAGCACGGCACAAAAAAAAAAAACTCTCTATCTAAAGATAGAAAGAAGAAATAAATCTACTTTGGTCCCAGGCGAATTTCACTAAGAGTAGTTTATATCTTAAGCCGTCATGTGCTTTACGCTCTTGAACACCAATAAACTATTTTCCCGCAATTATTTTCGCATGTGTTTACATTTGAGAGAGGTTTCATAAATTTGAAAGCTTCACAATATGTCTTACCTGGCCTACGTGAGATTACTTTCGGCTCATGGAATTAATTTATCACAAGAAGAGCTTAGTCAGCGCGTGTTTGTGTGACGAAAATGCTTAATTATGAAAATATTTGGGTGTCACGTAATTTATAAGGCCTTATGAACATAATATCTATTGGTATTTAGACGTATGTGTTTTCGGTCTTCATATTTTACAATGCAGTTTAGTATGACCTATATTAAAAAATACAAATAATAGCCTAAGTTAAGGAACCTAAAAAAGAGGGAACCTAAATAGACTAGTTCCTAAAGGTGAAATCTGAGTGCAAGTTAAGGTAGTATCCAGTTTTCCACTCGAATTTATAGGTAGTGAGAATAAAAATAGTAAGCACTAACTGTACTCCAGCGGCTTCGCCCACGTAAACTGTCTTTCCTGTCAAAATAAAGCCTAAATAATAAAAATCCCTGGTATGTAGCTTTATATTGGTGACAGAATCTTTAAAATCGGACTAGTAGTTTCGGAGCCTATTCAATACAAACAAACAAACAAATATTTCCTCTTTATAATAATGAGAATAGTTACTTCTCAAGCCTGAAATAAAAATAAAAAAGGTAGTGTGGAAATGTAACATAATCGATTCCCTACAAGCTCCATTCGGCTTATTCAGCTCAGATTCAAACTACTAAGCCTACCGATGGAAATGCAAACTTTAAAGTTCACACACTGTAAGTTTGAGGTAGTTTCCTCACTGTAGCGTCACAATACATTTACAATTACATTGTTTTGGTGAGAAAAAATATTGATCTCTTGGCTAAACACAGTGACATACATTGCAGAAATACTAGGAAAAAAGGATAAAATTGCACTTCCACTCTTTAGGTTACAAAAAGTTTTAGGGTCCTTTATGACGCAAGGTATACATTATTACAACAAAATTCCAAAAACCATTTGTGAGTTACCACTACATAGATTCAAAAATCACATCAAAACAGCTTTATTAAAAAAGGGCTACTATACTACAAAAGACTACCTTATAGATAAAAATGCCTGGGTGTAAGCGCTCTGCTCGATGCGGGATTAAATAGTCCTATTGTAACAGATGTTTTATTGTAAGAGTTAATAGGTACCTAGTATGTATGTACTGACTAACAATTTTTGTTTTTGAATTGTTTAAACGAATTCTTGTTATTATATTCTTTTATGGTTGGTTTTTTCTCTTTGTTTTATATTCTTTTGGGTTTATTTGTATTAAAATGACACACTGCTTGTACTTTACTAACGCCTGTTGTAAACTCAAAACAAGTTTAAAAGAGTAACTGCTGAGTATCTCGCCGGGTCTTCTCAGCAAGAAACAACTCCGACGCGGTGGTAGAGTCGCATTATGTCTGTATACTGTTTATTTACATATCCATATTATTATGGTATTTATTATTTAGTATATTTTGCTGTAAATTTGACGATTTGAAAGTACTGATACAGTCTATTTGAATAAAGTTATTTGAGTTTGAATTTGAGTTTGAGTTTGAGGCAATCTGAATCGCGTGCGCGAGGACAATATCCGCTACAATCTCGCCCCACGATATCTGGGACATCGACCTGTCCCACGCTGCACCTGCACGCCCATTAGACGCCGTGATGTGTAGCAAACATGAAAAGACGACATGACATCAGGAAATGTTTACTTTTAAAACCTCTTTTCTTTTGTCGGCTAGACTTAGGTACTCACCAAATATTTTGATTTTGATTTAAATTGTATTTGTGCTCGTGAATGAATCATGTATTTTAAAATTTTAAAAGTTGTCATTTATTTAATTGCTAACTGAAAATTGTATTTGCATCCCTCAATGGGTGATGTTTCTTTTTTATATTCTCTGATCCACCTTAAATGTACATAACGCATTCTTGCTTCTTAGTTCTAAAAACGTTTCAACCTAATTAATTATAAAGGGCCTATACTAGCTGAGAATATTTTCTTTATTAACTTTTTAATAGATTGATCCAGCTTTAATAGTATAACGTACGAAATTTTCCCTGAAAATACATCCAATCGTTTTCACATGATTGACTCTGGAACAATAACCAATCAATTATTATAAAAATGTTTATTTCTATCTTCTTCATAAAAATATATTTAAATCGGAAACCATTATTTCAAAAAAAGATTAAGTACAGTTGAACATCTAGTACCTGCTGCTTTATTTTACTGTACCTATTTATAGATTATTTTAAAATTAATATTCTGATTGAAGACAAACAGCAATCTCTTAAAGCAATATGGAAGCTCCGGTAGTCGTAAGTTGACGACTTACACGAGACTTAATATTGACATCAATACGAGATTTTAAAGTATAACTATTTAATATTGCACCCAACTAGCATAGCATAAATTGCTGCGCTGTGGTTGGAAACTTGGAATTTTCAGATTAGGTTCAGCTAACTGAGCTTGTTGAAGCGAATAGCGCTTTCATACACTGAGTCTTCATTATTTTGAACTACATGCAACATTCAACACTTAAGTTGACACTACCTGGATTTTTAAAAACAAGGCGGTTTTTTGGTAGGGTGATAATTTTTTTCAAAATGTCCTAATTTTTGTTTTGTAATATTGTGGCAAAAAGTTTAGGTAACTTATATCCGTTGAATTTAAAATCACAAATGTGCTTTCACTATAAAATGTAAAAATACATAAATATAATAATAATATAATTTATTTCAGATTGCTCCATATCCATTTATAAAATCACAAAACTACATTATTTAAAACTCGCATTCAGTTACACAAACTCATATTAATTATTTAGATCCAACACACATACTCGTAATCTATGCCACACGAAAGTCCTTAAAATTCAATGTATAATATGATTATTATCAATTAATTAAATTAAATTAATAAAAACAGTGAAATTAAAAAAAAATAACAAAAAAAAAACCAACTTCAAAAAAAACTATTCCAAAACAAAGCACTAAAAAGTAAATAAATAATTGCGTATTCTTCTAAAACTTATACGTTAATATAATGTAGGTACATTTATTGTTAGAAATAAGGGGTAATTATTATTACCCCTTATTTCTAAAAAAACATATATTTTGTAACTAACTAATGTATTATTAAACTCGTACCTTAAAAACACATTTTATGTAAACATTTAACGCACTATGTATATTATGTAGCGTTCTAAATGTAAAGGGTTAAAGCTTCTATTATTAGGGTATTATGTTTATTGCTTGTCTCCTGATCAATCTATACTACTTATATTACGAAATCTCAGAAACTACGAGTGCTAGGAATTTAATTTTTTTTATGAAAATTCTTTTTAGGACGTAGATGCTCACTAAGACGGAATTTTGCGTAATTCCACCCCTAAAGGTGCTCTAACCTTGAGCATTTTCCTGTAATGGAAGGTTACAGAGTCGAGCATTACATCGCTGAGGAAGAAAAACCGCGCATTACAGTGCGCAAACTGTAATGTTACAAATTAGAGCAATACATCAGTGAGAAAGGAGAACCGCGCATCACAGTGCGCAACTTGTTGTTTTAATGTGTAATATTTTGATACAACTTCCCTGAAGTTTTGTAAGGCTAAAATGGACATTACATGCGAATGTTCATTATGTCAGGGAGGCGGTACTGTGAAGTAATGCTCAAAAGCGAATCTGAAACGTTGCGCTACATAAAAATACTATAGGTGAAGGACTACCTTAAGTGGTTATTTTTCGGGTTGTAGTTTGAATGAAACTTCGTTACTACAAGTGTTGGGAGTCCCAAATTTTGCATAGTCGTTCTTTTTAGAACGTTGATGCTAACTAACACGTAATTTTGCGAATCAACTAAGTTGGAAAAAATCCTGTATGTCTTATAAATCATGTTCACGCGGGAGGAAAGCTAGTAGTCTATAAGATAATATGCCTCTATTGCCTCGATACTATTTACAAACTAGTATACAGTCTTCCAGGCAGGCAGTTTATTTTCACTAATACGTTCTAAGTGTGTTTAAGCAATCTATGTAGATATGTATTGAATTGCCGCGATGTTGATAAAGACTTTACCTCACAGAGATTCGCGGCCATCTATTAGATGCTAAGATAAGATCATTATTAGCTAGTTAAGATCATGATTAACCCTTCATGACACATGACAACAATGGAAAAGCAATAAAATTAACTTCAGAGCAATGTGACGTACAATTTTATAGCGAGTCATTGGTGAGGTAGGAAATCAGTTTGCGACTAATTCTCCTGTGAGCAAGAACAACGGTGGAATGTTCACCTAATACTACGAGTACGGTGGATTTTAAATACGTTTGGCGAAAAGTGTTCGCCCGAGTGTTCTTTTCACCATTACGGCAATAGTCAACCTTCTTCTCAATACCCCGTTTGGGAGATAGTAGTGTATGGTAGTGTAATTTCCTATTCGTCTTTGGCTGAACACTGGGCATTGACGAAGGTTGTACTGTATACAATAACCTGAAAGGTTGTTTTGCCTATCTACGGGTAGCCGCTCCTACTGGCGACTAGCTAAACACGTGCAATCTAACTTCTGCGTGCCTTCGCTGCCACCACTGAGATTCTCTGATGGATCGTTGGCTCATCAGCCGCAAGAGAAAGCCGATTTACTGGCTAACCTCTTTGCCGCAAACTCTTGCATCGATGACTGCGGTGCTGCGCCGCCTGAAATACCACATTGCGGCTCCACAATGCCTGATATTCGTATCAGGCAGTGTGATGTTCATGCCGAACTGCAGTCACTCGATGTCAGGAAAGCCAGTGGCCCTGATGGAATCCCAGCTGTGGTGCTAAAGAAATGTGCAGCGGAGTTGTCTCCAGTGTGCACTAGCCTGTATCGCCTCCCCTACAATTCGGGTCTTGTGCCGCTGTCTTGGAAGGAGGCGAACGTTCAACCAGTTCCCAAAAAAGGGGACCGGTCTGACCCTGCCAATTACCGTCCAATAGCCGTAACCTCAGTTTTAGCTAAAGTGTTCGAGCGGATCATAAACACGCAGCTCATCCGCTACCTAGAGGATCACTATCTTATTCACGACCGTTAGTACGGCTTCCGATCAAAACGGTCTACGGGTGATCTTCTAGCGTACGTAACACACATCTGGAGGGAGGCTATGGACAAGCATGGGGAATCTTTGGCCGTCAGCCTTAACATTGCCAAAGCTTTCGATCGTGTAAGGCATCGTTCGCTTCTTTCCAAGCTTCCGGCATATGGTCTGCCACCTCGCCTATGCGACTGGGTCGCCGGATTATGGAGGGACGTAGAATTCGCGTCCTTTGCGATGGTCGAAGTCACGCTTCCTCCAGATTTATACCGGAGTGCTGCAGGGCTCCGTCTTGTCGCCGACGTTGTTTCTTCTGCATATCAATACACTCCATAAAAATGCGATAATACACAAAACCAATGGCTTAACTGTCCTGACACATGTAATTTGTTGACATTATAACACGAAAAGCCACTTAAATAATCGATTTTTAATTGATAACACCTATTTCCTATCGATCGTTAGCCTCAAATAACTCGGAAACGTGACACTTTAGAAAACCGTGGTCTCAGACATTTATTATTTGTTCACGTGTCCTCTTTCCATTTACGGAATCTTATCCTCTCTTTTATCGTGCAAAGAAACATCAAGAAAAAAATTAAATGGAGGCAGGTAGCAATGCCAGCTTCCATACAAAAATGTTTATACCCCTTTGTAACACCTTATTATGAACATTCCGACTTTGTAAGATATAATAGAGTATTATGGACAATTTGGTATTTACTCAGCCAGCGAGTGTTGGGTCTTGCGAGCTTAGCACTATTCTGCCCATCTGGATAGTTTTGAGATTTTTTTTGTCGCGTTTCAATGAGGAAGCCGGCAGAAACTCAACATTCGTTTGATTATTGCTCATATGAGGCGTCCCTCCAAGGAAACTTTAAAGGGCAACTATAAATAAATTATGTCGATATGTTAGCACCACTTTAGAAGTTTATGTTTGTAAATGAAGGAGGGCCTTAGTTAGTATGTCTAGAAATAGAGGGATAACCTAAAAACTACCTGTCAATTTCTTTTTTTTTATATTGCCCGTCAAGATGACCTCACTCCACCTGATGGAAAGCGGTCGTGAGGTCCAGATATGAGGTTGACAAGCCCAGTCATTTAAACGAATCACTGGGCTGGCCATCCTCACCTTGTAGAAATGCCTTTTCACGCCCCGCTTAAAGAACCCGGGACTATACGAGGAAGGAAACACATGTGCTGGAAGAGCGTTCCACGTCTGGATGGTACGACAAAGAAATGAGTCACCAAACCTTTTAGTTCAGGCCAACAAATGTTGAATTGTGTGTGGGTGACGCCGTAGTCCAGCACGCGTGGTGCGATAATATGATAAGGTGAATAGATAATACTTTATTGCACAAATAAATAATTCATCATCATCATCATTTCAGCCGAACGACGCCCACTGCTGGGCATAGGCCTCCCCCAAGGATCTCCACAACGATCGGTCCTGCGCTGTCCGCATCCAGCGGCTTCCCGCGACCTTGACCAGATCGTCGGTCCACCTTGTAGAGGGCCTGCCCACGGAACGTCGTCCGGTACGCGGTCGCCATTCGAGAACCTTTCCGCCCCAACGGCCATCGGTTCTCCGCGCTATGTGTCCCGCCCACTGCCACTTCAGCGATGCAATCCTTCGAGCGATGTCGGTTGTTTTTGTTCTCCTGCGGATCTCATCATTTCTGATTCGATCGAGCAGGGAAATACCAAGCATCGCTCTCTCCATTGCTCGCTGGGTGATCTTGAGCCTTCTTATGAGACCCATAGTAAGGGACCACGTCTCGCTCCCATAGGTCATTACTGGCAACACACACTGGTCAAAGACTTTTGTCTTGAGACACTGAGGTATTTCGGACGCAAATAGCATATATTTGCGTCCGAAATACCTCAGTGTCTCAAGACAAAAGTCTTTGACCAGTGTGTGTTGCCAGTAATGACCTATAGGAGCTTCCCGAACGCTGCCCATCCGAGCTGGATTCGACGAGAGATCTCTTTCTCGAAGTTGGACTTACCTAGCTGGACTGTCTGTCCCAGGTAAACATAGTGGTCAACAACTTCGAGTGTAATGTTCCCAACGTTAACTGGAGCGGGTGCAATATGGGCATTCAACATGAGTTTTGTTTTGTCCATGTTCATCTTAAGACCCACTCTTTGAGAAGCATTACCGAGATCTTCGAGCATTATGTTCAGGTCTTCCAAGGTCTCAGCCATAAGAACTACATCATCGGCAAATCGCAGGTGTGTTAGGTATTCGCCATTGATGTTGATGCCGCGTCCTTTCCAGTCCAGAAGCTTGAAATTATCCTCCAACGCAGCCGTGAACAGTTTCGGAGAAATAACGTCTCCTTGTCTCACGCCTCGCTGTAGTTGGATCGGATTAGAGCTCTGGTTCTGTAATCGGACCGACATGGTGGCGTTCTGGTATAAGTACCTTAGCACCTCAATGTACCTGTAGTCTATTTGGCACCTTTGGAGAGACTGCAGTACTGCCCAGGTCTCAATCGAATCAAAGGCTTTCTCGTAGTCCACGAACGCTAAGCAAAGTGGCAAGTTATACTCTTCGGTCTTCTGTATAACTTGCCGCAGCGTATGAATGTGGTCTACGGTACTATAGCCTTTTCGGAACCCTGCTTGTTCGGGAGGTTGGAAGTCGTCAAACCTGCGAGCGAGACTTCGTAATGACTCTCGAAAACAGCTTATAGATATGGCTCAGAAGCGAGATGGGTCTGTAGTTCTTCAAGAGAGTTTTGTCACCCTTCTTGAAGAACAGCATCACATCGCCTCTGCCCCATGCCTTTGGCGTTTTTCCCTCGAGGATGACAGAACTGAAGAGCGTCTGGAGGACCTTAAGTATCGGCTTACCGCCCGCTCTCAGGAGCTCGGTTGTGATTCCGTCACCACCCGCCGCCTTGTTGTTTTTAAGCTGCTTGAGAGCCATCCTAATCTCGTACAGGCTGACGTCCGGGATATCTTCGGTATAGTGTCGGGTAAGCTTGGCTCTAGGATCTTTAGCCTTGCTTTCAACAGGTGTTTGCGTGGAATATAACTGTCCATAGAAACTCTCAATCTCCCTCAGGATTTCAGGTGTTGACGAAATGATGCTACCTGCCTCAGTTTTCAGCCTCGTCAATTGGCTTTGCCCAATAGACAGATCTCTGGCGAACACTTTGGAGCCTTTATTCCGCTCAATTGCCTCTTTAATACGCTGGGTATTAAATTGGCGAAGGTCGCTCGTCAAAGACTTAGATATCTGTCTATTGAGTTGCCGATAACGATGGGCATCCGCTGAGTTCTGTAGCTTCATTTCGTTTCTCTGATCCATGAGTAGGAGAGTCTGACTGGAGAGTTTCTTTGATTTGGGACGGCGGGTTTTAAAGTGCTTGGACCCTACCGTACGGACAGTATCCACCACCATGTTGTACAGATCGTCCACATCGATGCTGTTCTCAAGGGCTTCGAAGCGGTTTTGAAGCTCGAGCTGAAAGCACTCGGGGTTTTGAATTTGAGCCGGTATTGGTCGGAGCGTGGATTTTATCAGTCGCGCTCTCTCAAGCTTTAGGTCGATATTCAATGTGCCTCTGACCATGCGGTGATCGCTTCCTGTCTTAACAGCGTTGATCACAGTGACATCATTGAATATATGCTTCTTCGTCGACATGATAAAATCGATCTCGTTTTTGACTCTACCGTCCGGACTGATCCAGGTCCATTTGCGGCTTACGGGCTTCTTGAAGAAGGAGTTCATCATAAAGAGGTTCTCCCTCTCCATGAAGTCTGCCAGCATCTGGCCCCTGTTGTTCCGTTGCCCAAATCCAAATTGCCCCACTCTCAACTCATCACCGCAACGTTGCCCCAACTTTGCATTAAAATCCCCCATCACAACCGTGTAGTGGGTTTTATAGCTATGCATGGCTTTAGAGATCTCCTCATACATAGCCTCCACTTCGACATCGTCGTGCTTTGAGGTCGGAGCGTAGACCTGAATGACATTCAGCGAATATCGTTTCGATATTCTGAGTATCAGGTACGCTACCCTGCTCGAAACACTTCCGATAGTAATCACGTTGTTGACAAGGGATTTGTGGACGATGAACCCGACACCACCTAGGGACTGTTGGTCGCCCTCCCGGTGGTATAGTAAGTTACCGGATTGCAGGATTATCGAGTCCTCCCCCTTTCTTCGGACTTCAGATAACCCAATGATATCCCAATGTAACTTACTAATTACCTCTTCCAACTCTATGAGCTTCGCGTCGAGCCTCAGTGTGCGCGTGTTATATGTTGCCAGGTCGAGTCGTCGTTGTTGGCAGCCGGATCTTACCCGGGGATTCCTAGCACCCCCTGCCCTGCCGTTACCATAGCCGCTGCCGTAGCTAGGAATAGCAGGGCCGCCGGGGACTGGGGGCCGATTTCCTGGTTGTGCAGCCATTTTGGGGGGGGGTTTGCCATAATCGCCACGCTTGGCAGGCGGGTTGGCGATCGCAGTATGGCCTGCTGTTATCCGGAGACGCTGCTGCCCATCTCCTTATGGCAATTTTCCCTCGGTCGGCTCTTACGACACCCACGGGAAGAGAGGGGGTAGTGCTATTCTTTTTTATGTGCCGGCACTACACGGCACAATATTACTAAATATTAATAAATAATTACAACACATTAAATTAAATTTTACATCTAATTTAATGTAAAGCTCGTTATTTTCCCTGTCCATTATGCAACAACGAGTATCTTTTCTTGATTATAAAGGTAGGTAGATTATTCTTTGCTCTGATTAAAAGAACAAAGGACAGTAATATACATTCCAGATTTTTTCAATACGATTTTTAGAAAAGCTCCTGATATATTGCAAGTAATTTTTATTACAGCAGAACTTAAAATATTTTATTTTCAAAAGAGCGCTTGATAACCCCCTGCTTTTGTTCTAGATTTCAAACCACAGGATTTGGGCAGATTATGGACGCTGCACATTGTGTATAAAAAATTTTGTGCAATGCAATATATGATAACTGAATATATTATGTACCTATATTATTTTCAGATGTAAATCGAATGGAAAAGGTTTACAATAAACTTCTCCACTTATTTCCTGTCGTGGGCCGAAGTCTGTCTTTAATATTTGTCCTAAGGTTTTTTGGAAGAAATCACTTTGTGGCGATAAGACCCCCTATACGTTTATTTGTGTTTATTTATAAAAAAAATACCTGGTGTGTGTAATAAAGACAATTATCTTATCATAATATTTATCTTTATTAAATGAAACGTTTGTTAAAAAATTGCATCACTCGTAATCCTGATTCAGTGATTTCTTTCAATTTAACTAAGTTAGCAGCTCAAGAATAGCTTTTTTTATTTGTTGTAGCCCGAGGCCTTTTATTTGAAACCGCAAAATGAAAAATGAGATCTCCATACAGACAAATAGAATTGAAACAGGTCGATATCATCGTTCTCAATCGGCGAGCGGGTGAATCAGCGAGCCGAAGCCTGTAGCGGTGAGCGGCAACTTTCTGCTACGACAAGCGGCAACGGCAACTTTCTGCTACGACTAGCGGCAACCACCTGCTACGGCAAGCGTGCTTGGCACTACCGGAGCCCCAAGCCATGCCTGCTGTTTACAGAAATTAATGCGATTCGAATTTTAGATGGATAAGAAAGCCTTATCCATCTAATTTGCAATCTCGGATTAGCCCATCCCTGGTTAGCCCACAACACGCTCGAGGCTCGCCGATACATTCTTGGCCGGTCTAATGATCGCTCGGTATCCGCCCGCGCCGCTGAATAAATCAAATTGCTGAAATAATAATCGAATTTGACCCGGTAACCTGTGATTGCGACCCCGATCAGGGTAACTTGATTAATTTATGTTGAACAGATCATAAGTTCTTGCAAGTATCAAGGTGTTTTTTTTATTAAGTGACAGCTTGGATTCTCTCCGTTTATAGCTGTACGATAAACAAACGTTTTTCGTTTATTTGATTTACAGAGTGTCTGCTGTGGTGCGAAATATCAATCAAACAAACACCTACTTATTCCCAAATGCCACGATAATCCTGCAATTGGGTGGGTAGCACCATATTTCTATACACTCCTGATTCTGAGCCATGGACTCATAGACGAGGCGAGAAAAAGAGAATAGATGCACTAGAATTCTGGTGTTAGAGACGTACGAGTATGCTTGGGATATCGCGGACCCAATTTATTTTTTCGCCATGAACTTTTTTTTTAATTTCTGACAATCTTAGCACCTTCTTGTCATGAAGATGTTGAAAATATCAAATCATAACAGATGACGTATCTTGGAGTGAATCGTTTTGAAAGTAACTCTTGCCATCATCAGGGAATGTAACTGTTAGCATAACATTATAATATCACGTGTCTCATCAGTACGTCTACCACGAGTTGCCACTTTAAATTTAAGTTATCATTAATTTAAAATTGTATTGGAATTTGGCATGACATGACATGACAATGTCAAGTCCCGATACATTTTTTTTACGCAAACGATAACGTAAATTTAAAGTGGCAACTCGTGGTAGACGTGCTGAAGTTCTATTAAAACGTGAAACGTTGACGCCCGTCAGATCTGCACCCTATCTCATTGTTTCATACCCATTTGTGTTGCGTGTTCACAGATTCAATAGTGAATGGTGTCAACATTCCCTCGAAACATTAATTGTGCTCGTAAGGGTACGTCGTCGTACTCAGCAATTCTCACAGAGGTCAATTGATATAGATGACGCGAGTAGACGTAGCAGATGCTACTTTAGTCAACGCTTACCCGTTATGGCAACGGATGTCAATATCAAGTAGATGGACACTAATCATTCCTCATTCTACAATCTGATTTAGAATTAATTGAGAAATTTCAGATTCCTATAAATAAATTATATCGTGACGTCATAGTATAGGTTGAGAGGAAGAAGAAACCCGCCAGTGGTAACCATCGAGGCTCTGCACCGACTGAACTGGATTGCGCCCTACGTCCTGAAGTACCGGTGACGTAGTTGTACGTGTCCAGATTACACTGGTCTACGAAAGTCGAGGACTTTGTAGACTATGTGCGAAGAAAGTCCGATTTCACCCTAAGGGTCGAACGGTTGGAATTTCGCCGCAAAGTGAATTTTAATTATTTTGTGGTGAGAGTGCCGACCCACCATCTGGCGACCTTCATGAAGGAAGGCCGCAGGGAGTGGTGTTCCGAAAATTCAGAGTATGGCTGCCTGCTGACAACGCGCGATACACGTGGCTGACTCAACGTATAAATTAGTTTTAGAATTAATTATTTCAACTCATATGTATATAGCGTCTTATATGGTAATATCTACCCCATTCTCTCATATGGAATAATATTTTGGGGTAATTCAGTTACCGTTAACGATACTTTTATATTACAGAAGAGAAGTATAAAAATTATTTACAACAAAAATTTGATGATTCTCCAAGACTACTATTGAAAGAAAAACAATATTTAACTTTAACTGGCATTTATATCTTAGAAATAGCTTTGTTCGTCAAAAATAATATGCATTTGTTTACGAAAAAGTCTGAAATGAGATTAAGAAGCACTAAGTTACGGGGACATGACTACCTTTGCAAGCCATTATGTAAATGCATGATTTACAGTAAAAGAACATTTATAAGTGCTATACAAGTTTATAATTCTTTGCCTTGTAATATTACTGACATTTTAAGTGTAAAACTATTTTATTTGGTGTTATTGTCTATTTAAGTATGTATTTAAAAATATTTAAGTATGTTGATCAGTCTCTGATGCCCATAGTACAAGCTCTGCTTAGTTTGGGGTCAAATGATCTTGGTGTGAATTGGCCCAGATTTTTATTTATTTATTTATATTTAAGACAAAACTAAAGCGGTGGCTCATAAACAATGTATTTTACAATTTAAATGAATTTTAAAATAGACAAATCCCTTGACATTTTAAGCACATAACAAAAACATGAATGTGACATTAACAATAATTTATAATTAAAATGAACATCTCTCTCTCTCTGTCTTTATATGCAGATGCAATACAAATAACAATATCTAATAATTTAATAATTAATTTAATGAATACATAAAAAATCTACATGAATATACTTACACTACTGTTTATGCATAAATTATTATTGAATGCCCGAAATGGGTAAACCAGTGTACTGTAATTTTGCAATGCCATCTAGCATAAGACATCCATGGTTTATTATTTTTGATTTCTGATATATATTAGTCTGTAGGGTATTTATATATGGGCCTCTGTTATATGTAACTTTTGTTAAGTATAATATTGCCAATAATAATAATATTGCCTGATATTAATGATTTATTATTTATTTGGTGGCAAGCTTAGATTTTACATCTGACAACCAGGGATGCCGAGAGCGTTTAGTACCACTGCAGCGCAGTCACCGCAGTCAGAGCGGCGTCGAGAGGCCGGTACGCTGCGCCTAGAGTTGATAACTTGTGGGGGACCGTACACTTGTAAGCGTCTTCCGTACCTATTGAATGAGGTTCCACACAACATATCAAGCAAAGAAAAAGAAAACAATTTTGTAAGTAATCGGTTTAAAAAACACTACCTACATAGCATTATATGAACATTGTCGTAAAATTCAAAATAAAAAGGTTATGATTTTTTGTTGCATTTATTTTTGCATTTATTTAATTTAGCGTTGGTCTTATTTATTATTATTATTTTCAACTGAGGACGCTGGCAGTAGGCCGGGTGATCGGACCGCTTGTGGTGGACCATTTCACCCATTTCCCCGGGCACCCTCGCAGGGGGTCTTCAGGTTGTCCCATTTTCACGGCGTCATGTTGAATCTTCCCGTGGCTCTGCAGAATCTTGCTATCTGATCCACTGTCAGTTCTTTCAAATCTGCTTCATCTAATAATTCAGACCCCATGAGTTCCCATTTTGGACTGTCCCCATTTTGGACTGTCGCATGCCTATTGCTGTCTTCCATCGTCTATTTGTTGCTTCTATGATTTTCCTTTTGATTACTCCCTTGGTTATATTGTGGGCTATTGGCAGCCTGGGTTCCGGACCCACTAAGCCATTTAGCGGCACCACCTCTGGCTAGTTCGTCGGCTAGCTCATTGCCGGCGTTCCCTTCGTGTCCAGGGACCCAAGCAATCACTACTTCTATTTCGTTCGCGAGTTTCCCTAGATCTTTTCTTCCATTCTTTGACAGTTGCTGATGTCGTCTCTGCTTTACTAAGTGCTTTCAACGCTCACGTCAGCGCATTCCATGGTGGCGTATAGGCTGGCAAACCTGCCTAGGCAGATTGATCTATTTGTAACTGTACCGTCTTCGCACCTTATGTGCACACCCGCGCCAGATAGCTTTAGTGACTCAATCCTAGAGCCATCTGTGTAGCACACTATTCCGCTTGTATATATGTTCCATTCGTCTCTTTAGGAGTACTCTGTATTTATTGTCAAAAATCTTTTCTTTCCTTGCCAGGTCGTTGTTGGCAAAGATCATTGACATGTTGCTCTCGATTCCACTTCCGATGCATAGATGCCCTCTGTCCGTATGGTTGCCGATCCAGAGGTTAATACTCCTAAGTTCGAACCATTGTTCGGTCGCTCTTCCTTTGATCGCTAGGTCCAGCGGTTCTGGCCCGAGCATGATCTCTAGCGCTGATGTGGGCGTTTTTTGTTGAGTTTATTTTTGTATTGATTTAATTTAGCGTTAGTCCTATTTACTCATGACCTTGTGACAAACCGTGCAAATGGTTTTGCGGGTAATAATATGAATTTAGTATAAATTGCATAGTGAATAAAAAAATGGTGGCCATATACATGCTCTGTCGTTGAATCAAATAGATCTGATCGTATGTGGGCTAGAATTTGCATTATTCCTGCTTAATAACCGCCACATGGTGTATTCTGCTTGATTCACGACGGCATAACGCTGTCGATTGAATTTCATGCCGAGTGGATGATGGACAGCATGGTTTATGGCTACCATCGGAGCCTTGCGTTATCTATTGTGGTCTATGTCTGTTGCGATTCCCATATCCGTGACGGCGACAGTTTGCAAATCAAAGCTAGGGCGGGAGCCACGCGGGAGCGCGCAGTCCGCCGCCCGACGTAGCGGAGCGCGCACGGCGCGCGTAGACTCGAAACATGACGGTGTGAATTACGTGTTCAAAAGGTAACTTGTGAATTTGGAAGGTCATTTGTGAATTGGAAAGTAACTAGTGATATATTAAAAAAAGTAAAAAGTTGAGTGCAACGGATGATTAAAAAGTTTGGAGTAAACAGGCGTTTAGTAATTAAGGAATTATAGTATGATATTATATGAACAACCCATTATTCATAAAACTAAATTATTCTCACAACGCCAATTTAGCTATAATATTATTGTAGTTTTACAGCAGGGTTTAAGATTATTGAAAAAAGGGTTAAGATTTAAATGCTTTGTAGTTTCGGTCGTCGATTTTTTTAACTAGCTTATTTACAGGTTTTACAAAAGTTTATGAAATGTTTAAGGTATTTAGTTATGGGGTTTGTCTTTCTTCATATTTTGAATTATTTTCATAATCATTTCAACCATGCATTTATCGTGCATGTTACCCTTACCTAAAACTGACAGTTACTTAGGTTACCCTAATCAAATAATGTCGGTTTAAATTTTTAATGGATTTTTTTTAGTCCAATAGATGTAATTTACTGGAACCATTTACCAGTAAAATGCATTTTATGAATAACACGCTCTTTGTAATTATTATCTAACCTATCAAAGTTCTAAAATAATGTCACCTTGGAATGACTATTTGTTAAACCATCCTGTTAGGGATTTCACAGCCCTTCTAAATTCTTCACAATCTTGACATCTGACAAGGAATTTAATCAACTCTCAGATAATGTTGCTCAGTCTCTCGAATATTCGATAAAAGTAGAGTTCCAATATTGAAAACGTGCCCAAACTCCGCTCTAACGTATTAAAATTCCAAACTTGCTGTAAAAATATTTGCTTGTTCTTTTTAGTGTAGGATTAATGTTCCTTACTAAAGCAGAAAACATCTATGTTTAACTGCTTAAATAATTCGAAAACTTTGCAGAATTTAAGCTTTCGGTGAGGCATTTGCAGGTTCGGGCATGGCTATCAACCAACCCCTAAGTGTAGACCCTGCCACGAAGTACCAATTGGCCGGTTCTGTCAGCTGCTTTTAAAGCCAGTTTCATCCATATATGGGGACCGTTTAGCGTTATGTTGACATAGTAATGGACGATTGCGGCCGTGACTGGTTCTTTGTGGCCATTATCCATTTAGGCCTCTAGACCTACAGTTTTTGTACATAAATACCATCACGACTATATCCCAAACGGAGTAGTCAGAGGTAAGTGAATGTTGTCGTCGTGGTGACCGAAACACTCAGAAGCCCACTTTTCGCCAATAGTATTAGAACCCAACGGGGCAGGTGGTGAGTCTTCCGCCGTATCCGAGTTGATTTGGTTTTTTAATCGATATTTTCCATCAGCGAAGAGTCGGAAATTTAACAATGAACACGAAGATGATTTTAGCCAGATAGGAACTCAAGACCAAACGATCCACGATCAGAGTTTGAGTGCTTAACCTTTTGGCTTAACGCTCTACAGTCTACAGCTTTTATATACCTTACAATTCTGTAAGTAAGTGATATGGATGACATTCGTAGGGCAAGTCCTCTGAGACTCTACTAATACTGTGTGCTATTCCAGGTACCCAACTTTCAACATGTGGCACACAATAACTATATCCTACGTTCTTGTCTTGGATGCAAAACGATGATGGTGATTTATTTACTTCACATTCAGGCTTATGTTATACATTTTGAAGACGTAAAATTTGAGCCAGTAGAAAAAACGCGACAGTTTATTCATCAAAAGAACTTTAAAAAATACATAAAATAAAGATATCGATATCTTAGCAAAAATTAAGAGGCTTACATACTGTCAGTCGCGTTGGTAATGCTCATTTGATCTTAAGTAACCTTAGTCTGATAGAATTGGCTATTACTAACAACACCAACACACACATGCTTACATCAGACAACTTCGAACAAAATTTTACCGTCAGCAAAATAGCATGGCATTGCGATGTAAGTGTGCGAGAGATCTATAATGTATTTACTGTAAAATAAAAAATCACTTTCTTGATTGTTCAGTGTTATTCATGAAACCAACAAGTCAATAAACAAAGCCTCTAGATAAATAAATTAATAAAGGAGACTGGGCACCTCTGGACCAAAGTCAGGGGGACCCACATGTCGCTGATATGAGTGAACACTCATTGGAGTGCGTTGTGAATTTTGTAATTGCTCTTTTTTCAGTGGCATGTGTGGTTTATTTTACTTAATCTTGAATTCATACCATTACATTTCCATTTAAAATGTGGTCAACATTTGTGTTTTTTCTATGCTTTCCTGTTTCTGGTATTTAGTTTCTGCCGTCCTTTGATTGAGCTCTGTTTTACTTTCGGTGAGATGTCTGAAATGATGCCCGGAAATATTTGAGTAATACTTTTTCATTTTGTGAGGTATGTGCAAATATTAAGAAAGTACTAGCAAAATATACTGGTAGCAACCGCAACAATGCCTTAAATAATATGCTTTGTAAAAAGCACTTTGTATGAATTTTGGATACAAAAAATCACCAGATTAAGCTAATAAAAATGATGCACATCTTATCGTGACTATTTAGTTTTCATCGTTGCTTGCCATTGCTTTTTTCTCAGTTACAAAATATGATCGTCATTCACAACATACCATTCACAAAAAAAAACTAATTAATATGAAGCTTCAAATCTTGGCATTAATTAAACTTGCATTTTCCCCGAGCATTTTCTATTTGCAGTTTTGAAAGGAAGATCTATTCAAATTATGAAAACAAGATGTCAAGCAAAACAGACAGCACCTCAATTTTCCTTAATTAGAGTTCATTAGGAACCAAAGAGTTTTATATTAATAGAGTCTACACTTAAAAATAATATTAAGAAACATGCTAGCATAATAAATATTAAACGTGACAATGTACAATTTTCGGTAAAAAACGACATCTTTCAAACTACCCAAAGATTTCCGATTGATGATGTAAAAAAAGGAACAAAATAAAAACAAAATCAGATATATGAGTCATCCTCGCATACATAGCCCGGAGCCCTAATTACAATCTCCTATTTACCAGCTGTTAACAATTGCTAACTGAGTTGCATGGCAATTTTGTGTTTATGTATTTTATTTTAAGTATCCCTGGACATTATTCCACACAGCATAATGTCCAGGGATATTTATTTATTTATTTATTTTCAGCTGTTCAGCGGTCACGATATATGAGTCATCCTCGCATACATAGCCCGGAGCCCTAATTACAATCTCCTATTTACCAGCTGTTAACAATTGCTAACTGAGTTGCATGGCAATTTTGTGTTTATGTATTTTATTTTAAGTATCCCTGGACATTATTCCACACAGCTTAATGTCCAGGGATATTTATTTATTTATTTATTTAATTTCAGCTGGTCAGCGGTCACCTTTCATTAGGCAATTTTTCGGGCTGTTGTTAAATGTTCTAGTCATTTTTATATTGTTGGAATTAAAAGATCTTTTTTTCATTATTTGGTATTTTTTCTAGGCGATGGGCAATTTTCTGAAAAGTATGTACCGCTAAATATTGGTATGGCATAAAAGCCCAGAAATAACCTCTGCTATGCACTATTTGGTTTGATCCATACTTTATTTATTACATCTACTCTTATTTCTCTATCAGTCAACCCCACGCATAAAAAAAAGAAATAAAGATTTGGTACCAGCGTAGTATTTTGAAGAAAAACTTGAATATCCCGAAGAAGCAGACACAACAGTTAAACTTTTTGTGTTTTGACCTGGACGTTTGATGACCTGGTATCGTATCACTGGGACGTGAATGGTCAATACATTAAATAATCCCGAAAATGTATCCTATTAGAACCAGTAGTAAGTTCATAAATGATGATATTGAAACAATATTAGTTTAGGTGTGTCAACTCGTCTAGGTAAATTAGTATAACATCCGGGGAGGCCGGATGTTCGATTAGGTGTGGCAATACCCTATCATTATCATTTTAGTAACACTAACTGTGTGAAGCTGTACAAGCTAGAACTCAGTTACGGTCGATGTAGTGAAAAGCTAGCTCAAAACCTTAAACCACACTACTGAAAAATCACGCTCTCAAATATGATAACAAGAAAATGTTGTACATATACATATTTCCGTTTGGGATAAAGTCGTAAGCGAATATGTATAGTCAACAGCATAAATATCTATAACGCAACAAGGAGTCTGAACAAACTCTCGTATAGATAGATACTTGATTTTGGATCTTATGTTTTGTTCAGATATTTTTAAAGCATTGACAACGTAAAGATATTTATGCTTTTGACCATACTACATTGTATGTATTTCATGTAAGTGAATATGTTTATGCTTTTCTGATGTGTGATTGTAACTATTTAGGTTACAAATAAACCTTTCATCAGAACTTTCATTATCGTCATCACGGGGCATCATCACGGGTGTCCGGAACTGCCCTTGCGTTAATATTTTAAGTGATGGTCATATTTTAGAATACTTTATTCAGAAACAAGTATAAACTTTTCTCTTGCCTGATTCTTGCTTGAGTTTCAGGACCACCTGTTTAGTAAAATTACTAATCGTTGTTAGATTACTTACTAATAGTTTGTAAAAGGGTTCATTAAAAAGAAAGTTCACTGTCAGAATCGTCTTTTGGCATACATTTTGAGTAGAAAAGATAAACCGATCATTATCAAAATATATTTAGTTATAATACCGAAGTATAAAACGGCAAAAACAAAATGAGGCCAGTTCGTTTCTGGTAATCGCCGGCCGCTACCGCGGCACGCTCGCTTCGCTCACTTGGCTCGTGCGGCTGGTTCATGTCAACCTAGCTCCTCGCGAGGAGCGAAGCGAAAAATTATGTTGACATGAACCCAACTCTTTCGGTTTAAAATTGTTTTCTGTATGTAAAATCTATTTATTTCACACATTGCTGGAAGACCACTGGGCATTCTATACAATGCCTAGGCATTGTATACATTGCCTAGGCAAAGTTTGCAGTGGATAATCACATTCGTAATATTTCATACATTGCCTAGGCACACTCGGCATTGTATACATGGCCTAGGCATTATATACAATACCTGAATTATACACATTGCCGGTGACACACATACACACACATATACACACTCGTGTAATTGGTAAGATCCTGTCCTGTTAGATTACGGATAGAGCAGGAGTTAATTGAAACTCCGTGTTCTAGTACAATAATCTAATAACTTGAAGTTCTTAGTAGTAACTAAATCCCTTGTAGTAAGCCGTATGAAATCCCATTATTTAATTTTATGGCTAACAAAATCATCGATAAGCAAAGCGTAACACTAGGGATTACGTACCATCAGCAACAAAATAAATAAAAAAATATGTTTTTGTGACATCGCATTTTACAAAATTATCATTTTATAAAATTTAACTAACAGTATGGTGTAAAACTAAATTTCAACGCGCTCAGTTTGCCATAGGCCCTGGTCACGAAGTCAGTGGAAGCAGGGGTGGGGGGAGCGGCACAGACCCCCGCGCGCCGCTGCTTTCGAACCCAGGCCCATATCAATGCATTGAGTAAAACGCGCCGCTGCTCTCGTGCCGCCGCCGCTTTGCTTGTGCGTGGCTCTCAGTTCGGCTACGAGGAACGTGTTCTAGCAATTAATGTGGCATCATCTTATCAATTTCTCATTTCAATTCCTCAAGTGTATAAGCTACTTCCATTGCTGATTGTACCATCCGCGTGCGGTATGCAAGTTCATTGCTTGGAGAGCTCAGCTTATGCTAAATGTATTACGCTCTAACTGTGTTTGACTCTAATGAGTCTTAATGAGACGATTTTAAATAGCCTAGACTACAAAACTATTTTTACAGTATTTAATTTTTTTAATTTGTTTTGTACACTTTTAAAAGCTTCTTGCAAAGCAGATTCGGATAGCCAAACCATCATAAACGTGTTTTCTTATTAAAAGCCTCTTGAAAAATCCCAAAAAAGCTTAATAAGACCTTGATTGACCACATTGTACAAAAATGACAGGCTCAATCAATGTCTGAATAGATTGACGGAAAGATTAACACTTATTTCATTTATGCTTTCTTTAATCCAATCCAAGATCCAATCCAACTAATGTTACTATCTTCATCTTTTGTTTTGGCTCGTTGTCTTTGAAAAAAGTTTGCTAGGCTTATTCCGATTACAAACTTTAGGCGTTTATGCCATTAGGCCCAAATTGATCCATTGTGTATTTGAGTAACGTCGGAGTTATTTGAGGAAGGTCTGTTCCTTATAGGGGACATTAGATATAGATAGAAAAATGGACTGATGTAAATAAAAATGGTTTCACCCTTGTAGGTAGGAGTATGACATTAAACTAACAATTTTGCTTTAAATATGTCTTGGGTGAATTACAATCGTTTAATCGTTATTGTAAGGTTAATGGACAGACCTGCCAAAAAAGAAGTCGTGAAGTGAAAAGTAAAACAAATTGACTGACCTGTTGGCGCAATGGCAGCGATCGTGGGTTTGATCCCCACCCATGACAAACATTTCTGTGACGAACATTTGTGTTTGTTGTGTGTCTGGTGGTATTATATTATTTAAGTACCTATGTATTTAGAAATATGTAAGTGTGTTTATCAGTCTCTGACACCCATTAGTACAAGCTCTGTTTAGTTTCGGGTCAGATAGATGATCTTGGTGTAAATTGTCCCAGATATTTATTTTATTTATTATAATTAATTAAATAACTCATAATATGAATCGGAAAAAACTAATTAAAGGTTTTTCCAGTAATTAAGTTTTCTTGTAGCATAATAGTTTCATGGTCCACCATATCTTACCATTTCTATAATTTTGGGGACAGGCGGTAGACGCAAAAAGGCAGGTACAGTACAACCCGTACAATACGTAGATACTGTTATGAAATTTGAGCATTTACAGAAGCCACTATTATTGTAAGTGCATTCAATATGAAATTAAAAATCTGCTAAACTCACCTACTATCTACGCTTCTTCCCCTTTCATTAACACTCATGCATAAGAGCTGTATTACCAAAAACGTCTTGTACTAATTCCCGAACCCATTTTGACGAAACCAACTAATAACTACTACTGACGGACCGGATGTAAACAACGAAAGGTCAAAAGTATACGTTGCTCCAATTAATTATTTCTTTCGGTAACAATTGGCTAAAAATATATATTTCACTTCTCATGCTCTAAAAGTACGCCAATATAGCCCTACGAAGCGGGACTAAAGTGTCCACTTTGATCTCTAGGGAGTAAAAAGTAATTCGTTTTTTAATTTCCTTCATGTGACATAGACAAACTCAAACAGCCAGTTAATATACTATTATCTGTGGAGTGTGGACGGATCATCTTCATTGCGAAATTGTTGAGAGTTTTAGATCCATGGTTTGTCCGCAAAGAAGGTGGTCGCCATGTGTTTTAAATTGATAATCTGTGAGAAGAAAAAAAAAACTGACCGCGTAAATTTCAGAATTTTTATTAAGTGTAAATTTGTTCGGTTTTAAATGTTTTTTTAATAAATAGACTATTTTTCTCGCACTGAAAGTGAAAAGTAACCACCTCTGGTTTATTATGACTTCGTTCAGTCCCCCGTTATAAACTATACTATTTTTTTGCACATATTACATTGGGAGCAAAAAATTTAACAAAAGTTAGTAAAGTACTTGTAACATTCTGTAGACTGCAATTAAAATAATGGTGAAGGAAAACTTACCTAAAATAATATACGACCTGCGAATTTTAATTACTTACCTATCGTCATTATCAAATTCACATTCATCCAAAGTGGACAACTACCTCACGCGCCAAATGAGATACCGCTGAAAAGGTGAATTGATGACCTGTCAATACAGTATCGGCAGCATTTTCCCGCTCTATTGTATAGAATTTCGATAGAAAAAAAAGAAAGGCTGCTAAGTTTGACTATGCACTCGCGATGTCTCCGGCAGGCACGAGTACGACTCGGTCGACGCGATTTATGGTTCCTTGAAAGCCTCAGCTGGCACAGTGTTTCGGTATTCGTTCTCAGGAGTGGTACTGTGACTAGTTTTAGATGAGGTTAGTGCTTTTTATAATAGTGGTGCTAAATCTTGAAGCCGTATTATTACATCTTTAAAACTCATGGACAAATTCAAAATTGTAAGCGGCATTTAAGTAATTTTTGAAGACATTTACTAATTTTCTGATAATTCCATCTCCGAAATATAGCTGAGTGTGCTTTTCAAATCCATTCTCAGACTTAAAAGCTTGGAGTAATTTAGAGTTTCGCAATTTAAATGTTGTAAGGTGACTGTATTATTCAACAATATTTTCATTTTTTTAAATAAAACCACTGGTAGCCTTACAGATTACTTCAAAACGCCTAGAAAACATTAATGGATCCCTTAAATAAATAGCACATGTAATTTGGCCACTTCATGTTTTTTCATACTTACCCAAAATCGTCTTGACCTAAGTATAATAGTATTTCTCGTACAAACAAAATATATTATTGTTTAATAACTTAGCCATCATCTTCAAGTAGCATGCCCTTAATCGAAAGGTCTTCGGAAATATATTAGAACCTTCTCCAAAATAGCCACGTATCATCAACCCACCAGTCACGCTATTTGATATAGATTACGAAAAATTTAATACCCACGCACACTATTTACATAATAAAATATGGACGAGCTATTTTTCCGCTGGATTTCGATATTCATGTCCGATGGTTCGTTATTCATAGTCGAACCGGATAGTCATGGTACCGTAGGTGGGTTCCGAATTGTGATAAATTACCCGTCTAATGGTACTATCACGCCTAACTACAATTTGTTAAGTTCACGCCAGTGCAGACATGGGTGAGCAGTTTAAAATACAAAGCCGGCTTCCAATATAACTTTTGGGTTTGGACGTTTATTAAATACAGTCTACATAATCCCGGCTTAAGAATAGTTTGCTGAACTGCCATATACCTGTACTAAATTAATGGGCTTTGTATTGTAAAACTCGGCTTAGACACTAACAAGAAGGTCTTTCAATTTATTAAGAACTAGCTCTCCGTCATCGGCTTTGCCCGCGTAGGCTATTTACCGAATTAAAAAATAGCCTTCGCACTCGCTGATAATGTAGCCTTTTATTGGTGAAAGAATTTTTGAAATCGGTTCAGTAGTTTTGTATAGAATACAAAAAAAAACAACAATCAAATCTTGCCCCTTTATATTAGTAGAGAAGATGAACCCAGCCTTTATTAACCCAGCAAAGAAAAAATATTTTGCGTTAAGATTATTTCAAGAATACTGAGTACGTTTGTCATGAGTCTCTGGCAAGTGTTCTTTGCCTTTAAAGACTTAGTCAAAAACGTGACTTAAAAAAGTTTTTTCGAACATGCCGAAAAAAAAAAAAACTGTCTTAAAAATCGACTATCAATACGATGATGACGAATACAATATTGGTATGCGTATCGTTATGACATATGCGCTTCATTAAGTTTTGACTTCAAAATCTATTATTAGCAAAATAACTCTGATATCATCACTGACTTTATTATGTGTCTTTAAAATCTAAGCCTTTCCAGAGTTTACCAACTGCATCTGTAATAAAGTTAAGTATAAAGAAATAATAAAAAATAAGTAAGAAAAACCCGTTTCAGATAATTATCATTTCACGGAGACACTGTTTTGCAATTCTTTTAGTTTGGTAATTAATTTAATACATTTCTGGAGAACTTGTTTTTAAATGTTTTTATTTTTGACTAATTGACCTGTATTTCCTTCGTTTAACAATGGTACACATTTTTAAACGAGTATTTAAACTTTTTGGTTCAGACTGCTATGCAGCTTCTCTCTGGTTTTCTAACACGAAAGATTTAAACAGAATTGTTTTGTAAAACGCATTTGTAAACGCGTACCGTTTAAAAACGCAAGGCTTTTTAACAGAGTTTGAAAGAAGGAGGAGGTCCCTAATTCATTGAAATGATTTTTTTATTTTCTCAACACGCATTTGGTATGAGCTCAGCTGGCTCGTCAACAAGACAATGTCCCGAGTTGTTACGAAATGCAAGAAACATGACAAATTCACGTTATTTCTCCCATACGGAACGGATTATACACCAAACAACACAAACTCCTGTGAGATGTTTTTGCAAGTATGCGTTGAAATATAAATGTGAGAAAGCAGGAAGATTGTTTCGTACATTTCCTTGTGTGAAATCGCAGGTCGTATGCCGTGAACAGAGAAAATGTATAACGCTCTTAAATTTTAAAACCCAAAAGTTAGGATGGTAGTATAGAGCGCATAGTTCCGCTGCTGCTTTTAAAAAAAATAAGCTCAAGTAGTACCTGTAATTGAGAGCGGAAGTGACTACTTCCCCTGCAAAACGAGGCAATCACCTGCTTCAGTATTTGTCTGAATTCTCATATTAGTGATAAATTCAAAGAAATCGTTCAAGCACACACAATCAAATTTGAAAGGTTTCAAGTCTCTTAAGTTGTTAGTAGATTGTAGAGCTTGGATTTGTCGCTAAAATTGACCAAACTGTTTAGATTCAAAACACATGGCGAAATAAAACTCTCAACACTCACGCAATGAAGATGGTCCACACTCCACAGATAATAGTATATTTACTGGCTGTTTGAGTTTGTCTATGTCACATGAAGGTAATTAAAAAACTAATTTCTTTTCACTCCCTAGAGACTAAAGTGGTCACATTAGTCCCGCTTTGTAGGGCTATATTGGCATAGAGCATGAGAAGTGAAAATTGAACATTATGACCAGCTGCTGCTGCGTTAGTTTCATTTATGAAACATTGAAGGTTAATCAATCAAATGTCATGTTTTTTTTTGATAAGGATGTTAACAGTGACAATTTTATTAGGCAAAACCGAATCCTATGTTGACTAGGGAGCTGTTGTCTGGCCAACAAGGCGACCTGATTTCTTCGTGTTGAATCAGCAAAAACCTCCATTAGCTCAACGAATTCGGAATTGCTGACACTACTGACACTAACATATTTTAAGGCTGCAGTAACGGCTTAACATCAGTACGTCTACCACGAGCTGCCACTTTAAATTGACGTTATTGTTCGCGTAAAAGAATTGTATTGGGATTACTTAATACATTTTTTTAAACAAACGATAATGTAAACTCAAAGTGGCAACTCGTGGTAGACGTACAGGCGGTCCGCATGATTGTTTACCTCGGATTGAATCATGTACCTATTCGGATTATTTTATTTCACACCTAACGGTGCGTCAAGACCAAACGAACATAGAGATAGAGCAAGAATGTGAATGTTCTTTCGTGATATTTTAGTGTTAATGATAATTTAGTGTTTGATTTACACCAAAAGAATTCTAACGAAAAAGTAAGAGGAATCAAAAACGAGCATTCTATGCTCGTAATCTAGGGTATCCGCGACCAAAAATAGAACAACGAAAGAATGCTCACTCTTTGCTAGAGTGGGGATAGAATGACCATTCGTTTGGTCTTAATGCACCTTATGGCCAAAAACGTTACTATTTTCTTCTACCTGGGAGCCTTTCATCTAGGTTTTTTTTCTATGATTTCTGATAATACCCTCGACAGTTATACTTTTTTGGTAGGCTGAAAAAAAACAGACATTTTAAGGTACTTTTCCAACATCACTGCCTCTGTTATTTTTATTATTCCTTGAAAAACAAAATAATTTCAACGATTTTATTTCCTATTTTGGCTATCAATGGTCTTAGCTACGACTTATGACCCAGTCTGTTAATTTACCTGCAATTTTGGTAATGGGACTGATAAAACTACAGCTTATCTAACCAGAAGTAACGCACCACACGCCTTCTTCATTTAAAAATGAAGCCAAAACCCATCCATTGTAGCGATGACTTGATTTCAATGATGGAGGCCTTTGTCCAGCAGTGGGACAGTATTTAGGCTAAAACTTTACATTTCTTTACTTTGTGGAGGTTACGGTTAGTAATGCGGTGGAGGGGCGCTTCACAGATTAGACAAGCTCTACACAAAAATTATAGTAAGAAATATCTAAGAGACACAAATTTCAAAATAATTGGCAAGAGAAAAAACAAAACTTTGATAAATAACTTAGGAGTCCAATATCTTGAAGACGATTGAGTTTGGGGTATGGTTTTTAATATTAAAATCAGTTAGTAACGAGGGAAACTACAAACCTGTTTATAACATTTAATTATTATCTATAACATCAACAAATATTGTTTCGGTAACACTATGTTTTTGGGGTGGAATTGAATTTATTTAGCTAGCGTAACAAGCGAATCATGTCACTGTCTTACTTTCACTTTTAACTTCTTACTTTTAATACCCAGCTAAAGTTATTGTGAGGGCAAAAGGAGAAAGTTCGAAACTCTGAAAAGCCAAGATTTTCTTATAAAAGCAGTTTGACTTGAGGGAAATTTTCTAACACCTGAGAGCGCGAGAAACATACAACAGGAATACAAACAATAATTGAAAGTTCCTAATTAAAATATTTTGCAAGCATAGAGTTAACATAGAGCCAAGGTTATTGACAGAGCTTTTATTAGCAAACTGTAGAAACAGTGGGCTGGTTACATATGCCTTTAAAACCGCTAACCGTTGGAGGTAAGCATGTTTTTGAGTGGCAGCTTGAGACTTCGTCTCGGTAATCGTAGTTTAGAATTCATCTTCATCTCGCGAAAGACTGTTAGTAAGAAGTGGAGTGGACCCGTGAAACTGAGGCTAAGGCCACAAATTATGCATGCGGTGCGGTGCCCTGTGTAGATGGTCCGCTTAGAACAAACCGCCCAATTTTGATCACGCACACAGACAGTGGCGTAGCGAGCGTATGTGGCGCCCGGGGCGGAGAGACAGTTTGCCGCCCCTACGAAATAAAAATGTTAACTTACCCCTAAAATGGAATAAAATAATAGAAATTACGTTTGTTTGTACGAAATTGTTTAGACAAACAATATGACTCGTCAGTAATTTAAGAAACTCAAAGGCTTGAAAGTAAGATTAAATTCGTCGACAAAAACATAAAATAAGAGCCTGCACTAATTATTTTAAATTTTACAGAGGTTTCAATTGTTTTTAAATTATTTTTTTAATTGGTTTAATAAAGTGATTATAAATTCTAGAGCCAAGATATTTTATTGTTGCATATACCTACTTAAATAAATATGCTTTAATTTGAAAATACAATGGCTACCTCTACTGAAGATTGCATAGAAAATATTGCTTTATAAGCGACCTCCAAAAATATTTAAGAAGTAATTTCTTTCTTCAATTACCTGCTTTTTGGTTAGTCGATATTATTTATCTTCTATAATTTCAGTTATTGAGATGAGTTTATTAATAACTCCTGAGTGTACTGCAAACCACAGCACAAAGCGGGTACAAACTTTGATGTTACACCACACCACTAATTACTTTACTAACTGCGGGTATGAGTGGGTACTCAAATATTATGCTAAACTCAACTAGCACGCTGCTCACATATACCTTGTTTGTTTTGTGAGGAAAATGTTTGGAATTGTGATAGTAAGTGGAATTTGAGTTTTATGTTATTCATTTGACTTTTATGTACTCATTAAAACAATTCCGACTGGGTAATAAGGTTATCCGGCAGAGAGTTGAGGGTAATCAACATGGCACTTAGAAATTAGTAACATGAAAGGCTAGCCAAATATGCCATAGAACCGATATACATCAGGGTAAGCGGGTTCTTGAGTGGAGACCTTAGTTAACGAAATATAGAACGCCCTCCAGCCAGATGAGAATGACTTGTGGAAAGCAGCTTGCAAGGAAGATAAGGCAAAGGCACGCGTTGAGGAAGGTCAAGGTTAAAAATGTGATAAACCAAATAATGAAATGTGGTATATTTGTTGAGCAAAAACGCTGTCGGAAAGGCTTGCATATTTATAATTTACCTTTATTTATTCTTGGGTTTACACATTCACATGATCGTCTAGAAATACAAACAATTAAACTTCTCTCAGTCTGCTTTTTATTTGTCTAGCTCTAGTACCTAAGGTGGGGAGGCTGAAAACATCGTTGACAATCACATTTTTCTCATTCCTACCAATTTTATATCACTATTTTAACCTGAAAATATAATCATAAGACTACTTATCTTTGCGAACCTCTTGTAATCTATTGTGAGTATTTCTGAACAAAGCATAAAACCTCACTAATTCTTGTTTTACTCGACATTTTACGTCCGCATCCTACATACATCAGTATAAGTATATGAGCATAATTCGCTTAAGTGGAGATAATCGAAATCGCAGGCTCTTCACGGTTTTAATAATTCATAAAACGCCGGATTTGCGGTGTAGGTGCGGGAGCTGCCCCGTTTCACAAATTCGATAATAGGGCTCGAATTTACATTACGATTTAAGCGTATTTTTTATTTAAAAGAGGATATTGTCCAATTTTTTTTTATTATAAATGCATTCAATTTTATAGCAGACAATTTTTGGATACCATTTTGTGACCGTTTTTTTTTTAAATTGACATGAAATCAAAGTCATAACAGGAGGGTCTTATCATTGAGATTTACCATTGAAAAAAAGTAAAACTAATTAACTAATTTTATTACTTCATTTAAACAAAAAATAGCGTAAATATCTAAGGACGTTTTAGTAAAGTTCAAATCGCCATTTTGTTTATTCGCATTGAAAAGTATTTTACATGTTTGAAACTAAGTAATTATTACTTAGTTTTGCTCTTCGATAGGCCGTCAAATGTCAGATTCACTTCATTCACTGCCGACTCGCCCCCAAGTTATCAGAGTTGAGATTACTGAAT
This sequence comes from Udea olivalis, assembly GCA_947369235.1. Classification (NCBI taxonomy): domain Eukaryota; kingdom Metazoa; phylum Arthropoda; class Insecta; order Lepidoptera; family Crambidae; genus Udea; species Udea olivalis. The sequence continues at coordinate 8,293,536 of OX376348.1, forward strand.
GGGTCATACTCGATCAGATGCGTATAAATACACATAGATGTGTCCTTGGTTGAAGTAAAACCAAGTAACACCAGTACGTCTACCACGAGTTGCCATGTCGCGCATTGTCATGTCATGTCATGTCAAATCCCTATACAATTTTTACGCGAACGATAAAGTAAATTTAAAGTGGCAACTCGTGGTAGACGTACCAGTATGTCTACTGATAGAGTTGGTAGAGTTAGCCTAAACCGTGTTGACGTATTTATATTGAATTTCGGTACAGGTGCCCCTAGTAATTTGAAAAAGAACAAAAAACGGCATACACATTTCTGAACGCAACGATCGCCGTAAACGTGGTGGCAACTTATGGTAGACATACAGGAATGGGGCGAATTTATTTACTAACATGTGGCAACGTGACAAAACTGCTACAAAATTACCAATTAGAAGCAACAGACAATAATTAATAAATAGGCAAAAGATAATAATAATAAATATCCCTGGACATTATTCCACACAGCGCCATCTAGCCTCAAAGTAAGCTAATTAAAGCTTGTGTTATGGGATACTAGACAACGGATAAACATACTTAAATACATTTTCTTTTGTAAATACATACTTATTATACATAGGAGACACCCAGACCAGTACAAACAGACATGTTCATGCACACAAATGTTTGTACTGTGCGGGGATCGAACCCGCGACCTCTGGTGTAGTAGCCAACTTCTTAACCATTACACCAAGTCGGTCATCTTAAAACTGAAATACCTGAAGTTATTCTACTAAGACATTTTTATAAATAAGACGTAGTGTCATTATTTTCAGAAAAAATCTTACTAAAACTTTGAAAGGTTTTTTTCATGTTGAGTCAGGGAATTTCAGGGAAACCGTCTGACTAATATCCGTCCGTGCCTTTGGCTGAGACAATGGCTACGAGCTACGAGCTACTGGATTTGCTGCTCTGAACCTTCCATCGGCCTTCATTAAGAAATGTTGACTGAGCCCGCTGAATAGAAGTAATATTGACGTTATTTGAAATAAAATGAAGATTGGAACAATGGAAACTGTTATTTAAATAGTCTTTAAAAATGATACGTTTTTAAACGTCAGTAAGGAGATGAGACAATTTTGAGTTTTTTCAATGTTAATTTTGTTAATAGTGAAGTTGAGTGAGACTCATTTAGAGCCGCCTTTTTATACGTTTGTTTCATGAATACTTTTATTTTAAAAATTGACTAAATGCCTTTTTTTTCTGTAACTATTCTTGTTAATAATGTTGTTTTGTGTTTCATAGTTTTATTTTCCTTGTTACTTACTAAATAAATCAGTTGTACATTTCTTATAGTTTTCATGGATTCCATCTGAAGTTCACTTTCTTTTGCTAGTTTTCAACTGATTTGATCGAAAATACACTTACATTATGAGTTAATACAATAAAACAATAACAGAACTCGAGTATAAAGAGGATCTTCACTTCCCCCCTTCGTGAACTGCAGCATTGGCTAACTTGGTTACCAACTCTGCGTCAATCATGAGATTAATAGGAAAATTAACGTTAATGATAGGAACTTTTACCAGAGTTACTATCTCGGCACTAATATTATGAAGAGGAAAAAAACGGATTTTTGTTTGTTCGTGATAGATAAACTCAAAAACCACAGCATCGATTTTAAAAAATATTTTATGGTCAACTTATAGCTACATTAACATTATACGAGAGAAATGGTCGACGCGTACGACGCCGATAGCGAAAAGCTAGTTTTTGATGAATACGCTATAACTGCCGCAAAAAGTATGTTATTTTACATAGCCCTTCAGATAGTTTGACGTATTTTCATTATTTTTTTACTGGAATTGCGCAAGAAATACTTTGAAAGCGAACAAAGAATGGAAACGGAATTTAAATGTCTTCACACATCAGTAAACACTTACAAGCGGGGGATATTTTTATTTAAATATTTTGAGTCTCTATACTATTTTTGCTTGCAAATTTCATCCAAAAACATGACGTATATTTTACTTCGTAAAATCTTCATGAAGATTCATGCTTAGTAAAGTAGTATTTAGTCATCTGGCAACAGGGCATATCGTAGTATTATTCATTAGCTTTTTGTGTCTTCACAGTTTCTTAAATAACCTATATGCCTATTAGGTAAATGAAAACTACATTGAACTCATAAAGTTTATGACTGATCGCCCTCACCTATTCCTATTGTAAGAATATTGTTACTATCAAATGGATCAATGTGTCTAAATAAGTAAATATATTATTATTATTATTATTTTGTTGGTACATAAGTAATTCACGGGCCCATGGGGACCCGGTCCTTTGAGGCTTGCGTAGGGCCGAAGCCAACACGTAGGGGCCTTTTAGTACCAGTTAATCTAGTTTGCAATGGGTACATCTGCCGGGTTTTATCTCTCGATAAATATTGAACATCTACCCAAAGACAACACCCGGCAGATGCATGAACTATGGACAATGTGGAAAAGTAATAAAAACCGGGCTATGAGGTTGTAATTTTCAGTGGACTGATTCCTGGGCTATTACCTGAGACAGCGGACGTCTGCCATGCAAAATGTCTCATAGGTTTTGGTTCTCCTGGCAGACCGTGACTTGCCACTCACTTAGTGGGCTACCCAAAATGTGCCGTCGCAAAAGGACGGCAAAGGCGGCAACATGGCCGTGAGCGGCTCAGGGTGTCAAGAGGTGTACACCGCTTTCTACGAGGTGGGTTAACCACCCCACCAACTCGTGACTTATGCATCTTTCACTTCCACCCTGCGAGTATTCCGCTCTAACGCCCCACTCTGGACGGCCGGTTAAGGCAAGCCAGTCGGGATGGTGGTGGACCGTGATGTCGCTATGCTGGCCCGTGGTGTCGCTACGCTTATTATAATTCCAAATTAGTTATAAGGTTTTCCCAATAAAATTTTAGCATGTAGTTCTTCATAAGGTCCAGGGATATTTATTTATTTATTTATAAGGGGCTCGGAATTTTTTTTATGGGTCGACCACGCGTGAGTGACAGGCCTTGCGTATTGCGTTCATAGGCTGCTCTAACCGACGTGAATCATTCACTGAAGAATTTGATTTCAGATATCTACTTTACCCATTCGCTGAAATTTGTAAGAAATAATCACTTGATACAGACACAAATTGATTTTCCATCGTTACGTTCTGGATAATTTCAGCTATCTGTACGAAACGTCGCCGACCCTTTTAAAATGCGAAGAGTAAAGGAGTGGATTTCGCTGCCTGCGTATGTTTATCTGTAACATTACAGCCTGGGTCTCTTCAACGCGCGATTCAGAAGAAATGACTGCCTAGTCTACAATAAAAATAAACAAACTTTGTGCCAAAAAAATGAAAAAGTACCAACTTTTTCACTCTTTTGATTTTACAATGCTTGTATATTTTTAGCCGACTTAAAAAAAATATGAGGTTCTAAATTCACCGGATTCTTTTTTTTCTATGTCTAAAATTAGTTGGTCCACTAATGATTTTGATAGCTTGGTGGTAAAAGCGATCCTCTGTTTTGCAGAAGACGTGGTTTTTAGTCCTTGACTTTAGGTCTAAACTTTGTTTTTTTCTAGTATTTCCATCTTTATGTGCTAACTTTGTTACAGATTGACGACTTGCTGACCTCACAATGACGCCATAAGATGCCATTAGACGCAACGTACGCGGCCCCCCGCCTGACTGTGCGCACAGAATGTGACCGCGCTGCCTGACGTGATGAAACTTGTAATGCTGAACTTTCTAATCATGTTCGATGTGGTGTTCATATTCTTCCTGTTCTTGATCGCGGTGACGTGTGTGATGAACTACATGCCGGGGCGGCGGCGGCAGCAGCCGACCGCGGATGAAGTCGAAGATGACGTCATCCCGCCGCCCCCGTTGTTTGATGATGAGCTGCCATCAACTAGTCGGGACACGTATGTGGTGATACCACCACCGTTGGAACACGCTCGCGCTAAAGACGGCTGCCCGATACACGTGGTGTAATATAAGCACTGATATAATGTGAGTATGTTTAACTGTACAACAATATATAATAGTTCGGGAGGGAACAGGCTCCACCTTAACTATGAGGTAGTGCGGATTGTTGCGCAGGTACGAGTATATGTAAGGCTAGCGAGAAGCTTTACTGTCAGATTTTATCAATGTGTCCATTCTTCTGTCTATCTAGGTTTAACAACTGATATTTGGCAACGTCATCCGTTACTAATTGCTTGACGAGCCTTCCGAAGATACGAGGAAAAACATCACTTCGGCTGAAGTGCATAGCTGCAAAACAGCAGTGATCGTGTCCAAACTATTATCACCCTGTCAACTGTGCTTCTGTAAATATATAAATATAACCGTGGTCGAGTCACAGCGGATTAGCGGCTGGTTGGCTGGTGAGGATTGATACTAAAACGGTTCACTGTCAAGAAGCATAAAAATTTTAAGCATAAAATAAGTTAGCATATTGTAATTACTACTAATTATAATTTCGCATAATACTAATAAGCACAACAGTTTCTAGCATACAATTTTTAGCATAAATGCAATGAGCATAAACATGACTAAGCATAAAATAATTAACCATAAATTTAAAAACCTAAAGGATTTCCGGGTGGTCATAAAAAAATAACCCTAACCTACTGACATCAGAAGGATTTCTGGGTGGTCATAAAAAATAACCCTAACCTACCGACACCTGAAGGATTTCTGGGTGGTCATAAAAAAAAATAACCCTAACCTACTGACACTTGAAGGATTTCCGGGTGGTCCATTATGCCTGAAAAAATTGTGCCAAAAATAATAATGCATAAATGCATTATGCTAAATAATAATTATGCCACAGTACATATTATGCTAAAACCAAATTCGGTCTAATTAATATTATGCTAAATAAATTATGCCAATTTCATTATGCCAAACCATTTTAGGACAAAACACATTATGCCAATGAAAGGGATGATCCCTACTAAAACACCATAAAAATAACTATTAAACAAAAGCAAAAACACGAACACACAAAGTTGGACACCTTACCTCTTTATAATTCTAGTATAGATTTGTTCTATTTCATCTACGAGTATGTTTGACTGTCGATATTTTTTTAATCGTTTTATTACATTTTTGTCAGTCAGTCACAAGTCACATGGCTTATGTTTGATCACAGATTTGCTAATTATCGCGTTAATTAGCTTCTTAGAAAATATAGGAGTAATAACCTTACCTTCCTTAAATTTGACACCAAGTAATAAGCCGATTATCAATGGCCGTAATAAATTGACTAAATACCCATCAATCAATCACAAGGCTCTAAGATGAATTGAGTATTTCAAAGAACCAAAAATGAAGCCATAATTTTGTCACTCATGTGTCTCTAGTAGTTAACGATATCGAGATCGTCGGTCGTTAAGTATATCAAAAAACCAACATAGACACTACCATGTCAACTTTACGTTTCCTACATCGACAGCTCAACCCAAGCAAGACTATTTTTTTTAATAAAACATAATTATGACGCGCATGAATGAAACTACGCATGTTATCATAATTTTCAAACATAATTTTCAATAGGGTGTATTGACAATACAGCGACTGTCGATGCAGTAACCATGCGTCCTTTAGAGTTTTTGTAACTACCATTTACCTGTAATAAAAAAGGCATAATACCATGATCCTGTACCTATAGGTACTACTGTACGATCTCGACTGAAATAAATATTGCTATTTTGATTTTATTTAGAAAAATACTAATTTTACTTCATTGAATTGTTTCAGATCAACGTAGGAGTTTATTACGAAGAAGCCTTATGAGAATGTAGGTGTCGAAAATTTAAAAAGACGTAGACATTTTTTACCAATTAGTCAAAATAAAATAAAATCTTGTTATGCTAAGACTATAAACGGTGGAATCTCGGGACTCAAGTGAAGGTACGTAAGGAATTGGAAGGATACAGCATAATCGTAAAAAAATACCGTTAGGTCAAAATGTTCTTAATATTGCTCATGATATAAACATTAAACACAGCTGACAATTACTTGTACTATTAATTATAGTTGTCACAATTTTGATTTGAAGGCCTAATATATACGTTTATTTCTCTGCCCAAATACAAAACGCTCTAGGTAAACACTCATCGTGTAATGAATGAACACACTTTGTTATCAAGTAAGTAAATATTTTATGTAAAGTGTTCAAACGCGTTGATATTTGCAAGTGCTTGTTTCAATGAATGTGACTGAATAATAGATAATATAGATAATTATAGAAGTTAACAAATTAGTGTATGTTCCGCTTGCAGTTGTATAAGTTTCCAACATTGGTGCTTGTCAGCACTCTATCGTACAATCCTACATGGCGTAACTGGAATTTAAAGGCGGAGGTAATTTCAAAGTTTGAACATAACATTTTCGAATAAGTGGCATTTTATGTTCCTGATACTGGGAAAAAATGTAAAGATAAGAAGAGAAAGCAACCTATGATATGACAGCTCTTTAGAACATCTGAATTAATATTTATATCTAGTTACGCCAGTGTATTATTGTTTAAATATGTTTCACTAATTCACAGTGCATTTATAACTATTTGGATTTTTTATCGAATTATATTCAGTACGTCTACGAGTTGCCACTTTAAATTCACGTAAAAATTGTATTGGGATTTGACATTGTCAGGTCATGGCATGTCAAATCCCAAAATATTTTTTTTACGTGATAACGTAAAGTGGCAACTCGTGGTAGACGTCCAGATTTATTTTTATCAAAAATGTATATTTTATTTCATCTCCTGTAAAAAATATTGGAAATGTTTTCACGATTTTCTAATCCATCTGCTTTTAACATTCGACCAAAACTACTATTATGATTTATACTAATAATTTTCTATGATTGGGCTCTTCGGAATGAAAAGTTCATGATTGATGCAGCTAAAGATAGTTCACTATTTTTATTTATTTCTAAGGCTCACATACAAACCATGTAATCTTTAATCAATCATAGCTTTGTGTTTCTCCAAAATCTAAATTATGCATATCAAGTAACACTTCATTCTTTAAAGGTTCGTAGTTATATGACAAGATATGTACTTATTACCTGAAAGGTTTTTAGTTACGCTGAAAACCTGAAAAAAACTTTAAAACGTGTTATAAATACAATCATTCATGTCATCATGTCTTATGACATTTCTCAGCAACTTTTACTCGTATCAGTATGATATTTTTAACTTGCAACTTGTGTTTATTCTATAAATTGAGTACTTAGTCATACGAAAGAACATCAATAGACTAAACGCGAGAAGTTAGTAATAGGTATACATTAGTTAAGAAGTATAATTATAATAAAAAGACAATACGTGTTTTACGAAAGTTTCTCATATCATTCTGTTTATTGTTATATTTTATGAATAATTCTTTCATAATTCTTGTAGTTTAAATCAGAAGGAAGATAAGCTTTTCCTTCAGACTCACCCTAATTGAAGCAATAGGTCTCTCCAACAAAACATTTTTTGAAATCACGGCGTAATATGCTTCTTACAAGTTAGTGTTTAAAATAACAAATCCCATAGTTCACTTTTTTTTTAAATATTAAAGTTGAAGCTATGATTATTTATTGGATATTTTATGAAAGAACTTATCATGTAGCGGAGAAAATGTAAATGACTACAGATGATATATTATTGTAGAAATAGAACTGGTCGAGTTTCTATGAGATATTTATGACTGATAAAAAAGTGAATTTTGTACAATTTATTTATCTGTATCATTATAGAGATTGTTTTTTTAAAATATAGTTTTTTTTGACATAATTCTGAATTTTACATGTTGTTGAAAATAGAAAACAATTGTACCAGTAGGGAAACAAGGTAATGTTCAACTAGTAAATAATAATATTTTTTTATGAGTAACGCCGAAAAAGTTCGTGTAATTTGACGTGGTTTAGTGAAACTTACACGATTCCAAATTAATTTTTCGTATGTTTTAAATCTTGCAAATGATATTTAATATACTCGCTAAATGTAGTGTCATTTCTTAACGAAAAATCTCAATAAAGGGGCAAATCTATTTACTTAATTATTTATTAACAAATGTATAAAAAAATATCCGAAGGAAGGAGCTTTGTACACAAGTACATATTAAACCTGCTATAAGAAAGCATTTTGAATAAAAGTATTTGGTTAGTGCGATTAGAAACACCACAGTAAAAATTAAGGTTAAGTTATAATAGCTGACTTTTTCATCACATTTTTATTTTACTGTAATATTACTACATAGTGCATTTGTACTTTTTTACTATAAGCTTCAAATACAACAACTAGTTTCTCGTGAATATCCGTTTAAGTTGCTACATATTACAATAAAATACCAAAATTTAATGTCTCATAATCGCGATAACTGTTGAAAATAACGAATAATAAACTCAAGTAGGCGTCTTAATAAAACAAAATAATAAAAACAAGAAATTACATACACTATGTGATATAATATACACAATTTTTGAAATGTAGTTATAGAAAACATTGTTTTAAATTTATTGTTATACGAACGTCGAATAATTGGCGCATAATTATGATATAATTAATAAAAATGCACTAAGGCAGTGTCGTCATAACGCAAATGTTTGTTTTATTTTATTTTTACCCCTCAAATACTCAATATCCTATCTAAATTTTTTTTATTTGTCGTCATTGCGCACTATCTTTGCACGGTTCTCGGCCCTATAACCGCAATGACTTAGATGTCTTTTTAGACTTATTTTTGGTATAAGCTATAAGAACGTGACACAACATAATAGCTAGTTACCCTCTTAAAAGGGCTAAATTGAAAGACCCAAAAGAAAAATTGCAGCACATTTAATTAACACAATCTATCGAGTGCCAATAAAATGTCAAGATAATTTTAGGTGGCCGCGCTGAACACCTGCGCATTCGACAGCAAATCGATGGCCGAAACAAGCTACCGTGAAATATTGTGTTCCTCCTTTGATTGTTTTTTTAAAGACTAATGGAAATGCATTATAATGTACCTATACTCCATTAATTGTAGCATAAGACAGAAGTAAAAAAGGTTCTTTTTAGGGTACACTTCGTGGTAAAAGTTCAATAAACATAAGGTACTTTTAAGATTTATGCCGAATTTATCAAAATCTACCTAAATAACAGCTGTCACACTTTCGTTCTCATTATAAGTGAAGTAACTTCAGAATTTATGAGGCTTTTGCTTGAAAAAAATATTTTGTCTTGCATCAAACTATATTGTCGATGTAAAAACCTAAAAGAAGCAGGGGTTTTTACCAGAACATGTTTTTACTATCACTATAACTGTACCAAATCTAAAATGTTACATAATCCATTCATATGTTGTGGCGGAAGGGGTTTTGAATTTTGCCAGGTTTTACTAAGGTATGCATCGTCATGGCAACGTCAAATGCAAATTGTCATTAATTTTAGCACCCCTATTTCTTATTTCTTATGTTATAATGAATCAAGTATAGAGGTATTCAATGGTGCTATGAAAGACGTAAAGTAAATCAGTGTTTTCAAAACAAAATGACGGATGTACCAAAACTATTTCAGTGGATGAAGACTAGTCCTGAAATTGTTAAGGTCTGCAATCTTAGGGCATTGGGTTCGATTCCCGAATCTGATAATTTGTTCTAGACTATTCGAAAGACTGAAATGTGTATGATAATAACATACATAGATTGAAAATGTACATCAGGCGTGACAGCATCATATTATGTAAAAATATCAAAATATTTTAGGGCTAAGGTGAAGAATCAGCTGAGTCATATTTTTTAACAGTATACGTACCCACATGGTAGATCATTATTTTGTGATCAAAGACACAAAACAAATAGTTTTGAAAAAATGTCTCTCAGCCGATTTTTCCCCTGACCCCCTGAAATGTTTTCAGAAAATGCTTATTTTGATGCTGGTTAATATACGAGTATTATGTAGTTGCAAAAACCCTAGTATTTGAGGTTATTTTACCAAGACAGCGCGTCTTTAAGCCGTCGTAAAAATCGATAATTTCTCATTTCCGCAGAAGCCTATCAAAATTCTCATAACGAGCGTGTGACTACTTCTTTGACACCATATGACTTCCATTTCTTCGATGTTTTATATTCCGGTGAAAATATTTTGGAATATAATGCTGTAGCAACATTTTACTAGGGGATTCTCTACAAACTACAAAAAAAAATTACACATCAAAATCATTTGTCCGCAAATCAAGATCAGAGCTTATACCTACTTTGTTATTGTTGTTCAAATAGTAATTCGAAGAACAGATTTTTCTATGTATTAACAATTAGATGTAATGAACGGTTGATCATTTGTTAATTTATTTTGATAAATGAACATTCGTTGTCATAATAATCTCATATGGATTTTTTGTTCAGTGTCTTGGTGACCAAGTAGATGGCTTCAAAACAAAATCCATTTCATACCAATTCCAGAACAGTAGGTTAGTTCATGTAAATGTCGTGTTCAATCTCGTGTAACAAATTGCAGGAACTCTCAATAAAACGAAACGAAAATTCTTATTTGCTAAAGTTATTTGAACTTGCAGCGTAATCAGGCCTTCACAAACTAACAGCGAGTCCCCATAGAAACCGCTTCGGTACAGGCAAACTTTTTAATAATAGCGACTAGACCCTTCACTTGGCATTTCCAAATCTTTGAGTTTCACTCGGCTGGAATGAATGTTGTTGTATTTTCTTTTAAAATTATCCCTCCTTTTTACACTATTTAGATATAGATACCTCAAATATCCTTTCTGAGAGTGTTATTCAGGTGCGTTTAAGAGTCGAATGGTTGAACAGGTAAGTTGGGTAATTTACGAGTACTAAGTCTTTATCAGCGGAGAGAGCTTGAGCGTCACGTGTCAAGTCATTGCGAGATAATCAATAAACAATCCAGCTTCATTTACAAAATCGTCAGATTGTGGCCAGAATTCTGAACGACGTGTGGCCTGAGAGGCTGGCCGGTTGACGAGTTATTAGATTCTCCTTGTAACCGCTTTGAAACCATCCTCGCTGATCAGTAGCTGTGAGCTTTAATACCTCAACGCCGCCTGTTAAGTGTGGTGGTGGTGCTGATACACACGATTTGGGTAAGTAACGTCGTTTTGAAGTTGCGACGAGGCCTCTGAAACACGACGAGGATACTAACATTTGTTTTTGTTTGCAATATTCTCTAATTAGATCTGTAAACAGAGTTTGAGGAATTAAAGAACCGAAGACGTCTGGTAGTGATGGACGTTTCCTAATAATAGATTGTCTTTTCAAATTACCTCGAGAACATGAAAAAATATAAATCAAAATAACGTGACTTTTAAAGCGAGATTGACTGAGCAAATTTCTAGCGAATGTCAAAAATTGTCCAAACTTAAAAAATCATTTTTTACAGTGTAGGATGTTTTTTTTAATTTTGATATTTTCGTTTACCTTTTTTTCTAGTTAACTTTTAAGCAATTCTGGTTTAAGTTTAAGCACTTTATTTCTGACCAAGAATTTTATTGCATTCACTTTCCTCAGAAGTAAATAAATCTGAATGTTGTGTAAAGGGCCTCTCAAGCCCTAAATCGGTACTGAAGCTACAATTACTCTCTCAGAAGCTTAAGATTGAATGTAGCCAATTACATTCATAGCTGTTTGTATCATTTCTACTTAAATACCGTTTAAGCATTACATAAAAGTGAGGTCACTCTAAACGTTTCATTACAAGCGCTTACATAAGCGTTTGGTCACAACACCAATAGGGGTTTCAGTAACAGCTATCCTACCCGAAAGGGGCTGGCAATATGATTTGTATATTCATTTTACTGGCGCTTACTCGCCCCGAAAACGCCGAATCACACGGCTGGACAAACACGTCAGTTACAAGGGAGCCGTTCTGCTCGCGAATGGAAAGGGCAGTTCATACTCCCTCACTTTACCAACAAAACGTTCTCGTTTAGGGACCATCTTGTTCAACTGACAGTAGCTTACGGAATCCTGACAATGTTCCCGAAAATGTGAGTGGCATAACAAGCGACAAAAAGTATCTTCCGAAACTCAAAATAATATGTACCTGACAGGCACCCGAATCCAGAAACGTCAATCAAAGCTTAGCAGTCCTTAAATGTATGGCTGCCCCTTTCATTTCTATAGACATGTGATGTGACAGCTTCGATTTGAGGTGTCTTCAACTTTTGATTAGCGTTTATGGATACGGGGGGAGACCCGTGATAGTTTAAACAAGCGAATCGATTTAACTAAGTACTACTGTTATAATTTTTATGTATACTACTTCCCTAAGAAGCATCCCTATGCCAACTACTAATCTGCTTAAGTTGTAAGTCTGTCAAATGTTTGACAGCTGATGTCCACATTATCACATCTCGCCCACCTTTCTCCGGCTTGATTTACTTGAACTATTATTTTCCACAGATTTTTTAGTTCAATCATAATAAAATTTAGCCTATATCACTCCTGAATAGTTTAGCTTTCCGTTAGTGAAAGAATCTTCACGATCGGAAGAGTAGTTTCAGAGTCTATTTAATACAAACATCAAAACAATAAAAACTTTCTCGTTATTAGTATAGATAAACCAAGTAGTTCCTTTTTCAATTTAAGTTGAGTTTCAACTGTATCAGTATATCTGCTGGGTTAAATGAAATACATTCAGAATTAATCAATCAACAAAACAATTAGTTAAACATTCTGGGTTCTAGCTTGAGGGTAAAGTGGCATAAATTATTAGGTTGGAGAAAAAGTCTTTTCGCATATAGTATGTATGAACTTGTAATAAAATCTCTTTGGGTATACTATTTGTATCTGACTGGTTTTGGTATCATTAAAAGTTTAAATTTTAAAGAAGATAATTCCAAATTCAAATTAGGAAAAAGTGTGATTTTCATTTGTTTTTCTTACTGTCAAGATGAGTGAATCTAATGAAGAAATTCGATACATTTTACAATTTTACTACAAAAAGGGTAAAAATGTAACGCAAGCCGCAAAAAAAATGGACCTAGTGGAGTGTCTGTGAGAGTAGCACAAATTTGGTTTAAGCGTTTTCAATCCGGAAATTTTGATGTCAAAGATACACGTCGCTCTGGTCGCCCTATTACGGATAAAATAGATGCCATTTTTGAAAAAGTGGAGTAAGGTCGGCATATCAGTAGTTACGACGTAGCTGAAGAACTGGGAATTGACCACAAAACAGTTTTGGCGCATTGGAAAAAAACTGGGTACACAAAAAAGCTCGATATTTGGGTACTTCACGAGCTCACTGAAAGAGACTTAATGAACCGTGTACTCATTTGTGATTCTTTATTACGACGTAATGAAACCGAACCATTTTTGAAGAAGCTGATAAAGTGGATCACGTACGACAAGAACGTGCGAAAGAGGTCGTGGTCTAAGGCCGGCCAGGCTTCACAGACTGTGGCGAATCCCGGGTTAACTCGCATCAAGGTGATGCTGTGTGTGTGGTGGGATTGGAAGGGCATTTTTATTATGAGCTGTTACCACCAGGCAGGACCATCGATTTTGAACTCTACTGCGAACAACTGATGAGATTAAAGCAAGAAGTTGAGAGAAAGCGGCCGGAATGAATCAACAGAAAGGGTTTGGTTTTTCATCATGATAACGCTAGACCTCACAAATCTTTAGCCACTTAGCAAAAATTCAGTTTGACTGGGTAGTGTTAATGCATCCGCCGTATAGTCCTGACCATGCACCTTCAGATTCCCTCCTGTTTCGGTCTCTACAGAATTCTTCAGGCAGTGTCAGGTTAACATCACGAGAGGACTGCCAAAACCACTTGTCGCGGTATTTTGATCAAAGCCTCAATATTCCTATAGCAATGAGATCATGGCCCTACTTACAAGATGGCAAAGAGTAATCGAACAAAATGGCACCTACATACTTTAGATAAATGTAAATAAACTGTATAAAAAATGTTTTAAATTTTCTTAAAAAATGCGAAGAAACTTTCTCGCCTTCTTATTAAACAGCTTTTCCCTGAATATCACTATACATTTTAATTAAATACTTTAAAAGATATAACATTTTATGGAAATAATAACGCGTATAGCACGACATTATATTTTAAATCACTGCGTGACGTCACCGCATCCAGCCAGCGCACGCGCCTACTACGGCGCGCTCGCCCCGCACCATCCGCGCGCGTCCCCGCGCGCCTATATAAGCCGAGGCATCGCCGACAAGAATTCATTCGCTCGCTAGTTCAATAACTTGCCGAACGCAGCATCAAGGTGGCAGTTAGAGGCCTGCCTGAGAACACAGAACCAGAAGAAATCAAAGAAGACCTTATAAGCAAAGGCTACGAAGCCGAGTACGTACGCAAGGTGAGAGCGAGGAGCGGCCGGCCGGGCTGCATTTTCTTCGCCGAGCTGCGGCGTACAGCCAAAACAGCGGCTATTTATGACACCTCCGAGCTGTTGGACATGCCGGGGGTGAAGATTGAGGCCTGGAGGGGCAGAAAGGGGCCGGCACAATGTCACCGATGCCAGAACTTCCGGCACTCCTCCCACAACTGCCACCGAGTGCAGGCATGTGTGCGATGCGGCGAGGAACACGCCGCCCGCGACTGCCCGCGCCCACTAGAGGAACCGCCTACCTGCGCAAACTGCGGGGGGGAACATACGGCGAACAATACCAGCTGCCCTGTATTCCGAAAGGAATGCAGGAACAAAACGGCTGGCACAGTGGTCCGCACAGAGAACGCCAAGATTCTGGAACAAGAAGCCGACGCCCCCAACGGCCTTATGGCGGCAGCCAACAACGGCCCGCCACCGCCGAAAAGGACAAAGAAGCGCCGCCAAAGCAGACGCAGGAGGCGCCAAGCAAAGCCAGAAGCCGCACCCCCGCAATCGCAACCTGCGATTACAAATACAAATACAGAACCGCCGTCTGCGATCGCGCCGGTACCAGTTCTCGCCCACGCGCCTGTAAAAGGGACGAAGGTAGGGCTGGATGGGGCGAACCCGCAGACAGAGCGAGAGAAGGCGATTGCGGAGTGCATAAAAACACTCCAAGCCGTATTAGAGGCAGTACAATCGGGAAAGAATCCTGTCCCGATTATTCTCAGAGGGCTGGCAGACCTCTACTCCGATGGCTAGTTCTCTGAGAATAATGTACTGGAACGCGGACGGCCTCACCCCGATGAAAGCCGGCCTCTTCAGAAACCTGCTGGCGGAGCACAAGGTGGACGTAGCACTGCTGCAGGAGACTCACCTGCGCGCCACAGAACACCGCAGGTTTCCCGGCTATCAAATATATCGGAAGGATGAAGTATCTCCCCTAGGATACGCATACAGGGGCTTAGCTGTCCTAGTGCGGAGAAACATAATCCACCAGCCGACACCACCTCTCACCAACCTCCGCTCCGCGTACGCTTTAGGCGTGGAACTATGCTTAGACGCTGGCCCGTGTCGTGTGTTTGCTTTCTACAAGCCGCCAGGGAGCAAGCTCGCCACAGCAGACATTCACGATCTGCTTGATACCACCATGGCCACCATTATAGCAGGCGACTTCAACTGCAAGCACACGGCATGGAACTCAATGACGGATTGCATAAGCGGTAGAGGCCTCCTGGACGACGCTGAGCGGAGAGGATATGATGTCCTCGGCCCCGAAGTGCCCACCCACTACCCTTACAATGCAGCCCACACGCCGGACGTGATAGACCTGATGGTGATCCAGGGACTCGCCAACACACCGACGCTTGAAGTCCTGGACGATCACCTCATCTCTGACCACCAACCCGTCCTGGCGGTGTACAACACGCACCCGGCACGCGCATCATACCCGCAGCGTGTGCGATATAACTGGCCCGCATTTGTCGCACACATGGAAGAAAACTCGCCGTCCTTCCCTGCAACAAACGCAGGTGAAGTCGACCGACTCGCCGAGGAGTTCGCCAACTGTGCGGCAAACGCCATGAATGCAGCCAAGAGCACGACGACAACAAATCAGAACCACGGGAAACGCCGCGAACTGCCCATGGCTATTAGCCAGGCATTAGCTGAGAAACGCAGGCTACGGCGAGCCTGGCAGAGAACCCGATGCCCGACCATGAAAACGCAGCTGAACAACCTAGCCAAGAAAATTTCTGCAGCCCTGGCAGCAGAGGCAGCGAATTCTTGGCAGGTCGAACTGGACTCAGCTAGCGATGACTGGAACAGCATCCACCGCCTATGTCGCCGCCTCAAAAATGAAAAGCCGCCAATCCGCCCGCTGAAAGCTCAAGACGGGACCCCACGCTACCGCGCCGAGGACCGAGCTGAAATCTTCGCCGACCACCTGGAGGCACAGTTTCGCCCAAACGAAACAAGAAACCACCAGCACAGCGACATGGTCATCGAGTATCTGTCGGAATACTTTGAAGCACCAATAGAGACCACAGAAAACCCCATTGTCTTCTCCCCTGGACAAGTGCAGAAAGCACTGGGACGCACCCCGCTGAAGAAGGCCCCTGGCCCGGATCGCATCACCAACGAGGCGCTGCGTCGCCTTCCTCCGCGCTCCGTCGCGACGCTGACGCGGCTCTTCAATGGAGTCCTGCGAACCGGCCACTTTCCACGCCCATGGAAGCTAGGGCGCGTCATAATGCTGCCAAAACCAGGGAAGAATGTGACCAAGGCTGAAAGCTATCGGCCTATCACGCTCCTGCCAACCGTGTCGAAGGTGTTTGAGAAGATGTTACTACCGCACATGACACCGCACATCCAGCCACGCGAGGAACAGTTTGGCTTTCGTGCTGAACACTCTACCACGCACCAGCTGGCCCGAGTCCTGCATCACGCGGCGGCCGCCTACAACCGGAAGGAACACACAGTAGCTGTGTTCCTAGACATGGAGAAGGCGTTCGACCGCGTCTGGCATCCTGGCCTTCTCTACAAGCTGGCCACGTCTACTATGCCCCGTCGCATAGTCAAGACTGTGGCCACCTTTCTGGAAGAAAGGCACTTCCAAGTGGCAGTGGAAGATGCCCTATCCACAGAGAGGCCAATCCTCGCAGGCGTACCGCAAGGTAGCTGCCTCTCGCCTGCGTGCTACGCACGCTACACCGACGATATCCCTACTGACGCCGACTCAACACTTGCCCTGTACGCTGACGACGCAGCCTTCCTCGCCACGTCGATCAAGACCTACCATGCCGCGAAGAAGATGCAGCGTGTCCTCGACCAGCTCCCTTCGTGGCTGGACGACTGGAGGCTCGCCGTCAACGTGAGCAAGACACAGGCCGTGCTGATAAGCGCGGCCATAAAGAAGCCGCCTCGTCTTACCCTCCAAGGCCAGCCGATCGAGTGGTCCCCCACGGCCAAATACCTGGGCGTGATCATCGATCGCCGACTCACCATGGCCCCACATGTGAGGAAGACGATCCAGACTACCCGCTCAGCCCGTGCGCAGCTACGCCCCGTTCTACGCTCCAGCCTCTCGCTGAGAGTAAAACGGGGCATATACAAGACCTACCTACGCAGCCGACTAACGTACGCAGCCCCAGCTTGGTACGCGCTAGTAGCAGAAGGCAACCGGAAGAGACTGGACGCGCAACAGGCGCTCACTCTTCGGACCATACTCGACGCCCCACGTTATGTAAGAAACGACGTGATACGAAGAGACCTGCAAATAGAAACCCTGGGCGAATTTATAGGTCGCCTAGCTACCCAGATGTTCGGCCGGGCGGCAAAGTCGCACCACCCGCACATCCGCAGCCTCGCCCCATACCACGCACGCCCGCCGGACAGAAAGGCGCTACCGCGCGACCTAATCCGCCCAGATGACCCAGCTCCAGCTGCCAGCTCGCAGGCACACGCCTCGCTGGCGGCCCGAGCCACCCCCCCGGATTGACCAACACGGCGCAGCGTTGACTTGTAGGCGCAAGCCTCGCCAGCGCTGCAAGAAGACGCACAACACCACTAGCTGGTAGGCCTAGGCCTCGCTAGTGGCACCCCCACGACCCAGCTGTTTCAACAACTGGCGACTGAAACCACTGCAGGGGGCCATTGCCCCGACCGGTTTCCCCGACGCCACTCCAGGCGCCGAGAAGACATCTGTTGTTTCGCTCGCTAGACGGCTCCGAGTACGATTGCTCCCGTAGTCTGCTCAGAGTCTAGTGCTTTGCTTGATCGATGCACCGCGTCATCAGGTTATCGCTAGCTAGGAGGATATTGGGTTGCGATGCCACGCGTCCTACCCATGATCCTATGATAGGGTACCATATGATACGCACGTATAACTTCATAAGTATGTACTGTATGAGTGTGTATGTACGTGAATAAACAACTACTCTCAGATATCGTGGGTATTACTTCATATGCCAAACCCTATATTGGCGCCCAACTTAAATCAATATACCCTCATTTTCAAGAATAAAGAAAAATTATCACACAAAAAGGGGGTACTTATACAAAATGGCTAATAACATCGTTATGAGTGAAGACCAGTTCAGTCGCTTGATACAATCTATCGCAGCAACATCGCTTAGTACAAACGACGAGCATTTGGAAAGACTTGCATCTAGTATTGCATCTGCTACATTGCATAACACTGAAATGCCAAAATCAAGCTTCGCTAACTGTACCTACCGCTTCAATGGCCAGCGCAATTACGAAAAAGTGGAAGAATTCATAACAGCAATAACCACCTACAAAACAATTGAGGATATCTCGAATACCGACGCCATTACTGGATTAACCCTCCTTTTTACTGGCACGGCTGCTACTTGGTGGCAAGGAGTACAAACCGAAGTAAAAACTTGGGAAGCGGCATTGAAATTATTGCGCCAAGCATTTGCGCCAAAAAAACCTCCTCACGAAATTTATTTGGAGCTGTTTGCAAGCAAACAAAGTGACCACGAGCCGATCGACGCATTTTTGTGCAACAAACGCGCACTGCTGGCCCAGCTACCTGCAAAAAGACACAAAGAAGAGGAACAAATTGACCTCATTTATGGCCTATTGCATATTAATGTGCGAAGAAACGTTCCGCGAACGGAAGTAAAAACATTCGCGGAATTACTTGAGAAAGGCCGACACTTTGAAAACATTCAAAGAGAAGTGGAACCTGCCGTACCACCCAAAGCCGAAGCTCTAAAAACAAAACGATGCACATATTGCGGAAAGCGAGGCCACCTCCAAGAAGAATGCAGGAAGTTTAAGGCTGACTCAGAAAAAAACGGACCACCTTCTGAGCGTACGGAAAACATAATGAAGTGTTATGGCTGTGGAGCACCAGGAGTCTACCGTAGCAACTGTTCCACGTGCAAAAATAAAGAGACGCCGCCGAAGCCGGTTGCCTTCTATGCTGCCCACTGCACTCTGCAGACCTCAACTAAGATCCCGACTATTGAGGTCAGCATTAAAGGGGAAAAAGGCTACGCACATATTGATACTGCAGCCAGAACCAGCATCGCGAGCAAGCAGCTGTACAATACCCTACTGCGCCACGGTACTAAGTTTACGGAACGACCAGCTGATATCACATTGGCGGACGGCAGCATAAAAAGTTCTAACCTACTAACGGCCACATTGGATATCGTAATTGGTGGTCGTATACTGCCCATGACCCTTGCAGTAATACCAGAAGCGTCCGAAAACCGTACACTCCTTGGGATCGATTTCTTGGAGACTTCTGGCATAGTGCTAAACCTGCCGCAACGCACCTGGCATTTTATTGACAACCCTACAATGCACTTCCCCTTTCTCCAACTTCGTAACGAGAACATTCCATTGAAGACCATTAAGCGCTTGTCTTTTGATGACAAAGAAGAAGCCTCAATCGACGAATCGTACTCCAGCTTTATGAAATGGGCAAACGACCTACGAATGCTATCGCCAATGACGGAAACAACATCACCATTTCGACCCCAAGATAAAGAAGGTCCACCCGAAAATAAGCGACCACGCTGGGTTCTTCAAAAATTGGACACTCCACCGCGACCAACACGCCCACGTGAACCAGCTATTGATGAATTTTATGTAGACCCTCGCATTGATTATCTTCCAATAAACCCTACTAAATTGTATTCCGTTGATATTCATTTACATACCAGTGAGGGCACCCTATTCACTAATGATGAAAGAATTACATTCAATGAACTTTTATCTAAGTATAAAGATATATTTAATAAAAATATAAAACCAACTGCATTTGCCCAACACCGAATTGATACTGGCAACCACCCACCTATAAGCATAAAGCCATATAGATTGTCACCTACTAGGCAAAATCAACTTCGAGAAAAAATTGACGAAATGATCAGTAATGATATTATTGAGGAGTGTGATTCTCCATGGGCAGCACCTGTCATCCTTGTTCCCAAAGGCGAAAATGATGTCAGAGTTTGTGTTGATTATAGACGATTGAATGAAATCACTAAACCAGATAGATATCCACTACCACGCATAGATGATCTATTGCACCAGGCAAAATCAATGCCATATATGTCTACTATTGATTTGCAATCAAGTTATTGGCAAATTTTAGTGCACCCACATGATCAAGACAAAACTAGTTTTGTTTCACCGTTCGGAACATATCGTTTTAAACGTATGCCGTTCGGACTACGCAATGCACCTGCTACTTTCCAAAGATTGATGGATAAATTCATACAAGGACTGAAAGCTGAATGTGTACTATCATATATAGATGATTTAATTTTGAGATCTTTTACGTTCTCTCAACACGTACAAGATCTGTCAGAAATATTTAATAAATTAAGAGAATACAATCTACATGCTAATAGACAGAAGTGTAAATTTGGATGCTCTCAAGTCAAGTATTTGGGTCATCTTATTGTACCAGAAGGAATAAAGTCAGACCCTGATAAAGTATCTGCAATCATGAACCTTAAAGAACCAAAAACCTTGAAACAACTAATTTCATTCCTCCAAACTGCATCATGGTATAGAAGATTTATTTATAACTTTGCCGAAATTGCAAGACCATTAACTAATCTAACAAAAAAGAATGTTTCATGGCAATGGAAAACAGATCAACAAGATGCTTTTGATAAGTTAAAAACCGCTCTAATTTCTGCACCAGTACTGAAACAAGCGAATCCAGACCAAACATTTTTAATTAAAACCGATGCAAGTCAATATGCTATTGGAGCAGCTTTATTGCAGGGGGAGGGAGACAACGAACATCCTGTAGAATATGCAAGTAGATTACTTACACCAGCAGAACGTAACTATACTGTGACTGAAAAAGAAGCCTTAGCTATAGTTTGGGCCATTTCACGCTTTCGTGGCTACATAGAAGGAACTAGATTCATAACAATAACTGACCATCAACCTCTAAAATGGTTAATGGACCTGAAAACCCCAACCGGCCGCTTAGCACGATGGGCCCTACAGCTGCAACCTTATGAGTTTAAAATTCAATATACACCGGGTCGCACTAATGTGGTCGCTGATACTCTATCGAGGCCCCCATGTTCCAATCATGACGATACGTGTTGCATCTGCCATATAGAAATAGAGCTACCTAAATTAGGCGAAAAATTATTACGAGAAGAACAACTGAAAGACGAAAGTTTAAAAACTATCATAGAAACTTTAGAGGGAAATGAATCAGATAAATACATAGAAATCACTAAGAAAGGATTTTTGTTACACAAAGGCGTCCTATACCGTTATATAGAAGATCAAGATGATGACAACGCAAAACTCTTGGTTCCTCGTCACGAAATGCCTAATATACTAAAAGCACATCACGATGCACCAACTGCTGGACATATGGGTGTAGAACGCACATTACAACGGATAACAAACAAATTTTATTGGAAAGGACTTCGAAAGGATATCATAAAATATATCAAAACATGTGTAGACTGTCAGAAATATAAGCCTTCGAATCAAAAACCAGCAGGATTATACCAATCTACGCCAAATTATCAAAGATTTGAAGTGTTGTCAATTGATTTATTTGGTCCCTTACCAAAAGGAACATCCGGAGAAAAATGGATATTCATCGTAGAGGACACCACCACACGATGGGTAGAACTATTTGCAATCAACGAAGCTACATCAGAAAACTGTGCAACCGTGTTATTAAATGAAGTATTCCTACGCTTTGGCCTACCACGAAAACTAATCAGCGATAATGGAGTCCAATTTATATCAGCAATTATGCAAAAACTAGCCTATTGTTTGGACATTGAACAAATATACACACCTGTTTACCACCCAGAACCTAACGTCGTAGAAAGGAAAAATAGAGATATGAAATCACAGATAGCTATCATGGTGAAAGATAAACATCAAAATTGGCCACTGTCTCTTTCGGCAATACGATTTGCTATGAATACAGCCATTTGTCGAACAACCGGATACTCACCGTCATACCTGACATTTGGCCGTGAATTAAGAACACCATACGACCTAAAGCATGACCTCAGTTCAGTAGCACAATCTGAAAATTTTGTTAAAGAAATTACACCAACCCTAAACAAATTGGCACAAGACTTAGCCATTGCAAGAGAAAACATTGAAAATAATTTAGATTTAAATAGACAAAGCGCTAACACAAAAAGAAGGCCAGATCCAGGTTACAATGCTGGAGACTTTGTGCTTGTTGAGACACATCCGATAAGCAATGTTGAGAAACAATTCGCTGCAAAATTCGCTCCTCGTCGAGATGGTCCTTATATTGTAAAAAAGAAACATGGAACTTCCACATATGAGATTGCTCATCCAGACGCTCCAGACAAATCAATCGGTACATACCATACCTCAGCAATAACAAAGTTTGAAAGAAGGGACGAAACCTTACCTCAACCAATTAACCCCATTCGAAGGAGAGGAAGACCTCGAAAGAATACCTATGCTGGTACTCCTGTCGGGACGACTTCAGAGTACCAGAGGGGGAGGATATAGCACGACATTATATTTTAAATCACTGCGTGACGTCACCGCATCCAGCCAGCGCACGCGCCTACTACGGCGCGCTCGCCCCGCACCATCCGCGCGCGTCCCCGCGCGCCTATATAAGCCGAGGCATCGCCGACAAGAATTCATTCGCTCGCTAGACGGCTCCGAGTACGATTGCTCCCGTAGTCTGCTCAGAGTCTAGTGCTTTGCTTGATCGATGCACCGCGTCATCAGGTTATCGCTAGCTAGGAGGATATTGGGTTGCGATGCCACGCGTCCTACCCATGATCCTATGATAGGGTACCATATGATACGCACGTATAACTTCATAAGTATGTACTGTATGAGTGTGTATGTACGTGAATAAACAACTACTCTCAGATATCGTGGGTATTACTTCATATGCCAAACCCTATACGCGCTAATTTTTATTACTTTGTAATGGATTATTCTTTTATAATTCTGTAATGTAGTTTGAAGTGATGAGGAGACATAAAGATTACACTCTTTTCATGTTAACGAACAAGATTTATCATTCAAATATCTTGTTAGTAACAACAATTTGCGTTTCACTGATTCTTGTAAAAGAGCCCTTAGGCGAACGCACTTCAATCGTGAATCGCGCCCAGATTGTATTAAAACACGACACGGGCTTTTGAAAGGACCATCATTCCTTGCATGCATTGAAATCGTTCATTCAATTTCGAGCACGTTGTTGTCAGTCCATTTGTTTTTACTGACAGACTCCGCACGTTGAAGAACAGGAAGCTATTCCATTACTGACACGCGCAGATTTGTTAACATTTCCATTTCAAAAGATAATGACTGTGAGAGTAAAAAACGAGCCCTAGCGTCGGCTCACACGAAAGCTTTAGATTTACATTTGTAGGAATCTCGTGAAGGATGTGAAGAGGATTAATTAAACACATGGGGTTAACATGTAAGCACATATTTTTTCTAGTTTAAAAATGATGAATGCATACAAAAGTATAGTGCTTAAAATAAGGCAAGGGCCAACTGAACTGAGAAGTACATAAATACCATACAAACAAAGCAACCGTGGCACCATTCATTCGGTACAAGCGGCGATGATTAATGACTTGTCGATATTTTCGTACCTATGGAAAGCACCTACGCGAGGTTCGTGGCACAGACATAAATAAAAAACGACCACACAATTCCTTCCGCCTGTATGGAAGCTAGCGTGCCATTTTTTACGCTTACGTCACGATAGCGCTTCAAAAAGGTGCTGATAGATTAGAGCATTTACTTGAAACTGGAGCATTCTTTGTTTTTAAATTTACTCTAACCACATTCAATTGCGAACATGACGCTTGATGTTTTGTTACATTCCATGAAAATGTTCTTAGAAAACTAAGCACTTGCTTGTATTGTAGGTACCATACCCTCAAACCGTTACATTACAATGTAATGCTCTAGTCTAGCAAATGTCCTAGCTAGTCTTTACCCACCTTGAAGATTCTCCATTTCTCACATGCTTTTAAAGTTTATAAATTTGACGGTTTACGGATTAACAAAATACCGAGTTCATAAACAAAGGACTGGTAATTATGGATCTCGTCAACTTCTTTGCCAAAATCGAAAGAGAAGCTTTGCCCTCCTTTTTGACAGGCGTCATCAATTTCAATTTATGTCTGTGGTTCGTGCTTTAATTGAAACATTCTCTCGTAGTTATGTAGAGCTCGAGGTGCCAAATGAAACGATAAATTCGAGTGGATTCCGTTCCAGTTCGTTTGGAAAGAAAGTGAGAAGGAACAATTCTGGAAAACGAGAGGCCAGAGGCTAATGAACTTGAGTTTCCTAAGGGTAATTGCTATTAGGTAGCTATTCAGTAAGTAGGTACAATCGAAGCTGTGAAAAAACCTTCCGTATTCAAATTGACAGATTTCCCTTATTGACAAAGCTTATGTGTTTACGTTTCAGTGCATGGCGGCCTAGGCTTCATGAATCTTTCAAGAAAAAGTTGTATGGGATGACGCATGACATGACATGACAATGTCAAATCCCAATACATTGTTTTACGCGAACGATACTGTAAATTCAAAGTGGCAACTCGTGGTAGACGCAGTGCCGGATTAACCTTAAAGCAAATTAAGCAATTGCCTATAGCATCACGTCTTAGGGGGCACCAGAAAAAGATGCTTAGGGCAAGCAATTGCTTAGAACGTCACGTCTTAGAGGGCACCAGAAACATGCTAGGGACAAGCAATTGCTTAGACCATCACGTCCTAGGGGGCACCAGAAACAGTTTCCTTAGGGCATTAAGTAGTCTTAATCCGGCGCTGGGTAGACGTACTGTTTTTGATATGTCTTTACCTTATTGATGTTCTTAATACCTTTTGTCAGTCATGCTTTTGCTTCCGATAAATTTAATATTATAAAGTGCTCCCGAGTTTTCATCATCAGTCTCCATACACTCACTCTCCTCATCATCATAGGTTACAGTCCACCAGCTAATTATGCTCACCAACAATTGTGAGAGAACATAAGCAGTCAAAATACGATTAAACCAATGTATACGTGAAAAACACACTAAATAAATCGTTTAGCGACCAAAACACTGCATTGTTGGCACCCAACAGCCATCAGCGTAAAACAATCATAGGTTAGGAGAAACAAGCCAAGTTCATGATCTACCGATAAAATTCATAATGGCAGCATAAAAGAGAAGTTATGGCATTCTTCGCAGGGGACGTCAATAATGGCCAAGTGCCCATTAAAGCTGTATCTACTGCGTTATGGCGATTCTAAATCGGCAACCATAAAAGTGTGTCGTACTCGATCGCGATTGGTTTTACGTCGTATACTTCGATTTATTACTCAAATATGATGAAGTCGTATTCGACAAAACGTAAAAATGTTACAATGTGACCGAGACACTCTGCTAAATATAGGTATCCGGCTTTTTCATAAGTTTTTAGAGTGGCTAGTAGCAGAGAACTTACTTGCTCTGCATCATGAAACCATTCTAAAGGATGATTCAAAGTGAACTTGCGAACTTTCATTTAAAAAAAACACACAATGCGCAATATGTTTACATTTTTTTACTAATGTATTATTCGCTGTATTACATTAATTATAAAAAAAATAGCCACAGTCAAATTTCCGCCTCTGGACATTCTGCAAGAGGTAGGTAGGTAATTCGTTCGTGGTAATTTTCGAAGCCATTTTATAAGAACATTTTCTTTCCTGGTTTAGCTCATTTCTTTTCTACTGGGTAAGTTAATAAATAAAACTGATACATTTGGGGCGAGGATGATCCTTAGGTTACACACGAGACACAATTGCAAGTCCAAAAAGTTACAGAGTGGTGCGCGTTGTGGGCAGGAGGCGTGATTGGAAACAAAATTAATTTATTTAATTAATTTTTCGAAACAATGAAGGTCCGCCGGGTACAGTCAATAGTGAGTGCTATAGGTGCATGATAATTGATAAATTTTATCACTAAATTAAGGATATCAATGTGGAAAAAAATGGTTTCAGTAAGAGGGCGCAACATGCCACACATCAACTGAAACGTTGAGAGTGTAGCAAATAAAGACGAGGACGCATAAATTCAAGTCAGGGCCCGTAAAGTCAATTGGCCGCCAAGATCATGGCGGATCATGTTTAGCGCTGTTAAGACTTATTTCTGTGGGGTCTTCTTCAAAGTTGGGTCTAAATGGATAAACCTTCTTCGTTAAAACACCCGAGGACTAACATCCACCGAGTTATAGCCTTGGTAAATCCCAAAATTTGCAAAAATGGCTTTGAAAATTACCTCGAACAAATTACCTCCAGCAGAATGTCCAGAGGCGGTAATTTGACTGTGGCTGTTATTATAACAAATGTTATACACCAAATATTACATCAGTGAAAAAATTTTGCGCGTTGCGTGTTTTTTTAAATGAAATTTCGGAAGTTCACTATGGTTCACCCTTTACTATTAAGCCCTGCACAGACGAGGAACTATCCGCAACTTACTTTTTTGTCCGTCAGAATAGATCCCTCACAAATTGTATTGAACAACGCACACGAGGACCAAAAGTACGCCGTAGAAAAAGTGGATTGAAGTACGCGTGAGTAAAAATAGAACTAATGAACTGTGAGCAGCAACGCACACAGCGGACGTTAGTCAGAGTTAATAATCGATTCGAAATTAAGGAATGAACCCAGTTTTTTCTCTTCTCTAATTAAAATTACGGCATCTCTAAAAAACTTACAGCACAAAGTATCTCAGAAGATTTGCCTCCATAATGCTAAATTTCTGGACGACCATTGATCGCACTCCATGTACGTTGAGAACGTGGCAAGTCCGCAGCGGAGTTTTCATTCACGGCGCAGACTTTTTTCTCCGCTGCGTTTAAAAATCCGTTGTCTGCGCAGGCCTTTACTTATGCTGTCTTTGGAAGGTTATAATCTATCTTGGCAGGTTATAGTCCCACTCTGCTTTTGCTACCAAATGGTCTTTGATGGTTCTTTTTGCTGCTTATCACTTCATCTACTTATACCATACTTATCTCTTGGATAAAGCTGCTTATCTTAATTATCATATTTTCATATCTCTCACCGTCTACCATGAGTTTTCGTCACGTAAACTACGATAGTCGACTGCAGCAATTCGTATGTCATTTTAGTTCCATTTCCATTAAATAAAGGCTAAATCCCATATAATTTCGTCAACACTGAAGCTACCCACTGTCATCAGTGTAAATTCATGGTTAATAAACACATAGTCCACGTGATGTTCCCCCATATTATAAACGAGCTGCCCCCCGACAGCTAGACTTCGTTCTGTCAAATGTTTGACAGCTGGTGTCTTTCATCATATCTCACCCGCTTTTCTTCGACTTGATTTACATATACCATTATTTTTCAATGTATTTTTCGGTCAATCATAATAAATTATAGCCTATATCACTCCTGAATAGCTTAGCTTTCAGTTAGTGAAATAATTTTCACGATCAGATCAGTAGTTTCGGAGCCTATTCAATACAAACAAACAAAAAACAAACAAACAATAAAATCTTTCCTTTTAATAATATTAGTAGGTATAAATGGCTTATATTACAAACAAAATCAAAATTCCATTGAAAGTTGCATAATCTGTATTTTTAATTACATCGGTGAACACGTTTGGCAAATACCAACAAGAGAATATCAACCTAATGGCCAAAAAATTGTCTGGGTAAAAATTTGTAAAATGAAATAACTATCATTTGCTTCGTTTTAATTGAATTCGTCAGCAATGTAAACATGCAGATTGGAAATTCACAATTAGTTTTTTTTTTCGTAACAAGCAGAAGTTATCTAAAACAATGGATTGTATCTTGCAACTAGTACTTATGCCAAACGGAAAGTTTGCCATATATCGGTGTGTGACGGCTTCTTTCTTTTAGTACAAGCTGCCGCTAAAGTTTTATGAAATACTAGTACGTCTTTAAACCACGATTTGCCAATTTAACTTTACATTATCGTTAGCGTAAAAAATGTATTGGGATGACATGACAATGTCAAATTCCAATACATTATTTTACGCGGTAGAATTGGCAACTCGTGTTAGACGTACAGGGGCTTGCCTCTTGAACAAAATTTCATTGGTCAAGCATTGCAGAAATGTCAAACAAGAAATTTATAAACCTTATTCAAAAGCGATAAGGTTAAAAAAAATTTTGTGACAGTAATGTAATGCCAATCCAGCGAAATTTGGTTCGGGAGTCAGGGGCCAGGACAGTGCCCGCATCACCATAGTAAAAGGAGAGAGAAGTAAGTCAACTCGGGCCCCGAGCGAAAGATCATAGCCTAAACACGCAGGGCATGTTGCATGTAGTTTATTCCATTGCCAAAAATGCAGCGTCAAACTCTGGACATTCAATCTGAACTTCAAATCTGTATCCAATTACACACAATATTGTGAATCTTAGTTAAGTTAGGTACTTATGTACTCAATGTTCCAATATCGGTTATGTGAAGAAAGACAATTATTCTGGATTTGATGAGTGGTTTTTAAGACATCCATAAACACTGCAATACCTATTTACGCATACTATTTTATAGCAATTTCTAAGCTCAAATATAGAACGTAAGTCGTACACACACACAAACCAAAATTTCAAGCGGCAACGCAGCGTTTGCTTCGAGGTGCGCGGCATTACTTACGCAAGGCGTAGCCACGACTGACTTCCCACTGTTTGCCTAATACTTTGCCAATGTGTGCGTGTGACGCGCGCGTGCATAGTACGGTCGCGCTCTCATACAAACCTCGGTCGGACTGTATGTATGAAGACAACCTACTTCTATCCTTTTACTATGGCATTGCGCACGCTAGAGAAAACCCTTAGTGCGCGTCTAGAACTATGCAATTCGTATTCAGAGTAAAACAGTCTTGCAGGAATACAGGATGTCTATGAGACTAGACATATGAATGTTTCATCGACGTGTCCAAGCTTCCACTGTAAAAGTAATTTCAAAATTTATTATTTTTTGTGAAATTGTGACTGTCATATTACGTTGCTATAAATGTCATGTGAAAAAGCTTTTTGCATTCCCGGGATATGTTCGAAAAACTCCAAAACATACTTTACAAAGTGTAGAACGCGAAAATCCCCGATTAGTCATATTAAGCGTTGGCAGGTATGATTTGCATAAATGTAAGTGGTAGTTTTGGGACATAACTTACACGTTTTATCTACTCATTTTATTTTCTCGTAAAACTGCAAAATGACTTTAACAAATTTTATTTCGGATCAAAATTAATCAGAAAAGATAAAAATAGCCATGTAAGAAAAATACAGAAGAAAATGTTTTATGTCAATCCATCACGGCATCTTCCGGGAAATGAAATAGCGGGTTGATTTGCGGAAAAAGAAGCATTTCTAAAAGGCTTATGTTTAACTGTTCACCAAATTTGATTAAAAGTGTTATCCAAAAAAATATATTTGTCACCCAAAATTGGTAAATGTTCACCAAATTTTGTTACCCTATTTAATACTAAAACTAACTTTTTTATTTAAGTCAACGTTGGGTAAATTAAGCAACCGACACCTAAATATGTATCTATATAACACACATTTAGTTGATGTTTATCAAAATGTTAACTACAATGTTTTCAAATCTGTTATCTAAATATGACCATTTTATTAGTCTTTCAGAATATCAGCATCCAAAATGCAAACATTATAATGCAAGCGTTGTACTTTTTTTGGGCCGCGTATATTATGTAGGTATGTCAAATTTGGTGAACATTAACTAATTTTGGCATACGGTTACACTTTACAGTTGACGCATCACTTTTTCAGATACAAGTTACATCTTATTTGCTATGCGGGTTTACAATTTAGATATTGAATATTTCGTAGACTGTTCTTTTTTTTGGATTACTTTTCTTTTTTTTGGTGAAACTTATAATTTTTAGGTAAACATACCTATTAGGTTCACAAAACCTATTTTGGTAAACAAAATATTTGTATCCTTTCTAAATAAGCATTCGGCAGTCGAGACTCAGGGAGATGCCTGAAAAATACATAACTAAATTTCAGCTACTTGACTGGCAGGTCTACCGTGCGACTATTATTCCATACTTTTTCTAATGCGAGTCTATCCATACGAATATCACGCTCACGTCTCAAAACTTTCTCGTGTGTAATAAAGTCCTATTGTAGCTTTCGCCTCAATCAACGGCAACGTAGAATTTGGAGGCAGTAAAAAATAAGACTATAAATTCTTAACTTATACGACTACAATTAACCATTTTACAAAATTTAAATACAAAACAATCAATTAAACGTCTCCCCCCACGCACCTACGGTTCTATAAATTTATTTTCTAAAAATAAAAAAATTATCACGCTCCGTCAAAATACAATTAACGGCTAATGAACGAGTCCCTTCTGTAACTAATTATAGCAAAATGTTCCAACAAGTCTTAAACAACAGATTAAAATTTCAGGCAAAGAAAAACTTGATCCCGCCTCAATTATTAATCAGCAATAATTTAAAATTAAGGAAAAAAATATTATGGAGGGATTTCTATGCAAATGCCCGCGTAAATCAACCAGCTCTGAGTGAAAATGTTCTTGGTTTAGCTTTTTTAAATTTCTGCGCATGCTAGCGCCATCTGCACTTAACAGGCGAAACGCGATTTGAATGATTAAAATTCTACTGGCCAGTATGCGGGCGTGGACGTGAGTTGCGGATAAGTATTTTTATTTTTAATTTCGTGGCAAGAGCAGATCTCTTTTGTGTGTTTGGCTACTTCTCTTGTCGAAACTTGACCACTGTATGTTACAATTTTCAGAAACAGATGTTTGGCCGAGCGGTAAGAGAGCTCTGTGCGAAGTGCAGGGGTCTTGGGTTCACACCCTAGTTAAAGTTAAATTGTGGTTTTAGAACCTTCAAAATAGGGCCAGGTACTGATTACCAAACCATATTTGGCCAGCGTGGTGATTAAGCCAATACTTAAAACTTTAAGCAATGTCTTCATTTTCATCATGAACGCCATTGCTCAGTAGTGAGATAGTAAGTTTTAGGTCTAATGTACTTTCAATGTTACAGACTGTATACATAACATATTATCACAGTTTCTCCTTACCGGTAAGTCGGGACCGTATCTTTTCACTTGCTACGAACCCGACACATTCGCTTTTTCCACTCTCATTAATCCTTTCATACATGGTCGTCGGTTTAGGTGCCGCCAGGTGAAATATGAGTGCAGTAAGCAAATGTTTCAAGGGCTGACTGTTACTTATAGTTTTTGGATTTGAAATTAATAATAAATAATAAATATCTGGGACAATTCACACCAAGATCATCTGACCCCGAACTAAGTCAAAGTCAAAGTCAAAATATCTTTATTTAAATAGACCGGTTATAAGCACTTTTAAATCGTCAAATTTGCATTACCCAAAATGATTTATACCTAATAATAGACATGAACAAATTAATAATATAAATACATATACAGTACATAAACGTGGCATTACCACCGGCGTCGGAAGGTTGATTCGTACTGAGGAGACCCGGCAAGAAACTCAGCAGTTACTCTTTCAACTTGTTTCCTTTTTACAATGCTTAGCATAGCCTGTACTATGGGATGGGCGTCAGAGACTGATAAACATACTTAAATATTTATAAATACATACTTCAACAGATATAATAACACCCAGACACAGGATCGCTGCTTAATTTAACTACTCCATTTAAGGGAATTTCCTTTCCTTTTGTGTCTTTCTGCAACTTGACGGCAATGTATCTTTTAAATTTCTTGTATAATTTTAAATTTTGTGTTCGTGCTGTAAGTATATCAAAAATAGAAATGAAGGCAATGTGTGTAATATGGTTATAATAGCAAACTTATGACTGGCCTGTTGGCGCAATGGCAGCGATCCTGCCTTTAGCGCCGGAGGTCGTGGGTTCGATCCCCACCCATGACAAATATTTGTGTG
This sequence comes from Udea olivalis, assembly GCA_947369235.1. NCBI lineage: Eukaryota > Metazoa > Arthropoda > Insecta > Lepidoptera > Crambidae > Udea > Udea olivalis. The sequence goes on from OX376348.1 coordinate 8,325,853, forward strand.
ACGAACATTTATATTTGTTGTGTGTCTGGGTGTTATTATCCACTTAAGTATGTATTTCGAAATATTTAAGTATGTTTATCAGTCTCTGACGCCCATATTACAAGCTCTGCTTAGTTTGGGGTCAAATGATCTTGGTGTGAATTGTCCCAGATATTTATTTATTTATTTATAGTCCCACTCACTGCGAGACGAAGGTTATCATTGTTATTAAGTCAACAATACGATCAATTGATATTGGCTTTATCACCACGGTTGCCGAATGCTTTGGTGATCACACAATCGAACTGTAGTAAAAGATCCGAAATCTATTTAAGGAGGAATCAAGTATTTGTTTTCGCATACCAATTGTTTTAAGAGCTCTTATTAAGATAGATATGCGAACTTGTACTTGCAATTTGTCTTTTCGTGTATAAAAATACAAACAGTAGAGAAAATAGCTTTGCTCGACCTAAATGCTACTAAATATAAATGTCAATTGTAATTTTTATTTTATTTTTAAATTAAAACTCAGTTTATAATTTAATCTATTATAGCAATAAGAAATACAATAATTAGGCACTAAAATATTTAAATTACTAAAACAAATATTTACACTAAGAAAAACAACATTAAAAAAAACACGTTAAAAATATGCATGGGTGGAAAAAATATGTGGGGTATAATTTGCCCGAATATATATATTTTTTTAAATATATATTCCAATACAGATGTTTCATTGATTTATATTCAGCAGTGTACATTTTACTGAAGTGAATGATGATGATAACGATGTTTTACTGTAGGTAACTGGCTGTGAGAAGTGCGTTGTCTTTAATTAAATATATTTTCTAAAATACTCAACCCCAAAACCGGGATTTAAGTTTCAATGTGTAAAAGGTAAATTGAATAAGCAGTAGATTTCTCTCCAACTCAAGAGAAGAATCTGCCCAACGTCTAATTAAAGCATTAATGTTGCAATCAGACAGTTCATAGATATCAACTTCGGGTCATTCAGCCGCTTGAATAACGTTCCATTAAGAGCTTAGAGGAACATTTCGCTCCAATGGGGCTGTGAAGACAGTTTATGTTGAGTTAACTATTGCGGGTGGATTCACTCGCATTTTGTAATTAATATCTGCCCTAAATAGCTTAAATAACTTTAATTCAATCCGGTCACATAGCAGTATTTAAATTTCTTTGTTGCTGAAAATTGTTTTTTTTACGCTGGCTAACGTTTCTTCTAGGCTGGATTTGGGAATTGTAAGACCATTAAGTGTATGGATATAGCAGCAATATTATACCGCATAAAAATGAATGCCACTTGGTTTATCAACAAAGGGTTAACGTTGAAATCACCCATAAATTGTAGCGATGACTTGTCTTGGATTCTCCATCATGGAGATTTTTGCCCAGCAGTGGAACAGCATGTAGGCTAATTATTTACTCTCAAATAAGAAGTTTGGCAGGAGTGACATTGAGTGATAAAGTAAGGAATAGCATAATAAGAGAGCGATGTGGTGTGAAAGAGGATGTTGTCACAAAAATTGAGATGGGAATGCTAAGATGGTTTGGGCATATGGAAAGGATGGATGAAAGGCGATTAGCGAAACAAATTTACAAAGCGAGGGTGGATGGAGCTGTTGAAAAGGGAAGGCCCAGACCAGTCTTTCCCAACGTGGGCGATAACGCCCCCTTGTTGGCGCTGCAGGCCTAAAGGGGGGCGGTAAGAGACCCAGAAAAAAAAGGGGGCATTGTGTAGGGCTTTGGGGTTGTGGCCTGCCGCCACAATTCACATGCAAACTTTTCTCCAGAGTGACAACCTTTTCTGTATATAGACTTACTTTTTCATTTGTCAATAATTTAGATTCTGACTTTTGAGACGTCTGTCGAGAGAATTAATTATTTTCCATTGATTTCCTTACGCTTTTAAAAATATATCGCGAGTTTATTTATTAGGTCGCTGATAATTTAATTGAAGTGTTTTTATGTTACTCATTACTGTAAATAGCTAGTGTGTGATTGTATATAGTGACTGTTCAAACTACCAATCTACTCTGTTCTCCTTCTGTACATTGTCTTTGTAATATACGATTGTACATAAAGACGTACTTCATTTACTACCACAAAGAAGAAGCAAATACGTAGGGGCGTCCGCCGGCAGCCGCCGCGACGGACCCGCGCCTCTACAACTGGTGACCCCATTTGAATACTTAGAAGAGAAATTTTTCAGTTTGTACATTTTTATGATTACATCATATGTATGATGAGTGAGGAATAAGCACGCACCATGAATTCTGGCGGATGTCAAAGGATCAGCGTCCGAATACCGCCATTCTGGCCAGAGGAGCCAGAGATTTGGTTTGCCCAGGTAGAGGGACAATTCGCTCTATCCAATATCACTGCTGACCTGACGATATTCAATTCTGTGATTGGACAGCTTGACAATCGGTATAAAGAGAAATAAAGTATATTATTGTTAACCCTCCGGTGGAGAATAAATATGAAAAATTGAAGACGGAGCTGATTAAGAGACTTACGGCATCAAACGAAAATAAGCTGAAACAGTTGCTGATGCATGAAGAACTCGGAGACCGTAAGCCATCTAGTTTCCTTCGTCATTTACAAAGCCTCGCCGGTCCTAATATCCCTGACGATTTCTTGAAAACCATTTGGATTAGTCGTCTTCCCCATGGTATCCAGACTGTGTTGGCTGGCCAACCGGCCGCGACAGTATTGGTGGATTTGGCTGATTTAGCCGATCGAGTAAATGATCTTGCCTCAACGACGCCAAGTGTCGCCTCTATGAACCAAGCTAGTTCCAGTTCGACTGATCAGTCAAAGATTGCGGAACTTCAAAAACAAATACTGGAGCTGCAGTTTAAAACCAATGACAGATCGCGCTCCTGATTCACTCGATCTGGCCGAAGTCGGTCATCATCGAGGCAGCGTTCGCAATCGAACTATGAGAAGTTTCCGCTGTGCTGGTATCATAGTAAGTACGGAAAAAAGGCAAGTAAATGTATCCGCCCCTGCGATTTTGAGGCGGAAAACTCCAGGGGCAGTCGATAATGGCGACTGAGGATTGCCCACAAACTACTGGTCGCCTGTTCGTCACGGACTTCAAATCGAAGACCCAGTTCTTGGTCGACACGGGTAGCGACGTCTGTGTCTTCCCGAGGTCTGCGCTACCTGAACGGCGGCAACGGACGTCCTACGAGCTCAGCGCTGCAAACGGTAGCACTATCTATACCTATGGTTATATTAATTTAGTTTTGAATTTAGGCCTTCGACGCGATTTTTCGTGGCGTTTTATCATAGCAGACGTCACGAAAGCGATAATAGGCGTTGATTTCCTCTCATACTACAATATCATGGTCGAGAGTAGAAATCAGCGCCTCGTCGATAATGTCACTAGCCTTAAGTCCATAGGTTCACCAGTAAATACACCCCATACTGTTATTTCTTCTGTTAAGGTTGTCACTGGTGATTCTTGCTACCATAAAATTTTGGATGAATTTCCCGAAATTACGCGGCCAGCCGGTAGGTTACGTCGCCCGCCTCACAACACCGTGCACCAGCTGCGCACGACTCCAGGCCCTCCTGTATCTTGTGCCCCTAGGCGCTTAGCGCCAGATAAACTTAAGATTGCTCAGCAAGAATTTCAGGCAATGTTGTCTGATGGTACAGCCCGGCCGTCGGACAGTCCTTGGTCGTCTCCACTCCACCTGGCACCGAAACCAAACAACGGTTGGCGCCCCTGTGGAGATTACAGGCGGCTGAATGCCCGGACGGTACCAGACAGGTATCCGATTAAGCACATTCACGATTTCGCGCACAGCATCGCGGGTTGTAAGGTTTTTAGCACAATCGATCTCGTGAAGGCCTATAATCAGGTACCTGTCAATCAGCGATTCGTAGACGAAATGACGCGTGGACTCGACTTTTGTTACTCATATTTGGATGATTTTTTGATATTTAGCCAAAATGAGGTTCAGCACCAAGACCACCTTCGCCAAATATTCACCAGGCTGAAGAAATATGGTATGGTTATCAACACCGCCAAGTGTGTTTTCGGTGTACCAAAAGTAACCTTTTTGGGCTACAGCATATCGGCACACGGTACAGCCACTGGACTGCAAGGTCCAGGCTATCAAAAACTTTCCGCAGCCCAAAGATGTTCGCCAGCTGCGGAGATTTTTAGGCATGGTAAATTTTTATCGCCGATTTTTGCCCAATGCTGCACAAGTACAGGCACCTTTAAACGCTTTGTTGGTAGGTTCTGTCAAAGGCTCTCACCCTATTGTTCTCTCTGGTGAAGCCCTGACTGCTTTTCAGAACACCAAGGACAGCCTAGCTAGAGCTGCATTATTGGCCCACCCTAATTCCGAGGCCAAGCTAGCACTAGTGACTGACGCATCGGATACAGCTTTAGGTGCGGTCTTACAGCAGCGCCAAGATGATGAGTGGCAGCCCTTGGCATTTTTTTCTAGAAAGTTAACTCCAGCCCAGAGTAAATACTCACCCTATGACAGGGAATTATTAGCCATCTACGAAGCCATAAAATATTTTAGGCACATGTTAGAGGCTCGAGATTTTGTTATTTATACGGACCATAAGCCGATCAGTTTTGCCTTTTATGAACGAAAAGCCAACTGTTCGCCAAGGCAATTCCGTCATTTAGATTTTATAGCCCAATTTACCACCGACATAAGGCACATATCTGGCAAAGATAATGTTGTTGCCGACGCCTTATCTCGTGTGGATGAACTTCAGGCTCCTGTCAGTCTCCAGTCCTTGGCAGATGCACAAGCCTCGGACACAGAGTTGGCGCATTTTCTTGAAGAGAAATCATCTCTTTCTTTTATTCGGACGGAAATTCCCGGGAGTCGCTCTTTTGTGTACTGCGATGTCAGTACATCGACCCCTAGGCCCTTCGTCTCTAAATTGCTACGAAAACAAATTTTCGATAGCCTACACTCATTAAGCCACCCTGGTGTCAGTGCCTCTGCTAAGCTCGTAGCTGAGCGTTATGTTTGGCCTGGCATCCGGAAGGACTGCAGGGAATGGGCAAGATCTTGCCTCTCCTGCCAGCGATCTAAAGTGAGTCGTCATGTGTGCACCTTTAGGCACTTATAGCTTACCCAGTGCTCGTTTCAAACACATCCACATTGATATTGTGGGTCCTTTACCAGTATCTGATGGCTTTCGATACTGCCTGACTGCGATTGACCGTTTTACTCGGTGGCCAGAGTTTATACCTATGACCGATATTACGGCTGAGACTACGGCCAAAGCTCTACTGTCGGGTTGGATTGCCCGGTTTGGTTGCCCAGAGACAATAGTTACGGACAGAGGACGACAGTTTGAGTCAGCTTTGTTCGGGTTCTTGTCCAAGTTGTTGAAAGCCAGCTAAACATAAAAAGACTACGGCTTATCACCCGCAGTGTAATGGCATTATAGAACGCTTCCATCGGCAGCTCAAAGCGTCCATAATGTGTCATGTTAATGACAAATGGACTGAGTCTTTGCCATGGGTACTTCTTGGCATAAGAAGTTCTTTTAAAGAAGACCTCCAAGCATCATCTGCCGAGCTTTTATACGGCGAACCACTGAGGCTACCAGGAGAGTTCTTCAATCAAATCAAATCAAATCAAAAAAATTAAAATCAATTCCGGTACTGGCGGCACAACCGACAAGTCGGAGTTTTGTGCACGGCTTCGTTGCTTCGCTGAGAAGCTTCAGCCGGTACCAGCAGCGCGACACTGCCAAGGCAGAGTTTTCATCTTCAAAGATCTAGCCACTGCTGAACAAGTCTTTCTGAGGGATGACACAGTGCGTGGATCTTTACAACCTGCCTATACTGGTCCGCATAAAGTTTTGTCCCGCAAAGATAAAGCTTTTAAGATTCTTTGTAGAGGTAAGAAGGTGACGGTCTCCATAGATCGCCTTAAACCAGCATATTTGTTGACTGAGAATGGCGACCAGGTCCCGGACACCATGCAGGAACCAGTTACTGACGCTGATAAGGGATATGTCACACGTTCTGGCCGTAGGGTCAGATTTAGGATTAATCGCCCTTGCAGTCTTTCCCAACGTGGGCGATAACGCCCCTTTCTGGGCGCTGCAGGCCTAAAGGGGGGCGGTAAGAGACCCAGAAAAAAAAGGGGGCATTGTGTAGGGCTTTGGGGTTGTGGCCTGCCGCCACAATTCACATGCAAACTTTTCTCCAGAGTGACAACCTTTTCTGTATATAGACTTACTTTTTCATGTGTCAATAATTTAGATTCTGACTTTTGAGACGTCTGTCGAGAGAATTAATTATTTTCCATTGATTTCCTTACGCTTTTAAAAATATATCGCGAGTTTATTTATTAGGTCGCTGATAATTTAATTGAAGTGTTTTTATGTTACTCATTACTGTAAATAGCTAGTGTTTAATTGTATATAGTGACTGTTCAAACTACCAATCTACTCTGTTCTCCTTCTGTACATTGTCTTTGTAATATACGATTGTACATAAAGACGTACTTCATTTACTACCACAAAGAAGAAGCAAATACGTAGGGGCGTCCGCCGGCAGCCGCCGCGACGGACCCGCGCCTCTACAGGGTCGATTTATAATTTCATCTACCTAGCTAGGAAGACTCTTAGACACCGACTGAGCTCTCGACTCTCGACTACATCTTGTGAACATCAACTAATATTAATTAAGATATAGCTCAAACTCGGTTCGATATAAAAGACCGCGGGAAATCATGTTTTAACAAATTTTTGTTAAATAATCCGAATTGTACATTCCTATACCAATCGGCTGGTTCTTAATACTTGTTCTTGCTTGTCGAGTACGATTGGGCGTCGAATGAGATAAACGAGTTTATGCGCGTTTGTCTTGTTCCTGTTGGTGCGTGCTGCTTATGCAATCCTATATAAGCGACGTAAATTTATTTTATTTTCATTTGCGGTTTCGCGCATAATAGATAAGCAGTACTTGATTTCAACACTTACGTATTTCTTAAAACAAAACAATGTCGGAAGTAAAAAAGAAGAGACGGCAATACTCTGCGGAATATATTAAATTCGGATTTATTGAAAATCCCACAAACCCGTTGTCGCCTTTGTGTCTTCTATGTCTAAAAACATTTTCGAACCAAGCAATGAAGCCTTCAAGACTGCAAGATCATTTGAATAAAATGCATCCAGATAAGACAGAAAAGAATGTAGCATATTTTCAAGACCTAGAGAAGAAGCATAATACTCAGCCAAGTGTATCAAAACTATTTTCGGCGGCTGCTAAGCAAGATGACGACTGACTTCGAGCTTCGTACAATATCTCTTTGTTAATTGCTCAAAAAGGCAAACCACACAACATCGGAGAAGAGTTAATTTTGCCAGCAATAAAAGAAGTAATAACTACTGTGCTTCATAAACCGGCCGCAGATATTATCCGAAAAATTCCTTTGAGTAATAATTCTGTGCAAAGACGAATTGATGAAATGGCTGAAAACATTGAAGAATCATTGTGCAATCATCTGAGGACTAGTCAATTCTCAATTCAGCTCGATGAGTCCACTTTACCAACTAATGAAGCGTTGTTGCTATCTTATGTGAGGTTTATTAAATATGAGAAAATACGTGAAGAACTATTGTTTGCCAGAAATTTGGAGACAGATACAAAAGGCGAAACCATATTCAATACATTGGAAAAGTTTTGTGAAGAGAAAGAGATTCCTTTGAAAAATATTATATCAGTTGCTACGGATGGCGCTCCGGCTATGACAGGGCGCCATAAAGGCTTCATAGCATACTTAAAGAATAAAATTCCAGATGTCCTTGCTATACATTGCGTTATTCATAGACAACATTTGGTTGCTAGAAACTTAAGTGAACGACTATTTCAATTACTGCAATATGTCATCAAAGCAGTCAATAAAATCCGTAGCAGCTCTCTTTGAATGATAGATTATTTTATCAGCTTTGTGTTACTAATGACGAAGATTTCAACCGTTTGTTGATTCATACTGAAGTTCGTTGGCTGTCAAGAGGCAATTGTCTGATTCGATTTTACAACCTGTTTGACTCTATGATAGAGTTCTTGGAAACTAAAGATACAGAACTGCGCAACAAGCTCATAACATCAAAGAATGATATAGCTTACATGACAGACCTGTATAAAATGTTCAACGACATGAACCTCCAACTGCAAGGCGATGAACTAAATTTAATTAAAACAAAAAATATCGTTGCTGCTTTCGCAGCCAAACTGCTTCTGCACAAAAAGAATATGGGCAGACGTGAGTTTCACAATTTTCCGAATTTATCAGTATACTGCAGTAACGACGACTTGTTTGCCTACTGCCAACATTTGGAAAACCTCCACATTGACTTCACCGAACGATACCAGGACATTTTAAACTTGGAAATACCAGACTGGGTGTTGGATCCGTTTTCAAATGTCAACACAGCAATGTCACCTCAGCTGGAAGAAGAACTTATAGAAATGACAACAAACGAAGAAATAAAAATCAAGTTCAAAAATGGATATCAAGAATTTTGGCTACAAAAACCGATCCCGCAATTGTACCCTGGATTGTGGTCAATTGTTCAACGATTTTTGATAGCATTCCCATCGTCATATTTGTGTGAACGTGGATTTAGTGCTGTGGCAACGCTGCTTACTAAAAAGAGAAATCGTTTGCGTGTTACCGAACGTGGCGACTTGCGGCTGTTTTTGAATAAATTGGAACCTGATATCAACAAACTTATTGAACAGCATCAGATTCAACCTTCACATTAGTTTTTATATAAGAATTGATTATGTTTATTTTATTTTCAATAAAAGATACTCTGTCCGAATACTATAAATTTGCGTTTCAATAATCAGTTATAAGTACTTAGCGGTTTTTAAGTATGTTTATAAAGGGGGGCGTTAAAAAATAATTTATTCTTAAAGTGGGCAGTAGACAAAAAAAGGTTGGGAACCCCTGGCCTAGACGGACGTACTTAGGACAAGTCCAAGACGTGCTCAGAAAAGGTCAGGTCAGGAGTACCCATAATCGACGAGCATGTATGAAAGGATTAATGAGAGTGGAAGAAGCGCAAGACGTGTTTCAGGACCGTAGCAAGTGGAAAGATGTGGTCTCTGCCTACTCTCTCTCAACTTACTTACAATTTCAAAATATAATTATCTGTTGATAACTTCAATTTCTAAAAAACTTGCAATGTCTTTAGTTTTGTTTTCGTTTAGCACGGAATTGAAAAGTACTTCAAATTAAACAAAACTTCACTACATTCATATTATCCCGAATAAAGTTTAAGACGTAAGTATTCAAAGCGTACGCTGAACTTCAGTATTGTTGAAGGTTGTTTAATCTGTCTACTTTGTTAGTACATTTACTTTAATCTCAAACCTAAAGAAACCTAAGCTGCTGCGCTTAGTATATGTCACGTGCCGTCATATTTTTATATCCCTGACGAATTGTAATATTTGAAAAGTCTCATCCGCAGCATGGTGGGCCACATGAGGCCACGATTGGTGGTTCTATGTGCCCAGCCCATGAGCAGGAGGCGACCTTAACCAGAGCAAAGGGCAGGTGGGGCCTCCCCTTTAGATAATTTTAGACTAAACCATAACACGTATCCTGTCCACCTTGTGGCAGCGGACAACGGTGGCACCGGGAACGGTGTTCACCCCGTCTAATGCCTCATCATAAGTTCGTTTTGGCAACGGCATTACTAAGTAAGTATTAGCAGTACGCCCACCACGAGTTGCCACTTTAAATTTACATTATCGTTCGCGTAAATACATTGTGTTGGGATGACACATGACATGACATGACAATGTCAAATCCTACATTTTTTTAAGCGAACGATAATGTTAATTTGAAATGGCAACTCGTGGTAGACGTACAGGCCTCCACTAAAGTCCACTAGGAAGCTTCAATAGCCAATTTTTGGGAGTGTGGCAGAACACAAATAACAAAAGGAAGGGGTTGCGGGCAACGGGCGGTGCACCCCAGTCTAGCGCGACCGCCGCCGCTGCCGCCCCGCTGCCCGCAAAATTCGAGGCGGAATCCTTAGGGTTTTTAATCATTAAAAATACTTTAATGAGATCATTAAGTACTACGAGTATTATAAAATAGTAGAAACATTTAACACTTGGCCGGTATTTGTTCTCACGACCACTGCCGCAAAAGAAATAATCACGGCTGTGCCAGCAGGCCAGGGCATCGATTGAAGCTCCATGTACCTAAATCTTTTTCAAAATAAGTGCTCCAACAATACAAAGCGATGGCGTAGTAGTTTCCCTTTGTGATCGCAATATGAATGGGTTCCAGTGGTCGTTCGGCAAACAGCTCGGCAACGGGAAGCCCATAGAGATATGTCGAAATAGATAACGCAAGTTCATCTGCGTGTTTGAAACAAAGCGTTCTACTTTTTTGACGCATTCTGTAAGGTTTCAAATGTTTTAATTCCGGTACCGATCGATGGGAACCGGTTTCTCTCCGCTCAGCCAGTGGTTAAGCTAGGGCTCACGCACACACGCGTAGTCGTGAAGCTGTCACAGCGCGGTTTTTGAAGTTTTGTTTCTGTGCCGTTTATCGCGGGCTAAATGAATCAGCGTCATTTTTGGTACTACTGTGTTATATGTAAGCTTAGATTAGTTCATCTTACATTTTATGTACCAAATAAACTTTTCTTTCTTTTTTCTTTTAAAAAAAGATTATAGACTCGCGTCAACTATTTCAATTTATCTCTGTAAGGAAGCCATTTGTAAATACCTGCTGGGGCAATTTGGCATGACGCCCTGCGGTTGGCGGTTGGCGCCTCCTGCTGGAGGGACAAATTATTTGAATTAAGCCGTTAAACCCGCTAACTTGAGTGCTAAGACCGCAAACGCCTTTGGGATATAGAATCTCATTAGACAGGTTGGTTTCAGCCTAAACATAATGTTGTTTTTCATATACAACGCAGATCAAGCAAGAGCAACTTAAGGCCTCGTGTACAAGCTAAAACTTTGGTGGCAAGCTAGCTGCTACTTCATTATAATAAATAGTGTACATGCACATATACGTACTATCACGCCTTTCTCCTCAATATTAGCATTAGGCAGAGACCACATCTTTTCCTGCTACGATTTCGGCATACATCATGTAAGCTTTTCATGCATAAACTAATTAATAATAAGAATAAAAAAATTGCTTTGTCTGCTTCTGACTTTTTCACGTCCTACTCATCATCATCATTAGTGCGGTCTATCCCGGTTGTGAACTCACACTGTTGTGTGGGGTCCCAGGGTCCGCCTTTCTCTTTTACTTGTCCCACTTCGCGCGGTCTTGTGCATCACGTCAAACTATCTAACCGTTTTTTTAATTTTAAGTAGGAAAAAAACTGGTCTACCAAAGTATGTATACAAAAAAGAAATCTCCATTGTAATAATCATAAACGTGTAAAACCAAGTAGTTAACTATAATGTCCGCATTAAGAGAAACTTTGTCTTAGCAATGACCACTTCATTCAGCGTGGCGAACTGTTTTTCATCATACCCAGCAAAAGTCACCAGACCCCAACTCGGCACCACGCCAAGTCACCAGCAGGTAATTAATTGCAAATGGCGGAGGCCAGCTATTCGCCGAACAATCGCGGCTGCGTCGTTTATAATGGCGGACATTCCGCGGTGCGGTGTTATCAAACAGACATGATTATTGCTTACTATGTGGCAGCACTTATCATAACTATTGTCTTTTAATTTCCCATACATAATCTCATTATGGTAATGTACAATTCAGAGTAGGCTACATTGAATAGCGTATATAGCTAGAGTTGCGTGGTCCTTTTTTTTTGCTTTTCTTTGAAGAGACTTTTCGCAGGACCCTTCGGCGCGCAAGGCCGCGTGGCAGCCAGCCTCGGGAGGAGCAAGCTCAACTCCAGTGCACGATAACACAGACCACTGTGTCCGAAGACACGTGTTAACGTCTTCCTCGGGATCGCAAACCGAAACACACGCAGGGCCCCCGAAATACACGTGCGCTTCGCGACGCCAAGGGCCCTTTAAGTCGCCTCTTACGACAGACCGCAGGGATATCTACCTCGGTAGTATTCTTTCCTCCTAACCGCAGGGAACAGAGTTACGTGGTCCTGCTTCAACTTGATAAGTTCAAAGCCAAATCAATAATTTTAAGTACATTTTTAGATACAAAAAAACACAAAGCCGTCCACTTTTTATTGACTGACTGCCTGTCCTATCAAAATATAGCCTAAATTAAAAAATATATATAGTCTATGTCACTCCCTGATAATGTAGGTACTTTTATATTGCTGAAATTTTTTTAAAATCCGTTCAGTAGTTTCAGAGCCTATTAGAAACAAACAAACAAATCTTTCCTTTTTATAATATTAGTATAATATTATTAACTCGTAGTGGATAATTTGCAAACTTTTTTCACGAAAATCATCCCTCCAAGCAAAACCCACCAATCCCAACTTGGGCACCACGTCAAGACGCCAGCAGGTATTGCAAATGGCGGAGGGCGAGCTATTCGCCGAACAATCGCGCCTGCGGTCGTTTATATTCCGTTCATAATGCCGGACATTTCACGTTGACACCTCTAGGTTATGAAATAGAGATGGTTTATTGCTTACTTAATATGATAAGACTTATCGTTGCTATTTTTTCTGACTAGATTCATTATGGTCAATGGTCATGTGAATTTTACACAAAGCTTAAGGTAGTTCGTTCTCATTCAAATCCCAAAAGATCCCTAATAAGTCCCCACGCAAATATCTAGGCCTAGTAGTAGATACTATTTAGCGCGTGAATGTATATTGATGTTTAAATGAAAAACGAACCACTAGAGATCAAAATTATAAGCAATATACAGCAATAACAATATTTTATGTTAATTAAGTTGGATAGTCAGTTAAGCTTAACATCTTATGGTCAAGATTGACGCCAAGGCGTCAATTCATAATAAAATGAATTAACTAAATACATAAACATAATAATAATAAATCCAGACAGCAAAACAAGTCACCAAATCAAAGTTTATTCTGGGTAGGAATTAACCCCACGGCTTTCGTTGCTATGGGAAGAAACTTTACTCGTTGCACTACCCCTGCGTAACCCCACGACTTTCGTTGCTATGGGAAGGAACTTTACTCGTTGCACTACCCCTGCGTAACCCTACGACTTTCGTTGTTATGGGAAGGAACTTTACTCGTTGCACTACCCCTACGTAACCCCACGACTTTCGTTGCCATGGGAAGGAACTTTACTCGTTGCACTACCCCTGCGTAACCCTACGACTTTCGTTGCTATGGGAAGGAACTTTACTCGTTGCACTACCCCTGCGTGTCTTGCTCGTTTGTCTGCGTTTGTGCAGAATAATCAATTATTACTCTGATTTCGAAAAAAACACTCTTTGGGTCCCTCTTGAATACTCCGTTCATTTTCGCAAATAAAAGGATTTTATAAATGACGTTTCAGTGCTAAACTTTTAGTACGAGAAGCTATTAGTATGATTTTCTTCCATGCACCCAAAATTAATGGACGCTGCAGCCATTGTCTGAAAAAGCCGACAGACCCATTTGTCAACACCTACTAGGACAATTTGGCAAGACCGACTGGGTTGCAGTTCACACCCTCTGCACAAATCATCTGGATTACGCTGCGGAGACATTCTGATAGTAAACATCTTCAGAAACTGCTTTGGAATTCTTCTTGATCTCTGATGTCAAAGGAATACATTTTAGGCATGCTTTGATTGCACGGTGAGTGAGCTGCATATCTTTTAAACCTCTGTAATGCAGCGCAAACATTCTGGAAATATAGGTAGTGTTTTGAAGCCATATTACCCCCTGTTCATACCAAGGACATTTTATAACAGAAACACCTTTTTTTTTCTCCAAAATACAATATTTTCACACAACAAATTAATGAACTTGATTGATTTGCCAACATGCGGAAATATTATACTTTTATATGATTTTGTGAGACAACCTATAACAAGACAAAAAATTTACCTTGTCTTACTCTTCGTTCTATTTCTTCAATGAATCTTTTCAATTGTTTTTATCAAAGGTCCATAACACACCTTACAATTACGATGTTCAAGCGTATGCCCGTTTGCCAGGTTGTTAACCCTGATCAGATTTAATGATACAAGATTGAACTAACAATCAATTTTCTCAACCACCAGATACCCAGTAAACGCAATTTACTTACCATCTAATTATAATTAGCCGAGTTTTGATAATCTGTCAATGTTTAATTTCCCCTCTGAAATATTTCCTCCGGGCTCGGTTTAGTCGGTTATCGTTGTTGTTTATCGAAGGCACTTTCGGGAATGTTTAATTAAAAAAACTAAGCCGGAAAACGTAGGTACTTGTACGTACAGAAAGGTAAATAGAAGCGAACATTTTAGAAGATGTCAAAGGTATGAGAAGTTCGAAAGAGTTTAAAATTATCAACTGTTTGAAATATCCTAATTATTCAGCTTTTTTTAACTTCCTTATCTTCGAATTCAGAAACATAACTGATGGTTGAATTCCTCAAATTGATGTTCTCTTTTCTTCAGTCAGTAGAAACTAAGGAATAGAATACAGGTGATCCTCTTTCAACTTTGATTGTCGTTTCAGAGTTCGGTCATTTTTTCCACCTATGATACCTGGTTTATGACAAAAAGTGGTGTGTGATGATACCTACTTGATAACACCTTCTACTTTCTACTACCCGACCACTAGACGCCAGTAGGGCTTCCACCCCCATGTGGTTGACTATCCAATTCGCACTCAACGGTTTGCTGCGTCCTTTCTGGTGCGGACCAGAAGGAGTGGAAAGCTGATTCTGTGATTCCGGATAATTACAACATTGTCATCAAGGCCAGAGTGAATGGGCATTTTCTGGATAAGCGAGTACTACTCTTAACTACCACCGGCCTTGTCATCGCTTACCGCAAGGCGAGACTGACAACTAAGGCAAATATTTCGAATAAAAAAAACCATTCCGGCCAAACAAATATGTTACCTGTTCACTCACCTTAAAAATATCTCATATGAAATACTCTACGCACACTAATCATCATCATCAACAGCCTTCAAAAGTCCACTGCTGGACAAAGGCACAAATTAGACATGCGCGGCGCTCTGACAGATAGGCCGCTCAGAACAACACGCCATTTTTGACACACGCACACAGAGACGTGAGTTTACAGGCGAAGTCAGTGAGTTTCAGTGTCGCGGTCGGTCGCACTGTCAAAAACATTGAGGTATTATTTGTACGTCGTCAGATACTTATATTATAGTTCAATGGTCAAAAATGGTTTCGCGCAGATATTTCTGTTGCAGTGTATTTGGCTGTATGAACACCACACGAAATTGTGATTATACGTTTTTTAAGTTACCAAATGATGCTGAAAGGTAAGTAAAACTCAGATAACGTTTGCAAGTTAGTAGTACTATGTACGAGTATTATAAGTATATAGGTAGGTAAACCATTATATTTCGTAACACATTCATATCCAGTACAAATGGGCTTTTACTTTTTCCGTAACTTATCTTATCATGCATTGGTAAAACACCAGTATTTTTGGTATATTCTTTTAAAGCACGCGCGGGTGCTGCATCCGCGCCGCGCGCCGCGCCGCCGACATGTGACCGCCGAAGCGGTGGCTCATGGTGTTATCTACAGCTTACTAGGTAGGTAGGTATTTCTCATTTGATGTATTTTATTTTTGGCGGTATCTGTCAAATCGCGCTTATCTGGCGAATATAGTAGCGAGTTGCAACCCTAGGCGATCAGGCAAGTTGATAGAAAAAGGCGAGAGCGGTCCTTCTGTAAACTTTTTATTTTGTGACAAAGGCCTCAAGTATTGACTTGAAAAAGTACTTGACTTAGTTCTAGTAAGTGAAGCTGATAAGGAAAATGATTTAGTTAAGTATGCCCATTTGGCTCAATTACTTTTAATATTAGGAGATAACATAGAAGATTTAGCCGACGAATTATTAAAGTTAGAAAATCTATTAGCTTTTATACGTGCATCGAGCACTCATCATTCTATGTTAAGTTTAAATGCATTAAGATCTATGTTAGATAAGTTAAAATTATTATATAATAAAGATGAAATCATAGATTTGAACCTTAGAGAGTACTATGACGTAATCAAACTAGGTTCTTACTATAGTAATAATAAAATAGTCATAGCCTTTCAAGTACCGATTGCCTCTCCTTATACTTACGACCTTTATAAATTATCCATTGTTCCTAATAAAAACCATACTATAATAATCCCTGCCTCTCCTTATATTGCAATACATAGAAATGATTTCATGTACATAGAGACAGAATGTCCGAAGTCCAATACTTGGTACCTCTGCCAGGCGAAAACTCAATACAGACCACGAGATCAAGCGGACTGCATCCAGACTCTCATTACTACGCAGAGACTGGACACTACATGCAAGCTCTCATCAGTTCTACTCGACAAAGAAGCCCTGGAGAAGCTGGACGACAAACATTACATAGTCGCTTTTCCCAAGTCTACAAAGATCCAAACATTCTGCGGGAAAGATACTTACTCTACACTTCAAGGCAGCTACCTCGTTACTATACCAATTGGATGCTACTTACAATCGCCAGAATTCACCATCACCAACAGTAACGATCGCACCAAAGGCACTGCACTCAAGATGATGCATCTTCCAAGATATGAAAGTCCTGTATCACCCTCCACGGGACCTTCAATCAAACTAAACTCCATCAGCTTAGAACATCTACACGCCAGTAACACCAAGATATCTCTGCAGCATCCGATCGAAATAAGAAAACCCAATGAAGAAAGCATATATCATACTACTATACCTCTTTACGTAGTATTATCAAGTGCATGTGCACTCAGTATTGTCTTATTGCTTCGAAGATATTATATGAAACGCCGTGAAAGTAATCTTAACAATCAAGGTACATCTCACGACATATATGCAGATATCCCAGAAAAACAACGAGATGCACCAGTTCTCATCCCAGCAACATTCTCGAAGAAAATTCTCCAATAGTTGCTGATCTTCGGGGGGAGGTGTTACGCTCAGCTACCTAAGGGAATACGCTGACTGTGCAGCGTCCCCGTTCTTACCTAGAAACAAGCATTTGCGTCAACCGACGACACGAGGCGCTGAATCGGCACAACGTGAGGCATCGCGCCACCGGCGACCATCGTGGGACCCAACTCACTTTAGTTCCAACATTGAACATCGTCAAACCCCTCTTAATTATAATTGTAGTTTTAATTAAATTCTTTTTAAATACTTTTTGGTTTTTTTTGCATCCTCCGGCTGTAGTCTTCATAATTAACGCCACAGCAAGACTTTAATTTCTTTTTATTTTCTTTTTGTAATGCTCCATACAACACATCGCTTGCTACAAGGTACCAGACGAGGAACTTAGCCAAGGGCGTCTCCCATCCTCTCCCACTTTGCCTAAATTGTAATTGCTTAGACATTAACTCTTTTTAAATCGTTTAATGATTTTTTGCAGGCAGTTTCTTCACTTAATCGCTAACAAAGTGTGGATAAAAAATAACGTTTAAAATGAACTCAACTTACCCTTAACAGGATCTTGCCCTAAATGTTTCCTGGGTCAACTTTATTTGCCATTTATATTCACGCTACGAAATTTAAGAAAGCAAAAAAGAAGAGGGAAGTTATGAACCACCCCTTAAAATATTTGTTATGTATACATAACAAATATTTACATTTACATTTGTTAGGTATACCGGGTGACCATCTAACGACGAGGTTGCCGAGAGACAATTAACAATTAACTTTGGGTCTTTTAGGTTATAAAACTAGATTCAAGTATAATGTGCAGATAGACGCTACTGAAGGCTGCCGATCTGAATTAGGAGTGTATGCACAATAATTTATTCATGTAATTGCTGCATCGTTCTATTTTAGGGTACAGATTATTGTTTCACAAGTAAACGAAACTCTAAACTTTAGCTTATTTTGCTAAGTTTCACTATTTCCCCCAAATATCTCCTAACAATTATCTTTATCAAAGTATCAACTGAAAAATAAGGCTATCAATTAAATAGTCATGTAACATTTGTCTTTGTTCCGTTTGTAGAAGTAAACAAAACATAAAATACCATCACGCCTTTATCCCAAACGAAGTAGTCCTAGGCTAGTGACTGTTGCCGTCATGGTAAACGGAACACTCAGGAGCCCACTTTACTAATGGTATTAGAACCCAACGTGGTAGGTGGTAAGTCTTCCGCCGCTATCTGGCTTGATTTGGTTTTTTATCGATATCTCAGTAACTATTCAGAAATTGTCATAACAGCAAAATAACGGTATCTATATTATTCAGATATGTGATTAGTTATTTTTTTACCTTCATCTACAAAGTACCACCGCGGAACAAGGAAAATGTGACTTTCATCGTAATGACATTTTCTTTGCTCATTATACTTTGCACGTACAAAACGGGTAGATTCGGGATTAACGTTGTACAGTCAGCCGTGAAATTCACCTTCGGATGAAAGTGGAAAGCCCGTATAGGTGACCAGTTCCGGTTATCTGAAATCTGATCTGATGATTCAAAAATCACATTTTCTAAGCTAATGCGATCCTTTTCTGCCACCAGAAAAGTGTTGGTGTAAAACGAGGACCGACACACATTTACATAAAAAGTTTTGGGATAACTCACAATTTTTAAGCAGTGTCTTATATGTGTATTTAACCCTGCAACTGCAGCTTAGCAGGCAGGGAGTGGCTATTTGGCTCGGTCGACAATTACCAGCTAGTCAAGTCGACCAACAAGAGCGACATATGAAATCCAGTGGTTTAATTTCCCGGTCTGTAAAATGTGATTGCAGTTTTACTACACATAGCACGGATTTTTGATCACCCACCAATTAGACAAGAATACTTTTGTCTACGCGTAATAGTAGGCATGACTGGCTCCAGTATATAGCCGTTTCACTGAAACATTCAGAATCGTTTAACTAGACAGCTGAAGTAAGGAGTTGAACTTCTGCCATGCATAATTGAAAAGTCTAGAAATCGTCTATTTTTTTTATCACGCCTTAAGTAGTCTTCTCCCTAGAATTCTCCTCACTGGATTAAATACAAACATCGTGATGTCCCAAAACAAGGTTCTCCTTTGTCTTCCAGAAATCAATAACAACGATGGTACCACAAACACTCAAACTTAGCCCAAAACAAACATTTGTGCTGGTGCTGCTTTACTAAAATTTGAGGCAATGGGTAGAGGCTGTGCCTAAGACGTAAAAAGTCATGGGGGTCACAAAAAACACAAACATTAGTGCTAATTGTCAGAGTGTGTTTGTCTACACGGGTATCATACATGTGAGAGGTGCTCAACTTATTAACGTTGTAGAATTCAGGCATCTGACATCTATAGTAAAAGGTCCATTATAACAAGGCCATTAAAGAATTAAAAATGTAAAGATGTTAAATGTTATTTATTTGAACACAATAGCAACACCTATGTATCTTAATAAATGACTGCCATTATTCAAAATCCGATCTAGAATTCAGGAACTTGCGCGCCTCATGCAACCCCTCTGTTCGTAACTTTATAAATTCAAGACAAAGTGAAAAGTAGGAAGTTGGAAACTCGTAGAAGCGTTTACGCCGCGCCGCCGTGTCGTGACATGAAATTGTACCGATTATTCTGTAAGAAGTTTAACCATTGCCTCATTGGCCAAGTGATGAGAGTACCGAGCCTAAAGGCGTGGCTTCGGTTCCTAGGGTTTCGAATTTTTGTAATGTATAACTGTTGTTTTTTACTTATTCTTAAAAATGCTTGAATGGGCTTAGCATAATTTGTAGTCAGTAGAACTCCATTGCTAAACATAGGTCCCCATATACTCGTGGCTCTAGGTAGTTTGTTTACTATGAGCTCCACGCGGCATCAGCATTTGCCATCTGGCATGGTCTTTAATTTTTTTTTGCCTAGCTGCTCAAACACTTCTTGCTTACCAAAACCAAACCAAACGAACGAACTTAACTAGAAACTTAGGTGAGAAATGGGCGTTATAGCACAGATTACTTAATACTAACTATTTATAGGAACTTAAGTAGGTACATTTCAGGAAAAAAAAATACTCGTAACTTTTTCCATACTTAATCATCTTAATTGAAAACAATAACTTGAATTCGAAAAGATCATAAAAAGAAAATGGATCACTGAAAGTCTCAAAAGTCAAAACAAAAATCATAAAATTAACGAAAACCATTCGATTGTGACGCAGCCAATTTCCCATTGGGAAAAGTAATCGAACGTCCAAAATTGGCTCACGTCTACGAAATTAATTAATTTGTTTCTATTTATTCCCTGGCCATCTTTTGTTTGAGTTATTTTTTAGCTGGAGCGGTCATAGAGGAAACTCCGGCAAATTTTATCGACTTTTTTGAAGTCCTTCGAATTAATTATCCAAGTTATGGCCGACTCAGATGGCGGCTCTCTCCTGGTATTTATTAGAGCTTTAAAGCTGTGGATAGGCTTTAGGGGGTAGGTACAGCGGGTGCCTAGTGAGGTTGATGGAACAAAATTTGCCATTCTGCCTACAAAAATATCCAGGGCTGTCGTCTGCAAACAAAGTACCTAATATGTAAAGGAACCTCACTCGGAGCATTTTCCTGTAATGTTACAGAGTCGAGCATTACATCAGTGAGGGAGAAGAACCGAGCATTACAGGGCGCAACTTGATGATACAATATGTATTAAGAAAACTGACAGACTTTCATATCTGTGAGCTATCGCTCACACAAAAACGAAATTTAAAAAAATGCTTTACCTAGAAAGTGGGATATGGGCGCCCGGCGGCAGGCAATGGGTGGGTGGGAAGTCCACCGCACTGCCATGCTTGAGCCCTCTTAGCTTCTCGGTGGTTCCACCTGCCACCAGTACTGAGCCCTACCGCCACGACAAGGCGATGGCTCTCGGGGGGGACTACCATTTTTTTTGCGTCAGGAAATGCATTTGGGCATTCCCAAGGCCCTGGGTTCGGGATACCTGGGATATGTGGGACTCGGAACTCCTGAGAAAACAAAGTCCCCTACCCACTAAAACCTGACGGTGGTCATCTTCCTCGCAGAATGGAAGGGACTCGGGATCCCTAACAAGGGAGACACTCTTCGCAGGGCCCTTCGGCGCGCAAGGCCGCCTGGGAGTGCACGAAGACAAGCGTTACCGTCATCCTCGGGATCGCAAACCGAAACACACGCAGGCTCTCCCGCGTGCGCTTCGTTGCCTCAAGGGCCCTTTTAGTCGCCTCTTACGACAGGCAGGGAGTTCGGTAGTATTCTCTTCCCTTAACCGCAGGGAAGTGGTAAAGAATCCTAAACTAACTAAACGAAAAGCTTCATCTTAGTTGATAAGGGTATACGATTCCTAAGGTCTACTAGGTCCATTTGTAGTCAAAGGTCGTATCATGTTTCAAACTCTCTGGCGTAGCAATGTCGATTGGGAAGACCAACTGTCACAGGCCGAGATCAAGACTTGGTATCATGGGTTTTCTGAATTGACAGCTGTTGCGAGTTTCCGTATCCCACGTTGCTACGGGTTACTGTTTACGAAATGGCATTACACAGTTTTTCTGATGTGAGTGAGCTTGCTTAAGCTTGTGTAGCTCAAGCTCGCTCTCATTCAAAGTAGATCTAGAGTCACCCCACTAAAACCAGTTTCAATTTCCACGGTTGGAGCTTCAGGCCCCCCTAAGTGCTTCTCGTTTTGCCGTCACGATATTAGAAAGCCATAGGAAGAAACCAACTCGTGTATTTTACTGAAGTGACTCACGAACCGTCCTTTGTTGGTTGCGAGCTAATGCACGCACTTTTAGACCTTTTGTAGCCCATTGCGTCAGTGAATTCATTGAGAATGGTAAAGTTAATGATTGGCGGTGGGCCCCAACAGCTCTAAACGTTGCATATGATGCGACGTGAGTCCGACCTCTAGACTCCTCGTCTAAGTGGTTCTTTGGACCTTTTTTTTTATTTGACAGAATCGAGTCGAGGCCAACCGAACCGAAAACAGTAATCGGACCAGTTCTCAAAGAAATGAAAACATCAACTGTGTGTGAATTAGGGGATTTAAATCAGCAAGGGATATCTTGCCCACGCCAGTCACTGCGGACCCAGATCGGTTCAGTGTCTGGACGCGTCTTCTAAGGGTAACTGCTCGAGTTTTTCAAGCCGCGACTTACGAGTAGTTCGAAAACCTTTTGGGCACTACGTTCAAAATTCTAGATGCCGAAATATCACCTATTCTACCTCATCAACCAACTCATCTGCTTGTAATCCATCACGTCACCGCTGAAAACTTAACGTCTACTGAAAAACACATTTTGAGACAATGCCAACTGGACAACATCCACGAAGAACTTGACTGCATCCCGGCATCTCAGAGTCCCCCCAAGAGCAGCCCGCTACTGAGGCTGTCACCGTCACTTGGAGAAGACTACGTTTTGAGGCTAGCTGGACGTATTCGTGCGACTCCAAACGTTGACGAAGACTCTAAGACCCCTATTTTACTAGATAGTTGACATCCGACAACTTATTTACTGATCCATCATTATCATAAGATCATGGCCCATGCAAGCAATGAGACGGTGGTCAATGGAATTAGCTAAAAATACTGGATTTTACGCCATAGAACCACCGTCAGAACAGTCGCAAAGTCATGTTTGACGTATTGAATCAGGAAGACTCCACCTATGTCACCACCTACAGCCGACCTACCAATTGAACATCTATCTCATCATCAAAGGCCGTTCACGCAAGTTGGCTTAAATTACTTCGGACCGCTTGAAGTCACCGTTGGTGGACGGAGAGAAAAACAATACATTGCCTTACAGTGAGAGCGCTACATCTGGAAGTTGACAACAGCCTTGCTACTGATTCGGCAATTATAAGCCTGAGACGGTTTATCGCTCGGAAAGGTTCGCCTAGTACGGCGCCAGCAATGAATTAAACAATTTTTTCGGAAAGCACGTGGAAGAGTTTGCGGCTACGCGAGGCATAACATGGAAATTTATTCCACCAGCAACACCATTTTTCGAAGGGTGTTGGGAGCGTCTAGTGAGCTCAACGACAACCGCCGTCAGGTCACGCTTCATCAGAAAGCCCCCAAAAAAGAGACCTTTTTGACGTTTCTCATGGAAGTCGAAGTTTTACGCCCCTTGTGCCATGTCATCGTCGATTCGGAAGACCAGGAACCCCACACATTATTTCACTTTCTCATCGGTCAATCCTCATCCATCGCTCTACCTTCACCTGCACTAAGCGATTCTGGCCTAGTTAGCAGGTCAGAATGGCGAAAAGCATGCCGCTTGGCAGATCATTTTTGGGCACGCTGGGTGTCGAGAAGTACTGCTTCTGCTTCACACCAGACCCCCTGCTACCGCGACGCTGAACAATGTTAACATCGGTGACGTGCTCGTTATTGTCGACGATAGTTTTCCGAGAGGGGTGTGGCCGAAGGGTCGTATTTACCCACGTACAATACCCAGGACGAGACGGAGCGGTTAGGCTTGTCGACGTTGCAACTAAGAGGGGAACATTGCGTAGGCCTGTGAAAAAACTTCTATCGTTACGCTAACGTGATTTAGTTATTGTATCGGCTTGCCACACCTTACGCTAATATGCGTATTTTTATACGAGGGGGAAGAATGTGGCAAACCGAACTCTTTTTCATTCCATAAAGATAATATTTTATTTTAACTGTCAAATTAATTTTCATCCTTTTTTCGATTCACATCGGTCTGCTATTCATAACTTACTCTTTGTCACTTGATTTGGTTGCTAAAAATATAATTATTTATGAACATATTTAGCGCGTTTTCCTCCACCATTCCCAGATCCCTCTACGTCCGCAATAGCCGGCTTGATTTAAAATCATTTTAGCGCCATGGTTAATAGGTAGATCATGGGTAGATGGTTGAAATATACACACCTATAAATATATACCGCAAATACAGACAAAACTACTTTTGGTGTTACGCCGAAGGCCATTTGATCGATTCTCATTTTACCGAAAACTATTCATCGATTGAACAATTAACCGATGCTTTATTTTAACGAATATACAGATGTAATGATACGTTTAACCGAAATTCATTCCACCAACAATACATTTAACCGACACCTTATTTAGTCAATGTAACATTTCACTGAATATTGAATGAATTCTGTTAGTAAACAACGAACAATAATACCTAGTTCTGAAGATATTTAAACCAATTCAAACAAGCTGACGGAACATGTTACTGAACTTACTGATCAGCATTTTGGACCCGAAAGACATTATCTTAGTTTCAATTAAACATTGAATCTGCCTGAAATTATTTTTTCCTATCAAAAACTGCAGCTCTTTCAAAAGTTTACCAAATACTCGCTGCTCTACGCCTGCTATATCTTAAGCCTTACTTGGATACCTTAGTCAATGGCACTCAGGAAATTTCAGTGATCCAAATTGGATGTATTAAGTTTGATTTATTTTGAGTGCCTAGCAGACCAAAAATCAAGTTCAGAATTGATATAAAGTCTCAAAAATATTAGACAAAGTCTGTAAGCTTTCACCATTGTGTACTAGACTTGTTTTTGATGTTCTTAATATGGGCGGGTAAATAGCTAAAGGCTTATTTTATACGTTTCCAAGGCTTTGAACATTTCAAACAAACGTTGTTTATTTGGCTTTTGCCGAAGGTTATTTTTTGCAATGAAATTTAGGAAAGCCGGGTGGGTAGCTTTTGTTGTTGGACCTTTTTCACATTTCCGTACACACAATCGAGTAGCGATTGCCAAAAGCGCAAACAAAATTTACAAACGCCACTTCGTTTGAAATGACATAAATTAAAAGCACAATGCCGCTCTTACGGTTTGAAGAACGGAAATGAATAATGACATTTCACCAAATGCCCAGTTGAAATGATAAATTGCTGTATAATTTGTGTGGGCTGCCCATTATCAGCTTAATCAGGATGACTTGCTCGCAAAAGGGTCGGGTAAATAGGATCACAGACAATACAGCAGCTTTACTATTGCTAGTTTATTTTAACGGCCCTCGAAATAATCCTGCTATTAATACTCGTAGTACGTTTTCAGTGTCAACATGATATGTTTGAATGCGACGCCCGATCTGAAGAATCATTCATGATTTGGAATTGGAACGAAGTTTCGAATAATGAAAACTTTTTTAGCGGTCACAATAGAACATGACTGAAACTCAAACTCAAATAACTTTATTCAAATAGACTGTATCAGTACTTTCAAATCGTCAAATTCACAGCAAAATATACTAAATAATAGACATAAATACCATAATAATATGGATATGTAAATAAACAGTATACAGACAAAATGAGACTCTACCACCGCGTCGGAGTTGTTTCTTGCTGAGAAGACCCGGCGAGATACTCAGCAGTTACTCTTTTAAACTTGTTTTGAGTTTACAACAGGCGTTAGTAAAGTACAAGCAGTGTGTCATTTTGATACAAATAAACCTAAAAGAATATAAAACAAAGAGAAAAAACCAACCATGAAAGAATATAATAACAAGAATTCATTTAAACAATTCAAAAAGAAAAATTGTTAGTCAGTATAAACTAGGTACCTATTAACTATTACAAGTAACAACTGTTCGTAATTCTCCCTTTAATTGGTAATATTTATCTCGGACAAATGTAGGTAGATGAAAGAACGCTCTGGATCGCATACCAATTCCACCTGCCTTTTTTTCCTTTTGTTTTAACGTACTGCTAAGGCAACGCCATATAGTCGTTCGTGAACTCGCTTTCGGTACGCGCGGTTCAGGAGCTCGTCTTCATCAGCCCTGAGATTCTGGTCGGAATCACCAATCTTTCATCACGAGTTTGTGATTTGTGTATGTTTGTGTCAAATTAAACTTTTTAGCCGTATTGAACTATTCTGTGGAGCTCCATCGCAGTGCAACCTTGGACAGACTGTTTCTTGTGACTTCACCAGCCACGTGGCTTCACCACCAGCTCGAGGATTCCCCTGCAGGCACTAACGATTAGGAACTTAAGGTATGTGGCATTTGTATTGCAATTCGCGAGTCTATTTCTACAATTTGTCCGATTGACTGTACTATCAAATTCAAAAACTACAGTCCACTTTTCCTTTTTCATCCGCGACCTCATTCGTCCCCAACATTATTGGTCCTCCTCCCCGAATAATTCAATTCTTGTCATTAATTCAGTGATAGAACAGTTTCCATTGGAATTTATAGTTGTGGAAAGGGTCAAAGTCCATTTTGTTCGCTGTTGCACAGATAGATGCGAATACCGGTAACAACTACCTTCTAAAACAAAAGAGCGTAGCTAATATTGTCTTTTTATCGTTTCGTTAATTCGTAATGTAAAATCGGCATCTCGTAGTTATTAGAGACTCGATATTTCTATTTCGATATTCGGTTTCGTTTCGTTTGTTTTTTCGTTTGAAGTATCGAGCTACAGTAACTGCCTGCAATTTGCATTTAAAATATTAAAATACATAGTGGTTCACGCATAATTAACTTATTTGTTTCGTTATTCTGAACTGTGGAGTTATAATCTCATAATAAAGCGTAATTTTGGGGTTCCGTAACAAAATAATAGTTCCTAATTAAATAAATAGTGACATAATTCTTCTCTTTTGCTGTTAAACTGAGTTACCGATTGCTTGAACATTATTTACGTGACATTAGAGACACACCTTCGTTAAAAGAATATTATTTTCATTATTTTCATTCTTTTATTCGTTTTTCACTTTCGTGGTTTTGACGTTTCATTGCTAAAAGAATTCTAATTTCACAGTTGTGTCGTAAGATTTGCTTTGGATAATATTTTTGTCCTTTCGTTCATTTCCTTGTATACCGAACGTAACCATAGGTCATTCTAAAGAGCGAAACAGGGTCATTCTCAGTATTTCATAATTTGTTGTGATCGCTTATCGCTTGATCTTCGTATCATTTTCGTTTACATTTTAATTATGGCTTTTGAAATGAAACCATTAGTTTTCCAACGAAGTTGCATAGAGGATGAATTGGGAAAAATAGTCACGCTTGGTAAGGAAGCGTGTCTTTGCCCTGAAGCCTATAGAAAGTTTATGGCTTCTTGTGGAAATTCAGATCGACTTCAGGACCGATTCGAAAAACTACAATCGGAAATCGAGTCACTCGAATTAAAAGACTCAGGTGAAACCGGTGAACAGCATGTGGATATTCGCTCAACATTTAACGATATTGTGCGCGATATTTTAGCAACAAAATCCAATCAAAAGAATATTTTTGAATCATCCCGTTCACATAAATCGGAATTCATACCTGGTCCGTTGGCACATTTACCAGTGCAGCATTTTTCTGGTGATTATATGGAGTGGAGGTCGTTTAGTGATTCGTTTCGTAATGCAATCGAGAAATATCCTAATTTGTCCGATATTGCAAAATTCCAATATTTACTTTCGTATTTAAAGGGTGATGCGCATCGAGTAATAAGGGGAATTCCAGTTACTGAAAGTAATTATAGAAAAGCATGGGAGATATTGGAATATAATTTTAACAATGAACGCATTATAGCCATGCATCACATGGAATCAATTTTTTCTATAGCTGCGGCATCTGCGCCGTCTGCTACAGCATTTCGTAATATTCTGACAGGTTTTATGGAGAATACAAGCTGTCTTGAAGCGATGGGATTTCCGATAGAACAATGGGATTTCGTTTTATATTTCATGTTGTACAAAAAAATCGATTCTGAGACGAGGCGTATCTCGGTCAGTAAAGTTCCAAAGTTTCGCGATTTGCGTGAATTTCTTGATCGAGAGATAATTTCATTTGAAAGTTCGAGAACAGGCATGCGCCCGCGACCCCGCTCGACTCAGGCAAACGTCAGCGCGGCTCCCCCTGTATCACAGTCACGCTCAACTACAAGTTTTGTTTCGGGACCATCTTCTTCAAATACCAATGCTTGTGTTTTGTGTGGGCGGGGTTCACATGCTGTTACGTCTTGCCATGTATTTAAAAATAAATCGCCTCACGATCGCTATCTTTTGGTCAAAGAGCATCGATTGTGTTTGAAATGTCTCGAACCTGTTCATTCTCAGAATGAAGCTTGTTCCAAGATTTGCTGCGACTCGTGCAAAGCGTCTCATCATAATACCTTGCTTCATTTTGCGAAAAATACGTCTAAAAGGGTCGAAGAAAATAGTGGGGTACAGGACAAAGCAGCTGTCGTATGTGGTACGAGTGGCAATTCGTCCAACGTAGTTTCTCTCTGTTCATCTCAGGTTGATTCTGCCAATCATCAAGTCCTTTTGTCTACTGCGGTGATCTCGATTCGCAACGCGGCTGGGAATTTTGTAAATGTTCGAGCGCTAATCGATCGAGCATCGGAAAGCTCATTTACTACCAATGACTTGGTTCAGCGCTTGGGCTTAAGTCGAAAGAAGCTAACGACGACCATCCAAGGGATTGGTGATGTGATGACCAATTCTAAAGGTGTTGTTGAGTCGCTCGTTAAGAGCAGGAATAATAAAGGATCCACCTATCTCTTTCAAGGCATCATTCTTAGTAGGATTACTACAGACAAACCATCCTTCAACTTCAATTCTCGTGGCTTGTGGTCGTATTTAGACAATCTTATTCTTGCAGATCCTAACTTCTATCTTCAAACTCCTATAGAGGTTCTAATCGGTGGAGATATTTATGAAGACATTTTCGTCGGAGACTCTATTCGAGGGCCTCCTGGAACTCCTCTGGCTATATCCAGCAAATTCGGTTGGTTGTTAGTTGGTAAAGTTCATTCAAAATATATTGTAGTTCCAGATCAACAAAAGTTGATCTCATCATTTGTTTCGTGTTCGCAGAATCTTAACTTAGATTCGATTGTTCGTAAATTCTGGGAAACAGAATCTGTTCCAGAGAAAACCTTCGTATCACCAGAGGATCAGAAGTGTGAGGACATTTTTGTCAATACACATCAGCGTACAGCCTCTGGTAGATACATCGTTTCGAATCCATTTTGTGAAAATAATCCTAGTCTGGGGAATTCTTATTCGTTAGCGCTCAAGCGCCTTAAATCCATTGAACGTCGATTCGCTCGAGATGCTCAATTTCATGAGGTTTACATCGATTTCATGAACGACTACCTAAAAAGTGGTCACATGGAGCTAGTGGAGAATACATTACCAAATGATCACTATTATATACCGCACCATGGAGTCCTGAGAGCGTCCAGTATAACAACAAAGCTAAGGACAGTATTCGATGCCTCTGCTAAAACAGATCGTGGTATATCATTGAATGAGTGTCAATTGGTGGGCCCAAAGCTTCAAAAGGATATGACAGACTTGCTCTGCAATTTCCGGTTGCATGAAGTAGCGTTCACGGCGGACGTAAAGCAAATGTATCGCCAAATACTCGTTGCTGAGAATCGGCTGATGTACCAGCTTATTCTTTGGCGTACCTCACCAGACGAGGAACCGAAAACTTATAAATTAAAAACCGTTACTTATGGTTTATCTTCTTCGCCATTCTTGGCCATTCGCGTGATGCAGCAACTTGCTGTGGCTCATCGTTCCGAGTTCCCTGAAGGAGCTGACGTTCTTCGGCGCTTTACCTTTATGGATGACGTAATCTCCGGTTCCGATTCGGTCCAGAGTGCCGTCGAAGTACAGCAACAGCTGATTAAGCTGCTGCACGCTGGAGGATTTGAACTGAGGAAGTGGTGTAGCAACAGTATTGAGTTCCTAAGGATGCTGCCTGATTCTATTAGAAACATGGATTCGGCTTCAGTCTCTTTGGACGACACGTGCACCATTAAGGTCCTGGGCCTAGTCTGGCAGCCCTTGAAGGACATATTTTCGTACACCATCAATACTGTTGGTGAGGAATCCAACAAACGCTCAATTTTATCAGAAATTGCACGCTTGTTTGATCCGATCGGATTTCTCTGCCCTGTCATCATTGTGGCTAAAATCCTCATTCAAGATCTCTGGTTATTGGGTGTTGACTGGGATGAACCAGCCCCCCAATCTGTTCGTACACGCTGGGAAAAGTTCGGTCAAGAAATACCTAACCTGAAAAATATTGAAATTCCTCGTTGGGTCCCTACTAGCAATTGTCATGTGGAACTACATGGATTCTGCGACAGTTCAGAGTCCGCGTATGCCGCTGTTGTGTACTTTCGCGTAACGGATCCTTCTGGTAACATTCGTGTTTTTATTATTCTAGCTAAATCTCGAGTGGCTCCTACGAAAAAAATTTACCGTTCCACGGCTTGAGCTTAACAGAGCATTGCTGTTAGCCAATTGTTTTTCGTTCGTTCGTAATTCGTTTTCGCATATTCGTTTTACTGGCGAGTTCGCATGGAGCGACTCGACCATAGTTTTGACATGGCTTAGAGCATCGTCTCATAACTGGTCTGCTTACGTAGCCAATCGCGTCTCTGCGATCCAATCCATTATAGCTCCAGATCGCTGGCAGCATGTTCGTTCGCCCGATAACCCTGCAGACTGCTCCTCGCGTGGGTTATCCCCCGATCAATTGATTGACCATCCACTCTGGTGGTCTGGCCCCTCGTGGTGGAAATTGCCCAGTTCATCGTGGACGCCTTCTCTTTACGAAGTACCAGCCGAAGTTCCGGAGCGACGGGCAAAAGTAATTGCATCTCTCGTAACTGAAAGTGTTGAGGAGCCCCCCGAGCTTCTTCGTTTCTCTGATTTTCATCGACTGCTGAAAGTCACTGCATATTGCTTGCGATTTGGTCGAGCATGTCGTTCCAATTCCAGAGTTAAATGAGGCTACAAATCGGTACCACTGTGACGCCAGCGAGGACACGTCTCAGCACACGCTGGAGGTGTGCCCAGCTTGGGCAAACGAGCGCGAGACGCTCACCGCCTCGATCGGGCGCGACCTCTCGCTGCCATCCGTGGTTTCTGCCATGGTGGCGAGCGTGAGCTCGTGGGATGCGGTGCGCCAGCGCGAGCTGGACAATCCCGCCCGACGTCGGAGGTGAGGCCGCCGGGGTGGTGGTGCGTAATCCCGGCGGTTCCCTGCGGTTAGAGGACGAGAATACTATCGAGGTATCCCTGCCTGTCGTAAGAGACGACTAAAAGGGCCTTTGGGGTCGCAAAGCGCACGTGGGGGGGCCTCCGTGTGTTTCGGTTTGCGATCCCGAGGAAGACGGTAACGCGTGTCTTCGGACACAGTGGTCTGTGTTATCGTGCACTGGAGTTGAGCTTGCTCCTCCCGAGGCTGGCCCTTCCATTCTGCGCCGAAGACGACTACCGTCAGGTTTTTGTGGGTAGGGGTCTCTGTTTTCCCAGGAGTTCCGAGTCCCACATATCCCAGGTGTCCCGAACCCAGGGCCTTGGGAATGCCTAAATGCATTTCCTGACGCAAAAAAAAAAAGGTTACAAATCGGTGGCTTCTGAACATTCAGCAGCTTTGGTTTGGACAAGACATTCGTAACCTAAAGAACTAGTTCTACCAAGCTTCAACGCCTCAATCCATTCCTGGATGAGTCAGGACTCATTCGAGTAGGCGGTAGACTTCGCCACTCAAATTTGTGCTATGAGCAGTGACATCCAGTGGTTCTGCCCTCTGAAAGTCACTTGACTCATCTAATAATCGACTTTTTCCATAATAATAACTTACATTCAGGATTGCAGGCAACCCTTGAATTCGTTTCGGCTCGTTACTGGGTGTTGTCGGCTCGAAGTACAACGAGACAGCGGATTTTCAAATACATACAGTGTTATCGTAACCGTCCAGTTCCACTGAAACCATTGATGGCTGACTTGCCCAAGACTAGAATTCAGCAAATCCGTCCATTCGCTAAAATTTCAGTTGACTACGCCAGTCCGATACTAACAAAAAGCAACCTCACAAGAAAATATGCTACTCAAAAATCATATATCGCAATCTTCGTTTGCCTTAACACTCGAGCCTTGCATGCAGAGTTGGTATCCGACCTTAGTACTAACGTGATTTTAGCCGCATTCAAGCGATTCATAGGCCGTCGGGTATTGTGTTCGGATGTCTATAGTGACTGTGGACGCAACTTCGTTGGTGCCACATCTGAACTCAAAGATCGGTTTGTGGAAGTAAACCATGAGAATTTCGCAATTACAAAAATATAAAATTTCTTGGCATCTTAATCCACCAGCTGCACCCCATTTTAATGGCATGGCCGAAGCAGCTGTGCAATCAATCAAATCGTATTTATATCGAGTCATCGGTAACGTTGTTCTGACTTTCGAGGAACTAACGACTGTTCTCGTGCAGATTGAAAGCGTGCTTAATTCGAAACCACTGTGTCCTTTGAGTTCTGACAGCAACGACCTCGAGGTGCTCACACCGGGTCATTTTTTAATCGGTCAACCCCTAAATTCGTTGCCATATCATGATTTAACTGATATAAATGCAAATTGCCTGTCTTGCTGGCAGCTTCTAGAAGCGTTTGTCCAACGATTCTGAAAGCGATGGCATCATGAGTACCTTAATACTTTGCAGCAGCGCGGAAAATGGACTCGTAATCAAGAAAATATTAAAGTAGGTGCACTTGTTCTCATTCAAGACCCTAGCCCACCTTTGCAATGGAAAACTCGGTCGAGTCATTGAAGTCCTACCTTCTAAAGACGGTGTAATTCGTGCCGTTAATCTAAAAACCATCCACGGGATACTTAAACGACCCGTTCATAAGTTATGCCCCCTTCCCCTTGAAAATTAACTTCATCTAATTTTAGTTCTGGGTCATAATCTAGGTTAAGTTATATTTAGTTTCCTTTTTTTCCATTTTCCCATGTTAAAATAAACATTTTAACGGTGGGCGGTGTTCGTAATTCTCCCTTTAATCGGTAACATTTATCTCGGACAAATGTAGGTAGATGAAAGAACGCTCCGGATCGCATACCAATTCCACCCGCCTCTTTTTCCTTCTGTCTTAACGTACTGCTAAGACAACGCCATATAGTCGTTCGTGAACTCGCTTTCGGTACGCGCGGTTCAGGAGCTCGTCTTCATCAGCCCTGAGATTCTGGTCGGAATCACCAATCTTTCATCACGAGTTTGTGATTTGTGTATGTTTGTGTCAAATTAAACTTTTTAGCCGTATTGAACTATTCTGTGGAGCTCCATCGCAGTGCAACCTTGGATAGACTGTTTCTTGTGACTTCACCAGCCACGTGGCTCCACCACCAAGTCGAAGATTCCCCTGCATGCACTAAAGATTGGGAACTTAAGGTATGTGGCATTTGTATTGCAATTCGCGAGTCTATTTCTACATTTTGTCCGATTGACTGTACTATCAAATTCAAAAACTACAGTCCACTTTTCTTTTTTCATCAGCGACCTCATTGGTCCCCAACAGTTACAATAGAGCTATTTAATCCCACATTGAGCAGAGCGCTTACACCCAGGCATTTTTATCTAGAAGGTAGTCTTTTGTAGTATAATAGCCCTTTTTTAATAAAACTGTTTTGATGTGATTTTTTAATCTATGTAAAGGTAACTCATAAATGGTTTTTGGAATTTTGTTGCCCCATAAAGGATCCTAAAACTTTTTGTAACCTAAAGAGTGGAAGTGCAATTTTATCCTTATTCCTAGTATTTCTGCAATGTATGTCACTGTGTTTAGCATAGAGACCAATATTTTTTCTTACCAAAACAATGCAATTGTAAATGTATTGTGACGCTACAGTGAGGACACCAATTTCCTTAAAAATCTCCCTAAGTGAAGCCCGTGCACGAAGCTTATAGATGGATCTGATCGCTCGCTTCTGGAGGATAAAGATGGTTTGTATATCCGCCGCTTGACCCCAAAGTACAATGCCGTAAGACATTACACTATGGAAATAACTGAAAAGAGTAGTATCAACATCTGTTAATAACCTGATTTTTCTCACTGCAAATGCAGCCGAACTAAGTCTGCCTGAGAGAGCTGTTATATGAGGCTTCCATTGCAGTTTTGAATTTAGTGCGATTCCAAGAAAAACTGTTGTATCTACAAGCTTCATAGTATTACCATAATTTTTTAGACTAATGGGGTTATCTTTAACATTAGGCAACTTAAAATTAATACATTTAGTCTTTTTTGCATTAAGCTGTAGATTATTTACTGTGAACCATTGTAAAACCTTTGAAAGTGCGTCATTAACATCATCAAAAAGGTTTTTATTTCTGTCAGTTTTGAAAGCTAAAGATGTATCGTCTGCAAACAATACAACATCACAAATATCTTTTATGTAAAAAGGTAAATCATTTATATATATCAGAAATAGTCATGGACCCAGAATGGAACCTTGAAGGACCCCCATTTTAACTTGTGATCCTGTAGACAGTACACTGTTAACATCAACTTTTTGAGTCCTTAAACTAAGGTACGAAATTACCATATTTAAAGCATTATCCCTTACCCCGTAAAAATCAAGCTTGCGTATTAGTGTATCGTGATCAACGCAATCAAAGGCCTTGTACAAAACACAGCAGACGCCAAGAGCGTTCCGTGAATTCTCCCAAGCCCTAAAGATGTGTTTTAAAAGTGCACTGCCAGCATCAGTAGTAGAACGGCCTCTCGTGAATCCATATTGTTCACTGTGTAAGAGATTGTTCTCATAAAAATGGCTTAATAGTTGTTCTTGAATGATTTTTTCAAAGATCTTACTTAGAGCTGGTAGGATTGAAACAGGCCTAAAGTTATCTGGGTCTTGTTTGTAGCCTGATTTAAAAAGTGGTACAACCCTACTGTGTTTCATTAAGTTTGGAAAAACACCTTCATCAACACAATCATCGAATATTACGGCTAAATAAGGGGCAATCACGTCAATTATGTGGCTAACAATTTTAACTGATATACCCCAAAGATCAGCGGTATCTTTTGAATTAATTAATCTGAATGCTTTTAATATATCTAGTGGCTCAACATGTTTAAATTTGAAGAATACACTGCAACAAGATACATTATCTTTCAACAAATGTTCCGCTCTAGTTGGCGAGGAATTTAATGAAGCTGTAGTGATTATAGGTAAATACTTATCTTCAGCAACAGATGCTTCTGATTGTAAGATGTTATTGTTAATATTAAGAGTGTATGAGTTTCGTGATTTATGACGTCCCAAGTGGTTTTTATTTTGTTAGTGGACTTTGATATTTTATCACGAATGTGCAATGCCTTAGCTGTAGTGCAGGCTTTTCTGAATATTTTGGAGTAGTTCTTGACATACTCAACAAAAAGTGGATCGAAATTGTATTTTTTCATGCCGTACAACTCATACATCTTACGTCTGCTCCTGTAAATTCCAGGCGTGGCCCATTCACAAAACTTAGATTGAACTCTGCAAGTAACTTGGTTTGGTGGGAAAACAAGCATCAAATTCATTTTTAACACAATCAAACAGTCTTTTGTAGACTGCATCAGGGTCATTCTGCTTGTAAGGAATGGAGAGAGAGAGAGATAGATACTTTATGCTTTAAATTAGTTTTAAAACTATTAATGCGATTACCCGTCTTAGGTCTACATGTTATTTTCCTGTAATTAACGCTATTGTTAGTTAAATCTAAAAATGTTATCTTCTGCCCACAATGATCAGACTTTAATTCAGTTACTATTGCCTTTTCCATGGGTAGTACACAGTTGCAAAATACATTATCCAGACAAGTAGATGTTGTGGCTGTTATACTCGTGGGTTCATGGAATTGATAATCCAGACCAAAGGATTTAAATAGCGACAATAACCTATTGCTTTCAGATGAGTTTACTAGCAAATCTATATTGAAATCACCACACACAATAATGGGTTTAGACTTAGCACTTAACCTACCCAAAGCTTCCTCCATAACTGTCTCAAATCTATTTATGTTAGTTTTTGGGGGACGGTATACACTTATCACAACAAAGCCCTCTAACTCAACACAAGACAATTCGACAATACGCTCTATGGACAGGCCTACAAGGTCAGTGCGATCTTTACATTTCAAACTATTTGCAGTAAAAATTAATGGACCACCATGAATAGTGGTTTTTCTAAAGAACGCGCTTGATAATCTAAAATTATCAATGACAAAAGACTGATAGTTTTCATCAGTAAGCCAATGTTCAGTAAAACATAAAATATCAATATTTTGGTTTTCTAGCAATAGTTCTATTATGTGTCTTCTAAAACACAGTGTTGGCTGTGAAGAAAGCAGTCCTGACATTTGTCATAAATATTGAAAACTTACGAAATTTTTCGTTGTTTTTACTTTGTGGCCTGACACCTGAGGGCCGAGTGCGTAACTTACTCGGCTTTGCAACCTGTCAAGGCTGTCAAATTCAATAGCGTTTTGATATTTGTCGGTTAAACGTCAAGTTTTTTCATTAAATTTAAAAGTGTTTAAAAACATGAAAATACAGTGTTATCTTGGAAATAGCTAAGCAAGATTTGTGTTACCCCTGATGGGGAACGTGTGGAATTGAACCGAATTGTTCGGATTCCTTTGCATCTTCGGAGGATGAAAACTTTTCTTATTTTTCATTTATAGCTATTTCCACCGAATACGAATCGATTCAACTTTGGTGAGTCTTTTAATTTATTAACAATTTATCTCTCTCGCATAGGCAACAATGCTTGAACAGACATTATCTTGACTTAGTAGGTACCTAGTCAAACAGAGTGTTAGCGTACCTACCTATCCAATTTCGAGTGTAACAAAGGCTTTATTAAGCTGTGTCTGTAATTGGGCTTAGCGTCAACTATGACGGAAATAAAATTACACATCCTGTGAATCCAAACGATATAATTTACAATAGTTTGACTCTAACCTACAAAAAGGCTTTTGATACAAGTTCCAACGCAATATTGAATGGTTAGCTCACAAGCTTTAAAAGGTCAGTATGACTTTTATTAAAATGATTGCGCTAAGGAGAAGCCACTCTTACCACCAATGCAGCGGATGCAAGGTTGTGCGCACAATTGAATATGACTTACATCATAATAGCCTTTTCTGAGACCCATATGGTCTGGCCTGCCTTATAGTTTATCTGAAGCCATTTAGAACAGAAACATCTTATTCAACAACAATGGCGAGATGTTTTGAAGATGTTTTCTGCCAACCCAGCACAGTGACTTAAATGTGATCAATTTGGCCCTTTCTTTTTTGTCCAGATTCTGCTTTCCCTTAAGATGCAGAAGTGACCCTGCAAATTTTGGGGAATAAGCAAGTAAGAGTGTATAAAATTATTAGGGGGCAGTAGAATGTACAGTCAGTACTCTCTGATAAAATATCAATGTACGGCTGAGCTTAGAATATGTTTTATTCAAAAAGCTTTGTCACTTGATTTTTAAAACTCTATAGTATGCAAGAGTGGTTGTTGGATGTGGTTAAATACTGCTAAATGATTTTAATAGAGAGAACCTTCAACTAATTTAAAATTAATGGTTTAACTGCATATCAGACATAATAAAATGTATTACCCGTTCTCCATTGTTATTTTTAATGTCACAGGTAAAGACTTAAGTACTTATCTAATACTTACGAGGAGTAACATAGGTGCTAAATAATATGCAATTTATTTGTACTTAATTATTATTACAAGTTTTAATTGTATTACAATGCATTTATCAAAATTGGCTCCAAAGATGCCTTTTGATCTCAATAACCATGTTAAAAATTCTCAGAATGAACTATAGTGGATGTCTCAAGGACAATGTTTCAAATCAGTACTATTTAAAATGTGTTGTAATTGTAGAGTTCCATTTAATTCTCCCCCATTGCAGTTTCCTTACAAAAATCTTAAAAAAGATGTTTTTGGTAACCAAAAAACAAGATTGAATTGAGGCCAATGATTCTATGATAATTCAACTTAAAGACTGCGGAAGTCAAGTCAAGTCTAGATGCACATGTGTGGCAATAAAACACTTTCATCTAGTTTTTCATTCAGATCTAGTGAACTTTTGCACAACCAGGACTGGTGTGTGAAAATCAACCTCCAAATACCTTTTCTGAACTAGCATTAGCAGAACCACGCTGATGGTTGATTTACAACTATTGTTATCATCTGGCATCTCTTCAACACTACAGATTTTCTCAGCAGTGTTGAATTAGGTTGCGGAAACCCTCTATGCCACAGGTGTTGAATGACAGGGTATTGAAAATACAAGCGTCTAGTCCATTGTGACAGGTCAATTCTAGTCACTCAGATTGCGGAAATACTGAGATGCTAGAGACTTGTGGAAATCATAATAATTATCCAAAGTCTATTTTATGGCTCACACAGGAGCAGGTATGCAGTAGAATACTCTTAGAAACACAGACCAGTATGAATACATTAAAAAAAAATATTTAAAAAAAATAAAAAAAAAATGAAGCAAATAAATAAAGGAATTTCAAAGCCTATTTGCCTTTTGAGTCTTGCAACATTGACCGTTCCCGGAGGACATTTTCAAAGTTGCAAAATGCAATTGTTTCTGAGAGGATTTTAGGGAGGACATCTCAGAGAGTGAAAAGAGTCCTGTCTAACACTGTTCACCACTGAGTTTGTGGCTAAGTGCAGTATACTTCGCTGAGCGCAGTGCGCTACAAAGAAGTCAGACACTTCCTTACCACCAACGCAGCGGATGCAGGGTGGGGAGCTTGATTGAACGACATGTGCTTATAAGCTTAAGACATTAGGTTCAACTGACATTGAATATGGCACTCCTATGTCAAGGAGTTGTATGCAGTGTATGGTACGATCCTATACCAACACAATGCATTAAAGGTAGCTCACATTCTGGAACAACTGAACCGCAAAACTGGTAGTATGCCATGACATTAAGACATAAACAGTGGAGGCGCTCAGATCTCTGGCACTCCTAAATTGGGCCACCAAACTTCTGAAGCAAAATTGTTGACCACCTGTCCAAGGTGGGGTGGCTCGCGACTGGCGTCTATTGCCCCTGGCCGCGGAGGCCTTATTCAATTTAAGGGGATCCAGAAAATTATTTGTTTTAAATGCCACAGCAGCTGTTCCAGGCGATGTCGCTTTAGACACAACTGATGAGTACCTAATTTTATTATGCGACGCCTTTTGTCGTCCCTGAGACTATCTACTGATATGAGGGCTTTCAAATCCTAACCTGATACTGCTAGTTTTAGCACACTTTACTAATGTAAAGTGCATATTACATGATGTAATAAAAGAGTCAGTCATCATAGTGGCCCTTATTTTTCTTCTGGCTTCCCCGAACCAGATAACTATAAGACCCATCACCTACAAAGGAACTGCGGAAGACCTTGGTAGATTGCACAGTTCCAAGGCCCTTCTCATGTGAACAAATGGTCCTCCTGCTATGGAAGATCGGGCGTGTATAGAGCGAATCTCCCACATAGTTTCTGTGAGAGAACTCCATCTTCATAATGGGCCCCCATATAGGTACTATGATTATCTATAACAATTTATTGTTGTAGCTGTCACAATATTATAATAAATCTACTGACAGGCAATAAAAAGGTAGCTATATTCTTGGGAATACTATTTTTTGAGGATGAAATAGCCTCAGTGAACTAAAGGCCTATGTGTATAGTGTAACTACTAGTTGTGTGCCACATCAGTAGTTGAAACAATTTTTTCTTGCCAAGCGAGATATTTAAAAAACTCTGGTTTTAATATTCAACTAACATTTTGAATGAGTCTTGAAGGACTATTCAGATTCTCTGTCTTGCTTTATGGGCGTAGAATGCATGACTGCTATATTCGACTCATACAAGACATGCTTATTTGAAAATCAGTTGAAGTCTAATCTAGAATAGACTCCAGTGCTACAAGGCCATCTGGATGGACCGTAATTATGCATACCTGTCAAATATAGGTAGGTAGTAAAGGGTGAATTTGTGCCTCTGGGAAGATAAAATCTCAGAATTAAATTTATCGGTGCATGCATTCTAATAATCCTTCCTGAAACTTTATCCATAATTATGTGACATAGTTGACATCAGGTCCATAACTCAAGAAAAACTGCAAAATGCACTGCCCTCTAAAGTGATGAAAATGTTTAATAAAATCAACCCTGCATTTTGCAAATTAGGCACAGCCATTTTTTAAGATTGATTTATTCTACTCACAGAGGTCAGATTATTTGAGAATGTTTAAATCTGCTCAATTTTCTTTTAAAACTTAAAAAGAAGATCAACTTTATTTGGTTATTTAATTTGTGAGAAGTTCATATTACAATTATCTCTAAGTACCTACTTACCTAGATTGTTTGGTAAGTTAGATTAATTGATATAGATCAACTTAACTGGAAGGAAAGGATGCATGATCTCTACACACATAAGACTTCTAAGTTTGGTTAGAAATTGTTTTGTCGATATTTTTCTAATAGATAATAGCCTCAAGATCAAGAAAGCCGACCCCGCTTAACGGGATAAGGCGAGGGCAAAGAAGAAGATATTTTTCTAATAGATCCATAAATAGAGAGAATCGTTTAAAATAATAAAATATTTTTATTTTTAATCATATTTTTGTAGTCAACAATATTTATTTTTTATTCAACAATAGCGTTTTGCTTGACACCAGCAGATAACAAACAGGTGTTCACAGCCAACACTGTGTTTTAGAAGACACATAATATAACTGTTTTGCATTACAACAAAACAACTATTATGTGTTGGAGAAAACACAGTGTTGAGGCAAGGCCTTGCTGGTGAGAAGACTATTGAATTTGACAGCCTTGACAGGTTGCAAAGCCGAGTAAGTTACGCACTCGGCCCTCAGGTGTCAGGCCACAAAGTAAAAACAACGAAAAATTTGGTAAGTTTTCATTATTTATGACAAATGTCAGGACTGCTTTCTTCACAGCCAACACTGTGTTTTCTCCAACACATAATAGTTGTTTTGTTGTAATGCAAAACAGTTATATTTCTAAATCTTTGCCCGTCAAGCTTTGAATATTTTGGTGGAATAAATTCAAGTATTTGGGCTTGGCTGTTGTCCTAGGTCCTAGTTTAAACAATACGCTGAAGGAGCATCACATGAAATAGATAAATTTGTACTAGAACTAATGTCACAATAGAAAATACTGCCAATAGCGGCATTGTTAATGTTATTTGCTAACAAAGTAGCTAGTTTCTGCTTAGTCCTAATGGGAAGATACATAGTATCTTCAGTTAACCTAAAGTATGATACAAACAGATTTGTATCAAAAAAGTCAATGTCACTATGACGACATGTCAGATTATACAAAGTTAAATTAAGGTCTTGGATGACTTTGTTCTGACTTGAAGTACTTGAGGTACTTAAGTATGGGAATGCAAACAAAATAAATTTACACTTGTTCTTTGATTGAATGCCCATTATTGTTTTAATATTTTTAATTAACCCTTTTTTTGTCAATGATCGGCAGTCTCCATGAAAGACAACCACAGTGGAGTTTACCCCTAGCTTCTCTTTTGAGATGTTACTAACTAGGTCAGAATAGGACATACCTGGATGGCATAAATTGATTACTTGTTGATTAGATTTATTAGACAACAATATGCCTGATCCTTGGCCCAGCTCGTCAGAAAATATAAAAGTATTATTTGGAGCAGCCTGTGGAGTATTACATTTATCCACCTTAGCAGGCCCTGATGAGTCAGTTGGCGTGGCCTCAACACGTTACAATTCAGTATCCATCTCCACTACTTGTTGATAACAATTATTGCAAGTGATTTGTTTGCTTATAAGCGAATCAAACCTTTCTGCATTGTAAGTTGACATCTTTAACAATTCTGTGGCACCTAATATGTATTCACTGATCTCTTTTTGGGATATATCATACATTTTTTT
This sequence comes from Udea olivalis, assembly GCA_947369235.1. NCBI lineage: Eukaryota > Metazoa > Arthropoda > Insecta > Lepidoptera > Crambidae > Udea > Udea olivalis. The sequence goes on from OX376348.1 coordinate 8,367,633, forward strand.
GGTGTACCTCAGAGAACTCTTTATGCAAGCAATGTTATGCTCAAGAGCCATGGTCTCATTTTTGTAGGAGATTTTAATACTATCTAATAGTAAGCTACCTTGTTCTAATTCAGTGATTAAATCTAACTTTTTCTTTCTTAAAATATTATATTTCTTGATGTCCAACTGTTTATTAACTAATTTTTTAGTTTTATTAATGTATTTATTAATTTTAATATATTTCTTTAACTTTTTGTTGCCATTAAATCTATTGAATCTAGTTTCAGAAACTGAATCATCACATGTGAGATCAACCATAGGAATTATTTTAGGACATATATTTGGAGCAGCTGAAGCTAACTCATCAAATAAACTTTGATTGCCACTCTCAATTATACAATTTTTGTCACTCTCTAACTGTCTAATGGTTTTTTATGACTCATTTAAACTAATTTCCAAGTCATTAATCCGATTTAGTGCTAGTTCGTGGGTGTTATTGCATGCATTATAAGAATCAACAAGTTCCTACAGCTGGGTGCACCGATCAGCCATGTTCAAGTACTTGATCTCCAGTTCGGCAAGGTCACACTTAAGTTTGTTGTTCTTGTCGACAATATTTCTTATTTCCAATTCAGAAAGGAATCTCCTAAAAGGTAGAGAGAAGGTCCTGGCCTTACAGATAGATACATGCAAAATTGCCAGGTTGGTTACGATTGATACATAGGCAATAGGCAGCAGTTACAGTAGTGCTTGTATATCTCATTTTAACTAATAGTAACAATGTTCAATGTGATAGTGGGTTTTCTATCGTATTGGGTAGGTAGACATAAAACCTTTTATGGTTCCTTTAAAATTCACCCCACGCCTTGGGAAGGCATGAATTTTTAACAATCGGTCCATTGTTCGCCATAAGATTCCTATGTTACCGATCGAAACAACAGCTGTTTTTATTGTATCGGTTATAAAAGTTATATTTTATTTGCTGTTAGGTAGGTTGACATTACCTAAACACTTGAAGTAGGTATTCGGGTACTAGGAATACACAATTGTAACTAGAGAACCGTGTCGTAACCAGGAAAGTGATTGAGGAACTTTCCTTATCGAATTGTTTTAAAGAAAGAGCAGAAGTAAAAGGTTTTTTCCATCAATAGATAGAAACTAGAAAATCCCGCCTGATCCTAAGTCTTGAGCGGGACTCAAACCCGCGCCTTCCACAATCCGGGTGACTAAAGTAAAAAAGTAAAAAATAAAAAAATCATTTATTCATTTAAGCTTGTACAAAGCACTTAGGACATGACAAAAAAAGTATATAGAAATACTCTGCTCTTTCAACTGAACTACCGAGGCCATTAATAGACCTGGGGAATTCGTCTAGTGTTTTATAAGTTGTAAGCCAACGTAAAGAGCATTGAGGTGTGTTGTCTGGCGCATATTTATTTATTTATTTATTTATATTTTCCTGTATTTCAAAACCCCTTTCTCACTTTTTTACATTACAATTTATGGTATGAATTGGCCAATATAATGTTTTTTTTTATATTTACTGGAATCATAAAAATCTCACCTAAGAAGAGCACTCACCTTTGGACCTTAATTGGGAGGACAAACAGAGATAGTCAAAAATACAAGTAACACTTCTGAAAAAACTATTTATATATACTATTAAGGGTTTCATGTCAGACCATTGTGAAAGAATAAACCTTAAATTTGCTATTTTCAAGAACATTCAGCTACTTTACGCCCTTTCATTTAAAAACAGAGCACATTTTGAAAAGAAACAAAGAATACGAAAAGGGCCGCGTTAAATTAATGACGTTATTTAACAATTAGGATTAAATTAGACATTTTGGCATTATTCACTCAGTCTCAAGCAAGAATAAAGATGGCGACGGTTTATCATTAGTGGACAGGAGTCTGAAATATTTGTTTCTCAAGCCGTAACAAACAAGAGTTAATTTTATAGTCTTTAGGAATATTTTTTTCAAAAACAAGAAAAATTTTAGTATTTGTTTAGGTCACCAAATCAAAGAACACGCCAAAACTGCATTTTTTCTATTGGTTGGTGATGTAAGTCAATGACAGAATTCGACCTGATACTAGTCATTTATTTGCAAAAATACTTCAAAGGCCTCGGTAGCTCAGTTGAAAGGGCAGTATTATATATTCTGGAAGGTCGCGGGTTTGACTCCCACTTGAGTCCTAGGATCAGGTCTGATTCTGTCTTTTTGTAGAAAAAAATGCATTGTAAAAATGCTATAAATGAGAATTCACTTTGAGATGTAAGTCATTGTCCTATTTCGCACCTCCAGTGGAAAAAAGGCATTAAGTGATCTTACAGCGAAATCGTGATTGTGACATAATTGAAAGTACGTTTAAGATTACACATGCTGGTTTTTTTTTCGTTAAATTTATTGTCATTTTTATGCAAAAAAAATATTTTATAAATTAAGACTACATGAGTATTCTTTTTAGTGAAAAATAGCTTAAGCATTAAAGCGCAAAGAGTTTTTTTCAGTAAGATTTAATGTAGAAAATGAAAAGTAACATTATGTAATGGTCCTCATCTGCACTTCCTCTGACTCTTATCAAGCATTTATTTGGTAACTTTAGAATGCCATCGGGCACTCTTCTTGCTGTTGCTTTTCTAGCTTTAACTTGCGTGCTTGATTTGGTCATTCATTTACTGTGTCATCATAATGTTAAAGTCTCTCGTATCATCCCGAGGGTCAGATGTGTCAGCACAAAGTTTAACCAAAGTTTTTCGTCCGTGTCTGACAAAAAGCTTTGTCCATTCGTTTCAAGTCGTCCAAGGTACAGTGCATTACAGTCATGTCAGTAAGTGTAGTATTTCCTAATATGGTTTCGTGTGGTTTGTACGGGAGCATATAGACGAGAAAAGACATAAACTGCATTAGAACATGTTTCATTCGGAAAAAAGTCCAAGCCCCGTTAAAATTTGGTCGATTTTGTCACAGTCATAAATCGTCGTATTGATATAGCTGCAACGTCAGCGCTCTCTGAGAATACACAATTATAATTTTGAGGATTGTCGAAGGAAATTTAATTAAAAATAATCGCCGTCATGCACTTTGTGCATTAGTTTGTCTTTATTCATTAAAAACCCATCGAAGTTTCACACTTGCGTAAAGTTTTGAGAACTTCATTAATATTGCATTGCTTTAATTAAATATTAATCGAAAATAATCTAAATAAAACACGACCTTCACGTTCGTGCTCTGGCTGGAAACTGAACTAGAGAGCGTAGTGTGTGTAAACACTCCCTCGTGCTCGCGCTGCTTGTCTTTTGACTCCACCACGAAAAACTGCCAACTCCTAAGTTGACGATCCCTGGATCGCCTAGCAGCACAGCAATGGTATGGGCAACCACGAGTGACTTGTTCACATACTCGCGCTGCCAAATTCCAAGCCCACTTCCCTGCCCTATGCAGTGGTTAAAAAAACAGTTACCGACTGATTTATAGACCGACCGCATTTATTTTACTTTTAGTTAATTACTTGCTGAGCTTTAGCATAAAAATTAAAAAAAAAAATATTTTTTAATAAATATGCGTCAGACAACACACCTCTTGTAATGGTCTCGAAGTAGGGATTAATATCCCTGTGTTACGGGGTACCACACAAGGAAATAAGCCAGGGGCGTCTCCCAGCACACCCAGATCCGAGTCAATTCGGAAAAGATCGTTTCCTGAATTGACCCGACCGGGAATCGAATCCGGGACACTACGGAAATCGAGGCGAGAAACCGTGCTACATACAGCGCACTATGCCATTCGTGCCGTCGATATTATGTTCGCTGCCTTTGATTTTTTTTTTAAAAATGGCATTTCTTATTTGAGGTAGATAAAAAGTTTGTTTTCGTGTTAAGTATTTAAATTAGTTATACTTCATTATTTGCTCACCATTTAGAAATTGATTCAAAAATGTTTTAATGGTGATAATCTTTACGAAAAATACTTAATTTTTTTTCAAATAATGTTTAATTCTTTATTTATTTATTTAGGGACAGTACACAGCTCAATACAGTATTAAATACAATTATGTAGGCCAATTACGACTATCCAATGTATTACAATCGGTGCTCGAGGTGAACAAAAGGGCAACAACAATGCAAAGATTTAAATATCATTCAAATACTCAAGCGACACTTACTTGATAAACCACAATTACCAAACTTCAATCAAAGTGCAAATATCCACCACAGCGAGAATAATACAAGATACCCACCACAATAACAGATCATAATCATACATACACAAAGTAAATATAATCATATACAATTCACAAGTAAATACGCATTTTCAAAATTTCATCAAATCATTATCCTTACATCTTTTTCCCATCAACAAATACGGAGCCAAATACCTACAACATACCATTTAGTTACAACTACTAATATCGGGCCGTATAAACTTCGTCTGATATTATTCAGAACCGCCTTGGAGCCGACAAAAAGATCAACACCACTGAACTTTTCATTGTAAGTATGAGGCAGTCTGGTCAATACAGCGTTATGCCCATAGTTAGTGTGGCGGTGCGGGACATCTTCTTTATATTCTATTTTATGTTTAAAAGTAAGTTTGTAATATTTATTTCCTTGGGACTGTTGGTTAAATAAACAATGTGTTGCTCTGAAAACAAAGATTTATTTTAGTATTTACATAGTATTACAATCAAATCCACTAAAAACATTTAAAGTATATTGACCAATCTTTGATCCCTTTTTATAATAATTAAATTCATCGTAAGCGATATAAAATATTAAGCTGAAATCATAATGACGTTCAATCTGTCAGCTCTGTTCTATAGACAGTCTTGGCATTGGACGTCATTAGGTACTTAATGCGGCAAAAAGTATCTAAGTATGCTAAATAATTATAATGGCGGTTCTTTACATATTTCTAACCAAAGCAACGATGGTTATTATTGGTAAAATAGGAATAATTAATGCCAAATTTACTTACATCAAACTTTTTTCCCTCGTGTCATAAATATCAACCCTTATATAATAACTAATAATACGCATATGACATTTTCAAACCATTTAATGGAATAAATAAATAATATTGTTTACTTTGCTTCCATCAACAAATATTTACATTGAAAAAAGAGGTAAGTATGTGATAATACATTGTTCATAGAAAATTATAAAAGGGAAAAACTCAGTGTATACTGAAAAGTAGCATAGTTCTTATTTTTTGCAATTGCTAATAAACTAGAAACATTAGTACTATTTTAAAAACAGAATACAATGTAATAATTTAACCCCCTTTTTTTAGGTATATAAATTATATATCTAGGACTGAAAATACGGTAAATATTGCCATAAATTCAGTTCTTTTGACGTACTGAAAAGTTAACATTTCTGGCTTATGCCTTTTTGCCACTGGGAGTGCGATGTGTTCAACATTCGCTTTGCGACTTCCGTGTTCAGGGACCAGATATCACTGGGTTTTAGTCAGAGATAGTTATTTTTGCAAAATACAACACTAACAATAAAGTTTTAATACATAGTAGAGCTACACAGAAAGAAGCACGTTTTGACATCACTCGCTCGTCTTTGTTTAATATGTCAAAAATATTTTTTCCATAATATTATTCAAATGTGTAGGTTGTGTAGTTAATTTTAGACCTGACACCGGTTCTGATATACTCCTATGTCTGTACTGTTTCTTTTTCACATACTAAAAGCAACTTACGTCCCATTATAAATGTATGGTGCCCCATTGGCAAACTCATTAGCCGTTGTGAAGTATCGCTACGTTCGCAGTTCTCGAGCAAAAGCTCGTATCGTGCTTTCCTTCGGCTTAATTTCAGCCGACGCAAGTATAGGCAAATATTTTCGCAGGTGGAATTAATAGCAGTAATCAATTAAGTAGATATTACTTCAATTAAGAAGTAAGTAGATATTATTAGAAGCTTTATTTGGGTGTTGAGTTGCTAATTGACCTTTTTAGGGCGGATTAAAACAATATTGCGGTGGACACAGGAAAAAAACTCGTACTTACCTGACTTTTTCTGGCTTCAAAAATAAGAAGGGATGACTATCTTACTATTGGACAACTCGTAACTCAAATTAATTGAAGATTGTAGCGTTGTCAAAGCTCAACTATGGAGTGGTTTTTTTTTTAGGTATGTAGTATATAATAGTAGTATCTATAGTCTTACGACATACTTTTGAACAAAGCACCTTAAAACCGCGCACCACATAACACGAACATAAAGTTCTTGTACGAACAAAAGACAAATGACTGTAATAACTTAAAGAACAAAATCGACAGCGAAAGAGCACTGGCGGGTCTATTAATACGAGTCGAGGGCGGGCGGAATAAACCAATATTGCGGTGGACACGGCCCAGGACAATAGCTCTCCGTCCGCAGGGACGGAGACAAATAGTCGCGCCCCGATGGATTCCTTTTAAATCAACATGCTGTACCTGTTAATTGCTTCTGGGCCTGTAGTTGCTGGCAATCAACCAACGTCAGTATTTTTTTATTTAGATAAAAAAGGTTTAGGGCTTATACAAGCATGATCGGTTTTCGGGAATGCGCTAAACCGTAACGCTAAACTCTTTTGTGTTGATGATGTTTTCCTTAATCTTTACTGCATTAATAATAATCTATAAGAGCAAGCAAAGCCTTAGATGGCCTTTGCGACCGACCGCTAACCTGTTAATATTGGCTATTTTAGTTAATGTACTTCCATCGGTCATTTTCCCACACAGTTGGGCCACTAAAATGGTATAAAAAACTGCCAGTGACTACAGACACGGCCACGTTGCCGCCTGACGCCGCGTTTATTATAATTTTCACAGAAAACTGTCTCGTAGTGTCGCTTGAATTGTTTGCGGATGCTGTACGTCTACCACGAGTTGCCTTATCACTCGCGTAAAAAAATGTATTGGGATTGGACATTGTCATGTCATGTCATGTGTCATCCCAATACAATTTTTTTTCGACGAAAAACGAAACAGAGACAAAGCGTCAACAACCGCACTGTTTTGTGACAGGGTCAAAACTACGCGCACAAAATAAAGAGGTTACAGAAGGACCGCTCTTGCCTTTTTCTTAAACTTGCCTGACCACATAGGGTTACTACTATTTTCGTTCTGAATTTTTCTAGTTTCCTATCTTTCGATATGAAAACAAGCATTGTAAAATGCTGAATAAACAAAGTAATAATGAAGTGGGTGGGTTATACCTACTACTCGTACACAGAACCGGCCAAAAACAAATTTCATCGTGTGAAAAATTGTACCAAGTTCGACAAACCGAAAGCAATCGCGGTCAACCGATTCTCATTGGTTTCGCCTGTAAACTCACTTTGTCTGTGTGTGTGATCAAAATGGCGGTTTGTTCTAAGCGGACTGTCCGGGCCGCCGCGCCGCATGCATAATTTATGCTACGCATGTGTGCGTGAGTCCTGGCTTTACGAATGGCCGAGCGAGGCCGCCAGTGCTTGCGCGCGCACGTATTGTATTGTCAACTGTCACAATGCAGTAATAGAGGCTTTATCTCCGTTCCGTTTATTTACTCATGAGCTTTTGTCGTTAAATTGATTCCACTACTATTGGCCTAAAGCTTCCATTTTAGCGGCACTGGTAATAGCCTCCGTTTATGGTGACGTAACGTTCGGAACGATGACGTTATTCAATTACACCACACTGACACTTAAATATCACGCACGATAATCGAATGAAACACACATTTTGCCGACCGGGTTTTAATTGATAGGAGGATATCGTTTTTAAGCTTGATGTTTTATTTTATACCTGTGTCTGTCTGTATCAAAAAAGGCTGCGTCAGTGAAAACTGTTTTTGTTGTTTTTGTTTTCGGCACAGTCCGTTTATGTTTATTTTAAAAGCACAGCTATAATATTTCATTAAAAACCCAAACTATTCCCTTTTTAAAGAGTTGGCTCAGGTACTCTTGTAGTCCCCCCCATGAGCCTTCGCGTTGTCGTGAGGGGGGCCTAGTACTGGTGGCAGCTGGAACCACCGGAAAGCTTATTTATTTATTTATTAGTTTGTACACAAATTACAGTTTTTTACATAGAAAAATAAGGATAGCTAAAGTACAGGTGAGCTTATCTCTAAAGAGAGATTTCTTCCAGCAGACCATGATGCAAGGAAAAGCATAAAACAAACAGTGATGGATAGACAAAACTGTGTACATAATTTTAAAGATCAAAATTTCTATAAATAGACCAGCTTACTTACAAATAGACATATATTATTACAAATATAAAATATATAAGTACCTAACTAAAATAATAATATATGTATAAAAATAAATAAAATAATAATTATTATTATTATGATCCAACACAATTAAAACATTTTTTAAAAGATGTTCTTTTAACAATCTTTTGAAGGAACCCACAGTGCGACACTCTCGAATAGAAACTGGCAGCTTGTTCCACAGTTTCACAGCCTGAACAGTAAAAGAGTCACCATACATGCTCGTTCTACAGATAGGAGCAGTCAGCTGTAAATTATAGGCTGAACGATGAGTTCTGCCGGACGATGAAAGATAGGAGAAGCGCTCACAGAGATAGCGTGGAGAAGAAGGGTTGAAGAGGATGTTGTAAACAAGAACCATCATGTGATAATCACGCCGCAAACGAATAGGCAGCCATTTCAACTGCTTTCTGTACTCAGAAACATGATCATACTTACGAAGGCCAAATATGAAGCGAATACAGACATTTTGAATACGTTCTAGCTTATCGAGTAGTTGCTCAGTAGCGTCAGGATAGCAACTATCCGCGTAATCAATAATCGGAAGCATAAGTGTCTGAGCTAGAGTGATTTTAGTGTGAATGGGCAGAAAATTCTGAAGACGCTTCAGGGAGTAGAAGGCTGCAAAACCTTTTTGGGCGACTTGACTAACATGATAGTCCCACGCAAGGTTACAGTCAAGGTAGACACCCAAGTTCTTGACCGAAACAGCATAGTCTATGGTCGTTCCGTTATACACCAGCGGTGACAAAGTCAATGCGCCAACCCTATTGTACATAGATCTACTACCGATGATAATGGCTTGAGATTTCTGCGGATTCACGAGCAGACCATACGATTCAGCCCACCCACTAATGCGTTCTAGATTTTGATTCATTTCCACTATTGCTGAATCAATATCATCAAGTTTGAAGTGAACGTAAAGTTGCAGATCGTCAGCATAAAGGTGGTAGTTAGCAGACAAAACTGTAGTGATTGCATTGATAAAGATCGAAAAGAGCAAGGGAGAAAGGACGCTACCCTGAGGAACACCAGCAGTAAGCTCACACCAGTTCGATGAAACATCATTAGCGCGAACGCACTGAAGGCGGCCTCTCAGATAAGAATTGAGCCATTCTATTGCATGAGGAGATATGTTAAGCGACTGTAGGATGCCTAGGAGCACGTCAAAGTCAACCGAGTTAAATGCACTGCTGAAATCCAACAGAGTTAAAAGCGTGAGATGCTTATGCTCTATAGCATATCTTATGTCGTCAGTAACTTTCAGCAGTGCAGTAACAGTACTGTGTCAAGAACGAAAACCAGATTGGAAAGGATTCAAGAGATTGTTACGGCTCAGAAACGCAGTCAGTTGGCCATGAATAATGCTTTCAAGGGCTTTGGAAAGAACAGGCAGGATGGAAATGGAACGATACTGAGAAGGAGTGTTAGGATTTAATGTTTTTGGCAAAGGGATAACTATGGCTTTCTTCCAGGCTGTGGGAAAGACATTAGAAGAAATGGAAAAGTTTAGGATGTGAGTAATGACAGGAAGAACGATATCAAGGATTAGCTTGACCATCTTAAGACAGATAGCATCATCACCCACCGCATTGGAGGAAATAGAAAGGATAGCCTTTTTAACATCACACATTGCAATAGAATTGAAAACTAAAGGATCGCAAACAGGTCTAGGGAAGCTACGAAGCTGTTCAAGAGTAATTGATTTTAAATGTGCATCTAAACAAACGGGGGGCACAGTAAAATAAGAATTTAACGATTGAAGATCAGTTAAGATAGGAGAAGATTCAGTAGACTTACCAATACCCAGCGATCTTAAAAACTTCCACACGTTAGCAGGGTTGGAATCCTGAACAGTAGAGTGAATGTGGCGCCTTTTTGCGTCCCTACACATCCTATTGCAACGATTCCGCAACTTTTTGTATCGATAGGAATTAAGCTCAGTCTGAAATTTGCTATATTTACGTTTAGCTTTATCACGCAACAGCATAGTCTGCCTAATATCAGGGGTCAGCCAAGGGGCAGGTAGATGTTTCACCTTGACACGTCGAACAGGAGCATGCCTATCAAAAGTGTCAATGACCAATTGATTAAAAGCAGCTACCTTTTCGTCAATCAAAGTACATTGTTCCACACGCGACCAATCAGCTCCAGCAGCGTCAGCCTGAAGTGCCTCAGAATCCACATCCAAACTGCGAAGGAAGACATATTTAGGTTTGGGCTTAGGAGTACGTAATCGGTAAGAAAGGAAAACAAGGTCATGATAGGAAAAAGGAGCATCAAGTTGCCCATGTGTAGAGACTTTAGAGGTATTAGAGACAATCATAAGGTCAAGAAGAGAAGGAGTACAATGAGGAGCATGATGAGTAGTAGAAAGGGGCAAGATGTGTAAGTTTAATGAGGTTAAAATACTAGTAAGTTTATTGGCACGAAGGTCTTTCTTAATAAGACAAGTGTTGAAATCACCAAGGAGTAAAGTATGATCATATTCTGTACAGAAACAAAGAAGAAGTTGTTCAAAGGACATAAAGTAGTCAATTTCGCGTGACGGGCTGTACAGCACTCCGAGAAGCACTTTGTTGTGGTGAATGGTAATTTCCAAAAAAAAGATGTTCAGCCGATCTAGAATAATCGGAAGGGGACTTGCTAATAATTTTGTAGGGAATACCAGCTCTTAAATAAATCGCTACTCCTCCACCGCCTTTGCCAATGCGATCATTCCGAATGAGGTGATAAGATGGTATGCCACACATAGTAGATGGCAGAGAAGGTTTGAGAAAAGTTTCTGATACCAGAATTGCATCAATGCATTGGTCACTGAATGAAGAGAGGAGATCAGCATAGTGACTGATTACGCTTTGAGCATTAATGTGGACAATATTTAAATCAGATTTATGATCGTGAAATGCGACAGAGAGCTGATTGTGAAATGATAGTGAATCAAAAGAACCATCACTTGCACTGGTCGCACTCAAATATTCTTCATTGGAAGAACAGGAGACGAAGCTAGAATTTAAATTAAAAAAAAAATTAAATTTAAATTAAAAGCTAAGAGGGATCAGGCATGGCAGTGCGGTGGACTTCCCACCTACCCATTGCCTGCTGCCGGGCGTGGTGGTGGTATGTTGCCTTCCACTGCCCGCCTAAAGGGGCGCCCACGGGCGCAGCGCCTTAGGGCGCGAGATGGGGGCCGCGGTGCACGACCGTTTGGAGGGGGTCAGTGATCCGCGGCTGGCCCCCCCTGCGCACTGCTTCTCGGCGGGGCCGCACCGCCAGATGCGGCAGCGGATCCACCTTTTAGGTGGACCTAGTAGGGTCCGCGTACGGTGGGAGCCAGCGGGCTTAAGTACAGGGGTGCTTTTGCACGCAATGCCCGCCTTCACCGCGACGGCGGAAGTACCTGTGTGCTCCAGGTACTTCCGTGGCCGCCCCCCTTCATTGTGGGGTCGGCTGGAGGGGGCCCCAATACGGGGAGGCACTGGCGGCGGGGCGTTGCGAAACTTTTTAGGGACCCCGCCTCGCCGCTGAAGTGTTGAGGTCGAGTACTGTGAGGGTTTAGTCGGTAGAAGTCCGACATAACCTCGTCGTTCCCCCGGGCGGCGACGTATCCATGACGATTTCCTCACACTTGTAAAAAAAAGGTACTCTTGTAGTAAGCAGTTACTACAGAAGGTACAATCAGTACAACTTGTAAATAAAAACTTGTTCGGAGATCTGTTTAAATTTTAGGAATGTGTGTTCGAAGTAGGAAGCTTGTCTTCGAAGTATGAAGTCCTGGTGGGCAGATTGCGGCTCAAAGTATGGGAAAGTGATTAACTTGCGTACATTTTGATTTCTTGCTTTGATTGAATAAAAAATCGTAACAGTCTTCACACGCTCAGGAAAGGAACAAAGGACTGTCAAACTTACCAGATCCTAGGTACCTAGGATACTTAGGTAGTTAAGGTCTGGTAAGTGGTTAGCATCTAGTAAGCATTTGGCATGTGCTCGAGGTAATCTTACCTTAAGCACAAAAATGCCACAGGTCCGTAACCGTCTGACGGTTTGCTGCTGGGCCAGTTACCCCACTGAAAAGTGTACCGAAAACTTAAGGTTCCTTCCTGAATGAGGTAAAAAAACACAGGAACTTCCCACCCGAGGCCTTAATCTCTTAGGAATACTTTCAAACACATCCCGCGTTTTTTGGGTGACGTGACGCGTCAGGGATGCTAATCCTTACTACCTTTCCGGTAGTTATGGCAAGGTATACGGGTATGCGACCCCGGCCTCCCGAGCTTTTACTGTCTCACCCCAATCCTTTCGAGACATTAATATCCTTTGTTTCCCACTTCCTACCCCGGTCTTTATGTCCTTTCTCAGTTACCAATCCCCTTCCTTTTCCTAACTATCCTATCCCTTCCGCCAATCCAAGGCCTGCCGTACCGATAGATGCGTGGCTAGGGGCAAGCCTAGTCACAAGCGGCCAAACTGCCCTGGGACCAGGCGAACCCAGATCAAGGCTTGCCTTATCCTGGCATGCGGGGCTCTGCTGGGACCGACAAATTATTTCCCTTGCTACTCGTGGGAACGCAATGAATCGTAACAAACCAATTCATGATGGCGGCGGTGTGGTTCGCAACCCATCACGTCTCGTTCCACATGGGAGCGAAAAGCGGCTCACGGAGAGCCGCTTCGCTACGTTGAATGTGAGAGGAGGAATGAGTGATAAAATAGATGAGGTATGTCAGTTGATGGGTGAAAGGCATATTGATGTTCTGTGTGTGAATGAGACTAAGCGGAAGGGGTGTGACATCTCGATCCATGAACCCTACACGGCGTACTGGTCTGGCGTGCCAGCCAATAACCGAGGTTGTCAAGGGGTAGGAATTATTTTCTCCGCGTGAATGACTGAATGTGTAAGTGAGTATGAGTGCGTCAGCCCGAGACTTCTCTGGGTACGGCTAAAAGTTGGACTGACTCGAATTTTTATCCTTGGTGTATATGCACCGAAAGATAAGAGTGCTAGTCGGTGTTCAAAAGCCCAAAAAGAAGTAGAGGAGTTTTGGGAGAGTATGAGAGAAACCCTACGCAAATGCAAGCAGAATGAACGAGTAATTATGTTAGGTGACTTCAATGGGTGGGTAGGTAGAAAACGAGAAGGATATGAAAGGGTTCTTGGCTTGTATGGTGACGATAGAGTGAATGAGAATGGGAAAAGTTTGTTAGAGATCTGCGTGGAGTGCAATCTATGTGTAACAAATACAATGTTTGAACACAAAAAGATTCACATGTATACAAGGGAAAAGGGTGTGTCGAGAAGTATGATTGACTTTGTGATAGTGGACGAACGACTGAGAAGGAATATTGTGGACACCCGAGCATACCGCGGGGCTGGTGTCGACACAGACCACTTCCTGGTGTTAACCCGAATAAGTGGTCTCTTCAATAGGTGGCGACACAGAGCTCCGGTGGGTACAGGTATTCTGGAACGAGTGAAAGTGGAGAAATTGCAAGAAAGGGATGTTGAAGACGAATATGTGAATGAGTTGCGTAAGAAGTTTGAAGATTCAGAAGAGGTGTGCGAGATTGAGGGGCTATGGGAGACTTTTAAGGAAGGATTAGTAAGTGTGGCTGTAAATATATGTGGAACTACAAGGAGAAGGAAAGGAAGCAAGAAGAAGAATGTATGGATGGACAAAAGTGTGCAGACAGCTGTAAATGAAAAGAAGAAAGCATGGGTAGACTGGTTAGCAATAAAAGCTAGTCAAAGAGTACACGAGGCAACGGATGGTGATGTGATGGAAGCTAAAACAAAATATAAAAGGTTGAAAGGTATAGTAAAGGAGGTAGTAAATAAAAAGAAAGAAGAACAAAAGGACGAATTTGACAGGAAGCTTACTGAAGACTTCCAGTCAAACATATAGTTTTTCTGGAAGTCCGTACGAACTGCTAGGGGAGCATCTACAACATCAGATCTAGCAAAAATCAGAGGCAAGGATGGAAGTAGTTTGAAAGGTGAAGAATGTGTTTTAAGAAGATGGAAGGAGTATTTTGAAAGTTTGTTTGAAAGAGATGATGCATTGGCAGAAACAGCTGATGTCGTAATGGAAGTGAATGAAGAGGATAACCAGATTAGCATGGATGAGATTATGATAGCGATGAAAAGTATGAGAGCTGGTAAGGCTGCAGGGTACGATAGAGTGTCGAGATGCTGAAGGCAGGGCGAGGCATAGCGGCTAGTCAGTTGTACCGCCTTTTCAATATGTGTTGGAGGACCGGCCGAGTCCCGGGAGACTGGTGCAAAGCCGTGATCGTGCCGTTGTTCAAAGGGAAAGGGTCACAACAGGACTGCAAAAATTACCGCGGAATTAGCCTGCTCAGCGTTGTCGGCAAATTGTATGCAAAAGTGCTGATTAATAGGGTAGTGAATGAAACTGAGCACAAGATATGGGATGGAAGGGGAATGGGATGTACGGATCAGGTTTTTTCCTTACGGTGCATAGCTGAGAAGTTTTTGGCCAAAAGTGCATGCCTTTATGGGCAGTCACAGAGTGTCGGAGAAAGCCCGACTGGCAGTTCACGGGGGCGTGCTGGTACCGACATTAATGTATGGTAGTGAAAGTTGGGTATGGCAGAAGAAGGATGAAAGTAAAATAAATGCAGTGCAAATGAGAGCATTAAGAAGCATGGCTGGGGTAAAACTGAGTGATAGAATTAGAAACTGTGTAATAAGAGAACGATGTGGTGTGAAAGAAGACGTGGTTACTAAAATTGAGATGGGAATGCTGAGGTGGTTTGGTCATATGGAAAGAATGGATGAAAGGCGATTAACGAAACGGATTTATGAGGCAAGGGTAAATGGGACTGTTGGAAGGGGAAGACCCAGAAGAACGTTTCTTGACCAAGTTCAAGATGTTCTCAGAAAGGGTCGGGTCAAGAGTACCTTTAACCGACGAGCATGTATGAAAGGACTCATGAGAGTAGAAGAAGCGCAAGATGTATGTCAGGATCGTAGCAAGTGGAAAGAAGTGGTCTCTGCCTACCCCGTTGGGAAAGAGGCGTGATGGTATGTATGTATGTATGTATGTATGTATGTGACGCGTGATATTGCCCAACGTTAGTCAACGATGCCAAAGATCCATAACCTATATTTGACTGCCTAGGATGCTATAATCCAACATTACAGTTCTTTATTAAAATTAATTGCGCGAAGGACTATTACATAACTAAAGCACCCTATTGTATTTATTCTGTCCCAAATTGCTCCAACATACATATCCAGTGAATAACTGCTTTCCGTGCAAGTCCCTAAAACCACATTTCAATTGTTTTTCTTAACCTCCTAACATATAAAAACATTGTGTTAAAGCCTTTTCTGATGGAAACCCGATAGTGCACTCGAAAAGCCCTTTCAAGTAGAAAGCCATTGATATTAGAAATGATCTCGCCTCTTGGCGGGTAACGTGTAATGTTCATGCGAATATTGAATTACGTCAGGCCAAACATTCTTACATTTCTTATTTCCGACCGCCTGGTCTAGATGAAAAAAGGTTTTTAGTTTGAGATAAACATTCATGAAAGACTGGCATTTTTATATTATTTTAATGAATCCCTTTAAGCTGTCACTTTCTGTTACACTCACAAAGGTACTCCCTCACTTGGAGCATTCGCTCATAGGTAATGTAACGTTTCGGATTCGCTTCTGAGCATTTCTGCATTAGAACATTATTCGGTGCTGTTACCTCACCAACGGAATGCTCGAATCTGTAACATTGCAATTTGCGCAGCATAATGCTCGGTTCTCATTCCTAACTGATGTAAAGCTCGACTCTATATCTTTACATTACAGGCGAATGCTCCAAGTGAGGGAGCACCTTAATGTTGTTGGACAGCTATAAACCCTTACTTAATACAATTTGAAAGGTGGCGAATTAAATCCCTGAAGTATTTAATCAAAGCAAATATAATTTACTTGTATCAAGTAAGTAGTAAATAATAATTATATGAGTAATTGAATGATATTATGTATGTAACTTCAAGTAACAATCATTAACTGATATACTTCTCTTTGGATTCTCTCGACTTAAGAAAAAATCAGTGGAGGTGATAATTGGAAAACCTCTCTCAGTGGGATACTCATTATCCCACTGAGAGAGGTTTTCTCATACGTTGAATAAAGTTTTTTTTTTAAATAATATAAATTAACTTAAGAAATCTCATTTTACTTTACAGACTCATTTATACCCATATATTTACGGAACCATACCTTGAACAAGATGGATTATTATTCATTCTAACTATGACTTAACATGGCAACAACATTATATAAAAACATTTCCGATCCAGACATTCCATTAATGACATTAATTCTTCCGACATAATTGAATCAACATATTCACACATCTTTATTGACATACTCGGACTAACACAAGCAAGGAGTACTGATGAAGACTTGGAAACTCAGTGAAACATCGTTAACTATATACTGGCATCATCAATTTTTTTTACTGTGTAGGGACACTTCATCGCGACACAAAGTTTACAAATTAAAGAAACAACACAGTAGGAAAATTGAAAGAAGAAGAGAAAAAAAATACGTATTTGGCGTCCAAATAGAAAAATAATAATAGGTAAGTATATGTGTATGCAATTAAAATAAGGTGACACGCTTAGCACTAAAATGGCATGAACTCAGCATATCAGTGTCATAAAAACTCCGTCACATAGTCTTTCATAGATCCCTTTGTTCATTCCTGTTCTAATAAACAGAATGAAAAAATACAACCAGACAGGTGAGTATAAAATGAAATGCAGAACTTCCGGATGGGGTTGTCATCCTCATATTTTGACTTCATGGCTATTTTCTTTGAGGCGGAGTGATGTCATCTTGACGGGTAATAAACATAGAATAAAAAACTAATCTGACCTTTTTCTTCATCAGCAATGAACACAATATAGCACGAACAAAAAAGATCACAACAAAGATTTAATTTTTAATACTGAAAAGATGGCCATGTCTTTTATTTTTATTGCCCGTCAAGATGACCTGATCGTGAGGTCCAGATGCTTGACCCATAACCCGTGGCTTAGTAGACTTCACCATCTTTTCATTATTGTGATGATAATAAAATTCGTTTTAACTATGGCCAAGACGACTAAGGCAGACAACAAGCAGCACACAATTATTTGTTTTCGTGATTGAGAGCCTGCAGTCAGTTTTGAAATCGAACTTCAATTACACTGATTCCATATATTTATTAGTTGTTCATTGCTCATAGATAATCAAATTTCATTTCAAATAATCCATAGAGTAGGTACTTACAAGTGGTCTGAGTCCCAAAAGCTAAAGTTATGGGTGAGATGTAGGTACATAAATTATATTAACAATACGAGCATTAGGGATACGTAGAGCGATCCATCGCGATAGCGTGAGATTGACACGGGTTGCCAACTCTTCGGACGTGTGACGTCATTTGTGATCAAATGTTTTCCAGGATAAGCACTTCAAAGATGAAGCAATCGTTTAATAGCCTGTTTCGCATGGGTTCAAACCACAATGATAGTTGGATATAATGTTTGTCATAGTTAATGATTGATGAGTCTACTATTCTTAAACATGTATAATAAAATATAGAGATTATCCGAAATAAACGTATTATTATTATTATTATGTTGGTACTTGGAAAATTCACGGGCCCATGGGGACCCGGTCCTTTGAGGCTTGCGTGGGGCCAAAGCCAACACGTAGAGGCCTTTTTGGTACCATTTAACATACTCTGTTATGTGTACATCTGCTGAGTTTTGTCTGTAGATAAATATTGATAATCTACCTAAAGACAACACCCAGCAGATGCAAGGACTATTTCGAAATTGTTAAAAAGTATATACTGGGCTATGGAGGTAAATTGTTTGGTATACGGGCTATTGCTTGAGACAACGGACGTCGGCCATGCAAATGTCTCATTGTTATTCTTCTGGCAGACGGTGACTATAGCCATCCACTAAATGGGCCACCCAAACGTGCTGACGCATAGGGTCAGCAAGGGCAGCAACATGGTCGTGAACGGCTCAGGATGTCGAGAGGTGTACACCGCTTTCTACGGGGTGGATAAACCACCCCACCAACTCGCGACTTATGCATCTTTCACTTCCACCCTGAGCATTCCGCTCTAACGCCCCACTCCGGACGGCCAGTTAAGGCAAGCCAAACTGATAGTCCTGCGGCCCCTCTTGGGGTCCACTCCAGCCGGCCATGAAGGCAAGCGGAGGCGGAAGGCCTGACCGACTCTCAGGGGAACTCGGATCCGTAGTGTCGCTACACACCAATAGCTTGCCACAAGCTGCCCTGCGGGTTAGCGTCGGGATGATGGTAGCCCGTCGTGTCGCTACGCACCAACAGCTCATAGAACTGCCCTGCGGGCCTATTATTATTATAATTCATATATGAATTGCTCCAGCAGCTGTATAAAATCTTTACTACACTAAGTAAAGATTTTTTGCTAGCCCAATAGCGAAAATAGTCCGTCTCATTTCTTGAGCTGAGGAAAAAAGATTAAAGGTATATGTAAGTTTAGTTCAATGACTAGTACAACAGAATTACCACCTTGGACTTTAACAGAAACTTAAAAGAAAAGCAAATTTAATGAAATATCTCTCACCACATACTCGGGTTCGTTCTGAGCGACAACCTGAATTAATTTTAGGCTCAACCTAATAAATATGAACGTAATGTAATATTTGTGGGATCGCTTGTATTAGATATATATTGTGCAGACTTTGAGTACTAGTTTATCGTACTTACTGCTTAGATTAGTCAAGTATTTCGAACTATTTTGAATCCATTTTTATAAAGCAACATCAACCAACTCTGACACAGAAGTCGCCACATTTTATTTGCCCTACACACTTGACATTTACGCATTCATTAGACCTATATAAAGCTTCCGACTGTGCAGAAAGCGGTAGCTAACGTTACAAAGATTCCGCAAAATAATGGGGGTCTCAAACATTTCCTTTTCATATTTATGCTCTTTTAATGCAAAGAGACGAAGACGGGCTTATAAATTCACACTTGGGTGAGTAATGTTCGGGTATCGGCATATTTGATCTTGCTTATCTCGATTTTTGACTTCGCCGCTTTGTACCGTTATATAATAGTCATAAGTAAAATAAATGTACTTAAAAACAACGATGGTACCCTAAGTCGAATACACGTAACAGAAAACTGCTGATTAGCCTGACTACCCATTTGTGTTCATCACGGGTCACAAATTGTATTTTTGGCAAGAATTTAACTCAAAATTTGTAGGTGAAAACTGCTTTGAAAAGATGGTAAAAACATATATTTTGGTCAATTAATAACGATAACAGAACGTCATACTTGTGTGACCTTATCTAATGCCTTTAACAACATAGCTCACTCTGAACAATCTCAAAGCATACAAATCCTTGATGCATTGCATGCAGTAATTACAAATTGGTAATATTTTATTCGGCTCACCTAAATTTTCAAACCTAATATGTAATTGGATCTCCGAAAATGTTCTTCCTCACATTTTTCACCCTAACTACTCTGTGTTCTGTGTTCATAATCCGAATGATCACTCTTCCTAAAATTTTTCTTCCTAAAGTTTTCATTCATACAATTTGTAGTGACGATGTTCATAACATTCATGTTTCCGAAAAAATGAAATTATTAACATCACTAATATGTTCATATTGGCTCACAAATCGGTGGGAAAAAACAATTTCAGGTAAAGTACTTTAGGTGAGCCAATATGGACCCATTCAATTCAATGTCACTAAATGTTTATAAACAAAACGCTCGACTTATTATATTTTTATCTACTGTAACTGAATATTTGCTCAAGCCCAAATGTTGCTAATCCGCTGTAAAAGCGAACACCTTTCGGAGAAGCCTACAGATCCAATAAAACCCTTCTCTTATATCCAATAAAACTTGTAATAAACGTAAAAAGTTAACATACATGCTGATATAGGGTTTGTACAGTCGGCCAATAAAGTGATCGATCAGTCTTATTTATCACCGAAAGAAAAGATTCTTTAATTTTAATATACATAAATGCTTCATCATCATCACTCGGAGCAAAAGACGCCGACTGCTGAATAAATATACTAAGGCTCAGGCCTCCGATCATTCCAGAAAGGCTGGTTGTCAGCGGACTGCATCCACAAGTAATACGAGTACTTTACGGAGATCCCTAGTTGAATAACACAAAAAATATTTTATTGTTTTTATAACTTGATACTTAATTCATGTGCATGTTAACACAGCCTGAAAAGGGTCATATCTAGGTTTAGTTTTTCATCTAGCAAATCAATATTTGACATATTTTTTATCGTAGAAGACTGGTAGCCTACTTTTGTAGCCGACTGTACCTAGGCAAATAAATAAAATGAGTGTACTCAAGATACGAGATGGTATTCACAAACATACTGCGAGCCGCGAGAGAGGTTATACTTTGTCTAAAATAGAAAAATGTTTATTTACTTTTTCTTATTTTTGAAACAGGCATGTTTTAGCTCTGCATGTATGTGATTTCTCTTCAAAAGATTGATTTTAAGCGCTTTTGGTTTATTATATTTTTTATTAAGGCAGTTACTGTACAGATAGTAGTTTTATCTACTATCGCTGAATGAACTTTTGTGCAGCAAGCGATTGGATAACAAGTCTCAGTTAAATAAAAAATAGGCGCAAACATAATTATAAATAGGTATTTAGGGATTTGAAGCGATTTGGTACCAAAATTTACATCAATGGTCAGTAAGTAAATTAATTATCTTTAGTTTTTGACCATAAAGAAATCATGGCAGAAGAACTCATCACAACTTTGGTTCGATTTTCCTAATAAGTAGTCCTAAAAATGGACATAACCAACACCAACATCCGTATTACGCTCACTATAATAGTGTCTGTTTAGAACTCGATTCCTGAAGTTTTCAACTAGTGCATCTACCTAGGACAAGTTTAGTGATCCTAGAAAGCAGGTCGAACAATTTCGAGAAACAGGTGAATCGCCGAATCCAAATTCTTGTAGCCAGTGTTCGGGAAACTGTGCAATACCTATTTGTTTTTCCTAATGTAGAAAATGTCTGTTGGCATCTAATTTGGAACGGAAATGGTGCATTTAATTGTGTGTGTTTCCCAAACCAACCATATTTGTGTTCATTGCTAAGTTGGCGATTAACTCTCTTGTCATGGAAAACACGGATATGAAACCATAGCAACCAGCGTATGGGTCATCGTGGCATTGGCTTCTACTATGTTTAGTGAAGAGTGGGCTTCTGAGTGTATCGGTCACCATGACGGCTACAGTCAACTTGCCTCTGACTACCCCATTTGGGATATAGTAGTAGTGAGCGTATGTATGTAATTTTGCATAGCTGAGATAAATATGAGATAAGACTAGCAGTGACTTACACTGCCAAAACGAAAAATGAAGAAGAAGCAACAAAATTTTCATAAATCACTAATTAATGAGAGGTCAAGTGCCCAACAATATTATTAGCAATGCTAACAAATTTCATTTGCTGCTCCACCGTCGTCTGCAAACGAGGTTAGCAACCTTTAATCCGAAGTAGGCGCATCCGCTGATGGTTTTCCGATTCTATTAGCCGCGAACTGGCGCGGCGGTCCTTGATTAAGTAAGACGAGGGGCGCTTGTTTAGAATTTTATCGTTTCTCGGGGAAATTTGTGTTATGTGGGAAAAAGGAGGAAAGCAAAAAAACATAATGTACATTGATGCTTTGAAACAGATAACGTTAATTCAAGAAAAACTAATTTTGAGATTGATTTTGTTTGTCTGTCGCATGTCCACACTCATGGGACAGAGCCATTACCGACTTTGCAAATACTTTAATTTAAAAACAGCGATGAAGAAGCAATGAGAGTTTAGTTCCAAAAGCTTTCCAAAACAAATACGAAAGCAACAAAAAACATCATTTTCATAAACCACCAACTAATTCGAGGTCAAGTGCCCCAACAATATTAGCAAGGATGCTAATAAATTTCGTTTGCTGCTCCACCTTCGTCTGCAAATGAGGTTAGCAACCTTTAATCCTAAGTAGGCGCATCCGATGATGGTTTTCCGATTCTGTTAGCCGCGAACTGGCGCGGCGGGCCTTGATTGAGGCGAGGGCGCTTGTTAAGAATCTTATCGTATAAGGACTGTCTCGGGAAAATTTGTGAGATGTGGGTAATTAAAGTCTGGAAAAAGTACGAAAGGAATGAAAAAATATTGTCGGTACAGCAGTAAATCATCGGTTTTGAGACAGACAACTTTAATTTGTGGAAAACCACTTTTGAGTTTTTTGTGTAAATATGCAATTCCACACTTTTGAGCAAAAGCCATTACAGATTTATTGAAGAATCGATTTAAAAACAGCGATTAAGAAGAATTTAATCTTTAGTTGCAGTAACGTTGCGAAACGAAAAACATAATTTTAATATATTAAATAATTATTAAAATTGTCGTCAGGTTCCTTAACAAGTCCTTGATTATAAGGGCAAGAGGGTATTATTTAGAATCTTACGATAGACTGTTCCTAGGATTTTTTTCAATACGGCTAATTAAAGCCGAGAAAATGTTTAGAAGTAAAAGAAAGAAATTTAATTTAAATTATTATTACGGTGAAAGTTTTCCGGAGACGAAGGATTTTTGTCCACAGAGGACTTAGAGTACCCCGTACAAAAAACTTCAAAAATAGGGTACTTTAAGTCCTCAGTGTGCGTTCAATGGGATCTGTATCGATGGACAAAAAATTACCTCGTGGATAATCCCTCGAGCAAAGATTTCTTAATGTGCGTGTAAAAGAAATGAATATATTTCCAATATTCTTGCCTCAAGTGATTTTCACCGATTTCAAAAAAGGAGGAGGTTTCTTAATTCGACTTATATATATCCAAGGTATTAATGCTTTTTTATGTGTGTTGGCGGATTACTTTGTCGTTTATGAACCGATTTTAAAGATTATTTTTTAGTTGGAAAGGAGATATTCCAAGGGTGGTCCCATGATAAGGAAACCAGGATCTGATGATGGCATCTTAGGAATATCGAAGGGAACATTCGAAAATCGTAGAGGGCGACTAGTGAGTTTGTTAATTTTTTCATTAAGTATTTTAAAGCACTACAATTTAATAGTCGATCTGATGATAGAGCCGAAATACAGTCGAGGTAACTCCTCAACGCTTGACAGCAGTTACCCTGTGTTTAAGCTTGATTAACTTGTATTGATGAGAACTTCAACCTAGATGGGGTGTGGCTGTCATAGGGCTGTGATAATGAAGAAGTAGGACAGTTAAGGGAACTCCTCAAAGGTTTACAGTAGCTACCTTGTGTTTGGACTAAATTCATTTATATTGATGAGAACTTTGCACCCATGTGGGTTATAAGTGCTAATATAGGTCTGAAAATATCACTTAAAATATAAAATAAAGTATTTTTTTACAAAAAAAAATACGACTTCAAAAGTAAAATATAAATTTTCTTTTCACAAAGTAATACGTATTTTGATTTAGTTAAACCAAAATGATTGAATACGTATTTTAAAATCTTGTAGTCGGTGCCAAGTAAATGTTACAACAACCTTACTACAATATCAAATTACTTAGTACACACAATATTATTCGATATGTCAAAACAAATACAGACTAATTACAGTATTAGAAAAATATAGGTCTAAGTACATACCTACTTACAATCAAAGTAGCTTTTAGGTACTTTGTACCTACCTAAGTACTGGCTTAGAAACTACTAGAAAATGAAAACAAATTATGAACTACTATTAAACTATTTCCACCGTATTTGTTAAGTTTATACTTGGTACCAACTTCAAAATAATAAAATACGTATTTAATAATTTCGGATTAACTTAACCAAAATACGTATTCTTCTTCTTCTTTTCGCTCTTCGGTTCTGCGACAGATGTAACCAGCCCACTGCCACTTCTATTACGTTCCTGTTCGAACGGGAACAAAACCAATACGTCCTTAGGCATTTAGGACGAAAACGGTTTGAATAATAAACAGGTTTCCAAACCCTGGCCGGTGGTGTTACGAATTCAGTAAAGTACCTATTATGTACGAAAAGCATTGACTACGGTGACTCTAAACCAAGACTTTCTACCAGTGCTAAATTACGAGTCAAATCTTACCATTTAAGTAATGCCATCTATGTGTTACGGCACCAATTTTCCCGTATACGACTCTGACTTCTTATGGTCCTGAAGACATAAAAACGGAGATATTTGGAGTCTTGTCCAAATTCATCCCAAGCCCAACATGTCTCGAGGCAGCATTGAGACTGGACAGAACTTTCTGCATGTCTTGCAGCGATTCTGCCATTATCACTATGTCGTCAGCAAAGCGGAGGTGTGTGAGATATTCACCATTGATGTTAGGGCGAGTCCATCCCATTGCAGTGTCTTGAATACATCCTCCAGTGCGTTGGTGAAGAGTTTCGGGGATACAACCACGCCACGTCCACCTGTGAGCAACTGGATGGGTCTTGTTTGGTGGTTCTGCACTTTGACGGACATTGTCGCCACATGGTAAAGATTTCTCAGTACCTTCACATATCGCCAGTCGACCTGGCGTCGCTGCATAGATTCCAGAACAGCCCAGGTTTCAATGGAGTCGAAGGCCTTCTCGTAGTCCACAAAAGCCAGACATAGCGGTTGGTTATACTCTTCAGACTTTTGTATAACCTGCCGAACAGATTGGATGTGGTCCACCGTGCTATAGTCTTTACGAAACCCAGCCTGTTTCAGTGGCTGAAAGGCGTCAAGGCACTCTCGAGAACAGCTTATAGACGTGGCGGGCGCGGCGTGGACGGGGATATAAATACGTATTACTTTGTGCAAAGTAAATTTCAAATTTTGCCTACAAAAATAGCCTCCAAGTATCTTCCCGTATCGCACACGAATTAAAATAATTTCCTCTGTTGCGATATGGGAACCATTTGGCCGTAACTCCGACTCCGTTTTCATGTCTTCAGGACCATAAGAAGTCAGAGTCGTAGAAGGGAAAATTGATGCCGTAACACATAGATGACATTACTTTTATGGTAAGATTTGACTCGTAATTTAGCACTGGTAGAAAGTCTTGGTTTAGAGTCACCGTAGTCAATGTTTTTCGTACATAATAGGTACTTTTACTGAATTCGTAACACCACCGACCAGGGCTTGGAAACCTGTTCATTTTTCAAACCGTTTTCGTCCTAAATGCCTAAGGACGTATTGGTTTTGTTTCCGTTCGAACGGGAACGTAATAGAAACGATTCGAAAGAGGAACAAAAACAAAAACGGTCTGCTCTAGAGGGGTTTAATCTATGTTGTTGTTTTTGTTGTTGGGTGTGTTTATACCTAAAGTTATTTTTTTTTTGTAATCATTCAATAAATATTTACAGAGATACATCAGTCATTTAATATCCGATATACGCACGCTTAGAGAAATAATTACAAAGTAAAACATCTGAAATCAAATTGATTTGTGTTGTAATTATGCCACTGAATTGTGTTCAGTAGGTGTAAGGGATTGTTTTCTGATTGAAATTTCACATTTGAGCGAATCGAGCAGAAACGGTTTATGAGTAGCTAAAAGTAGACCCCGTACCAATTTATCCACAATAACTCTCATTGATTGTTTTTTTTAATCTTCCGGATTTTTATTTAGCTCGCACTGTTTTTTTAGACTTTGTTTGTTTATTTAAGTCAAATCTTTCTTCTACGAGTATTTTACGTTGTTGATCTTTTACATATCGGTTCAGGTTCCTTTAGCTCCGATGACAATGCATTTTAGTGATGCACGGAATTGATCCCTGACGAGGAAACTCCAAATCAGTCGATTAAAATCATATTAAAGTTGCACCTCGGTGGATTGCGTTACCTTTTTCAACATCGTAAAAAGTTAAGATACAGCTCTTGCATATTAAAGATGTTAAGTTACTGTGAAATTGTTTAAGACCATTTCTGCCCCACCGACTCATTTTTTTAGTAACAGAGGCCACTAAGTACTTAATTTGATTTGAGCTGTGTTTTGATTAGTATTTACGTTATTATGTGATGATATAATAAATCCTCTTTGCGACCAAGCGATGATACCAGAGGAATATCTATCTACAGAGATACCTACTCACCTGCCTCTTTTTGATGTGGTTTTGAACGTTAACGTTACCCTATTTCACCATCTTTTATCTCTATGATATCACAACGCAGAAATCATTCAAGTGTGCGTTGATATCCCACAGGAGTTTCAATTCGCTGAACACTCGTATCCGAACCACTTAGCTCGATCGGATTGCAAATAAGCACGTCGGCAGCGGACAATAGCGCGCGGCTGTCACGCACACACCGCCATAAGTCAGGCAAGTACGAGAATGTGTATATTTGGAAGCCCAAGTACCTTGGAAGCGCTTGTTCGTGTAGTTTGGTAAGGATGTTACGGATATTCGGATCTGCATCCACAATTGCGGAGCTTATGCAGCCGTAAGAGTCAATGCAGAAGTTTGGCGTGTGTTTTGAGAATTTCATTACAGCAGACGCGGTTTACTTATGATTTCTAAAAAATGACTATCTTGCTAGGTGGTTCAGTTACAGTTTAAAGAACTTCATTTTCATAAAAAATACATGTCACTTATTTGAGATTTACAGTACATTGTACAGTCACACGTTGTGTAATTAAATATTGCAGCATTAAAGAACATAAAATGAAAAAAAATAACGAAAACAAAGCTACTTATTTGTGAGTGAGCCGACACTCTCAGCCACGTAATAGGCTATAATCTGAAAGGATATAGTTACTTCAATTTGTTTTAAACGCTCCGAGAGTATCCGCGGTCTTAATGTTAGGTGAAAGTTTGTTAAAAAGCTGTGCTCCCTCAAAAGTTATGGTCTTTTACCCGTTGTTGGTTCGTGTTTAGAGCAAAACAAGATGTGAGGGTGGTTAAAATTGATTGTGTTTGGGTCTGTGGTTGACTTCTTGCTAGGAGAAATGTGTTGCATTATTGGGAAGCCCTACGTTCAGCAGTAGATTTTTGTTCAAGATAAAGAGTTTCCACCATTTTTAACAGTTTTTCTTGTGATCCTGAACGCGTTTAAAAAAACTGATAGAAAATAAGATTTGCATCTGCTTCTGCTTATACCTACCTGAGCCAAGTATATCGGATTGAATGTTAACTTTTTAATTATTTGACTTGAAATAAAAGCCCAGTTTTTAATAATTACAAGTCATTCCTTTACAAATCTGTGCCAAGTGTCCCAGCTGTCCCAGACACCGTAATAAGTCAGCCTCGTATGTGAGTCTCATGTAAGTAGCACTTTAATAGTGGAGCAGAGAGTAAAATAATTCTAGCCTGTATTTTTCAGTGCTAAAATTTTAAAGAAAAGTGAGCAGTTGTGATAGCTTATGGCAAATTATTATACTGCCTTTCTGGCTAGAACAAATTTTTTTAGGCATGTCCATTTATATTTTTACCTATTACTTTTCATATGATGCATAGATGTAGATACGAGTATCAATCTAGGGTAGGGCTAAAGGTGTAGCACTTATCAAACACATATTTGATGCTTGGGAAAACAAGCAAGATGCAGTAGGAATATTTTGTGACCTTTCAAAAGCATTTGATTGCGTGGATTATGAAATATTACTGATTAAGCTAAGACATTACGGTGTTTCAGGTATCTCATCTCAATTAATACAATCTTATCTTACAGATAGAACTCAAAAAGTTAGTATCAACGGAACTGCATCTTCCGGTGCCACCATACGTATGGGAGTGCCCCAGGGATCTATATTAGGACCTTTGCTTTTTCTTATTTATATAAATGATCTTCCTACCTATGTCAAAGATATTTGTGAGATAGTATTATTTGCTGACGATACCTCGTTGATTTTTAAAGTCGACAGAGGTAAGCAAGCATTTGACGATGTAAATAATACTCTCTCAAAAGTACTATGTTGGTTCACTAGTAATAATTTATTACTTAATGCAAAAAAAACAAAGTGCATCAAATTCTCTATGCCCAATGTGAGACAGGTTGATACTATTGTAACTATGAATGACGAGCCATTAGAATTAACAAATTCTACTGTATTTTTAGGAATAACTTTAGATTCTAAGTTGCAATGGGGTCCGCATATAACGGCCCTGGCAGGGAGACTCAGTTCCGCTGCTTGTGCTGTTAGAAAAATACGACTCTTGACTGATATTGAAACAGCAAGACTAGTATATTTTAGCTACTTTCATAGTGTTATGTCGTATGGTCTACTGTTGTGGGGTTCAGCTGCAGACTTGAACACCATTTTTGTACTTCAAAAAAGAGCCATCCGCTCCATTTACAAACTTAGACCACGCGACTCGCTTAGGGAAGTATTTAAGAAGATCGATATTTTAACTGTGCATGCTCAGTATATTTTAGATAACATAATGTATGTGCGCAAAAACTTGCATCTGTTCAAAAAAAACAGTGACACTCATAAACATAATACCAGAAATAAAAACAAATTGAAAACTCCCAGTCTTAGGCTACACAAGGTGGGAAACTCATTTGTGGGTCAATCTGTAAAATACTTTAACAAAATACCTCAAAGTCTTGTTGATCTACCTCTTCACAAGTTTAAGTCTGCAATTAAAGCAAAGTTAATGAAACAAGGTTATTATAATGTAGAGGATTACTTTAACGACAAAAGTTTGTGGTCATAGTAGGAATAATCTGCTCCTCTGCTCAATATTGTGTTCTTTTTTCTACTCGCATTGACTGTACTCTGAATTTATTTTTTGTAAAACAAACAAAGTTGAAAAGAGTAACTATCGAGTTTCTTGCCGGAGTCTTCTCGATAAGAAGCAACGTCCGAACCGGTGGTAGATTCACATTATGTATATTCACGATGTGTACTAATATTGTACTATTTTATTTACGTTTATTATTATTATTTCTGTATACTTTTTTTGACATGTCATAAGTGCTTTATACAAGCTTAAATGAATAAATGATTTTTTACTTACTTACTTACTAATCAATGCTATTTCTTTACCGATCTTTTTGATTTCTTTTCTTCACACAAAGGAGGCTCTCCTTCAAAGAAAGACTACCAGAACCTCACTTTTTTTAAAGCTGATAAAGGGACATATTCACAAAATAAATGTCAGTCTTTGTCCATTCTCGAAGTTCAAACTATATCTGTAAAAAAACTCAACAAAATAATTTTAGCGGTTCAAGCATGAAAGCAAAACCAGACACAATTGTTTTTAGTGGTGGTTTTGACATAGGTAGTTATTTTCTAGAATAAATTGATTCATTGAATTAAATGATATCAGTACTTGGAATATATTGAGAGGTTGTTCTAATGGTGGAACACAAACATCGTCCGAGATCGCTATCGAGGCAACATCTGTATCCGTTAGCTCCGTACAAATTTGAGTTAATTGTTGGTCAAAGTCGTAGGCCTATAGTTAAATTTGTGATAGTTTTATCAGGGGTGTAATTAAGCTACTGGTACAGCAATCAGAATTGGAATTCAAGAAGAATTGGCGGAGATATCAACAAAAACATCTTTAACAATAATTAACGGCCAAATATTTTTGGGCCGACACGCCGCGCTTGCTTACTGTGTGGTGGGTGAATCATCCTGTCGTGTCGTGCGGCGGCTCGCGGTGAGCGGGACGGCTACCGAAGACAACCGGACAGGACCGAAGCGGATACTACTACGTTACGACGCGCTCGCATATTTTCAACCTTGCGATGTCTACAGCGGCGGTCAGCTGCGCGGGGTGCCGGAGTGTAATCGGCGCGGATGGCGATATGATGAGGTGCGTGAAATGCAGCCAAACTTTTGATATTATATGTGCTAATTTTACCAGCGACAGTTACGCAAGGTTATCCAGTGAGTTGAAAAATTGCTGGATATGCCTTGAATGTCGCAGTAAAATGCCCAAAGGGGACAATTCAGGAACACCAGTACGTCAAACGTATCTGGCGCATGACATGAGTATCGCCAGTGACTGTCCTGATATTTCGATGTGCAGTGTGGACAACGTCACAGTGCGCACCGGAATGCGGTATACTCGTGAAACCAATCAGAGCGATGCAATGGGTAGCGTACTTGACACGATACGCACTTCGTTGGTACGGGAATTCAAAACTCTGCAGACTGAAAGTGAAAATCGTTTGATGTCAAAAATAAATGCTGTACTTAAAGAGCACTTTAAGGTTCTTAAGGTAGAAATTTGCAATAAATTCGATAATTTTTCAAAAAAACTTGAAGCATTAGAAAATAAACCGGACGCTATGACACTTATTAGTACAGCAAAGGCCAAAGATCATTACAAGACTAGCTTTATAACTTTGTCGGATCAGCAATCGACTGGTAGCAATGTGATAACCCCTGCTGCACACCCTTCAACCTTTGCTGAGCACCAAGTACCACCAGCGAATGTTCAAGTAGGCGAAATGAAAAGGAAAATCAACCCATTCTCCGAACCAACTGGTCCGACACGCAACGTCTCTCTTGCGGATAGCAATGTGCAGGTCTACGCAGAAAGAGATGGATGGACGGAAGTAAAGTCAAAACGCCATAGAAGAGTTACTGATGCCTCGGTGTTGCGTGGAACTGCAGCTCCTGGAGCTACGGCCCTTGAATCATCGGAGAGATGGAGATACCGGCATCTGTTTTATGTGAAGCAGGGGACTGACGAAAACCAGGTGCTTGACCATCTTAAATTATGCGCCAGACATATGCGCTAGAATATGCGCCAGACACCACACCTCTTGTAATGGTCTCGAAGTAGGGATTAATATCCCTGTGTTACGAGTTACCACACAAGGAAATAAGCCAGGGGCGTCTCCCAGCACACCCAGACCCGAGTCAATTCAGAAAAGATCGTTTCTTGAACTGGCCCGACCGGGAATCGAACCCGGGACACTACGGAAATCGAGGCGAAAAACCGTGCTACAGCGCACTACGCCAATCGTGTCGTCAAATACTAAATGAATAATTGATTTGTTACGAGGCGGTATGTACGGTCGAAAAGCTTAAATCACGCGGCAATTATGCATCATTTAAAGTTGGAACTCCGGCAAGATTAATGGAAACGGTGCTGGAGCCTGGAAAATGGGCAGCTGACATCTGTATCAAACCATGGCGACAGAACTTTCGTAACGGCCGGGGGTCAACCAAAGCTAAGCCAGGCGATAAAGGCTAGTGGCAATGGTGCCCCGGTAGCAATGCCGACATCTGCGAGTGGACTTGAGTTGAAGAATACAACAACATGTAAAATGAAGGCAAATAGGACAACAGAAATACATTACCAGAATGTCAGAGGGTTGCGAACAAAAACAACTAGATTTCTGTCTTTTTTCCAGGCGTCGGGATCCGATTTATTTGCAATAACGGAAACGGGGTGTAGTGCTTCGATTCAGGATGCCGAACTGGTTCCGCCTGGATATCAAATCTTACGCTGCGATCGAGCTGATGGTCGCAAACACGGTGGGGTGTGCCTGGTGGCTACGCCGCGGTTCGATCTGCGGCAGGTGACGCCGGAAACTGTAGACATAGATACACGCTGCTTTGAATTAGTTTGTGCCACTGTGTTTTTATTAGCTTGTTGCGTTCTTTAAATTCCACCACATGCGGCTATTCATGAATACATGGTTATGTTTAATCTTGTAGAGGATATTTGCTCAAAGTTTAATAACAGTGTAATTGTATTAGGAGATTTTAATTTACATTCCGCTTGTATAGATGTCTGTAATTATTATGAATATGTTTTGTCTTTTTGTGGGTTCAGTCAGAGCAACGGAGTTCCAAATTGTAACGACAGGCAGCTAGATTTGGTGCTGAACGGAGATGAGCTGGGCGGTTTGGTGTCGGTTTACGAGGCCGAGGGCTTAAGAGCCCACAGATGAGTATCATCCGCCTCTTACTGTTGAATGTGGCTTACAAACAAATCATGAAGATCAACCGAGCTCGTGTTGTGACAATTCATGGAATTTTAAGAAGGCCGATTTCCACATTTTATATAGTAATTTGGCGGGGGTAGACTGGAGTGAACTGTACAGTATACAAGATCCAGAAGAAGCGTTAAGTTGTTTCTATGCATATATTTACAATGCAATGCAAGGTTGTGTTCCTGCTAAAAGGCCAGCGACTACAGATTCAAGGTTTCACTATCCAGAATAGTATACGCCAGATATTATACCTGATATTAAAATGAAATACAGGTTGCATAAACGGTATAAGAGGAGTAAGTTGAGAGCTGATTTCGAAGATTTTTCACAGTGCAGAGCGCGAGTGAAGAGGGCAGTAGAATTGGCACATGGCCAACATAAAGATTGGGTTCAAAATAACCTGGCAGGGGATCCTAAGGCGTTCTGGCGGTTCATTAAAACAAAGAAGGCCGGAGTGAACAAACAAACGTTAGTAAAGGGTGATCAAGTCCTGTCCGGGATCGAAAGTGTGACAGAATTTGCTAATTATTTCTGCTCTGTGTACAACCCGGAACCAGCGGTGCTAGATGTGGCTGCAGCATGCGCGTCGGCGCCGGCAACTGCAGCTCGGGTGCAGGTGCACTCGCTTCAGCGGGCCGACGTGGCGCGCGCGTTATTAAAGCTAAAGCCGAAGCATTCCACGGGACCTGACGGTATCCCACCCTTCATTTTGAAAGACTGCCACAAAATACTTGCGGAGCCTCTACTGCATATATATAACGCGTGTCTGAAAAATGAGGTGTTACCGGATCAGTGGAAGCTGACCAGAGTTGTACCAGTGCCCAAGGGTCGAGGGGGAATCAATGCGTGCGATTATAGACCAGTGGCTATTTTGGATGCACCAGCGAAGGTCTTTGAGTCGGCAATATATCAGTCGGTATACTCGCAGGTGAGCGTGCATTTATCGGACGCACAGCATGGGTTTCGCCCTACGCGCAGTACTAGGAGCAACCTGTTGCAGCTGATGACACAATTGGGGCCCGCGGTGGACTCCGGAACTCAAGTGGATGTCGCATACTTTGATTTCCGGAAGGCTTTCGATACCGTTGATAATGACGTACCACTTACGAAACTGGCGGTAGCGGGTTTCACACCGAAAACGCTATCCTTTTTTGCCAGTTATTTGTTAAATAGGCGTCAATATAAAGACTGGGCCGGTCAAAAGTCAGCACCATATTAAACCAGGTCAGGGGTCAGTCAAGGGAGTAATTTAGGGCCCCTAGAATTAAATTTGATGATTAACGATCTGCCAGACGTAGTTTCGGAATCGACTTGCCTTCTTTTTGCAGATGACCTAAAGTTGGTACTGGAAATCAGAGACCAGTCAGACTGCAATAGAATGCAAGCAGATATTGATAGGGTGGTGCAGTGGAGCCATAGTAACAGGTTATATTTTAATGTGTTCAAGTGTACAGTAATATCCTTCACGTTGTCACAACAGCCATACTATAATCAATATTGCATAGATGGGGCCCCAATGCAAAGGGTGACGGACATAAAAGACCTTGGAGTTCAATTTACTGCCGATCTGAATTTCAGGGGACACATAATCAAGGTTTGCAAAAGGGCGTACCGGAATTTGGGTTATGTTCTGCGCCAGGCTCAGGGCTATACCAATATGAATGCAGTGCGAGCTTTGTATGAAGCTCTCGTTAAGAGCCACTTGGAATGCAATTCGTGTATTTGGTCACCCCATGAAGCCAAATATAAGTTGATGGTTGAACGAATACAGAATAAATTTACCAGATTCATATACCCCAAACTGTATGGTGTGTATCCGTTCTACCCATTAATGTATCCAACATTGTTTGTGCTCGGTATGGTAGGGTACAATAAACTAGAAGTGAGGCGGGGCTTGGCCCTGGCTTCTTATTTGTTTAGATTGCTGAGGTGATCAACCAGGCTGTGTTGCAGAGGATGGAGCTGTGCGTGCCGAACAGGAACGTGTGGCGGCGGCGGCGGCCACCTCTATTCACAATTCCACCTGCGCGAACTAATATTTTAAGAAAGGCACCGTTTACCCGAGCTTTAGGGACACTCAACGAGGTGTCTAATGCTGTAGACATTCTGTTGCTTCGTGACTGAATTCACAAAGGTTACGTTGTTTGTTTTGTGTTATGTTTAGTTTATAATAATAATGTTTATAATAGGTATTGATAATGTTTTGTAAATTGTAAAGTTTAATTATGTATACAATATCGCATTAGGGAAACCTGTAATGGTAATGTATGACAATGAATTAAAAATAAATAAATAAATAAATGAAATATTTATAAAAATTATTAAAATACAGTAAAATGTGTACAGTTTCTTCATGTTAATGTCTGTAATGTCATTACGTCCATAATACATTTCATGAAAATACACGACGCAGGTGGTCCGTTAGCCGGTTACGACGAAAAACAGTTTACTGGTTATACTTATCGTACTACATGTAAGTTATTGAAATATTATACCATACCTGTAGATGATATACATTTTGTTAAGGAAAAGAAGCAAGTTAATAAAAATTGACAGCTGGTAGTACACTTACTTACTTACTTACAGGGGTAAGAAATTAATACAGGGTACGAAACATTACGCATTGGCTTAAACATGTCAAAATATAAACGCTCACTTAGCTATCTGTACCTAAGTTTGATCGAATATTTTGATGGCAGCAAAGTATAGAAAGACATCTACGAAATCGCAATTTTACAGGAAAACACATTTAGTAACAACCAGGGGTCATTTTGAAAGTTATTGACCGATGAACATGAAAATTTGAACGATGCATTAAAATATATTTTTGAATATATATATTTTTGTAACAGATTATATCTGTATATTGTTTTTTAACTGAAATAATGCAGATGTCTTTTGTTACTCTTAAAAAACTTTGACGTAGAAGTAGATATCTGCCAGATATCTTCTTATCAGGTTTACTTTAAGATTGTCAAATCCGAAATCTCATTGAAATCCTACTGGACACCTTTTTGAGCCATATTTAACAGTAATTTATTCCCTGAGACACTCCTTTTTCAATGATACAAGTGACAAGTCTCTATTGACGTTTGAATCACCGGTAAAAATTTCGAAGTAATGGCGGGTAAGTTCAAATGTCCGTTTCTACTGCGATGTTTTTTAAAAAACCGAGTGTAGATGTATGTATGCTAGATCTTGCCTATTATTTTGAAATTCGAAGTAGTTTGAATACAGACATTTAAATTAGGTTTATTTATAGCAAATTTTGATGAATAAAAACTTTCGCAAAAAATGTAGATGTCCGTATCTACTTTGCTGCCATCGATTTATAATGATGGTTTTTCCTACCTTTTTTTTCTCTGTCCCTGATAGGTAAGATTATTTTCAATTATTGAGGACATTCATAAACATAATACCAGAAATAACAACAAATTGAAAACTCCCAGTCTTAGGCTACACAAGGTGGGAAACTCATTTGTGGGTCAATCTGTAAAATACTTTAACATAATACCTCAAAGTCTTGTTGATCTACCTCTTCACAAGTTTAAGTCTGCAATTAAAGCAAAGTTAATGAAACAAGGTTATTATAATGTAGAAGATTACTTGAAAGACAAAAGTTTGTGGTCAAAGTAGGAATATTCAGCTCCTCTGCTCAATGTTGTGTTCTTTTCTCTACTCTCATTGACTGTACTCTGAATTTATTTTTTGTAAAACAAACAAAGTTCAAAAGAGTAACTATCGAGTTTCTTGCCGGAGTCTTCTCGATAAGAAGCAACGTCCGAACCGGTGGTAGATTCACATTATGTACATTCACGATATGTACTAATATTGTACTATTTTATTTACGTTTATTACTATTATTTCTGTATACTTTTTTTTGACGTGTCATATGTGCTTTGTACAAGCTTAAATGAATAAATGATTTTTTTACTTTTACTTTACGTTACTTTATTCCATTGCAAATATAGCAAAGAACATGAATTTTGTTCGTAATGTTGCGTTCTTTTGAGCCAACCGAGAATTCCATCAAAATATCTCATTCCGTATGTTTGTTTGTTCGGCTCCGCGTTTGAACTGTGCACCAGTACTTTGACTGTTACCCTGTGTGTTAGTTAATAGACAAACAGAAACATTTTTGAAATTTATTCCCTTCAGCAAACTGAATTTCATACTGAAATGTTGACGTCATTACGCTATGGAATTCTTTGGGCTCATAGCATTTTTAAATAATTATGATCTCATATTCTCTTCTCTGCTTTTCTTTTCTTGTCTGATTTTAATTCGATTTTTCTTTATGTATAAAGGAAGGCAAACCAGCTTCCTCAGTAGGTACGTGATGGTTCTGCAAATAATTACTCTATTGTAATTAAAATTTATTTGGTTTCAATAGTAAGACTGTTTGTCATTGAATAAAAATAAGTTGAATAAAAGTCCCATTTCGATGATCATACATTGAAGTTTTATCATTTATTGAAAAGGAGGAAGAAAAGCCAACAACAATTTACTCGCAGGCAGATCTTTGGTTGAGTAGTTACCACTGATTGAAAGCTTCTTTATAAAGGTTTATAAAACTAGTTGATAGATGTTGCTTTAAAGGTTTAAAGCAGCATCTATCAACTATTTTTCTGCTTCATGAATTTGTTTTAAGAAAGCTGGTTGGTTTTAGTGTCCAATTTATTAATATATTACTTAGACTAAAATAATCTTTGACCTTCGATAAAATCGTACATTAATAGCTTCATAATTGTTCAGTCATTATACCTATGTCTGATGAGCGGCTGTAATCAATCTTGGTGTCGTTTGCCGCTGACGGGCCAACACATCGCGACCTATTTAATTATGGATTAAATTAACTTCCCATTATTAACCATTATGGTTTTGGTTAAGATAAAAGAGTTTCCGCAAGAGTACCTGAAACTAGGCTTGTCCTGGTTATCATGGCAACTGAATATATATATACTGATATAATGAATAAATGAAATAACATATAGATCAGAAATCATAAAATCTACCTGATTATAACTTGGCTTAAGGAATGTGGCAGGATCATTTTTGTAATATTTAAAATGGGTTTGCGATTGGCCTCAGTCTCGTCTGGTGGTAAGGAATGACAAGGCCTATGGTGGTACACGCTTACCCAGAAAATGTCAATAAACTCAGGCCTTGAAGACATCATGGTTGTGTATGTATCAGGAAACAGAACCGCAGGGAGAGCGTTCCACGCCTTAACGGTGTGGACCAGAAAGGACGCAGCAAACCGCTGAGTGGCCGAGTGAGTGAGTGGACTAAAGTGAATACGAAATGTATATGATCAGGTTGTTAATTAATGTTGGGTTTTTCTAAATTCACTTTTTTGTTTTATTTCTTTATTCATTTAAGTGAATAAATATTTTGGACACTTGACACCGAAAATCATCTGCCCCCTAACTAAGCAGAGCTTGTACTATGGGTGACAGAGACTACGATACATACTTCAATATTTCTAAATACAAACATTAATCTTACTTTCATACTATTCATAATATTAATTGTATAAATGCGAAAGTTTGTGAGGATGTATGTAAATGTATCTATCTATGTTACTCATTCACTCAAAAGCTACTGAACGGATTTGAATGAGACTTTACAGTAATACAGCTTATACATCAGAATAACACATGGGCTGCAATCTATAAAGATTTCATGTATTTTGGAATGAATATAATAACGATAACGCGGGCGAAGCCGCGGGCGGAAAGCTAGTAGATAATAACACCCAGACACATTTTCAAACACAAATGTTCGTCACATGAAAGTTTGCCAGGCAGGGGTGGGATGGGATCGAACCCTCGACTTTAGTGCTAAATAAAAAATAGTAAAAATGGCGTAAGTAACTTCATCATTTCATACCTCTCTAAATGGAATGATTTTACAAAAGCTCTCAAATAACACTCCTACGAGCCTAGGTCCTAACCAAACATAAGCGATGTATCATAACATTATTTCATTAAAAAGACGTACAAAATTGTCCTAATTGTACATAGTCAAAATTGTCCTAGTTGTAATTGAAAGTAAATAATATTACTAATGTTAACATAACCAAGGATTACTATTAATAAAAACATTACTTATAGATATCTCTTAGACGGATTTTGCTCGTGACTGTAAAACTGACGCTAATTAACATTAATAATTGAACTACACAAACAGTTGCTACTTTCTTCGTGATTATTTACACCATAAAAATACGATTGCAGCTGATGTAGAAATACATAAAGTGAAAATCATCTTGTTAAGAGTGTTATTTTAAGGTTTTCATCGACAAAGCCTACGGGTGTCTATGAAGGTATACGTACAAAGTCATTCGTAAACAGGTACTCGTAGTTCTAGACAAAACAATGTTCGAGCTATAAAACATGTCAGTTTCATCACAAGCTATTCGTTCTCAAAATTGTTTTAGTAACCGACCGACTATACAGCCATCTCTGTCATCGTTGAAAAGTCAGAAAAGGATGAAAATATAGGGGTAGGGGTAATGCTGAGTTTTTGAATAGCCGGTATCGCTTTATATTGACGTCAAGCGACGGCATCCATGGAGTCTAGAATCTAGCGATAAGCGATGATTATTTAAAAAAATATATTAAAACCCTTTTTAGAAAAGCAATAAAAATAATAATCATAAATGTATGAGTGAAAGTTCCAGAGCATACTAATGAAATAGCTGGGATTACATCTAAATGCCAACGAAGAAGAATGTCTCCAATTGAATAGACTTTAAAGATGGCGGTCAGGCCTCATTGTCTAATGCATTCGAATTATTTAAAGCAGGGGCACAAACGATAAAGCCAACAGGCAAGTTCAACTTCTCGTATGAATAAGTTTCCATGAACGGTAGCCTTTGTAGTCCAAATCCCAACAATAATCAACTGATGAGTTGGTGATGACCAGATTTACAAATCATGTCATCAACGACTCGTCCATTGGCACCATGAGTAAATTATCAGTATAGGCAAGGCCTACAATATACTATATGTCATCAGAGAAACCATCATGAATACTTTAGGGCTGAAGGTAGAGTTCGATCTATACCCAGGACAAGGAAGTATATTACAATTTTCATCATCGGTGTTTGTTCTGCGTTTTTCTAATTCTAAAACGACGAATTTGTAAATTTGTTCGTCGTTTTTGAATTAGAACAACTCAGGACGCTAATGCACAGAACTATGTGTTAAGATATTTCAGTACGTCTACCACGAGTTACCACTTTAAATTTACGTTATCGTTCGCGTAAAAATTCTGTATTGGAATGATACATGACATGACAATGTCATGTCCCGATACATTTTTTTACGCGAAAGATAATGTAAACTTAAAGTGGCAACTCGTGGTTTGCTGTGCCATTGCAGGGTCATGTTTGTGTCTTATGTATACTGTTTTAACATCTATGTTACAACATGGGGCAATAAAGAACTTTGAACTTTGACATACTATAGTGAATAAAGTCTGACCACCATCATACGATAGTATGAGGGCGCTGTTTAGTATGGGGTTAGAGGAAAGGTGAACTCCTTGGTGTAGGTGAACCCGATATTTTCTCCATATCGTCCCCAAATTAAAAGTGGTAGAGGGTAAAAAGTGACGTTTTTAGTCGGTAGGGGTCCGACATAACCACGTTGTTTTCCCAGACTGCGTGGTATCCATGAGGTTTTCTCTGACTGAAAAGAAGGGGAACCCGATATACACTGCCCAGCACACACTAGCAGTGTGCCCAGTTGTAGGCCGAGACCTCTCGCTCCCAGCCTTAGCCCAGGTTATGATCAGGAGCGAAGAGCCATGGATGGCATAAGTCTTTTCTTCTGACTTTATTTGTTATTGACTGCCGCATCCAATCATCGTCAAACTTCTAAATCCTACGCCCAGTCCCTCGACCGCCGGGAATTCGATTAAAACACAACGGGTATAACTTTTAAAACCTTTCCGACATTTTGCGCCCACGCGACACACGGCTCGCAGTAAATGTAATGGGAAAACAATCCCTTTACGTGACGGGATTCGATGACGGTGTCTT
The DNA here is from genome assembly GCA_947369235.1 of Udea olivalis. Lineage (NCBI taxonomy): Eukaryota > Metazoa > Arthropoda > Insecta > Lepidoptera > Crambidae > Udea > Udea olivalis. The sequence continues at coordinate 8,407,865 of OX376348.1, forward strand.
TAACGGCTGTTGTGACGAAGTGACGGCTTTGTACACGTGTTTGCGTTACACCCGAGAGCCATTTTTAACTCGTACGTTGGGGAAATCGAGAGAAAATTTGCTTTGATGATATTTTTACTCTGAATAATATTTGCAGAATACTTACTGCTCCTGCGCCTGCAGGAGGTACCCGTGGCTAAGTGACGGCAGTGGATCGGCAACGATCCGATGTTAAGCAACCCCAGTCAGGTCGGGTTATGGATGGGTGACCATCCCGACCGAAATTAAGTGATGCGTTTTTCGGGCATCGCCGTGCTTCGGAAGGCACGTTAAACAGTTGGTCCCGGCTGACATCGCAAGATATCAGTCGTAAAGCCTATTCAGAGGCCTAAAAAGGCGGTTTAATAACATTTGACGGTAAGGTTTATCACTGGCCTTACATTCACCTCTCCAACAATCCGCACTAAGCCCGCGAGTTGGAGTATGGCTCGTACCACCTCATAGTTGAGGTGAGGCCTGTGCCCAGCAGTGGGACGTATAAGGCTGTATTTGTATATTTATACTTACTGCTCGGCTGTGAACAATGAAATTTGAAATCCATAATTTTTACTAAGTTTTAAGAACTATTTTAAAAAAACCTCCTTTTCCGCGCAAAATACGCACTGATGGCAATGTTACGCTCTAGCTGTGGCTAAGCATTTCATTTTACTACTTTAAAGCGGCTTCAGACTAGTGTTGTGTAGGCGCGTACGTACAAGCCTTTGCAACACGCGTAGGTCGTAAGAGCGTTGACGCTTTTATGAGCTCGTATAATCCAGATGTTGACTTGGTACTACCGGTTTGAGTAAACGCGCTGCTATAAGCCCGTGTATGCGCGTTTGGATTTTTGATGCGTGTAAGCGCGTATGTGAAAGCGACCGTACGAGGGGCATGCCAAAAGAAATTAGATACTCAAAAATTATACAATTTATTTTTCATTACAAGTATCGTATTCACCCTGAGCACGTATACACTTTTCCATACGTTTGAAACAATTGGAAAATACCTGTGAACACTCAAACTCAAACTCAAACTCAAACTCAAATAACTTTATTCAAATAGACTGTATCAGTACTTTCAAACTACTCTTCTTTAGACACCTCATAAATCTTGAAAATATAGAGAGCCAGTGCATCTCCTTTGCTTTCAAACCTCTTCCCCTTTTCCGTGTGCTTTGTGCACGGCGACATTTCGTTGGAGTTGGTTCATCTTCAAAACACCATACGGTTGACTGTCGCTTTGTTTCAGGATCATAGTAAAATAGCCATGTTTCGTCACCAATCAGTATATCATACACGTTTTTTTTCTCGCCACCCTCGAATTTATACACACATCAACATGGTCTAGGGATATTTCAATTAAAATCTAAATAACTAAAATTCTATTATTCTACACATTAAAATAAACCTTGTTTCATAGCCTATTTAATCTAATAAAGAAACTTTCACATATAGTTAAATTTAAAAAAAACTTAGAAAAAGAGGAAAAACTCAGACAATATTTCAATCTTAACTTTATTTTTTAAACATCAAATCCTAAACAAAACAACTATTTTTTAATAAAAATTTATAAAAAATTTAAATTGATAATCTGTGGATCCACCTAAGACTCTCCTGACACATCTGCAGCGGTTCTGCATACTCAAAACAAGGGTGTCAATATCCTGTTGTGGAATACTGTCCCAAGTCCTGCTAAGATGCAAGAAAATCTGGTTTTCATGCACAATATCTTCAGAGAAATTCCTAAGAGTTCTTCTCTGAAGCATATCCCAGGCATGCTCAATAGGATTTATGTCAGGGGATTGTGCAGGCCAGTCCAAAGCTTGGATATCATGCTGTTGTAACCAACTTGTAACGATACGCGCCGTATGTGGACGGGCATTGTCGTGCATTAGCTGGAAATTTTGTCCCATTTGCTGTCTGTGGGGCAAGATACAGGCTCTAACACCTCATCTCGGTATTTAAGAGCAGTCATACTGCCTTGTACCCAAACGAGGTCCGTTGGTGGGCGACGGACCTGTCTTTGCTTCATCTTCGAGGTAAACCAATTAAATACTGTTGTTGCTCGTGAAGAAGCAGACTCCCAGCCGGGTATAAAGTGTCGGTTGGTGCTCCATTAGGCTCCTCCGATCACTGTCTGGTTGGCGCAACAGTGCCTTGTGCAGCTTCCCCACAACCTGTGGAGGTGACGCGGCGGTAATGGCACTACTCATCGGCAGGTTGGGACGGATTGCGATAGTATTTTGCATCCGTCCCTTGGCGGCAGTGCTGCTTTGGAGAAAGGGGTGCTTTAGAGAGTGCATCTGCTATCGCCGACGAGATCAGTACCGGAATGGAATACTACATTCCTTTTACTGATATCATCAGTGCTAGCAAAACTGGTCCCTGGTTCAATCGCGAGTGTGCCGCAGCTGTTGAACAAAAACAGGCGGCGTACCGTGCTTGGTCTAGGGCCCAGGCACTCAATGATCATTCAAACCTTGCCTCCCTGAAAGCAGTCTTTCATAAAGCAACCAAGGCCACGAAGAGGGCTTACATTAGAGCAGACACCCAGCGAATCGCATGGCCAAGAACTCATCACGCACCCTACGGGTAGCCGCTCCTACTGGCGACTGGCTAAACATGTGCAATATAACTTCTGCGTGCCTTCGCTGCCCCCACTGAGATTCCCTGATGGATCGTTAGCTCATCAGCCGCAAGAGAAAGCCGATTTACTGGCTAACCTCTTTGCCGCAAACCTTGCATCAATGACTGCGGTGCTGCGCCGCCTAAAATTCCACATTGCGGCTCCACAATGCCTGATATTTGTATCAGGCAGTGTGATTTTCGTGCCGAACTGCAGTCACTCGATGTCAGGAAAGCCAGTGGCCCTGATGGAATTTCAGCTGTGGTGCTAAAGAAATGTGCAGCGGAGATGTCTCCAGTGTTCACTAGCCTGTATCGCCTCTCCTACAATTCGGGTCTTGTGCCGCTGTCTTAGAGGGAGGCGAACATTCAACCAGTTCCCAAAAAAGGGGACCGGTCTGACCCTGCCAATTACCGTCCAATAGCCGTAACCTAAGTTTTAGCTAAAGTGTTCGAGCGGATCATAAACACGCAGCTCATCCGCTACCTAGATGATCACTCTCTTATTCACGACCGTCAGTACGGCTTCCGACCAAAACGGTCTACGGGTAATCTTCTAGCGTACGTAACACACATCTGGGGGGAGGCTATGGACAAGCATGGGGAATCTTTGGCCGTCAGCCTTGACATTGCCAAAGCTTTCGACCGTGTATGGCATCGTTCGCTTCTTTCCAAGCCTCCGTCATATGGTGTACCACCTCGCCTATGCGACTGGGTCGCCGGATTTCTGGAGGGACGTAGAATTCGTGTCCTTTGCGATGGTCGAAAATCACGCTTTCTCCAGATTAATGCCGGAGTGCCGCAGGGCTCCGTCTTGTCGCCGACGTTGTTTCTTCTGCATATCAATGACATGTTATCTCTTGGTAATATTCATTGCTATGCGGATGATAGCACGGTCCACGCGCGATATTTCGAGCGCCCTGGGGCAAAGCAGACTGACATCGAGGAGAAGAGGCGAAGTCTTGTTGTTGAGCTTGAGTGTTGGACCGCATTTCAGAATGGGGTGCATGCAATCTTGTCGAGTTCAATGCCAAGAAAACGCAGGTGTGTGCATTCACAGCAAAGGCGTCGCCTTTCCTTTCCCATCCCACTCTTCAGAGCACCCCACTACCGATTAAGGATAGCCTAAACATCCTTGGCATGGATGTTCGTAGCAACCTAAACCAGCGGGACTACATTGAGAGCGTCATTAGAACTGCATCCCGTAAACTCGGAGTCCTAAACAGAGTGAGACGATTCTTCACGCCTGAGCAGCTCTGTCTCTTGTATAAGACACAAGTTCGCTCGTGTGTGGAATACTGCTCTCATCTCTGGGACGGTTCCGCCAAGTACCTACTCGAAGCTCTTGATAGGTTGCAGCGGCATGCTATCCGTATTATTGGAAACCCAGAGGCAACTTTGACCCTTGAGCCTCTCCAATTGCGTAGAGACATTGCCAGGCTAAGTGTTCTCTATCGCTTCTACAATGGGGAAAGCTCTGACGAGTTATTCCAGCTTATCCCACCCTCACCTTGCCACTCCCGTACCACGCGTGCTGGACTACAGCGTCACCCACACACAATTCAACATTTGTTGGCCCGAACTAAAAGGTTCGGTGACTCGTTTCTTTGTCGTACCATCCAGACGTGGAACGCTCTGCCAGCACATGTGTTTCCTTCCTCGTATAGTCCCGTGTTCTTCAAGCGGGGCGTGAAAAGGCATTTCTGCAGGCCTTCAAGGTGAGGATGGCCAGCCTAGTGATTCGTTTGAATGACTGGGCTTGTCAACCTCATATCTGGACCTCACGACCGCTTTCCATCAGGTGGAGTGAGGTCATCTTGACAGGCAATATAAAAAATAAAAAAAACTCACCCAAAGTAGTAGCCAAAAGTTCAAAACATTCTTGGGGCTTTAAACTTTTCTTAAAGTCATAATAAATCATAGCGCGAAAATCACGTCGACTAAGCGCCATTGCTGCAAGCGAATATTTTTATTTGAATGAGCTCCCGCCCGCTATATATGTGTGTTCTATTTTCAAATATATCAATCAACAACCAGCCCATAAGATGGTGTATAACTTGCCAATGTCAACTAAATGAGTAAAGAGTATCTACCTAACTTCTTTTGGCATGCCCCTCGTATACGCGAGAAAAAAGGGCTAGTCTAAAACCACTAGTCTTACTGGACTTCCTGTGTCACGTGTCAGCTATCACTTACAGGCCCACAAAACCCAGCATAAAAGCACATCTATTAGACTATAAATGGACATTTCGGTAAACCCTTATTTTATTCTGTTAGAACTTTGCGAGAAAGTAACAAGGAAGTAGGCCGTAAGTTTGTGCCCCGAAAGTTATTTAATTCAATTGGAAACACAAATGTTCACGGAGTTATACTTTTATTTACGGCCGCCGAAAGGATTTCTGCTTCGCCTTTGATTGCTATATTGGCTTGTGGCTATAGCAGCATTGTGTGGTTTTACAACGTTTTAAATTGTTCCAGATGTTTAGATATATCATAATATTTATCAACATTCTCATTCGATTATTAAAGCCCGAGTAATCAAGGAACCGAAACCAGATATTTTTACCTTCTAATAAGCTCACTTACATAATAGATATATTCAGTCTTTTTCACACTTCAGAGTTGGTTAACGAGCAAATGGGCCGCCTGCTGGTAAGCTGCCTACTAAGCTTCAAGGACCATCTAAAATCCTCTATGAAGAACTCAAACTCAAACTCGAACAACTTTATTCAAATAGAATTTCACAGTAAGCACTTTCAAATTGTCAAATTCAAAGCAAGATACACTAAATAATATATAAATACACAGTATGCAGACATAATGCGACTCTACCACCGCGTCGGAGTTGTTTCTTGCTGAGAAGACCCGGCGAGAAGCTCAGCAGTTATATACTCTTACAAACTTGTTTTAGGATTACAACAGGCGTTAGTAAAGTACAATGTGTCACTTTGATACAAATAAACCTACTGAGTGTCTAATCTAAAGAATATAAAACGATGGAAAAAAAACAAACCTATAAGAATATAAACAAAGGGTAATTTAAACAATTTAGAAATAAATATTGTTAGTCAGCTTAGTACAAACTAAGTAATAACTAGGTATTACAATGAAATATCTGTTACAATATACACACATCAAAAGTGTCTAGGGATCAACATATATTTTTGCAATAACTTTTCTCCTGATTGATATTAATTAAAATTTTCTTTAAGAATTCATCAAATAAAGTGTTTTCGTTTGTCTACAGTAACGATAAACCAAGTCACCTTTGCATTAATAAAGAAATTTGCCATTTTCCTAATAAAGGGATTTTTGACATTTGAACCACTAACATTAAAGTTCGAAAAAAAGACTGAAATAACAGTTTTCTTTAAAATTTTATTGGGTAACTTAAACAATTAATAATCCGTGTTTCTACCGCGAACACTAACAACACAAAAACATCGGTTTGGCATACTCAAAATGAGTTCATCCAAATCACGCTGTGGAATGGCCGCCCATGTTCGTTGCAACAACAAAAAAAGGTCTTCTTGCGACTGGATACCCTCCATATTCGGCAGAGCTCTTCTCTGTAGCTTATCCCATGCATGTTCAATCGGGTTCAAGTCTGGCGACTGAGCAGGCCAGGGCAGGACATTGATGTTAGCTGCGGCGAGAGTCTGTCTTACAACTCTTGCGGTGTGCGGTCGTGCATTATCATGCATTAACTGAAATAAGGGACCGATTTGCACTTGTAGAGGAACGATGACGTTCCCGAAGACCGCTAAGGGTACCACCTATAGCAATGCACAATCGTAGGATTCGATATCGATGGGCTCTTGAACACAGAAATTGGGCAGAAGAACAATGGCGTTTCGTGTGCTTTTCTGATGAGTCTCGTTTTGGTATGAGACCGGATACAAGACGTATACGACACTGGAGAACCCCTGGACGCCAACAGCGATTAAAATCCTGCCAGGAAGTCCATCCTTATAGTGGTGGAACCATCATGGTATGGGCGGGTATTTGGATCGGCGGAAGAACCGAGTTTATTTGGATCAGAGGCAACCTCAACGCTCAAATTTATGCTGAGACGATTGTATCAGACGTCATCGTTCCTCTACAAGTGCAAATCGGTCCCTTATTTCAGTTAATGCATGATAATGCACGACCGCACACCGCAAGAGTTGTAAGACAGACTCTCGCCGCAGCTAACATCAATGTCCTGCCCTGGCCTGCTCAGTCGCCAGACTTGAACCCGATTGAGCATGCATGGGATAAGCTACAGAGAAGAGCTCTGCCGAATATGGAGGGTATCCAGTCGCAAGAAGACCTTTTTTTGTTGTTGCAACGAACATGGGCGGCCATTCCACAGCGTGATTTGGATGAACTCATTTTGAGTATGCCAAACCTATGTTCTTGTGTTGTTAGTATTCGCGGTAGAAACACGGATTATTAATTGTTTAAGTTACCCAATAAAATTTTAAAGAAAACTGTTATTTCAGTCTTTTTTTCGAACTTTTATGTTAGTGGTTCAAATGTCAAAAATCCCTTTATTAGGAAAATGGCAAATTTCTTTATTAGTGCAAAGGTGACTTGGTTTATCGTTACTGTAGACAAACGAAAACACTTTATTTGATGAATCCTTAAAGGAACTTTTAATTAATATCAATCAGGAGAAAAGTTATTGCAAAAATATATGTTGATCCCTAGACACTTTTGATGTGTGTATATACGAGTATAATCCCGCATCGAGCAGAGAGCATACACCCAGACATTTTTATCTATAAGGTAAGTAGTATTTTGTAGTATAATAAATAAATAAATAAATATAAATAAATATCCCTGGACATTATTCCACACAGCGCCATCTAGCCCCAAAGTAAGCTAATTAAAGCTTGTGTTTTGGGATACTAGACAACGGATAAACATACTTAAATACATGTTCTTTTGTAAATACATACTTATTATACATAGGAGACACCCAGACCAGTACAAACAGACATGTTCATGCACACAAATGTTTGTACTATGCGGGGATCGAACCCGCGACCTCTGGTGTAGTAGCCAACTTCTTAACCATTACACCAAGTCGGTCGCCCTTCGCATAATAGCCCTTTTTTAATGAAGCTGCTTTAATGTGATATTTGATTTTATGTAGTGGTACTTCCTCAAACCCCTACTGGTGTAGGTTAAATACTCCTTGCTGGGTAAACAATAGGGTATTTGATAACATCACCTGATTCTCAAAATTATTAAAATTACATTAAAAAAGGGGCCATTTAAAAACTTTCATTTTTTTTACTTATGTACAATTCATTTTATGGCCTTCCGAACTTGGGTGAGAAAATTGATTTTTGAAAATTTTAAGTAAAAAAAGCTATACAATTAGATAATCTACACAATTTATAGTAACGTTTGTTAAAAACCACATATTTTATAAACGCTAAAGTTAACATAGCTGCCAAACAAAATAAATGTTCTGCAGAACGCAAAGAAATAGAGAGCATATGACGTCACTTGCTAGCGGCCGTTTGAAGACAGAGTTTCTGGGCAAGTTCAAAAATATGATTTTTAAAATTGCTATGTCTCGTGAAGTTTGGTGCTTTCGAAATTATATTGTTTCCAGTGTGTCTATTTTTGAGAGGTCTTCCGATAATTCCTCAACAAAAAAATTGACAAATACCCTATTCTGCAAATCCAGCGTACCGCATACCATTAACCGATTGCATGCCGTTCTAAAAATAACATTACATCCGCTCTAAAAACGGAAAAGCAACCTTTATTACTAGGCTAAGGCGCGGCACGAAATCAAACTAGTGCATCCACTTAATTCCATTTACAAGGAACACGGGAATTGCCGGCAAGCTGCTCCATGGCAACGGGCACCAAACATTCCTCAATCTAGGTCAGCGACTGTCGCAAATTCTAGACACGTCTTCGGAAGATCACTTGCATAGATTAATTACGAATTATGCCAGCCAGCGGCGAATGGCCGTTCCAATTTTTGAATATTCTCGCTTTTTGTGGACCGGAAAATACGTCGTGGACTGCCTACTCTTTAATGAGCGTATTGGAAACGAACGTAGTAGGCGGCAATACTACCGCCTCATTTCACGTTGCTTGGTTTTTTGCTGTCATTTTTGAACACCAAGGATTTCACAAAGTAGTTTTCATAGCCAGAATTAACAACTAAAATATATGGGCTTCAAAAAATTGCGTTTAATTGCCTTTCCACGACGCGGGGTCATATCCTATACCTATCGATACCTAATATCGATATTTACATAAGCATTAATTTCAAAAAACAATTCATTAAAAGGGTTAACAATATTTTATCAAATCCCTTTCAGTTGAGAAAGATTGAGAGCTTACGCTAAGTAATTCAAAGTTATTCAACTTCGCGTCTTGATATTGGCCAACTTTGTGAACATTGATAAAATTGTTTTTATAAACGCAGAAACCTTTTTTCTTTCATATTTATTAACACTTTAGGAAGTTAATAAATACAGGAAGGGATACAGGGCCTACATCGAGATAATTGGTCTTGTCGTATATGTCCTCTGTGAATTATGATGCCGATTGGCGCACATTCCCTTCATGCAACGTTACGCTTTGGATCAGTCACCTCGTCTATTTATCAAGACATACTGCGTAAAAGTAAAACTGGCTCCGGATTCTAAACCATCTGAACCAGCCCTTCGTGGCCTCTAATCAGTCATCGTGTTTACCATTGCGGCTCGGTCAGCAGGACAAACTGACGGAAAAACACAGGGAGGTTTAGTTTAGATGAAACATTTTGGATACGACCGTTTTACACTTTCCTGATTAGTGAGACACATTGCAGTTCAAAGATTTAAGTATGTCTTGTTTTTTGTGTAGTACCTAACTTTTTAAGAGCATAAATATTTTTCTTTTCAGCCTGTGGACTCCAAAATTGTCGCTAGCGGAAAAAACTTTACGTTGCAGACAGCAACAGAACTTTTTAGAGATAAAATACTTTTTTATGTTTTTACTTTTTATTCTTCTAAGTTTCAAATAAATCGATCTTATATTTTTTATAATTTACGAAAAATGTTTTCTATTTACAAAATAATTTAAATAATACAAAAATAATTATTAAATGTGCGTTTAACGCAACATTTTGGTGCCGAAACATTTATTATAATACATTTACAGTTAATACAGTGCGTTCAGTCAGCTTAATCAAGTTTCAGCTTGCAATTTCAAGAGTTCATTTCTGCGCATTTCCAGATTTATAACAATTAACCATATTATTTATACATTTCCATACGTTTATTACAATGGATGAACGGAGAGGAGTTAGTGGCACTTGGAGGGGACTTTCCTCTAGAGGAAGACTCTTTCAAAGACAAATATTTCGCGGTACTGGGCCGAGTTCAAGATAATATAATCGACCATGCGATGACATCTACGGCGTTCAACTGCAGTCCCTACTTATCTGCGCAAGGATCCACGAGTTCACCGTCGACGTTCGGGAACGCGAAGTTGCCGCCAATAGAAATACAACCCTTTTACGGTAACCTAGCTTCGTACAAGCCCTTCATGGAGCTTTATTTAGCACTCATAGGAAGTAATGCTGGATTATCAAAGGTACAAAAACTTTATTATATAAAGGGTTATTTAAGAGGTGAGGCTCTTGATTTGATTAATAATTTACCCTTGATTGGTCAGTCATACGATGACGCAATAGGTCTTTTAAACCGTCGATATGACACCAAGGGCATTTTAATTAAAAACCATATTTTTTAAATTATTCACTTGCCTAGTGTAACAAAAGGTTCTGCACAGCAAATCCGGTCAGTCGTTTCACAGATTTCACAGCAGTTGAGTGCATTCACAGATTTCACAGCAGTTGAGTGCATTAAAAAGTTATAAACAACTTGTCGAAACGTGGGATGCAATCCTTGTGTGCGTTATCTCTCGAAAGTTGGCCACCTTAACTCTTAGATTGTACAATTCTGAGCAGGATTTTTATGATTTACCTACATTGAAATCTTTGCTCACCTTCCTTGAACGGCGAGCGGTGACCTTAGAGGCCAGCCCTTCAATGAATGAGCGCAATAATGTGCCAAAGGATTCCAATGAGCGGTCATTTCACAGTACTAAGTCTAATGAAAATGTAAAATCTTTTCCAAATTCATCTCAGTCTAATTCTTTTTCGAAAAACAACCAATGTTCACTGTGTAGAGCTGACCATAAATTATATAAATGTTCTAACTTTTTACTAATGTCTAAACAGAGTTAAACACGTAAATGATAATAAGCTCTGCTATATTTGTTTGAATGTTCACAATAATAAATGCAGGTATAACTATTAACATCATGTAAAATGTCAAACCATAATACATTAATTCATACAGATTTACAGGAAACTTCCGAATCTTCTACCATGCATACTTTGCAAAAGAAAGCCAACGATTCACAGGTTTTATTGCCAACTATTAAGGTCGCTAACGCTAATAATGAGCGTGTTGTTGCTCGAGCGTTGGTGGATTCCGGCAGTCAAACTTCATTTTGTACTCAAGCTTGGCTCAAGCGAAACCTATAATTGCCCGCGGCGCATCGCCACTATGTGGCAACAAACAAACTGTGTACAAAAGGGGGTTGATCTGTGCCTGGAATCATTATCAGAAGATTACATTATATTGCAGTTTCATGTTCGGTTGTCGATCAAATCACGACACTTTTACCACCTTCCAAAGCAAGCCTTAATAATTTGGTGGTACCTTCTAATATTATGTCGGCTGATACCTACTGATTTTCATATTCCAGGAGAGGTGTCTCTTTTGCTTGCTGCAGACATATTTTTCAAAATTATGAAAGATAGCAAGATTGAAGGAGGGCCAATGGATCCTATTCTTGTCAATACGCGGTTTGGATATATCGTATCTGGATTATCAGGTGATTTCCATCCTTTATCCTTTCATAATAAATCGGTCACTTTGCACTCTAGCTTAACGCCTGAGTTAGAGGTAGATCAACTTGTTAAGAGGTTTTGGGAGGCCGAGCAGGTTCCTAAGGTATACAATGAATCATTGCAAGAGCATGAACTAAGTGAACAACAATTTATTAGTTCAGTCACCCTATACAAGGAGCGGTTTGAGGTAGACCTGCCGCTCATGGTGGACTCTAAAAACGGTTGATCCTTCCGAGTCTTTCCCTCTTGCCTTGCAAAGATTTTATAATTTGGAGAAGCGCTTTGCTAAAGACCCAGCATATCATGCGCTTTATGTTAACTTTATTAATGAGTATTTAGGCTTAGGTCATGCAAAGGTTATTGATTTCTCAAAATGTGATGCGGATACATTTCCGAAATACTACTTACCCCATCGTGCAGTTATTCGTCAGGATAAAATAACCAACAAACTAAGAGTTGTTTTTGACGGCAGCGCAAGGGGTAAATGCGTTGAGTACAGTCTGAATGATATTTTATGTAACGGTAGTGTTGTTCAAAAACAATTATTTGAGATTATTGTTTTATTTAGGATTTACAGTGTGGTTCTAATGTGCGATATACGTCACATGTATCGCCAAATTCTAGTTTCTCCCAAATACAGGGTCTTACAAAATATTTTATGGCGGGAAAGTTCCAGTGAAGATTTAAAGTGCCTTCAGCTACAAACCATTACATATGGTCTGACTAGATCAGCATTTCTGGCTGCGCGTTGCTTAGTTGAGCTGGCCAACATTCACGGAGTAGGTATCCACTAGCTGCAGCCGTTATACGAAATAATACGTACATCGACGATGTCATAGTCGGTTCCTTTAATCAAAAAAAGGCAATTCTATTAAGACAGGAGTTAATTAGTTTATAGCGCTTAGGTGGTTTTGAACTTCGTGGTGTTCTAATGACTTAGATTTGCTTTCTGATCTGCCGAAAGAGCAGTTGTGTTTTGATCCTGTAGACTTTGGTCGGCACGATCCGTTAGTTGTCAAAACTCTTAGGGTCAGTTATGAGGTGCAAGATAACCAATTTATAGTCGCGGAGCCCAAGGCTGAACTATTTGACCCTCCTACAAAAAGGAATGTTTTAAGCTACGTTAGCAAATTTTTTGATCCATTAGGTCTCATCAACCCTATATTTGTAAAAGCAAAATAATTGCTTCAAAGAATGTGGCAATGCAAGCTTGACTGGGATACACCTCTCAATCAAGAATTACATGATTTATGGTTTGAATTTTATAATCAAATGCAAGGCATGTCAAGTATTCAGGTACAGCGTAATGTTAAAATGTCAAACGCTGATTCAGTGCAACTTATAGGATTTTGTGAAGCTTCTTCTTTTGCTTACGTTTGTTGCATGTATGTAAGAGTTATACAGGATGGTAATTGTAATGTCAATTTACTGTGTGCCAAGTCTCGTATTGCTCCAATTGACGGCAAGCTTACAATTCCCAAGCTAGAGCTTAATGCTGCTGTTTTGCTTTCTAAGCTAGCGCGCTCTATCCAGCGATTGTTGCCTGAAATATCTGAATGTATTCTATTTACTGATTGCGCTAGATGGATGGATTCACTTCCTGTTAAGCTTCCAGCTTATATGGCAAATAGAGTCCATGAGATTCAAAAATGCAATGCAACCTGGCTTCATACACCAGGAACCATGTATGTGTGCAAAAACTTGCATATGTTCAAAAAAAACAGTAACTCATACACACAATATTAGAAATAAAAACAAACTTATTACTCCAAGTCTTAGGCTACATAAGGTAGGAAATTCTTTTGTGGGTCAATCTGTAAAGTACTTTAAAAAAATACCTCAGTCTTGTTGATCTACCTCTTCACAAGTTCAAGTCTACAACTAAAACGAAGTTGGTAAAACAAGGTTATTATCATGTGGAGGATTACTTGAACGAGAAGAATTTGTGGTCATAGTAGGAATAATCTGCTCCTCTGCTCAAATAATGTATTTTTATTGTTCTTTTGACTGTACTCTGAATTGATTTGTTGTTAAACAAAACAGAGTTCAAAAGAGTAACTATCGAGTTTCTTGCCGGAGTCTTCTCGATAAGAAGCAACTTCCGAACCGGTGGTAGATTCGCATTATGTTTATTTGGAATATGTACTATTATTCTATTATTTTATTTACGTCTATTATTGTTTATATATTTTTTTTGTGAATTTTGACATTTCATAAGTGCTTCTTTGTAAAAGCTTAAGTGAAAAAAAAGGCACTCTAAATCCAGCCGATATTATTTCAAGAGGTTCTTATCCGGATGAATTGAGAACTAGTGAATTATGGTGGCACGGACCTCATTTTTTAACAGGAAGTGAATATCATTTTCATATGTCTAATATAGAGATGCCATTGAGTTTGTGTAATAATGACGCTAATATCTGCTGCCAATCAAATAATAATGACTTAATGCCAGTTTTTAATGGTTTTTCTCACTTGCACAAACTGATTCGGGTGATGGTTTATGTGATGAGATTCATATCAAAATGTAAAGGTACTTTTACCTCTAATATATCCCCATCTTTAGCCCAATAATACAAAAAATAAATTAGCAAAATTGTTGTATGGCTTGTACAGAATCATTATTTCGAGAAGAAATTAGTTGCTTGCAGGAGGGTCAGCCCATAAAGACCAATTTGAAAGCTTTGCATCTATTTTTGGATTCTAACCTTATTCTAAGAGTAGGCGGTCGCCTTCAGCAAGCGCAGCTTACTTTTGCCAAAAAGTTTCCAATTATTTTGCCCAAAAAATGTCATTTAACAACATTGATAATCCGATATGAGCACGTTTCATTATTGCATGCCGGCTTAAAGCTTACTAACAGCAGCCGTATACAAAAATATTGGATTGTCAATGCAGTTCGAGAGATAAAAAAGGTCATTCATGCATGTACAAAATGTTTTAGATTAAAATGTCAAGAAACTCGTCAGCTTATGAGTTCACTACCTTGCGACCGGATTCGGTCGGAAGGTAGCAATTGCGATTGCGGAGCGATTGCTCCAGCAAAGGTCTTCTCCAAAGTGGGTGTGGATTACTTTGGCGCAGTGAGCGTTAAACAGTCTACATTAAGGCGGTCAGTGGTTGCTAAGGGGTATGTTGCTGTATTTGTTTGTTTCACCACAAAGGCGGTTCATATAGAGATAGTGTCGGACTTATGTACTGACAGTTTCTTAGCTGCATTCAGGCGTTCTTTCTCGCGGCGGGGCATACCTGCAGAGGTCTACTGCGACATGTGAACCCCACACATGTCCATTTTAAAAAGCTTGCTTTACTGCCTCTACCATCTTTGTATATTTATGAAACCTGCAACTTTGTTTATAAACACAAGCATCTGTTTAGAATGACTGGTGACATAAACGCAAGAGCACGCAGAGACCCACACAGGCTTATACTTGTTGACGCCCCAAAGTCAGCAAAATATGGTAGAAGTTGCCTGGCTATGTGTATCAAAATTTATAATCATATACCCAATGAAATAAAAGTGTGACTTATTCATTGTATGTTTTTTTTTTGTAACATTTGCATGCTAATTCTAGTAGATATGAGACTCAAAATGTAACAAAGATCTATTTATACCATGTTGGATGCAAATGAAGAATCATGATTAATGAGTACTTTCAAATGTGCTAATGCTCAACTAATTCAATTATACAACAATGAGCGGCACGTCGATAGGTTAATAGAGTTTGGAGCTCAGAAAAACATACAGTTCCATTTTATCCCTTCCTATAGTCCCTACTTCGGGGGTTTGTGGGAAGCCGCAGTAAAATCGGCTAAGCATCATTTTAAACGAATAATTGGTCTCAATGCGCTCACCTATGAGCAATTAAATACTATTATAGTAGAGATTGAAGGTATTTTGAACTCGAGACTAATAACTGCAATGTCTCAAGATATTTCAGATTTTTCCTTTTTGACCCCAGGCCACTTTTTGATGGGCTGTTCTTGTGGCACCTCCTGAACCAGATGTTACTTCTATACCCCATAATAGATTACGTTTTTGGCGAAGGTGTCTGCAAATAAGGCAACATTTTTGGGGGGTTTAGAATAAAGATTACATATCTACATTAAATTCTAGAATGAAATGGGCCAAAGAATTTTCAAACCTAAAAGAGGGTATGCTTGTTCTCGTCAAGAATAACAACTCTCCACCTTTGCAATGGCCTATGGGAAGGCTTTTGTTGGGTCGGACGGTAAGGTAAGAGTAGTTCTGGTAAGAACAAAGAACGGAACTTATAAACGTTCCATATCATCTATTGTTGTTATGCCAATTAGTGATAATTTACAGAAGTAATTATTTGTTTTTATTCAGGCAAGATGCTTTTTAAGTTAATTTTCATTTTCTGTTTATAAATAAGCTGTTTAAATTTGTTATTTTATTTTGTCAAATACATAGTTTCAGTTTTGTTAAGGGTAACTTGCGCGCCCGCACTATGTAATGTTACTAATTTTACCCTCCTTAGGGGAGAGAAAGTAACATTCCACACGGCTTCTACAAAAAGATGCCCTAATGCTTTAAAAATACATTTTTATAGTATGGACTTAGCTCTCCGAGGAGCAGTCCAGGGTTCGGGCTGGCTTGGTCGGTAACAATATATATTATTAAATTAAAGTTATTACTAAAATAAGTACTGTGAGGCTTTAAATGGAAACTAAATGGACCAAAACGGTCTACGGGTGATCTTCTAGCGTACGTAACACACATCTGGGGGGAGGCTATGGACAAGCATGGGGAATCTTTGGCCGTCAGCCTTGACATTGCCAAAGCTTTCAACCGTGTATGGCATCGTTCGCTTCTTTCCAAGCTTCCGGCATATGATCTGCCACCTCGCCTATGCGACTGGGTCGCCGGATTTCTGGAGGGACGTAGAATTCGTGTCCTTTGCGATGGTCGAAAATCACGCTTTCTCCAGATTAATGCCGGAGTGCCGCAGGGCTCCGTCTTGTCGCCGACGTTGTTTCTTCTGCATATCAATGACATGTTATCTCTTGGTAATATTCATTGCAATGCGGATGATAGCACGGTCCACGCGCGATATTTCGAGCGCCCTGGGGCAAAGCAGACTGACATCGAGGAGAAGAGGCGAAGTCTTGTTGTTGAGCTTGAGTGTTGGACCGCATTTCAGAATGGGGTGCATGCAATCTTGTCGAGTTCAATGCCAAGAAAACGCAGGTGTGTGCATTCACAGCAAAGGCGTCGCCTTTCCTTTCCCATCCCACTCTTCAGAGCACCCCACTACCGATTAAGGATAGCCTAAACATCCTTGGCATGGATGTTCGTAGCAACCTAAACCAGCGGGACTACATTGAGAGCGTCATTAGAACTGCATCCCGTAAACTCGGAGTCCTGAACAGAGTGAGACGATTCTTCACGCCTGAGCAGCTCTGTCTCTTGTATAAGACACAAGTTCGCTCGTGTGTGGAATACTGCTCTCATCTCTGGGACGGTTCCGCTAAGTACCTACTCGAAGCTCTTGACAGGTTGCAGCGGCGTGCTATCCGTATTATTGGAAACCCAGAGGCCACTTTGACTCTTGAGCCTCTCCAATTGCGTAGAGACATTGCCAGGCTAAGTGTTCTCTATCGCTTCTACAATGGGGAATGCTCTGACGAGTTATTCCAGCTTATCCCACCCTAACCTTTCCACTCCCGTACCACGCGTGCTGGACTACGGCGTCACCCACACACAATTCAACATTTGTTGGCCCGAACTAAAAGGGTCGGTGACTCGTTTCTTTGTCGTACCATCCAGACGTGGAACGCTCTTCCTGCACATGTGTTTCCTTCCTCTTATACTCCCGGGTTCTTTAAGCGAGGCGTGAAAAGGCATTTCTGCAGGCCTTCAAGGTGAGGATGGCCAGCCCAGTGATTCGTTTAAATGACTGGGCTTGTCAACCTCATATCTGGACCTCACGACCGCTTTCCATCAGGTGGAGTGAGGTCATCTTGACGGGCAATATAAAAAAAAAACTTTTTAGACATAAAATACTTTTTTATGGTTTTACTTTTTATTCTTCTAAGTTTCAAATAAATCGATCTTCTCTTTTTTATAATCCACGAAAAATGATTTTTATTTTCAAAATAATTCAAATTATACAAGAATGATTATTTAATGGGCGTTTAACGTAACACATGACACCAATAATTATAACGAGCCAGTTTTTTTTATACTGATACAAAATAACTATTTCTAAAACAATTGTTACAAAGGCAGATAAAGATTACAAAACACCCGGCCGTAAAGGGCTCATTTATAAATATTCCACTGACGGATCTAAGACCCTAACCCTATTTTGAATGCTATAAATTCATTAAAGGCACTGCCGAAACAAAGATTTGTTTCCGAATAAGCCCGCGCGGTAGCTTGCGTTAGTTAGATTGAGTACAGTATAAGTATATATAATTTGTATTATATATATTTGTATTTTATTTAATTGTTGACTTCAAGGATTTTAAAATTAACATTTTGGCACATAAATTAAAATAAGCAGGTTAATTCAAGGCACGAGCAACAAACGAATAAGTTAATAAATCTAGCTATTGATATAACAAACCCGTAATCAGAGCTAATTTTTACATTCATTGACATTTGTATAAATCAATTGCTAGGTTTAATATACCGATAGTAGGTATTCACATGTAAAGCACATCAGTGAGAATGAGATCCGAGAATTGCAATGGGCAACAAGAGCAATTGCCAAAAAGGAATCTTAGATATCTTTGGGTCTGGGTGTGCTGGGAGACGCCCCTGGCTTAATTCCTTGTGTGGTACCTCGTAACACAGGGATATTTATCCCTACTTCGAGACCATGACAAGAGGTGTGTTCTCTGGCGCATATTTATATTTATTTATTTATATTTATAATTAATTGATACATAACAACACAACACTTGAACATATAAAACAACAATACATACCTTAACATACACACATCAAAAGTGTCTAGGGATCAAGCATTTTTATGCGGATTTCTTGAGATTGAGATGTGGCTTTGTAATAAATTTATGATTTTATAAATTTATATGGATCCTTTTTTGGTGCATTTCATAATTTGAAACAGGAACTGTCAATCGAATTCGAGTAAAAGATGAAAATCAGCTGTCAATATTTTCCCTATAAAAACATACAACGCATTGAAGACATTATTAGTGCTACTGTTTTCCTACTACTGATTAAAACCAACGTTATTATGGAGCAGCGACGTCATTTAAGCAGGGAAGAAATGCTCAGAGCCGTGGGAATGATAGAAGCTGGTTCCCGGCAACGTACTGTGGCTTTAGCTCTGAATACAAGTCAGAGTGTTATCAGTCGACTTTGGACACGTTACCGAAGCACTGGTACCGTGGCTGAGCGCCATGGAGGACGGTATCGCTGCACCACACGGAGACAAGACCGATACATTCAAATCACAACTCGAAGAGCTCCAACAATAACCGCCATGATGTTAGCCGTGAGGCTTCATCACTCTTCAGGGAACTTAATTAGCGACCAAACAGTCAGAAACCGCTTGCATGAAGTGAACCTTCATTCCCGAAGACCGCTAAGGGTACCACCTATAGCAATGCACAATCGTAGGATTCGATATCAATGGGCTCTTAAACACAGAAATTGGGCAGAAGAACAATGGCGTTTCGTGTGCTTTTCTGATGAGTCTCGTTTTGGTATGAGACCGGATACAAGACGTATACGACACTGGAGAACCCCTGGACGCCAACAGCGATTAAAATCCTGCCAGGAAGTCCATCCTTATAGTGGTGGAACCATCATGGTATGGGCGGGTATTTGGATCGGCGGAAGAACTGAGTTGATTTGGATCAGAGGCAACCTCAACGCTCAAATTTATGCTGAGACGATTGTATCAGACGTCATCGTTCCTCTACAAGTGCAAATCGGTCCCTTATTTCAGTTAATGCATGATAATGCACGACCGCACACCGCAAGAGTTGTAAGACAGACTCTCGCCGCAGCTAACATCAATGTCCTGCCCTGGCCTGCTCAGTCGCCAGACTTGAACCCGATTGAGCATGCATGGGATATGCTACAGAGAAGAGCTCTGCCGAATATGGAGGGCATCCAGTCGCAAGAAGACCTTTTTTTGTTGTTGCAACGAACATGGGCGGCCATTCCACAGCGTGATTTGGATGAACTCATTTTGAGTATGCCAAACCGATGTTCTTGTGTTGTTAGTGTTCGCGGTAGAAACACGGATTATTAATTGTTTAAGTTACCCAATAAAATTTTAAAGAAAACTGTTATTTCAGTCTTTTTTTCGAACTTTAATGTTAGTGGTTCAAATGTCAAAAATCCCTTTATTAGGAAAATGGCAAATTTCTTTGTGTTGTGTGACGTGGTTTATCGTTACTGTAAACAAACGAAAACACTTTATTTGATGAATCCTTATAGAAAATTTTAATTAATATCAATCAGGAGAAAAGTTATTGCAAAAATATATGTTGATCCCTAGACACTTTTGATGTGTGTATTTTAATGCTCTCCAGTAAGTGAGTTTTAAATATTATAAATAATTCAACTACATTTTTTTACAATCTTTTTTAAATTTCAAAAATGTGCAGTGTTATTTAAACATGTATATAATCCTAAAAAAACGATAGAATATGATATTTAAAACAGTATTCTGATTTCCTTTAGCATTGTTCTTTTGTCCTCTACATTCTGGCTTCGTTTTAGTTAACATGCTTTGGGAAACAATTTAATTTTAACTAACAACTTCACTGAAAGCATACTTTCACAGTTATGTCGCTGTTCTGCTTACAAATTTGCACTATTTCAATGGATTTACAAGGTTGGTGAAGGATCTGTAATTTTTATTCTACAGGTGATTTTGATGGGGTAAATATTTTATTTTAAAACTGGCTTTTCGCCCGCGGCTTCGCCCGCGTTTCGTTAAATAATATTATGGCCAAATTACTTAAAATGTATACTAATTGTAGCCCATGTTTTATTCTGATGTATAAGCTGTATTACTGTAAAGTTTCATCTAAATCCGTTCAGTAGTTTTTGCGTGAAAGAGTAACATTCTTAAAAACTTTCGCATCTATTTATAAATATAAAAGAAAGTCGTGTTAGTTAGTTTTTATGATTTTTGTGTTTTTGGATTTGTCTACATCAGGAATAGAATAATAAGTATATATAAAAACATTGGGAAATTAACGAAAAACATAAATAAAAACAAAAACATTTTTCCATACTAAATGTTCAAGCATTTGCCAATAACATTTGACAGAACGAAGTTTGTTGGGGCCGCTAGTTTATAATATTAGTAAGATAAAATCTAAATTATAAAGGTCATTTAAATGTAAGTTGTTTCATTTTAATGTTTCCACAAGTCCAATTAAAGACAATTTTATAAAAAAAACTAGCCGCCTCGACAGACTTCGTTCTGTCAAAAGTAAATGCACGTCGAGGCGTCGTGCGTCGGTAAAGCAGCACATCTCGCCCGCGTTCGTCCGTCTGATTTATATAGTCACTATACTATTATTTTTCATTCAATATTTGTTCAGTCATAATAAAATATAGCCTATGTCACTCCCTGATAATGTAGCTTCATATTGGTAAAATAATTTTCAAAAACGGTCCAAGTGTTTCGGAGCCTATTCAATACAAACAAACAAACAATAAAATGTTTCCTCTTTATAATATTAGTAAAGATAAAAAAATATGGATTTTTATGATAATGAAATTTTTAAACAGTAATAATTATTTTTCATCGTAAGTAAGAACTTTTACAATAGGTCAAAAATAAATCGGGCAAAAAGGAAACTCATTCAAATGAATGGAGTCATGACATTTCAAATAACTTAGAAAGTATTTGAAACGTCTTTTAGTAGGTTCAATATTCTGTTATAAAGCAACAGAAGTATCATAATTCAAAAGATTTCTGAACGAAAGATCTTACAGAGGTTTCGCAATTTTAAAATACAGCAACTATATAATTCAGTACAATCTCGAACACAACATCTTATAGCAGTTTCCTCTTACAAGTAGCTACAGCAAAGAGGTACAGTTCAGTACAGCAAAGGGATAAGAGGTTTGTCGTGTCAACCGAGTGCAATTTAAAAACGTTTGCGCGGCGAAATTAAAAATTCCGACGAGACAGGACAATTCGCGTGTTTTATATAAAAACAAACAACGTTGGGAGAGTTACTTAATTTCAAATAGATATAAAGGCATATATAAGAATAAATTATGAGCTGGAAAAGAGAATAAATTGAGTTGCTCTAGTTCGGAAGTGAGGTGCGTAAATAAAATATAAATGTTTTAAACTGATAAGCATGTGTTTCAATATGAGGGTTATTTTGACTTTGACAACCTGGTAAGCGTAGTGGCTCGTTCGTAGGTCGAGACGTAAAGGGTCATGGGTTCGATTCCCGCACAAGTACGTTCTCATTTGATGAAACAGACATTTGTGATGGTCGGGTGTATATTTACTCGTATAAAAAGTTTTGTCATAATTTGTTCAGGCATACTGTTTTTAGGAATAATGATATTAGGGCATAACAAGTCTACGCATATTTTTTCGAAGCATAATCAGATATGGCATAAAGATAACTTAGCATAATATTCTATCGCATAAAATGAGAAACGCATAACATGAATGAGTAAAATTATCAAAATCTAGAATAATGAGGTTTTTTGGCTCCTTGCACTCGCCGGCCGCTGCCGCGGCTAGCTCGCTGTTCTCGCCCGGCTTCATGCGATAGGTTCATGTTCACCTAACGCGCTCATCGCATCGCCCCTCGCATGTGTTAATCCATACTTGCGTCTCCTCAATAGCACAACAGAACGCTTAAAACTACGATTATGCCAAAGTTTCCATAAGACAATAAAAATTATGCAACATTCATTAGGCCTAAGAAGAATTGTAAAATAAAATATGCGAGTAAAATGTTTAACCATTTATCCTTACATGGAGGTATTAATACTGAACTTTTTAATTGCAGTTTCTGGCAAATTTATATGAAGTGAAAATTTCTAAACTAAAAGCATTTTAATTAAATCTACTTATGTAAACTTTTGAATAAGAACAATGAAAAAAAACCGAATAAGCCACAGGCCTGCGTAGACGACGGATTACCCGCCGCGTGCTTTGTTGTCCGTCAAAATAGATCCCTTACAAACTGTATCGAGCAACGCACACGATCGACAAAAAGTACGCCTAACCAAAATGCGCCGAAACACCGCTGACGCCAACCTATAGCGTCGTAGCAGATTGAAGTACGCGGGCATCCGCGAAAAAAATAGAACGAACTATGAGCAGTCAACGCACACGGTGGATTTTAGTCCGCGTTGAAAATCGTTTCGAAATAAAGGGATGGACCCAGTATTCTCTTCTAAAACGTCTTCTCTTTTGCCTAAACATCATGTAAATTACAGCACAACGCAATCTCAGAATCTTTAAATACTGTCGGACAACAAATGATCGCACACCGTGTGCGTTGAGTCCGCGGTAAATCTGCGGCAGACTTTTTATTCGCAGAGCGTATTTTTTTTTCCGCCGCGGAGAAAAGTCCGTCGTCTGCACAGGCCTTTATATGTGTTTTTTACAAAACTATTCCATTAGCTATTCAATAACAGACCCTTCTAAAAATGTTAGGCGTCTACATTCAACAACCGTCAAACGTTTTGTTTTACATCGCTGTTTTTTTCTTTATTTTTTTTAACATCAGATAGAGGTCACTCAATTAACCATGAAAAATTAGACTATTTGATATTTTTTCAATGATGTCGTAGGTTATGAGCCAGAATTTGTCAAAAATAATAGGATGATCTCGATATGCTGGCTAATAGGAATCTGATATTTAATATAAAAAATAACCAGGGTAATAGCGATATTAAGTACCATATTCTTATTATCCGGCGATATTATACGACAGATACAAAAAAACCGACATCTGTGGAAATAAAGTCACCGACGTACCCTATAAATAAGGAAGATGCAGACGAAGCAGTGACGTTAGTCAGTGACTGTGGAAGGGGTAAATAACGCAGATAACTGGTAGCCATGAGCTTACACAAATTATAGCCGCTAGCTTCCGCGTCATTCGCGTTGATGTTTTTGTATGGGATTCCGGTAGAGTGCCCCTAGTGATTAGGAATGGAACCGAATATGTCATACACATTTCTATACGTCTACCACGAGTTGCCACTTTAAATTTACGTTATCTTTCGCGTAAAAAAATGTATTGGGTTTTGACATGACATGACAATGTCATACCCAAATCAACTATTGTAGTTCACGTGACAGAAACTCTAGGTAGACATACTGCAGTAATGTTCTCAAACAAAAAACAACCATCAACCCCAACCTACAATGTGAAGTCCCAAGTGAACCCACAAGGTCCAGTACCATGGGTTTACGCCTATGACAGTCGCTTACGTCTATTGTCAAGTTCTTGTATAGGATTACGGTACATTTAGTGAATAGTAATGTTACTAAAATGGCATACCTACTTACAAGTTGCTTTAGTTACTTACTTTAGTTTCTTCGAGGTAATAGTAGCAGAACTGGTCGCAAGAGTTTGGTAGATTTGGCCGCCCTTTGCCGAAATTGTCGGCAACAGACCTCCTTATTCAGCAATCGATGACCCAATAATGATCAGCACCACAAGTGTAGTTGGCAATGCCCAATTACAAGTCATATCATATTATTGTTTGGTTTCAGCAAGAGAAGTTTTTGTAATTCTTATGGAAGCGAACACAACTCAATCGCATATTTTAGCCACTTGTATTCATACGGGTATAATTTTTCCTTGTCGGCAGACAGGCACATGGCAGGTAATAATGAACTCATCTTCCTCTGCACCTCGTCACCTAGCGGAAGCATGTCGGAATCATATCCGGATGATTATCGGAAAGCCTGGCTTTGGTGACATCACAATTTCTAGGGTCCCGTATATTTTAATGTATAACTCTGATCACGTGTAGTTTCACTGATGATGGTTTATTTTGAATTCCCGTTCTCGTCATCAATAGTGGTTCTTTCGCATGATTACATAACTGAAACTGTGTCGAGATAGGAGTTCTGATCCGTGAAAACTAAACGTATATCATTTAAACTTTTTCTTTATTACAGGAATGTGCGGTAAGTAGCAATTTTATTTAATACTAGGTGTCCGTCAGTGGCTCAACCCACGTAGCAATTTATCTCGTTAAAAACAGCCTGAAAAATAGCTTTTGTAACTCTGTGATAATGTGGCTTTGTATTGGTGAAAGAATTTTAAACGTTGGTCCATTCGTTTTGGAGTCTATTCAATACAAACAAACAAACAAATCTTGCCTCTTTATAATATTATTATTAGTATAGAGATCAAGCCCTAGCCAAAAGCAAGATGCTACTTTCGTCTCGACATGTCGAATTGAAAAATGTACGGGAATCACATTAGCACTCTAATAAACGAAATGACAGTTGATGTCAGATCCATACATTTCTTGCTCCTGGTTAGCCCCCCTGGGATACTTTATTGGGTTTAACTGGTTGATGATGACTGTTGGAAGCGGTTGTTTGTTTGTATGTTTCCACACCTTCATGAGATGATACCGATTCCCATTCGAAATTAACGGAAAAATAAGGTCAATCAGCGAACATAATAAATTCTCCTGATACATCTTTCAAATAATAGCTTTATTGCAATATAAGAAGTCAACATTTCTAAGGGCCCACTAGAATTGCAAGAAGTTGAATAACGGACCTCAGGCATACCTTAACGCGTGGAGGTCGAATAAAAGTAATTCCAGAGGCACAATTCCAATCCAGACAATATAGGAATAGCGGCAAATATGTCTGTGAAGTCGCGAATAGACTCCGGTAAAAATAGGTCTCTATAAACACTTGGAATTTCTCAACACGGCCCCAGACCAAGAGCAAGGCACAAATATCTAGGGCATCTAGAACATCTTACGATAAGATCTTCGACTCCATTCCACTGAATAAATGATATTCCTCAATAAATTAAAGAAGAAACTAATTATTATATTATTTACATGGGTACTTACGTATTTGAATGTCTAAAATTAAAAAACCTAACGTAGGTTACGTTCAAAATCCCTAAAATCTAAATACTTGAGGGTTGTTTGACTTTTTTTTTAAATACCAAATCCTTAAAATCACAAATACATAAAGGTATTACTGAAGGTTTTATAACCAAATTTCACAAGACCTAAATTAAAAGGTCGAATGGTTGTTTAGGCGTTTGTTGAAAATCACGGAATGACAATATGAAAGTCCTGATGCTTAAAAAACCAAAGGTTAATATTATACCTACTATATAAGCACGAGCTATGTATTACCTTTCTCACGCTCAAAGTGTTGAAATTCGGTATGGAGACTAGGTTTTAATTAAGTAGTTAATCCATAAAAGGTTTTCAAAAATTTTGGGTTTACTCATTCTAAGTTATTTTACGTCAGGTTTTTTAATTTTAGACATTGAAACCTATTTATATACGATGTCTCTTAACTGGCTAGCTTATTTTGTATAGATTTATGCATTAATGTAGTTCTAGGACCAAAAGTCCAAAGTCATACTTACTGAAGTGGCAATGAGCAGGTCACATTGCCCTCAAGGCTGATGACCGCTGGGGCGTAAGGGTCCTCGAATGGTGACCACGAACTGGAAGACGCAGCGTAGTAGATCACCCACCCTTTGAACCGATGACCTGGTGCAGGTTGCAAATAGTCGCTGGATGTTGATAGCCCAAAACTGCTCACTGTGGCGTTCTATGGGGGAGGCCTATGTTCTAGGCGAAGGCGGTTGATCAGGATCAAACGATCGATCTCTGAGACCTTTTTTTTTACTTGAAAGAACAATATACCTAGACCAAAAAACACGGCTGAGAACTTAAAAACACTCACTTGCTTTCTTTGGTTAGCTTTTTCATCCTATTGTATAAATTGCAAAGTTGAGTTGTGATTAACAATGAGAGAGCCAAATCTATCTTTAATAGTAGCTAAACGCTAGGATCTTGTGAATTGCACGCAAGGGACTCATTTATTTTAATTTGTCCACCAAAGACTATAAGATATTTAAAAGGTATCATAATTCAGTCTTTGATGGCCTCTCATTGAAATTATCGACGCAGTGAAGGAAGACGGAAGATTGCATAACATTTTGTGAATGATTTTAAATACAAACATTTTACAGTCGGAAGCCATGGGTTATAAAAAAATGTTCCGTTAAAAACTCGAAGATTCAATCAACCTTCAATCATAGCGGAGAGGCCTTTGATTTTATTCTGTCAATGAAAATACGCAATAATATCAGTCAGAAGACAACCAAAAATTGCCTATGAAAGCTGTTGCTCACCAAGCTCAAATTTACATAATAAACGGTGCAAATAAAGGAAAATTACATGAGTAATTTTCATTCCTGCCCCAAAAAGGTGCTGAGCAGGAGGGAAACAAGGGTTTGCTTGTACTTCCGAAACATCTCCTAACTTCATTATTACGAGAACCATCCTTCATTGTTTTGATGCTATTTATTTATGTACGTCATCTTAACTTAATTATCCTGAGCTCTTATAGGTCCGCGTATTAGTGTAAAGGAAATCTCTACAATGTACTTCGTATTAACACAGAATGAATGAAATTATATTTTTAGATGTTGCATACGTGCTAAAAACAACAACTCAAAGCTGTTCTGATCCATCCTTTTGGACATTTTGTGTGTGGAGCCAAGTTTGTAAGGTACGTGTTAGTAGTCATAAAAAAATATTAAATTGATGTTATTAAATGTTGCAGAGGTATCATTATTAAATGTTGCCGAAGTATCAAGATTATATGTTGCTGAGGTATCAAGCTTAATCGTTCACAGTCCTTTACACAGACACTGGGTTTCCGCCCTGATTAGATAATCCTAAGACAGGAGCAGTATATCGCATTAATTAATTATTTAATTTTATTTTAGATATAACTTTTATATTTTAATAGTAAATTGATTTTTTATAATGAAATTGAATTGAGTTTATGGACATAGTGAATTAATTGAATTTATTCTTTTACATGGCTTTGTCGTTTTACTGACATTTATTTTTAAGTAGTTTTTTCCATTATTGTTTTACTAACAACTCTGGATCTAATAAATTTGTGATCACCACATCTGGCAAGCGTGGTGATTAAGCCAATACCCATCCATTGTACCGATGACTTGATTTCAATGATGGAGGCCTTTGCCCAGCAGCGGGACAGTATATAGGCTAATTACTTACTGGATCTAAGATATCTGAGAAAAAATGATTATCATTTAATTTTACTATCCAAGTATTTAAATCCGTCAATGTAGTATGTCAAGTGTCTACTTACATTAGCATTGTTTCATAATGTGACTGTATTCAGAACAAATTATGCTGTGCCATCGCTCTTTATTGAAAATTAATGAACAAATAATTTTAGTTATGAAAATATGGACGCGATGAGTAACATTCTACAATTAATAGTTATACATAGTTACATAGTGCTGTCTATTCTAGGACCGAGTTAATTTCTGTAGAATCACCTTATGACGTAAAATATTATTCTTGCACAAAAAGTTAATTTCTGTGGACGCAACATAAGACTCAAATTATTTGTATATGCTTGGCACTCATGATGAACTCATTAACATATTAATTCATGGATTGTTGGCAAGTTTCACGTAATATTTACGTCATTACGCTTTCATTGGTGTTAAGAATATAATGATTGGCCTAGTTATGCCTCATCACTGATTTAAATAGACTGTGATTGAATTGCGAAATTTTCATTAACTACTCTTGTTCAATGTTTGATTAGTGATACGATTTCTGTTTATAGGTAGTCGTCTAACTAATAAGAGTGATTAAACACGTCCACAAAAACAACGGTTCTGCTATTTTTTTCTCACTTTTCCATGATTTGTTATGCTGTAATGAATGTTCCAGAAAGCGCAATTTGAAAATAAAAATGTGAACTTAGTACCATAGTTTAATGACTCTGTCAACCCTTATACGTTAGAAATATATATCATTGGACGTACTGTCAGCAACAAAAGTAGCTTAGTAGACAATAAGTTAGTAGTTGATGTTACACTAGCTGCCTCGACAGACTTCGTTCTGTCAAAAGTAAAGCAGCACATCTCGCTTGCGTTTCTCCCTTGATTTAGGTACACGTACTATAATTTTCCACTGAATATTTTTGTTCAATGATAATGAAATATATATGGCCTATGTCACTCCCTGATAATGTAGCTTCATATTGATGAAAGGTTTTTTTAAAACGGTCCAGTATTTTCGGAGCCTATTCAATACAAACAAACAATAAAATCTCTTCTCTTTATAATATTAAGTATAAGTATAGATCCTATCTAGACCTCTGGAATTTCTAAAATATTAAAAAAACATGCAAAAAGATACAAAAAAGCATAGCACCGAAAGTCATTCAGACTTTCGGTGCCAACCATACGTTAGTTTATGTAAGAAGGTACAACAGGTGACCGCACAGCGGCCACGACATTCAACTAAATGATCGAAACAAAAGCTTCCTGACTGGCGGCCGGCCAAATGACTGTTACGCGAAATTACAATGTTGGAATGGAATGCTGTTGGTCTTCAGTACGTCTACCACGAGTTGCCACTTAATATCGCGATAATGTAAATTTAAAGTGGCCACTCGTGGTAGACGTACTGAAGTCTAGGTAATGTCTAAGATTTAATCATAAAATAAAATTACATTTAGAAGATGATAACTTTAAATACTGAACTACTGGGGATAGTATGAAGTACTGTCGCCCGATTAGCAAAAGGTCTAGGTACCGATACCTGGACCGGGCGATTTTTCTTAGTAAGTAGATATGATAGAATGACAGTATAAAAAACTGTTCAAAAAAAAGGTTATTAGTCTAGTATAGCTATAAGATTAATTGAAATTTAAGATACGTTGGTGGGTATGTAGAGTATTTAGAGACACTTAATCCACAAATACTTGTGAAAAATATTTTATTCTTGTCATAGCAACAAAAAAAAATAAGCCAACTGTGATAATTGTATGTACATGTCGCGGTGTCATCTCTTTTCTAATTCAGAGACTTGCAAGTTTTTTTTAAGATCAAAAAATATTAATTTACTCTAAAATTAAGTTAGTATGTAGGTAGTCATGAATTGGACAAGCTTCATACCTCACACCTGATATCTAATCCTCGAATACTTATTTCCTTACTTTCTAATAACAATATTTACCTAACAGTTCCTCAAAAAAGGTATGTATTTATACTCTACGTTAAGTAAGTATTTGTTCGTTCCTAAAATATATCCACAAACAAGCGACGCAGAAAATATACTCGCTGAAGGGGAATCTCGCTATAATAACAAAATTTTCACTGTTTACAACGCTATCTGTGCGAAGAAACCGCGGCATGACAGACACGGACTCGACTAAAGGAAATAAATAGAAATATTAGGTATCATTTGAAACATACAAATATGTACTTTGGTATTCAGATGCAACATGGGGAATCAAATGTTCAACTGAACGTAGTTTCTTTGACGTTTTTAATAATCACATGGAAATTGTTAAAATTAGTATTGCTATGAATATGAATTACTGTCATTAATGTCGAAAATAAGTGGTGCCCGTGGCTAAGTGACGGCAGCGGATCGGCAACGATCCGATGTTAAGCAACGCCAGTCAGGTCGGGTTATGGATGGGTGACCATCCCGACCGAAATTAAGTGATGCGTTTTTCGGGCATCTCCGTGCTTCGGAAGGCACGTTAAACAGTTGGTCCCGGCTGACGTTAAACAGTTGGTCCCGGCTGACTGGCCTTACATTCACCTCTCCAACAATCCGCACTGAGCCCGCGTGTTGGAGTATGGCTTGTACCACCTCATAGTTGAGGTGAGGCCTGTGCCCAGCAGTGGGACGTATAAGGCTGTATTTGTATGTCGAAAATAGCGCATAATATAATATTGGAGGAGAAGGACTACCCAACTAATACAAATCCATCGAAAGATTTTCATTCCTAAA
This sequence comes from Udea olivalis, assembly GCA_947369235.1. Classification (NCBI taxonomy): domain Eukaryota; kingdom Metazoa; phylum Arthropoda; class Insecta; order Lepidoptera; family Crambidae; genus Udea; species Udea olivalis. The sequence goes on from OX376348.1 coordinate 8,438,454, forward strand.
AAAGGGGTGCACGCGGTGACGTCAAGGACTTCATTAGTGTTCACTGGCTTTTAAGTTCCGACAGCGACGACGTCAGAAGTTTTGTGATTGAGCGGCCACTGGCCAGTGAACCGCTTTTCTGGTCTGCACCACTAGGGAATGGAACGCACTCCCTGCGTCTGCGTTTCCGGATTCGGTATTTTCTGGGTAAGCATCTACCACCATCAGCCTCGTCATCGCTTACCACCAGGCGAGACTGAGAAAAACGCAAACCCAATTTAAATTATAAAAAAGAAGTGTAAGTTCAATAGTTTCTTTTGCAAGCGGACAGGTCGTACAGTTTGTAAGTTGATTATAATTAGTGTTGCCCAAATGCAAGAACAAGACGAGACTTAGCCAGTCTTGGTCTTGGTCTTGGTATTGCGCTCCCGGTCTTGGTCTTGCAGCAAGAGTCTCGCTAGTCTCGCAATTACCTTTATGCCTGTTGCTATTTATTAAACGTTCATTTATATCTTATAACAACGTAACAGAGTAGGTAAATTTTAGCTTGAATTAACATAACCATAGTAAAGACGAACCAAATTAATGAATGTCTAAACATTTAATGAGAAATTCGAAAAATTATCTGCCACCGGGTGGGGTTTGAACCCACGACCTAAGCGATCCGTGCCGATGCTCTAACCAACTGAGCTATCTACCGTGACCTACGGGAGTCAGTCTGTTCAATAGTAAAACTTTACATTTAATTAGCTTACATGTGTTAAGAGATGGTTAAAACAGATAATAAAACCAATTAATGACATTAACTTGACTTTTAACTTAACTTTAACAATTTTAGATACATTATACAGAAGCTAAAAAAAATTATTGACGTGTATGTTTGGACCCCCTTGAATGTCTAGAAAGAAATAGATAGACAGCCAAGGCCTCACTTTATATGCAATGGAATAAAACAGTTACACAATTTATACAATATACCACTTATTTAAATAAAAAATAAAATACTATACAAATTAAATTACAGAACAGTATTTATTGAATTAAACATTTATTTAAATAAAAATACAACACAAATCAAATTACAGAACAGTACACAATAGCTTTAACATTACTAGTACTTTATATTAATTCTTCGGCCACGAATTAATACAAAGTAACCATCTGCCTGACCCATCACTCAGCCTATTTCTATGTTTTCTAATTACTAATTACGCTTTAGAAAATAATCTCTCAGCAGATACTGAAGTGCAGGTATTGAATGAAAAAATCGGATATTCTGTCTAATGTGTCCTACACCACTCTAAAATGTCTTCCGAGCTGGCTGCTCTGGGTTTACTTGGGTACTCCTCCAACTCGTCAACATCTAAGCCTTGAAGACAAGATCCAGATCCAAACGACGTTGAGGGAAATGCATACAGTTTCTCAAAGTCTATTACGTCTTCATGTTCATCTTAATCAGTCCAATTTTCCATATATTTTTTTTGGAGTCCCTAAGCGTATACTCGAACTCCAATACTCCCTGAAACGACACTAAGTCCTAACTGCAAGACGCAAGAGTCTCGCAGGATTAGTCTTGTTCTTGCTCAAATCTTGCACGGTCAGTCTTGGTCTTGGTCTTGCTAAAATTAGGCGGTCTTGTTCTCGGCCTTGGTCTTGCGAAAATGCAAGAACAAGACCAACACTGCAAGACCAAGACCGATTTTGGGCAACACTAATCATAATATGTAATAAGATCATTACATAACTTTGCTTCAATTTAGTATTAAATAAGTTACGATTAACATAGGCTTTTAGCTGAAGATCTTATTTTAATAGTTCATAATAAGTTTACTATAGCATTTAAGAAATCTGACACACCCAGTGGTTTTATAACGTGATACCAGCAGAAAACCATTAAATTCACCTGCAATTTCAAAGCGGCATACTCGTGCCTTTTTTATCTCAGGTGACTACTAGAATCACGAAAAGGTAAGCACAAAAGAGTATGAACAATAAAATGAACACAGAGGGTGTAAAAGTTTAGTATCTTTAACTAATTTACGCGTTTTTCTTTACCTTGCTTTATTTTTCTTTTAAGGCCATTGCAATGATATTATTCACATTTCTGTTTTTTGCAATAGCCTGATTGATCTATTAACCCTAAAAGTTCAGGGCAACTTAAACCAGTAGGGTAAAGACTAAAATTTTCACAAGGAACTACTATGTGAAATGATCGCATTCCCAAAGTAAGAACTTCAGAGAAATCTATTCTTAATGATTCTGCGGATCGAATTGGATAACAGCAACAACAACACGCATGCATTGTGGAACAAAATACTAAAGACGTATAAAAAAACAGAGCCACATTTCAGCCTGACCTACTTCGTAAAAGATATTAAGGTCTTTCATTTCCATTATAAAGAGGCACCTCACTTATACTGTGGCGTAACCCTCTCTGGTTCAGGATTCGCTCCTGTCTCAAGCGCAAATACAATTGTCAAACAAATTGGGTAGAATAAAGTAGGCAAGGAATTTCACGCGCAAGTGAACGCATCTCACCTCATCCATAAACAAGGCCTTAACTGATGAATGGAAGCAATAAAATGGGCTCATCTTTCCAGTCCTTTGTGGACAGGTGGAGGATAATGCGGTCCGATGAAAGGGGGAAAGAGAATTATTTTTTGCATCCGAAACGATTAATAGTATATTCTATATCGAGGGACTAAACGAAGGAAACCGAGGGTATATTAAGTTGGCGTTTAGTCTCGAGGTGCAAACTGTACTTTTCACTTTGAGTGCGAGAAAAATAGTCAATTTAGTACAAAAACATTTAAAACCGAATTTTACACTCGACAAAAGTTCTGAAATTATCGTGGTCAGTTTTTTCTTCCGAACTGACCACAGATTAACAATTTAAAACACATGGCCAACTTAATATACCCTCGGTTTCATTGACTCACTCGCACACTCGGGAGTCAAACCTCCTCTGGTATATTATGGCTTCGTATAGTTTAAAATTTACTCTTAATTTGGTGCTGTAAAATGGTCTGATTAGATTCAGTTTTAGATTAATAGAGTTCATGGATAGTAATTAGAGTGTATATTCAATTTATTTTTGTCAGAATCAGTCAGCAGGATTTGAAATCAACTAAACTGTTAATAATTAACTTTCTTCTTTAAGCAAGTCCCTGATTACAGATATGTCGAATTAAAAAAGGAATACAATAATTTGCTGTAGTGATTATCATCAGCAAATCAACTTCAAATATAAAACAATAGACTTTGCGAAAAAGTAGTACCTAGAGAATAAAAGTACTTACAATACAATAAAAAAACAATAAATTTATTTGAAAATCCCGCCAGTCTTCAGAGTGAGCGTGTGCGGAACTCTAGTGCAACCCAAATACAGCGGAAAAAGCAAACAAGAACTTTAAAACTACGTAACAGTTTATCAGGAAAGAGATTCCTATTCATAAAAATCAGGCAAAAACTGCAAGCGACTCCCGCTTTCATAAAGTTCGCCGGTTAATTCGTGGCTGGGACTTAAACTACCAATCTTGTTATCTATTTCTGAGCGAGTTGGCACCCTGCGCCCGACAGACCGGGAAAGCATTATATCTATGTAGGCATTATGCAAAACTGACTGTACTTAGCTATGTGAGGTACTATTAGGGTTTAAGAATGTAAAACGAAAAAATATGCATTTAAAAGCTTGGAACACTTGTTTTAATAAAAAAAATATAAAAAAAATGCGCCGTTAGGGCCCTTATACATTGCGACCTTTTGCAGCGATACAAACGCGCGTTTGACTGTCGCGCAACTGCATCGCGATTGTATCGCTGCTTTTTGTGTGTAAAGGTTGCAACTGTTTCTGTTCTTGTTTTAAATTTTGGAAACGGAGTAACAATATATCTTAGATTAAACAATAACTGAAGAAAAAATCGTTTTCTCACCTTAAAAAATGTACTTACTTACTTTTAGTGATAAAATAACAGAGTGTTCTTAGGATACGCGTGTTTTTCTAATAACCAGATCTTTATTGCTCACGCGAATAATACATGGCAAGCGGACTCCTTATTTCCCGGTTAATTAATATAATAATAACCTATCAGACTTACGTAACCAATTAACACAGGGAATCATAAAATAGGTATTAATATCGTATTTCCTAAGAAACCTTGCTTTGCCATCACGACCAAAACTTTTATTGTTTACAACAACGCGACAAACACATATAAACACTTATCGATTTTTTTATGAAAAGAGGAATAAAATCTTGAGAATTTTGCATGGGGGGGTGATATTACAATATCCTATAGCCAGCCAAGGGAATTTTCTAAACTGAGCGTAGCAAGCAATTTCGTCATTGGACTTTTTGATGAACTTTCATTTCCAGCCAGTCAGCAGCAACCCCTCACTAATGCATCTTTAAAACTGGATATTCACTGACGAAATTGCTCGCTACCGTCAGTTTGAAACATTAACTTGGCTGGCTATAAGAGATTGTAATATGGACCTTGATACCACCAGATAAGTTTCCTTCTCTTCTTAGTCGTACACTCTTGACAGTGGTCTTGGTCATAAAATATTCGCCAGTTCTTGTGCCACCGCTCCTCTTGCGATGCTTCGCCATGTGGCTCGATGTTTAGCAGAGAGGGAGCAAACATTTTATACCGGAGTGCGTCACCGACTTGATGAGGTCTGTCCACCGTATCAGAGAGCGCCCACGAGATCTTTTGCCTTCGACTTTGCACTACAAGCCGTTCGATGTTAACCGTAGCCGTTTGATAACCGTTCTATGCATGTACATATTAGAAGCCTTTAAATTTGTCATCCAGCATCCCAAATTGTTTAAGCGTGCTAAGGATATATATCCTATTCCGCCCAAACACTTCACTGTTCCAAAAGGGTTGCTACGCAATGTGCATTAAAATTTATAATAAAATCCCAAAGCAGTTTAAGTGTGGGCCTTCTAAATTAATGACGAGGAAACTGCGCATGTGGCTCATAGAAAAGTGTTATTATAGTGTAAGAGAATTTTTTACTAATTAATGATTTATTATGTGATGTAATAATTAAATACAATATTAGGAAATTACTACTAATAAGCGCATATTTTTGCATGTTAATGTATTGTTAACTGAATAGAGAACTGTAAAATATATTAACACCATTGTGTACCTATTCTTAGCAAATAAATAACTTGAACTTGATGGAGTCCTCGTTACGGGTGATGTGCCCGAAGAATTTGAGGATTCGTATTTGCACAGTTAAATTTCCACGGGATTTAATCATCATCATCATCATCCGTGCGGTCTATCCCGGTTGTGAACCCACACTGGTGTGTGAGGTCCCAGGGTCCGCCTTTCTTAATCTCTTGGCCCACTTCGCGCGGTCTTGTGCATCCTCAGTGGTGAGTTTGTTCCACGATATTTAAGTATAACTAGAAAACCGTTTTTATTAGACATACGAGTTTATTGGCTTATCTATACTAATATTATAAAGAAAGCGATTTATTGTTTGTATGTTTCCTTGTATTGAATAGGCTCCGAAACTACTGGACCCATTTTAAAAATTACTTCACGATTATAAAGCTACATTTTCAGGGAGTGACATAGGCTATATTTTTTTTTGACATGAGAGATAGACTACGCGGGCGAAGCCGCTGACGGACAGTTAGTAATTTATAAAAAATACTCCAGCGTTCTGCACACGTATGGTATGTAGACCGAAATACATGCCTGGAGCTGGTTTTGTTTGCCATTTAATTTTTGTCAGAAAGTTTCCACAAGCAAGATTCCAAGTAGCCAACAAAGTTCCCATCTCTCAACCCTCTGTTGGTTGCGCATTTGCATAACACCTTCTTGGACAAGCGTCTGAGAGTTTGTTGCTGAACTAACCGTGATTTCACAGTCGATAGTCACAGCCTGCGAATTTCAACTCAAACAAGATGTGGAAAGTGACATAAAACAGAGTAACTACCCAACACAAGCTGTTTAGTAAGGACTTTATTCAGTACTAGCTCTCCGCCCGCGGCTTCGCCCGCGTGGACTTCATTTTTATGACATAGGATAGGCATTTTTTCCGAATAACGATACTTGTTAGTCACAAAATCCCGTCTTAGTTAGCACCTACGTCCTAAAAAGAACCCCTATGCAAAATTTTAAACTCCTAGCACTTGTATTTTCTGAAACTTTGTGAAGAGTGACCTTTCGCTTTTGAATATTTTAATATTATTGCGTGCGTATTTTTTAATTTCAAGATATATAAGAATCTAGTAATTCAATTAATGTGTTGTAAAGGACAAAGTTTATCTCTGTAAAATTCTCTTGATGGTGAAATAACTTTTAATCATAAGGGTTAATATGTTTGTGTAGTAATAATGCTCAAAATCTACCTTTTAATTTACATTATTTTTTTAACACGTAACATACCTTAAAGCTACTTATTTTTAAAAGATAGATGTAAGGTAAAAGCTCCTAATACAGAGGCAAATGGCAACATTTGAAAGTGAGAAAGGAAAATAAGCATTTACAAATAACTTAAAGAATTAAAAAAAATTGTTTCGACATAAAGATAGATTATATTTTACATTGCTTCTGACACTGTATGTTTGTTATAGATTTTCCCTATAACGGAGATATAACTAAGGTTCGAGCTAACTACGGCGGTAGTCGGCTCCTAAAACAGAGGGTCAGAATCAGAACGTTAAATGTACTGGGGTTCCTTACATTAACATTATACCACTGGTTTGTTTTATGTTTAGGCTCTAAACTATTTTTCCTATTAGATCGGGAACTACGGTAATGAAACCTGGGCACTAAATATCAATGAATATAAATGTCACATTTATAGGATTTTTCATTTTATTTCACCCTTAGTGATTTGGCAACTCCAATAGCATAGTTCTGTCATGTTTTTTTTAACCCCCGTGGGTTCCATAGTTACAGTAGTCCCGTCAAACACTAACCGTTGGCTTTGCAGTATTTATTTCCACAGTCTCTCTCTACTTACGTTTACTTCTACTTTGTAGGTTTTCGGTTTCAGTATTATCAAAAGAACGATCGAAGAATAAAAATAGAAGTTTATTTTCTTATTTTCATTAAGCCTACGTAACAATTTTTCCTGAACCCTAAAATACGAATTACTGTATACATTTTAGGTCCGCAATAGGTTCTATGAAGTTCCTTATATGGAGGTATGTACTCGCAATCACAGTTTTCACTTTTAAATAGGATTTCTAGAGGATAAAACATACCACAGAAAAAGGTTTTAAATTGGTTTAATTAAACATAATTTCAACTAAACTCTTAAACAATTGAATAACTTATTATATTGAAAGTTATAAGCAAATACTTCTGTCTATTTTCCTTAATACGGATGATACCAACGTATTAGGATTGATCTTTAACATTCGTTTCCTATTACTGCTTTATTTTGTTTTTCTTGGGTATAATATATTCTATTACAAATATGAAAAAGCACTAAATATATGGTAATAACAACAATAAAACTATCATATAAATAACATACTGATGAAATTGAACAGTATATTATAGTATAGTATTAGACTCAATTATATTAATATGAGTGTACTTATCTGAGTCGCACCGCGTTTATATAGGAACGTCTTTTCACATCGCCGCCGTGGCAGAGACTGACTTATTCTGAAGAGTACGTCTACGTTATATTCGCAAATGTCAGATATGTTATAAAGCAAAAGACTTTGAACTAGTAAATTCCATTTTCGTGTACCTAAACTAATTTAAATGAGAATAAATCATGAAATAAAAATACCACCGTAATTAGAGTCGATTTTTGTTACCGCCGTAATAGGAGGTTTTACCTTAATGTGTCGCGGACTTTCATAAGGATCTACTAAAAAATATATAATTTTGTAGTACATTGTATGCATGTATAATCAACAGTAGGGCCAGCGCACGCACGAAAAGATTTACGGTGGCGCGTTTTTTCCGGATTACTTAATAAGTTCAATTCATCTGGCTGAAAACCAATTATTTCAAAACGAATATTATGCCTATACCAATCAGGGATTGTGTAGTTTTTTAACAGTGAAAGAATTTCTGAAATCGGTTCAGTAGTTTCGGAGATTACCAGTCCTAAACATACTCGTACGATTTCAATAAATAAATAAATATGCGCCAGACAACACACCTCTTGTAATGGTCTCGAAGTAGGGATTAATATCCCCGTGTTACGAGGTACCACACAAGGAACTAAGCCAGGGGCGTCTCCCAGCACACCCAGACCCGAGTCAATTCAGAAAAGATCGTTTCCTGAATTGACCCGACCGGGAATCGAACCCGGGACACTACGGAAATCGAGGCGAGAAACCGTGCTACAGCGCACTACGTCAACCGTGCCGTCGAATTAGTATCGAGTATTTATAGTATTGAGTTGAAATTTTGGGAAATTTGACAGAAAACATTTTTTTCCTTCTTCAATGAGGTAGTTTTGGTAGCTATTTCATTTGAAAGTCACAATCTATTAATTTCAGTATTTAATAAAAAATATCATAACTCTATATCTTAGAATCACGTCTTAATCACAAGTAATTATACAAATTAATAAAAGAATTTGCGGCCGTTTATTTTATGTTTTTTGTCGATGAATTAAATCCTTTTTTACAGCCTTTATGTTTGATACAAAACGAATGGGTCAAATTTTATGAAAATAGATCTGTTAAAAACTTCGTGACTACTATTAAATAAAAGAGTCACCCGCTTCTGCAATTCTTACCCTATTAGGAACACTCGGGTGACCACGAAAAGAGTGTTTCGGTTAGTCCCAGCTTACTAATGGTACAAAGTTGTGTAATTAATGAGTTTATCCAGCACAAAATTAAGCTTATTCAGAGCATATGCTGCGAAGTTAGTTAATTAAATATTAAAAATTAAGTCATTTTAATTTGGCCTGTCTCATTATGCGATTTGAATTCAATACTTCTGGTTAACCAAGTTCCAAGGTTCCTAATTGAGATTTCACTCCCAGAAAAGGACGTAACCTACTACATTCTAAAAAGCCTTCGAAACATGGTAATCACGATAAGCAAATTAATCTATAACAACGAGTATCAAAGATCTAACCATCCTTTACCTACTACCTACACCTATAGCATGTACAAACATTACATTACATACTTGAATATGAGCTTGCATAAATTATAACACCAAGACACATAACTGGGTGGGAATCGATCCCATCATCTTTAGCGCTATAGGCAGAATCTCCAGTCAAAGTACCCACAGACCAGTCAACCATTCACAAGACTGTAAACATTCACAAGTAGTGTTGTACATCGCATACCATACCATCACGACTATATCCCAAACAGGGTAGTCAGAGGCAAGTGACTGTTGCCGTCATGTTGAACGGAATACTTAGATGCCCACTTTTTACCAATGGTATTAGATTACAACCCAACGTGGAACGAAAAGGCGGTGAGCCTTCCGCGATTATCCGGGTAAATTTGGTTTTTCCATCACCAGCAAGATTGGTTATGGCCAGACTTGAACTCAGAACGGACCGCACGATTCATGATTTGAGTTGGGGGGCTTAACCCTTAGGCCACGATTCTCTACCCACACCATTGCTTTATAAATTACTTTTTTTGTAACAGAACTACTGCAGCCGTGCCATCAGTACTCGAAAGGGTTACAAGAAATCTTCTTTCTTAGTACTTATTTAATTTAAACTTGTCTTGAACAGTAACCAGTGAACAACCGCTCATAACAGAGTTATTGTTTGTGCCAGTAAGCTTGGCCAATCTGTTGAAATAGTTTAAGAGCCACGAATCTATCCAACTCTGTTTTTTTGTCCAGTTCGAAAAAGGTGCATTTTAAAACAAGTTTTTTTTTAATTTAAAATAAGTTTGCGTTTGGCCTAAGTTTTGCCTGGTGGTAAGCGATGATGAGGCCAATGCAGGTATACGCTTACTCAGAAAATGCCCATTGAAAGTATCCGGAAACACAGACGCAGTGAGAACTTTCCACACCTAAGCGGTGAGCACCAGAAAAGATGCAGCACACCGCTGAGTTCGGATTGCTGGGAAGTCAACTAAATGGGAAGCCCTCTCGGCGTCTAGTGGTCCGGTGGTAGAAAGTAGATGGTGGTATCAGGTTATTTAGTTCCTATGCACACTCTCCGAAATACACTTACAAAATACCGAAAGACAGGCGACACGATTGGCGTAGTGCGCTGTAGCACGGTTTTTCGCCTCGATTTCCGTAGTGTCCCGGGTTCGATTCCCGGTCGGGTCAATTCAGGACACGATCTTTTCTGAATTGACTCGGGTCTGGGTGTGCTGGGAGACGCCCCTGGCTTATTTCCTTGTGTGGTAACTCGTAACACAGGGATATCAATCCCTACTTCGAGACCATTACAAGAGGTGTGTTGTCTGGCGCATATATATATATATACAGGCGACTTCATGCCGATGCCGATGCTCCAAACTCTGGAGTTTAGTTCCAACAAGCGCATCGTCGCCTATGAGTCTTCTGGCTCTTCGAGCCATCCCACAGGTGGCAGCAGTACTCCATACACGACCGATGTGAAATAAAATAAAATTGTAAATCAATTCATAAACGTATTTTCAGTTTTTAGTAAACATTATAGTTTTTTATGGTTAGTGCCATATAATATTACGAAAATAAAGAAACAACCATAAATTATGATTTTCTTTTTTTCTTTTCAGTCATATCTTTGCCTAAGAACAATCCATGTTTCAAATTACACTCAGTAATACGAGCCCCAGTTCTAATACTGCATGCCTGCATTAGTAACAAAAGCTCTAAAATTTTAAGCCAGTCAAACGCCATTAGTTTCATATAGGACCTAGTGTAACGCTAGCAAAGCACGTTTACATTGCTGGTCAAATATCTCTTCTGAATGTTGTAATTGAATCTGATTGGTTCATATCTCCTGGACTAATAGCAGCAGTGCAAGCGCGGGAAGCTGCAATATTGCAATCATTTGTTACTGCCGCGCCTCCCGTCCTGCTATGCGGCTGTGTAGCTATTATTTGCAGCAATACAAATGGTATCAATCTATTCATCCTTAAAGGCTTTCGTGGTAAGTTTGAACGATTTTTGTTTACCCTTATCCAGCACGTCTACCTCGAATTGCAAATTTAAATTTACACAAGTGCAACCTGCTAGTATTGTATGGACTTTTTATGAAAAAAATTCATAACTTTTTAACGGTTAGAAATCGGACCAATATTGATAGGGTTAAAAAGGTCAAAAACGACCCTAGCTATGCGCTTCTTCGATTTGATCCTTACTTCCAGGGGACCCTGTATTTATACGGATAATAATGCACGTGTCTTGTGTTTGGCAGAATTTGTGGTTGAAAACTCAGCGATCGCCACTAAATAAGAAAAAGAAGGAGTGTAAAGCATATTTTTTAAAATCGCCATTGGCATTTATCATGTACTAACGTCCTAGGCTCGATGTGGATTTCTGAACGGTATGATATCTAACGGCAGATACGACGAAAACGGGAAGCTGAACTACATTTTCATTCTAATTTACAACTAATCCTGAAGAGGTTTTTTCCGGAGAGTTCATAGTTTATTATGAATAATAACAAACTTGTGGCACAATGTGTTTTGTGGGCCTACACATAGGCATTCTCCTTTGTTATTGATTTTCTGTAATATAAATAAATAAATAAATATATAAATATGCGCCAGACAACACACCTCTTGTAATAGTCTCGAAGTAGGGATTAACATCCCTGTGTTACGAGGTACCACACAAGGAAATAAGCCAGGGGCGTCTGCCAGCACACCCAGACCCGAGTCAATTCAGAAAAGATCGTTTCCTGAATTGACCCGACCGGGAATCGAACCCGGGACACTACGGAAATCGGGGCGAGAAACCGTGCTACAGCGCACTGCGCCAATCGTGTCGTCGAATCGTATGTACAATAACTCTTTTAACGCCAAATATTTTGGTGGTTTCTTTTACCTCCGAAAATAAAGAAAAGACCTGCAGAAGCCATCTCAATTTTCTTTTCCCTTAATTATAAAGTTAAGCAGTTATCTGTTCAAATTACTTAAATTTTGCATCAGTAATTACGTTTAGGAGGCTATTAATTAGGGATTTTGCACGTTAATAGCAAGTGGCATAGCATTACAGGAACCGTACACTTGAGCCTAATTAAATAATGATTTATAATTATTATAGGTACGTGTTACATTTACAATAAGTTATTTTAATTACCATTTATTTAGGTTTGTGATCATAAGCCCCGGCTATGTAGAAACGATAAATCAAAAACTAGCCCGTGTTGGTGCATTTGTGTGTGTTTGGGTGTTTTTATCTATTTAAGTATTTATTAAGAAATCTTATTTTTATCGTGTCGAGTGGCAACACTACACTACGTGCGACCAGTATTTCGCCACTTGCACGGCATTATTGCTGGCACTCATGAGGTCCTCGCATGTGCAGCTAGCCGGGTACGCAAGGAGCAGTAAAAGGTGGCTCACATTTTGTGGGGAAACGCCATGCTCTCATGCGTTGTTAGCGCTGTCGATGAAACCTAAAAACAATGGCAAATATTTAGAAATATTTATGTTTTTTTATCAGTCTCTGACACCCATCTATAGTACAAGCTCTGCTTAGTTTGGTGTCAGATGGTCTTGGTGTAAGTGTCCCAGATCCCCCCCATGGGCCTTCGCCTTGTCGTGCCGGGGGAGCTGGTGGCAGCTGAGATCCACTGGGAAGCTAAGAGGGCTCAGGCGTGGCGGGTGTGGTGTACTTCCCACTCACCCACTGCCTGCCATCGGGTGTGGCGGTGGTGATGTACCTGTCTGCCTACCACTGGCCGCCCAAAGGGGCGCCCACGGGTGTAGCGCCTCAGGGTGCGAGGTGGGGGACGCGGTGCACAACCGTTTGGACGGGGTCAGTGATAGCGGCTGGCACCTCGCTGTGCACCGCGGCTCGGCAGGGCCGCACCGCCAGATGCGGCAGCGGATATATCTCACGTGGTTGCGGAACCAGCAAGCAGGGTCCGCGTTCGGCGGCAGCTTGAGTACGAGGGTGCTTTTGCTCGCAATGCACGGCTTTCACCGCCACGGCGGAAGTATCTATGTACTCCAGGTGGTTCCGTGGCCTCCCCTCTTTATTGGGGGGTCGGCTGGAGGGGACCCCAATACGGGGAAGCACTAGCGGCAGGGCGTTGCGAAACCGTTAGGGACCCCGCCCCGCCTCGCCGCTGAAGTATTGAGGTTGAGTACCGTGGGGTTTTTGTCGGTAGAATTCCGACATAACCTCGTCGTTCCCCCGGGCGGTGAGGTGTCCATGAGGGTTTCCCCATGATGAAAAAAAAGTTCCCAGATATTTATTTTATGAATCTAATAAAACACACTTTGGTTCGCTGTGAATTTGAAGCCAAGTCTTCTTTCATTCCGGTGTTCTTACCGCTCGGCTAAAAGAAGCGTTAAACCACCTGAAACCAAAAGGATCAAGTGTATTACGAAACACAGCACTTTTCTCTAAACGTATTATTTCAAGCGCGTAAATACGAGGTATGAAACCATTCGTCATGTAACATGATTCATTACAGTTACCTTTTCGAAATAATTTATTTACGATGTTTATCGGGTTGTTTTGAGTTGATCTATAACCTGCTTTCTCGTATCTATACGGCGACTATTCCAATCATCATTTGTATTCATTTGTTGAATCCTGGTGTTTAGTTCCTGCAACTTTTGGAATCAAATTGCGTTCAGCAGTCGCCTGATAGAAAGCCTGCAATATAGCTCTTAGCTACTTTGTAAAAAGCTTTTATAATGTACCTTAAGTATTTTTTTATGCCAGTAATTGCTACAACTGACTCTGCGACCTAATTCATCCATCACACTTGCCAAATGATGAGATCGATCACAAATCCGGGCTTTTTTCAGAAAAATACATTCAAACCGAAAGATCTTAGCTACCGAAACATTCTGGCGATACAATGAAGTTTACAAATCTGTCTTTAAATCAGAAAGCTCTCCATTTTGAGGGATAGGTAGACTATCTATCCTTGTGCTCTGCTAAATGCTATGTGCAGGCACTCCCGGCTAGTGGGGCCCTAGTGACCTGTAATACAGGCCCATGATATGAACCTACATCAGGCACCAGTCTCTCACAATATAGCACGGTTCTAATAATTATATTAAATTTTATTAACTTAGATTATAATTATAATAAGTTGTTATTCTACCAGAAATGCTTAACTGAAGCATAAAGTACTTGCCTTGTTCTAAATTCAATGTAGATGGTCGAAAGTACATAACAATATCCCCGTCATGAAATATGATGACTTTCAAAGCAATGTTCAGTGGCACTTTGGCACTTCGCACACATTAGAATCTGCCGTGGCCCATGAGATAACACGACCCACGTCTCTTTTGTTAGGCTGACATTTGATTGCGGACGAACATTTTCACTTAGAACAGCATCACTCTTTTACAAATGATCCAAAACAATTAAAATGAGTTCTATACTGAGTTTTCTTGTGTGCAGTAAATGGTAGTTTACTGCTCATTAATCCCTTTCAAGTTTTATAAGATAAATTGAGTGTTTTTTATAACAAGGATTTCACTTATTACATAGTATCTGTGTAAATATGTACTTTGATCTTTTTATTGACGACCGCCTTGGTGTAATGGATAAGAAGTTGGCTACTACACCAGAGGTCGCGGGTTCGATCCCCGCACAGTACAAACATTTGTGTGCATGAACATGTCTGTTTGTACTGGTCTGGGTGTCTCCTATGTATAATAAGTATGTATTTACAAAAGAAAATGTATTTAAGTATGTTTATCCGTTGTCTAGTATCCCATAACACAAGCTTTAATTAGCTTACTTTGGGGCTAGATGGCGCTGTGTGGAATAATGTCCAGGGATATTTATTTATTTCATTGTCTTCGTAGTGATAGAGATTCGATGATTCGCGATGATACCACAATCATCGGAACTGCGGACAGCAGCCAAATAGCCTGTCATAATTATTCAAATGACTGACGAAATCCACACGCGAGGCACTAATATTGTAGATGCCAGTTGTACTCAAAGAAAACATCACACGCTTGGCAAGACTCTTAGAAGTATAGACAAATATATAGGAAGGTGTAAACTCGTTTTCTACAATTTGAAGGTTGGCCATCATCAGTCGCCTAGCTAGTAACTTCCTTTTTCTGAGAGGACTAATAGGAGTTATATTAGTTTAATGATTTATTACGATTAAGAAAATGTTATATTGTTGGCAATCTGAGTTGTTTCGTAAACTGTTCATCTTAACATTTTTAAAATACCCTAATCCACCATTCAATGACGCGAATACGACTCTTGGCTTGATCATCTGAAACCAACGATATCACATGGAAAACCTCTCATAAAACAAAGTTCGTGAGGTAAATTTAGTGTAAGAGTCATTAGATGACCTTCACACTTTGGGGTAGTAATGTGTTAAATGACGATTCGTCATTATTTAAGTGACACAACGCATACTCGTTGCAGTTTGGGAACACAATCATGTGAATTCCCCATGCGTGGTTTAATTTTGACTTCATTTTGTTATTAATATTTTTACCGGTCTAAATTATAGGTTATCTTTTTTTTGCTGTCAAGAAGCTAGCCGAAGAATCAACCTAAGTCTAGTAACAAACCACACAGTATTAGAGCAGCCGTCGTCCCCTCAGCGCTTATCTACATGACCTAGGCAATGCCCAGATCGACTGACTAATCCAGGCACATCTGTACTAGTCATATGCATTATATCACCTGTCCAATGAACTGGATGACATGATGTAAGCGCCACTATTAATATTGCCGTACCTGCCGTGATAACATAAGTGCTTCTTACATTTACTCGATCCCAGCAATATTTCAAGTTCTATGTATGTGCATATTCTCGCGTAACTTGGTAATGGAATTTCGCGAAAAGTACGAGTACGTAGACAGGTATAATTGATGACTGGAATTCGTGAAGTTTAATTTAGTTTTTATAATAAACTGACTTGTGACTTTCATAAATATCAGTATCAATGCGTCCACTGAAAGAATATTATTGATAGCTTTTTAGCATAATCTACGCTGGTATATGCACCAAAATTATGCAACTTTTATTAGATCGTCCGCTTAGAATAGCATACTTAGTGTAATTATTCTAAGATCTTCCGTCCATATTGCTGGCGAGTTAGTTACCTATCAAAATAAATACATACCTAATCGAACAACAAAACATACGCTACGCATACTCGTAAATACTTATCGTTAGGTTACCTATATTGTGAGTAATATAAATATAGGTAAATATAGGTAATATAGGTTTTGTTTACCAAAATAACTTTTGTGAACCTAATATGTTTAAATTATAAGTTTACACCAAAAAATTTAAATTGATTAAAATAAATAATAGTCTACCAAATATTTAATTTCTAAAAAAGTAGATTCGCATAACACATAAGATGTAACTTGTATCTAAGGCGTATCTCACCACATCGAATGTCACGATATCGATTGTCACGATGTCGAATGGAACAGCTACCTAGGTTTAACACCGCTATAATGACCAATGGCCGGTAAGTACATACCGGGTGATTATCAAAATACTTAAAAATCTATGCCATACTCAGTAAGGATCATGTCAGTACGATGTAAGTGAAAATGAAAGTTTATGAAATACATTTTATTTTCACTTAAATAGTTGGTATATTGCCTGCTTGAGATGCCATATTAAGTTTTTTGATAATCACTCGGTATGTACCGGCAATTGGTCATTAAAACGGTGTTGAAACCTCTAGGTAGCTTTTCTATTCGATGTCGTGACATTCAATGTGGTGTACCGTCGATTTAATGATCGTTTGGTAATTCAACCTGTCGATAAAATGACTATTCGATGTTTCGTACCATCGCTTTGAAGACCGTACGACCTACCGTTTTCGATGTCGCGACATTCGACGTAACGTTTTTCGATGTTACGAGTATGTAGGGAACCCCTGAAAAGAAGGAGTGATGCTTCAACTGTAAAATGTAACCGTATGCCAAAATTAGTAAATGTTCACCAAATTAGACATACCCAGTCACAGAAAACTAAACTATTCAGGAAAAATGTAGGCTATATTTTATTATAATTGCACAAAAAATTCAGTGTAAAATAACAGTAGGTACAATTATGTTAATCAAGTCGGAAAAAAGCGGGGAAGATATTATGATAATGGACACCAGCTGTCAAACATTTGACAGAAGGAAGTCTGTCGAGGCAGCTCGTATTTTATAAGACTAACAAAAAGGTCATACCTATAACAGATTTGAAAACATTTTGATGAACAATATCTAAATGTGTGTTATAGATATGTAGATATTCATGAGTATTTTGCGTTAGTTGGCCAACGTTGACTTAAATAAATGAGTACGTTTTAGTATTAAATAGTGTAACAAAATTTGGTGAAAATTTAACAATTTTGGGTTAGAAATATATTTTTTTGGATGACACTTTTAATCAAATTTGGTGTAAACATAAGCCTTTAAATATTAAGGGAAATACCACAAACAATTTTCTTTAAATGATGATGAATGTTCCTGTATGTATGCAAAAGTATGGGGGGATCAAAACCTAAAATAAAAATCAATATAAATTAACTTTATCGAAATAAAGTTCATCAGTACTTTCGAAATCGAAACAGTCAAATTACGAAAACAAAAATAGAGAAATAAAAATTACGATTCAAATACTCTGAGTACCTTCTCTTACTGATTGCAAGAGCAAACTTTGAGCCACCACGGATTGTAGTTTGCTTGATTTTAGTATTTTACTGTTTTACGGTTACTGCCTAAGAATTATGAAAACAAAAATAGAGAAAATCATCAACTGAAATATGACACACAAACACATATACATATACGTGATTCTAATTGAGAGAAGACTCGAAAAGAAACTCCGCTGTTCATGCTTATTAAATTTTTAAATGTGACTCGATTAAAGTTGTTAGTGAGTTCAGATGTACATGGTCAATAGAAAAAAAACATAAAGATGGTGCTGTAATCTTTATATATTATACAGATATTATTTTAATACGCAAAACATTGTGACTAAAGAACGTAAATAAAGATAAAGAGACAGACTTACAACGAATGGGTTCGAATTACGTTTTTGCTTATTTTTCATAAAAAATGGAGGATAATCCATGAAGGGGAATCTGGGGAATCCTCATAAAGGATCTAATACGCAAGACTTACCTTGCGTAATCATACACGTATGTCGTTGAAGCATTCAGTCGGTATTATGAAAATATTCTGTTGAATAATAAGACAGCTGCATAGTTAGCACACGCATATGGCCGAGTTGCGCTGCATGGTCAAACGGAAAACTGTGTCAGTGTGAACAGTTGTTGCGTTTACGTCACGAATTACGTTCTTCGGTACGAGCAATACTACTAGGTTCAAGGGGAGCCGGAATGATCGCCGTCTCATTCGTTCTCTATTTATAGTTTCTCGCGTCTATTCAGCTGTTAGCTCGCAGTGCAGAAAAGACCGGACGCGTGGAGTCATCTCCGCGAAAAAGAACGGACCTTCGACAAGGTTCGCGTTCACTTGAAGGCTGCGTTAGTTTGCTCGAATGTGGTCGACATGAATGCCCATCGCGATCAAATAAACGCGTCGACGTAAACTAATGAGTTTACACAGTGCAATTACGCGCAATCAGCGCACGCGAGCTTATGCAATATTTTCAACATCAAACGGTCGTTACAGTAAGATGTTCAGTAAACAAGTTACAGTGCGCGAAAGTGACCGGTCGATTCACAAGTGGTAGAAGTGTTTTCCGCGTTACGTTAATTTTGAGTGAAAAACAAAATTGACATTGGTGCTATTTCGGTGCGAATGCCGGCGAATTGTTTCATTTGGCATGATGCCAGAATTTATAACAGCTGACTGTAAACAAACAAATTAGCAACAAACGACAATTATGATGCATTCACGATATATTTTACTAGAACTTCACGAGAAATGTTTGAAGGAGAAATAATAACAATATGTTGGAGATGGCGCGAAAAGGGGACAGTGACAGCGACGGCCCCATAATAGACGACAACATAATACGAATTCAATTGCGAAAGCCCTGTCAAAGGAAATGGGAGCTGCGGACGCGAAACCACTCCCCAGGCGTAAAATTTCCTACAATACAACTTTTTGATTGCGATGGAAACCTTCTCGTTGAAACAAATGACGACAACATATCTATAAAAAGTTCTGATTTCGATGAACGCAGCATAAAAACGAGTCAGTCGCTACGGGATTTTAAACATTTTATCGGCAAGAGCCCTCTTAAGAAACACAATTCTATTTCAGGCGGTAAAGTGTATACTCGTGTTTATAAGAATCCCGTGGTAATAGATGATAAGGGAGACAGTGGTAATAAAAGTTACATAATACGAGACGGTAGTAGCGTGGTAAACATTCCAAGTAAACTCACATTAAACAACAACTTAACTAATTTGCAAACGAACAGTCTGGAGACAACCCCTTTTCAGTCTGAAGGTCCTAGTGATATAAGCAGCTATAAAAGCTCTGACAACGAAACATATGAGAACGTAAAACAACCATTAACACATGAAGCACATAACGCTGCGGTGTGGAGAAATGGTGAGATCTCTCATAAAAGTTCGAATCGCTCATCTATCTCTTCCATGAGCGAAGCGAATCAATCAACGAATGCGGTGTCATCTGATAAAGAAAATGAAGTGTGCGAAATTGGTTTACATAAATCTCGATCATTCAATGACAGCGTGCTTCGAGAGGCTTCAAACGAATCTGGGGGCGTTTCACTGTCGCGCTCCAAGTCTGGAGTGATGTACAATCCTCCACACAATAAGATATCTTTCCTCAACACTTACTTAAAAAGCTTACCCGCGAGAATGAACTCTAATCCGGATTGGTTTACTTTGCACCGACGGCGAACAATTGAATCTCAACCAAATTCACGAGCGGCAGTGAGACGGCGAGAATTGCCCAAAATCCCTCCAGCAAAAATCCGGCGCTCCTGTAAAACGGGCGATAACACCTCGGACAATGAGTTCAATAATATTTCAACGGACGTCGCCGCAAACTGTGAAATGAAAAAGCGCTTGAAAATGTATAGACGTGTCCTATCGGAAATCGAGCCGAGCCATCAGGATTTGAGTTTGTTTACAAAAAATCGGAGACATTCGGTGAGTGGCCTGATGAGGGCCGGGCTCACTTCGTCCTCGGAAAGTGTGGACGAGGCCGACGTAGTACTTAACCGTTTGAAGAGGAGGATACTCAAGAACAAGCTAAGAGAGAAAAGACGGAGTTTCGGCGAGAAATTTCAATTTAGTAAGTATCGTTTTACCTAATTTAATGAAAAATACCGTAGCTCTGCGAGAAAGCTCTATTATTAGAACATAATAAGTACTAATAATAGGTATGGATTTAATTCATTTAGGTCAAAACCTACTAAAATAAAGGCCTTACACCTGACCTGAATTGTATTACTGCATAATAGGGTCATTCACAATTTTAAAATGTTGTGCTTAAAGCACACAGATATACATAGGTATACGCTTACAGCTATAACCCAAACGGGGTGGTTGACGGTTCCCGTTATGGTGAACGGAACATTCTCCACCTGTCAAAACCCGACGTGGTAGGAGGTAAGCCTTTCACCTTTTTGTATCGTTGCTTTTCTTCACCGGAGATTATGTCTCTAAATATGTATATAAATTTACAATTACACAAGCGTAATTGCGTTAATTTAACAATAAACATAAAGGCGATGTGGTGATTGTGTGCTTAAAGCAAATTATCTTAATTCATCTTGAAATGATACAGAATGAAAAAAACAACCTAATGTCTTGCCTTGTATCAAGTATTTAGCAAATAAGATCTGTTCCTACAATATGCCGAAATCAGCCGACATTTTGATAAAACTAACCTTTGCAACAATCCGAGAAATATCTTGAAAGGATAGGCATTAAATTACAGAAGGAATCCCGGCCTTTCCTGCGGATACCTTTACAGAACTCACCCCAAGCTCACTATTTTCACGTTTATTCGCAGATACAGTGAGATATATCTCACTGTATCGCAAATGGGTCGAAATAGAAGCTCATAAATTTGCGGTTTTACGTCTGCTGCTGTATTTTTGGTACAGAATAATACTTGGGACGAAAATAACTAAGTGGGCTACATTATTTCTAAAATAATATCACGGTTTTTATGATCCTAAGTATATTTACCGTTTTATGAATCATTATTTTTTAGACCATCAGATAGTAGAATTGTAATAATTAGGAGAGAACGGATCACGGATTATAATCATGCTATAGATAATAATCCGTGATTCGTGATAAAAATGTTAACATGAAATAAGTTAAATAGATCACATGTGTTTGTTATATATTTTTATAATACTGTTTGCACAGTGGGTGAATGTCAGTTTTTTTAGAATAAATTAAAAATGTTAAATGTTTTTTTTATTAGTTTACTATATGAAATAATTAATATAAGGAATTAATAAATAGAAAAACAGTCCTTATTAAAAAAAACATCTTTGGAAATAAATAAATTACCAACAACATGCAATTCAGAAAAATGTGACTTCAAAGTGAAATTTAACTGTGGGTCAAGGCGAAATCAAAGCGTGCCAAAACTTCATGCCTTTAGCGCACTAACTGAAAATGCATACAAATTCAGCGAAACAATAGCTTGAAAGATGATTTTCAGCACAACCACGGTAGACTAACGTCAGAGTTTCCAACAACGCCATCTACTGCCACAAGCGTATAACATTAAGTTGCCGAGCCAAGCATACGACCCCGATCTCTGAAAGCAGCCTCCATTTTTCTTAGCACAATCCGGTTCCCTCTGTCTTGAACGACAGAAACTAAATTACATCCGGGTCATAACTTTTGCTTTCGATTGTACTTTCTTGTACAGCCAAGTAGGATTTGTTTTTGGTCCCTCTTTTTCGTGCGCCAAAATGCCAGCCATGTTTCCTAGTATTTTTTACTACATTTCGGTTCCTCAAAACCTGTTTTATTTTGATTCATACTAAGACAATCAGAAGGCCAGGGATACCTACCGCAAAATAGATTAGGAGCAAAAGTTTCGAAAAACAAAATTTGTAATGAGAGTTATTTTTCTATGGGTAAGTAATACCAAAGTGTATTTATTCATTGTTTTATTTATCTATGGTAATACCTACCAGTTTCGAATTTCAGTTTATTACTAAATATTTTTTAATCTTTTATAGGTACTCCTTGCTAACTGTTCAGTTCCTTTGAAAAATCATTGGTTACGCAGAAGTCTGAAATTAAAATTATCCGGTTTTGCCCTTTGGGGACCAATTTTAATTTAGCCCAGAGCATTGGCTGTCTCACTTGAGAAAAAGGTAACCTACTCAATTAATTACATTCAAGGTTCAAAAAGGATTTAGCAATGTTGGTTAATTTAAAAAAGGTTATTTCTATTTATTTTATAAACAAATAAACACAATATTATTTCCTCTCTTGTATCGTTGACATCCATTGATAAGTGATGGATGAGGTGGCAAGCCAACATTTTTCTTACACCTTTTTTTTTCGCTGTTATCTTACACAGTAATAGGTACCTACTTCTACTTCTTCACAGTAATCATTTAAACACTTAGGTACTTGATAGAATACAATAACAAAGATTACCAATTATTATTGCTTAAAGCATGTAGCGTAATATTTTCTGGGAGCCAAGCTACAAAATTTTTGAGTGCTTTTCCTATCTAAGAATGTATAAATACCTACTTGTCAATTTAGGGTCCTGTAGTGCGATTCTGTAAAATTCGAAACCCGATCTCACTCAGGTGATCGAACTCACTTTTGCTTATATACACACAATTTATATAAACTCGATATCAAAATCTCATTGAACGTTGTTTATTTTATGAACACGTTCATCAGAAAGGTGACATTTCGTCGTTATCCAGTTTTACAAGATGCGAAATTTGAATCTCACGGCGGATTCACTGGGTGAGGTTCGAAATGAGTTTTTAAGAATGGCCCTACTGTAACTAGTTACGTAACTTAAGCAATGAAATGAAACCTACAATGTATCTCCACTCATAAAGAAAGTAGGTATTTATCCATTTTGAAACGACCTCATTATTCATGTTAGTTCAAAAGGAACGTTTACCGTTAAGTCGAGAGTGTCCAGAAAGACAGAGCGAGGGAGAGCTAGCTTTTTTGCGTATGATTTCATAAATCTAAGTAATAACTTCCTTTCTTGAAGACGAAACCGACGAAAAAGTGACTTTCTCGCAAAAACTCGTCAATCGCTGGCTCGGAGCCAACTCCTGCAGCTTATCTGCACTCTTGCACAGAATCTCTCGACTACAATAAACTAACGTTCGTATGTTTTTGTTTTCACCGTGGCGGAATTTTATTGTAGTTTTGAACTTTAAGTATAAAGCATCAAAGTTTGGTGCTAAGCGTAAATCCAGTCTGAGTTGAACTGCGCTTAATTCGCTAAAGAGTCAAGGCCGCGGCTGTGGCATTCTGGTTGGCCGGCTTCACGCACGCGCTGCAGAACTGCAGAGGCACAGATGCGGAAGGATATTTCTTTTTTTATTTCTGAAGAAAATCATAAGTTAGGTTATGAAGAATAACCGGTGTTTTGTCGGTGTAGTTTAAAAACAGAAACACATGATTCGGTAGATGCGCAGTGGTGGCGGCGCAAGTCAATATCCTCCCACCCCAGCGCCGCGCCGCCATGACGCTGTTCCTTTTGTGTCGGGGCGGCTAAGTGCTTAAGTCCGCTTTTGTGTTTTTTTTGCTTTATTAAAAATAAGTTGTGAGATATTAATAAAGTGTAAAGTTGGAATTTATTGGAAAGTAAAACCTTTGCTCAAGAATGCAACCTGTTTTAAAGCTAAACAAAACTTTAAAAATATGATGATAGAACTTTGATGATCTGCCAAAATAAAGGGCTAAGCCTACTGATTGGTCTACCTAGGTCTAAGAAAGACCATATCATCGAAATGCTGTTTTTGCGGTTGACTGTCCTATCTTAAAAACTTCAAACAGTTTCACCAAAATTTTTCCTTTCTATTAAAAACATTTCATATTTATGCACTTTCTTGCCTTATTGATTACTTTATTCATCAAAATGGTTCTGGTAATATTAAACTATGGCTTATATATGAATAAATGACAAAATGCCAAACTAAGGTTTTTGATCATACTCAAATCATATAGGTACTTCCTATAGACATTACTTTGGATGCACGAAAATGTTTAAAATGTACATTGACTACCAATGACTTTAAGAAATGCAAAAGCGAATGAGTATACTTATATACTTGAATGAGCAACCGAAACGGGAAAACCTCGACTTGCGCAGCTTCTCGCTCAGGCCTAACTTAGTTATGACTTCGGCCACCAGAGCGCCAGTGTTCACGGACCAGCTGGCTCGTTTGACAGTACTTGCCGACCGGTCTCAGCGCCGCGACCGCCCGAGACCGGCATCTCGCTCACGTGCTGTCACAGCACAATGCTCACATTTTAACCTCGACACATCACAACTTTCGCACTAACCTAAGTTCGAAAATGACAGATATAGAACCAAGTGAATACTTAACTCCAAATACTGTGTTATTTTTTGTTTAATTCTTGAATTCCTCAGTGTTGCTTGTGTGAAAAGTAATAGTCATTTTGTGTGCGTTCGAGAACCGTTCTGTGGTATTTTTGTTGCGTTGATTTTGTATTTAGGACCATTGTGCACCGAAGAAGGAAGATATTCATTCTCAAGTGAAACAAAAAGTACGTAATTTATTACATTTTTATGTTTCTTTATAAAACTACATGCCTCTTTGATGGAGGTAGGTATTTATTTAAGTACCGGTTTGTTATTTTATTGAAAATCTTATGTTATCTCTTATTTATTGAGCTTTTGGCTTTAGTCAGATAAATTCAAGTTAGAAAAGAATATTTTAAAAAATGTCTCAATCGCTATTGTGCTTATTGGCTTTGCCTTTAGTCACTTATTTTTTGGGTAATATGTGTTTACATTACTTATTGTATTGAACAAAAGTGAGCCTTGGTGGATCTAGGCACAACAACCAGGGAATAACAACTTATTCCCTGTATTTACCAGTTCAATCTTTCTGTTTGTTATCTTTGAAGTAAAAAGCCCTATATATTTTTTTATTTAACCAGGAGATGTGAGCACATTGCAAGGTGTCTATCTATGATGTGAAACTCATCTCAGTTTATTGTGATAAAACATTACGCTTATTAATTTTTTGTTTGTCTATGTTAAAATGACGGTGACTGATTTTTTCAGATAACGCTTTTAACGACTGCACGATTTGATACTTCCTACATTTTATTTAACTTTTCATTTTTAAGATCATTACTTACATGAGAACATTTAGACATCCACCTACACATCTCATCTTGGATACTTAATACCTAACCTGCATATTCATGAGAAGCTAGCTCACCCACACTAGCGTCAGACTTATCAAAGTCTGGAGGCCTGAACCTTATTACTCACGTCTTTGACGAAGATCGCCGAAGGGCCAACAAATACCTGTCGGCTAAAGGGCCGTCTCTGACCAGCGAATCATCTTATTTAAAATACACCAGTCGGTGATTAAGTACCTGCTTTAGTACTCAGAATTAATAAATGGAAATATCTGGGACATCTTACACGAAGATTATTTGACCCTAAACTAAGCAGAGCTTGTACAATGGGCGTCAGAGAGTGATAAACATACTAAGTAACTCTGAAGACATTTACAAAAAATAATGATTAAAGGAGATAAAAACCATTGACTGTAAAACCAAAAAATTGCTGGTATCAGTAGTAGTAAGTACAATAACCTCATTGCATACCCGCATATTATTACTCGCAACAATAAATCATTGTCTAGCAAGCATAACCACGTCAATAAGACTACCAGATCAGCCCCCCGAATTAGAACAAAGTTATCGACCGATTCGGTAATTTTCTTTTATTTTTAATGTATCTTTTTAGTATGGAAAACGGCTTTTACTATAAAAATATTGTATGTTACCGTTCAGCGGATAATTTACCATAATTAAAACAAATTTACCGAATCGATCGATAACTTCGTTCTGAATCGGGGATTCGGGTGGCAGATTCTAAAGTAAGCAAATTTTGCGGTAGTGTTAATTCCCCGAATTCAGTATCCTTACCATGAGTCACCCAATGACAGTCGCGGGCGACTGCTTGACGTTTTTTAAATGGGATTTTGGTACAGTGCCTTTAGTGATAAAAAATAGAACTATAAAATGGCATACAAAATTCTGACTTCCGTTTACGTGACGGAAACTCTTGGTAGACCCACTGAAACGTCACTTTAGTTAAGCAGCCCTAGAAGTACAGCTGTTCCTTTATATGCTTACTGATTGCGGTGAGGTCTCTCAACTACGGTGACGTTTAAGTATTTGGGTGAGAGACTAAATGAATGACTACAGATATTAAAACCACATCATCACAAAAGTTCATCCCGTGAATTTGGCGCTACATAAAAGCTCTGTTAGTAGTACACTCAAATAAAGTAACAGAAAGTGAATTAACTATATTATCGTGTCCTTGACTAGCTTATGTCAGAAACTCAACTCAAGCCTCATTACGGCACCTGGTCAGTCAAAATAGTAATGCAGAAAGTTAAACTACATTTTAGGTTATACCCACTCTTAAACTTTACAAAACTTAGGTCAAAGTAAATCATTAATAGATCTGGCGAAGGCTGCAAATTGTAACCCTATCGCTTATAATAGATTTTTAAATATAACCCTCTATCTGGGTTATATTTAAAACTTGCGTCACGTCATGGTTCACGTCTAATAAAAACCGAGGCCTGTTCGATTGTCCGTCAAGCGTGTTCCCGTTTGTAAGGAACCGCAAACAGAGGCCCTGACGAGGGTGGTCCGATCAATAGGCCTCATGAATCAACACGTCCGATTGAATGCAGTTTCTGAACCGAACATCGGAATGATCCCCTGAGAGCACAGTATTGCGAACTAACAAGGAGTTGCTATTCCAGCTGGTCAGAATGTGTGAAAGTATTGGATACCCGTAATCCTGCGTGATATAAGATGGATAAAAACTTGGAAACAGGTGCGAGGAGGTCTTCTGCTCTAAGGGTTTTTACTGTAAGAATTGACTAGCTCTTTGGCTCGATCGTTAGTGCCACTGCCTATAAGGCATTGCAGGGGGTTGTGTTTTCAAAATCAAGCATTTTCTTTCCGGGTGTTATTATAGATATATTTGAGTGAGTTTTTTATACTGTCGGTATGTACCGTCATAGATCACATCGTCGCTAAACACCGAGCGAGTGTAATCAAAGGACTGTCTACAAAATAAATAAAAACAATGGACCTAGCCCTGAAAGGATTTCCTTAGCATATTTGTTTTTTACTGTATTTCTCTGAACTAGGTTAAATAGCCCTGTTCGCCTGACGTTCATCAAAATGTTAAGCAAATTTTTCCAAATGAATTAATAATGATTTCGAAATTTTTGCGACTAATAATTTAGTTCCAGACACTACACAGAACTTTGTGCCTTTCAATGAGACTACTTATGTGTGAGCTTAGCCCTAAAGCACACTTGTATGTAGGTAAGGTACATGCACGTTTCATCCAGATCAAATCTCTGATATTTTCTGGGTGAGTGCATTTCTCGCTTAGCAAGTGAGGGACAGAGAAGATTAAAGCCAACCCTAGATCTGTATTGGGCGGAAGTAGGCCTGGCCTGATTCTTGGGTTCTTCTAATGTCTTTTTTTCTTCTCTTAATTAAATAAATACCCCAAGAAATTTCTTCGCCACCACCACCTTATTGTGTTTCATTCAAGGCCTAGAAAAAGAACTAAAAAGTGCCCCTAAATTCCCTTTTTTATTGAGTTGGGTAAATCTAATGAACCAAAACCCAATAAAGTGGCTACTAAACTAAAAAAATTACCCGAAAGTGAAGATCCTTCATGTAAAAAGATAGACGATGAATCGTCAGCACGCAGCTAGACATGTCTCGCCACCGTAGGATATAGGCCTTCATCAATCCATGCCAGCCCTGATCCGCCCACTTCCACTTAAGCTTCCGTTACTATTTTTCCGATATCTGAGACTTCAGTTTATTGACAGTTGAAAAAGGCAGTCGCTACAGACTTGGGAGAGAAAACTTTCTGAAGAATATCTGGAATACACTTAAGCAAAAACATTGATATTGCATTCATGTTGATATCACATTGTAATTTTTGTAACTATAAATACAAAAAGTGTTCACAATTCGTGTTTTTAGCGATTTCTACTAAAAAGGGTAAGCTGTCTTTTTTCAAATTCAATTGTGATTCATGTTACGTATGCTATGATTTGAACAAAAGCTGAAACCCAATTTAGGCATCATACTCGTTATTTGCAGCAATAAGAAGTTCATTATTCGTAATAACAGTCATCAGTTCATCGCAGTATAATATGTCGTGCTCTAATTTACTTTTTGCAGTTTTTTAACTACCTACTACTAATTTCTAATATTCAATAAATATTATCTTATAATTTGTTCCACATTGCCAAATTGGTAACCATTACCTGTAAATGTAAAATGTTAGCGCTCCATTTGTTGTTCAAGATTTAATAAATGTGTTTTGATCATCAAAAAAAGACATTAAGTCTAGTTGCAATTCACTCACATATCCCATTAATTGTGACGAAGAAACAATTATCAAGTTATAGCAATGTATCGACCGTTTCGACCGTGTTACCAACCTCGTTAAGAATGACTTTCTTTACACCAACGTTAAGTAAATTGAGGTGATGAATCGCGTTATGAAAGTGTATTAAATACACTTTGTAGTTATGTTGTTTGAGTATACTCTTCAAGTTTTCAATCCAACTATTTCCGATCCGACCTGCACGTCACCATTCCACTTGGCCACACGTCTTTTAATAAAATTACAGTTTTACGAGTTGATAAGAATGAATAATATTATATGGGACTGCTTACATCAATATCATCTTAAACAGCTCATCTCAAGGGTCTATGTCAACTATAAAACAACATGAGTAAGCAAACAGTGCAGAGGCAAAGCTTCAACCCGTGCGCCCGTGAGCACTGGCGGCTTCACGTACGAAGAGAAACTGGTTTTTACCGGCTCGGCCAGTGGTCAAGCAAGTGGCCACGCACAATGGCACAAACGCGTAGGTTGTTCAAGCTTGGCCTCTGTTCCGTGTGCTGAAACTCTATTCTGTCACATGTGCTAAAACTCTACAATTATTTTTGTTTATTTCTCTAGCTAGAGTTAGGGCTACAACCTGAATCATTTTAATAGCCACACACATTGTAACATTTTTAATGTGGTTAAAAAAGTCTCCTGAGCTAGCATGTGTGAACGAAGCAGAGTGCGGCATAAAAAAACTTTTCCGCTTATGTGGGGCTTACTCGAGTTTCTAGTGGGTACAGCCGCCAGCTGAAGCGTTACACTGACAGTTCCACCTTAAACCAGGGTAGTAAGGTCTGTTTTGAACAATGTCGTATCTACTGTACACTCTAATGCTCACTTCATAGCGGCGCAGTTAACAATAATGTGCATAAATTGAGACTATTCGGGACACTAACAACTTTGCCCGTTGAGGAAATACAACAGGCATGAACCGAAATAGATAACGCAAGTCGCTCTATTCTATCCAAGCATGACTGTCACCTTTTCGACGCTTAATGTGATGTGGAGATATTGTTTAGTGATGAGAATCCTCCATTTCTCAATCGAATTAATAAACAAAGAAATTCTCATTGTAAATCTACCCGATTTTATCATCCGTCGCCATACCGGTAGAATGCGGACTAAATGAATCAGCCTCGAAAGAGGAGCACGGCCACTCCCTTATGTTGAGTGTCGACATGTGAGTAAAGGACACACTCGCGTTGCCTATTTTAATTCATGTCACGGGAAAACCCAGAATCCAGAACGTCACAGGTAGTAGAGTTAGTTTTAACGATATTCTGAACGCATTTTAACATTCGTAATTTGTAAAACGCTTTGAGTTAATTGCGAATTAGGTTACACTTGTTACTGCGTAATGATGGTATGCTTATTTTAAATTTAAATGGTATTCAGATTGATTTCATTCATTGGCAATTTGGCGGCAATCGTGGATGACCTGGTTCAATCTCGGAAAAAACATTGCCGAGACAAATATTTGTTTTTTTATCTGTACGACGATTAAACTATGTTTAAAGAATAAGTGGGTTCATCCCTATCCCTATTTTATGACGAATGTGTACTAGTTCGCTTAGGTACAGGACAAATGGTCAGTTGTAATGTCTTAGAGATATAAATACATTAATTTGTATAAAGAAACTTAATGTTACTGTTCCTTATTTTAAAGCACATGTATTTTAAGAATGATAACCAAATCCCTACCTAATACACCTACTTATTTATTTTCTCCAAACTCAAGTTAACTAGTAGGATGTCTGAAAGATTTGCTTGAATGCTGTAAATGACCAAAGTGTATATGAATATGTTTTTTTATTTCTGATTTCAATCTACTTTTGGTGTGCAATAACTCACAGACTGCAGATAATCCGTATTCCCCACTACATTACGCAATGATCATAATGAACACGAATGAATTTTGCAAAAAAAAATTGCTGAGCATTGTCCAAACAAAATGAATTTCATACACGATTGCAAACATTACACACTTTTTAAGGGCCATTCAATCTATTAAAACAAACAACTCGTATCAATAAACCAGGAATGTCCAAAACTGCGTGGGATGTTTTCAACAAGGACATTTTGCTCTCTACAATAGCTAAAAATATTTTTACTCAAAACACTGGCTCCTGTCATCGCGCGCATTTCGCTTGTTTTCACATTTTTGCTTGCTTGCTATCATGACAATAAAATGAAGATTCGCACGTATCTTACGCACGTAAATAACATTCGTTTCCGTTCGTTTTACTACTGTTTCGTACAGGAAATAAAGTTAGCTCCTGTTAGTACGCCGCATCCTAACAATAAAATTGCCTATTTTGTAAAATGCTCTCAGGCCCGCACTCAACACAAGATGGAGATCGCGATTGGGAAGCTTACAAGTATTGTTTTTATAACTGTAGTCGTATCTCGGAGACATCTGTCCACACGGGCATTTGACTTGAGAACAATAACAGTTAAGTTTCAGAGACTGATGATCATTCTTAATTATTTATAATTAATATAATACATAAACACAGAAAAATCATAAATATTCTCGTAAAACTTTGTCCGAAATAAAAATGGAGCCCACATACTGAAGTATGTCGGCTCCATTTTTATTTAGGACAGAGGCTAGAAATAAAAAGTGATAGTGAAATAGTTCTATAAAAATCCTAGATTTTTTTACACGTATCTATCTGATCCTAAACTAAAAAAAGCTTGTATCATATTAAAATAAATAAATAAATATGAAATAAATAAATATCACGAAAATACATAAATATAAAAAGAACTATCCTGCTTCTGTACAGAATATTGCCACTATTTTGGCAATTAAAACATATCTCAATTTATTTTATTCATTACGTTTCGTTTCAACACATCTCAATATGTTTAACTGATGAAGAAAGTGCATTGACTAGTGATCTAATTCACATCATATTTTTATGAAAACCTGAAAAAAAAATGGTGATATCTGAAAGTTGTAGGTATTGTATGTATATGTATAGTTGCCCTACAGTTGAATAAGTGTACAGGTAGATTTTGTATTAAGTAGTTTCGTACCCCAAAGACGTCCCGTAAACTCAAAACTTCCTCCAAGATGGGCGTTCAAAAATTAAAGTTCATTCTGAATTCTCGCCTCCTGTGTCTTCTTATCTGGTTCAAGTGCTTATATTTTAACTAGATGTCCAAGAAGATTGTGTAGTGTGGCAAACTTATGTTAGAATTGTGTTTCACCGAGGGAACGTCGTATCAGGGTGTGTCATGCTCGTTTGCCGTGCCGCCGCTACCCTGGCACCCCCCTTTTAGCCGTTGTTACAGAGAAAACAATACTTATTTACGAACTTTATTTTTTTTAACTTTTTCTTACTAGAAAATATCGCTTTATCGTGCACTCCTTTATAATGTTCGCTGGAATGTCAAATCGAATGCTGAAAGGAAATTGCTTTATTCATTCCTTAGCGTTTTGAACAGCAAAATAAACTTATTTGATTTATACAATTGAGACGCGGCAAGCAATCGCCCTACTGCTAACATTTACCCAAATAAAATCTAAAGATTTATTCCCTAGCAATGAAAGAAAATAGCACAAAATTCTGTAAATGCAGTATTTCAGAGCGAAACTACACTATAAATAACTTGAATAGACAGACCGGCATTGCCTAGTTGAATAATGAGTTTGTGCTACAAAGAATAAACTATCGCATGATTGGCGTAATGAAGTTCCTGAATCGGATAGCTGAAAGAACATTATAATTAATAGAATGTCTGTTTACATCCAATGTATCGTATTATGTGTAATTTGTGTTGCTTCATTGAGCGCGTTAGTTAAAATGGACGGCTGATTACCGGTGGGTGCGGTGTCGTGAAATATTAACAGCTTCGTTGCTATACTATACTTATGTAAGAAGCCGAACATCAGTTAATTATTACCCAATGATGCAGAACTTTGTTTACCTTGCATTATAAGCGCTCGAATATGTAGGTGCTGGAACTATGAAGTAGGTATTACTTGCAAACCAAAACCTTTTATAATCAAGATTTCGGATGAAAATTAATGAAATATCTGGAAAAACTTACACCAAGACCATTTGACCCCATACTGAGCACAACTTTTTACTAGGTGCAGAAACTAATGAATATATTATAATATGTCTAAATCTAGAAGATTTCTAATCTAGATTTCTTAGATTAATACAATTCATTCATTGAACAGACACAAATGTTTGAGGGGATCGAACCCACAATCTGATTCACAACCAAAATGATGACAATAATAAACATCACTGCAAATTATCATGACACTAACGATATCTGAAGATGTAATACCAAAACAAAGGCCGTGCCAAAAACTTATCCTTTGTGTCTCGATCAGAAGAAGAATGCCAAAGTCGATGACATAATTGATTCGGTAACAATAACAAACATTGTTACTCCCACGAAAGCGAAGCAATTTAGTATCGTTTTCACGCTTCACAAAATAATATCTGAGAACAACGGAAGTTTATTTTAATGGGACAAATAGAACAACTTGGCCAATGTTGACTTGTGAACATAATGGCATTAAAAAGGCAAGCAAAATACAGTTAACCACGTTGAAAGAATAGATTATGAAGACAAAAATCAATTTCTGCATATCGTGGTCGATGCTTATGATACCTACTTTTATAGATGTATATAAATAGCGGACGGTGGTGGCGAAAACATTCCTGGCAGACGAGAAGCTTAAATAAACACAAAACACAAACTGAAATTTAGTAACTGCTTCTTATTGTATTTCTTAACGAATTTGTGTTCATAATAATGATGCAGGTTTACTGATACTTAACTACAGCCAGATTGCTTGTAATTAAATATATAATGATTAAAATCCGACCACAAACTTTGCTGTCTTGGTGACTCGTTTAAACACAGGCAGATACTGACTCACTTAGTACGCATAACAAACACAAATTTTATTCTAATTAATGTTGGTCTGGAGCGGAGATTGAACCCACCAACCCAGGGTTACAAACCAACGAATCAATGAATGGAATATACCCATGAGCTGAGCTACTCGAAAAAACAAGACGTCGGAATACGTTCATCCTCTGCAAATTGGAACAAAGAGTCACAAATCACAGAGCTACTGAACTCACTCAAGCCGGGACCGCGCGGGATGAGTGAGTAATGAACTTGACAGTGGTGTTATTATAGCGAAGTAGGCGGCGCATTCCAGCCGCACTATAAATACCTACCGCGGTCTGCTGTAAATGCACTTCGCCCACCCCTCCTACACAAACATGACTTGGGGCAAAATATCCGCGTTTTGGCTTAAAACTTTCTTATTTTACTTAACCTTATGCTGGGAAAACGTAGCTGTTGGTTAATTATGCTGGTCATTACGCAAAATTTAACAAACTGTTTTAATCAAAACTATGTTAATTTGATTTTGTGTGTTTGTTTTTTTATACAACTATTAGTTTGTTGTTTTTTAAAGTTTAATGTTTGTTCATTGCCAATCTATACTGTCATATTGCATTTTATCGTGGGGTGGCGCTGCTAAAACGCGTTTGCTTAAAGTGGAGCGAGCGCAAAGAGCTGTCCTTAAGGTTAGCCATTTCCTGTCATTCTTCCATCCAACTACTGACCTCTACGAAAAAGTAGGGGTACTCACCGTCCGTCAACTCTTTGTACTCCAAACAATAATAAAACAACATTCTTCATTAACATATGACCCAACAAAGTTAAAAAATAAACGTCTCAAGCACAAAGTCTGCTTACCTGATGCACACAAAACCGGTCTGGCGGAAAATTTCTTCTTTTTCCTCGGCCCATTTCTTTATAATAAAATAAATTCAATTCTGTCCATCTATTCACTTCCCAGAGAGCAGTGTAGGAAAAAAGTGTCAGACTGGCTTCAGATCCTAACTTATGACGAAACAGAAAAATTATTAATTTTACCATCTTAGTTACTTCAAGTTTACAAAGCTTATGCTTCCTTGCACACTTAAAAAACTCGTTCACAAACTGAAGAGAACTTATGACAAACTAAACACATGCACACCCTCAAACACACACCTAATCTAATCACAAACAAACACACGGGCATACACACACAGACGCACATAGACACACACGTCAATACAAGTCCATACACACCCACCAACACAAAGACACGCACACACACAACAATACAAAGACATACACACACACACACCCGCACACATTAACTTCCTTGCCTGACTAAAATAACCTATGTTTAACTTAAGTGATTTAAAATTGAAATATGTTTCATTGAAAAAAAGCAAATTACTCGTAATATCCCTATGTGAAGCTAAGAGGCGAGAGCCTGGTAATCTGTAAAACAGGTTTCTAACCTAGTGCGGATACCAGTCTCTCACATTATAGCTCATCATTATTTAATGTGAAATGTAAGCTAGACCTAGAAGTGTAAGCTATAATTGTGAAGGAGAAATAAATGCTTTTATTATTATTATTATTATTATTGCTTCTATTTTTTTAAGAACGATCTGCTACATGAAAACTTATCCAACGCATCTTCAAAACCCTGCGTTTACTTTTCTTCAAAATAACTAATTAATCGATCGCTGATCGCAATTTAAATTTCCTCCCACTCATTTCAATCTGAACACAATTATATCACATCAAACAAAAATAAATTCTTCTGGCGTCACTAAAATAGAATAGGTAAAGGTGGGCTATAATTACACCGACAGTCATTGACCCTTGATACGTCGGGTATTCTTGTCGAGAAACATCAGGCTATCTCGTTTGATGAAGTATGCTTAATGTGTTCTTATCTTGAACCAACATAGCATAACGCAGGTGCTGATATATGCGTTTAACGATCTCAAACATAAAGGAGCTGATAAGCATTCTATGAGAGGTTCTTAGAATTGCGACGTTGGAGTTAATTCCACTGCATTACGGTGCGGTTTTGATACCGTTCCGTGACTTTACTTCGGATCGCAGCATGGGCTTGCAGACTTCGCATTTATCTAACCATATTTGGCACGCGTATTAACCGACCTGATTATTCAACGGAATCACAGATTACTTCATAGTTACTACGTAACAGATAAATCGCTCCATAGAAAATTGACAATTTTGGTCAATAAATTGTTAATGCGTGCTGTCATTGCCGTACTGGCTACCACGAGTTGCCACTTTAAATTTACACTATCGTTCGTGTAAAAAAATGTATTGGGATTTGACATTGCCATGTCATGTCGTGCCAAATTCCAATTTCGAACGATGACGTAAATTTAAAGTGGCAACTCGCGCGTTTTAGACGTACAGGCAGGATTTACGTCATCGTATCAGTTCAAATCAACCGCAAGATTCTCGTACAAATGAACAACTGCAGATGGGTCTTGAAGACCCGTACATGGAGTGACAAAGGCCTGACGGAATACTTCTATCATTGCTGAACCGCTGGTGCTCGTTTTTGTTTTTTTTCGCTGTTGCGTATGGTTACTTAATTGCTGACCGTATCACAATAATGACTTATCCATGATTCACTACTGAAGCTAGAAACATTACGTTTGGATGTTCTGTTGCATTTCAGTCTTAACTCACTTAGACCTACAAAAATGGGGTTCAGTTACCGCGGTTTGTAAATGTTACCTTCGTCAATTTGACCAATAAGTAATATCTCATCAAGTCATCACTACAGTTGATTGGTAATTAGTTCACTCATCACGTTTGCCAAATGCGAGTTGATGAAATAAACCCGAAAACAAACCCGAGCTTAAGTTTGGGAAATCCGAAAACATATTTCTCTGATTTGAAAAACCCCAAGAACTCTGAATTCTGTAATTCGGGCCGAGCTCTTACTCTGACTCAGCAACTGAGGCGTTAACCATAACCGACAATAAAAAAATATATTTTTGCGAACAAATAAATGACGGTCGAACCCTTTTCCCTAGCGAAATATTCAACGGCGAAAGGGATGTTTTCCCTCACATTACCAACGATTCGACGTAATAATGACCTTACCAATGATGTATGGATGAAAATTGGAAACGGGATGTGCTGTGTTGGTCTTGGAGAATAAAATAATTCAGAAAATGCAGAAAGCTTGGATAAGCGTTCAATATTAAAAAGAAATGCAAAAACAAAATGCTTTGACTTCACGATATCGTATTTATAAAGTGTAATAATTTTATTTATAATACAAAAAATGTTGTACACTAAAATGTTGTAACTTGGACTTTTAATTAAATTTTCAAATAAACTAAGAATCAAAGAAACGATTCGTTTCTAGTTTTAAATGAAATATCTTATTCGATAAATATGAACAAATAAAATTGTGGACCAGCTTACACCAAGATCATTACAATATGACCCAATATGACTTCCAGCGGTAAGGTCCTGCCACCTTTACTCGAAAACGGTCCAGCCAATAACACGTTAGTTTTGTCTGAAACTTCGTCCACGTTCCCAAGCCGTTACTAAATATGTTATTTACACGACAACTAGCTTTTTGTCATCTTCTAGAGATTTCATTTCAATCAATCTCAGTAAATACTGAAATTTATCTAGGGGCTTAGGCGTGGTGGCCAAGATCATCACAATATGAACCAATATGACTTCCAGCGCTAAGGTCCTGCCACCTTTACTCGAACACGGTCCAGCCAATAACACGTTAATTTTGTCTGAAACTTCGTCCACGTTCCCAAGCCGTTACTAAATATGTTGTTTACATGACAATTAGCTTTTTGTCATCTTCTAGAGGTTTCCTTTCAATCAATCTCAGTAAATACTGAAATGTATCTAGGGGCTTAGGCGTGATGGCCAAGATCATTACAATATGACCTAATATGACTTCCAGCGTTAAGGTCCGGCCACCTTCACTCGAACACGGTCCAGCCAATAACACGTTAGTTTTGTCTGAAACTTCGTCCACGTTCCCAAGCCGTTACTAAATATGTTGTTTACATGACAATTAGCTTTTTGTCATCTTCTAGAGGTTTCCTTTCAATCAATCTCAGTAAATACTGAAATGTATCTAGGGGCTTAGGCGTGATGGCCAAGATCATTACAATATGACCTAATATGACTTCCAGCGTTAAGGTCCGGCCACCTTCACTCGAACACGGTCCAGCCAATAACACGTTAGTTTTGTCTGAAACTTCGTCCACGTTCGGAAGCCGTTAATTAATATGTTATTTACACGACAATTAGCTTTTTGTCATCTTCTAGAGGTTTCCTTTGAATCAATCTCAGTAAATACTAAAATTTATCTAAGGGCTTAGGCGTGAAAACGAAGCAAACAAAGTTATTTACTACTGTCCTATCAGAATATTATTAATACCTTTTTTACTGTTAATACAGACAAACAACCTAAAAGGGTGATTATCTTTTACGCTGTACCAAAACCTATTTCACACAGAAATCCCTTTGCGTCGCGTAACACCAAAGCACGTCACATCGCATCACATCACATTCTTTCCCAGATTTACTTTACGATTCCCATTAAACGGAGAGAAGGCGGATTGAAGACGCGACGGGCTGCGAATCCCCGGCCTGCGAAGTTCTCATCTTAATTCAGCCACAGGCGAGGAAGTTACACTTGAGAGTTGCTGAGGTTTTTAACTCATTTTAAAGTCGTGTTTGATAGAGTGGTTCTTGGTTACATAGAGACTTCCATTTAATGTGTTTTGTGAAGCTATTTATACTTACAAGGGATTTGTAGTTTAGCAACAGAATAAGGGTCACACATGACTGTTTTAACGACTTGGTTGGAAATGGCCTGTTTTAGGCCTTTGGTTTAGGGTTTAGATTTCCGCCCTGGCCCATCATCATGGCCATTATACGTCATGATATTTAAAAACACATGATTAATATGCGTAAAACGTACGTTCAATGAAAGTGTACTTTCATAGGACAAGCTGTAAGCTTTTTTAATTCCCAAAAAACTATACAATAATCTGTATCCCACCTCAAATTCCCTAGTGCCAAATATTTTTATTTTCCGCCATCATTTCTGCGAAATTAATTTTTAATACAGACCTTAATCACACCAGCGACCATCCCCACGGACCTATGCCCCGACAATAGAAAGAAACGGTTACGATATCGTAAAGTCGGCCCGAGCCTCAGTTTAATTGACGTCCCGGATTTCAGTGCCACCAACACAGATGTAAATTGAAATAGAAAACGCTAATGTCCAAAAACCAAGCGTGTCATTTTTTTGATAATTACTTTTATACTAAGTACGACGGTGATAATCAGGGACGCGGACCACCTGATAGTAAACGGTTACCGCACGGTGGACGCGTGCAACACCAAGGGCATCACGTGTTGACGACACTGCAAACCTTTTCAAACACCTCTTGAAGAACTCCATACTATAGCCTATTGGGAAATCCTTAGCAAGGAGCTTATTCCACAATTTCAGCGTCCTCGGAAGGAATAAGCTTTGAATCACTGTACTAGACCAGAAGACAGATTCAGAGCTACCATTTGGCCACGATAGCCTAAGTTGACAGGATTTTTTCAATCGATTTTAATTGAATTTACAGAGGAATCATAAAAGTTTAATAAATCTAGTTGATATTGTCTTCCATTGCCATAATAGTAGAACGCGGACTATATCAAGCAGCATCGAAAGAAGAACATTGTGATCCTTTCTCATACACTACATACACTCGCGTCTTCTATTTCAAGTTATGTCTTTATCCGCCAATCTGGGAGGTCGAATCCCAAAGCGAAATGAATAAATCATTACAAGTGCTAACTGCCTATCCGCTATTACAGCCAGCCTTAATTATAAAAGTGTAATATCGTTATAAATTTTCAGGACTTGGCTCAACGTTTGGAATAATTACGTTTGTGAAATAAAATACTGCTGAATTTAAAATTGTAAACAGTTAGTGAGTGATTCGTTCTTTTTTAAACTACCTTTCTGCTTATATTGTTTTTCTCTAAAGTATTTAACTGGCAAATTGGTTGGGTTCTGGACGAAATCAGAAGCATAATACCTATATGATACTAGCTGTCCGTCAGCGGCTTCGCCCGCGTTTCTCCCTTTAAAACATAGCCTAAAAATATAGTGTTATTTTAAATCGGTTCAGTAATTTTGGAGCCTATTCAATACAAACAAACAAACAATAAAGTCTTGCCTCTTTATAATATAAGTATAAGTAGATAGATAAAAGTCTTAAGATTCATTTCTTTACTTATTCATTTACATTATATCAAAAATACAACATTATATACAAGACATCTTTAAATTTAAAAAATGCTTCTATCGTTATTAACACAGCCTTAAAATGTTACTAAGTCTTCACTTCTTCACAAAAAGTGAAATAATGGACGTTAAGAGTGCGTTTCTACCAGGAATGTGCGAGGATGCGTTGCGAGGAATTTGTTTGATAAGAACCAATAGAATCACTTCATTCACGTAGCTTCGCGATTCTATTGGTTCTTCACAAACACATTCCTCGCAACGCATTCTCGCATATCTCCGGTGGAAAGGCACCTTACTGCGGTTCTAAAAAAAATAAGAACCTATTTACTATAACATGACATCTTCAAGTTTCTATCACAAAATCTACGAAACGACAGCTGTATCACGAATCGTGATAGCACTAGTAGGTTGAATGTCTACACTATAGACTCCCTTTAAGTTCACTTATCCGTATACGACCATACTGTTCAAACCAGTACTACCGGCACGCACAACCGTGGTTAGAAATATGACACTCATTTGCAACATTGTAAATATGGGTCAGACCACCCCGATACTACTGGGTGTCCATAAATATCTCAAGCCACAATATATTTATTTCTGGCAACATATAGGCAAACAATTTCAGAAAACAATGGCAAGGTCGTCTCCAAATCGCGGGCGAAAGGTCACTGTTACGGATCATTACTCAGCCAACAGCGTCTTTGCTGTTTGGTGGCAAGAAACTGGGGGCCTACCCCGTTCGTCCGAACACGTAATAGCAAGTTTTTCGTTTTAAGAAAACATACTTACAGTTCGTTTTGATTTTTGATTTTTTCATGCACCAATATTATGTTTGAGTGTACAAAATACTTAAATGAAATAGAAACGTTAGAAGTAACGGTTTATCGCAGTAAACAATTACGGCAAATCGATATAAATAGGTAAAGCAGTTTACCGTAAGTTGCATAACCCGTTAGTGTTAGAAATGCAAGAAGTTTAAAATGCTATTCAAAATTACTATATTCAAATGGAACCATACCAGTAGGTACGTAAGAATCATCAAAAACAAAAGAAGTTTAATAATATTATATTATTATGAATATGTAAATACTTGCACATACCTTAAAATCATGTTCAAATATTATAACTCCTCTTTTTGTTGAGTTCTAAACGTTTTAAAGTTTCACGAAACTTCGTATATTTGGCACCAGAGTAGGCCACTTCTGTTTCTGTAAATAATACAGCGTGGATTTCAAATACGTTCCGATTGCTGACTTTGAATGATTTCAAAGATGTGATTTGCTGCATAAAATATTTGTCTTCAATAATAACAGAGAGAAACAATCACAAGCGTTAAAATACCAAACATAATATATTGAAATTTCAAATGATTGTTAATTTTTGAGGCACTTTTGAATTATCACTTGCTTTAATACTATACGTTTTTCTTACATATAGTGGCCTCTTTATTATCGACTAAACTGGAGGAACTATGTCATTTGAGACAATATTATTTTACTAGATAAAAACACCTTTTCAGTAAAACTCGTTTTTACTTTAAAATAGTATACATACCAATTAGATACCGAATAGGAAATTCATATAATTTTGTAGTCACTGAACCTCAACTTTGTCTACAGTTCTCACGATCTTTTGACAATTGATTAAATACGTGAACAAAACAAACAAATGTAACGATTATTATTAGTGGGCATTCAGCAACAAACCCGCGCAGGTAAAAACTACGAATCACAGTGAACGTGACCGAACTTTTTTAATAGGCAGCGAATACAGCCCGGGAAAGAATTAGAGAAACCGTAACGTCACCGGCCTTTTATAAATACCTAGTCGATGAAATTAATACATTTTGCAGCAATTGCAATATGAATAATCAAAACAAAACAAACTGACAATAATTTTAACATTATGTCGCATACGCACTGTTTACATAAAAAAAAGTTTTCCTATAATATTTATTATAAATAAATATCTTGGACAAATTACACCAAGATCATTCTGACCACAAAGTAAGCGGAGCTTTAACTATGGGTATCAGCATCAACTCTATTCACATCACTGCCGTGAACCCTATTCGATAAACAAGAACCTGAAATTGCTGTGATAGTTCTATACGAGCTTACGTACAAAATCATTGTGCAAAAGTTTACTACAATTTACCAAAGTTTGTATACCACCGTGCTGTTGTAAGTTGTAACAACCCTAGACTGTCTTGCGTATAGATTACCCTTTTTTGTTTCCAAACAATAGGATGTGTACGTCATGTACCTGTTCCGAACGAGAAGAAAGATCGACTGGTAGCGGAAGGCTATTGTGTTGATGCACTGCTTAGTTCCGTTATCAATAAAATGTGCTCTAAATGTGTTGCATAAATGCGAACAATGTACCTTTTGTTGAGGATAATACGAATGATATTCATGGAGCAATACTGGGATAACCTGTTTGGTCAACGTGAGCAACGTAAGAATCTCGCTTTTGCTGAGGAACGCGCGTTCAAAGAATAAGTCAGTACTGTTTTCAGACTGCTGCCTCTCTCTCTTCTTTCTTTTATAAGATTGGAAACGTTTGTGAAGGCATGAGAATGCAAGCAATAGTCTTGCGCAAAGCGAGAGAGAGTATTTGCTATCATAAAACCGTTGCAAAAATATGCGCTTCATCATCATCATCAACAACAGCCTTTAAACGTCCGCTGCTGGACGTTGGCCTCGAGGTATTCCTCATAATATACCAAAAATATCTATATAATCTTAATGTTAGTTCCATTCCTATTGCTTAACGTTTTACCTGTACAATTCGATTACCATTTAGCTATTTTATCGAGGTCAATGATTATACATATAGCAATCAATCTGTCACAGTTTATGGTTTACTTCGCGTATAATTATAATCAATAGAATTTATTCCACCGTATGTACTACGAGTAATATCTTTAGGGTTCCATTAGGTGCGTTTTTAATATGTGCGGCTATAATGGGTTAATGTTAATTACAGTCACAAAGCAAGCTATCTGACTTGAAAGACATAGATTAGAATAAGGTAGTAGGATTAATTAAATATCAATCCAAGGTTCGATCGATGGTTTTGTAGTATAGCATGTTTTTTTAGAAATCCCGTTCTGTTGATAGAACCCTAGGTGCAAGAGTCAGACTCGAACTTCACCGCTTTTTATTACTGACATTAAAGGGTAAAGCCTGTGGTGTATTCTAAGCGAGCGCCTGTGGTTATAATTATTGCCTATGCAGTCTTGGTCACGCCCTCTGAACGTACTGGATGAGCAGTAGCCATTAGAGTCGCCAGCCGTTTTAAGTTGTTGAGGTTTTTTATTTTGGAGCATTTTTTGACAACATTATAATGACACGGTTTTTGTTTTAAGTGTAGTCTAGCCCTGAGTGGCAAGTGCGAATTGTGTTCAGTTAATAGAACGCGCGTCGAGCGCGTAAACGTATATTTGCATAAAAAAAACGGAACATAAGTAACGGGCCCCGAAGCGCCAGCAGCTTGGAGTTACCTATTCTGTGGCGCCAGTACTAAACAGTCTCAGTTTAAACGTTAATGTTTTGTTCGTCAACATCAACCAACTACTCTGGACCATGAAACCAATATCAGCAACAGGAAGAGGGAGCTCTTTATGTCGAATTTCAAGGAGCACAGCATTTTTAGTTACCTATTTAGAGTTTTTGTTATTATG
The DNA here is from genome assembly GCA_947369235.1 of Udea olivalis. Lineage (NCBI taxonomy): Eukaryota > Metazoa > Arthropoda > Insecta > Lepidoptera > Crambidae > Udea > Udea olivalis. The sequence continues at coordinate 8,482,024 of OX376348.1, forward strand.
GATAGGGAAGAAAAAAAAACAAATACACTAATTACAATAAATTACAAAATTTCTACGTAACGGAAAAAAAATGATATATTTTTATAACAAACGACGTTATTATTCACTGTAAGTAAGTATTAGAGTATTTGAAAGGAACCGAAACTAATTTTACTTGAATACTAAACTCAGAAACCGCCCGTTGGAATAGTTTGAATAAGTACGATGAAGTACTGACGAGAATAACATACTTATTATATAGAACGGCATTCGCGGTTCAGAGCATTAACGAAGCCGCGAGGCGCGGATTCATTAAATCTTCGGAAGCACTCCCGAACTCCTCGGTGTGAGTGAGTTCATGATATTTTCGCTAATGACCACATCATTTCTGGAATATCCACACTTCTTTTTAGTTATTTTTCTTTTAAACATTCTATCCAGATTTGACTGCGATCATTCAATTTAATTCATTTATTTCTTAGAAAAGGTCAGGTCAGGAGTACCAATAATCGACGATCATGTATGAAAGGATTAATGAGAGTGGAAGAAGCGCAAGAGGTATTTCAGGACCGTACAAGTGGAAAGATGGTCTCTGCCTACCCCGTTACCCCGAAAAAGGTGATGATGGTATCTATGTGTATGTAAGTAACATTGAATCAGGCCGAGGATTCAAATGAATCATCGATCGATCAGTCTTCTAAGCCATAAGACGTCCACTGCTGAAAATAGACCAACTGCATTCTTAGAAATTTTGTGACTTTTACAAACTATATTATTTGCGAATAAATGGTATCCATTTTAAATCTCTTATAGCAATCATTTCACTAGCACTTCAAAATCGATGCTGGACTACGTTGGGGACTACGTCTTCTACATAACAGATCTTATCACAAGCAAACAATTGAATGTTGGTGATGATGCCTCAAATTATTTATTTACTACCCTTTCTGCCTGCCCTCGTCTCAGTGGCATTGAAACATTCTGGATTAATGATTACCGTCCCCCAGCCCGCCAACTCGACGATAGCGGAACCCAGTTAATTTCGAGGTAATTCCCCGAACAATATCGCCGCACATCTCTAGAGGTCAAGTCCGACGGTCTTGTCTGACGACGCCTTGGACCCCGCACAGCGGAACGTGACAAACTGCCAAGTTTCGTTTCATTCACCACTGAACATCATAATAAGAACTGCACGTTTATTATCATAACAAATAAATTTTCGGGAAATCTGACGTTATATTTTGGGCGTTCTTCACCTTTTCAACGGTGTTTTTGTTTGCTTCTGCCTTCTTATGGCATTTCACTTTATATTATATAACAACGTCATTACAAGGCCTTTGAGTGTGCTTTGTTAGGAAAAACATCACGTCTCTTGTCTCTCAATAATATTCCTCCGGCGGTAAAGTGGGGCACAATACAGTCAAGCACAGCTAAGAACTCACAAACTTTACGTGGACAGAACAAAATATGTGTTTTGCTTGATCTGCGGCTGACTATACGTACGATAAGATAAGATGAATATACTTTTTTGTACAACTAAGAAGATAACAATTATAAAAGCACTTAAAAACCAAAAAACTTAGTCTAGTACGTAAGCGCTAATGCACCTTTTACTTTAAGAAAAATAAATAATCTATACTAATATTATAAAGCTGGGTTGTTTGTTTGTTTGTTTGCTTGAACGCGCTAATCTCAGGAACTACTTACTGGTCCGATTGAAAAAGTGTTAGATAGCGCCATTTATCAAGGAAGGCTATAGACTATATATCATCATTCCACGCGGACGAAGCCGCGGGCAGAAGCTAGTCGAGCAATATTTGTCTGCCCCGATAGTGCAAATAATGAGGATTCCTGTCGGTTCATGTGACAAACATTCATCTTTGTTCTGCCTGGACGGAAATACTAATTGAACTATAATTTAGAAACATAAGGGACATGAGGGTCTGAAGAACCCTTGATAAAGGTTTGTGTGATATAAGCTGTTTTGGTTGTAAGACATCCGATATATTTATTTATATACCTGGGACAAATGTATTCCCATTGACACGGAAATAATTTTAAGTACAAAAACCTATTTCTAACAAAAACAACGGTAGTGTATACATACTCATAATTGTAATTGAAATCAACCTCATTCAAGCTAACTTAATCGTTTTTTGTGTAGTTCATAAAATGGAAGTAAGAAATAAATTGTCTGATTAAAAAAATATATATACCGCTATTTGTTCTGCCTCGACGGAAATGCTAAATCTAGATATCTAGAAACATAAGGGTGAGGTTTCTGAAAAACCCTTGATAAAAGCTGTTTTGGCTGTAAGACATCTTACAAATCTAACAAATGTACGAGTATTTATGTATTCCCATTGACATGGAAATATTTTAAGTAAAAAAACCTTTTTCTAACCAAAACAACGGTAGCGTAATACACATACTCGTAATTGTAATTAAAATCAACCTGATTCAAACAAACTTAATAGTTTTTGTGCAGTTCTTAAAATGGAAGTAAGAAATAATTTGGTTGACTAAAAAAACACTGTGAAATACCGCCATCCTTACCCTAAATTATTGTTAATAAAATAATAACATTTGGTAACGATTTGAAATCTAGTTATTTTTAAGTCGGCTTCAACTTATTGTACTCTCGATTTAATTAAATCTTGCCTGTTGTTACTTTTTTAAGTTCACTTGAATTTATCCACTAGAAAGCAAACCTAGATGTAAATTGTTCTTCTGACTACACATCAAAAGTGACAAAACAAGAATGTATTGACTATAACGTGCATGTAACTTAGCACCCGTTTAAGCTGACCGTTTGTGCATTAGCATCAGAAGAAGAAGTATGAGGTTGCGATAAGAAAAAGAAGTATGAGGTTATACCAACTTACTGTCAACTCATGTGGGGCCGTCCTTTCAGAAAAGAAATAGATTGTTAAGTATTAGAATTAAGGTTACTTGTTAATTATGTACCCAACAGCTCCAAGGTTCCAGCTTCTGATGTGTTATGGTTATTGCTAAGGATGCCTTTCAGACCGAAATAATTATCAGATTCCTAAATCACAACTTTTGTTAACAGATCGCGTCAAGCAGCATCTCAAGGAGTTCCCTGCAAATAGGCGCGATGCAGGCGGCGGGGCCCCCTTGAGGTCCCGCCACGCTATGGGCTCGAACATCAGCCAGCACTCCGCAAAGGGCCTCAAGGGCCGCCGAGCGCGCTCCAGTGGCGACCTTTGCAATGGAGACACCAAAAGTCAGACCGAGTCGTCGGTGTGCGGATCCGTCGTCGGTGACGTCATGGGCTGGAACAGATCCCTGCCCAACCATCTAGACGGCAACCGCCATTTAGCAGACTACAACATAGTCAATAACAACTACGGAGACTTTGGCACTTACAACCGGTGTCATCCTAAAGGCGGCAGAGGTCTGCGGTACAGAGTTTCTAAATCTGGTGAGTTTAGTTACCGATCCACTTTCTTAAGGATAATAACGCAAAAAAATCATTGTTCTGTAAATTAGGATTTTTAGGTTGCCACACGGGCTTAACGTAGTTGTCAATGAATCGTAGTTCGTAGTGTCATCTCCGGCACAGATTAACTAGTCGACCGCTTTCAGAATATAATTCACAACCGGATTGATGCTGGAAATTTGACATGGCCGTCTTTTTCATTTTAAAGCTCAATTCTTTAAAAACTTCTTTGTTTTTTGCCAAGCTCTTTCAGCGATTCCGCCATGAGCATGACCCCACCAATTGTTTTTTTTTCTGTCATAACATTTTCACATAAATATTTTTTTTAATAAACAACACAAGACCACTAAGCAAATTAGCAAATGCACCGAGAAACGGGCAGCCGATAAAAAATAATAAGTACTCCAACTTAAAATATTACCCCGCCCCAGCGCCCTAGAAAGGTAATAAGTCAGGGGCTTAGTAACAAAAACTTTACCGCGTTTATTTTATAACTTTTAACCCAGAAAATGGCGCAATGGCAGTACACGTCCCAAATTAATGACCGGACTTGGCCCTTAATTGAAATCTCTTTAAGGCGAAGATTAGCAAAAGATTAAATTAACAAAGCACTTTGTCGGTGCGCAAGGACTCAATGGGAGACAAGATTGTACTGGACTTTTCAAACATTTCTGGATTTCATTTTCATTCGGCTTTCATTTTATTTCGTTTTATATTCGGCTAGTGACACGACATCGTCCGGGTGAACCCTGTTTCGCCTCCTTGGGGAACAACTCGCGAAAACCCGTCTGTCATAGAAGGAATCTTCTGTGAAAATATGTTTTCTTCGAACTTCAGCATTGATGATTTGTTTCAGCCAGCTTGCTAGCTAGTTATTATATTCAACAATCCCTATGGTTCTACATCGTTATGTAATTCCCAAATTATTCTACCATCTTTTTTGTCTGAATCATTTAATCAATTCGCAAGGTGGTCAGAATAAGCAATGCGCTGTATAAATTATGGATTTTCATTTCCCCTTGTTTTTTCACCCCAACTCACTTAACTTCATCACGTTCCGTTATTCCCAGCTGCTCTCTTTATTCCTGTTGTGACTACTCTTCAAAAGATAAATTCGTACCATGTTATGAAAATAGTATTGCGAGTTTTTCTCGAAAACCGCCTTCTGCGGAGATAAAAACCTTACAAGAAACTAAACCAGCGTTTCCAATAACGTAACTGGACAAAACGTGCTGTGCATTTTCTCCGATTCAATATAAAATGGTGCTTATATTATGATTATTATCATATTCACTTACTTCTGTACCGGAGCCCGTAACATTCCAATATCGGAATAGTACACCAATTGCTAAGTTTTATCAATTTTACCGTGTAACGTTTGCGGGGAAAGTATAAAATTTTATTTCAAAACATAACGCGTTTATGGGGGTTTCCGCTTACCGTAAGATAGTAGTACTTCCTTCATGGTTAGTACAGAAATAGCTTCCTTTAATGTTGGTACAAACACGGGTGGCGCCTATTGAACGGCGCCTGTTGTACTCATTAGGTACCTACTGTTCATTAGGTACCTACTGTTTTAAGCATCTTCGGGTAGACCGGATTATGGCGGCGGGTCCAGGGTCGACTAAAAAGGTTCAGCGTAAAGCCGATTTGGGTTCCTCTGATTCAATGGAGACACGATTATGATACTCTGTTTATTTTGTGAAAACCAGAATATATTGACGGGTTTTTTACGAAACTAGCATTGAAAAAATCGTCCCAAAAATATGTTTTGAAATAAAAATTTACTATAATTTGTAGTATTGGTAAATTGAAAGACTAACCAGTTTGAACAACTCAAGGCAGATTTAAATTTTAAAATGACTTCCGAGTACAGCATCTGCTTAGTATAAGGCCAGATGATCTAGGTGTAATCTGCCCCAGATATGAATAATAATAATAATAAATCATTTATTTGCCAGAAAATGGTTACAAAAGGTTCTTAAAAATTAAAATAATCCATCACATTCTATCGCATGCGATTTGCAAACGTTGTCAGCAGTTTAACTAATTGTAAGAATATAGGTACACATAATATATTATATTCGGTAGATACAATTATGTCAAATATATTAAATTACTACGGTCAAAATATTTTATCGAAATTATTAACAAATTAAAGGTATAAAATTATTTAGATGTCAATTAATTAATTTCAAAGTTCGCGCATATAAAATAAATGTTAAATTTTATGATTTAAAAATTCGTAATGCTGAGGAACTTTTTTTCATTCAAAAAGTTAGTTAAAACATTTTTAATTTGGTAGGTGGCTTCGATTTCAAGCACTTTGGTAATTTATTTTAAATTCTTATAGCCATACAATGAACATTTCTGGAATACAGTGTCAATCTCTAGGGTGGAACTGACAAATTTTCGGCTTTCCTATCCTTACCTATACCCATCATGACTTCTGTCTGATCTTTGCGAATAGGCAACAGTACTTTTTGACAAAGATCCCCATTTCTAGAATGAAAACATAGTTTTACAACTATCTAAATAATGTGCTCCGCAGACAGCCCTTATACATTGTTTTTGCAGTTTAAAAGCTCTAGGCATGTCCACTGAGTTTCCCCATAGTATGCGTCCATATCGTAACACTGACGATCCATACCCATATGCTGTGATAGCTGCTTCCTTAGATGCTACTTGCCTTAACTTATTGAGAGCATAAACAAATCGGTCAATTTTCTTAATTATTTTGCCAATATGGTCCTTATGTGTACTCTAATAATGTCTTTCGACAAATAATGAAATGAGATTAATATCTTTCGACTTGTGTGAACACGACACCAAGGGCCTCATTACGATCTCTTAAATCTGCCTCGCATTCGTCTCTGAATTGAGCGTCCTGGCATTTTGGTATTAAGATCTCTTATTCCCAGTTACGAGACCATTACGTCATGCAAACACAACTTCTGCGCGGCGTATTCTTATTACATTTGACGTTTCATACCATTGTTTATCTGTCAAATAGTACCAGTTTAAAACTTTTCAGTTACAGAAGTAAGTAGCTCTAAAAAAGTAATATCGTAATACCTATACAAAGTGAGCATTCTGAGAACCGTAAACGGCCACGCTGCGAAAGTAGCAAAAGATTGTTATACGGCCTCTGTGTAGTATGACGTGAGTATGATGCCAGTATAACTTGCTACTACGCCAGTATGACGTATCACTACCTACCTAGTCACAGATTAGAGCTAGTTGGTATCATTATTTATTATGTGGTGCTACCTCTCGCCTCGCCCAACGTCTTTCTACCTACAGGACGGCACTCATATACTAGATATACTAGTCTATCCTCCATCCTATCTAGTTTGAAAGAATAACACATACAATTCCACAGACCTATTTTCCGCTTCAGAAATACCCTATTTAAAGATACATTGTTTTCCACGTGGAAACCCGCTTTTGCGTGAATCCATAACTTCTTCCAATACCGGCTGGGTCCGCGTCACAGAACGCTGATAAGAATGAAAAGGGCACAAGGGAAAGATAAAAAATAAGCCCAAGAAACCTTGCCTGTGTGCCAAAATACCGCCATTTTTAGACTTGCTCTTACCGCATTTTCCACACCAATAAGTGGATTTCTGAATTTATTTCCGCAAGTCACTCGTGGTAAACTTTTTGCCGTCTCTGGTTTGGAGTAAACTATCACTTGATGTTTGAATCTTCTATGGCTTTACCCAAAACTTGATGAACTTGAACAAAACTCAATTAAACACATTGAGATTTTCATCCAGGGCCTCTAGATTCTAGGGCGAACGCTCTTATCTTGATCAGTGTGTAGTTTAATTTTGATTTTGCAGTTATGTAGCCTGATGGCCGTTAAAGAAATAGTCCTTGAGGTATTTATTTCTTAACCGTTTATATCTGGCCAAATGTTAGACGTGTATTATTGTTTCATGATGAAAAGTCCAATTATTTTAATAAATTGACGCGCAGTCAGTTACTACATCGGTAACCTACCTTAGTTTTGTATTCTTTCCCTTGTAAGGGCGGTAGCAAAATAACCGAGGTTGTATCTGAAGCATGGACTGAGTCATAAACCGCTTTGTCTTCTATACCTTCGAATGTTTAATTGAAACGTTTGTACATAGTAGAGAAATATGAATAGGCTAAAGATAAATAGGTATGAATTATTAGATGAAAATTTAGCTTCTACAAATCAGGCGATCTTATCATTAAGAAGCGTGGCCTTCAAACATCCTTAGAGAGCACCTTTAGTAATTTTGACAATGCTTTATCTGGTTCCCTTCCTGCTAAGTCTGCTGCATCTGGATGTTAATATCTATTATTGAATATATGTATAAACATTAATGCTTTACCTGAAGGGCGCAGCCACAACTACTGGCATTGAAATGTGGCTAACTTTGTACCAAGCCAGCAGTCAGCCCCGTAAATGCCGCCAGTGCTATTCTAATCCTATTCATGAGCAAAGCTTAAGTCTGTAAGCCACAAGTCTCTTTGCTACCTACTCCCAAATCTGGCAGGATTCACGTCACAGAACACCGATAAGGGCAAAAAGGGGGTAGGGGGGGTAAAAGCCTAATGCTTTGAAGCGGGAGGCCATCGATCATCCCGCCTCACCTTGAGATTTTTTGGAGGAAAATGATTGCGAGACTGTGACGTCAGTTTAATCGCATTGTTGTTTGCATAAGAAAAAAATAAGAAAAAGGTTCGGTTAAGTTTTTTTGTCGTAATAAGCGAACAGCAAAGTATTGGAACTCGCTGCCCGCACATGGATTTCCAAACCAATACAATCTGGGTCTCTTCAAGACATGAGTGAATAGGCATTCACTAGGTAGACATGTTCCATCATAAATCGCATCGTCACTTACTAGTAGGTACCACCAGGTAAAGTATGAGAAAAAGAAAACGCTCTTCCAGCACATGTGTTCTCGAATAGTCGGGTCTAAAGCGTGTAAAAATAAGTTTTTGTATGGGTTGTTGTTTGCATAAGAAAAAAATAAGAAAAAGGTTCGGTTAAGTTTTTTAGTCGTACCATCCAGACGTGGAACGTTTCGCGGACTCCTTCAATAAGCGAACAGCAAAGTATTGGAACTCGCTGCCCGCACATGGATTTCCAAACCAATACAATCTGGGTCTCTTCAAGACATGAGTGAATAGGCATTCACTAGGTAGACATGTTCCATCATAAATCGCATCGTCACTTACTAGTACCACCAGGTAAAGTATGAGAAAAAGAAAACGCTCTTCCAGCACATGTGTTTCTTGAATAATCGGGTCTAAAGCGTATAAAAATAAGTTTTTGCAAGCCTCCAGGTGAGGTTGATAGTTGCTTTGCATTACCGTGCTAGTGAGCCTCATATCTGAACTTTACAGGAACTCTCCACCAGATGGAGGTCATTTTCAGTGAATATAAAAAAACCGGCCAAGTGCGAGTCGGACTCTCTGTGCTATAAGAAGTTGCTTCGTACCAAATTTCAGGATTCTAAGTTCACGGGAAGTACCCTGTAGGTTTTGATTCCCTTGCGAGTGTCGAAAATTCGCAGAAATTTGCGGCATAAACAGCTGTATCTTTTGATTGTGTTGGCTTAGAAGTTTGATTTTTCACAGCTCCAAGGGAAAGTAGACTTGAGTATTTGATATAAATTCAAGCTTGATACCTCCACGTGTTCCTGAGAAAAAGGGTCTTGACAGACAGACAGACGGATGGACGGACAACAAAGTGATTCTATAAGGGTTCCGTTTTTTCCTTTCGAGGTACGAAACCTTAAAAATTGTGTCTGACCAGCTCCGTTGGAACATGGCTTTCAAACCACAGCTAGAGCTTAGGGTGCCTGTCCACTGACGCGGGGCGAGGCAGCCGTGCGGAGCAGGAAGTCTTGTCATTGGCGGCCCTATGAGTCAGGGGACCATTGCAGCAATTCTAATGATTAAAATAGTTAAAATCCCGCTCCACAATAGTCAGTCAACCTTAACCCTACCGGTATACCTTAGCCCAGATTCTGTTATTTGATTACCAATGGAAACGTAATGAATGGCGTGATTTTTACAGTTTTCGGATGGAACATAATGTCAATATCATTAATTCCATTGGCTTTTAAATAGCGGAATCAGGGACCTGTGCTTTCTTTGCTATAAACTAACTGCGAAACTGAATAAATAAAGGCTTTAAATTTAATTTTTAATTCACTAACGAGGTTGTAAACTTACGTGCCTACCTACCTGCACGTCTACCACGAGTTGCCACTTTAAGTTTACATTATCGTCCGCGTAAAAAATGTATTGGGATTTGACATTGTCATGTCATGTCATGTGTCATCCCAATACAATTTTTTACGCGAAAGATAACGTAAATTTAATGTGGCAGCTCGTGGTAGACGTACTGTAACAAAGCGTCAGCGGCAACAACTGTCACGGAATATAAAACTTTGTGATTGGCCAGTGAAAAGTTGCAGAGAGCGTCCCTGGACGGGTTGAGTTAGTTAGACTATTGATCCTGGTTAAGATAACTTATTTCCAAAAAGACGTTGATATGCGGTTGCTATAAAAGGTGATTTATACCCTCTGGAAAATGATATGGCTTACATAGCAGGTGTTGTAGAAACTATTTGAACGATTATCAAATAGATTATTTTAATATCAAATCCAAGAAATACATTTTGATTAATAATACCTACAAGGTTAAAATTTCCTTCAATATTGCATTACACAGTACAGTACAGTAAACATAATTAATTGGTGTACTATTTACTAATTTTATTGGTCTCAAAGCCCGTATTCTTAAAGGTCACTAAAACGTCGATCAGTAGATCAAACATTTAGGCTTGTATTCTCAAATGATACTCAAGCGTTGATCTGTACTTGAGTAGAGATTTGAAAACGTCAGTTTATACAAAAACTTCACTCAGATCTTTACTCAAGTATAGATTTTGTCTTAGAATACGGGCCTTAGTTTCCGTCACGAAAGTTGAGTTCAGAAATTTGTATGCCGTTTTTAGTCCCATTTCTAGTCACTAGAGACGCGCACCGAAATCCCATACAAAAAGTCAACGCGGACGCTAGCGACTGTCATTGGTGTGATGTAAACTCATGGCAGGTGTACTGTCTTGAGTAGAGATCAGATACAAAAACGTCACTCAGATCTCTACTCTACTGATTTTTGAACACGGGCCTACGATATCATTTTACCGGACATTCAATAGTCTTAGCCAGAAGCTTAGTCGCACCAAGCTTCATAATAGAAGGTTTAAGAGCCCTGGCCTTGACCCGACTCGCTATTCAGTCGCAGCGCGTGACGTCACGAGCCAGCCAGCGGGTCCCTAACTGCGGCAGTGTGCCGATACAGGCTATTAAATAGATTGATAATACTCGTAGTATCCTCGCGTTTGAAATTAAGAAGCTTTAATTTAGTCAAAACTACACTACTATACAGGGGTATTGATAAAACATCAACAACCTCGCAAGACTAGGTAGCTACCATCATACGCAACAACATTTGTTCTACGACTTACTCACTAACCATGTATAGAGCTTGTCTTATTTACAATGACGCGCCCACTAGTGTACTTTTTTGAACATACGACGCATGCTCCTAGGTTCGAGTCCAACCGGCTGCTTAGCGACAAACTACAGTGGCATTTATGTAATACTTTTCTTCTTTGAAAGAAATTCGCTACTTAAATAAATTTAATTATTTAATAGAAATCTAAATTAATGCCGATGTATTCATTTAAAATAGATTATATAGATTATTGTTAAAATATGCCTAAATATTATTTTAAATAAACCAACACCAAATACTTTATTAAGTTACTACATAAAATTAGGACCAAATATGTTCCGAAACTGTCGATTAACCCCTTACTACTGTATATTTTTATTATGGTGAGTAAATAAATGATTATGATTAACTGGCGAATAAAATAAATAAAAACCACATACAATATTTTAACCTTAAGTAGGTATTTAAAAAAAATACAACTTACTGTACTCTCCTAATTAGCCGAATGCTTTAAGTATCACTGCTAATGTTTGATGGAACTTGTCCTTGACCCAATGCTGTAAAAGTGCATTGACTGACGTCACTGTTTTGGACGCGTGCCTTGCCAATGCAGTCTCTTCACAGTGTTAATTTTAAACAGTGTGTTAGTTAAAATTCTGCTAAAGTAAGACAAGAAATCAAACCATCGCCATCACAGCCTTTGCTTATATTATCCTATATAAGCAAAGGCTTAAAAGATATGTATTTGGTTTGATTGTTTGCATTGCAAACTACTGGACCGATTCTAAAACCTCTTTATGCTATATTTTACCGGAAGAACTAGTGAAGCCACTGACGGACAGCTAGTTCAACACATTAACTGTCATGGGAGTCACCGATGACCGGCAAACAATTGATTTTGTATTGTATAGCTAGCATCTGGTTTGGCAACAAAGACTTAAATAAAGAAACACTAAGTTCGTCTATAACTGCTCTACGAAGACTTCTTCCATTTGTGTGATAGATGATCAACTCCGCTTATGCAACGGCCTTCGTTCTAAAGAACTGCTCACTGAGCGGATGATGCCCGCGGCTTCTATCTGTTCACGCTTGCTATTTTCATTCCAAGACGCTTAAATTGTTTGCACCGAGACAAGTGTCTCAAGTAACTGAGTATAGCTAGCTGTTCATAAAGTAATATTCATTAAATTTTCAGACATATTTAATTTTGACTTTGAATACCATCAATTCCTAATCGATTTCAATTTTAAAAAAAACGCATCTTATTAATTAACTTGTGGTGCAATGGCAGCGATCCTGCCTTTAGCGCCGGAGGTCGTGGGTTCGATTCCCAACCATGACAAACATTTATGTGATAAACATTTGTGTTTGTTGTGTGTCTGGGTGTTATTATCTGTTTAAGTATGTATTTAGAAATATTTAAGTATGTTTATCAGTCTCTGATACCCATAGTACAAGCTTTGCTTAGTTTGGGGCCAGATGATCTTGGTGTAAATTGTTCCCGATATTTATTTATTTTATTATTTATCTATTGAAGTATGTATTTAGAAATATTTAAGTATGTTTATCAGTCTCTGATACCCATAGTACAAGCTTTGCTTAGTTTGGGGTCAGATGATCTTGGTGTAAATAGTCCACGATATTTATTTATTTATTAACTTTTCCAAAAATATAAATACGAGTATAATGAGTTTGATATTCACAGGACATAAGTATAAGTATCCTGGATCATTCAAGTAGGTGCCTATGTTTTGTCACCGTCAGTTCTGGCTATAAATAGAACCGGTCGGCACCCAATATATCTTAACAAAGACAATCTACACCTATTTGTCTTACCAGCTAATCAGTGAAAGAAATGTGGAGGCGACTGTAAGAGGGGTATTAATCCCAATTTGCCGTGCGCTCGAACGAAACTTGGGCTGGCGACGTTGATGCATTAGGTGATGTAAAAAACTGTGTAGATACAATTTTGTTGTAGATAGAATTTGATGGACGTGATTTTAAAATTAAGATACATTGTTGTTTGTATTTATTTTATTTTAGTGCTCAAGTGTGTACCATTAGTAATTTGATACTTTTTTTAGTTTCATTTTTGTATTCTTCTATAGCATGTTTTTTGCCTTAAAATATTGTTACATTGAGTTTATATCATTAGTTTAAGTTATTTTGTAAGTAATGATCACGTATAAATAAATAAATACATTATCATTTGGGAACTAACCGAAATAGTATTCGATAAACTGCTCGGGTTAGAGCAAAAAAGACCTTATTCGTTAAGTTGCACCCTTTAGTTTTTTTTTATATTGCCTGTCAAGATGACCTCACTCCACTAGTTAAAAGTAAAGTATATTTTAAGCGACAAAGAAGCATGGGTGACATGTTAAGCTACGGTATTTTTTTTCTAGCAAATCAAGGGATGACTAACAGACATAAATGCAAACCTCTGCCGATATATTTCACTCCTCTTTCATTTGCGAGCTCTATAAGCCTAGTTGAGAAATTTTTCATGATAAAAGTAGTCGAGGTTTATAAAGTCTGCTTCTCCTTTTTAAAATTAAACTATAAAAGGGTTTTAAAAGCGGCTGGACCTTAGAAAATATTCCTATTATTTGTTTGAGTAGGATTAAGGAAAACAATGCTCCCTAATTCCAAACTTTGTAATACCCAAACTTATTTACATATAAATGGCAATAAAATTACAACCGTTTATTAAAATCTGATGTATTTCATCTAGATTAACATTTCATTTCAGTTTACAGCAGATTTATAGCAATAACTAACCGGTGTTACCGTAAATAAAAGTTTTAGGTCACAGTAAATAAAATCAACAATCGGGTAGCTAAAAGCTAGTGTCCAATATTGCAACGTAATGTTTTAACTGACCTGTTAATCGATGGCCAGGGATCTTGCCTACTGCTCCAGAGGTAGTGGGTTTGATTGCTAACCATTGATTAAAATATCATTAGCATTTGTGATTGTGATGGGTCTGGATGATAGTGAGTTTTTTTTTAAACCACGTCGGTGATAACCAAGCATGCGGACCGCCTGATGGTAAGCGGTATGTATGTATGAGTAAAAATAAGACTAAGCGAATCTCCACAGGTCCAGGAAACGTTTAATAATTATTGCGGTCACTTCCGTTTCCGGGGGTGGAGACGCAGGGGTGAGACAGCACTGTGGCCTGTCTCAATAAATTTTGTTTGCGAGAGGGCACTTTTCTGCTGGTGCAATAAAATAAAATAATAATATGCGCCAGACAAAATAAATACCAGTTAAGTTTGATAAAATGTAGTTATTGAAAATCTATAATTTTCATATAAGTATAAATATGACAAAGATTTCTTGATTCATAACTAGATTTTGAAATAAATGCTATTTGAATTTGACAACAAACATTTACCAATGTACGAATGTACTTACAAAATATTATTGTCATCGTTACCTATGTTACCCATGCTGAGAATTCATCATCATCATCCGTGTGGTCTATCCTGGTTGTGAACCCACACTCGTGTGTGGGGTCCCAGGGTCCGCCTTAATTAGAATTAAAGAACTCAATTAGAGAGTTAGAAACGTCACTACGTGATAGGTATAGCCGAAACAAAAGACCTTGAATATGCATGTATTTAATATCATACAAATTTAAGATCTTATTATCTTAACCGGCTACTAAGCCCCACATCCGGATACCTCTCGTGGGAGGCGGCACTACCGCCACTGCGCTGCAACACTGACGCCTGGGAGACTGGGAATATATTACGGAGTTATTAATAATTCAATTTGTGAGACAACTTACACCAAGATCAGTACCCATATGAGCTTGCGCCGACGATAGTACTGTAATGAAACTAGAAATAACATACAAGGTGCTTTGGTTAACTAGGTATCGTAGTTCAATGATGTTTTGCAATTATGTTTAGAAGAGAACATAAGATTGAAAATGAGCACGTAATCCCAAAGTGCAAGCGGTCATCATCATTGGATCTCATTGATTTAGTCTTGATCTATCTATACGAACGCGAATATCTCACGCGAAAAATGATCAACATACATACATACGGAGTAGTCAGAGGCAAGTGACTGCGTCGTTATGGTGAAAGAAACACTCAAGAGCCCACTTTTCACAAATGGTATTAGAACCTAACGTGGTAGGTGGTGAGCTTTCCGCCGCTTTCCGGGTTGATTTGGTTTTTTATCGATGTTTTCCATTACTGGAGAGTAAGTCGATTTTTGGTTCTAGCCAGATTTGAACTCGGGACCACACGATTCCTGAGTTCGGGTGGTGAACCACTAGGCCACGAGTTCGGGTGCTGAACCAATAGGCCAAACGCCAAAAAAAATGATTAAAGCTTGGATTTATAAAAATATATAATAGTTCGACATCACGTGACATTGACTTTAAAATCGGACAAAATTTTGCCCGATGACATACGAATTCTTACGTGCTCGCGAAACGCGATGGTGGAAGTCATTCGAATAAAGGGTGTAAAAAGACTCATAACGAAGCCGTACGTAGGTGTCATACGTATTCTGTACATCATCAGGACCAGTTTTTCTTTCTAGACCATACCTGGGAACTCAATAGTTATCAAGTTATTGTTACTTACTTAAAACTAGATTTTATTTTATAAACTTTCAAAGAACAAAATTTTGTGAAACTCACGTCACGCGGTCCTTTGAGATGTTGTCCATTGGTTTTGTAATAGAGTTTGTGCAAGACACTTTGAAACAGGAATACTCGTAGAAAAGAAGCACGGAATTCCAAAGAGTGCAGGCGGTCATCGTAATTGGATCAAACCCATTGATCCCGACCTCTGTTTGCAGACTCTAGTCCGTTCCGACTCTTTACAAATGCGAATATCTCTCTTAAATTCCCGCCGTTTCAATTTTGCTGCGAAAGCTTTCGTCGTTTTACGTATTGCATTCAATTTAACGAGATTGCCATGTTTTCACTTTCAAATGGTTTTTTTTTTGCGGAATATGTTGTTTTCTTCGCAACTATAATCTGCAGCCATACTTGCCGTTGTTAAATGTCTGTCTATTCAAAAACTGATCTTTAGGTGAAGATTAATTTGTAAAAATACGCAACAAATAATTCAGAAAATAAGTTGAATCTAAAGCTATTTCGATTCTTGTGATAGAACACAAGCCGATTGAGAACATTTTTTATTATGAATTTATTAATTTCAAAAGGTTGCCGATCGTCATGTCTCACGGAGATCGGCAAACTATGTGGGCAACAAATGTATGGCTATGCCACCGCCTACCGGTAGAAGAGGTCAACCCATGAAGCGGTGGCTCAACGTCGTCAAGGGTGACATGCGTGCCAACTGACTCACAACTGAGGATGCACAAGACCGCGCGAAGTGGGCCAAGAAAATAAGAACGGCGGACCCTGGGAACCCACACACTGGTGTGGGTTCACAACCGGGATAGACCGCATGGATGATGTTGATGATGTTGATATTAATTTCAAAAGGTTTTTTTAATCCACACTAAAACATGAAACAAGCAACTTTTATGTTATTCTAATTTGCCTCCTTTTGAGTGTGTAGAGAATGCCTCTAGGCATTAAGTCTGCCAATTGTACCTATTTTTATAAATGTGCAATAAAGAATAAATAAATAAATAAACTACACAAGCGTGGCATGTACTTATTACACTTGAATATATATACATAATTACCTGCCTAAGATAGTGACTTCGGCCCGTACTGAATATGGCATATCATAACTGAGTCCTGACAGTAAACCGTGTAACACGGTATTTGTATTTCTGACAAGCTATATTTTTTGTATGAATAAAAGGAAATAACAACTCCAACTGCTGCCTATCAGTGTTGCAAAATCGACAACTGTCGTAATTCAATTACAAGCACCGCATACTTCAAAACAGACAACTTCCTAATCTGTCTGGAGAAGTGGTAACTTAATTTTGGCGAAAAAAGGCTTATCTACGTTAATTAACGTCGGCGTTAGGCATAATTAAGTTTGGCGTCTATTCAATGGCTGTGGAACTGAAGATTAATTTCCGTCACACTGGAGGGGCCTTAGGCGTGGGCTCAGCCAGCCTAGATTAAAGTGTTGTAAGCAGACTGAAAATACACGACTACGAGTAGGTATGTTCACATTGGTGATATACGTGACTAAGGCTTTGACGTATACGAGTAGTTTAGACTTGCTCTACGTATCGAGGTGAAAATGAATTTGTTTTTTTTATTATGTGAATATAAAATAAAAAAATATATAAATATGCGCCAGACAACACACCTTTTGTAATGATCTCGAAGTAGGGATTAATATCCCTGTGTTACGAGGTACGGGCGTCTCCCAGCACACCCAAACCGGAGTCAATTCAGAAAAGATCGGTTCCTGCATTGACACGACCGGGAATTCAACCCGGACACTACGGAAATCGAGGCGAGAAACCGTGCTACAGCGCACTACGCCAATCGTGCTGTCATTATGAATACTTAGCTAAGTCGTGGCCTAGGGGTTAAGCACCCCAACTCGGAACGTGGATCCCGAGTTCAAATCTGGCCAGAACCAAAATTTTTGTGTTCATTGTTTTTCTGACTATCTCTCCGGTGATGGAAAACATCGATACCTAATCAAATCTACCTGGTTAACGGCGGAAGGCTCACCACCTACCACGTCGGGTTCTAATACTATTGGTGAAAAGTGGGCTTCTGAGTGTTCCGTTCACCATGGTGGCAACAGTCACTTGCCTCTGATTACCCCGTTTAGGATATCGTCGTAATGGTATGTTTATGTTACTCGTAGCTAACTAATAAACACGAACTCACCTCAGAAGGAATGAACCACTATTAATTAAAATTGACCTCAAGAAGGGTTAAAAATTCGGAACTTGTACTTGCAGGACCTAGTTTCTTTGGCAACTACCCTGCTTTTAATAAGACTTTTTGTGGTTAGACCTGTTGAAACGCAAAAAGGAAAGCACTGGTTATTTTATTTCTCTTTGAAATGCCGTCACACGTTTGGTATTACCATTCAAGAATAGTCATAATTATACAGCACGTCTACCACGAGTTGCCAATTTAAATTTACGTTATCGTTCGTGTAAAAAATGTATTGGGATTTGACATAACATGACATGACAATGTCAAATCCCAATACATTTTTTTACGCTAACGATAACGTGAATTTAAAGTGGCAACTCTCGGTAGACGTACAGGGACACATTTCACAGAGAAAAAAATCATAGTGAAGTTGCAGCAATAGTTATGGCGGAATAAATATAAATAAATACAACATTATTGGTGTCGTTTATTTTATTTATGGTATCGTTTAAAAATATTTCTGCATTAAGGGATGATGGCTCTTACACGATGAAGTTCCGACAACGCTAGTATACAGGGCCCGAATTCATCTATACCAATAGAATTCCAGTTGAATGGCAAGATGTTGACATTTGGTTCATACTAAAACTATCAAAAACATGCCATTCAATTACAGTTCCATTGCAGAATCGGGGCAAAATACCGGAAAAATACCTTTTATCATTGAAACGTTCACCCCGTCAACTATTGATGATGTAATTAATATTCTGCCTGTTTTCAACGTAACAGTACGTTGAGAACCATATTAAAATGATGTTAGACATTTAGACCATACACTTAATAATAAAACGGCATATAAGTACATATCTGAAACGCTCTGTTGTACAAAACGTACAAATATAAAGATATTTCAAAGCAATTGCATCTTATTCCTTCAAATTAATTAAAGCATGGTTATTCAGATGGTTTAATTTGTTCAATTTGTAGTAACAGTGGCGTCTGGGCGTAACGGGCCAATGAACAGAATTAATGCGCCTGACAAAGAGTAGCATTTTGCGAGATAACTGTGCCATATCTGGAGCAGGGTTGACAAATATTTTGTTTTTGGTATTTCTCACTTCTACTTGGTAAGGAATGTGGATATCTCGCTAAGAAAACCCTAAATTGTCAAATAGCCCATGTAGTACAAAGTAGATAGAGCTAGTCTTATTTTAAATGACGCGCCCACTACTTTTTAGGTTGGTTTAGATGTGCCGAGTGTACTTTTGAGAACAAACGACGTATGCTCCTTTTTTTTTTTTTTTTTGCGTCAGGAAATGCATTTAGGCATTCCCAAGGCCCTGGGTTCGGACACCTGGGATATGTGGGACTCGGAACTCCTGGGAAAACAGAGACCCCTACCCACTAAAACCTGACGGTGGTCATCTTCGGCGCAGAATGGAAGGGACCCGGGATCCCCAACGAGGGAGAGACTCCTCGCAGGACCCTTCAGCGCGCAAGGCCGCCTGGCAGCCAGCCTCGGGAGGAGCAAGCTCAACTCCAGTGCACGATAACACAGACCACTGTGTCCGAAGACACGCGTTACCGTCTTCCTCGGGATCGCAAACCGAAACACACGCAGGCCCCCCCGCGTGCGCTTCGCGACCCCAAGGGCCCTTTTAGTCGCCTCTTACGACAGGCAGGGATACCTCGGTAGTATTCTTGTCCCCTAACCGCAGGGAACAACGACGTATGCTCCTAGTCCAACCGGCTACTGAACTACCAATAAGGGTTTTCGATACTTTTCTTGCCACCAGTCGGCGCTCCTGTTGCATAAAGTCCAAACAGCTGTCAGATCTCATAGATTCGTACCAAAAATGTAATTGTTTTTTGAAATTATATTGTAGTTAAAAGTGTTATTGATTTTTATTATGGATAACGGCCAGAAAGAAGTCGCCGAACTGAAGCTTGAACTCAAGAACAGGGGTGCAAAAGCCACTGATACTAAGGAAAAGCTCATTGAAAGGTAACTCAAGGCACTAGTATCTGTTTACACAATTTGATTTGGTTTTTAAACTTCTAAATTGCAGTTATTTGTGTTATATTGAGTTGTAGTTAATAAAGCATAATATAGCATGATTTAATAATGTGCAATAATAAACTACAACTCAGAAAACACAGAAAACGTTATTAATAATGGTTTATTACATGGTTTAATAATATACATAAATCAACGAGGCAGTTTTTTGTAGGAATAAATTTAACACTGCGAATGGCTACAAGCCACTGCTTTAATCGGCATTTATCTCCCGTAGGGAACTATGCTCTCCTGTTTCATTTGCACACATAGGCACTGCACAACACTATGGCCTTTAAGAAAACAATATTCCTATAGTAATGTTTATACCAATACATAAACCAAAAAATAATCGAAAAATACAAATAATGTATGTATTTGACAGTTGATTGGACCTGACGCCACAGTGCTGCCATCTCACGCAGGCTATTTTAGAAAACCCTCATTACAGTGGCATGTTTATACCTATATAGTAATATTGTATTGCGTCCATATTTAAGATTTAAATTGCGTAAATGCGGTGGAGGGGTGTGTCATTTCAGCTTAGGTAAGCTTTAACACTGTTCAATACTCAATTCTTTATTGCATTTCACAGTGTAGTACAAGATCTTAAAATATATTTGAACAGTGCACCATGAACCCTGTCGGGCACAACAAAAATGAAGAGAAGGAAAACCATTGTTCATAGAAAATTAAATTATAATGCAACAAAATAATATTAAATTATATCTAATTATTATTTAGAAACTCGTCTAAAAGTTATAATTTATGTAGGTAGGTGTTTTACGGCCTATGAAATATTTTGATGAATATTCAATGTTCTGTTCTTTGTGCCGCCTACACGATTTCTGCTTCGTCCAGTGGTTGACTGGTAGAGAATGCCTTTAGGCATTAAGTCCGCCAATTGTAATTTTTCTTTGTGCAATAAAGAATAAATAAATAAATAAATGTAATTAGGTAGGTGGTAGTAGTAGTATAGTTTTAAATAAGTCAATTCACTACCACAAAATATTTGAATTTGTTTTTTTATTGATTTTATGATTAGATTATTTTAAACAAATTTCAAAAAAATATCACATTAGAGTTAATTAGTTTGAAAAAAAAAACATTCCACGTAAAAGGGTTTTTACATTTGACAAATAATAATGTGAAATACGTTCATGTATTGTGTACTCTGTAAGCGTGAATAGATTGAATTTTTATCAAAAAAAATGGTTATTTATTTTAATGGTTACGAGTCTGACATCAATTTTAATTTAAATTAAAATACTAACATTCATGTATTTAAAGTATTTCACACATATTACATTACATTAGTGATTTGAAGTACCCATAATCGACGAGCATGTATGAAAGGATTAATGAGAGTGGAAGAAGCGCAAGAGGTGTGTCAGGACCGTAGCAAGTGGAAAGATATGGTCTCTGCCAACCCCGTTAGGAAAAAGGCGTGATGGTATGTGTTAGTAATTAAAATCATTCTAATAAAATTAATAAATTCTACACAATTACAATCTCTGTTAAGCTGGGGTCAAATAATGTTGGTGTAAGCGGTCACAAACATTTTATATAAACTATTTATTTTAACATCATTTGTATAACACCCCGCAAATTTCCTTTTCCCAAGTCCTAACCAGCCCTGTCCCAAGTCAGACAGCAAGGCGTCTCCCCCATTGTCACTCTTATCACGTACCAAGATTCGGGGACTTCCTCTATTGAATACAGCCGACCAAGTTTGTTCTTGTTTGTGCCCCTATTACTGGTTCTAGACAAAACTACACGGGGTTTCGTAAAGATATATTGCGAACTAACTTTGCGTATGCGTGTGATACCGGTCGCAACTACAATGTACTTCCTCCAGCGCTGAATCCGAACTAGGTGTCGTATTGACACAGGTAGTGTTTACTCTTTTGTTTCATATTTGGCACGTATGTATTTCTTTTTTTGTATATTGTAACTAGCTTTCCGCCCGCGGCTTTGCCCGCGTTTCGTTATATATTATGGCCAAATTACATAAAATCTACATCAATTGTAGCGCATGTGTTATTCTGATGTATGAGCTGTATTACTGTAAAGTTTCATCCAAATCCGTACAGTAGTTTTTGAGTAAAGGAGTAACAAACATACATACATGCATACATCCTCACAAACCTTCGCATTTATAATATTAGGTATGGCCAAATTACATAAAATCTATATAAATTGTAGCGCATGTGTTATTCTGATGTATGAGCTGTATTACTGTGAAGTTTCATCCAAATCCGTTCCGTAGTTTTTGCGTGAAAGAGTAACAAACAAACAAACAGACATACACAGATCCTCACAAACTTTCGAACTACGGCTAAAACATGAGGCGGACGTTTGTATTTATGGTTATCCTTAAAATAAAAATAACAACTTCTTTGTTAGTTTATACGTTCTACTCAGTATGCCATATCCTTTACGTTGAGGGATTAAAAAAACATCCAGTATAGGTTACAGGTACTACTGCCGCATACGGTAGCACAATTGAAGCCCAGTTGTGGCCGCGTCACTAGTGGTCGTGCTTGGTGGCGCGACTCAACCACTAGACGCCCAAGCCAACCACGGTACGCTGCGTTTAGTAGCTGCCAAAAGCGGTTCAAGCGGACCACCAGAGCGGAGGTGGTTCACAAAACACGTTTTTAGAATTCATTTTTGAAGTAGTAAACCGTGGAATTAAAATCTAATAAAATTTACTGCTATTGTTGAGGAGATAATACAGGGAATTCATCCGGTGGAAACATGATTTAATAAAATTGGCAAGATAGAATTAATTCCCAAAGTTACCTCTTTTCGGGACATTTTGACATTTTTAATGTGGGTCCTTTACCAAAATCAAGTTTAAAGATAACTGGAGAGATTTCATCCGATGGTTTTTTTATTATATCTATGTATTAATTTTTTAATCGATGATTTTAGTGATTTTCGGTCCGCGTGGCGCCTTTTTCGTGCGGGAAATGTTGTGCAGAACCACCTCGCCTTAATGTCTCCGTTGTTTTACTAAGAGCATTTCGAGACGTGTTGTCAACAGAACACTGCCGCTAATACATATCTTGAGAGAATTCCATACTTACCTTTAAAAAAAGAATTGTAATCGCACCGAATTCATTAAGCAGAATATATTTGAGGAGCGGATTCATCTCGGCCGTTTGTTCAGGCGGCGTGGATATTTGCGCGGAATCCGTAAGTTGTTACACGTGTATCTTTGCCATTGTAACACTTCGTGTTGGAAGGCGTGAACACACACTAAGCGAAAAGCTCTAATAGTTTTTTTAAATTGTTGTTCTTAACTTGTACGAGTATGCACTGGAAAAATAATTCATTTTAAGCTTAATTTCTACGATATATTCATTCATGTTCAGGGTAGATGTCATGACCATAAATGTAGTTAGTCCACTGGGATATGAAATAATTCGGCAAAACTCATCAGATTAGTGATTCTCAACAATTAATTGACTTTTGGTATTAAAACAGCGTTTCGGTAGCGCGGATAAGCACAAAATATAACTATGGTGCGAGTTCTTAACTAACAGTAACGTTATTATCGATTCACGCAAACGTGAACATCTGATTCGCCATTTACTATCGATTTGTAGCCGTTTTACCCACTGTTTGAGTCAGTTTACAAACCTGAAACCCTGCAAAGCTGTTATGCGATTCTCTAAGCTTGACATCAATGTCGATGGAGTAATCCACTCTGCCCTTTACCCATCACAGTCATATTGAAAAGATTAAGGTTCAGGTTTGTCCATAGAACTGGGACAAACTAGAAAATGATTTGTATTCGATTCAAATTCGGAGTCTGCTGTATATTGACGCGTTTCCTTTACCAAATCATTGGACCTCGACCGACGTGGGTCAGTGTGCACCTTACTTTACTGAGCAGAGGAACTCAGATTTTTCTCGTAATGATCGTTTCTAAGTAACAAAACATTCATGCAACAAATACACCGGATTACTTATCATAACGGGCCGGTACGCTCTTGATTTACACCTAAAGCATTTGCGAACTCTGAATAATGGAACGGGTGTTATGAGGGTTTTTTATTTAGCGTTCGGCACGTGAAATATGAACGCTTCGGCTCGGAAATGCGACGCCACCGAGTAGAACCATTAGGCTGCTTTTCCACTAGAGATGTGCAGCTGCTATGCTACGTTGCTGTGGATGCGTTTGATATCCACCAATCATATTGATTGGCCCACATAGCATAGCATTGGCAGAAACGGGTTTATTAAATGATTGGATGCAAGCTGTGGATGCGTGCTATAAAGGAGTACTGTGCGTGCCCCCAGTACTGTCGAAACATCTATGCCATGTTTGAGCTGCGTATCTTTCTCGGAGAGCTACCTATCAGCGACGCATTTTTGCAGCACATCTCACTCGATCCGTTTCATAACTTAGCATCAGTGGAAACCGTTTTGTAGTTTCGAACCATTAGCTTAGCTTGGACATCTTTATAAAATAGAAGCATAGCACATCTCTGGTGGATAAGCACCCTTGCCTGTTATATGTGGTAGGGAATTTATGTATCGGACCAGAGATCTGTTAAACTCGTTGTTTTCGGAGATTTGTGGCTGTAGGTTTTGATTTTATTTGCAGTATGCGCTTTTTAATCGGTTCTGTAATGAGCCGCAATGCAACACCATATAAGCTGATCGCGTTGCAGGGTTTTCTTTTCTTGGGTTCCTGGACAACGGACAAGAGACCAGTGGCTAGTTGGGAGAGCAAGCGTCGTACTAAAATAATTATCTGTAGAATTAAAAAAAACAGCTTTTTTTATCCAGGACAAATTACACCAAGACATCTGACCCCAAACTAAGCAGAGCTAGTACTATGGGTGTCAGAGACTGCTAAACATACTTGAATATTTCTTAATACATACTTAAATAGATAAGAACACCCAGACACACAACAAACACAAATGTACGTCACATAAATGTTTGTCATGAGTGGGGATCGAATTGACGCAATAATGTTATGATTATGACTCTTGAGTTATTTGAGTTGTGTCATTGTGTCTTTGTTTTATTTAGTGGCTAGTGCGGATCTGAAACATGGACGTTGTACTAAAAGTCCACAACTTTAATAATCTTTATACACCTATCTATAACGAAAAAAACGCATTTCTTTATAATGAATGCAATTCAATACCTCTGAATAACCATTTATTTGCATTTGCAGTTCAGTTACATCTGTTATTTTATGGGACAACCTAAGCCCCCCACGTAACGGAGCTAACCTCATCTTGCAGGAACATCCCTTGCAATATTGTTCACATAATTTATAAAAATATTCCCACTACTTCTACAAGCAGTCTAACTCAAAAACATCTAAAAATAAAAATGTCTTCAAGTTTTTCACAAAATTCACGAAATGTGGGTAAAACTGATGTGTTTCGTATTATACAAATAAAACAATTCCTGCCATACACTCCATCCAATCCATCCTTGGTTTAATGCACTGATTTCAAATTCAATCAAAAAGTGAACATAATACAATGTTTTGTTAAAACTAGCTGTTAGGTACTTAGCAGATCCGCCCGCGTAGACTGTTTCTCCCGTCAAAATATAGCTTAGACAAGCCAATGTCACTTGCTGATGACAATCACATAATGAAGCTTTATATTGGTGAAATATTTTTTTAAATTGGTCCAGTAGTTTCGGAGCCTATTCAATACAAATTAACAAACAATCAAATTTTTCCTTTTTATAATATTAAGTATAGACACCATAGAAAAAACAGAGAAACAGAAAATCATTGTTAAAAAACAAGAACCAGTAAAAATTTTTGTTTTTGATTTTCTCCATCTGCGCCAACCTTATCAAATCAATTATATGTTTTTAAAGCTCCTTTGAAGCTTTTGTCTCTGTTCCGTTTATTCACTGAATGAACATAGTTTATAACAATCATAATTGACAGGTGTTCTAAGGGAATAACTAAGATTGATTGAGAACACCTTTAACTGGAACTGGGTCATAGGTTGCCATTACTCACCTTACATATTGAGGACGTTCGAATCCACAATGCGTCGATATCCAAACAAATCGATGCCTTTGTGTCGCTTTAACTTTTTGTTGCGGTTCGTTTCACGTACATAAATAAGTGTTTCTACGGTAACTAAACGCTTTCAGGGGCCCGATTCTGCTATTTAAAAGCCAATGGAATCGTAATGGAATCGCATAATTTTGACGTTTGGTCCATACTAAAACTGTCAAAATCATGCCATTCAACTACGATTCCATTGGCTTTTAAATAGCAGAATCAGGCCCCAGGTGAACTGTACCATGATTTATGTCACTAAAGCTACGAAAGTTAACTATAGTCACTTATATGTCACTTTTAGTTCTATTTTTATAGACCAGAGGCGTTGTACCAAAATTCCATACAAATACTTTACTATACGCTAGCGATCATCGTCGGAATGATTCATAATAGGGGTAGTGGACACCCACAGTACAAGCTCAGCTTAATTTAGGGGCAGGAGATGTCCAGAGCAATGGACTTACTTTTATTAATTGAATTATTCGTTTCATGTCTATAATAACACCACTATAATGAGCCCGCTGCCTACTTCAAAATATTGTAACAAACTGATTGAGTCCATGTCATCTATAGTTGACGCTACTTGGTCGTGTCATTCAGTAAAATATTTTTCTTTATTACTATGTTCTCATGTTAGAGCTTATTCGTTACTGCTATTCTGTTCTCAGTTTCTAGTTGTCAGCTATCAAGGGTTATTAGATCGGTCACTTTTTTTAGAAGTTAGATTTTATTACATATAGATTTATACGACATTTTATAAGATTAGTTAGACAGCCTTGAATCAAAAAGGCAAGACGTTTAAAGAATCTTCAGATCCTGAATCAAGAATTATAAATCAACTTTAAGAAAAAGCTCACAAATCTCAGCCATAACTCTACCCAATTTTTATATTCTTGGTAAAGCTTTAGGTTCCAGAATTAGGTCAAATCAAACGACTCAGGCGATAAAGAAATCCATTGTTTGATAAGTTGATTTAGTTCATGTTCATTCAGTCTGACTTTTTAGACCTTTTTGATAAAATTATGTTATGACCTACGAGTATTCGTATGAAGCAGCATAGCAGTTGCTGTCCGTCTCGTATAGGTATACAGAGCAGATAAAGCAGAGTTTTAACGTGGTTCTCCGTAGGGTGGACCTCCACCCTACGGAGAACCACGTTAAAACTCTGCTTTAGTAGTAGATATTGTGTTCATGTTAGTGAGTAAAGTAGCCAGTTGGTCTACCATGAGTTTCCGTCGCGTAAACTTCCATAGCCGCCGAATCCAACTCCCAAACAACCAACATACGCTGCCTCTGTTCCCATCGGTGGCAACTGGGAATTATTTAAAAATTTGTCCTAGTTGCCACCGGTGGCTCACCTCTAGATAGCAACTTAGACATATGTGTTGTTAAAAGTGACAAAATATAGCATTATTGATTAAAGTAATTGGGATATTTAAAGTGTAGATCGCTTCATGTTGAAAGAAAAACATAAAGTTCTCACCTTGAGGTGAGCCACCGGTAGCAACTGGCACATATTTTTTAAATAAATTCCCAGTTGCCACCGGTGGCAAATGTGATTATTTGGGAAACCTCAGGTTTGCCATTAATGATCACACTTTTTTCCATGGTCTAACAGGTTCGCAGTGCGAGAAATCAACAAAAAACCTAGTTTTGTTCTGAGAATGAAACTCAACAAAAATGAAAACTAATATATTTATTAGTTACATAGTTACTACGTCACATACGTACGGCAGACGTATATACATAAGCCGTGGGGTTTTGATTTAATTTAATCTATTACTCGGAACAATTCGCACAAAATATTCCTCACTCGACACTTTGACAGCCTTGTTATTGGCACGAGTGAAAAAGTGAATGGAACCTTTTTTGTAGAAAATTTTATGTCTGTAGATATTGAGTAAAAGATTTTTTTGCTAAGAACTCCAGTTCACGGGCTGATTAAGAAAAACTTTAAAAAATACCTTCACCCCCCCCCCCCCCCCTACCCGTTAGCTAAACCTCTATCCATCAGTACTTTGAGTATGTTGCTTCAGACACCATTCCCTACATTTGTGCCAAAATTCGCTTTTACTCGAATTATTTCCCCTATTTTACCTTCGTTGAGTGGGGCTATAAATGACGTTTTGACACTCCCACTTGCAACGAAATGTTTTCAACCTTGTGGCGATAAAACAACCTATAACTTACGTAATAAAAACCATCATGTTATTTAAAGAGTAACTGTTTGTTATCGCGTTACTGTTTAGATTGGAAAATTATACATTGATCCGTACCGGATAATTGCGAGTATCTCATTATATTTGTAAATTTGATACTCATCTATTTTCTTAATAACAGAGTTTTCTCTAGAATTTCACGCTACGTTTTTGCTGCAATTTTCATAGCAATTTGGTTTGAAAGTACGGCGGTATAAATCAATGTTGGCAACGGCGCCGTATTCCAGGAACTCCTTACTAATTCGAAACACGCAAAGCGATATTTTACAGTCATTCCTACACGTCACTTCCTTCCACATTATGCCGTTTCTCAAACTACACTTCATTACGTTACATTAGCTGTAATAGGTCAAAAGGTAATGCGGGCGTTGTGTGCTGATAATAGAGGCCATTAGTCGTGATTTTTGTTTTCGTTGAAGGAACTCTACCGCGCCAAATGTGAAATATTTTCACTTACCTACTATATTTTTGAAAAACGTATGAGATAACAAAACTTAAAAACACTTTTCATATATTTTTTTTATTTTCTATTTTTTTATTGTTACTTACGAAGCATGGACGTGTTCATTATTTTGTATTTTTAAAGCGTCGTGGCTTGGTGGTTAAGCACTCCAACTCAGATATCGCGGATCGTGTGGTCCCGAGTTCAAATCTGGCCAGAACCTAAATCTTTGTGTTCATTGTTTAAGTTCCGACTAACTCTCCGGTGATGGAAAACATCGATAAAAAACCAAATCAACCCGCATAGCGGCGGAAGGCTCACCACCTACCACGTTGGGTTCTAATACCATTGGTGAAAAGTGGGCTTCTGAGTGTTCCGTTCACCATGACGACAACAGTCATTTGCCTCTGACTACCCCGTTTGGGATAAAGTCGTGATGGTATGTATGTGTATGTATGTTATTTTAAAAGAAAACCAAATGAGGAAGTGATAAGAATAATAATTTAATTAGGGCTTTACTAAGATTAAAAAGATACTACAAACAAAATTAAAACAAAAACAAATAGTACGCGAACTTTAAGTTAGGCTTATGTAAGGCATGGGACTAGGTTTGCAATAACGCTTTTCAATTCCTCTTTCAGTAGAATCAAAAATAAACAAAACTTAGTTTCACGTAGTTAAATAAAATATAAATGTCTTACATAAAAATATAAAACAACATATTTGCGCATACTTTCACACTGCATTAAGCACAAAGATTTTAATTTGCAAAATTGTACTTCACTTCAGTCAGACTGCAATATCAGGGACATTAAATAAATTAAAGAAAGCATTACCGCACTAGTCGCACTCGGGGACAGCTACAGAATGTAAAAGGCTCAGATGGTCTGCTTTGTTCTAAGTGCACGGATTCTCGAGGCTATTCATTTGCATTACTTTAATGGAACTACATCTAGTTTAGCCTCCAGGCGCTACAAGAGAGTAGATCAGTTCCTACTATATCGGATTTAACACATTTTGTAGTTAGAAAAGGCAGCTGTATCCTACAAGGGGTTTCCGTTATTGCTGATGTGTATTATAAAATCTGTGTCAGCTTGAGTAATCTTATTTTAACACAAAAAAACTTTTCAGTTTGCAGACTTAAACATTATTTGGCTCCAATTATTACAAAAACACGATATAGTTATTTGTAATATTTTCTATTCTTACAATTTCGGGTGCATTTTAAAGTCGTTGTTGTCTATTTGTGTTAGATCTTTCACTCACTTCTAAGCATTGTTGTACCAAGTAAGCACTCTCCTCTGAATACAAAAGCAAACCCTTCTGTATTTTCCCCTTCTTTGACACAACTAAGCAAACTTCTACTCCAGATTGTTGTTTATTTTGCTCCATGATCACGAACGTTGCTTATTTGTATATGCGATTCTACATTGTGCAAATACTTTTGCTATTTCTAGAAAGTGGCCCTTTGAACGGCTAGTTACAGGAATTTTAATGCAAATAAACTATTGACATTGCGAATGTCTGTGTCAAAAAAAAAGACTTTCTAGAATCACTGGTTTCGATCATTATCAATTCATATACTTATACTAATATTATAAAGACGAAATATTTGATTGTTTTTTTAATATTAAACTATTCAATAATAGGCTTCAAAGCTACTGATCCGATCGTGAAAAATCTTTCACTAAAAGAAAGCTAAATTATTCAGGAGTGTTAGAGGCTATTGATATTTTATTATGATTGAACAAAAAATTAGGTGGAAAATAATAGTAAATTTAACCAAGTCGGAGAAAAGCGGGCAAAATGGACACCAGCTGTGAAATATTTGACAGAACGAAATCTGTCTGGGCAGCTCGTTATCAAATAAAGCTCAAGATACCAAATGAACATTTCAAATTGGAAGAATGTTTTAAACAATCAAAGAACTATAGAGTGCTTGAAGCACACTTTATCTAGATTTTTCGTCAATTGTATGTTTTATCCTTTTCTTGCCCTGCACCTAATACTTACACTTCTCAAAAATGATTCGTTGTACAAATCGATCGATAGCCTATAACAAATTTTAATGTTTAAATACTACAAGATTTACTGAATAGTGCCTCCTCTTCCAGGTTCAGAAGCCGAGCCAGTGTGGAAGCTCCAGGACCCAGGGTTCGACCAGGGCTACGGGTCTGAACGGTCGCCAGAAGAAGACTACGTGCCGCCTATACCGCCAGCCATCTCGCTGGGCGCCTACGAAGCAGAATTGAGAACTGTCTACCCTTTCATAAATGATGGTGAGTAATGCACTATACAGGACCGCCTTTAATCTATTTGGGGCCCTGGGCACATAAGGATAATGGGCCCCTTCTAACTTCTAGTGCTCAAAAATCTATGTAGCAGCTAAATATTTTTTTTATGTGAATCAAATTTTAAATTATTAGCAATAAATTCTTAGTTTACCTTGTCAGAAATCTGAAAAAAAATATTAATTTAACGGACGCTCTGGATCTCGGGGCCCTGGGCACGTGCATAAAGTGCCTAATGCCTGATAGGCCCCTAGAAAAGGTTAACGAATGTTTCCAATAAAGCTTACTCGTAAGTCAGTCATTCAATACCCCACATCTCTGCGCAGCGGTGAAACAACTTTTTGGCTGGAGCGAAGAGTTGACGAATTCCTACCGTTTTTCTGTGATATATTTATTCATATTATATACAAAACCAATAGAGTACCAAAAGCACGCTTATAGACCAGGTAAAGTTAAATTAGAATGGCCATTTTACGCTTGTAATCTTGACTTTTATTACCTTTGACCATAAGTTCATTTTTATAGCATTTTTTGGCCCGTAACCAGGTTCTTTTGGAAGAAAAGCGAATAAAAAAAAGTTTCATTTGCTGTTTGAGGCAAGAAACTACTTTTTTATGTTTTATTTACCGAAGAACCATTTTCTTACCTTTGTAAGAAAATTAAAAGTTTCAAGTAACAATATGTCGGTGGTACAAGTGGTCCCTTTGTCCAACCAACTACTTTATCGAAAATGCACTACCTTATCAATACTCTACTCTACTATTCGCAAGCAAACGTCACGAGTATCGTTATAACTGTAGACTACATTTATACACTGACTAAACAGAAGTCGCACTCTGAATCCGCAATGGTCTCGTACAGTTCGGTTTCAGAGATGTTTCCTTCCGAGGACGCTTAAATTGTGGAATGCCGAGGTATCCCCAATGAGTTATAGTATGGAGTTCTTCAAGAGGGGTTTGAAAAGGTTTTTGCAGGGTTGACAGCGCGTGTCCATAGGCTGCGGTAACCGCTTACCATCAGGTGTTTCGCATGCTTGATTGTCACCGAAGTATTATAAAAAAAACATTTAAAATGTGACAGAAATTATCGAATATACGAGTAACAATAGAAAAAGCAGCCTATGACTTGGTAGATCGACGTTAACTTATGATAATAGTTCTAGAAGCACAACTTACGAATTGAACGGAATAAGCGATTTTTTGATAGATTGAGTTTTTGTAGTTTATTTATAGTTTTCGTTAATGACATTGTATGAATACCACTTCAACTACATATTTTGATAATGCAATTAGTTGTGTACTTTCTATAGGTAATAATTAACTACCCTTCATACTTTTTTTTTCAGGTTGTTATTTATTCTATCTTTCTGTGCTAGCTAGTAGATAGTTGGTGTATATATGTAACGCTTGATTTACTGCAAATGCTCATGGCCAAACTGGTGCTTACAGAGGCTCTAGAATTGGCGTAACATAGCCAATTTGAATATAGTTCAAGTGTTACATGCGCCGGAACGCTACCGAATTCCTCATGATTCGCGACAATTTGTTTGGTGCTTTCGAAATTTTCCCTCGTAATCCCGATAAATCTCGGCTCACCTTAACATATCCGAAGCGTATTACAGTTTGGCATAATAAATCGAATACATCCCCGCACCCCTGATCGATCCTCGCTCAAGTCGACAACAGTTATCAATTATTCGCGGTGATCGATCGTAACGAAATCATCTGTGAACACAACAACACCTATCAATTTGCTGTCCCACTCTCCGGGGTTTTGAGGTACAATTCTAGCTCTATTCAAAAATGAATGCCGTCTATGCATTTCAAATGGGTGATGTCAGCAAAAAATGCTATCAGAGTTGGGTAACAAAGGAAATGGAATTACGAACGGGAAGACTAGTGATGCGAAAGGTAAAAGAATGTCATTGACTTTTCTGAAATTAGAAAAAGACCTTTAGCGATGCATCGGTGACTCCTTAGGTGTTGCAGCTGGATATGGCAAGAGGTGATTACAGATGACACACATGCTGGTTGAATCGCTATTAAAAAAACAATTAAAGTAGTAAGAGGTCACCGTGAAGCTGGTCTGTCATTAGCTTCGGGAGTTTAGTGGACATTGTTGGTTTTGCTAACTACAAAAAAATCCCCTAGCCTGACCGGATCTCACACACTCGTGTGATACTACGAGTGATAGTATCACACGAGTGTTTCCTGTTTTCATAGGCTCACGTAAACGAGTACTATCAAGGGGTATGATTTCTTGCTAATAAAGGACGATACATCGAAGGTAATAATAATAAAATACAAAAAAAACTTGATACTTTTTTATAAATCATTGTTTTAATAAATTTAATAGGCTTAAGTTTTATAATTGTAATTATTTAGTTTTCATAATTATAATTCATAAGTTGTTTTTATTGTTATACATCTCTGTTTTTGTAAGAATAAATAAATAATAAATAAATAAATATCCCTGGACATTATTCCACACAGCGCCATCTAGCCCGAAAGTAAGCTAATTAAAGCTTGTGTTATGGGATACTAGACAACGGATAAACATACTTAAATACATTTTCTTTTGTAAATACATACTTATTATACATAGGAGACACCCAGCCCAGTACAAACAGACATGTTCATGCACACAAATGTTTGTACTGTGCGGATCGAACCCGCGACCTCTGGTGTAGTAGCCAACTTCTTAACCATTACACTAAGTCGGTCGTCAAATAAAAAGAATAATATACAAATTTTAAATCTAGGATTTATATTAAATAGAGATATAGAGATAAAGAGAATAAAATACTAAAAATCTTTATTGTACGATAAAGATGTTAACTTAGAATAACTCCTAAGTTATTGTTATTTTCTAGTGTGCAATATTATTAGGTACATTATGATATAAGTGCGGTAAGTTGAAAATTACAGCCGAGGCGATATTGCTTACAAGAAAGCAGAGGCTGTAATTATCAAAGCGCACGTATGTCATACGACGTTTTATAACATATTTGCGAGGAAATAAATAAAACTGGGACTTTCTTAAAAAATAAACCTCTAATCACTTGTTAAAGCAGTTATTAAAAATTTTACTTGTTCACAAATTAGCGATGCGCGCGCATCTCAGCTTTTTTTTAAGGCAAACAGCCAGTACCTATTACTAAAGTAAATTAATATTTTTGTGTTTTTGTTACACATAAATGGTTGTAACTTATTGTCAAATTTAATTAAATTAAAGAATTAAATAATTATTTATTATATTTTGTCTCCCAAAGTTAATTTTATTCAAAAAATGTTGACCTCTTTTCTGACATAATAACTCTTAACTAAAATTTAAAAAAGTACCGTTTGTTTTAGACGGAGCATCTTGATAAACCGTGCGTTTTACCTTATTAAAAAAAACTCGTGCGTTTTACATTATAATAACGCACAAGTGCGTAATGAGATACAATATGATATTGAAATTGGTGAAACAAGAGACCCTTTACGAGCGAATATGTTATAATAGTACATTATGATATAAGTGCGGTAAGTTAAAAATTACAGCCGAGGAGATATTACTAGCCCGAGCCGTAGGCGAGCTACAAGAAAGCAGAGGCTGTGATTAAAATCAGAGCACTCATAATATACGAGATTGAAACCTATCGAGTACTTATCACATTAAGTTCTCATTACAGTAAGTATCGGTGACTCCGTCACGGGGGTGGAACTAATATAAGTTAGTATGCGAGACGTCCCGCAGTGAGGTGTTAGTATATTTAGGGCTGCCAACTGCAGTACCTATTTGCAGTCGATTAATGATTCAATTTATAAAACAGAATGAAGAATTAAAATCAATTCATTGTTTTCCCTTCACTTATTCGCCTCGCAGCTCTCTTGATTATCTAAACTAAAATAAATAAAATTAAACCTCTCTTGCCTGATTCTCTTTGTTTCTATTTTCTGAGCTTGATATTTTTCATTTATCGTATTTCTATCAAATAAAATACTATTTCAAGTATAGGATGATGATAAAATCTTCTTTTCAAACGATTTGGAAAGGGGTCAAATAATAATTTTCTAATGAAATTTAATAGGTCATCCCTACCCACAACCGACAACGGTGCGCCACCTACCCGCACTGTTTGAACTAGGTACTTTATGCTTGCAAGAAGCTTACTCCAGGCCTATAAACTAGGAGCTTAATTGTGAACACGCCTGAGCTTCAACAGCGATGAAAACAAAATCTGGACCCTTTCTTGAAGGTATAATGTTTGAAACTCAGAAATCTTTCAAACGAGGGTAAAAAGTAGATATATATATCGTTTTTAATACTTTCTAACATATTCTCATCGGTTACTTTTTGTTTTCACTGTTATTATTTTTTTCTTTGTTGTAATCTACTAACATCCATTGTAAAAGAAAAACCAGTTGAAGAGAGTAACTGCTGAGTTTGTTGCTTAAGTACTGTATAAGTAGATGTATATAGATTATTAATTTATTAATGTCTATTATTAAGTATAAATAATTTTGGGTAATGTAAATTTGACGATTTGAAAGTGCTTTTAACAGGTCTATTTAAATAATAATATTTTGACTTTGACTTTGAACCCGAACTAAACTGAGCTTGTTTTGTACTTAATGGCTTATGAGCAGTTTCGGCTACGATTCCCATTCCGGGCAAGCATTAATGTAATGGAGTTGTGTTACCTACTTCTGCGTCTAGGTGTTGTTAGAGCTAAGTATTTATTAGTTAGCTCTGCATTATTTTATATTGGGTGGCATTATTTGTTAATATGTTAGCCAGTACCTAAACAAATACCTAAATGAGCAATCAATAATTCAGCCTGATAACATCTGACAGATGTAACAATCCGATACATTTTTTTACGCGAACGATAACGTAAATTTAAAGTGGCAAGTCGTGGCAGATGTACTGTTCCCTGCAGACGTATAATTTATTTTTACGTTTTAAAATCATAAATAACACGATCATAAGATCACATACTAAAACCACTGAGGTATATGACGACACAACCACGAAAAATGATACAATTAAGCAGTCTTGCTAACAGTGCATTATTAAAGAAGATTATACAATAAAAACAATAGTGACGTATAAATAGACAGATTAATCTTTAATGAAACTTTGTACACATTAATTAAGGTTTTTAAATTTATATACAGGGAGAAATGTTTTAAAAGTAATGTCCACACAGACGAAGTCGCTGGAAACGGAAACTAGATAATCATTTGCGGGAAGCCCCAAAATTAATTACTTTTGTGATCGCAGTAAGATTGAAACGTTATTGGAATGCACTTCGCGTTAAAAAATATTCCAATATAACCACAAATAATATAGAATGATTTATCCGCAGAAGTTTATTCCTATTTGAAAATAATTATTTATTCCGACCTGTGTTGCCGGAAAATATAATGCAGCGAGCCTAAAAGCGGTCATTCATTAAACATTCAGTAAACATAAATGCTTTACCTTTGTAAATATTTAATGAACACTAAACTTTATCACCAATACAGTATAGTAAGTATACCATATTTCGTACAAAATAAAGTATGAGTAGGGTTTAAATGCAGAGAGTGTTTTTAATCCGTCAGACAAAGTATCCCACTATCCGATCGCGATACTGAGTTATTCCGAATCGTTAGTTAATCATTTCATTACTATAAAAGAAAATGAGACCTCTATTTGGTCTGATTGAGATGTTCTCCAATTGACAACAAAGGAAACGATTTCATAATATATCATAGGATCTATGTAATTCAATGAAACTTCACCCATATCGTTGGGTAATTGGAAAGCCAGTCCTTTGAAAAAGGATTGCCCAAATAAGTAATTGACTTCCCTTCTCGACTGAAGTGTCGGGGTTTAGACGCCCTTATCAATAGACTCGAGGCAAGAACCAATTGTTAAATACAATTATTTTTATTGGTCCTGACCAAAGGAAGAGTAACAACGACATAATTTAATCAGAGAACTGTGTCGCTATTCATTGAAAGAAGGTGCACATTTAAATAAGATTTTACTATTAAATGTGTAAACCTTGTATCACCAAGAGTCGGTGGTAGATGTCTCAGTCTGTTTATTTATGAAATGTACCATCATAGCCTTATGGACATTATTTGGGTTTATATTTATTATGTATAGTTTTGTCATGTAATTCACTAATCATAAGAGGTTTCAAAAATTCTATATTCAATATTCAAAATTTCTTTATTTGTGATTATAGGTAAATAGAATTGATGTTAGTATACAATAATGTCCGCCATAAACAACCGTCACAGGGTATACAAATAATCAGATACATTTTTAAATTATTCAAATCATGCAATTATAATAATCCATTGGGTGTTGTGTAAATCTATCTAGTAATACATTTAAAACGAAATTATATACATTGACATGTTTGTCTCAGAAAATAAACAATAAATTCAATTACAACAATAAATGAGTCATTATCCTGCATCAAATATTATAATGTCAACTAATTAATAAAATCATTTAAACTATAATAACATTTATTCAATAAGAATTTCTTAAGCTCCTTTTTGAACATGGCAAAGTTAAGTTCTCTTATATATCTGGGCACTTTATTATATATTTTCGGAGCCGCACACAACACACTCTTTTACAAAAGAGCAGTATTTGCCTTTGGAATAAAAACAGTATCTTTGTCGCGTCTGTTACGATTCAGAACCTCTTTCATACGCTTAAAAAGTACAGGATTGGATTTCACGAATAGAGCACATTCGAAAATATACAAACATACAAAAAGTTCATATTTTAACTTTATTTTTAACTCTCCCTCCCCCTCATCTGTGGTATATCCTATGTCACTAATATAGTTAAAGTTTGACTAATTAATGTATTAACCAAACTCTTAAACAAGGGTAATCGACAAAACCTCAACCCGAATTAATTTGTCAAATGCGGTTGTCTCCGACGAGGCGCGTGATTTATCGAGGACGCATTAATCAATGCACATGCACACGAGCTATCTGTTATTTCGACGTAATTCTCGTAATCTGTTTATTGGACCTCGTTATGGTAAGCTCGGGACAAAGCGAACTGGTTTAGGCTAGGACAACACTCATTAATTAGACAAACACTAGCTTTTGCTCGCGACTTCGAACGCTCTTTGTACCAAGTTTTTTCTGTTACCGTAAAAATCCCTCCCTAACACCACCCAAGGAAACTACATGCCAAATTTCAGCTTTCTTCGACCAGTTGTTTTGGCTGGCGCTGACTGTCAGTCAGTAACGGAAGACATTTATTTTTATTTGGTTTATCAAAATTTGTTTGTAAGATAAAATAAATGAAATTCTGGGACATCTTCCACCAAGATCATTTAACTTGAAAATAAGCAGAGCTTGCACTAATGAGTTAAGAGATTGAAAATATTTATAAATACAAAAAGAAGGGGCAAATATCGTATAAGCTTTGATTCGACTTCGTCCTTCCAAGTGATAGATCTTGACATACCAGGTTTCACGAGAAATTTCCAAGCCGCCATTTTGATCAACTGACCCCGAATCGTGACTGTAAATCTAAAAGCACCAGTAGGCCCTCGGTCCAACAGTAAAACAGCAGCAGTTTCGACCCTTCAAATAAAAAATATCACCCATTTCAACGCTCCGGTAATTCAATTTCCGTAGGGAATATCTGCACAAAATCGAATAACGCCGGAATTTCTGGTGTAGTATTAGCACAGTATTGGTTCAGAACGAGGGACGAATCCATTAACAGGGAGTTTTTAATTAACTCTGTCCTTGGCACTTTTGATATTACCAACCGTTTTGATATCAGGTAACATTCTGGGACAGCTTTTTCAAATATGGTTACGAAGCTGTGGGTATTCTTTACTTTAAAATACCTCCTCCTCGCGACGTACTTAGGTAGATACTCATTACTGAGGGTCGTGATTCCCCGTTGTGTGAGCCTTTGATTTACGATGTTTCGCCATCTGTGCCAATTCTCGGCATTGTGAAGCGCGTCTTGAAGTATTGTGGCCAGCAATGACCAAATCTATTCGTGTCTGTAGAATAAATACTACATTAAATTACTAATCCCTTACTTGCAGTGGAATCGGTACTTTGAATATATGAGTAAATAATGGAACAGAGAAGCACGCTATACACTACTATGTGTGTTAACGTGAACACTATCTGTTTACTCATGTGCTTTGGATCTCAATCTATTAAGTAATCTGTGGTGTATTTTCTTTGAATTAGATATTCACTGTATTATAGAGACAAGTATATGGTAAGCTGACTCAAAGTATTGCATTAATTTTATTAGCATGAAATAAAAACTCGCAAATGCAGAGTTTTAAAACTAATTATCACACTTCAGATTAGTCTAATCAATAGACAACATTTGTTCATTCCAGCTAATTACTAGAATTAAGCGAAAATTTAATTGAATTGCCAAACGTGTTAAATCGGGCTTTTCCCGCAGATTTATAAAATCTACTGTGACAATCATTCAATGGATTAATTACCGCTTAAAGTTCACTCAAAATCACTTCGTATTATCGTAGGAAAATATACATAAATAGTATTTACACTTTAGTTTAGTCGAGCAAGCCAGTTGTATTGCTTCCCTATGAAATATCACACTGCCTTTTCATTTCCGTCTCAGGATACAAGCCGTTGCCTACACAAATCCTTGATAAAGTTACCAATAGAGCGATCTATATTGAGTTTCATAGTCCGGGACACATCTAACTATTATTTTCGATTGACTTACCAAGTGATGAAGTCTACATTTTTCAGCAGTTCTAAGCGTACACTTCTGGTTAGCACACCATCTTTAAGTTCGATATAAAATAATAATTTATTAAGATGTTAAGATACTTGTTTAAGGAGACCAGAACCGTAGATAAATGTCAAAGTTTACCTTGCTGATGGTACAGATGGAAA
Organism: Udea olivalis; assembly: GCA_947369235.1. Lineage (NCBI taxonomy): Eukaryota > Metazoa > Arthropoda > Insecta > Lepidoptera > Crambidae > Udea > Udea olivalis. The sequence goes on from OX376348.1 coordinate 8,521,756, forward strand.
AGTGATGTGAAAGATCTATCCAGCACATTGCTTCTTTCGAATAAATGCGAGTTATATTATTGATGCAAACTATTAAATCTGGACAAGCTCTACTCACCTGGGAAGTTCCCATCATATTCAATCATATAACGTACATTATTTCTACAGTGGGTTTCATTCCTTGTGATGTAAGGTAATCTCTTAATTCCTGAAAAAACCTTGGCGGATTTTGAGAGATGGTATGATATATTATATTTGACGCAGTAAATATTTTGTTTAGTAAAAGTCGTCATACTACCTAGATCTTTTACAATTAAGTAAAACTTGATTCAGAGATTCCACCTATGTATTTGAATTAATCACATCAAAACAATCACAATCACAAAACAATTTAGTTGGATCTTTTACGCATAACAGGGTCCAATCGGCAATTAAAGACTAAAATATGTCATGATGATTACGGACAAAGTCACGCACAAAAGTACCTTCTTTCCCGCACAATCGGATGGACCGCGTTCGTATTAAAGCTCCTTTTTATGTCACATGGCTGGTACGCCACCTCAGGCTTCCCTGTAAAGGTTCTTATCACATTTACCCGTCCAATTTGTATGCAAGGCCTAGTAGTCCCCTGGTAAACGTCCGCGTTCTGCGTCGGCGAATAGGAAACGCTGAACAATCTTTTTGTGTTTATTGCCGTGTATCCAGCAAGTGTCTTTGGGTTTGCATACGAACAGGGTTTTAAGATGTACTTTTGTACGGTTGTTTCGTCACTTCGATTTGGGGTCGTTTCAGAATACACCATAATACATACGGTAATGAAGGTGTAAATGAATTAGAATTAAGTTTTGAATACTTTTTGGTGAAAAACTTAAGAGAAACTGAATGGCTCCAAAACTCAAATGCTACTTTTAATACTTGTAAATTATCCACTGCTAACCACATGCCTTCAACTTCATAAGTACTGAGAAACCGGTTCTGTCATAGAAAAACGCGGTTTTCAGTGCGTTCACTGAAAACCGCGTTTTTCTATGACAGAGTTATGAATGATATTACTAAAATTAAAAGGATTAAAATAAGTTAATACCATATGCATGTTGCGGAGTAATTTATGTTATACAATCAATGAATTACACAACAGTACCACCCACTGCATACGCAAGCCTTACGGTAGTACCGGTGTGATGTGAATTTTCAACAACATCAAATAGATGTAAGCCGAAAACACCTTTACAAGATTTTGCATAATTCATTCTCTGATCATTTTTAGGAGGCGTTCCTTACACGTTTTCTCTGACGTAATTATCTAAAAACTTGTTCGTGAACTGCTCCGTAATGAAACCCGCGCGTTTCGTGGAGCCGAGGTGCTTGTTTCAGCAAGTTTTTCTTTCTCAACAACGAACAAGAAAACAACGGAGGGAGTAATTTTAGCAGGATTCTTGCAAGCGATTCTTTTAACTTCCTAACTTATCTGTGCTGAACTTACAAAGCGTATATTAACAATCAACGCAAGCTGACAAACAAGACTGACTTGCTGAACTGTCGATGCCAACCAGCCAATGGATTGAATTAGTTTTTATTCATTTGGCCAGCTTACAATAATACAGTATTCAATGCCTCGGTGATCGGTTACGCAAAATCTCTCAGCCAGGAGTCTAGCTCGAGTCTTTCATTTCCAAGGTAGGGCAAACTAACCTTACCTCAGATCTCTAATTGATTGTAGAGATGCTATTCATTATGATGCCTATGCCCAGTTAAGTAGCTCCTTGAACTTATAATGGCTTCTTTAAATAAAAAATAACGTTAAATCTACATATTTTATATTATACCTACACATATTATATAACGCATGACACAATTAAATACTTCCTAAAGTTCCTTGAAATCTTAATAAGCTATCTTGACTGATGATAAGTATTATCATAAATATGTAAGTTACTACGAATAAAAAGTCATTAATAATTTAAAGAAACAATTTAGTCATTAATCTGACTGGCCTGCTGGCGCAATGGCAGCGATCCTGCCTTTAGCGCCGGAGGTCGTGGGTTCGATCCCCACCCATGACAAATATTTGTGTGACGAACATGTGTATTTGTTGTGTGTCCAGACACCCAGGTGTTATTATCTATTTAAGTATGTATTTAGAAATATTTAAGTATGTTTATCAGTCTCTGACGCCCATAATACTCGTACAATATCTGCTTAGTTTGGGGTCAGATGATCTTGGTGTGAATTGTCCCAGATATTTATTTATTTATTAAGATATTTATATTAATAATTATTTTGTTGTATACAATTTCCGTAACACGCTAAACATATACAGAGACTCGTAAGAACACGTTTGAGTGCCTTAAAAGGCCTAAACAAACCTGGCTGAGTAGGTTCAACAACATAACATACCATCACAACTTTATCCCAAACTGGGTAGTCAGAGGTAAGTGACTGTGTCGTCATGGTGAACGAAACACTCAGAAGCCCACTTTTCACCAATGGTATTAAACCCAACGTGGTAGGTGGTGAGCCTTCTGCCTTTATACGGGTTGATTTGATTTTTTATGGATGTTTTCCATCACCGGAGAGTAAGTCGTATATTTAACAATGAACACAAAGATTTTGGTTCTGGCCAGATTTAAACTCGGGACCACACGATCCACGATCTTGGTTCAGCACCTCTCGTAGGTAAGTAGGTTAAAGCATCACAATATAAAGGTGCTCCCTCACCTGGAGCATTTTCCTGTAATGTACCGTTACAGAGTCGAACATTACATCAGTGAGGAAGGAGAACCGAGCATTACGGTGCGTAACTTGATGATACAATTTGTAATATTTTGATGCAACTTCTCTGAAGTTTTGGAAGGCAGTATTGTAATGTAGTGCTCAAAATCGAATCTGAAACGTGCCATTACCGAAAATGCTCTAGGTCAGGGACCACCTTAAAGAAACATAATTGAAAAGTTATGTAACTGTTAATAAGTGCTCGCAGAACTTAACTGAACGCGGCGTATTTTACTCTAAATTCTCCGTTCCAACTACCGAAGCATTATACATGAATAATTTATACGCAAAGCAAGCGTAACTTCCCACTTTTCTATTATCCTCAAGCTTTTAAAATTCCCTTTTACCTGCTTGTGTACTCGGACCGTAAAAACGCCCGGCACTGATGACTCTCGCTAATGTCAATTTATAGGCGTCCCAGTTTCTTTGAGTAAATTTTAAAAATATCTAGGTCTTGCGGAGCAAATCGTATTATTTTACTGACTTATGGGGTTTTTTGGGCGAGCGCTCGCTAATGTTTTTGTAATAATTAGGCAGTGCAAACAAATGAATGTTACCTACTTTTTTCTCTTGTCTAAGGATGAGGCAATGATATTGAAATTTGTTGTTAGGGTTAAGAGTCATGGCCTCATGTCCCTTTACCATGTATGTACCCATTGTAAGCCCGATTCTATTTATTATTTTACTAATGAAAAAGTTGAACTCAACGTAAATTGTATTATTACCATGACCACAGATTTTGATTGAACTAGATAACGTAAGTTTAGTAGTTCCCGTGTAGAATAGCGGAGTAATTCTCAATTTTCAAACGCTGATATGCTTGCTTAGTCCTCTACTGTGGCTATTGGCAGCTTTCGCATTTATAAGCTCTTAGTTATTTTTTAAATAATTTTATGAACCAAATTTATTTTGTTTTGATTTTTTTGGTTATTAAGTACGAGTACCTACTTTCCTACTACTCGATGCGTTCATGTTACCGACACTCGTACGGGTTAATATATTGTTGTATTATGCTTGTTCGAGCTGCATTTGGCTTATCAAGATTACACTGCCATTTATTACAAATAACAATCTAATATATCGATCGGATTATCAGTCGCTACCGCTGATTCTACAAAGGGAGCAGGGTGGTCAACCCTTACAAAACCATTGCAAAATGGGTCTTATGTCGGCAACACAAGGTGTTCATCCACATGCGAAGCTTGACGTGGTCTTGTGTGTACAGTTGGACACATGTGTGGTATATTGACACAAAATTGATTGATTCATGAGAAGACTCACAGATTGGCTCACAAGTAGCAATTTAAACTTTGGAGTTTTCTGCAAATATGTTCATTAGGTCCTTTTGATGCTCAGGACGGTGTGTCGACACACATTCGACTTTTTCCCTCACGCTGTCGGTATACATTTTGTACAATTGTGAGGATGGGTCATAAAGTTTAAAAGAAAATGATTGCTATTCAGGTTTAGCCATTAACGCCATAAATTTGCAAAGTTCGTCCCTAAATCCCCTTTTTTCATAACTGTAAACAAGAACGAATAGTTGAAAGATTTGGAATGCTGTATTAAAAGGTTTGTGGTTCGAATCCTATATATTGGGCATGAACTTCTTTTACTTTGTTAGTGCCGACGCTTATGTACGGAAGTGAGAGTTGGGTATGGCAAAAGAAGGATGAAAGTAGGATAAATGCAGTGGAAATGAGAGCATTGCGAAGTTTGGCAGGAGTGACATTAAGTGATAAAGTAAGGAATAGCATAATAAGAGAGCGATGTGGTGTGAAAGAGGATGTTGTCACAAAAATTGAGATGGGAATGCTAAGATGGTTTGGGCATATGGAAAGGATGGATGAAAGGCGAATAACGAAACAAATTTACAAGGCGAGGGTGGTTGGAGCTGTTGAAAGGGGAAGGCCTAGACGGACGTACTTAGGACAAGTCCAAGACGTGCTCAGAAAAGGTCAGGCAGGAGTACCCATAATCGACGAGCATGTATGAAAGGATTAATGAGAGTGGAAGAAGCGAAAGAGGTGTGTCAGGACCGTAGCAAGTGGAAAGATGTGGTCTCTGCCTACCCCGTTGGGAAAAAGGCGTGATGGTATGTATGTATGTAACTTTGACTGGCGAATGTGTTAAGTATTCACATGGCTAGGTTTTTCGTGAATTTGGTTGGTGCAGTTATGTGGGGGTGCCCACATAACTGCACCAACCAAATTCACCAAAAACCTAATTCTAAAGAACTTTTTTTCGAAATGTTACTATACGCTAAAGGTATACTTTACAGATAAAATATAAGTAATTGAAATGTTACTGGCATAACCTTATCATAGATGGTAATCTTATGAGTTGTTGTTAAAACTGACTAATATTTTATTTGTTTTTAGGCAGTTTTATAGTGAATTATTTAGTTGTACCACAACGGGAACCTAAGTTACAGAGACCCCTTTTCCACCATGTCACAACTCACAAGACGCACTTAGTTGGCAATAAAGTTTAAGGTAATTAGTGAAGAGCCCTTTACTGTTGTCCTTTAAACTTAGTTGGCTTACATCACAAAGATAAGGATCCTTATCATTATTTATTTTATATTTTTTCAATTGTCCTGCTTGCTAAGTTATTAAACGAACCCACTTGCAGATCAAACGAAAAATAAAATTCAAATTAAACTACGAAAATACAAAGAAAGAAGAGGATAAACTTGGAAAACATTGTGCCGATTTAAAAAATATTTCACCTGTATTCAAGTTAATTGCCTATATCAAAAGAACATAGGCTACATATTCATTTTTAGGCAATACTTCAACGCGAAAAATAGTCGACGCGGGCGAAACTGCTGGTAGAAAACTAGTCAGATAAAACTAATAACGTTGTTAATCCAGAAAAAATTTATGAACTGAATCATGACAAAAAATATATCACGAAGTCAGCGGGAGCGGCGGCGGCTACCTTCGAGCCCAGTCCCATATCTATGCATTGAATGAAACGCGCCGCTCCCGCCCGCAATACGCCGACTTCGTGCCCGCAGCCTAACATAACCTTATCTCAGATTAACTTTATTAATAAGATGCGACATACGAATTCAGAAAACACAGTTTGACTACTTGTATGTGTTTGTAATTCGTTTGACGTCGTCTTCCTTTCCATCTATTGACGAAGAAAACTTCTGACTTATTACGACTTCGCAGAAGTTGTGTTGACATGAAATTACTTTTGGTCCACGATCAATAGTTGCTTCAAAAGAACTTACCGTTTGTGAAACAAAAGTAATTTTGCTTGTTATAGATCGGAGACGACAATAATGTTATTATTAATGTTATTGTCGTCTCTGAAAGTAAAAAGTACAGAACACATTTTTGGCTAATGTAAACCTCGGTTAAAGTCGATTTTTAAAAGGGGTTTACCAGTTACCCGGAAAATTTAAATCTTTGAATATCTATAATAAGTTGACGGCCTTGTTGGTGCCATGATAAAAATCCGGCTTTTGGCCACCCAGTACAACCATTCACGTGACAACTACGTCCATTTGTTTTGTGTCTAGGTGTTATTGCATGCTTACTGTAAGGTGTCATTAATGTTTATCTAGAGTTTAAACATGCTGGATGGATTAAATGCTTTAAAAATAGCGTAGGTTGTTCCTCGAGTTAACAAAAAACTCAGCAGTGAAATACTGAGAAACAAGGAAAAGGGACCCATTTTCCATGGCAACAATAACTGAGGTTTACGCTGTCCCTAACGTTGCGTTTGCGTAGAATAGCTATGAATTATGTCGAGTTTCCTATAAAAAACGGAAACAAAGACCAGGCAGGGGCATTGTATAAAGTACTTACGTTGCAATCTAAGCATCATTATTGCCTTAAGTTCTTTTTATTAAACTAGGCTCCGGCTACAGCCTATTCTTCATTAATATTGGCACAAGGTATAGAAAATGGATATATTAGTAGCTCAAAAGAGGTAGGCAAAGTTACTGTATCAGCTCAGAGTAAACCTCAATGGCGAAATGGTCAGAGTACATACTCGGCCTATTGTTTTACATTCTGTAGCTTTGCTGTACTGGTTAGGTTGTTCTGTCTATTAATGTTAGAATTTAAGCAGTTTTTTTTGTCAACTAACAAATTGTACTCTACTAATTCGCATTATAAAACCACAACATGTTTAAAAGAGTAACTACTTAGTTTTTCGCCGAGTCTTTTCAGTAAGAATCATCTCCTCCGACGCGGTGGTAGAGTCGCATTATGTTTCTATACTATTTATTTATATATACATATTATTATAGTATTCATGTCTATTATTTAGTAAATTTTTTGACTATTTAAAATTACTTATTAAGTCTTTTTAAATAAAGATATTAGAGTTTGAGTTTGGGGGCTTACTCCGGTAAAAAATTCATGAAACTTTGGAATACAGGTTAACATAAAAATAGCGGCAGTGTCTTGACAATTGCCGCTATTTTCAAAGTAAGTTATGAAATCTAAAAAGCTACATACAGAAGTTTGAAATGAAAGAATTTAAGGTTAGTTGCCACATCAAGATTGCACGAGTTGTACCGCGAGTTTTTTACATTTTAAGTTAAACTTAATAGTGCAACTATTACTAACTGTAATTATCACCTCGTATGTCGATGCAACTGTATCTATTGTTATTTCTATTGAATCTACTATGTCGACAGATGACGTGTTATTTATTTTTAAACACATTTTAGGAACAATTTTTAATTACCTGTCCAGTTTACTGCCGGAGTCTTCTGGTTAGAAGAGTTTCCCTATTTATTGTAAGATCCAGTTGAAGCTTACAACATTTTTCACTTATTATAAGGAATACATGTTACTGTTGGGTGTTTAATAAAACAGAATTCATTCATCTGTAGTTAATCGTAGAACAAACCTTTTGATTTATAAACTTTTATGTCATTATCCAAACTATGTATCAATCTGGCCCGATCTCACAAATAAGTTTGGACAGCACCCACTTCAATGTCAGAGTAGTTGAAGCCTACTTTGTAACTTTCGTAGTAAAGTCAAGCCTATAGCTGGGTGATACTGCCCCACAATTAAACGAAAAAACCTGTATATTAATTGAAATCAATTTCATCACCACAAATCAATGTGGCGAAGACAAGCGAATTGGTGATAACAAACAAGGTGTTCTAAAAATTCAAACTCACTATCAGTCTAACTCCAAGGCGAGAAAAACTTTGGTCAGTGACCACCATTACCAGCCTTAAAATATCCAGTTTTGAACTCAAGCCTCTGCCTCGAATTTTGCGGGCAGCGGGGTACGAGCGGTGCACTCCAGACAAATGGTGACCGTCCGACGCGTCTGCATTTGCCCACAATAAATCGAGCGTTAGGAATAAATTTGAATCAAAAAGATGTCGTCGCCGTTGTTCAGACATTTCGTTCACAAATAAAAACAAATATTTCAACGGCACAACCACAACTCTATGCCTCTGAAGTTCCGCGCGCTCTGCCCGCTGGATTCGACAACGGGTCTGCGGTGGAAATTCGAGGCAGAGGCCTTAGAGCTCCTTCGTAGCCTCCATCCACCGTAATCATTAACCAGGTTGCCCGTCCTGCTGACGGGTGGGCGGCCCACGCTGCGGTCTTATTTAAATCGTCTCCATACTTAAAACTCTTCTGCCCCAATGGCCATCAGTTCACAACTTTGGTACTTACTGGAAATATTTCCTAGCGAAGCGACATACTAATATCCTTCGACTTTGTGTCAATATCGTGCATGCATCAGGAAGCAGGCCGCAGACAGGGCTGACAATGATTTAAAACTTTGCACATAAAAGGAAAATGTATTTTCGTGGAAATGGTAAAAGTTAAACTGAGTTGAAAACTTACAAAATCCAAAAAAAATTGTGCGCTGAAATTAAAAACGAGAGGTAAAACTAGCGGTTTTTGCCGTAAAGCTTTAGTTCGTATTGAATACAGTGAAATAAAAGCTTAGTCATTCATACGTCAACTCGTGAGCAAACGCCGAATTCACTTTTGGTAAAAGTCCAAATAGACGACTTGATAGGCAGAGAGTTTGTGATTGGCTATGATGGATTCGCGTGATTTTAGTTGCTTATCAATACTTTTCATAAGGTTTGGCAAACAATCACAAACTTTTTACTCCATTAAGAGTATGTAGCGCTTAAAATAAACAAAACGTTCTGCATGTCTTCTTTTACCCGAATAAACCTTTTTTATGCGACTAACTTTCGTGTTAGTGATTGTCTACAGTGTTGTTCTTGTTTTAGATGGTGCCGTCCTAAAAGATCTTAATATGTGGTGAAATTATCCTCGTAATCCTTCTTTTCACCGGCCGCTATCCACCGTGTCTCATTGATCATGTTCTTGGCGGAAGAAATATGATCCAAAAACCTAAAACTAGATCCACCGACCAGTCCGCTATCAGATTTTTCTGCTAAATACCTACAGACAATTTGTGTGACAGAAAAACACAACAGCGCCATAGATACAAAAATCTCATGGTAGACCTACTGATTATCACTTCAAGCATTTGCTTATGTCATTCCCATACATTTTAGACTTGAGTTATCTACATCTAGAAACATAGTGATATGTTATTGTCTAGGTATCGTACAATTTGTTTTTTATACCAAGTAAATCATAAAAAGTCACGTTAGCACACATTAATTTTATTCTATCGGTGGCGTGGCACACCTAGTCGGAGGCGATGGCGCGGGGCGCGTCGGTGATCCATAACACGCGATGGGTGAGCGAGCAAGTGCTATGTGGCACTACCTACTGAAAATGTTACTTTGTAGAGTAGTAGATGAATTATCGAACTACTGCACCATGAAGAAGAATGGTAAAGGATTTTGAGTATAATGTTACTGGAAATAGCCCTTCATCACTGAAATTACGAAAGAGTTTGCATTTTATGGCTATTGGCTCCCATCACCATGCTTGTCAAATGCTGATCCAAAATACATAAAGGGCTATGAACCAAAATACTCTAAGACACTTTGCCAGGTCTCGGGGTTAGACCCAGTTTTAGGCCTAACGCTTTTACTATTTGGTCACCAATTCGTTAATTCAGAAACAGCTAGAAATCATTGCATAGCCTTACCTAGTTTCCTTTTGGTTTTGTACGTGTCTCTAGGTAGCTTACAATCGACGATGTATACAAAAAGCTAGAGAGGCTTCTCACAATTTGAGTAAAATTAAATAGGTTGAACGGAAGCCCCACGAAAATACTGAATAACCAAAATTCAAAAACACATGGATCATAGAAAAACATATGAAACACCTTACGTGATCATTGAATCATAGTTTAAATTCTACTAGACTAAAATGGTGATCTACAAAAAATTTATCAATTAACCAATTATGTATCTGAAGTAATAATATTGCTATAAAAGCTGTAATGGTAGTATTGCGAATCTCTTTCACTTAGCTAAGATTGAATACACCATTATGACGCCAAGGAAAAAAGGAGTCAGCGCACTTAAAACGCTCTTAAAGAGTTAATTTTGCTACGGGAAAAAACCCTTTAGTGATGAATACTTCCTTTCAAAACTGCTCACGGGAATCTCTCGTTGCAAAATTTAGAAGATTCTCGAAACATTTCCGAGGCATTTCTTCAAAGCATATTTTTATGTTGAACGTGGAAGTTAAATCAGCTGTAAAACGATGTAAGGCTTCAAACGATACTCGTAAATTCTCCAGAGATATCGTGTCAGTTTTGTTTCACCTATCTGAGCGTTCGAGGGAAATGGAAGGACGATTATGTCAAAGCACATAACAGAGGAATATTCCTCTGTGCACTCGAGACAATTCGAGCTGTTTCGGGTAACCATTCGCTTCAGAATAGAACTGCCAAAAGGCTGCTTTTACATATTTATGAAATATTGATGAGCTGCTATCTTTTAGCTAGTTTGAGTTCTCGGGTTTGATTTCTTTATATTTATCTTCTGAATCTAGGCCGACTTGAGTGCTGAACTTTGATTTCTTCTTTTTTTAGTCAGGAACAGAATATCTTATGTTTTAACATAATTATTGGACTAATAAGAATGTATAATTAGTCCAGGTGATAGCACTGGTAGTGATAATGTATGTTTGTTTTAAACCACAAATTGGCCATCGTTTTAAACCAATTATACGGATTACTGACAATTTTATATTTTTTTAATGTTTGACTACTTATGGCATCCCGGAGAATTAAAAAAAAAAACTTCTGATGTTTTCAGTCAAGAAATGTTTATACATCACTTGGCCGTAGTTGTAATGAATAGAGGGGTCGTGGATTCGATCCCTACACAGGAAAAATAATCATATAATGAACATTTCTGGTTCTGGAAATATGACGTATGATGATTTAAATATATTAAAGTAAGTTTTGCTTCTGGCAACCATAGTATCTATAGTAACTACTCTGCTAAGTGTGCGGCCAGATAACCATGTGTGAAAGATATTTATTCATTATTTATCGGTGTAATACTCTAAAATATAAATGTCATGTGTAAGCTAGATTGGAAAGTTTTCTAGCAGCCTGACAAAGACGCGGGGAACGTGCGCGTGCGACCCGTCATTGTTCTAACCGGATCTGTGCTTCAATGGCCGGCATTCGCATTTCACTACTCTATTTTTCTCATTAATTTGCTAAATAGGCAATTAAGTACACTTTCTCTCCTTACGAGAAATGATGAGCTTTTGGAAAAAAGCGAGTGTTTTGATAGGTAAAATCCGTGTCCTTATATCCCAAAGATGTATCGTTTATAATCGTGGTTGTAACTATCATTGAAATTCACCTAAATATGAATAATGATTTATTTACCTTTTTAATTATAATGAAGAATATTTGTTTTCAAATGTAATGATATGATTACTGGTATATTTTTATCGATTTGGATGGAATATTTAAATATTTCATTAACACATTGCACAAAAGGAATAATCACTGAAAATATAAGGCAGAAAGAAGCAAATTACAATTCTCTCTTGTTTCATTCGTGTATTCGTAACTAAACCAATTTGCAGCAAAACAGATATACCAAAAGAAAATTAATGAACCTCGAATTTATGCTTTGATAATTTCATATTAATGAACATTTCAAAGTCGACCTTACGAGAATAGATTGAAAGATCAGGGGCGTTTTCATGACTTCCGAATTAGTACAAATATACCTAATGCTTAATAGCCCTTTGGGTTTCTGTTACAGTAGCTAAATAATACACCGTAAAGTTTTAGTGTACAATCCACCGCAACTAAAATCTAACTCTGTAAGACCTTTATACCGGTCAGAGCGCTATGGGAGTTCTTAATGAAGAGAGCTCAACTTATACCAGCAGTGAGACTAGCTTTGGTTAGCTGTACGGAGGACCTTCGCATAACCATCGCAGAATGGGTCTTATGTTGAAAGCATAAGGTGCCTTGTCATACTTGAAGTGCTGTCGTTTGTACGTGAACTATCCTCGTCTGTTTAATTAACTTAGTTTCCTCTTCTATGGATAAAACATAGTTCGGCCCATTTCAAAGCTTAATGTTTTGTGTATATTATAAACACACTATTTTCAACTCAAAGCGAGCCAGTTGAGCAAACAATAGTGAAATGCTGATTATACTTGAGGATATGAATTTTAACCACTTTTATTACTGTATCTAATAGTTTAATATGTTAGAAGTTAAATATATCGGAATAGGGGGCCAGTCAATTCATGGTTCGTAAATCTATAGGTATAAAAATGCGCCAGAGAACACACCACTTTTGATGGTCCTTCCTTCGAGAGTAAGGATAAATTAACCTTATGTTACGAAGTACCTACCAGACAGGGAATTAATTAAGCCAGGCCAGTCTCCCAGCACACCCAGACCCGAGCCAATTTTTAAAATATTCGTTTTTGAATTAAAACCGAGGCGAGAAACCGTGCTACAGCGCACTACGCCAATCGTGTTGTCAATAATGTAAAAGAGAAAAGTTTAATATAAATCAATATAAATCTGCGCCAGACAACACACCTCTTGCAATGGTCTCGAACCAGCGGCATCTCCAAGCACACCCAGACCCGAGTCAATTCAGAAAAGTTCGTTTCCTGAATTGACCCGACCGGGAATCGAACCCGGGACACTACTACGGAAATCGAGGCATGAAACCGTGCTACAGCGCACACTACGCCAATCGTGTCGAGTTAAATTTGTAGTTAGTAAAGTAATTGACGAATGCTATCCCACTGCTGGGCAAAGGCCTCCATCATTAGCCTTAGAATAATTACATATAGAAACCCAGTCCGCGCGCCCATTTTGAAGCACCTCAATTGGACCCATAAATGGCTCCAAACGGACCGCTTTGCAGTGTTCATTACAGCTCCGCAACGTTCAATATCAAAGCGCGCCGCACGTTAGCAAGTAATAGTCACGCATGTGTAGATCGGATTAGTGCTTCATTTTTGACGGGGCGGTTGTATGAAGACTATCCTTCTATACGTTATTATTCTAAGGTGTTAGCTTAATTAACACGCTTTGCAAATGCGGGTAAGCAATCACAATGTTTGAATGAAAGCGAAACACACTTAGGGGGTTGAACTCTCTCCCTACTACTCGGCTACCGAGGCAGTTTTAAACCAGAAAAAAAGTTAAATTTACAAAAATAATAAAAAGGTTCTTTATTGTGAGAAATTTTACAGATCCTGCATTCCTTTTTAAACTGAGTTTGGATTAAATTTCTTTCAGTTAGAAAGAGGAGAAACTTTTGATAAGAAAGGCGGAATTTAATCTAGTAAAAAATTGCATAGCTTTATTTTGCAGTAACATAGTAAAAAGAGAGAGAAGTAAGCCGACTCGGGCCCCGAGGGTGAGATAAGAGCCTAAACATGCAGGGCTGTTGCATGAAGTTTATTCAGTCGTCAAAAATGCTGCATCAATCTCTGAACTACAAATCTGTCTCCGATTAATCTTAGTTAGGTTAGGTACTTAGGTAGGTACTCACCGTTCTTATACGGTAGGTAATGTGAAGAAAGACAATTTTGGATTTGATGAGATTATTATTAACTCGTCCATAAACACTGCAATACCTATTTACGCATACTATTTTCTAGCAATTTTTGAGCTCGAATATAGGACGTACGTCGTAGACGCACGAAAAATTTCAAGCAGCAGCTCAGCGTTACAACGATGTGCGTGGCATTACCTACGCCCGGCACAACCACGACTGACTTACCGCTTTTCACCTTATATTTTATCAGTGTGTGCGTGCGACGCGCGTAGGAACGGACATAGAACGGGCGCGCTCACATATAAATCGCGGTCGGGGCGTACGTATGAAGACAACCTACTTCTCTCATTTTACTATGGCAGTAGGTTCCTCTAACAGGTTTGCTGCCACGCCACGCACCGGTGCGTTTGAACAACGATATCCTACTTATTGTCCTTTTTGTGTGGCAACGAACCTGTTGTACTTAAACTCAATTAATTATCGAATTACACAGAACTAAAAAAAGGTTCTTCTTCTTTGTTGTAAAAGTACAGTAAACATGATTACTTTTAAGATTTATGCCGAATTTAATAAAATCTACTTAGCAGCTGTCAAACTTAATTAACTGCGGAATTTATGAGGCTTTTGCTTAAATCAGTTATTTTGTCTTGCATAAAACTATATTGTCGATGTTGAAAACCTAAAAGAAGGTTGAGTATCCGAACACAATTTTACTGTCACTTTAACTCTTTAAATGTTACATACGTTGTTCATACGTTGTGGCGAAAGGGGCTTTCAATTTTGCCAGGTAATACTCAGGTATGTCATCCGGCAAAGCAACGTCAAATGCAAATTGTCATTCATTTTAACACCCCTGCTTCTACTAGCCTCTTATTTCTAAGGTTATAATGAATGGAGAATAGGTACATAGGTACTTTTGTGTTAAAGCACATGTTTTAAAAATGAAAAATAGTGGCAGCTCAAGCATTTTTCATGTAAGCACTTACCGCCGCTTATACAAGCAACATATTGTGGAAAGTCTTAAAGTGTCATGTTCATATGGCAGCTGATAAGACAGATTTAAGAAGGTCTGACAGTCTTTTGTCACATTTAAGGCTGAGATATTGTGATAATAATAGCATAGATTAGTGTCTTAATTCATTAAATGTATTAAAATGTATCACGAATAGTAAAAAAAGAAAAGTATCTAGCTGACAGAGTTCGTGACCGATATGGCTGTCATCTGAGCATTAATTAACCAATTAGCGACTCGTACAGAATCTAGGACGACACATGATAAGAAAAACTGTAACAATTATTATTTTATATTATTATATATTATAACAATGTTCAGTACGTCTACCACGAGTTGCCACTTTCAACTTACATTATCGTTCGCGTAAAAAAGTATTGGGATTTGACATTATCATGTCATGTGTCATCCCAATACAATTTTTTTACGCGAAAGATAATGTAAATTAAAAGTGGCTACTCGCGCTAGACGTACAGAATCCTCTTTTCCTTATGACCACTCCCTTCGCTACGAAAATCACTGTGCAAGTTTTAATAAGCCATAATCATATATTTAGTAAAATTTTATCAGCTAAATCAAGCTATTAATAAATTGAATTAAATATCTTGAACAAATAACACCAAGATCATCTTGCCTCAAACTGAGCTTGTACTATGTGTGTCAGAGACTGATAAACATACTAACATATTTCTAAAAACCTTCCTAAATAGTTAATTTTATACGAATATTAACACCCAGACACACAAAAAAGACAAATATTCGTCACATGAATGTTTGCTATGTTTTAAGGATCGAACCCACGACTTCCGGCGCTAAAGTCAGGATCACTGCCATTGATTAAAGGATTAATGAAATGAACACGAGCCTTATTTCAATCGCTTATATTCAGTCAAGTTAATTATTCCCTAAACGCAGGGTAGCGAGCAATTTCGTCAGTAAATATCCAGCCTAGAAAATGCTTTAGTGCCAGGTGACCGCTGCCTGGCTGGAAATGAAAGATCATATTCCGAAATGGCTCGCTTATAGTGATGTACAAACCCCGAGGCGTCGAGTTCTAATTTTGAAGCTTCGAGGCGGATTGGCCGGACTCAGTGAGCTTGGTAGGATCGTAGATGCGAGCCCAGCCGAGTCGCGAGCTCCCTGAGCCACACCTTGAGGCTTCAAAAGAATTCGAGCCTTCAAAAGAGCTCGAATCTAACAAAAAATAATATTTTTCACTATGATTAAAATGTCTCTTTCTTATATTTAAACCTTAATTCTTCAAAATAACCTTCTGGTCACATATGTTATATGCCACAAACACATATTTTATTGCCTGCTTTGAAAAAGAAGACTCCAAACGGAAACTAACTTGAGCGCGACTCGCCACGTCGCCACGTCTCGAGCGCTAAAAAAGACTCGAGCCCTGAAAAAGCCTCGAGATCGATCGACTCTTGCAAAATGCCTCGAGATCGATCGAGTTCTCTAAAAGGCTCGAGTTCTGGAACAGACTCCCAAGTCGTCCAGCTTCCTACAAACGAGGCGAGCCCTGTAAACGACACCGAGCTCTAGACAAAAGCACACGGAGGCCTCGAGCCTTGTACATCACTACTCGCTACTCTCAGTTTAGGGAATGAACTTGACGAGTTCTAAGTTCTAAGTGATTGTAATGAGGCCCCAGGCCTGAAAACACAATCGTAGTTTTGCCATGCGAAAACAAATACTTCGCAAGTGGGCGACTCAGTCATACTCGCTAGTTAAATTTTCTCAGAATCTTTGTCAAAATGGAACACATTTACAAGTGAAGCCAAATAACAACGTTTTACTTGATCATTTGCAGCTACCAAAGCTAAAAGCCAACAAGTTTGCCAATATCGGGGCTGTGACCAGCTGCTGCAGTCAGAGCCTTTCACAACTTAGACAATGGCGGTTTGGCGAAGCCTTCTACTGTAGTGCCATTTTAATCACTGCCATTCGATTCTTGTTTAAAAGCTTTTTGCAGAATACTGACAGCTCTGTAGCGTGGTAAAACTTTGGAATCGGTCGGTTGTCTCACTAAGGAGAAAAAAACGTAAAAAACATAAACGTTTGGATTTTCAGACTATATGTTTTGTCTTTTAAAGAAATCTGTGGATATAGTGTTAAGGAATTTTTATTGTATTCATTTTGATAAATTGCATGAGCATCAGTATGGTGTGACTGGTGTGGTCTTGTTTGAATGGAGCGGAAGACCTTTGCACAGTTGTTGTGGGAAGGATTCGGCTAAATTAGATTGAGGTTTTTATTTATAATTCTTTCTGGGTAGAGTAGATGTTCTACCTTGTAAATATATAATATATAAATATGTCTCTCTACGTAGGTAGGTACCCCTTTTTATTCGTATTCGTATTTCCAAATGAAGCATTAAATAACAATTGCCTATCCAAACCTGTCCCTAAATCTAAGCCTGAAGTATTACCCCCCAACCGAGTAAACCACATAACCCCCCCTGAGCCCAACGCAACCTTCTGTGAGTAAAACAATTGCTGATACGAAATAGAATCGAATGATAGGTAATTTTGCCCGACGTTGCTATAGCCCTTCTAATGTATAATTCATGTTAGTCGCCCTCAGACGTCCGTTAGTGGCCTGAAAGGGACTTAAATTGACCGTGAATCGACACTTGTCTACCTTCCATTTGCAATATTGAAACCCGATATTAATTATGGATGATGGACTGATCTTACAAAGAATTATTCTGGTTAGTAACCTCCAGATGTTGCGGGAGTTTCGCACATGACGATTACGGCATGGAAAAGTGAGATTGTTTTTGTAGATTGCAGCTATTAATAAAAAGCACGCAACTACTTATTTGCCAGCGATTACTATCATATTTGGCGTTATTATATTTTGTTTGATTATCATCACATTCGTTACAGCGATATGGTAATATTGAAGGAGTTTTGCTTTAGATGGCACGGTATGCTCTTTATCCCAAAATTAACAGCTTGGAAGTAGTAATAAAATTTATCATATTTTAAAGTTAAGGTCAGTTTGAGACATACGCGAGGTGGTAGCAGAAGTAACCCTCAGTAATGAGTTTTAGTTCAGGTTCACTATCCATCAACTAAATCACTTAAAGACAAAAAAAACAAAAAGTTAAATAAATAAAAGTTTGGAAGTCAAAGCGGAACAGATCTGATCTGATTCACTTAAATACTTAAGAAACAATGCTGGAAAACCCAATAAATCCCTAAGATAAGAAATACTTGCAAAATGTTCATTTAGGTTAGATAAGTATAAGGAATTTAGTTACAATTTGCAAGAATGGAGGAGGGAGATTATGGTACAGTAGACCTTTAACATCGCTCAGCATACGAAGATGAGACCATTCAGTTTTAATCCCATAGGAATACTTTCAACAAAGGCTGATCTGAGGAGGATTAGAGATGAATGAGCTATTTTCCACTTTCACATCATCACATAATCTGATAATTTTATGCTTGATAGAAAGAAAACTTTGTGTTAAACATGAATGATGAACAATTTCAATGAACGTTCATTTCAATGCGGCTTTGCCGTAACTATTTTCTACAAATTAAGAATGTATTAATATTATCTGAAAGTTAGCAATACATTTTCTCAAGCAAAATTACATGTTTTCGTGATCTTTGCGAAACTTAAATGCATTAAAATATGAGAAAATACTGCGACAGAGGGATCAAAGTTAAATAGACTTGAAGCTCCTCTGAAGCTTACACAGGGTGAGCAAACTCAGTTACTTAATGGCCAAACACGCCGCACTTACAACACGCTGCGGCTAGCCAATGATGACACTGCTGGTCGGAAGACCCTTTTCCACGACGACGCACCAACAGCCATGAATTCTAGTTACAACGGTATTCTGTAAAACTTTAATTATTTTTAAATCTTTATGTCCAAGAAATGCTGCAAAAAGTCGGCAGTCTATGCCGAGTAATTAAATAATAATATTGAAGGAAAATGATTTGGCGTACTCAGCAGGTGATGTTGAAAGCATACTCATCGTTTTTTTGAAATTATGTTAATAACGTCAGTCAAATTTTATATGATGACGGTCGTCTAGAAAAAATATTTCTACTTAGATAGTTCCTAATCATCACTCAGTTGTTATTTTAAAAATACAACAAAATCGCATTCAATTAGTGGGCTAACCAATTATTCGATAGTTTCAATTGATGTTTGTCTGTTTTCAAATGAAATATTTGGTGTTTGCGAAAGGCCTAGTGAAATCAATTTTCAGAATTTATTTTGTGAAGTATAATATTTTTTTAAAAGAAGGTCAATGCTGCTATTGCTATTACTGCTATTTACTTGATACCATTTTCTTTCATTAAATTCACTACCTATATTAAAGTAAATTTCCTAGGTACTTCGCCACCCCAGTGTAAATAAGTTGTAAAACAGTTATTGCCGTAGGGTGACACAATTCTCTTCTCTAGTTTATGACCGGCGTTATTGCCACTAAGATTCCGCTGTTAAGCTGTCGTGACGCCTTCGATACTGTCCTAGAACCAGTCATTTCCTAAAACAATTACCATTGCAAACTTTATAGGATAATTATTGAAGTACTTGGCGCAAAGATAACCTTAGTTTCTTAAAAAATTTCAGGTGGTCCAACGCTTGATCGTAATAATTTGTTTCGTACTGTAAAACAAGTTTCTACAGCGAATTAAAAACATCGGTAATAAAATAAATCTACAGTTACATTTTTGTATCGTCAAAACATTTATTGCCCATAGACTTACTTATTTAGAGTACCTCCACCAAAAATGTTTTATTAAGGGCACTCTTGAAACGTATCGTAGAGTTCGTACTCTGTGAGAAACTCGGACAGTAAACCAGATTGTGATTTTCATAGAGTTTGGCTTCTTTTTGGTAATAATTTAATCCCGTAATCAGTGGGCATTTTTATTCTGCCTTAATGTTTTGAACTTTTATTTTGAGGTTCTCATACATTTCGTCTGAATGTCGTAGTCACTCAGTAGAAATATTTAGTTGCTAAATTCATAAAAAGCATCTTATTAACAATCGCTTTCTTTTGTCTGCAGATAACACGTTTACCGTGGTAGTAGAGAAAGATGGCAGGGGTCTGGGCATGTCGGTGTGCGGGGGAGGGGGCCTGGTGCGTATCCGGAGGCTGTACCCCCCACAGCCAGCGTGGAGGACCGGCCGGCTCGCTCAGAGAGACCTACTGCTTTCCGCCAACGGAGTACCTCTCGCTGGGCTTAGCACTTATGTAAGTACTTAGTTTAGTGGTGTTGCAAACGTCGGGCATGATGAAGAGGGGTTTCAAAATGAAATCACAAATGTTTTCAAGGTGGGATAATGGGTTGGGTTTTGGGTAAATGGGCTTAATATTGGAGGTTATAAAGGGAAACAGCTCAAGATGAAGAAACTATTAACTCAAGTAAAAAATACAGTTTATTTTACGAGATATTCTAGCTACTATTCTAGCTGAACAAACGTACATAGAGATGTCCATCAAACGGACGTTATATTTCGTGAGAATCAAACCCTTGGGCAGCCGTTGTTGGCAGGCTCTTATTTCATCGAAGAGCGAGAAAACCCTGCTATTTTCCAATGTCTGCTGTAAACCAATTTCCTCTGTTCGTACCCTTGATCAAGTTAATTTGAGCTTTGTTCTTCGAACTTAAAGTGTCTTTTGTAAAAATCAAGGCCGATCTTTAACCGTGTTTTACGTGAGCTGAGTACGAACCGTCTAATACATTTTTATTCAACTTAGTGGCTGACATTTTACAGTTTATTACGGTCCCGGTTTTCATATAACTTTTTACGTTCACACCGAGGCCTCGGACCCTTGGAAGTGCTATGACAACAAATGGCATTTTTAACATGACATAATACTCATTTTTGTTGGGCACGACACGGTTTCGTGATAACATTGTTTAAACAGTAGGGTGAAAGGTCAAGCGAGGTATTTTTCATTTGGAAATTTCCTTGAATATTAAAAAAGCAGTGCTCGCCGGAATAACGGTTTAAATTAACATTTTCGTACGCTTAACGTTGAATGATAAAACGTCTAACCTTAAGAGTGCTCGACCAAAAATCTGGTGGTTAATGTTTTGAATCTTAAGGTCAGGCAAGTTGTGCTCAGGGGCATTTGTGATAATAGGTTCGTTGACAACATCATCAAATAATAAAAATTATTTAAAATAATGAAAAAATACAATGAAGAAGAAATATGAAAACTTTTAGCTCGTTAACTTAGGTATACCTAATATATTTTATGGCTTTTCAAACTCGGGTGGGCTAGTCTATTTTTAAAAGTATAAAATAAATAAAAATAAGTATACCGTTCGATAATCTACACAATGTATAGTAATTTTTGTTAAGAAACCATATTGATAAAAGCAAAATATAGCTGCCGATCAAGTGTCTTGCAGAACGTGTAGAAACAGGCGTTCTGTGACGTCACCATCTTGCGATAGTTTGTAGGGAGCGTTTTGGGCAAGTCGAAAAATATGATTTTTAAAAATGCCATATCTTGGAGAGTTCTCGTGTTTTCGAAATGTTTATTTTACCAATATTTATATTATTGAGAGGTCTTTCAATAACACTTCAACAAAACAACTAGTCACCTACCCTATTTAGCCAATACCCGAGACGAATCGCGATGACTTGATTTTATTCCTAGAGGCCCTTGTCTAGCACTAAAATAGTATACAGGCAGAATTCCTTGTAGACTCTTATGAGTATAGGTGCGTAGGTATACAATTTTCGTTGGCTATTAGAAATCAGCTGTGATTGTTATCACGCGATTCCGCATCGGATATCTAAAACCGAAAGCGTTGCTCATAATGCGTTCTTTGACCCCGACTTAAAAATAATTGGTCTAGTGCACTCTTGTTAGTGGCGCTAAATGCTAACTAAGTACGAGTAATAATATTAACCATGAATCATCATGAGATCACACGATTATAAAACTTTTACAGTCTATTTTACAGTCTAGTTTGCTGGATTAGAAGATAAAAAAAATTTGATGAAACGATCGATTATTGAATTAGAATACTGTCATTAGTAGGCACTGGAATTTCTTGATCATTACTAACGATACTATTCATATTTCAATAGTATCGATGAGATCGATAGGACTATCGACATCGTAAGTGTTTTTCAAGGGAAACTATCGATAGTACTACAACGCTCGCCAATCTAGTTCTGCAATGCTACTCGTAGTTCCCACAGCGTTTATTTGCTAAAAGCGAAATTATCAACGGCAAGGTGCCCGGGAAAGGTCATAAATCACCACAATATCAATTTACAGCATCAACGAAACACTTCCCAAACAGACCGGGAATTCAATATTTATAATAAATAAATGGGCCATTAACTCAATTTCGTTTGGGGGAGATTCAATTATTTCCCGTATAATTTCCCTTTGCGCGGCGCGGTCGTGATCAGAGATGTGGACGACGCAAATTGTTTGCGCTTGTGGCCAATATGGCAAAGAGTAGCTGGGAAACTTTCTATATTAGAAACATTTTCGAGAAAAGCAGCTAGGCCAATGATCAGGCTGTTCTAACTACCTATTCTATCTACCGTGACAAAAGCTTCGTTTAATTCCTCTAGTGTATTTTATTCGCTTCAGCCCAATTTTATACTATCAATGTTTAAGGAAACTCCTGTGTCCATATCAAAACATTTTACGTTCGATGAAAATTAAACTAGTCATTTAAAATCATTAGTAATTTTGCATTCTATGTTTGTAAAACAATATGTCCTAAAATTTAGACAAATATGTTATTCATAATGCGATCAAACATCCTCAATCGTTTCGGCGTGCTGAATGGCTAAATTTGATAAGTTAGTGAAATAATACTATAGTAAACCAACATATTTCCCATGTCAAGAGCACAATACACTAACTAAACGTGAAAGGTATTGTACCGGCGAGGTGAAGCGCGTTGAACCCGTAGCAAATAACGAACGCCTCGAGACGGTCCGCAGAATCAGCTGTCCCACTGCCAAAGCTAACCTCGAAGGCTCGATCCAATAAAGCCGCCTACACACAAGAGGCGAGATTAATAGACGCGACGTCTTTGCTGACACTATCGCCATTTCCCGCTTTTATGTGACAAACCCGACTTTGCTGGAGGATCGGGATGCGATAATCGATTCAAAGGAAACATCGATGTTCAGAAGTATTTTTTTGGTTCAGAAGTATCGATGTTCGATAAAAGCCGAAAGATCGAAGATTGTTATCGATGTTTAGGATGCATTCACTATACAAAAAGCGAATTACTTGATCTATAAAAACATTGTACATTCAACCGGGCGGACCACTGGGACCCCACGCACCAGGTGTGAGTTTACAACCGGGATAGACCGCACGGATTATAATGACATTCAACCACAAAAAAAACTATTAAACTTATTTTTCCTTCAGAAATTTTACATAATTTTTAGTAGTTCCAGTTTGAATAAATGAATGTGGGATTATCGGTATTCCGAAATTATTTCCATACCGTCGCTGTGTCTATGTTTTAACGAATTCAGCATCGATTATTGAACGCTAAACATCAATGTTCATTTTACAACTTTAAACCTTACAGCTTTTCCAAAAATAAAATCCCAATTGCGTAAAATTGGACTTCCACTCTGTTACACAACGAACAGAATATTATAAACATTCAATCTTTATGAATAAATTAAAAAAGTGTGCCATAAAATTAAACGGAATTCGCTAGAATAGGTTCGGTCACGCTATCTAATAGAAATCTGAATATTAAAAAGAATGGATCGGAAACACGCAAATGGAAGACATTTTTCAAATTCTAAGAATAGTACTGCAGAACCAATTACAGCTGTAATTCCGCGGCCTGCTTTCAAATGCAGAATTACATTCCATACTGTACATTTTCAATGAGTATTTGGTTCCTAGTATAACAATTGTGCTACTTCACTCAATTTAAAATTACAGTCTACATTTCAGAATTATAAATCATATGAATGTTGAAAAATTACTGTCAGTCTTATTTCATTAGAAAACTAAATGAAAATAAGTAATAGGCTTGAACTGTCTGGCTTGTTGAAGCGGCTGGACACCCATTTTAAACCGTAAGTCATCGGTTCAACTAGATCCTGAATCGTTATTTGACAAAGATTTCAAAATTCTAATCTTTAGAATTAAAATGTTCTGTGGCCCTCAAAATTATCTGTAAAATTATCGGCCACCCATAGTACAAGCTCTGCATGACCTTTAAAAAGCAATTTAAATGTCTCAATAAACAGTTTAGGTTCTATTTCCATCTGGCTAAACGCGAGATAACTTAAGTAGAGCATCAGTAAACGTAAAATCAAATCTCTGTCGAGCTCTCGTCGCTCGCCGACCAAAGCTTAAATACTAAATCGGATTGCTTTTGCACCTTTAGTACAATCCACTTACAGGTTAATAGTATTGACCCATAAGCCAGCTCGATCGCGAATCAATCTCTTCCATTTGATGTGGGAAACAATACGAGTGCAATGCTGAGAACCTTTTACGTTTTATTTTGTTTCTTTTTATTTCGGACTAAGAAAGATTGATGTTAGCTGGAAATACTGTTGTTTTTGTTACGAGAGTTGTAAGTGTAGTATACGAAAAGAGTGAAAAAAAAACTTACAATGTATTTATTTATATGCTATGAATTTGCCTGTGACTTGGTCTTCGTCGGCCACATTTATCATTGATTTTCCAAAGACGTAAAATGTTTTTGAATCATCAGATTAAATTTCAAATTTCACGTCATAATCACTGTTATTTTTGGGATAGGTAGCAACACTACCAGTTTCGACATCTACATATTGCAGCAGTGGTTTTGATTTTCCATTCAACAGTATTTCATCTCACTCAAACTTTAAATCTCCAAAATCCTTAGTTTGCCTCAATTGTGAAAGGAAGCCTTGCGTAAAATTTCACTTTCCTCGTTTCAGTATGCTTGGGCTGTGCTGATTATGACAGTCAGTTTCTCATTTTAAATATGTAGGTGTTTTTTTATTCTCAAAGATATCGTATAGCCTCAAACTGCGAAGGGATACGTTTATAAAGTAACTATCATGTTGAAATGGCATAACAAAATTTAATGAGAAGGAATATTAATGTTTGCATTTGACTGGCGAAAACGAAAAATCATTTCACTGGAAAATGCAAATTGGTTTACGAGTAAGTTGGTTCAGCCTGAATAAACACGCTTTCAAACATACAATTAATTGTATATTCCTATGGATGAATAAAGAGAGATCAATAAACATTAAAGGTTTCAGAAGCTAATTAAAGGGCTGGCTTGCAGTTTTATTGTGTAAGTAAATCACTGTCATCAGGAGGCTTCGCTAGCAAGGTTTAGCCCGAAATACAAGGATACTGGGCTTAATAACCCAATGCAAATGGACCAAAGAAGTGTTTTTTTTAAAACAAAGCCTGAGTGTAATTATCTAGGCCCATCAACTGCAACGTTGACTTGTAATCAAGGAAGGAGCTCTTCCAGCAGTGGGCTCATTGCTATGTCATCGGAACCTAATACTCCTCCTAATACTATAATAGACGTGACCAACTTAAAAAATAGACCACCTGCAAATAAAGTGTATAATATTGTAAATATGGTACCCTTACGTGCCTTTGCGTGTGCAGTATTTGCTCGCGGGTCTTCGCAACTAAAATTGGGGTCATAAGCCACATGCGAACGAGCTTGTAAACCCCTCCTACATTAAAATTCTTCCTTTCTTTCACCTGAGTTGAGC
Organism: Udea olivalis; assembly: GCA_947369235.1. Classification (NCBI taxonomy): domain Eukaryota; kingdom Metazoa; phylum Arthropoda; class Insecta; order Lepidoptera; family Crambidae; genus Udea; species Udea olivalis. The sequence goes on from OX376348.1 coordinate 8,547,198, forward strand.
CTTAACCTTACGACAGGAGGCATTACTTGTCACTATGGCTTTGTATGACTGACACCGGAAACAACGACGCGCCTTAACAAGTACGGGTCGCAGTACTCGCAGTGTCCTATACCGGACTTCGCGTCAACGGGCACCTTAACTCAATGAAAAATGAGCTCACTAGTCTCACTGCGTCACACAGTCTCCATGTTCTTCCACAGGAAGCTTTAGAAGTACTCCGGACAGCATCACCAAGGGTAGAACTGCGTGTCTGTCGGCCGCCCCCCGACGTGCTGGAGAGTGTCACGCCCCCCGAGCCCCCCACCCCGCCTGTGCGGACGCCACACCCGCCGAACTTGCCGCCGCTGGATCCTCTCAACTGCCATCCTATGCACGCCAGGTAAATAAGTATAGAATTATAGGAGGCACGCGTGAATTGAGTAAAATCTTAAATTAATATATATTTTTCATTTATTATCTGAGAGCAGCAACCTGTACGAAAATCTACAGTATCGCAGATTTTATTCATCAGATTTTGTAGTGTAACTATTAAGTTGTGTTTCTGTCTTGCTCGAAATGAACTTATAGTATTATTCTTACGAAATACTCGATACGAATCCAGAAACAATATTCAATGTTGAGTGGCCCTTACATGTAGAGCTGTCGCTTTTATTTCTACTGACCTATGAGAATTCATGTGGCACACTAAAAGTTTTGCACTTCTAGCTAATTGGAACTATTTGAATTTCGAATGGTATATTTTTTTAAACGTTGCAACCCTTCTTAGTAATAAAAAAAAACAATTGGCGGGGAATCATGCAACGAAAATGGAATTAAGTCGAAACAATTTTTTCATTACTCATGCTTTGAAAGTAGGTCTGAAGTTGCCTGAGGAGCGGGATGAAAGTAATACTTTTCATTCCTAGGGAGAATCACTTTCAACTGAGAGCTGTCAAATTATTTAAAAAAAAACTAGTTCTTTTTCACATATCTATTGAACCATGTTCCAACTTTCTATACAGCCACGATGTAAAATTGAAATAACTTAAAGTTAAGTATTGATTAAAGAATATATATTTTTTAAATAACTTTATTATAATTTAGTTTCAACAATTTCTTTAAAATAACTCAGATTTGGGCAAAATATTTACCATTTTTCCAATAATGAAAATAAAAAATAATGGCTGAATAGCTGGCCGGCCACAGAAAAAAAACAAACAAAATAGGCGGGAAAGCGGCCATTCGATCTTCATTTATTTTTTCGATTTGAAGACTTTTGTTTATACGTATAGCAGAGATTTGTACCTATAAAATGAGTTCATCTGATTCTGATATGAATTTAACGCCTGATTTTATAAGAGGAGAGGCTAAAGCTGTAGTGGAAAATAAAATTTACTTATTTTTTCTTTAGCTAATTCATGTTTTTATTTTTACTTTCCATGTATTTGTAATGAAAAGCACAGTGTTTACCTCGGGTTAAAGACTTATTTAGTCCCTCGAACTATTCGTTCCGGGCGCCAAACCCCGTTCCGGGACTAAATAAGTTACTTTCACCCCTAGGGTAACAATGTACTATAGAGCGATGATTTTTTATGATTTTAAAAGTTCTCTCTCTCCGCAAGACTGTGCCGCTCGTCTTCAAAATGCTTTTGGGAGAGAAGCACCTTGTTTGAGCACCGTGAGGCGATGGTTTACTGAATTTGAGAGAGGTCGAGTTTCTTTACATGACGAAATTCGTGAAGGGCGGCCTTCAACTGCCGTCAACGAAAACAATGTGGCTACTGTTAAGCGGCTGATTGAAGAAAACCCGCGGATTACCTATGAGACAATTCGAGGACTATTGGGGATTGGTATGAGCCAAATTCAGAAAATTTTACACGAAGAATTGAAAGTTCGGAAACTTTGTTGTCGTTGGATCCCTCATGAACTGACAGCGGAGCAGAAGCGGGCTCGCGTGGAATGGTGCTCACAGATGCTACTGAAGTACAACCATGGACATTCTAATGCTGTTTAAGACATTGTCACAGGAGACGAAACGTGGATTTATTGTTTTGAACCCGAAAAAAAACCGCAATCTTGTGAATGGGTGTTTGAAAATGAGAACAGGCTAATAAAAGTGAGGCAGGCGAGAAACGTTGGTAAAAAAATGATCGCGTTTTTTTCTAGCTACGGGTTCCATCTGTACAATTCCACTTGAAGATCAAAAGAGTGTTAATGCCGAGTGGTATTCTACCATTTGTTTACCCAGGGTGTTTGAAAAAGTTCGCGAAGGCGTTGCAACCGTCACCCATCCTTCGCATAGCCCCGACCTAGCACCCTGTGAGTTCTGTTTTTCGCCAAAATCTAAGATTTGATGAGAGGTTTCACTTTTACCAACTCCGAAGAGGCAGTGATAGCGTTCAATCAGCACGTAGAAAACATGCCTTCAGATCTGTGATCCTCCTGTTTTAAAAAATGGTTCGATCGCTTGAAAAAATGTTTAAAATGCAAAGGAGAGTATTTTGAAAAGCAATAAACATAATATTTTGGTTATAAGATGTTGTTTTTTTAAGTTACGAAAAACTTGTAGTGTGACCAACGTACAACATCAATTTTGATCATATTTTCGGGATTCGGGGGTAAAACAGATTTATAGAATTTGCCTGAATATTTCAGCATCACGTGATAGCTACTGGATGATTGATTAAACTTTACAGTCTACCACAAAATCTGAGCATAAATATCTATGGTAAATAATTTAAAGTTTCAATGAATAACGTAGTTAACATAGTCGCTCACAACAGCTAGCCATCAATATAATCATACATACATGTCAATCTGATTGGATTCTTACTAAAATTCTTCAACACCTCACCCACTCCTTTAACCCAGACTGTCTCAAACGACAAGCAGCGCGACCACCTCCTCCTCGGAAGGGCGAGGCCGCCGGGAGGCCAGCCCGGGGCCAGACAGGAGGGACCTCCACCTGCCGAGCCTCGACCAACCTATGCCGGTCTACGATGTGCAATATGGGGTAAGCACATATTTTCCTTACCGCCACGATCAATGATATTAGTGATTGTCATCTACAGCAAAACCAAAATATTTGCAGATATTACTTGTAAATTGCAACATTCATACATTTGCAATGCTTTTAATACGTAAACATTGATAGAATTGGCGTTGGCTTTTTTATTTTATTGTGCTCTTAAAGTTGAACTCTACCTGATGAAAAACGGGTATTATGAGGTTGACAAGTACAGAAATGCAGTTACAGCAAGAAATACACTTTATAAAGTAGGGTCTGAGTAGCTTATTTGGTAGGCAGGAGCTGTAGCCCGAAAAGCGAAATGCTGAGGTGCTGAGGAACTCCGCTCAAGACCAAGACTAACTGAATATTTCTCAAGTATTATCTCCATATGAAAGAATTGATGATAGCAAAAGAGCCAAAAGTTACTTGATAATCTTTACAAGAAGGATGTGGTCTCTACGTCCTCCCGAGGGCAAGGCGAAATGAAATTATAATTTATAAACGTCTGTAACCAGAACTCACTCGATATGATTTATGACTTATACGAGAATTTCCGAGTTAGATTGATCGTTAGGTACAGAAACAAACTTTTCTGCCTGATTGGCTTGTTTGACTTTCCTGTTAAACTTGCCCTGTAGTTCTTAATAACTTGATTTGAAGCTCGATAATGAATGAGTTAAGCAAAAGATCCGCAATTGTTAATCCGTAGCCACTTGATTGTAATAACTCTTCAACGCTGCAACTGAAACAAAATATTTTGACCATGGTTTTGCCGAAGCATGATTTTAACTACGAAATAATATTGTCACCTATGTTTAATAAATCTGAAATCACGAATTGTTTATGCGCATATTTAATATTTTTATTGGTTTGATACATTGTAACAACATTTTTTGCGACTGCTCTGCGTCTGCGTTATAATATAACACACTTCAGAAATAAGTTAAAAAAGTAAATACAGTAAAGTTTTTTCTGCGATAAAAAAACGTTTCATTTTTGTAAACGTAGGAACATTTGCATCGCTAAGCCTGTTTTATTCCGAGCTATTTTTAATGGGTCTCAATTTCCCTGTTCCAATTAATAACGCTTTTTGTTCACGCCTCGCAGGATGACGGATCGGTGGTGAGTAATTATCTTAGTGGTTTGTGTGGAAAAACGAAAAATAACGGAAAACAGACTAATGATCTAAGTATTTTAAAAGAGTTCGCTTGACAGGCTCACTTTTTGTAAATTTTAAGATGGTGTTGTTGTTATTTAAACAATTTTAAAAATACCTTTGTAATGAAAGATAACTTTTAAATTATCTGTTTTCCTTTACCGCCAGAAAAAACTAAATAAGTAAACTCAATCAGGCTTGAAACCATATACTGATCTTTTCATCTTTAGTGCTGTCAGTCAAAGTGGCTGAGAACTGTATTAGCTATATAATAGTGCTGAAATATTAGTTTGTGGATAGTTGGTTTGTTACTACACTAGGACCCAACTTATATTCAATAACGAAAAATGCCTGTCGAAAAACAAAGGCTACATTGAAAAACAAGTCTTTGGTTAGCTGCTTTTAAATGAAAACAAGACCATTTCTAATGTTTATGTGTACCACCAGGAGTTCGACATAGTAATGACGAAGGTAAACGGCTCCCTCGGCTTCACTCTTCGCAAGGAGGACCACAGCGCCCTAGGCCACTACGTTCGAGCGCTGGTGCGGGAGCCAGCGCTCAGCGACGGACGGATCCAGCCTGGCGACAGGATCGTAGCGGTGAGGACTGTTTGTTATGTTACTAGTAATGATGAAGGTGAGCTCCCTTGGCTTCACTCTCCGCTAGGAGGACCACAGCGTGCTGGGCCTATTTTGTTAAAGTTAAAAAAGTGGGTACAGTAAAGATTTTCCTGCGATAAAAACTACGTGCGAGCGCTGGTGCGGGAGCCAGCGCTCAGCGACGGACGAATTCAGCCTGGATCGTAGCGGTGAGGCCCGTTGTTGTGTTGCCCTGGTACTGATGCTGGTAGTGACACGCAGGTGAAAGCCCCCCAAGCTAAAACTATCTTAGTGCGAGCCGCTCGTCAATAGCCAGACTACTTAAACCATGTTTTGAATTTTAGTAAATTTAAACCAACGTTTTCTTATTTTATCACGACGTTAACGTCTCGAGTATTGTTTTACTTAAAATGCGCTGTCCAACATGAATTACTAAGTATTTCAAATCTTGACTCGTTGTTTTCACTCTGTGTCCATAAATGCAACACAAAATGCAAAATTAAAATACATTTCGAAAACTTCACGCAGTCTTTCTAATCCTACTATTAATATTTAAAAAAACAAGTGTTTTTATATTTGTTTATGATAAAAACCGAATGGACTAGACGTAATGGAGACGTATATAGTTTCAAGGTTATATTATGTTGGCTACGTGAACCAGAATTAGTTCAAACCTACTTCTTACTTGCTGATTCATAACTTACCAATCCTACTTATTCGTACACAAAGGATGTTAAAATAAACGATAACGCAATGTAAATTTACCGTAATCATAACATCTGAGTCAACAAACTCCAGCCAAGTGTCTCCTTCAGTTGATAGAAGGTATCAATTAACGAGTGTTAGCTATACGAGTATCTTCAAGCACTTTGTAATATTGGAGGTACCAACTTTAAACTTCAAGTGATGTGCGGTCTATTTCCTCCTTTATCATTAACTATTGGGATAGGGTTGGGTTTAGAATGAATTATAATTTGAGGACATCCGTATCCAAAGGCTTCCAAAATCCCAAATTACTTCGTTTGATCCTCACACTCCGCACTCTACATCCGCCATGGTCTAGTATAGTTTCGTTATCAGAAAGTTGGAATTGTGGAATGAACTCTTTTTTTAGAATTCCCTCTATGAGCTATGTTTGAAGTTCTTCAAAATGCATTTGAAAAGGTTCCTCTTAGGGAGATTTAAGAAATCTGGTTTCGTAACAGCTAAACTGCTCACCATTATAATGACCACATCCTTGCTTGCCACTGGGGTTGTATAAAAATAACCTACCACAATTTCTTTATCTACTAAGAATCCAGGCAAGTTTCTTTATTCTTCTCTAAAAGGCTAGTGGAAATGACTTATACTAAGTGCCTCTGTTAAAGTGAGTACGCGTAGGAATTTACTCATTTCGGATTCTGTGATGGAGCCAAAGGAGCCAACTCTTTTATGGCTTACGTGACTATGCAAATAACTACTAATATTGCATAGTAACTTGCAGATAAGCTCTTTTCCGTAAAGCGTTCATTTCCTACTGGACTAGGATGTGACTTCAAAAGTCAACAATGTACAAGCAAATTGGTTTAAAAGTATTTTTTACCTAAATACAAAATGTGAAACCATCACTTATCTTTTAAACCAAATTTATTCTTAATGTATAAACGTGAACTTATAAACTAGCTTTTAAGGTTTACAATATTGTATCGTCACGCTTAGATTTGGGGTTAAAAGCCTACTAGTTCCGTTGGGTTAGGTCCAAAACCCGTTTACTTTTCTCAAAGAAATCTCGAAACTTTTAGCTTATTACACAAAGAAACAGCATGGTTTCTTAAGAGCAGGAAAGCATGAATAACTAATTTTATTAATATTTATTCAATTGTATTATGTAATAGCAATTTCTAATAAGTCATCGTTTTAAATTTCAGCCTAGTTATGTACATATAATTTCTTGCATCAAGCACAAATGTTAGGTTTACCCAACGTCCTTTGCAGTTTCAATCGATCCTTGCAAATATATCGCACGAAGTCAATAAGCGATTTGCAAATGTTTGTCCGCGGTCGGTGACCTCGTGCACAAACAAACTAGTAGGTACAGCTATACGTTCTTGCTGTACCACAGAAATAAGTGAAGCAGACATACGTTCCTTTGTAAAACTAGGTCTCAAGTTTGTGTAGTGTCATTATAACGCAGATGATCAATTAAACTGTGATCTGCTGTTGACCTCATGCTCAAAATTTCAACCTTTAAATTATTTCTTTTAATTAGTAAACTGCCCTGTAATGACAAAACCCCGGGTGAATCATGTTTAAGTTTCATAGGTAATAGAGAACCTAAATCTGACTCTTAAGTTTTGAATCATATTTTTCACAGATGACTCAGTAAAAGTTAAGTATTTTACCTAAAAGTAATTTTCACAATCTCAGTTTTAAAATGTATTAAACGTCGTTACGTTATATGTTAAACGTTCTACCTACCATAATGTACAATAAAGCAGTTCTAGGTGTCCATCCTCGTGGACTCGTTGTTATTAATTTTGTAACACGAGTATAAAACATAAAGATCATTCGTCGACATGGGTTTTCAGCTTTTCAGGCTCCATCGCAATCCGGCGACATTGCTTCTCAAAAACCATTACAAAATCATAAATGACTATTCTCTTCATACAGGTTAACGACACACCAATGTCCAACATGTCCCACGCCGAGGCCGTGGCGTTCCTGCGCGCGTGCGGCGCCGAGGTGCGGCTGCGACTGTACCGCGACCACGCCGCCACGCCGCTGTCGCCCATGTCGCCGAAGGAGGAGGCGCCTACGGACTCCGACGGGCCTGTTAACCGGCCTAAGCCTCATCTTAGGTTAGTTATCTGTCGCATCATATGCCATACATCAGTGACTCTCAAGCACATCACACAGTCGAATGACACACTCAGACATGTCCCACGCCGAGGCTGTGGCGTTCGTTCGGTAAGTTTCTATTTCATCATTATGCGATACATCAATTTGTTAATTGACATTTTCGTCTGTTCAGATGAAAAATTATAAATAAGGTAATTCTATAAAAGGAAGATCTAATTGAGCTAATGTCACCGATCTGACTGATCATCATCAACGGCCGCCCCCAATGCGCACCAACGCGCCCTATCCTCAGCATTTTAGATCCAATTCCCACCAGTAAACCTTCGCTACACCTGACCGGAGGCGTTACGTTTACCGATACCAGTCCTCAACCCTCTTAGAACACCTAAATACATATTTGGGCGTCGGTACATAACATGCACAGCGCATTGCATTCAGCAGACTCATCCTTCCATTGAAAACGTGTAGAAACCTCACATATCACAAATTCACTTTGCTGTGACAGTCTTATGCATATGTATGAACGACGCTGCATCCAGCTGTCAGAATGATGACCAACCGCGGCCAAAACATGTGCAGGATTCAACGCTCAGCCGCTTTCAATTATTCTCTGCCTTGGTTTCTTGCATAATATTTTAGGTCATATTTTAGAGCTGTGCTTTTGACTGCCACTACGCTCCAGCTTAAATTATGGTAATGACTGCTTCCAGCACATGAATCATCTTTAAATCATTGGTTGGCTAAAATACTACCGCTGTGGACTAACATAATAGTTATTTAAGGTTATGGCTGGTCGCAAAAATCGCTAATTGAGTAGCTGTGCTCATTAAAATGCAGTGCTATGTTCAACTGAGGATCGTGCGTGAGGCTTGTTATTGTTCGTCTTGCTGATCAACAATGAAGTTCCCCTTTGGTCTCAGATTTGGCTGGAATTGCGTGAGTATATCTCTCTAAGTGCCTAGTGCTAGTTTTACTCATTCAAACTCGTTATATGGCAGAAGGGGTAGTACCTCTGGAGGGCACGTTTGCGCAACCATTTTTTTATGACAATCCACGTATGATTAACTGAACTCGCACTTGACACACTGGTGTTTCCCGTGTCAATAGGCGCGTTACTTACTAACCATCAATCGGTCCACATGCTTCTACTTCTGTCTGCTAATGTTCAATCCAGCAAATATGGTTTCATTTATCAGTGTTTTTGCGCTATGGCATATTATGTCTATAAACAGCTTGTAAATGGACGACTAAATTGTCACATCATTTTTACCTTCAGGGCTGAAGCGGTTTCAATGCTGTGTGACTTAGCAGCCCGAAGACTGACTCCTGACACCGTAGATGGATCACGCTCACCTTGCCTCTCTCCTCGCAAGTTCAGGAGGCTTACTAAGGATAACAACCACTACGAACAACCGAATGGTAAGTCATCTCTTACTACTCGCAAAAACCACACCAATTTATTTGTTGACCCGCAAACTGACTTTAGCTAGTTCTCACACAAACTGTTTTCAGTTCGGCGACTTGGTGTAGGACAGTTACATACTGGTATGTTTTATAGTTTAGTAAACCGGAACTGTAATCTATTTCATTATTACGTTATACTTATAACAGAGAAGAGACAACGATCTTTATTCACTTCACTTTCACAAATGGACAAATGCATAGCATTTACTAAAGATTGTTCCAGATATTATAATATATTTTTCCGTTCGAAAGAAAATTACCCTTCCGCAATTTTGCCAATTCGTATCAACGAATTTTTTCCAATGCCAATCATCAATATTTGATGTACAAGGGATTGGTATAATTACTCTGGCAGTTAGAGTGTGATGAAATTGTATCTATATTTGTGATATAAATATGTGTCAATGGTAAATAAATTATTTACACAACATTTCAGTTTAAAAACATTCAAATAGATCTCGGAAACATCAACTTCAATGTTTTCATTCACTAAAACGATTTGATTATAAATTGGTTATTTGCTGGGCGAGTAAGTACTCGCCTTACAAAAAATGATGTGCAGGAGCACTAATTTTATTATCAGGTACTCGGAACTCCCAGTGTAAATTAATTCCGTCCAAAGCGCTCGCAACACTTAATAACAACAGTTCACACACCTTATCAAAACACCAATGTAACGGGTGTGTTGAGTTAATTACCTAATCCATACACGGGCGAGATTAGAGGAAACTGCTAATATTGATCCCGTACCCATTATCCCACACTAATTAATGTAAGAGTTCGTTAATACAACACACGCTAGACACCCTCCAACACGTAGTAACACTGATTGTTATCGGCAAATGAGAGAGGATGTTATTCGTGGAATAAGTCACTTTACGTTGTGGCTAAGACAAACTCATAGGTTCTCACTTAATAAATCTATGAAACACCCTAAACAGCCCTTTCAGATGAAGTTATGTAAGGTTGACAATATTCAAATAAATGTGTACTTGTTATGAAGCTATTAATGTAAGAGACCATTACAAGAGATGTGTTGTCTGGCGCATAAAAAAAATGTCACAATACTTACATGATTTTCAAAATCATATATTTTCGTTTTCTAATTTGGAAGCTGGTACCCAAACAATTGATTGGGATTTACGATACTTTGATCCCAATAAAAAGTTTGTGATTGGTTCAGGAAACGTTAAGTTAGGATATCAGGCAACTCGAAAGTTTGCTGGCAACGCTGCCCGTGAAATATTCCATCCTAGGCCATATGTTCAAACAGTCTTGACGTCATACTTATAAAAGTGTTTTTGGTCTACACAACCAGTCGGTTAGCATAAGTTCCGCACACACACCAGCTTGAACACGACACTAAGCGCGCTATTCCGTGCAGATGTTCCGTGCGCCAACTCTCTCGTTGAGCTCACGGAACGTCCGAAAAGCGCCGCGGAGGTGAGACAGCGCGCACACACTCTCACTCTGGCCAGCCACACTGCTCCACCTGGTAGAAAACAAAAGCTATGCCTGACAGGTGAGAGACGCTGTCGGCATTTAACCTCTTGGAGCAACTTTTCTGACAAGCATTTCTAGCGATCATTGGATAGTTAGCCTTTACCAGGAAACCATAACTACCCAGTGGCACGAAAGTTAGTATCTCACAGAAAATTGCTACAAATACAGCAGTATACAATACAATACCAAAATACTGAGGCGAAATACTGAACGAATTTCTTCTGTTTTTTGTTAGCCGTTAGTTTTCGCAAAAGTAAGTAAATATTAAAGACTGTTTTTGCTCTGCCTTTTCAGCGATTACAACTTTTATTAACCTTACGTTATTTTTGGCTTTCGTGACTTAACATGCTATTAAATCGGTTAAATCAGAAACACAGCATCAAAGCCATCTGAAAGTTCAAGAACATATACATAGAATAGTAATTAATAATTCCTAACCACTGGTAGCATAAAGTTGAAGAAAATAAAAGATTGCAATAAAATACTGCTTCTTCTTCTTCTTCATGTCGATGATCTTATCGCTAATACTAAATAACAGCAGCTCAGTGCTCCGCCATCGCCACCCCAGGGGGGGAGGCCTCATATAGATCTTTAATTGAGCAGCTGGTAGGGCACTGGGGGCAAACCAGCTGTTTGGTCCGAGGTTCCGCAGTCGCATTTTACCCTGTCCGCACTGATGTACCCCCATTTATAAAGGTTACTAAAATAAAATAAAAAAAAAATTAAAATACTGCTGTAAATTGTTCATTTGTTTTTAACACTTTACGTAGTAGTGTGTACTGTCACTTTCTAGGAAAAGTTTTACGCAAAAAATAAACAGACAACACACATTTCTTTAGTCCAATTATGTTTTGTTTTGGGTATATTTTTCGTGAGATAATAAACTTGCCACTCCTGGTCAAAGGTTAGGTTCCCACCAGAAAGAATGCTCGGTAGATGAGTTGCAACTAGAGGCCATCGTCCTCCATCGCTTCATCCCAATCCTCAGCGACTGACGGATCAACCATTCGAACTATGACTACACAATACACAGTAGCCAGTAGACTTAAGCATATCCATGTACGTATCGGGTCATTGCCAACAAGACAGCGCTATTTACGGCTCTCGTTGTACTTTACCTTCTGCACTTTCGTTTATCTATGGTCGTATGACGTTCGATTCTGCACATAAATATTACCAAGATGCATGATTTGTCTATAATTCTTCATGACATTCCCATGCACAAACCTTCTTCATTTAAATTAGATTCTTACTTTATTGTCTTGCTATGTATAACTGAAAACCGGATTGAAATCAACTCCAGGTACATAGAAGGACTTCGGACTTCTATTTCGAGATTCGTGATCCGAAGCAACCATCGTTAAAAGCATAATAAACTGTCAAAAGTACGATTGAGACGAAGAGCATTGTGTTCTTCGTGAAATAAAGTCTAAATTTGCATAAAAATTATATTGGCCAATTCGTGCAAACCAAATGCTATACTGTAGACCTTTAACATTAAAGACGCCTAGCTTTCCTTATGATTGTTCGGGCTGAATTATTATATAATCATTATATATTGGTATGGTTTTATTTGCTTGCTTCGTGTCGCAAACTTCAGGAGACTTTTTTAGCTTTGTTACCGTGTATTTATGAAATACATTATTTTCAGCGATAATATTGATATCCGCCTAGTTGATAACGATGAAACTTAAAATATTTATATGCAGAATTGAACTCCCACCACCTCCATCACAATCTCACCGCCACCTAAATTACAGTGCCTCCCCATGGTTACGAGTTAAATAACTTGGACAACGACGCGCTGGACGCGCCCAATATCTACCAGGAAGACAAGAGGACGCAGAGGTACGAGGGTTTCCCTGCCGACTCGAATGAACCGGTTTCCATGCCAGCGAAACTGCCCGATGAAACCAGGTTCAAACACGCCAGCCCAGCGTACCAGAGCGCCGTGCTGCATACTAGCAGCGATGGAGACGTGAAAGACGACAGTGAGAAATTTTACTTTTATTCTGTCTGAAAAAGAAAGCCATTCAGAGTTGAACTCCTTACTTGATTAACTTTTATATTGTGCTATACTAAATAAAATTTCTTTCTTTCAAGGAAGTATATTCTGAACAGTTGCATGTCGTTCGATCATTATTCGTTCACGTATTCAAGGAGCAGGTTTGCTTACTAAATATTTCTTTCACAACTATCTGACAACTATCATCTTTCCTCATCTAACCATTTCTTCTTCAACAACAACATTCCCATTCATCTCAGATGGTTTGAAGAAATGGAAAGGAGTCGCGTTGTCCCCAGATAACGAGCGCAAGGTGAAAGAGGCCAAAGGCAAAGAAGCCAAGGTGAAGGAGCCCAAACCCAAGGAACCTGTCGTCGAATCCGTGCAGAAGGAGAATGTCAACCCTGAACCTATAGATGGCACCAGCACAGAGCCTACAGTGAGTTTATTTTTGTTTATGACAAAATAGTATCAGCAACGATAATAGATAGTATCAGCAACCAAGTTAAACAGTCTCAGCACCTTATAGCCTAAAAAATCGTGTCAAAAAGTCTTAGTATCAGTAAAAAGGATAGATCTTAGTAAAGAGGCGGAAAACCTTAGCATGTTACTCAGCACTCCTTGCCCAAAGATGAAGTCGGACACAGCCATTGGGCATTTTTAGTCTTAGCTGTTATTTCTAACGTCTCCCTCTTGCAGTCTCACCATGCTCTTGTAAATACAACAAACAACTATATCTGTTTTAGTTCAAAAAAGATGGCTAGAGGGAGACGATAGAAACAACAGCTAAGACTAAAAATGCCCAATGGCTGTATCCTACCTACTTCATCTTAGACTTTGCTACCTTCACTAGCGTTCTAATTTTCCGAATAAATATGTTTTTCTTTCATTTTTCAAAGATCACAGCACTAATTAAAGCCCTTGCATGCAACTAAATTCCAGATAGTGACAGTAGAACTAAACCGAGGCTGGAACAGTCGCCTCGGCTTCAGCGTGCAGAGCCACCCCGAGTCGGGGCAGAGCTACATCTCGGCCGTCTACAGCGACAGCGTGGCCGCAAGGGATGGCCGCCTGCGCCGCGGTGACGTCATACTGCAGGCAAGTCCAACGCAATCAGTAGTTGACGCTAAAATCGGCTAATATCTGTGTGACTTTTGATATATTGGGCCAAATTTAATAATACAATTGAAAACGTTATTCTAGAATTCGATAGACTAAACCTCTTATTAAAGTCCTGCGTTAGTTGATTGACATAACTATCCTTAGGGCTAAGGATAGTTAGCTCAATCACGAATAAGCATTAGAATGAGGACCGTAATGACATTACGAGTAATAACAGTGATAGCGCTCTGTATTCATTTGATGTAAATGGATGCCATTTTTGGCTCTAACATACTCGTACCTTATTGCTTAATATTTTTTGTATAATGGTTGCGAAGATAATGTAATAATCCCGAAGCTCTAATCCAATCCTGATCAGTGCATCAGTATAATATTGAATGTTTTATTTTTCAGGTGAACGATGAAAACGTTACTTCGATGAAAACTCCAGAAGTAATTGATTTACTTAGAATACTGAGAGGCTCCATTTGTATAACGGTACTGAGGCCGCCTAATGTACAATAAAGTCAACAGCACACGATACTTCAGATCACAACGTACAAATAGCACCATCCTGACTTAAGGATCTTTACCTCCGATAAGGGGAAATTAGGGAAAAGACGCTAAAGACTAATCAGAATACACAAATTCAGAAAGTGCGTCTTATCTTTAGGCGAATTGAGTTGGGTTGGTAATATGCTACATTATTTAATCGATAATGATCTCAAAGTTTCTGATCTAAGTGAAACAAGCCGCTTTAAATTATCAGATTTTCTTAGGGAAAAAATAATGAAACTAGTAACGTGTAACGCTGTGATTGGCGGACAAAGTCTGTCAATTCATTAACTGCTGTCAGTCAATGTTGTACTGTACGGATAAAACACCAAGCAAGTTAGATTACTCCAAAATAACCTACGTTTAAAGCCGAACGTAGAAGTTCTTAAATAGTTTATTAGAAAGAAATGTTATTTACTGGAAACTGTAGTGTTATAAAGATTAAGGAAAGTTACACGTTTATAAATGCATGAAAAAATATAAAATAACATATAAATACTTAGGTACATCATCAATCACAAGATATTTACAGGCATTCATTATTCATTTATATAGCTCTTTCAAGTTAAAGAAAATTGACACCAAAATAATAATTTATCAAATAATTTGGGTCCTTTTATAAAATACAGTAGTGATAAGATGTTTTTGAGTAGATTGGGGTAAATGCACCCTAAAAAATAATTCACTTCTTTATTTACCAAATACTTCAGAAAATAGTTAACATCATAATGCAAAATATTTTAACCATTTATAATAATATAATCAGAATGTGTCAGACTAAACTAATTAAATGTAAGTGTGACAATACAGTTTTATTCACCACAACTTCAAAACATAAATCTTAAACAACAATGAATTTCATATTATCAGTAAGACATTATTTTAAATAAAATGCGTTAAAGTTCCTAAAATTAGCTGCAGTAGCTAATATTCAATCCCAGATATACAATCATCATTGTCTATTTTAAAGGAGTTACCTAAGTATTCTTTAGTAATGACGGAATTGATCTCTGTAGAAATCTCAAGAAGGGTTTTATTGAGCAAGTATTAGTATGTAATAATTGAAATCTCATTTGTTTCTCCTAAATTATCTTTTATCTGAACACTAGAGCAAATGATGATATTTTACAAAAGTACAATTCTGTCTAATATAGCTGTTGCTTGAAACACGTCACAAGATATCAATTGTAAAATAGCACAATCTTGCCATGATATAGGTACTGTCTATTATATGATATTATAATCATGGTTTTGTCGTTGCAAGTAATATTTTTGTGATTTGTTTATCGATATCGTTTTCGTTGTTCAAGCAACATTTTATTATGACATCTTTCGCGCTATCAAATGTATTACTGTGGCATATGAAAACACAAATATATACCTATATATTGTTTTAAGAAAATATTTTATGAAGAAGTATAGCATTCCACGAGTAAATACATGTAAATAGTGTAATATAAAAGACAGCATAAAGAGGTATTGCTATTTTTTGGAAATAAAACGAGATATTCATATTTCTTTGTTTAATCTTAATGTTGTAAGTAATAAATTGAACAATATACAAGTAATAATATCATAAATGTTTATTTAAAATAATTAATTATTTACACTTACTTTTATTTCTATTTCAAAAAGTATTCCTCTTTAGTCTTGTTTCATAGTTTGCTTACAATTTGATTAATAGCTCACAGGATTAACAAATTTTAAATATGTTTATGCTGTCGAGGCCCATTTAAGAACCTTTTTTTTACAAAACTAATTAATTTTCGGGCCTAATAAAATGAATTAATTATCCAATTTTTAAATCATATTTTTGCTTTCGTTTGTCCGATCATTCTAAAGTTAAGTGGCATCAGATTGAGTATTCGTTATGAATAATTATGTGAAGTTATGAATCTAATCAATCAAAATAAATAAGCTCTAAATTGTAATTATTAGTACTCTATATACCTGCGAATGAATGAAATGTTCGTTAATTGATTGATTCATACTTTAAGCCAACGGTTGCAAAATATTAATTAATTATGGTATGCACTAATAAACTTAAGGAAATTTCCCAATTTCGGAAGTTGAACACCAACTGTAGAGTTAATGCAGTAATTACAAATATTATATTTTATGCATGATGCACGAACTTGTATTTTGCATCAGTGTCTAAGAGGGTGACATCCTCGTAAGTAATTGTTATGCACAAATCCACGGATGATACATACTGCAAAGCTATCCATTAATCGAGCCTTATAGGTAAATGCATGCTTGGCCTATTATAATGCATAAATGGACCTAAGTCAAATCTTCCAAAACTCCTACTTGTATAAATAAATTATACCTTATTTGGACCTAAAACGATATAATTGTAGCTATACTTTCTTATAGGCACTGATTAATAATTCTAGTCAAATTTAAAGTTTAATTGAAATTATCACAGTTAGTTGTTGAAGAATAATATCGATTCAAATTTGTAGAATAATGTAGTAACATTAATTATTAAAAAGTACAGAGGCGTCAAGTTTGATTACTCACATTAGCAAAAAATTGTTATCACCTTTAAAGATTTTATTAACAAATCAACGGAAAAGATCTATTTTATTAATAAAAATAATGAAGAATATTAGTTTAAGGTAGTTAATGTAGTTTATCTTTACACATAATTATGTTTAATAACCTAAACGAATCAAACAACTGATATTCTAAAGTTATTGTGATGGATTATGTTAGATTTACTGTGTAAACTTAAGAGTGTATGTTGGGAGGTGATGATTCTAATCTAATAGATAATGTGTATGGTTAACTATGTAATAGGTGCAAATAGAACGGGCCCAGGTACGTATATGTTTATGAAATCATTAATTATTTTCGTGAAACTGTGTACCTCGAATACTGTTGTATAAAACCTGTGCTAAGATTTATATTTTTGGTAAGTTATCTTAACTAGCCATAGCTGCTGTATTAAACAATATATTTCAACGATTATGACGCTTTTCCTTACTACATACCTGATTACATAAATGATTACCTTATACCTAAAATATATTCTTGTTAATCGTTTTTAGGCTTTGCATGTATGCATTTCTCACTGTGAGCACAACGAAATCATTGTTTATACCTGGAATAAGTCTTATAGTGGTATTATAATCAGTGATTGGATAATCGGGAGCTGATATACCTAACATTCACTTTTATTCCCACGTAAGAATAATACGGACATGCCATTTTTTGGTCTTCTGTTCATATTAATTGATGCGATCACTTATCTGTTAGATAGGTGAATCAATTACCACTGCTTGGCCTCATTATGCACATTATAGGTTTTTTTATTTATAATCCATTTGTTTCGAAAAAAAAAGATACTAAATCAAAATATAAGTTTAGGTATTTAAGCGCCTGATTATCCGATCACTGACTTCAACTCATAAAAACAGTATTCCGCCAATTAACTTTCAATTTAAGAGTTTATTTTAAATATTACTCTACTGATATAAATTGTTCTCAAAAAGTATGTTGTAAATCTGTTCAAATAGCGGCAACTTGTTTGCGTGTATTCCTTCCTTAAATGTGGCTTCATAATGGTGATAGTAAAGTTATTGGATGATAGAAAAGTGTTTAGTAAAGAAGAGTTGATAATTTTTATGGTGCTCAATGTAAGATTATAGTTGTTTTCAGCCAGCATGATGCAAGTGACAGATTTAAAATACACTTAAAACCTGGTTCCCAGGGTTTGGCGCCGCTGAGTAATTCTAGCTCAATGTTAGCCCAGCCATTGAGATGACTTGCCTAGTTAAACGTCATCTTAAACTGCTGTGCGTGTTGGCGCACCATGCTTTTTGAAAACCATAGATTATACGCACGTTGCTTGCTAGTCTAGCCTTAGCGAACGTCTGGGCCGTAGTCGTACGTTAAGTTGAAGTTATTTTTATGAGATGAGGTAATGTGGCAGTCATAGAGGCGATGGGATGTATGATATACTTGCTTAAATGAATAAAATAATTATGAATAAAAAATAATTATGATTTAAATAACCTTGTGTTTCCTTTTCACCCAAACTTCCCCTTTACGAATTTGTTAATGGCATACACAGCATAAATTTCGTTACTCGGTCGAATTGAATTACATAATGAAAACAAATATTTAATATAGGTTATAATTTGATCTTTTTTTTTCTAAATACATATTATGACTTTATTTTGCAAAATATTTATGTTGAAGCTAAAGTTTAAGTTAATTTAAGCTAGTCACTGGATTAGATTAAGAACACGATTTAATTCAATGACGCCAAATGAAATTCGATGATAAGATCAATAACGTCTATCAGTGGAACACCACCTTAGAATAATATAAATGAGTTAAACCGAGTTTAACAAAAAACATTTAAAACAAGGAAAAAAAGCTTACAATTTTTTGCAGCTTTACGATTTATTTCATTATTTTTCCTTTTATTTATTTTTTAGAAATAAAAGGAAGAGAATTTATTTTGACACTTAAAATATACAGAGGTACAAACAAGCAAAGACACAAAAAGTGCCAAATAGGCTACCACTCAGCATGTGCCGTAGTGAATTATATAGCAAGTTTAGATAGTATAGTTTCAGTGTTGGTTGGATAAATGTCAAGGACACCAAGACGCATACCATTTAGATCCTCTTGGTATAAGGCGTCCCAGACTCCCAGTACAAACTGATGAACAATAAAAAAATCTTAACATATTTTAATAGATTATAACACCCTGATACAGCATAAACACAAACTTCACATGCATATTTTTCTCACTCAGGAACGAACCCATCATGACCTTTGGCGCTGAATGCAGGATCAGCTAAACATAGTAAAAGCTCTACTCAGTTTGGGGTCAGCTTGTCATGTCCAATGATGTTCAAAGATATTTATTAGAAAAGGAAGATATGTAACTTGATATGTAATCGGAAAACTGAATGACCATTGAGGAATATTTCCTAGAACGGCTTATGATACGTTACGTATGCAAAAATTGCAAGTACGAAACCAATGAGCGTGACTAGGCAACGGGGCCCGCATCGCCGCCATCGATCCATGGCGACTAATACCACATTAGTAGATCTATTTGCTAGTACTAACGTTGACAGCTATCTAAGTACGCAATCTTCCTGCTTCTTTCTGATTTAAAAATGGGAAGGAATGGTTAAAACATGAAAAAGGGTTAGCTCAAGAAGCTGCTAAGTGACCGCTTTCGGTATCAGCGAAAACATTTTAGGGGAGCTTGTTACTATCAACGGATTTACCGAACAATGCGAAGCATTTGAATTTCAATTCAAACTGATAGGTAACACAAAATAAAGAGTTTACAGAAGGACCGCTCTCGGCTTTTTTCCTAAACTTGCCTGATCGCCTAGGGTGGCTACTATATTCGCCCGATAAGCCCGATCTGACAGAACGGGAAAAGAAAAATGTTCTGACTGAACATTCCTAACGGGTAAAGGATAATCTAGCAACGTCTTTAAATTCATGAACGTTTGCGTCTGATTATAAGAAGTCATTTACCTACAGAAGGCGTCCACTAAATAAACCGGGCTCCCGCTGCAACTTGCTGCTTATTGGGCTTGATCATACAGTCCTTATAGTCTTAGGTAGGTAACCTAGTAGGCAAGTAACAGCATAACGCTTCGGCGGCGGCAGCCACGCGTGCCTCGACAAAAGAATACACCTTAAATACTGGTTTTTTACCAATGCATGATGAGATGAGTTACGGAAATATTTTACCTACCTATCTACTTATACTACATACTTACTTGTAAAAGTTAATTGAGTTATTACTTACCTTTCTTCTTCATTTGGTAACGAAAAAACGTGTAATTACAATTTCGTGTGGTGTTCAAACAGCCAAATACACTGCAACACAAATGATATTTTCGCGAAGCCGTTTTTGACCATTAAACTATAAATCTGACCTACAAATAATAACTTAATGTTTTTGACAGTGCGACTGGCCGCGTGACTGAACCTGACTGACTTCGCCTGTAAACTCAGGTCTCTGTGTGCGTGTGTCAGAATTGGCGTGTTGTATCAAGCAGGCTATCTGTCAGAGCGCCGCGCATGCCTAATTTGTGTAGGTAATCACAAATCACTTAATTTATATGTTTCATATTCATAGATTTGATGGATCTATCCGTACATCTTTTTATCAGTGTCTAAAACCACGCAATGTACGACATTATTTATGCTCGGCTAAGTAATAAATAGATGCCTAGCTTTCATACCACATTAACAATAGTTTTAATTGTATTTCACTTTTTAGTACAACGACCTTAAATTATCTCTATTAACTGCTCGGTAATTGTAATTCTTACACCCAAAATCATTCCGAAACTTTCTTTCTTTAGTGGCCTCTGATAAATTGTACTCTGTTTAATTGTCAGCCCACTTTTACAGTACTACTTGCTCGACTTTAAATTGAAATAACCGTTACATACAAATGAAGTCGAAGTTAGCGCGTAGTGAGTGACCAGACAACTCAATCTTGCGGGATATTCATTTGTCAGAAACGTAGTATGTAGGACCTACTGTAAAGCTGAAAAATTAAGGCTGCTGATAAAGAAAGAAAAATGAAAGTTAAAAATGATAAGAAATACACCGACGTAACTGGCCCTTGAGGCCAGTGGGAAAAAGTGTGTCTTTAGTGCTAAAGCTAGTGGATTAGATTCCCGCTCAGGAAAGACATTCATGTGGCGAACATTGGTGTTGATTCTGTTTGATTGTATGAGAGTGTACTCGAATATTTAAATATAATGTAAGTCTGTTTATCTTTGTCACCCATAGTACTAACTTTTGTTAAAATATTGTTCTTTTTCTGCTTGCGTTTTTTGTTAAGGCCCTCTGCACCTAAATCACTTTAAACTGTGCACTAAAATGGATGGTTGTAGAAAACAACTCGTTGTAACATTCGCTTATAAAATACTACAGAACGGTTGCCCTACAACAAAGTTGATTCTCGGTGGCATATGGTCGTCGTCACGGTGGCCGCGCTACACCGCGTTGGGCTCCGCTGACCACCGCCATGTACGCCAATCATAATACCAACGAACTCTTGCTGCTAGGTCTACGATCCATTCGAGTAAGCTGGCCGAGTAAGTTTACAAGTATAAGGGCCTGTGCACACTGCGTTTTTTGATTCACACACTTCTTATTCCACGGATTAGTTTAGTTTTGCGGTTCTATCGCTACGAACTCGCGTCGACGCGGCGCGTTTAAAAAAATACAGTGTGGACAGACCCTTAGGATTAGGCTTGGGTGTTCTAAAATTTACATTGTATTAGGACTGTGTATTAGGAAGATAAATTGAAACTTATAACAGTATAAATCTCTGCACAAGGCAACCTATTTTGCATATCTACAGTCAGGAAATAAGGATATAGTATACCTATATCTTAAATCTTTCCAAAATGATACACATTAATTTTAAACTGGTTGAACCAAACTCAACAGTTTATTGTAAAACTTACTTGAAAACTTCCGTGGAAAAGACTGATTGATATAACGTAAGGGCAAATAAATTGACTGGTTTATGTTACTTACCACCAGGTACACCATGTCTTATAAGTATACGAAAACTGTGCTACCGCACAAGATTTTCCTAAATAACTGTTTAACAAATTCACAATTTAGTTAGTGGCCCCTCTGACTCCCGTAGGAATTAAACTAGCACAAAATGTGTTTTCACTTTTCATGCTCTAAAAGTACTTACGCCAATACAGCCCTACGAAGCGGGGCTAAAGTGACCACTTTACCCCTTGGAGTAAAAAGTAATTCGTTTTTTAATTTCCTTCATGGGACAAAGACAAACTCAAACAGCCAGTAAAAATATACTATTATCTGTGAAGTGTGGACCGTCTTCATTGGGTGAATGTTGAGTGTTTTAGTTCCATGGTTTGTCCGCAAAGAAGGTGGCGCTATGTGTTTTAAATTGTTAATCTGTGGTTCAGTTCAGAAGAAAAAACTGATCACGTAAATTTCCGAACTTGTCAAATGTAAAGTTCGGTTTTAAATGTTTTTTGTACTAAATTGACTATTTTTCTCGCACTCGAAGTGAAAAGTACAGTTTGCACCTCGAGACTAAACGCCAACTTAATATAGGGTATATTAGGTTTGACTCCCTCGCACACTCGGGAGTCAAACCACCTCTGGTATCGATGTAAAATATACTATAAAGGCACTGTCTCTATTCTAAGTTACACTACATTTTCTGTTTCATTGTTAGGACTCCTAATATATAAAATTACTCGTCAATTTTTCAGAAAATCTTCGTCATCGTTAGAAAACTAAAATAAAAAAATGGCATTTTTAGCCTTTTTCAAAATAAAATACACGAGGACTTTATACTTATTTATCAGATAGAGACCAAAAGCCTTTCCTAGCCGTGTAACAAATAAACTTGGAACTCTGAAAAATTCACCCACATATTCAAATAAGACATTTTAAAATATCGAGTTTACCGTTGATGTGTAAGTTTTTCACTCACAGGCTTAAGTCAATGAGAAAATTACAAACTGCTAACTACGTTAGATGACCTAAACGTTATTCAAGCTTACACATAGTCCACACTACCACCACAACCACCTGCTTATGTAAAGCGGAGACCACGAATGGGGTGCGAACAGGTGCGGTGCGGTGACAGCCAGTCGCTAGTGGCGACCCAGCCGTAGCAGTCGTAGTGCCCGCACGCAGTGATACAGGAAGTGCAGTGACTTTTCCGAACGTTTGAATTTCGAACTGTTGCGTTTCGCGCTGTGTGACGTATCGATTGGCAGTTGTTTCTATCTCTTTTGTTGTTGACAGAACTTTTTTACGGTACGGTGAGTAATGTTTTTTTTTTATTTTAACCTTTTGCTAGTTACAGTCGTTTATGCAACTGTCAAAAAATAAATACAATGAATGAGACCTGAGTATGATCTTATGGTAGTGTTATTCTAGCTATTACTACCTAAATTAATGTACAACTTCGTCATAAATCACCACCTATTCAACTCAAATAAGGCCTCGACTATTTTGTTGATAGCAATAAAATTACGAAATAATAATGTCGGCCTAGTACTACTTTAATGAAATAAAATGTATCGTAACGTATACGTATCAAGTTTAAGTCACCTAAAATCCTAATAAAGTCGGCTTGTGGATTTGGGTAACGCCATGAGCACTGACAATATACGAGTAATCTTATGCAAAACTGTATAACGTCCGGTAACATTTAAACCTCTACTCAATATTTAATCAAAATAATTTAAATAAACTTTAAAAATATGCTACCCTAAATAAGTAAGGCTGCATTATAAACAGAATTAGTTAATCGTGTGTTTGATTTTAATTATTTGTAAGAGGTATCTATCATAATTATAAATAAAATAAAAAATAAAAATCTATCTTTCATATAAAATATGCTGGCATGTAAAACCTCGCAGTTCAAAGCAGGTTAAAAAAATATTTACATCACTTTTACTATTACATACTTTCATCAGTGCGAAAAAATATACGTATTTGCCCTCCTTCAAACACTTTATAGATTCAATTAAAATCCCACGTTCCTCAAGCTAATCGACCTTACAGATTAAAGTTAATAAAGGGCCGTGACTGAAATGTTAGATTTCCACCACTCTTTGTGCGAAACACCATCAAACTCTGAAGCGCAACGGTTCTCAAAGTTAAGCTTTTTTCTAATGAAACAAACTTTGGCCTGCACTATTTGTTCCCCTAAAATTAACTTAATAAACTCCGTGATCTTCTTTCCACACAAATAAATGCAGTGTATATAGTAGATTGTAACACAAGGTGAGAAAGTTACCTTTTCAATGCACGAGATGGTTTAGCGCGCGAGCGTAGCGAGAGCGCTAATAGTTCGAGGGCATTGAAAAGGCCTTTCTTCCGAGGTAAACACTCTGCTTTTCATTACGAATATAAGGAAAGTAAATAAAAATCAGATACATAAGTCCAACTAACAAAATTTTATTGAAACATTAACTACAACAAAGTTGATGATATTTCTATTTAAAATTTATATTAAAATTAGAGCAATTGTTAAACGAGAGAGAGAGGTTACTTCCTAGGATGTTGATAGTTGATATTTTTTATGAAACTTGAGCATCTTGAGTACATGTTGGTGATAGAACAATCTCTTTATCCGGGCAATCTTTTGAAGTACTTGGTAGGTAATTTATTTTGTTTCAGTCAACTGATTTGAAATGTTTGCCTTGTTATTGACCGATTCCTCGATGTAGCCTTCAGCTACTGTACTAGATTTCCATCCACCAGCTGTGGCTGAATAGAATACATCGACTTGCCGCAAAAGGAATGTCAAAATAGAAGGTGACATTCGACAGTTTTTTACTTTCAGCCCTAGGGCTGAAAAAAACTTTACAGCCCGAAAAGTGAAGCTTTCAAAAGAGCTAGAAGATATGTTTAACGTATGCGTAAATAATATTTAACAGTCAATACCAATAAATTAGGCATAGTACCTTTTACCTGGGTCTACAATTCCACATTTGGTTGGACCCATTTAACTACCTTCTGGGCTTATTATATTTTTAGCTATTCCATTCTTTTTATTTTTAAACTGAAACATCAGAAACACTCCGAAGATACTCGTATTCATAAACACTTTTTTTAAATAATGACAGTATGATTTTATTTAACAACGACCTATCCCAACAGACTTCGTTCTGTCAAATGTTTGACAGCTGGTGTCCATTATCATATCTCGCCCGCTTTTCTCTGACTTGATTTACATCAACTAATATTTTTCACTATTTTTTTTGATTTTGATAATAAAATATAGCCTATATCACTCCTGAATAGTCTAGCTTTCTGTTAGTGAAAGAATTTCCACGATCGGATCTAGTTTCGGAGCCTATTCAATACAAACAAACAATCAAATCTTTCCTCTTTATAATATTAGTATAGATACGCGCTAATGTCATATAGTGCAAAATTCCATTAACACAGACACATTGAACATTTTGTCTTTTCTTGCCCACTAAATTACCTGTGGTGAGTGGCACACCTGCAGAGTGCTTAGTGCGAGTTTCACTAATTCCAACTCATCGATCTCTCAAACGCGAATTAGTATGGAATTAGGGGTGGCACCTCTGGTGGCACGTTTAATCAGCCATTTTTTTTTTATACTACGTCGGTGACAATCAAGCACGCGGACCGCCTGATGGTAAGCGGTTATCGCGGCCTATGGACGCGTGCAATACCAGGGGTATCACTCGCGCGTTGTCGACCCTGTAAAAACCTTTTCAAACCCCTCATGAAGAACTCCATACTATAACTCATCGGGAAAACCTCGGCAGGGAGTTCATTCCACAATTTAAGCGTCTTCGGAAGGAAACATCTCTGAAACCGAGTTGTACGAGACCATTGCGGATTCAGAGTGTGAGGATGAATGCCCTGTCGGTGGCGAGCGGTGCGGTGATGAAAAGTAGCCGTGGGCATCATATCAAACAGTTCTTCAGAACAAAACCCGTTGTACAAGCGGTAGAACACGCATAAGGAGGCGAAGTCTCTCCTCAGACTTAACGGCTCTAAACCCCTTGTCAGTTGGGGATCGTCGACAATCCGGATCGCACGCCTCTGGACCGAGTCAAAAGGACTGAGTTGATATCCAGGTGCTCCTGCCCAAAGGTGACAGCAGTACTCCACGTGTGGCCTGACTTGCGCTTTATACAGCAGCAGTCTTTGCCTAGAAGTGAAGTACTGCTTCGCCCTGTTTAGCACACCGAGCTTTTTAGATGCCAACTTCGCCTTTTGTTCCAAATGACTCCGAAACTGTACGTCACTAGATATGTCAACGCCAAGGATCCCAATACTACTTGATATGGTAAGGGAAGTGTTCTGAAACTGAGGAGCTACAGTAAATGGAGTTTTCTTAGTGGTAAACGCGCAAACTTGTGTCTTAGTGGGGTTGAACTGGACTAAATTGTCCCGACCCCAATCGGAAACCCAAG
Organism: Udea olivalis; assembly: GCA_947369235.1. Taxonomy (NCBI): domain Eukaryota; kingdom Metazoa; phylum Arthropoda; class Insecta; order Lepidoptera; family Crambidae; genus Udea; species Udea olivalis. Next base: position 8,573,375 of record OX376348.1, read on the forward strand.
CTAGGGTATTCTCGATTTCGGACGCAAGTTTAGTTCGACTCTCCTCCACAATGGTACGAGGGATATTTGCTCGGCCTGTTTAATAGGTATCTCCAGTGCTGTCATCCGCATAGCAATGAATACCGTCATTGGATAGCATATCAATGATATGCAAGAGAAACAGCGTTGGAGATAGCACAGAGCCTTGTGGGACGCCAGAATTAATGTCCAAGCTATCGGAGCAACTACCGTCTACTACGGCTATAATGCGTCTGCTGGACAAGAAACTGGCAATCCATCCGCATAAACCCTCGGGCAGTCCGTAAGATGGAAGCTTTGATAGAAGACCTTTATGCCAGACCCGGTCGAAGGCCTTAGCTATATCTAGGCTAACAGCCAACGCCTAACGCCTCACCTTGACTTTCAATGGCCTGAGCCCAGCGGTGTGTAAGATACACCAGAAGATCGCCAGTCGACCGACCGTTACGGAAGCCGTATTGGTAGTCGCTTATCAAATCGTGATCCTCTAGGTACCTCAAGAGCTTGGCATTCAACACACGCTCCAAAACCTTTGAAAGAAGGGAGGTAATAGCGATAGGTCTATAATTCGCCGGGTCCGACCGGTCACCTTTTTAGGCACCGGGTGCACGTGGGCGGTCTTCCACAAAGACGGACATTGCCTTTTTGCGTAAGAAAGCGCGAAAAGGCGCGTCAATACCGGGCACAACTCGGGAGCACACACTTTGAGCACCACTGCCGGGATGTTATCCGGCCCACTCGACTTGTGGGCCTCCAGATTTTGCAACTCTCGCCGGACTTCTTGCTGGGTTATGCGGATCTCCGGCATAATGTGACCGCACCAAGGGATGGTAGGTGGCACGGCGCTCCCAGCGTCCAAAGTCGAGTTTGAGGCAAAGAGGTTGCCCAAGAGATTTTCTGTGCACATTCGCGTTTACATTCTCGGTGCGTATGATTGAATGAATTCCCTCTTGGCACTCTGGCTACAGTGACGTAAAGTTCATGCAAAACAGTGACTGTGCGAGAATACTGACTAAGTACGGACTACTAAAAAGATTTAAACTCACAGCTCTTAGGAAGCTAAGATAATTTTTAACTGTCAAACACTTTTGTTATAGATCGTTCCGCGGACGCGGTCGTGCGTCAAAAGCCTTCGATCGGATACCTTGTTCTATAAAAAAAGGTGTGCAGAGAAAAAGGCTTGCATGCAAAGGTTTTTGACGGCTTCTATTCATCTCGCCCTTCATAGCATAATATTCACTATTTTTTTGCTGGACCAATAGTTAGAGTAAGTTAATATCATCAATAAATCTTATGGCAATATTATACTTACTCCGCTGGCTCAGCGACGCGAAGTGAATCTTGGTCTCCGAAAGGAGATGACGCCACTGCTGCCGGTTTTGCGTATGGCAATCTTATACCTACCAGTATATTCAAAAAATATTCAGGTTTAGGTTTTTAGTACAGAGTAAAACCGACTTGCAATGAAGCAAGGGTTTATTTAACTTAAGGTCAAATGAGGCAATAATGCACTGTAAGTACTCTCCTTTTTAGATAGATTATGTTTATCACTTAGACACACTCTTACACGTGTAATATGTAGGTACGCATGCTCATTACGACTCTGAAATATAATAGCACAATTTTTAAGGTTTTATGAAATATTGTTGTTGTAAATTTCAATGTTGATTTTGCTGCATAAAAAATATTTTTCCTATTTTTCCATTACATCTTTTACTGGTTTGAGAGCCGCTGGCAGAGGCGCCCGCGCACACAGCTGCACAAATTAGCCGGCCAACTAGATCGTGACAGATCGCGATTTATGGGTCAAACAGTTTTACTTTTAGGTTCATCAACGTTTGTTTTTGATGGATGAAAGTATGAAAACAATTTGCAACTGAGTTGTGAGAATCCGACAATTTCTCCTCCGGAGCAAAGTTAAGTTAGTTCATTCAGATATCAATGCAATGATAGGTTTTTTTTGTTAATTATATTCAAGATACCTAATCTTGATCGGTCTATACTATGTTTTATTATGTCTCACTTATATTTGTTTCCTTAATATTTGTCATGAGATCAAAATACACATTTTGGAAATCTAAGACACAAGTCTTTAAAAATAAATCTCATGTAAGAAACGCGATTTTGATTTATAACATTATAAAGGCGAAAGTTTGTGAGGATGTATGTATGTTTGTTACACTTTCACGCTAGAACTACTGAACGAATTTAGATGAAACTTCATCAGCTTATACATCAGAAAACACATAGTACACAATTTATAAGGATATTATAGAATTCAATTTTTAAATACATCAGAATAACTCAAGGATATTATGTAGTTAGTATATAACAATAACGTGGGCGAAGCCGCGGGCGATAAGCTAGTAATTCATAATACAAAAATTGGATATAACAAAACAAAATTTTCAATTCAACCCTTTATTAAAGTAGCTTAGGTAATACGACAACAAACACAACGACACCTAAACAATATAAATTGCAAACACAACAAGTAAATAGAAAACTTTCGCATAAGCAACTCAAAGATGTTACAATCGCTATCGTTAAGTTATCTTGAAAACATTCCCATAATTTTGTTGTACAAATGTGCTACTATCTTTTCATCTTAATTCAGTATTTTCATTTCTCATAATTGGCTTCTTTTTACTGCCACTAAATTGGTCAAGCGACATGAGATAGTGATCCAACTGATGGGGTAACCTTTGAACAATGCCAACCTAGCTACTTTGGCAATTTTTTTAGTGATAACAATTTTGCAAATTCCAGTAGTCAACACGTTGATGAAATCGTTACAATTTTATTGCATACATTTGAAAACTGCAGCCGTCAAATAAAACAATGAAAGATGTTTATTCAATAATATGTTTTGAGGCAGGCAGGTAATCTCCGAAACAACCGAACCGATTGCAAAAATTATTTCACATTTTGTGCCGTGCTGGTGGCGGCACTTTAAAAGAATACTTTCCACAGCCCCATATCTTCCCATGGGTGTCGTAAGAGGCGACTAAGGGTTTCTTCCAGCAGACCATCTGCTCTTCAGGTGGGAGACTTATGTCGGCCGGTTGTTGTTACCACCATGCAGTTGTGTAAAACCCGCCAAGTGGTTCTGACCTATCTCGGTCAGGTCGCGTTCCGGGATCAGCACTGCACTAACCGGTGCCAGGGGGACTGTGATCGTGGCAATTGTTGGACCAGTGGGAGCCCTAGCGGCGGTATTGTGTGTGTAGTGTGTATCGGCCCGCCGGCCAGGGAGACCCGTAGAAACGGTGGTGCCGCTGGCCGCCCGCGGCATAGTACAGGGGCCCAAAAGGGGTTAACCACCTCTGGAGGCTGCCCCACCAGGTCGCGCATAATCTCGGGGTGGCTCGTCGTGCCGGGTGGTGCCCGGTTCCGGTGGGGCCCGGCGACCACACCCGAGGGGGTACGGGGGCCCTTCCGTCCGGCGGACCGGCCTACACTATTCCACGCGATTAATACCAATGCAGGGCACCACGCTTTGTCTTTCATTTTCATTGCCTCGATCACAGTCGTCCTTTCACGCCCCTCCCATCCTTTAACTTCTATGGCAGTCAGAAGCACAAAAAAACGGCCTACAGCGGCATCCCCATCCCCCACCAACACGCTGTTTGAGGTGGAGTTCGCTAACATCCGCGGACTCCATGCAAACCTCAACGCCGTCCATCAACACCTTGAGACGGCGAGGCCTGCGATGCTCTTTTTGACGGAAACACAGATAGGCCGCCCTGCCGATACGTCATACTTGCACTACCCCGGCTATGTGCTGGAAGAGTCCTTCCAACCTAAAGCCGGTGTATGTCTATTCGTCAGGGCGGACGTCTGCTGTAGCCGTCTCCGCTGCCTAGAAGGCCCATCCCTCTCCACCCTCTGGGTGCACGTTGACCTGGGCTCCACAAGCCGGGTCTATGCGTGCATATACCGCTCCCACAAAGGCGACGCCGAGACAACTCGACTCTTCGAGCATCTGAGTCAGGCTGCAGACAACGCTCAGGCGCAGTTCCCAAATGCCGAAATGGTGTTTTTGAGAGACTTCAATGCCCACCATGAGTCCTGGTTAGGCTCATCAAAAACAGACCATGCAGGCCGAACTGCCCATGCGTTTGCTCTCACGCAAGACCTGACGCAACTGGTACACCAGCCCACCCGGGTACCAGATATTGTCGCTCATACTCCCTCTTTATTGGACCTTCTGCTGACGAGTCACCCAGCCGGGTATAAAGTGTCGGTTGGTGCTCCATTGGGCTCCTCCGATCACTGTCTGGTTGGCGCTACAGTGCCTTGTGCAGCTCCCCCACAACCTGTGGAGGTGACGCGGCGGTTATGGCACTACTCGTCGGCAGATTGGGACGGATTGCGAGAGTATTTTGGCTCCGTCCCTTGGCGGCAGTGCTGCTTTGGAGAAAGGGATGCTTCAGAGAGTGCATCTGCTATCGCTGACGAGATCAGTACCTGAATGGAATACTACATTCCTTTTACTGATATCGTCAGTGCTAGCAAAACTGGTCCCTGGTTCAATCGCGAGTGTGCCGCAGCTGTTGAACAAAAACAGGCGGCGTACCGTGCTTGGTCTAGGGCCCAGGCACTCAATGATCATTCAAACCTTGCCTCCCTGAAAGCAGCCTATAATAAAGCCACTAAGGCCACGAAGAGGGCTTACATTAGAGCAGACGCCCAGCGAATTGCACGTGTTGGCCAAGAACTCATCACGCACCCTACGGGTAGCCGCTCCTACTGGCGACTGGCTAAACACGTGCAATCTAACTTCTGCGTGCCTTCGCTGCCCCCCCTGAGATTCCCTGATGGATCGTTGGCTCATCAGCCGCAAGAGAAAGCCGATTTACTGGCTAACCTCTTTGCCGCAAACTCTTGCATCGATGACTGCGGTGCTGCGCCGCCTGATATTCCACATTGCGGCTCCACAATGCCTGATATTCGTATCAGGCAGTGTGATGTTCGTGCCGAACTGCAGTCACTCGATGTCAGGAAAGCCAGTGGCCCTAATGGAATTCCAGCTGTGGTGCTGAAAAAATGTGCAGCGGAGTTGTCTCCAGTGTTCACTAGCCTGTATCGCCTCTCCTACAATTCGGGTCTTGTGCCGCTGTCTTGGAGCGAGGCGAACGTTCAACCAGTTCCCAAAAAAGGGGACCGGTCTGACCCTGCCAATTACCGTCCAATAGCCGTAACCTCAGTTTTAGCTAAAGTGTTTGAGCGGATCATAAACACGCAGCTCATCCGCTACCTAGAGGATCACTCTCTCATTCACGACCGTCAGTACGGCTTCTGACCAAAACGGTCTACTTCTAGCGTACGTAACACACATCTGGGGGGAGGCTATGGACAAGCAAGGGGAATCTTTGGCCGTCAGCCTTGACATTGCCAAAGCTTTCGACCGTGTATGGCATCGTTCGCTTCTTTCCAAGCTTCCGGCATATGGCCGGCCACCTCGCCTATGCGACTGGGTCGCCGGATTTCTGGAGGGACGTAGAATTCGTGTCCTTTGCGATGGTCAAAAATCACGCTTTCTCCAGATTAATGCCGGAGTGCCGCAGGGCTCCGTCTTGTCGCCGACGTTGTTTCTTCTGCATATCAATGACATGTTATCTCTTGGTAATATTCATTGCTATGCGGATGATAGCACGGTCCACGCGCGATATTTCGAGCGCCCTGGGGCAAAGCAGACTGACATCGAGGAGAAGAGGCGAAGTCTTGTTGTTGACCTTGACCTTGTGTTGGACCGCATTTCAGAATGGGGTGCATGCAATCTTGTCGAGTTCAATGCCAAGAAAACACAGGTGTGTGCATTCACAGCAAAGGCGTCGCCGTTCCTTTTCCATCCCACTCTTCAGAGCACCCCGCTACCGATTAAGGATAGCCTAAACATCCTTGGCATGGATGTTCGTAGCAACCTAAACCAGCGGGACTACATTGAGAGCGTCATTAGAACTGCATCCCGTAAACTCGGAATCCTGAACAGAGTGAGACGATTCTTCACGCCTGAGCAGCTCTGTCTCTTGTATAAGACACAAGTTCGCTCGTGTGTGGAATACTGCTCTCATCTCTGGGACGGTTCCGCTAAATACCTACTCGAAGCTCTTGACAGGTTGCAGCGGCGTGCTATCCGTATTATTGGAAACCCAGAGGCAACTTTGACCCTTGAGCCTCTCCAATTGCGTAGAGACATTGCCAGGCTGAGTGTTCTCTATCGCTTCTACAATGGGGAATGCTCTGACGAGTTATTCCAGCTTATCCCACCCTCACCTTTCCACTCCCGTACCACGCATGCTAGACTACGGCGTCACCCACACACAATTCAACATTTGTTGGCCCGAACTAAAAGGTTCGGTGACTCGTTTCTTTGTCGTACCATCCAGACGTGGAACGCTCTTCCAGCACATGTGTTTCCTTCCTCGTATAGTCCCGGGTTCTTCAAGCGGGGCGTGAAAAGGCATTTCTGCAGGCCTTCAAGGTGAGGATGGCCAGCCCAGTGATTCGTTTGAATGACTGGGCTTGTCAACCTCATATCTGGACCTCACGACCGCTTTCCATCAGGTGGAGTGAGGTCATCTTGACGGGCAATATAATAAAAAAAAAAACTATTTAAAAGCTACATTATCCCTGATTGGTATAGGCATATTATGTAATAAAATATTTGTTTCGAAATAATTAGTTTTCATGTCATAAAATGAAGTTCACGAGGGCGAAGCCGCGGGCGGAAAGCTATAGTTACTAATATTTCTGAATTTGGAGGAATTCTAATTAAAGCAGAAAAATAAGTTATCACATAAATAAATGTCTATATTTCATGAGCTAGTCACGATAGATCATTAAAATTAAAACAGAAACAATAAACTGTAGTTAGTGTTGTGTTGTAAACAATAAGTATGTTTTTTATACTAAAAAGCTAGCTTGTCTTGATATATCGTGATTACTTTTTTGTTCGTGTAGTAATTTGATACCACTTTAATTTTTTCTTTTCAGTACCATGTTGACTTGTTCAAACAATAATAAGATTATGATTTAAATTAATGTGTTGTCTCCTTATCAGCTTACGGGCAGCAGTAATTAGTTCCTGAAAAATCGTAGAAATCGATTGATTCTATTCTCATGTCAAGTTCTTGGTTCTCGTAAATCGAAATCGTGGGAATAGTGTACACGGGCAACAATACGAAATGAGATGATCGGTATCACACTAGAAATCGTATCGGTGTCAGTCACTCTCTGTGTAAACGATAGGGTTAATAAAGATTGTGTGAAAATCATTTGTACTCCATCTTCTTTATCAAATATCGTGGAATTTTTAACCAATTTTAATCTGGTACCGTCATATTTATAAACCATCATTAGAGTTTTATGAAATTTAAGTTATTACTATGCTTATATTTGTAAGGCGGTATAACATAGGTATTCATCAAAAACTATTTAGTTACCACAAAATGTATCACCTTATAAGACCTACAGTAGCCGGTGGCAATAAGTTACCATTGCAATGTAAATAAGCGAAACGTGCATCAATATCATTTCATATTAATACTCTTTTAATATAAGTAACAAAAACGTTAGAGATTCTGATAGGAGTTTTTGTGCGTAAGAAAGAATACTCAAAGCATTTTAGTTTAGAAAATTGAATATTTGTTGAGTGAGCTAAAAAACTAACGGACCATCGTCGTCAGCTTTCACTGTTTGTTTTTGGTGCCGGCAATGAAGAGAATACCAACTTATCAAAATGTAAATAATTTGTTAGAGCGTTGGAATAACAACGCTGAATTTAAATCATTGGATTCAGATCCAACACAAATAAAATGATGATGTGTGTTAATTTCTACTTTATACTAAATCCAAAAAAACAATAGAAAATAGTTGCTGAAAATAGTTTGTAAACAAATTACTTATTTACAGACTATTTTATATAACTTGAAATAGATAGGAAACTACTTCTTCCGTTACAATTGCGTAAGTCTGTTATAGAAAGCAATCGCATACGTAAAAAGTTACTTCTAAAATAATAGCGTGAGTGGTGCCAATTGACCTCTCTTTAGGCCTTAAAAGGTTGGGTAACACGTGTTATGTCATATGAATATGACAGAAAGTGAAGACTGTATTGAAACAATAAAAGACCTTACTGCAATTGTTAAAGCTTTTAGAATTTTCCCCTGTCTTACATTTCTTGAAGGCGTTCACTGGCTTCAGAGAATGAGAGAAGGCTCTAAAACTTAAATATGTTACTTGGTGTTACTTTTTAGGGTTCAAATGGGGTGAAAGAATTCTTATCTATCAGTCTTTGTCACAGCTGTCTGCAAATATTTCTGATAGGCATTAAAAACATATGAAAGCCTTGGAATTATTTATTTTTGTCAGGGGATTTAGAAGGGAGTTTGAATATCGAATTAACCAAACTAGTATAGCGTATCGTGCTCGAGGATACTAAATAAACTCACGAATTAACTTTAGAAAACCGTTTAATAGCATTTACCATTACTTTGCAAGTTTTAACAACCTTTCGCTACACGGTCAGATACCAAAAACTCTTCGAAAATGGGAAACGGAACTTGTCAAAGACAAGTTCCTCTTCTCTCGGTGGACGGGGCGGAAGTCTCCACTTACTATTGCCATTATTGAATGTCTACAGCGTCCACTATACAAGCTTGTTAGCGAGCCGGGAGTAGGCGCTGGCGTCGCAGGCTAGGATTGGGAGTGCCCGCTATACCAGTCAATTAAGTTCCTTACAAATGGAAGGCCTTCATCATCATCCTATTCAGCAAAAGGAAATTAAACGACGTATGTTCGTTCAATGTTCATATCTGGTTTGACAAATAAGATGCCCTTCCCCATAAATTTCAAAGCAGCGGTTGGCAAGGTTAAAAGTTTTCATTGTACTGATTACCAGGATTCTTCTGTCCCTCTCTCTCTATCTCCAGCTCAACCACAATCTCACCGGATAGACGAAATTAAACACAACACATAACCTTGATTAACTCGTTGCAACATCGACACCTGCAAAAAACCTTTAAAACCGTACCGTACACCTACACGATACCGGATACGCGCAAGGATGAGTGGTTCGATCCTGAGGGAGGCACGGTTGAGCGCCCACGGTGCGCGTGCGACGCGACGGTGGGCCGGCCAAATGCGATAGGTAAATGAACTGGCAGTGACTCTGACACAGTAAAGTTACAATATTTATCGGGTAAAAAGTAAAGCTAGGGCGTTTTTATAAAAAAAAACAATTAATATCTTACTTTTTTGAAAATAGCAATTGCACGACATCTGGTATTTTCTTTATAAATTTTTGGCTATTATCTATTCTGTATTTCATCTATGTTACTGTTGCTATTGATATCAAGCACATAAAAGATTATTCAATTGATTATGCTAAAAAAAGGGCACCAATAATTATAAAATGAAAATATGCAAATGATATTCAATACTTCGGCAGGTACATTGCATTACGATGGTTACTAAACTTTGCAATGCAAGCTGTATGTTTAACTTTTGATTGCAGTCATTTTTAATGCGCTCTTGACTGTTTTTGGCGATAACGTAAAAATAGGATAATTGGAGAGCGTCGTGGCCTAGTGGTTAAGCACTCCAACTCGGATCGCGGATCGTGTGGACCCGAGTTCAAATCTGGCTGGAACCAAAATCTTCGTCTTCATTGTTTAATTTCTGACTAACTCTCCGGTGATGGAAAATATTGATAAAAAATCAAATCAACCCGGATAGCGGCGGAAGGCTCACCACCTACCACGTTGGGTCCTAATACCATTGGTGAAAAGTGGGCTTCTGAGTGTTCCGTTCACCATGACGGCAACAGTCAATTGCCTCTGACTACCCCATTTGGGATGAAGTTGTGATGATATGTTATTTTTCATTTATTACAATAACAATGGTGACGTTCGTTTTTCTGTGGTAGTTAAATCCTTTTTAAAATATAATTATACCGTATTTGCTATAGAAGACATACTGAATTATTACTTAGAAAATACCTAGAATTATTTTATATACCAGAAACAGGAAGATTTCCTCGTTACCGCCGCTATGACGCTCTCTGAGCGAAACCAACTTTCCATTGTTTGGAAATGGACGTGATGAATCACTCGTGAAATGTACACCAATTGAACTGTTTGAGCATGTAACGTTTAAATGTTACTGACTATTCATTATTGAAATAGTATATGTAGTTTTTTAAATAATGACCGCCTAGTCAATACTAGTTATGACATCAGATAACCGCTAGCATAACGTCTTACTAAGTATTGATCATGTTTGATGGTGATTAGAGCAGGGCCAGGCAACTTTGCTCCTGCCTTGAAAACATCCAAATTTTAGCACTTAGTACAAAAAAAAAATTGGCCATTGGTGCAAATTTAAAGTTTCTACACATTTGTTCGTTTCCTTTGAGTTGTCAGCTAAGAAAAAGACTGCGACCAGACTAACGTAAATTTAAAATGGCAACTCGTGGTAGACGTACAGGATCGGTCTATTTATTACTATGTACCGCGCTGTAAGCAGGGTCTCCGCGACAACAGTGTCAATAACGTTATACACCTTACACCTAAATAATCACAGCCAACGCCACCTTTATTAACTATTCCCGTGAACTGTATAATTTGAGTGCCGTGCAGGGCCAGACACAGTACAAGAGAACTCTGAAGGTTGCGTTTGCTTTGATAGTACGCACAACTCAGTGTATTACAGTAACTGGAAGAAAGTATAAAACGCGAAGGGTCAATTTCCAAGGCGTCGATTCTAAACGCACTGCATAAGGAAGTGCCCTATAATTATAGATGGCAGGCTCCGGATTCTCAGCCGCAAAAACTCGCTCACCTGCTTTGTCTCCGGTCGATTCTGCACACGAGGTGTTCACTGACTAGTCCGTCACGATATTTTGATTATTGTGTTGGATAAAATAAATAGACCCTGAATCTCGTCAAAGTTACATAGTTTCTCCGAAAATAAATCGCATTCAGGTAATCCCTCGAGAATGGCTGTGTATATAATTGGAATCACTTGAACCAGGACCATCGACCGCTAAGCTAATGTACGATGATGTCTGAATTTCAAACCCCAAATTTTTAGAAAGAGTAGACGAGATCCCTTTATCTTTTTAATCATGTGCGTTATTAATCATATTAATTAAAAGATTACGCTCTTGAGGCTCATCAAAAAAAAACGATCGATGTATGAACAATACCAATAAATCAGAAATGTTGTTAGCAGAAAGAAAAAAGTAAGACAGTAAAAATAAAGAACTTTATTAAAATAAAGCTTTTCTTTTAATAAGTTACATTAAGATCAGAAAAGAGGTATGTAGATAACCACCCACATTACAGTCTATATTTTAGTTTTAATCTTTTCATGTAATGACTCACTTGACTTAAAGTCCTATGTCCCCGAGATCGGGCAGAGGGCGTCCACAGTATTTCGCCATCTTGTTCGGTCTTGAGCTTCGCGTTTTTTCTTGTAATGGTTTCAACTATTTTATTATGTGGCAATAAAGTTTTCTCACTTTCAAATTTAATTATATATGACCTCTTTAAAAAAAAATCCGCCAGTAGTATAAAGTTCATAGGAAAAAGAGTATAATGTAGGCCGGCAGTGTCACATTCTAGGTTGGGGTGTCTGTGGGCTAGATTTATTGTGTTTCCAAAATACTTTGTCAATGGAAAGAAAACGTGCTGTGGAAACCTTTGACGCTCCAGTTTTTGGCCAATGCTGATTAGGTAGCAAAGTCAAATCCGTTTGTTTTGATAGCAGTAAATTACACATCGTAATGTAACAATTCACTGCCTCTATCATTATAAAGATATTTGAGACGCAGTGAATCGGTACGAAAGTACGGTGATTGTTTTGAGAAAATTGTTTAATAGAACAAATAAAACATAACCGTTTAGTGCTTGAGGGATAACAATAGGTATTATTGTCGTTATATTTCTATCCGTTACTTACTGTACCGCCTAAAGCAACATCAAAGTCACATGTGTTAAAAACTGACATAGCAGATACCTATTGCAAAAACTGCGCTTTGATGACAAAGAGAAGAAAATGGTTAATTGGTGTTAAGCATTGTTGGTTTCCGCACCTATTCTGTGGTTTGGGTTTGGTTTTGCACCATAACGTACGTATATACCATTACCATTTACGTAGGTATAGTAGGTTTCCCATTCGGGACAAATAAAAAAAAATAAGTTATGTTGGGAATGTCGTGACAGCTTTAATGATACCAATTAATCAAAACAATGCCAATACTGCATGATCGTTAGCCAACCCATTGTTAAAATATCGCAAAGGCCATAAACATGTAAATCTAAAAATCTTGACACGGGTTATAAATCCAAACAACTCTTGATTTCTTAAATATTTTTCATAAAAATATAACGTAACCGTGAGAAAACACTGCGTAACTGAATAACAAATGTTCCGTAACCACGTTGCAGAAGACATACTAAACAATAGTTGTAAACCACGCTAATCGCAATGATGCATGTTGTTAAGCACTGCTGGCCAATTTTACAAATTTTATAGACAATGGGTAGTGGCGCAATTATTGGTGTAGGTTTGTTGCTTCTTTATTATAACATTAGTTTTTAATAATTATAATACATGCCATCACGACTTTACCCCAAACGGGGTAGTCAAAGGCAAGTGACTGTTACCGTCATGGTGAACGGAACACTCAGTAGCCCACATCACCAATGGTATTAGAACCCAACGTGGTAGGTGGTGAGCCCTCCGCCGTTATCTGGGTTGATTTGTTTTTTATCGATGTTTTCCATCACCGGAGGGTTACTTAATGCAAAAAAAACAAAGTGCATCAAATTCTCTATGCCCAATGTGAGACAGGTAGATACTATTGTAACTATGAATGACGAGCCATTAGAATTAACAAATTCTACTGTATTTTTAGGAATAACTTTAGATTCTAAGTTGCAATGGGGTCCGCATATAACGGCCCTGGCAGGGAGACTCAGTTCCGCTGCTTGTGCTGTTAGAAAAATACGACTCTTGACTGATATTGAAACAGCAAGACTAGTATATTTTAGCTACTTTCATAGTGTTATGTCGTATGGTCTACTGTTGTGGGGTTCAGCTGCAGACTTGAACACCATTTTTGTACTTCAAAAAAGAGCCATCCGCTCCATTTACAAACTTAGACCACGCGACTCGCTTAGGGAAGTATTTAAGAAGATCGATATTTTAACTGTGCATGCTCAGTATATTTTAGATAACATAATGTATGTGCGCAAAAACTTGCATCTGTTCAAAAAAAACAGTGACACTCATAAACATAATACCAGAAATAAAAACAAATTGAAAACTCCCAGTCTTAGGCTACACAAGGTGGGAAACTCATTTGTGGGTCAATCTGAAAAATACTTTAACAAAATACCTCAAAGTCTTGTTGATCTACCTCTTCACAAGTTTAAGTCTGCAATTAAAGCAAAGTTAATGAAACAAGGTTATTATAATGTAGAGGATTACTTGAACGACAAAAGTTTGTGGTCATAGTAGGAATAATCTGCTCCTCTGCTCAATATTGTGTTCTTTTTTCTACTCGCATTGACTGTACTCTGAATTTATTTTTTGTAAAACAAACAAAGTTGAAAAGAGTAACTATCGAGTTTCTTGCCGGAGTCTTCTCGATAAGAAGCAACGTCCGAACCGGTGGTAGATTCACATTATGTATATTCACGATGTGTACTAATATTGTACTATTTTATTTACGTTTACTATTATTATTTCTGTATACTTTTTTTGACATGTCATAAGTGCTTTGTACAAGCTTAAATGAATAAATGATTTTTTACTTACTTACTAGTCGGAAATTAAACAATAAACACAAAGATTTTGGGTCTGGCCATATTTGATCTCGGGAGCACACGATTCGCGATCCGAGTTGGAGCGCTTAACCACTGGGGCACTGGGCCACACGCTCTCATATTATGATGAAAAAGGGAAATAGGGGAAGGTGGCAACAACTAGCTATAAGTGTACCTCTACCTACCTATGCCAATTATTTTTGGGTTAAACATTTAAAGCCTACACTCTCTGTCCCATGAAATGAATATGATACAATAAAAACCATTACTGTTTCAGTCCTAGTTGCACCATAACATTAACAGTTACTATTAATGTTATTCTGTGCAAATGAGTAATTAAAAATTAAGTACTCTCCTACTTCACCCACCTCTGGTAAAGTAGAGGTACCGACTCGTACCTCTCTCACTTGCTTAAGGAAATCTAGTTCATAGAAGTTTCGGTACTTTTACCTTTCTACCTTCAGTTAAATCTATTTTCAGCAAGTTTCCTATAAAACAACACCCTTTTCTTGTATTGTCCCTTAACTTAGCCTAAGCTCTCAAGCAACAAAGTTGAATCAAACTTGCACATGACATAAACTATGAACTGTTTTGTAACATGCAAAGTGAATAAACACAACGAGGCATAACAAACCGCAGGTTAACCATAGGTTTAACGGTCAATTAACGGAGATTAACCTCATAGCCAAGTCGTAATCATAAAACTTAATAGATATGAGCCATTCTGAGGCCAACTAAGCGCTGAGGATGTCAGTACGCTCCTCACTTACTCGTTATAATTAGAATCTACTTTTGCCAGCCAGCAGTCGACCACTGAGAATTACGCGAGAACTGTATCTATGTTAGTGTCAAAAAATATTATTGAACAATATTGTTAGGTTTTCTATATATTCAAATGCGAATTTTGTTTCGTTAATATTACTAATATGTAGGTACTTTTGAAACGTGAAACCCACTGTTTTTAAAATTAAGTGCAGTCAGAAGCAGCCCATAATACGAAACCATTTAAAATGTAGGTATCGATACATTTAACATAATTAGAGGTTACATGTATGACGTATAGACTAAAGGTGGGATATCGAAGGCTTATTACAAGATTAACCTAAAAAACGAAGCTCTACTGCTGTCAAGGTAGCTCTAAGCCACTTAGAAGCCAAATACCGAGCGAAGGACTTATATAGAAGGCTTCAATGTGCTTGCACCTTGGTAAATTTGATACTCCAGTTATTTTATCATACCAGTTACTTCTTCAACGTAGGTATCTATCAAGGCCCTGAAGACTTGTGCCCGAAGCTAAGAGGCACTTCTCAATTTATATAGGTAAAACATATGAAAAGTATACCTAGTAATTAGCCTATAATTTGTCCCACTGCTGGGCAGAGGCCTCCATCATTGAAATCAAGTTATCGCTAAGATTGATGAGGATCAGCAAAATCACCACGCTTGCCGAATGCGGGTTAAAGATCGCAAACCCGGGCTATGTTCCGAAAAATCCGAAAACACACTTTGTCCGATCTGGGATTTGAACCCGAGACCTCCGGATTTCGGGCCGAGCTCTGTTACCACTCGGCCACGGAGGCGTCTAATTATATTTATGTCACTTTGAATTGAATACCACCATTAAGAGGGGCTTTCTTGGCAGAAGCTGATAAGCCTTAAATTCTTTCGGTTAAATGTCCAAGATGGCATTAAAGTTACATAATGCAGCTCTCCTTTAATCTTCGTAGCTTTAAGATTCAAAAAAACGGAGGTGATTTCTTGCCTCTGACAAAATAACGCTTCAGTTAGTTCTTAAGTTTTAACTAGGTAGTTAAACCAAATATAATGTTATAACACTATGACGCTCTTTAAATGTTAAGTTATGCCTGCAAGAGAAATTGTCTAGAAACTTAACTATTGCGAATACCAAGGATAGTGAAAAGTAACAAACACATTCGCTAGAGCCTATTATTTGCAAGTTAAGTGTGAATTTCAAATGTGTATGTGAAGCGGAGGGTGGAGGCTTTCTCCGTTTCGGCGGTGTCTGCTCCCCTTTCGGAAGTGACTCGTCTGTCACGCTTGGGGGACGCCATTTGAGTGGAAGGTTTGTACGACACACAAACTGAGCCTGAACGTACAGATTTGATTGTAGATACCATCGGGGCTAGCTGATGTTCTTCTTCTTTCAGTTTAATTTATACAGCTAGTCAACCTTCACGAAACCATTGCAAAAAGGATCTAATAAGCATTATAGTGCCCATTCCGAGGCGCGATTTGAAATTAATTAAGCTCATTTATGTCGAGTTTTTAACATCTCGTATAAGACATGCGTGGTTTGGGGTCAGATGACTGAGGGATACCTACGGTATAATTTATTTTTATCTTCAATTTCGTAAATAAAAGTCAAAGATAAAAAAATAGTTAAGTCACGTTCACATCCAATCTCTTATCATTTATACAAAGATTTTCTATAACTACTCACGACGTTTTCCAAGAAACTTCGCTTTGAGCAATCGGTGCAATGGAACTATGTTATTATGTAGTTAGCAAACTTTCGCTGTGGGACCAGGGTTAGTGACATAGGAAGAAAATCGCACGTCGGAGAACCAGGGGCAGTTATTAGAAGTAATTGCTTGTTGGTGATGACAGGTTCGCCCCCGATACTTCCTTCGCATACGCTACAAATGCAAGCCTTGAATCTGTTAGTGAGTATCATTCGAAGGTGAAATTCTGCTGATAGCATTGGAATTTCCCATAAATAACTTAATAAGTCCCAATGGGTGCGTCCATAAGTTCATAAGTTAATACTTATTTATCACCATAGATTCCAGAGGGTTTGGTTGCAAGGGTCTTGCTTTTACCGAAATCCAGTAATGCCATGGTCGCCCGTCTATCTTCCGGATGGGCGTCTCAAGCTTTGTTTGACATCAAATGTTATCTATTTCTCATCTCCTTTACCTTATTAATACCATCTAATAGGTATTGACGTTTGTGCCAATTATTATTTTTAATAATGCATTATTTCTATGAAATGGGTTTTAAAAAACCGTTTAATTTAAGCATTGTTCCGAACGAATCGAATCGAGATGCCAGGAAATGTTCCGATTTCATTAATAGAAATTATGATGATCAAAGGTAAGGTCAATTGCCGATAGCTGTCCCGTCCACAATAGTCACTGGCCTTCGCAACCGTTTCGCTGGCTGCCCCTTTTGTCTCTGCGTACGCGCCGCCCGCGGCTTCCCGCAGGGCTGCGAGCGGCAACGGTATTATGGCAGAAGAAAGGTTTTTTAAAATGCCGATTGACTTGATATCAATGTTGCAGGCTTAACTACTCGATAAAGCTAATCTTTCCGTAAATGGGATTTACTAAGGCTCGTGTAAACAGCGTTTTGTTGGTGAGTTCGCTGTAGCTTTAAGCACGAACAGATTTGAGGAAATATATTATTTAGATGTGTAAGTAGTTTTTTTAATTTCAAGCTATTCACTTTGATAATTTCGATATGGAGAACAGTGATTCTCAAACCATGATTCATGGGGTCGATGATATCGTATCTCCCGTTCGTGCCAGCCCTAAAAACCCAGAGGTCCTGTTTCCCGCCAAAATCCACGTCAACGACACCTGATGCATATGTTACGCATCCGGCAGAGGGCGCGAGGTCATTTTTAATTGTTTTACGTAATTACTATTGTTCATTTTTGAGCACCGTGCGAATGAACCTACAATTGACTCGCTCAATGTGTTACAGTTTGATGTAACGTTTACAACACGAACTTTCGTCGTTAAAATTAATTAATTAACACTTGTGTAGTCTTGTCGTTTCTTTTGTAGCGCTGAGCAATAACTAAAAGTTTAGATGTTTTGAAATAAAACTAAGTTGAACCTAGGTTTGAATACTGACCCATTCGTCCGAAGACGCGTGCTTGACTAAAATGAATATTAAAGGTTTACAATGTATGCAAACTCTGTAGTAAATTAGCATAGTATTTATTTTTGACATGCAAAACATTTGCCTACTTAAAAATTATTAATAGAAATTATGATGATCATATTATGATAACATATTCACCAGTTTTTAAATTTTTTTCTCTATCTTCACAGTTTCACGAACTTCGTAACTTTTACACGGCAGTGGGCCTTTTAATGAACATTTAGAATAGAATCGAAATAAATTTATCACATAAGATACATACACAGGTTATTGTATTCTAAATTATTATTAAATAAGTGAGGAAACATATCTGTAAAAACGCAGGAAACGGAAGGTAAGAGTTTACTAATATGAACTCCTGGCCTGTCTGTCTATTCACAACATGTTTTTTATTTTATTTTTAAAAATGTAAGATACACGTCAACAAGCATGCTTATTATTTTAATACTGATAAGAAATGTTAACAGACGAATCAATCACATATTATAATTTGTTGCCGACACGGTTGGCGTAGTGCGCTGTAGCACGGTTTCTCGCCTCGATTTCCGTAGTGTCCCGGGTTCGATTCCCGGTCGGGTCATTCAGGAAACGATCTTTTCTGAATTGACTCTGGTCTGGGTGTGCTGGGAGACGCCCCTGGGTTATTTCCTTTTGTGGTACCTCGTAACACAGGGATATTAATCCCTACTTCGAGACCGTTACAAGAGCTGTGTTGTCTGGCGTATATTTATTTTATTATTTATTTATTTATATAAACAGTTATCAGTATGTCAATGCCTTTTTTTTAGTGCACCTGTTGAAAAATACCGGAAGTGTGCTCATCTGATTGGTCCCCCAGATTCGATCGGTTTTTTCCCTTGACGCGACGAATTGCTCTACAAAACAGTGTTTTGCTTTTATTTCTCGGATTCGCATCGTGCTTCGTGAGAAGTTACGAAATCCGTTATGTGAATAATCATTTTTTAAAACAAATATTATTTAACGCTGCACCGCTTTGGTATGATTACAAAAACGGTGTCTTGTTTTGTATTTTTTGTTTGGATTCATGATCTAAAATAATTTCATATCAATAACTAAATGAACCAAAACCTCACCTTGTTTTTTTAAGTAACATAAGTAAGTACTTCCTTCGTGCAAGCATGTATTAGCAACGCTGCAGCGCAGCAAACATTTCCTTGTACGAAAAGTAATACTTGCCACATTTGTAGTCGTGTATAGTTTCGAACTTTTTTTTTTGAGACTTTTATCTACACATGTTCAAAAATACACCTGCAGCCCACAAAAACGAGTCCATAGCACGTGCAATGAAAAGTTTAAATTTTATAATTTCCGAGTTGAATAAAAAAGTAAGCATCTGCAAGATGTACAACATACTTTAATGAAAATGTAGATTAGCCAAGTGAATCTCATCAAATTGAAGACAATGCCGCCACGGCTAGTTAGCAAATGCTCAGTCTGCCACGCGCTAGTTAGCCAAGATAACCCACATAAATAGCAGTGAATAAGGGCACAGAGGTGTAAACATTGGATTTACTTTTTCTGTGCAACTGTTTTCTATCATTCGCGGGAAATCACATTGTATGCATCATGCGCGGGCCTTTTCCTTTGAACGCTTGATATAATGTAATATACATAAGGTAGTATATCTACTTTACAATATGTGCCCCTATCCATTTGACTATAAACATCATCATCATGGTTTAAGTGCAAGTCAAGTTCCTTATTTGCATGACACTTAATTTATTAATGCATTCGTTTCGCATTACAAATGTTGAGAGAACAAATTCCAGTCTTCATGAAACGAAATGTGACAAACTGGTCACAAATCATAAATATTTTGAACCGGCTTGAATTGCAAACAAACACTCAAGTTTTGAAAACCATTTATTTAAAAAACCATCTGTATCAAAAGTAATAACTAAACGGACATTGCGATGGTCTTGAAATTAGTAACACCTCGTCGCCTTTCTAACAAAACAACAATGAACTGACACCTGTCTCTTTGCAGGCGCCCGCGAACCATCGGCACGTAAAGGGGATTAATCGTTCAAGAAGTCGGCACCGTGAGGTGACAACACTTTCACCGGTAGAGCACGCGCCCAGCCTTCCCACGGTGAAACCGTGCGAAGAAAACGCCAGGAAAATGCGCATTGTATCCCAAGAAAACCAGACTAGATGCGTCAGGTGATCCAGAATGCGCGAACAGGCGCGAGAGGCCCACAAACCGGCGAGGGTCCGATTAAAACCTGTAGTCAGATGGCTCTGGTTGCTGCTCACGCTGCAAGCGGTGGCGGCCAACCGGCCACCCCGCTTCCTTATAGATGGCCAGTCAGAAATCGTTGTCAGGCTGAAAGAAGGCTTCGAAACCCCCATCGGTAAGTTATTTCCGATGTCGTTTTGGGTCTTTCGGTTTACTCTTACTTTACGTACCTAGATATCAGATTTTTTAATGAGGTGTTATAGCAAAAGAAAAAAACTAAATATCTGGGTACATTAAATTTAAGCGCTGATGAACCATTTCAACTTACACTTAATCCCTAATTTTCCTAAGGTGCCGGTGACTCAACCTAAAAAACCACCCATTAAAAGTTTCAAAACCATTCAAGTGCCCGTAGGGAACTTAACTGACAGGCGGAAATTGCCGCAATAAGTGGGGGGTATCCAAGACAACTGATGAACAACAAAGGGGAAACCTTACAACTTAGGCCTTTGCTAAAGCACGTAAAACGTTTAAATAATCATCATAAAACATATTATTTTTTTAATGATTGGGCTTTAGTGAACGCCGATTTCTACGGCTTTACCGAGTTTATGGGACTCTACGTGCAATTCATTAGAAAAGTTAACATACTTCGTAGAAGTAACGAACTTAACTCTTGTTTAAATATATTTGAGTATTTTTACAGAAAGTTTCTAATCATAAGTACCTACTTAACTACAGTTTAGGTACCTACCTAAACTGTAGCTTATGTACTCAAAAATGACGATGAATCCCGATATACTCGTAGGTTTTCAGTAATGTATTTGATTACAAAAAAGTTTTATAATATTTGTTGTGTGTTTCCTGTGTTAAGATTGAGATCCCCTTAGGAAGGTATCAACAAAACGTTGGAATTATCGAACTCTTATCAGTAACGCACGTTCTCTTTCGACGAAATCGCATAAATTTTAACTAAGGGGGATTAGTGTCTATAAATTAGCTTCCGATATTCTTATAAAACTTTTAGGAATGGTATTTTTTTACTTTAAAGAATAGCTTTGATCCCTAATACTGAGTATTAATGCCTTTTAAAGTATCAATTCTTTTGAAAATTCTGAATGCTGGAATAGATTCCAGGATGGTAAATCAAATCCCCAAATTGTTAATTCTTAAATCAAGCCCCTAGACAGACATTAGGCATGGTAAACTCAAATTTTGTTCTAATTAAGTAATTTATTTTCTTTGTGTTTTCAGGAAGTCTAATATATCGCCTCAGGGGCGTTGATCCAGACGGAGATACGTTAAAATTCGGGATTAGAGATCAACTCGGTAGTAATATTTTAAGATTAGAAGCCATTTCATCCAACGAAGCTAATATTTATTTAGTTAAGGAATTAGATAGAGAGGTAAGTGATCATTGTCATTTGGAATTAAGTAAGCCACAACATACTTTTTACAACAACATAAATGCAAAATGGCCTAGATTACATATTCTGTCTTGCTTGACCCATGTGCCATGCATAGGTAACATAGCTCCAAGTACATTGTGGCTCAAACTGCATGCAGCTCATAGGTTTACTATTACTAAAAAAGCGCACATACTTACGCTCAATGGCGTTAGGTATCACGTTTTCACGAACATTCGCCAGTTCCTGTACTCTAAATTTTTTTCAGGTCCGTGATGAATATTCCTTTGTTCTTACTTTAACCGATGGACACTTGGGAGAAGGCAATTTTGTCACACAAAGCTTTTTATTATTAGTTGAAGATGTGAACGACAACGAACCAATTTTTAAACCGTATCCTTCAGCAATAGCAGTGAAAGAAAATGCGCCTCCTGGTATTATAGCTACAGTGGAAGCAACAGATCTTGACGAAGGCGCATACGGACAAGTATATTTTTTTCATTATTACGAAAGCATTCTACAATTTCTTTGATTTAAAAAAAAACAAAAAAAAAACAAACGTCAGCTGTCAGTGGCGGGTAATGACAATGTCAAATCTTCGAAAATGTAAACAAACTAGTATGTTTGTCAATTTATCAAAATATAAAACTTTCAGGTGGTCTACCATTTGCAAGAGCTCGATGGGGACGTTGAAAACTTTTCTGTACAAACTGTGAACGGTAAAGGAGTTATACGGCTTACGAGCAGCTTGGATTATGAGCGAAAATCGCTATACCAACTGAGGGTGCTAGCGGTGGACCGAGCAAACCAAGGCAGAGTGAACACTGGAACTGCTGCTATTTTAGTGAAAGTGCAGGACGTGGAAGACCAGCCTCCCGAGTTTGTCGTCGCAAGTCCTGTGACGCGGATAAGCGAAGATGCTCCTGTTGGGACGTCAGTTTTGCAAGGTAAGGTTTGCCGGTGGTTTTCATCTTAGCACTTATTTACGGGAAATAAACTATTATTTTACTGCTCGATTCAGTTTTTTGAGAGCAATACATAATACTGAAAAGTCATTATTTGGAATATGTAAAATCATGTAATGTCTCCTCCCTATTTTCAAGTGCGTGCTATTGATGGTGACAGAGGAATCAACAACCGCATCTCATATAGCATCATATCTGGTGGGGAAGAACATTTTGACATTGATAGCAGTTCAGGCATTGTGTACACTGTTAACCAGTTGGACCGGGAAGATCCCAACAACAGTAACGGGGCTTACATACTGGAAATATTGGTAAGTGTACTGATTGAAATAAGAGATAAATCTCTGGTATTTTTTTTACATAGCTATTTGACCGTAAACTGTGCTAGTGCTCTGTGTGCCAGAGGTCCAAAAGACAGAGATGAGGTTATATGTAGGGTATTTAAGTAATCATCTACATATGAAATGATGTAGATATATGGATCTACCCTGTAATAATAAAAGAAATGTTTGCTCTCCTGTAGCTTGTTGTTTACTATTTCTCTAGGACTGCAATCTCTTTTCATACCATGTTTTTCAATTTGAAGTTTGTTTTTTCATTCAATTCATAAAATTTCATAACATGGTTTTTAATATGTGAAATCACATCCTACAACTATATTTGGTGTGTTCTTTAGTCCACAAATTTAATATTTCCAGGCCACAGAAGAATCCCGGGCTGTGTCACCCATGCCCAGTGCTACCACTGAGGTAACAGTTATAGTAACTGATGTAAATGATGAAACCCCTCGGTTCAGAAGTGAAAAATATGTTGGAGAAATTCTAGAAAATGCTCAACAAAACACACCAATCACCTTCCTACAAGATGCACTTCCAGAAGTGTTTGACTATGATCAAGTATGAATTAATTTGATTCTCTATTTGCATACTAAGTGTTTACACATATTTGATATAATTTAGAAGTAAGTAAAAACTTACAACTTAGTTACTGCTAAGGTATTGCAAACATATTTAATTACTATGAATAGTATGATGATGATGATGGTTATGCTATGTAAAAGATTGTTGTTTTGTATTAGTATTTTTCACTTAAATTGTTCAAAATGAACCACCTTACAAAATAGACAACACCTAACTAGTCATTGACAAGGATGTCCCTTTAATTATCAATTTAATTGTCCAGATTTAATGAAATTACAAGTTTGCCAAAATACACAATAGCAAAGTCTCTGTGGTTATTGTCAAATTTCCCAGTAATAAGATAAGATATTCTTTGCACCTAAATAACAATTACAAAAGCCAAGCTTACTTATCTTAAAAGTACAAAAATAATTTGCTTTCAAGCAAGATCCAAAAGGCCAAAACCTTCAGTATAAGCAATCTTCTTCTCAAATTGATGCTAACGATACTACATTGTTATTTTCTTATTACAGGGTAAAAATGGAACATTTGAACTTTATTTAGAGGGTGATCATGGAGTGTTTGATGTGACGCCTTTCAAAGGCATCAATGAAGCATCCTTTCTCATCAGAGTCAATGACCCCTCATTTTTAGACTATGAGAAGGTCACTGTAATGAATTTCAGTCTAGTCGCCAAAGAAATTGTTGCCAAAGATCCTAAAATGAGGTTAGTAATAATAAGATAATTTGGTGAGCTGAAAGATGTTTTTTGTGAAGGTTATAAATGACTCCACTATAATTAAATTAACTACTTACTGTATTCCAATCTTATTTTCCCTTCTAAAGTATAGTATTGTTTGCTCCTTCTTGGGAACTAAGTTTGACAACATGATTGGCGTAGAGCGCTGTAGCACGGTTTCTCACCTCGATTCCCGTAGTGTGCCGGGTTCAACCCCTGGTCAGGTCAATTCAGGAAACGATCTTTGGTGAATTGACTCAGGTCTGGGTGTGCTGGGTGACACCCCTGCCTTATTTCATTGTCTGTTACTACCCCGTAATACGGGGATATCTTCCCTACTTCGAGACCATGACAAGTGGTGTGTTGGCTGGTGAATAGTTATTTATTTATTTTATTTAAATACAGTAATTTTAATTCAGTAGGTGTAAATAAATTGTACAGTGCTTATTTGTCTAAAATCTTGCTTTATAATTTCAGTGTAGTGCCGATAATGGTGCATATAAAAGACGAGAATGACAACTTTCCAGAGTTCACAGAGTCTCTGTACATTGTGTCAGTCCCAGAGAATTGCGGAGTGGGAACTACGGTCGCGTGGGTCCAAGCGCTTGATCAGGACTCTGATAACTATGGCACCAGGGGCATTAGATACACCAGCCTCGGTGGGAGTATAGCTAATTTGTAAGTAATTTCAGGATATTTTGTTAGCTAGTGTAAATGCCCACAACACGTTTAGAATCTCTACATAGTACATGGAAATGAGTTGTCTGTATGTTTGTTTTGTTCTGTATTTTTTATTTATACTTAATTGTCACAGATCCAAAAATTATAACAATCAAAAATCCAGCGTTCAAGATATTTAAGTCATTGAAGCAGTACTGTCCAGAGCATGGCCTGCCTGGTATATTTTTACTTACCAAAAGATTTGTATTCCCTTTCACTCAATATATTTCTTTTCCTTTTGTGAGAGTTTCTATTGCTTACATTCAATTTAGTGTTCTTTATAAACCCATTAACATCTGTTTTGGACAGCCTCACTTAGAACTACTATCTGGTTCGCGAATATAATGACAACAAATACAGAAAAAATAAAAGTTTGATATTATTAATTTTTACATGTAGAGGACTTACATCTAGAGACTTACATCTAGAGAACTTATATCTAATTTCCAGAGGCTTACATCAAGAATACTTACATCTAGAGGCTTACATCTAAAGGACTTTGCAATAGCATTGCTTAAATTGCAGAGTCGATGTAAATACTGCCACTCATTTCACATTGCAGACTGAACCTCAACCCAATATCAGGCGTGATAACAGTGAAGCAAGCCGGCGGCGACGGCTTCGACCGCGAGCTGGTCTCCCGGCACTACCTCACCGTGGAGGCGCGCGACGACCTCGGCAGAGGCAACCGCAACACCGCGCAACTCATCATCAACGTAGACGACGTCAATGATAACGCGCCCATGTTCCTGGCCAATAAGTATGAGGCGAGGCTGCTGGAGAATGAAGGGCAGTTCGAGAATCCGCTCATTTTGGAAGCCAGGGACATTGATTTGAACGGTAAGAAGTTGGGCTTGTAATTCGTTAGCTGAGCTGGTAGTGATCTTTTGATTCCACCTAGGACAAACGTACATGTAGAGAGAGCCCCTCGACTCCCTTTCTCACTGCATCCTTTTTTGACCCCTGAACACGCAACAAGCTTCTTTTTTAATTAGACGCTATGATGCATCCAGGGCATCTTTTTAAACATGCTGTATCTCGGTGAAGATGCTTTTTATTATTATTAACTAGACTGTCTAGGTCCAACTGGTGGTAAGTGCTATTGTTGTGTCTCCAGGATCAGTAAAATTTCAGTTTACTAAAATAGTTATTTACCTTTGAACTGTCTCGTCAATCATCGTTATGTTTCGTAAGTGAATTCACAATAACGAGAGCTCATATTTGTGTGTCTGGTAATTGGTTAACTTCTCTTGTATGTTTGAATTATTCAATTTATTCTTTAATAAATCTGATATTCTACAGGCACAAAGAACAGTCATATAGAATACTCAATAGTGGGTGGCGATTACAAGGACAACTTCACAATAGACCCGAACTTGGGTATCATCACACCCAAAGGTGGACTGGACTTCGAGCAGATTCCGGGGGACAATGGGAATATACGGCCCATACATTTGACGGTAGGTGTATTTTACAACTCATAAGAAATTCCAGCGATGCAAAAAGTAGCTACTATGAAAGTAGCATATGTGAAACTTGTAGATTTGTTTTTGTTATTGCTTTCACTATTTTTTACAATGCTATAACCTTCTTTGGTGTGTCACCTCATAAGGGTCTAGGAGTGATTACGTCAGCAAATAAAAGAATGACATAAATTTACCCACCATTGACCTTGCTTATCTAAGAATTAAACCAACTACAACTTGGTTTTTACCAATATAAAATGTCAGTACTCTGAATTTTTTTTTTATAGAATATGATGCATGTTAAACTCCATCAATCAAATTGCACGCCATGTTTTACTTTTACCTGCAACCCATGTTGATATCTCAATGCTATGCCCTAATTTACATGTAAACCTTACCATTATCGTCTTCTGTATTAATCATAAATGCACATAAACGATTTGACTTATTGAGTAAGTAACATATCATAACGACATTATCCCAAACGGGGTAGTCAGAGGCAAGTGACTGTGTTGTCATGGTGAACGGAACACTCAGAAGCCCACTTTTCACCAATGGTATTAGAACCCAACGTGGTAGGTGGTGAGCCTTCCGCCGTTATCCGGGTTGATATGTCGGATATTTAACAATGAACACAAAGATTTTGGTTCTGGCCAGTTTTGAACTCGGGACCACACGATCCACGATCCGAGTTCGGGTGCTGAACCACTTAGCCACGACGCCCTTGAGTAAGAGTATTTGCATTTCCTTCACATCAGGTTCGCGCCCGCGACTTCGGCGCGCCGCCCCTGTCGTCGACAGTGCCCGTGACGGTCTACATCCAAGACGTGAACGACCACGCGCCGATGTTCCAGCAGATGATCTACAAGCGGTCCATTCCTGAAGATATGCCTGGAGGAACTAGCGTGCTTGAGGTAGGCCTTATTATTTTCACACGATTTCAAAAAAAGAAACAGGTTTTTATATGTATTACCTCATCTCCTCAGCTCCATTATTTATTGACCAATTTGTTTGTTATTTTGTATATTCTTTCTTTGTTAGGTAGACACTCAGTGTTTACCTTCGGATTAAACCCATACGAATAACACCCTCCAGAATAGGTAGGGGAAATATGTTCTTGTTATACACTCGCGAGCAACTAAATCGACTCAAGTCCTCATTCTGCTTACAAACTTTGTTTTTACGAAAAGTATACAAGCAGATTATAAAAAAAAAATATCATTAGAAAGCTCAATATGCAAGCTTTCATAAAACACTAATATTGTTTTAAAAAAAAATCTAACGCATTCATTTTCACATCAACAGCACTATGAGTCGTTTTGCTCATTACGCTACCCGCGACATGCGCTAACTGCCACCCCTATAAAAGCTCTCGCAACCGGCACACCTTATCAGTCGCATATCACAAGTTGACAGGTACACATCTCCGTAAATTGCACTTATTTTTTCCACGTTACCATGGATACCACACCTGAAGAAGCCGCTCAAGTTGTTGCCTTGTTGGAACAAGGACTTAGCCAGCGAGTAGTCGCTGCCCAGCTTCGCTTGAATCAGTCTGCTGTGTCCCGGGTCTACAGACGATTTCGAGAGACCGGTGCCTTCAATCGAAGACCAAGGACCAGCCGCCACAGGTGTACTTCTGACAGAGACGACCATTTCATTGTCTCTAAATCGCTGCGCAATCGGCATATGGCGTGTGTTGATGTCCAACAAGTACTCCGACACGTTCGTGGTGTATGTAGCTGTAAGAGAGTGGACAATAAGAATACGTTTGAAAGCAGTCAATCTCACTCCAAAAAGGGCTGCGACGGGGCCCAAATTGACTGCAGCCCACCGACAAGCGCGTCTTCAGTTTGCTCGAGAGCATGTCAAATGGACCATTGCCCAATGGCAGTCGGTTCTCTTTACTGACGAGTGCAGAATGTGTCTTGCATGGCAACGACAGAAAAGACCGAGTCTACAGGCGTCCGGGCGAACGATTTGCCCAATGCTGTTTCTCTGAAACAGTAGCGTATGGCGGTGGTTCCTGTATGATGTGGGCCGGCATCTCTTTAGAGGGGAAAACGGAGCTCGTTTTCGTGCCTGGTGGAGGCCGAGGAGGCGGGCTTACAGCTGATCGTACATCACCGATATTCTCCTGGAACACGTTGTTCCCTAAGAAGGATTTGTCGGCGAGGACTTAGTCTTAATGCACGACAATGCTCGTTGTCATACAGCGCGCATTACCCAGCCGTTTTTGGATGAAGTCGAGATGCGTACAATGGACTGGCCTGCGCTCAGTCCAGACTTGAATCCGATCGAGCATTTATGGGACCAGTTAAAACGAAGAGTACGAGCCAGAAATCAAGCCCCTCCGACGGTAGAAGAATTGAAGACAGCATTTTTGGAAGAGTGGGATGACATACCTCAAGAGGACGTCAAAAAGTTGATCAGTGTTTTCTTAATCAATTTTCTTTTATTTGTAAAATACCCAACCACAAAAACCTCTCCCAAATTCCTGTTTTTCCTGTATTTATGTTCAGATATCGTTAATTACAAAGATAATGAACGGATATTGGTAATGATGATATCTTATTAAAGCTGAAGTTTGGACTTTCAGATAATATATTGTCTTTTAAAATATCTCCTATACTTTTCTTGAAAACAGAGTCTATACTCAGAGTTAGGGCTTGAGTCGATTTGGTTGCTCGCGAGTGTATTTTTAGAGATATTTGAGTATGGTTATCAGATACCCATAGTACAAGCTCTGCTTAGTTTTGGATCAGATAATTTTTTCTGTAAAAATACTAATACCTCTATTTATCTGTATCGTAAACTCAAATGTTAGTCTTCGTATTGGCAGATTATTATAGGTCGCCTTTTTTTTTTCATTATGAATGTTTGTTTTTGTCGTTTTGTGAATGGCACCAAAATAACCTTTTACCTATTATATTGTTACCTACACTACCTTGAGTTTATACTGATGACAGTCACTTGCGTCAGTATTGAGGTTTTTGTATGGGATTTCGGTACACCACCTCTAGTGAATAGAAATGGAACTAAAATGGCCTACAAATTGCTGTAGTCAACTATCGGAGTTTCCGTGGCGGAAACTAATAGCAGAAGTACAGATATGAATTAGATCAACACCATTTCTGTATCAAGGTGAAAGCCCGCGACGGCGACGGCTCCTCGCCGAACAACCGCGTGGTGTACCGCATCCAGCGCGGCGCCAGCGACAAGTTCGTGATCGACAGCCGCTCGGGCGTCGTGTGCGTCGCCAACGGCTCCTCGCTCGACCCCGACAAGACCAACCCGAAGAGCACGCGGTACACGCTCACTGTGGTAAGGTTACAGGTTAAAGCCATTTACGCCGCAAGTGCACGAGTACCTAGTTATTTCGCGTGATAAAAGGAGAGCTCTTGTTTCGACGCTGATTCATTTTACTTCGCGCTATACGTCAGAAGAGAGATCCAAATGAGCACGCGGTACACGCTCACTGTGGTAAGTGTGTTAAAGCCACTGACTCATGTTGCTAAATTATCGCTACTTTACCTTGGAAAATAGTCACACTATCGATTGGCCCATCCTCCTTACAATACTATCGGTAGCTTTTTTCTTAAGAGCGTGGCAAACTATTGACTATCGATATTGTGACTATTTGTCAGGTACACGATACTATTTATAGTCCAAACTATGGTTGCAATATTACCACAGACATAAATCCAAATAAATGACGCGAGCCAAAAGGCAGTGCATTGCTCTTCTTTTGACGCTGCTTTTACTAAATGCTGCTGATGTTAATATCAAGTAAGCATACATTTTTTATTCCTCTTTGTAAGAAGTCGATTTAGAACTTCTATCACTAGCTATCGTGACGTCACAGAAAACGTCAAAAATTAGCTTGTTCATTCAGAGTCAGACTCCCTTGCATTATCTATTTCGATTAAAGTCTATGGTCGCGACGACGCGGGTCTTCGAACAACCACGTGGTTTACCGCAGAGCGACAAGTTCGTGATCGATAGCCACTCCTGTCAAGACCAACCCGAAGAGCACGCGGTGCAGGTGGTAAGCAATGACGACGCCGACGGTGGTACAAGTTTACCCAGAAAATGTCTATTCCTTCTTGAGTAAAAGTTTAATTGTTAGGAGATGATGAATATTTGAAGATCTAAGGTGGATTGAAACGAATTCTATTTTTTTGCAGGTGGCCTTAGATGGCGGTATCGGGGAACATCAGCTGAGCGCGGCAGTACTAGTGAACATCACGATAGTCGACGTCAACAACAAGCCGCCAGTGCTGCGCGAGCCCGGAGTCGTTAGTGTACGCGAGAATACGCAGGTAAAATACTATCACCTGCATTGCACGATTCTCGACGAGCGTTGTACTCGGAGAATAAAAGCCGCACTTGTGACTACAGGAAACATTAAACTATTGAGCAGGTACTTTGATTCAATCGACACGGAAGATTCCTTTTCTTTTTACTAGCCTAGCCATATCTGCTCTGCGCTAATGTTATTGGGCTCATCACTTTAAAATAAAACTTTCTTAAAAAACTTCTTATACTGTAGCGACATCTATCTCGCCACATACGAGCTAAAAACTGACGTATCCTACATCGCGATATTAAAGTTATCCGAGCGATTGTACATAATATACAAGAACCCGACAACAACCGTCGACTTTAAATATTAGGGTTGAGAGCCTTCTGCGCTCACCCTACAGACCGATGAAGCTGCTGAGGCCGTCGAGGCCAAGCAGCAGCGTCCATGTCAAAAAAAAAACAACAACAACCGTCTGGCAGTAGCCCACCAGACATAACACCCGTCTGGATCCTCCCTTTTCAATGGTGGACTAGGAACTTAACACCCAGTTCCTCTCGTTCCCAAAATTCTGTTGTTTTCATCATCAGGTCGGCACTCAAATCTACCAAGCGCAAGCGTACGACCCGGACTCGCAGCCCGTGCTGCGGTACGCGCTAGACAGGGACAGCAGTATGGCGCGCGACGAGGACGGCGTGCCCGTGCCGCTGGTGGAGTACGACTTCCTCGCGCTGTTGGACCTGAACCCTGTGGATGGCACTTTGAGGGTTATAAGGTACTCTTAACAATTTTTTCATATAACTTGCTCTAAATGGTGTAAAAAGACCCTTAACTGTTATTCTGCACATCATCAGGACCATTTTTTCTTTCTAGACCATACCTGGGAACTCAATAGTTACCAAGTTATTGAAAGTCAAAGTCAAAAAAAAATCTTGAGATTTTGATAAAAACAAACTCCAATCATTATTACTTATTTTTGTCCTAAGAAACATTATCAAAATTTCCTAACAAGTATTTCCTAACAAAAAATTGCTTCAAAACGTTCAACTCGCAATGTACATCGTGAGTAGCCCTTGATTATACTTAACAGACACGCACCGGCACAAAAGCGCAGGAGCGGTCTGTTGCACGCGTTACATTGCGTAGCCCATTTTTAAGTTTAAAATTGACACCTAAAAATATTTTTCGTTTCCCACCAATAATTTATTTCTTCTGTGACTTGATGTAATGGTCTGAGTGCGTAGACGCCGCTTCGTTAAGGGGTTTTTACACCCTGTATAGGACAGAGCCCGTCACGTTAAGAGACAGCTGGTTGTGAAGTGGAAGGGTCTGCGCACAGGTGTAGTGTGAAGCCGTCAAATATTCGCGGTCAAAATCACGTTTTTTTTGCTATCAACTTTTTCATATTACTTAAGGACAGTACAGAGCCCGTCACGTAGAAAAAATGCTTGGTGACTGTGGAGGGGACGGTTCTGCGGACGAATACAGTATGAAGGGGATTCATACCACCAATTTGGCCATGCAACGTTCTTTTATTTCTCGGTATATTTGGTGTGCGAACAATAGTTGCTCGTTTAAGGTCGGTTTAGACCAAACGAGCGAATGCTCATCCGATCTTAGTACATTATTTAGCGGACCGAGTATTCCTTTTGCGAGCACAGTTGCTATCAATTTTGATTCGTAAATATTGTGCTCAAATTTTCGACGCGAAAAAAAGTATGTACAGGTGCGTTCACATCAACCTTTACAAAACCATTGCAAAATGGGTGTTATGTCAGCAGCATAAGGTACTCCTATGTAAAGGTTGATATGAACGCCTCTGCACAACAAACGCTCGTTTGATACGAAATGAATGCTACCGATGAATTTCCTATCTGCAGCTTATAGCTGCAGCGGCACATGCAGAGGCAGGGGCCTTGCTGGGGCCCCACATTGAATTCTTAATATTTTTTACTTAATTTTTTTTTTTATACTGTGTCCTTTTTCTTTGTATTGTTATTTTTTTTGTGTATGTCTCATTGTACGTTGGCCAATAAATTACTTTTTACTTTTACTTTCGAAACGAATACGGTTTTTTTATTGTAAAGTGATAGATAAAAAATGTACAGTAACAGAATCGCAACTTCAAAGGAATGTTTTCGATCGAAAAATATTTATTTTACAGGCTTTTAGATAGAGAAAAAGTAGAAACAATAAAACTGGTGATAACAGTAGAAGACATGGCGGCAATAGACGGCGGGCCGCGGCAGACCGCGTCCGCCACGCTCGCCATCCTCGTCGAGGACGAGAACGACAACAACCCGAAGTTCCGGAAACCCTACTACAGGACCTCGATACCGGAGAACTCCAAGAACGGGGCCCATATTGCAACTGTGATAGCTGATGACGCGGACAAGAATAGAACGATATCGTATTATCTTGAAGGTAATTAAGTAATCTGTAATAAAAAATAATAGGTAAGACACAGTCACACTCTCCACCCGTTACCGTATTTACTTACAAATATGTTAGATATTTTGCTATTTGATTGATAAAAAAACCCTACCTACCTACCAAAATCGATAGCCTGAATTTTGAATAACAGGTATCTGAGTTGTTCCCGAATAGCGGGAAAAAAATGTGTGTTTGATACCCACTATGCTATGACTTTTTACTGCAATATATTTTTGAAAAGAAAGAGTATTGTATGTTAAGAATTAATACAAACAAAAACAAAATGAATCATTGTGACTAATATTTATCATAATAATTCTAACCATCAGGACCGGAAGAACTGCTGAGCATGGTGCATCTGGAGAAAAGCACGGGTGAAATTGTAGTAGCAAACAAGATCGACCACGAAGTGTATTCCTGGATCAACCTCACCGTGAAGGCGGTCGACAGCGGCGTTCCACCGAGGCACTCGATCGTCGACCTCTTTATACAGGTTATTATTAATTGGGAATTATTCATTCCCTCTCACTCGCATTGCAGGCGCTACTCGCATTGTGCGAGTGAGAGGGAATGAATTGTGCCGCCATTTTAGATTCGTTTCATTATTGGCGTGGGTTATTGTTTACAACATCATCGAATTCTAATAAGTATTTAAAATAATCAAAAAGTACAATAACATAGGGACATGTTAACTTTAAGTTCGTTTACTTAGGTATAATTCATTTTATGTCTCTTCAAACTCGGGTGGGCAGATCAATTTTTAAAAGTGTAAAATAAATATAAATAAGTATACCATTCGATAATCTACACAATGTATAGTAACTTTGGTTAAGAAACGATATTCATAAATGCAAAATTTAATACAGCTGCCTAACAAGTGTCAGAACGCATAGAAATAGGCGGTATGGGACGTCACCATCTTACGATAGTTTGTAGGGAGCGTTTTGGACAAGTCCAAAAATATGATTTTTGAAATTGTCATAATTATCTCGGGGAGTTAGAGTTAGAGTCGTGTTTTCGAAATATTTCTTTTGCCAATTTTTTATATTATTGAGAGGTCTTTCAATAACACCTCAACAAATAAAAGCCACCTATCCTATTCTAATTATCCACTGGATCAAGAAGCGAAAGTAACTCTGCCTGCAACGCTGTTTAAGGGTGTGCAGTTTTACAGAAATTGCCTTGACATAGGCATTAAAGAAAATTGGACATCTGATGACGTAGTAGAGATGGCCTTGGCCGTAGACTCTAGAGCAGGGTGATGGTGGATTTTGCTATGTCAGCGCCCCTTGGAAAGCTCCACCCAGCGACATTTTCAACCCTTTGCTCAATTCCAAAGCCGCTCCCGAGTTGAGTAAAAAACGTATTCTGACACCATTCACTGTCACAGTAACATTCATCAAAAATTACTTTACTTTGAAAATCGAGACCAAAGCTAGTTTTTTATTTATTTATAAAGGTGTTGGACGAGAACGACAACAACCCGCTATTCACCTCATCCTCGTTCGAGTACCGCGTGTTAGAAGACGTGGAGCCAGGAAGCACCATCGCCAACGTCATTGCGACTGATGCAGACTCTGGCGAGTACGGGAAGATCACCTATCTGCTCGATAGAATGTCCTCGCAGGTATTATTTGTGCTAGTATACTTAGTTCAACTCCTGCGTAAGATATTGTGTCTTTGAATTGGGGATACCTTCTAACTAAAGACTAACCGAAAAATTTAACTTGAGGCTAAAAAGTTTGCAAAACAAGTTAGAGCACAATGCAGTCAAAAAGTCGTAAAACAGAAGCAAGTAAAAAAAAAAACGGTTTAGGCGTTTTGTTATTTTTTGGTTGCTTGTTTGACTATTTATTTTGTTTGTGTTTTCCGGTTTATTTGTTTTCTCTATCTGAAAATACGGGCATCCTAATTTTCCATTATTTTTTCTATGACCACGAAGGCATGACGCAGAATATCCTGTACCTATAATGGGTGACTATTTATACCGTTGAAAAATCAGTAGAAGGATCCGAGCCCAATAGTAGTAACCAATACTAATTGTAGAACGATATTGAAATAAAAATCGTATTTATAAGTTCTATTTTAGGTTTTTAAATTAAAAATACAAAAATCTCACTGTTTTTGTATGTATGTATGTTCACCTACTGATTATGCCATAATATTTTCCTTGAGGTATAAATGATCACCAGGTAATTCTTTTATTTTTATGTATTATACAGGGCAAGTTCCTTATAAACGCGGAAACGGGAGCGTTGACAGTCTCTGATTTCCTGGACCGCGAGGTGCAGGCGACGTACAACCTAGTCGTGGAGGCGTGGGACAACTACCAGTTTGGATATCTCAGCGGGGAAAGCAGGAACGCTTTTAGGCAAATTGTGTGAGTAGCTATCTCTTTTCTTGTATAAACTAGTCAGAATTTAAAACCTCATAGAAACTTCTTGAGCTGATACGAGTATATGCCATATAAGCACATCTAAACAATCTGTCCAACTAATTACGTTTTTTAAATAAGAGTTCTTACACACGGGACGGAAAATGCCGTCAACCTCTGCCGTCAACGTGTCAACATCTGCCGTCGACGTGTCGACGTCCGCTGTACGTAAGCTCATGTTGTGTGCATCCTAGCTCTTAGACTACTAAAAATGACAGCCGATGACAGATGTCGACGGCATTTGCCGTCCCGCGTGTACGAACTTAGTGGGTAAGATTTTACTTGATGCTTTGTGATACGTTCCCTGTGAGGTCGATTAAAATAAATGTCAAAACAATTTTCCACATTGCTCATTCATATTTTGCCATAGCAAAAGGTTCATGTTGACAATAGATCACAATAATTTCTAAAAGAGGAATAAATGTAGATGAATACAACATTCGCGTGATCATATTGCGTAACTGTTATTCGACTATTGCATGACCAAGGTCTACCGTTTCGTTTATATTTTATAATTGGCTTTATTTTAGGAATTCTATACATGCCTTTAGTCAATAAGTTTTAACTGTACCCAATTATGCTTAAATTTAGGCAAATAAATAGTATTATCAATGTAGATATATTATTGCTATAATTTAATTCGTGATACGTTTTATAGTCTTAAGTTTCTTTGTTGCATGTGTATTAAAACGAACTTATCTTTGTTATCTTATATTTACGCGAAAACATTACCGACGCGTATCGATGTTTTTTTTCAAACTTATCTTTGACTAGCCTATTGGCGCAGCCAGGGAAAACTCACGTGACGAACATTTGCTTCTTTTCTTCTATGTCTATTTGTTATTTTAAGCATGTGTTCAGAAATGCTTAAGTATGTTTTATCACACTCTGACATTCTTAGTAGTTAGACTTTCAAGTCAGATGATACTGGTGTACGGTGTTTTTCAATGCTCATATTCACCTATATTCAAAATATTGTTTTTTATTCTGACTAGCCATTTAATCGCAATGGCACCTGCGGGGCTAAGATGCGCGCCCCACGAGAAGAGTAGACACATATACTCCAGTAAAGTTTTGTCATTTCTCGATTTTGTCTACCGTGCTTGAAAAAATTGAGAAATGACAAAATTTGACTGTAGTATTTCTTGTCTACTCTTCTCGTGGGCGCGCATCTTAACCCTGCTGGTGTCATTGACGTTATTTATTAACTAAAAACTAATTGTTCACCAGCGTCCACATAGAAGACGTAAACGACAACGCGCCAATCCTCCAACTGCCGGAAGACTGCACCACCATCACCGAGTTCCACAACCACCGCGAGCCCATCGTGGCGCTCTCGGCCACCGACGCCGACGACAATGCTTCGCCGAACGGACGCGTGCAGTTTCACCTAGTCGGTGGGAAGGGACATGGTAATTTCTAACACATGAGTAAATTAACTGTACAGAGAGGAAGCTTTTATTTACTTTGAGTTTTGAACACCATTTAAAAAACAGTCGAATCTTTATTTATATAAGAACTTCACTATTCTGTCAACTGTTTATCATGTAAATTCTTATGAGATACATCAACGGGTTCGTCTAAACAGTTCGCGCCACAGTGACCAAAAAAGTGACTCAACCCAGAACTTTACAAAAAGTGTAAATCAAACTTGAAAACTACTAAAAATCGGGAAACACACAGGATATTCTCGGGTGAGAACAATAGAAAAAATGTGGATCTTTGGACTATTCTGTTCACAATACAAACACGCAATACCACAGATTACTTAATAGTTACTACTACGTAATAGATTAATCACATCTATAGAAAAATTACAATATTTTTAATTTTCAATGTGTGGTGTCATGTGAAAGACATATACGCATCGTATTGCCAGGGCCACCTCTTTCGATATAGATGTCAGTAGTCTGTACTTAGAGTACGTCATCGCGTCAGTTCAACCGCAAAATTCGCGTGCAAATGCTCTACGCGGCTGTTGGCAACCAACTGCTAAATGAGTCATGGAATACCCGGCGGCTAGAAGGTAATTATCGCGCGCAATTCATGCAGTGACAGAGGCCTGGTAATATTTACTTATAGACCTACATATTCAATTTCCTGGTTCAACTATGAATAATAATTTTATTTTCTCTTCAGAGCTATTCCGCTTCGAGCAAGTAGGCGGAGACGCCAACACGGGTCGCTTATTCGCGCGCCAGTCGCTCAAGGACCGCTTCGGCAACTACACTCTGGTGGTGGAGGCGCGGGACCTCGGCCTGCCCCCCGACGCGGCGCGGGGGGAGCTGCGGCTGTGCGTCACCGACTATAACGACCATGCGCCGGTGTTTGTGCATCCGCCGCAGAATGTCACTATTAAAGTACCTGAGGTAGGTTTTCATGTTCTTCAACTTTCTTTCTCCTAGGATCTCGCTTGAGCCCTAGAATCAAGTGGATTTTTTCTAGTTTCTTGATAAATTCATTTGTATCGTCGACATGATGATAAACACAGCTGAAATTGATAGAAAGTGACTGATGAAATATCCATTCGATATCCTGAAATACCTAGATAGGTTGATAGAAAGTGACTGATGAGATATTATTATAAATATCCTGTATATTTGACCACGGCGTCCCAAGACGCGTTGAGGGGGGGGGGGGGGGGTTGCGGCTGTGCGTCACGGACCATAACGACCACGCGCCGGTCTTTGTGCATCCGAAGAATGTCACTATTGAAGTCCCCTAGGTATAGTTAGCATGTTCTTTAGACTTTGTCAGCATTTGGCCCCTGACTTACCTATTTTATTAATGCACCCAAATCACCTAGGAAACATCTAGTAAATGCATTAGTGACTGTCTGGGCTGGGGTGGAGCAAACCACTGATTTAACAGTCACATCTTATTTGTGAATAGGTTTTTATATTAAGAGGCAACAATCTCTTTAAAGTTTAGCTTTAATATATTCCAAAAAGACGTGGAAATGATTATAGTTGTGAAAATTACTGTTCACTGCAAATCTTTGTCATTAAAAAACTTGAAAACTAACTTAACTATGTTTAGGTATTAAGTTGAAGTATAAGTTCAGGTTTAGGGCTAACGACGCCAACCGGAACCAGCTCTGTGTGCTTTCTTAAGAATGGAGTTGGAGGGTAAAGACATCAAACTTTTATGTCTGGCTGGTCACTAAGCCCCTACCCAAGACCAGCGTGTAATTAACATTGAAAATCATTGCCGATCCGCTGTAACCATTAGGCCACGGGCACCTCAGGTCTGATCCGTTTTTACGAATAAGAAGGCTAACCAACAACTTACCTGTCATTTTGTCCATAACAGAACGCAACAATAGGCACAGTGATAACCGAAGTGAAAGCCATCGACGCGGACATCGGCCCTAACGGCGCCGTGCGCTACCGCCTGCGCCAGGACGCCGCCGGAGCTTGGCGCGCCTTCACCGTGCACGCCACCTCCGGCGCCCTGCGGACCACGCAGCCGCTGGACAGAGACAAGCAGACTACTTACCAGGTAAGCAGAACCGGCTGGTAAGCAAACCCTACCAAAGGCTACAGGTTACCACTTCTGGTCCTACGAACCACAAAGTGCCTTGACAGGGCAAGCAGTCTTGAATCTAATTTCGCCGGATTGGCATTACATTACTGTCACCAAAAAAATTTTGAACCTTAACGCTATAAAATACATACATACATACATACATACCATCACGCCTCTTTCCCAACGGGGTAGGCAGAGACCACTTCTTTCCATTTGCTACGATCCTGACATACATCTTGCGCTTCTTCTACTCTCATGAGTCCTTTCATACATGCTCGTCGGTTAAAGGTACTCTTGACCCGACCCTTTCTGAGAACAGCTTGAACTTGCCCATGATACGTTCTTCTGGGTCTTCCCCTTCCAACAGTCCCATTTACCCTTGCCTCATAAATCCGTTTCGTTAATCGCCTTTCATCCATTCCTTCCATATGACCAAACCACCTCAGCATTCCCATCTCAATTTTAGTAACCACGTCTTCTTTCACACCACATCGTTCTCTTATTACACAGTTTCTAATTCTATCACTCAGTTTTACCCCAGCCAT
This sequence comes from Udea olivalis, assembly GCA_947369235.1. NCBI lineage: Eukaryota > Metazoa > Arthropoda > Insecta > Lepidoptera > Crambidae > Udea > Udea olivalis. The sequence continues at coordinate 8,612,778 of OX376348.1, forward strand.
GCTTCTTAATGCTCTCATTTGCACTGCATTTATTTTACTTTCATCCTTCTTCTGCCATACCCAACTTTCACTACCATACATTAATGTCGGTACCAGCACGCCCCCGTGAACTGCCAGTCGGGCTTTCTCCGACACTCTGTGACTGCTCATAAAGGCATGCAGCGCCCCGTTCACTCTATTACCTGCATTCACTCTCCTTTCAATGTCACCCTCATATCTTCCATCTCTCGTAAACATAGTACCCAGATACACAAATTCTTTCACTTGCTCTACCTTTTCACCCCCAATAAAAATCTTACATTCTGTCACACTATCATCTCTTTCAAACACCATTGTCTTGGTTTTACTCACATTCACTTTCATACCTCTCTCTTCCAGTGACGCATTCATTGCCGTTACCACATCCTGTAACTCGTCGGCCGACGATGCAAGTATTACCTGATCATCGGCGTAGAGAAGACATTTCACGAGTAACCCATCCATTCTCAAACCATAATTCCTATCTTTCAAACCCGTCAAACAATTATCCATGAATAGGTTGAACAGCCACGGTGACGCTACACAGCCCTGTCTAACACCCTTATGGATATTAAACCAGTCAGTGCACATCCCGTCTACTCTGACACAAGCACTGGAACCCTCGTAGAGAGATTTCAGCGCTCGTATCAGGCAACTGCTCACTCCATACGCAGATAATGTCGACCACAATTCATTCCTCCTCACTCGATCATAGGCTAGAATAAGGTTCAAAAATTTACTGTTTGACATTTCTGCAATTAAATTAAAATTAAATTAGGTTTATTTCAGACAACAGGGTCCATAAAGGGTTACACAAAAATGCTTACAATGCTTGTCCAATGAAATTCTGTTTTTCAAAACAATATCCCAACCTTGCATAAAGAAACCTACTATCCGTATAACTAAAACTAATCTTACTTTTTATCCTCAGCTCCGCATCGAAGCCTACGACCTTGGTCTACCCACCCCCCTAAGCTCGGACCTTGACGTCACAATCTACGTTCAGAACGTAGATACGTACCGACCGCGCTTTCCCTACCGGGAGTTTCATATCAACGTGACGGAAAACGTACCCAAATACGAAGTGTACTTACCAAGCGTGATAGAAAGAGATGCTATTGATAGAGGAGACGAGCCTCTGTTGCCGGTTTGCTATTATATAGTGAGAGGGAACGAAGGGGGCGCCTTTCAACTTCAGAGAAGCACACACAAGTAAGTTAATGCAAATTATCAGCTTGCGCTCTGAGGATGGATTGACAACGCCGCATTTTTGAAATTGTGATTATTTTGTTCAACTCCAACAAAAGTATAATATTTTCCCTGATATAAAGCTAACCCAAAAATGGCTGCGCAAAGACCTCAATCATTGAAATTAAGTCGTCGCTACAATTAAATATTGACTTAATTAATGGAATAAAATAAACCCGAAAATGTTACAAAAATGCGATGTTGCTAATCGGACCTCAACGCAAACTGTTAAAATACTATTATGTAAATGCTTACTCACACACGTACCAGCCGTTACTCCTAACCTCTTTCGGTAGACCCTCAATGTACCGCTTCGGCTTTGTAAACCGGCGTTTATGGCAACCTAGTGCCTCTCTCTAGGGTTCTAGATTTTCTAGGAATTTGACAACAGATCTTAAAATTCTTTACTTTTTTTGAATTTCATATCTATGTAAATATGTTTAACGCTGAAAGCGTGTTATGGTCCAAACAGATCAATTTCGCAGCGGGTAAAGGGCCTCCGGTGATGAGCCATACGTGATTCGGGTAAATCACCCATAGGCTCCGCCTTTGCTGTTGTAGATATAAAGTATTTTTAGGAGGGAACAATTGTGAAAGATGCTTGGATTTAGATTATTGATTGGCTCGTTATGTTTATTTATACCACGCACCGGTGCGTTTTAACAATAGATTTGAAAATGAAAAATATGACCCTACACGGTAATTCTCCATCACCTAACATCTTTCACAGACACTAATCAATAATATCAATTTGTTACAGACTATCAACAATAAACCCGCTAGACCGCGAGCAAAGGTCACACTACAACCTCACAATCCTCGCGACTGAAGACTGCGTAGCCACGCCCACTTACAACCCGGAGCTAGACGCGGTGAGTTCACTCACTGTGTACGTCACAGTGAACGACGTGAACGATAACGCGCCGAGGTTCATAAGGAAGATATTCACGGGGGGAGTGACAACTGAGGCGGACTTTGGGATCGAGTTTATGCATATCACGGTGAGTTTAAGCTTCTTTTTTATGCAAATGTATCTGTTAGCATAGAAATTACTATTCCTTTTAGTTTATATGACGTTACTGACAGATATCTATGTTGGGTTTGGATGGTTTTCAGCAATCGTCGTTGAATACTTACGAATAATGTGGTAGCATGTTTAGATAGCCCCTTGAAAATGTTTCAGACAACTTAACAACTTAGTGCGTCTTGACTCTTGACACAATTAAAATGCTTAGCTGTACACGGTGGTCCAAACATACACGTCAATATATTTTTTTAGCTTCCTGACACTCAGGGGTATGTAAAAATACCCCATGTATGTTACCCGATTTTTGTAGTATTCGAGTGATGCATTTTTTTACGCATTTTTGAAAATTTCTGGGTTGCGTCCCTTTTTTTTGATGTCATCATACTTGAATGTTCATTCAAATTGTCAGAAGTGTAAAATTCAAGTAATCTGTATATCAACTTAAACTTAATTATAACTATAACTTTTAATCAAGTTTTAGTAGATACACTGATTACTTGAATTTTACACTTCTGACACTTTGAATGAACATTTAGGTATGATGCCGTTGAAGTTACTTATTTGAATTTACATTGTGAATAGTTAAAAGTGTACTCCAGTTTTTAAAAAAGATTTGGATGAAAAATTTTTAGTAACTTTTTTTTTAAACGAACTTCAAAGTTCAGGGAAAAAAACAGCATTTTTAACTTTTTCAATTTCATTTTTTTTTTTAAGTTAGACGAGCGTTATGGGCGTAAATTGTTCATAATCACCTAGCGCTATTATTCATCTAATAAAGAGAAAAATCAAGAATTTATCTCAACAGATCATGCTACAGTGACCAAAAAAGTGACCTAACCCAGAAATTTTCAAAAATTCATAACCCGAAAACTACAAAAAATCGGGTAACATATATGGGGTTATTTGCGGATACCTCTTAGTGTGAGGAACCTAAAAAAATATATTGACCACCCTGTATTTGGTGTCGACAGTACTTTTTACCATAAATGAATATTTATTTTTAGCATTTAACCATGCACTATTTTCTATACAAAGACAGAAACTAGAAATATTCGAGATAATCCTAGGGATCCCGCTTGAGTCCCTAGAATCAATTCGTTTTTTTCTAGTTTCTGTCTTTATGTATTACTATTAACGCATAGGAATACCTTTCTTCGGAACCAGAGCAATTCATATAAGCATTCCTCTTTTTACCAATGTGAATATTGCTACCAACAGCTATTTATGGTTGTTTTTTGTTTTCTGAACACGGTCGGTCATAATTTACAGAGTTGTTAAGAGATTGTGGTTAAATAATGAATAATTCGTTGAAATCAGGCTGAAGACGCAGACGAAGGCGAGAACGCTCGCATCAGCTACTACCTGCTCGGCGAAGTGAAGGAAACCCTGACGGAAGGCCTGGAGAACCTGGCGGTCTCGCCGTTCCTCGTCGATGAGAACAGCGGCGCTATCGCCCTGAACTTCGACCCGCAGAAGGGCATGAAGGGATACTTCGACTTCAAGGTCAGTCTCTGTTTTATGTAGTCATGTTGTAACGATGCCGTTTCGTTCTAGTCTCGATGGTTACGATGGTTTTGGTAGGACTGACTTGAAATGCTGAACAGGGAACGTGGAACGATGAATTAAATTTTAAAAGGACAGGTACAGAATATTATTGATGGCCAGTAAGTTAAACTATGGAGTTTCTAGCCATCGTGGAGGTTCTAAAGTCCATGAGACTAGAACAAAACGGCATCGTTACAATGTAGCCATCTATTGAGTACTAAGGCCTCGTACTTTTTTGTAACTTTTATGTATATAACTCTTGCCATGGCATCAGATAATCGGGCTGTTGTTATGCCCACTATCTTTTTGCGAGATAGTTGCGCTTGTCAGAGAATAAGTGATTGCGCTTGAAATTGCGCTGTGGGCTAGTACAAAGAACTCATTGCAGATGACCTGAGAAAGTTTGTAGAATTCTAGGATAGACGCACTCAGCTGCAGGCGGCTGCTCTGAAAATCGATGAGAACCAAGGCTTACTATATGGAAGCCCTCTTCGGAACTGAACCTCTTTTGGCTGCTAATGATAATGATGAAGCATTTAATTACGAAGCAGCAGAAATACTAGTGCTCATTTACCCACCACTTCATTCTTTCACAGGTCTTAGCAAACGACACAGGCGGTCTCCACGACGAGGCTCACGTATTCATTTACCTCCTTCGCGAAGACCAACGAGTCCGCTTCGTTTTACGCGCGCACCCATCCGAAGTCCGCGACAAAATACACCAATTCCGAGACCAACTTGCTCGCGTCGCCGATGCTGTCGTCAATGTAGACGATCTCAGAGTTCACGAGAATAAGGACGGATCTGTCGATAATACCAAGACGGATCTGTATCTGCATTTAGTCAATGGACAGGATCATTCGGTGTTGGAGGTGCAGCAAGTGTTGAAGATTGTAGATAAGAATATTGAACAGCTGGATGATTTGTTTAAGGTAAGTTTCGATTGAGTAACTGATATATTTTAAAGGAGAATTCAATGTTGTAGAAGTAGCCATAAAACATAGGCAGATCATTATTTTAAACTAGATTTTATGAAATATAAGAAGGGCACATAGCCTGGAGAACTAATCGGTATTCAGGATTAAAACAAATGCAGTGTGAAGTTTTAATGTCCCGAGGTGTTTTCATGAAAAGTACATTTTCGTCCATTCTTCTATACATTTAGGCGTAAATTGTCTGGTGAGGAGATGGTATATCAGATAAATTGCGGTTGTACTAATCACAGCCCTGATAATTAAAGAAATCACAGTAAACAGTTACAGAAATAAATAAAGTTCACCAAGATTACAACGGATTCAAAATTAACGTCCACCAAGCACGTGAACGCGTGCGCACTTCACCAATACTCAATCCGAATTGTCGCCTATTCAGTCCTTGGTGTTCGTTCAATCGTTTCTCAAACAATCGCCTATTGGTGGCAAATCGTTATAAACTTTAAAGGCCTTTAAGGAGTTGCAATCAGTATGGACCGTGAAATGTTGACCATAAAGATAGTGGTAAGAAGTTTAGTTGGAAGTTTTGAACAGCGCCCATGGTTATGGGCGCCGCCAGAGTCTCCAACTCATCAGAGTGGTATCTGGATTCAACTTCGGTATGCGGCGACTGAATTATGCGACTACTTGAGTCACGTTGTCAATCCTCTGAAATCAAAATAGCGCTAAAGCCTTCAGAACTGGCATCTGCGTGCAATTCATGAGAGATACCACCTACCCCACGATTCAGAACAAAGTTATCGACCGATTCGGTTATCTTCTTTTATTTTTAATAATTTTTAAGATGTTTAGTCTTAATGTAATTTAGTTGGCATATAAAAACAATAATTGCTACCGTTGAGCGGGTCATTTACTATAAATAAAACAAACTTATCGAATCGGTCGATAACTTCGTTCTGAATCGGGGGGCTGGATTCAAGTTCCTCAATCCTCTGAATCGAAATAATGCCAAAGCACCACCAGACAGGTGCAATTCAAATATTAAAAAAGGCTAGCGAGATTGGCAAAATTGGATATGAATCGTCTGAAATAAGAGGTTCGTCCAAGAAACTGTCTGACTTGCGTTGCGGTTTTAGGGGCAGGTGCTACGAAAAGGCTTTATTTAACTTTACCGGGGTTGAGGCCTGCGCAGACGACGTACGCGGAGAAAAAAGTACGCTCCGCGAATATGAAATCCCCCGCGGATTTACCGTGGACTCAACGCACAGGGTGTGCGATCATTTGTTGTCCGAAAGTATTTAAATATGCCGAGATTACGTTGTGCTGTAATTTACATAAAGTTTAAGCAAAAGAGAAGACTTTTTGAGAGAGAATGCTGGGTCCATCCCTTTTTTTTTCGCGGAGTAAAATCCGCCGTGTGCGTTGACTGCTCATAGTTCGCTCGTTCTATTTTTTTCGCGGACGCCTGCGCATTTTGATCCGCTACGCTACGATACGCTCCGCGGGCGTCCGCGGTGTTTGGGCGGATTTTTGGTTTTTAGTCGTTCGTGTGCGTTGCTCGATACAGTTTGTGAGGGATCTATTTTGACGGAGAAAAAAGTACGCCGCGGATAATCCCTCGCCTTCAGGGTGGAGACATAAAGTGGCCGGTTCCTGGTGCAGACAAACCGGTACGGTTCCGGTTCGCAGAGGTAAAATATTCCAATGCTATCATATGCGCTCACGCATAAAAAACAGGTTACCCTGATACCGGTATTACCCTTTTTCTTTATGGTGAGCGCATTTCACCTTTTTTTTTTTGTTCTCCGGGTGTGAAAATGCCTTACGCATTGGGTGGGGCAGTGGGGGAGTGTGTCCGCCAGTAAGACCGGTGGCATACCCACTAAAAAACACCCGGGTATACCCTCACCGCTATGGAATGCAACATGGAGCCTTACGGATTACCACGTCGCCCCAGCGGTCGGCCCAGCCTACGCGCCTGGCCTCCTCACGCTACAGGGGCGTCCCGGTATACTGGACACCCCCAGACGGAAGCACCATGGAATAGGGTGAAAGCCCCCCGGCTTACACCCCGGTGCTACTTTTAGGGAGCAGGAGGAGGACGGGCGAACCGCCGTCTTCTTACCCCCGGCCGTCTGCGTCGGAGAGGGGCCGCCAGAGGATCATCCTCCCGGGCCCTCTCCGCGGTCTCCTTCCGCGTCATCACCTCCTCACAGAAGGAGACCATTGTCGTCCATGCCTGCTCGCTCCTGAGCTTGGCCTGTATTAAGGCCGGGAGCGAGATGTTTCCTACCGACGGTATCCATCAGAGTGCGGCGTTAATCTGCCCACGCAACGCACACCTGTGCGTGTGCTGGGCGGTATCCTCGTCGGCGCCGTACTCGTGACACCTTGGCGTTAGCTCACGCCGGGCGACATTGTGCAGGTACCTCCCGAAGCATCCGTGCGCCGAGAGGACCTGCACCAGTCGGTAGTGGCCGCCTTTCCCTACGCACCCACTGTTGGAGTACTGGCCTTATGGCGTCTATGGTCTGCCGGCCATAGACCGCATCAGCCAGGTCCTCCGCCCATCGCCGAAGTAGCGCATTCAGCGCTCTACGCTTGACGCCCTCTATTTGGTCTTTATAGAGGCGCGCGTCCCTTGCTCTCGCTGCTGTACGGTACTGGTAGACAGCAGCGAGAACTTCCGCCTCTAATTCCCATGGGGGCATACCGGCTAGGACGTAGGCAGCCCCCGCGGATATTGTGCGGTACCCTCTGATGGCTCTCACTGCCATCACCCTCTGCGGAGCCCGCAATAGGGATAGGGAAGAAAGATCCGCAAGAAATGCCCCGAGTATTTGGGTTTGTTCACCCGGCCTAGGCTTCGTTACAGTTACTAGGACCGGGAGTGCCAGGGGAGACCAATGAGGACGTACCAAACACTCAATCACAAAAAACACATGGGGCCTCCCCCGAGCGTATTTCACCTGTACGGATCGGTGCCTACCCGTACTGGTTCTCACCCTTAGGCCTAACTTCACCTTCGCGTATCCTAAATAGTTAATCGCAGATTTCATGTTTTTTTTATAAAAGAACAAATATTTCTGGGATCATATTTTGTGCAGAAGTGGACGTCATGTAATAATAAAAATTAACTTATATCTGGAACATTAATTCAAGTAGGTATAACAATGTCTTTTTCTATCCCTAGGAGTTCAACGTCCTAGACACACAACCAGCCGAATACCTGCCCCTCCGCGCCGAGATGCTCTCCTCCTCCCGCGCGGTGTTCTGGCTCGCGTGGTGCTCGCTGCTGCTGGGCGTGCTGCTGGCGCTGTCGCTGCTGGCCTGCGTGTCGCAGCGCGCCGCCTACGCGCGCCGGCTGAAGGCGCACACCGCCACCGCGCACTGTTAGTAAGATGCGAAGAAACTTTGGTATTATCAGCAAGAAGAAATAAGATCGAGCTGACAATCACCACAAAAGCTTACTAATAAACTCTGGCTTAATTAATCACCAGAACACGGCACTGCCCAAGCAGCATTGGTAAAGAATCTTGCAGATTCGGCAACGCTTCAAACCTCCGTGAACCCACCTTATCGTGGCGGATGGACTTGGCCGCCCGCCATCGGGAACCAGAAGGGCTTAGGTGTTGAACTGTAGTAACGTTCTCGCTTTTACCCAGCCCGACAGCTGTTCGGAGAAGCTCAGTAATTTATGTTTTTGGTTCCTCCTGTACACCTCATTTTTTTTTTTCATTACTAGTATAATTATGGTCTATATTGATTAGTCTACACCCGGCGTCGTCAAAAAAACGCACCTTTTAAAAATCTTCTTTAAAAATTCTTGAACCTTATTTAGAGGATAGTGTTGGTTATCATCAGAAAGGTAACAAAAAGGAGTATCAAAAAAACAATTGAATTTAACTTTTGTTTAATTGTTATTACAGAAAAAAACAATAAATTAAAAAAATAACAAAAATCCTTAATTAAGTTCTAATTATCAACAACTTCCTGGAGCTCCTGTAGAGCCGAAGGAGCAAGATCTCGAGATCGGACCTTCCGTTTAAGATGGTCCCAGACCTCTGACCAGCGAGAAGTCCGGTCCTGAATCCGATAGAGCACCTGCTCTATCGGATTCAGGTCCGGACTTCTCGCTGGCCACTGCCTCACAGAGATTTGGGACCTCTGCAGAAAGTCGCCCATGATGGCTGCAGTGTGAGCGCGAACGTTGTCGTGCATTAATGTGAACTCCTTGCCAAAAGAATCGGAAAAAAGGGATCACATGCACTTCCAAGAACTCTGTGACATAGCGGCGAGCAGTCAGCGACCCTTGTCCGCGAGCACCTCCAGTCCGGGAGACGCAGACAAGGTCGGTTTTGCCGGCAGCCGACATGCCCCCCAGAACATGCAGGATCCGCCCCCATATTCCACCGTCTCCTGGATGCAGGCTTGGGCGAAACGTTCACCTTGTCTTCGGTATACTCTTCTGCGTCGGTCGTTGCAGAAGAGACACACTCTCGTCTAGTCTGAGAAGAGAACTGCACTCCACTGCTCAAGGGTCCAATCCACGTGGTCACGAGCAAACTGTAAGCGGGCTCGCTGATGCGCTGCAGTCAATTTAGGACCCGTAGCAGCTCTGTGGGCCGCTATCTTCTTCTCCTTTAGTCTTCTTCTATCCGTAGAGACGCTCACGGTGCGTTTGCGCATTGCCTGGAGCTGCTGTTGCAATTCAACAGCATTAGAGAAACGATTTCTCAGAGAATTTGACACAATGAACCGGTCGTCTCTTTCCGAATTGCAGCGACGTCTACCGGACCCATCTCCAGATGTAGCTACCGGTCTCTATGAAGCGCTGGTACACTCTTCGAACCGAAAAACGGCTCAAGTTCATTTGCCGGGCGACATCACGCTGCCGCATCCCTGATTGCAGTAGTGCTACCACTTGGGCGGCTTCATCAGCTGTGGTATCCATCTTCGAGGTGTTTTTTCTGCTGGTAAATCTGTGTGGGTGTCGTCTTTAAGGGTTAATTAAGTTAATTTAATAAACTTTTAAATAAAATCATCATTGGCGCGGCTACATGTTTATATCAGGAGTTGATGACATTTGAAAGAGATTTTCTCAGAGGTGCGATTTTTTAGACGCTGAGTGTATATTGATTAGTCAAAATAGACCATATACGAGTAATGAACCTTCTTGGCATTTGCATACATTAGAAAAATTTAACTTGTTGAAGTCCTGAAAACTAGATGTTAAGTAACGTTAAAAAATACCGAGGTTAATAACGAATTTTCCAGCAGCTTCCCCCACTGCTGACGAGTCAGACATGACGATCAGGAGCTCGGGCGGGCGCGTCCCCAACACGAACAAGCACAGCACCAAAGGCTCCAACCCGATCTGGCTGCACGCGTACGAGAACGACTGGTACAAGGCCGACGACCAGCTCAGCCGCTCCGAGCGAGACAGCCTCGACGAGAACGCGGTAGACCAAGACTTGTCCAACGAGAAACCATACTTCATCACCACAGGTTGGTTGGTCGCATTAAGTGTTGCGAAAATTTTTTTTTTTATGTATAAGAAAAAGGTGAAAAAAAACTGTTTTTTTTTGGGTCATGTTTTTTTACAAGAGTATGAAAACCAGTACCGTTACCGTTAAAGATTAATACTTAAGAGTACATAAAAGAATTTTAGGTTTATTCTTGAACCTATACTGTGCGTTTCTGGTTGAATATTACCAAGATTTCAGGAATGTATTGGCAACATTCATTTATTTTTACACCAACGAAAGGGAAATCCCCAAATCAATTATATTTGCGCACCGGGTAATCCCCTTTCGGTTTATATATTTTGTTTTATAATTGAACTTTTTATACAAATTTGATTTATATTTTAAACTGTAAATCAGAAAAAAAACAAATTCAGAAAAACCACAACGATACCTAAATAGTTTTATTTTCAAAAAAGTGAAAAAAAATGTTTTTTTCCATTTTACATCACTAGTCGCGTTGTGTTTCTTCGAAATTAGGTTATAACTGTTTCAAACATATTGTATGTTCAGTATGTCTACCATGAGCGACCGACGAACGGCGATCGTTGCGTTCAGCAATGTGTATGCAATTTTTAGTTCCATTTTTTATTATTAGAGGAGCTGTACCAGAATCCGAAACAAAAACGTCAACACGGTTTATGCCCACGCTAGCAGCTGTCATTGGTAGACATAGAGTTGTCTCAAAAACTGTAATACATTACTAAATTGCGTTGTAAAACCACCGCTTATTGAAAAAATCGACTACTGCAGTCTTCTCACTGAGAACAGTACGTCTACCACTCTAAATTTACGTTATCGTTCGCGTAAAAGAATGTAAGTATTAGGATGACACATGACATTACATGACAATGTCAAATCCCAATACATTTTTTTACGCGAACCATAATGTAAATTTAAAGTGGTAGACTTACAGCAGTCCGATTGCGGTGGTAGTCACATTAATAGGCATTGTATTAAGTATATACATATAGGTACGAGTACATCGTTTTGTTTGTCATATTTATTTATATAGTGTGGTTCATTCAATAACGATTTTTAGGAATTTTTGAGATAATTATATATCTATATATATTTTGACTTTTGACAGGAGCCTTCCCCTCCATAGACTCCGCCGAAATGGAACCAAACAATCAGGCGAAATACGACTTTTACCAGCAACTCGAACAGATGAAGAACGCGAAAAATATGGAAACGACTGAACTGTAGTTAGTTGTTATTTATTAGATTTGTATTGTGCCTTGTAAATTATGTAGGTAATAAGATTTACAATTTGTAATATAAATAAGAAAATAAAAAATTATTTGTGCATTTTTACTACACACACATTTAGTAGTAAGTATCATGACAACGTCACAAAAAGATTGATATTTATTTTGCTTGAGATATTTTGAATTCATTGATTCATTAATTTGCAGACTAATAGATTGATCCAAATAATTACCTACATATATGTACTTACATATTCATTATTTAAAACGTCGATTTGTTTTAACTGAATCAGAATTAAAAGTTTAAGGGAGAACAACCAAAGTTGGTGGATTCAGCGTCTTGACGACTAAGATACGTAAACTAATAGCCACGTTTGGCAATCTCAAAGATTTCACAACCAAAAAGTAATACTTTCAAGTTGAGTGATGATCATTTCGCGGCCTACTTTCTTATCAGCGCCAACTTAACAAATTATTGCAACGTAAAAAATACATGAGCTCTTGTAGTAGGATTCACATCGAACGGAGCGCATCGGAGAGCATCGGAGAGCATCGGAGCGCATTTACAACTTATACGCGAGCATGCCGCGACAGCCGGTCGGCTCCTAGCGTATTCCGCGGAACACGATCGACTGCTGCGCGCGGATGCCGTCGGCTCCGCTCGGCTGCCGTCGCATGCGCTGGGGCACAACACAACGAATGTGAGCCAAGAAGGAGTAATTGTGTTCAGTGATGTGAGCAGTAAACAACTCTGATTGACGCAGATGATTTACCAAGTTCATAATCCATTCTGTCATGGAATTTTCAAACATTATATCATTATATTCCTCTTTGGCAGTAACATACGCGGCCACTCGCGTCGCGCCGCAGGGCCGGCCTAGTGCGACTACGCGTTTTTTCGTGAACCGGGATACTAGGCAAATAATCACAATGCAGGTATCCATACTACCACAACATTTATTAGATAAAATTATAACTTAAAGATCGCCATATTTTGAAAAAACTAGATTAGGTAATCGTAACTTATCATTATGAGATACACTATAATTTATACTGAATATTGTAACTATCGGAGCGTTTTCAATCATTATAAAATATTGTAGATGAAAGAAAACTGGTTAGTTTCTTGTAGCAGCGCGCTACATTAACTAGAAGTATTTATTTAGTAAAAAAATTAACACTTACAATGGCTCCTGTCAACGAGCTCATTTTGCATGACCACTTGCTTACATTACCCAAAATGTTATTACTTCATTACATCGACAAAATTCTTAAGTGACCGGACAAGCGGTAAGCAAGCAACGCTCCATTTAACATAGTATTAGGTACATAAATTAAAATTTATTTTAAACAAAACCTCAACTAAATGACTGTAGACACATACTAGACACATAGACACATACTAGACACATAGACGCATAGTAGACACATAGACACATCAATTTAAAACAGAAAGTGATCCTGCTCTTCTAGAAAATTCTTATTACATAAAACAGAAACGAATATTTGCTGTGTACCGTATTTACTTGGATGCAAGGATTCGCAGATTATATAAACGGCAATGGCTAAAGTTAAGATTGATATTAGGTGAACATGAATATTTTGATTTCAGCAAGCAAGCAAATTTGGATTTCTGAATGGACTCTTCACATGGCATACTTCCGTGTCCACTCGCGAGCTTTTTCATTGTACTTTTCTCTGTCTGTTACGTAGAGAACAGCAATTTCGGGCACAAGTGGCTCCTTTGTCTCTGGTTCGCATAGAAGTGAGCAGATTGTGAGCAACACTGGAATAGAAGAGATATCGTTATTAATTTTAAGTCCTTACGTTCAAATGCTACTGATCTTTTAACTAAGCTACCAATAACAGACCTGGCGAATTCTTTAAGTAAGTTTTACGTTGTTTCATAAATAGGCAAGCACGTTCCCACTTATGAAATAAATATTTGACTTTCGAATTACGATAAGTACGAGTATGAACCTAGATCCGAAGGAAATTAACGATTTTATCAAAGCGGTTAAAAATGCATTTTTCGTTATTAATGGTTAATTAACCGCATTATATGCTTGTTACGGGTTAAATACCAACGCAAGATGGCGCTGGCGGCACTATTATTACCTGTTCCCTCGGGAAGTCGGATATCCAGTAACACAGACAGTGCGATGGGAATTCCGTAAGAAGGAAGCTTCGCCTAGGAGTTGACAAAACAATAAAAAGACAGGTTATTTACAGTACTTCAAGAAAAATTATAGGCATCGGTAAACATCGGAATTTCAGAAAATCGTAAAACATTACAAAAACAATTTTAAAAAGTATTTATTTATTTATAATAAATACTTTTAATTTCATAGCAAGTCAAAGTCATAGCCGTCTTGCTATTTTACTATAGCGCTGTCATCCAGTTACCTAGTTTCAGTCGGTCATCTTCGGGATCACGAAGTTAGTCGATGCCCATTATTTACCTTGAAGAACTGTAATCTTTTTCTCGGTCGCAGGCGGATAATTAACCGTTATTAACCGCATTTTATTGGTAGAGTAGCCATAAATTTGGTTTAGTAACGGTAGCTAACGGGTAATTTAAAACTAAAGACACGACTACAAACCAAAGGTTTTTTTTTGTTTCTATCTTTATAGATGGAAAGTAGAGCAATATAAAATACTAAATTATAATTTAATGATGTTTATAGTGAGTTCTTAATTTTAATAGTGAGACATCAAATTTCTGGTAGGTACCGGTGCAATGGTATAATTATCGCCGTAATTCTTGTTTTAATTGATCTCATTCTACTAAAATATTAAGGGACACCATCAGTTTAAAGGCTGTATAACTTAGGCCGAGAACTATAGAGCGTGCTTAGTTTAAATTTAAACTTATCTAGACTTTGAACAGCTGTATCTATCTAATAGGTTGGGGATAAAGTTTCTTCGCATTTTTTAGGTTTTTTTTTTAATACAGTTTATTTACATTTAACTGAAGTATGTAGGTGCTATTTTGTTTATGGACGTAGTGCAGTGTCTGTGAGAGTAGCATAAATTTGGTTTAAGCGTTTAGAAAACGGAAATTTTGATCTCAAAGATGCACGTCGCTCTGGTCGCGATTACAGATAAAATGGATGCCATTTTAGAAAAAGTGGAGCAAGATCGGCATATCAGTAGTTACGAAGTAGCTGAAGAACTGGGAATTGACCACAAAAGAGTTTTGGCGCATTTGAATAAAACTGGGTAGACAAAAAGGCCCGATATTTGGGTACCTACCTCACGAGCTCACTGAAAGAAACTTAATGAACCGATTCTTTATTACGACGTAACTAAACCGAACCATTTTTGAAGAAGCTGATAACTGATGATGAAAAGTGGACCACGTACGACGAGAACGTGCGAAAAAGGTCGTGGTCAAAGGCCGGTCAGGCTTCACAGACTGTGGCGAAACCCGGGTTAAATCGCAACAAGGCGATGCTGTGTGTGTGGTGGGATTGGAAGGGCATTATTCATTATGAGCTGTTACCACCAGACAGGACCATCGATTCTGAACTCTACTGCGTACAACTGATGAGATTAAAACGAGGATTAATCAACAGAAAGGGTGCGGTTTTTCATCATGATAACGCTAGACCTCACACATCTTTAGCCACTCAGCAAAAATTAGGAGATTGGATGGGAGGTGTTAATGCATCCGCCGTATAATCCTGACCTTGCACCTTCAGATTTCCACCTGTTTCGGTGTCTTCAGAATTCTTTAGGCAGTGTCAGGTTAACATCACGAGAGGACTGCCAAAACCACTTGTTGCGGTATTTTGATCAGAAGCCTCAAAATTCCAATAGCCATGGGATCATGTCCCTACCTACAAGATGGCAAAAAGTAATCGAACAAACTGGCACCCACATAGGTACTTTAGTTAAATGTAGGTAAATAGTAGAATTTTCTTTAAAAATGCAAAGATTCTTTTTCCCCAACCTATTAGATAACGTACGATACACAAATAAATCTGTTTTTATATCCAAATAAATTTTAATTCTGCAGGGCTGTTTAAATGTTTACAATGAAATCGCGTTTATAACAGCGATTAGTGCTTTTTATGTCATTTCTGCATTATCATTGGCTCAGAAGCAGAGATGTAAAAATCGCCCTAATTCTAGTTTTAATTGATAGCTCTAATTTCTACTAAAATGTATCTACATACATTTATACTTGCATAACAATTTGAAGCATTGAATAAAATGATTGAACAGTTACCTTTGGATATAGTAAATGCTGGTGACCACTGTGTGCGCAGGATGTCAATACAAACGGTACCATTACTGTTTATGTTGGGGTGATAAACACGTGTTGTGAATGCAAAATGTGGTGGCTGGAACGGATACTTATTCGACATGTGTATTGTGAGGTGGAATACGCCTCCTTGATACGGAGTGTCGACCTGCAAATAAAAACAATAAGTCATGTCATACAACTTCTTTCTAACAAAGGTGTTATTAACACTAGCTATTATTTATGGACAACGCATTAGGTAAGACACTTAGGCCGAGATCTATAGAGCGTGCTTAGCTTACTTACACTAACCTTAGACTTTGAACAGCTGTAAGTATATCAGTTAATTATTACAGATATAACATTATTTTTGTCTTAATAATTTAAGCATTAATTAATAAGTAAGAGTATAAACTAAGGTCATACTCATAAGTTAGTGCTTAGCTAAGTAACGATTATAGATTTCGGCATTACCCCCCGCTGTTGATATTTTAAACTCATTCAGGTGACAAAGCTACAGGGTACTAACATTTTTTTTTTAAACACATACTGCTCTTGTTGGGTTTAACTTACTTGTTGTTTTTCGTATGACGAGGTTAAAAAATGAACTACAACGCTTATGATGATAATCCTAAAACAAGTTACGTATAGTACTTACACTTAAAATCAATGAAACCACAGGAAAAATGATTGTTAACAGTGTGAAATGGTAGTGAGTTAACCCGTCAAGCGTCCTACGGACATTACCTCTGTCTTTGGCGCCATTTGCACTTAAATTTTGTGATTGGCTGATCACGTAAGTTTAAGCAGCCAAATCATGGGCTTACTTTTACACAAAATATCACCTTCAACCAATTGAAAACAAGTGTCATACAGAGCTAAAGACTTTTTTATCTAGAAAAAAAAGCGCCATTTTTTTGTCATGTCACTGCGTAATTAATTGTTGTTTATGTAGTCATACGTTTAGCTAGAAAAAAGGTATTTTGTGGTAAATAATTGGAAATATATTGTCTTTAGAATGGTGCAGTAAATATGTGGCAATACTGCCAATGAGTGCTTAGTTAGAACCTTGAAACGTTGAAACCAAAAAATACTGTGTCAGTAAAAACAAGAAAATCAATTTATTACTGTCGCTATTGTAAGTTTACAAACTAAATTTTACTATTTGCAATGTAAGGGCAATTTTAGGTACTTTATAACGGAGTATAATTTAAAGCTATTCAACCTTGTTTTAATTAGAATATTTCAATAAATTACGATGGAGGTGACAAAATATTTCGGATTTTCGCGCTCAAATGGTCTCGGACACTACACGCGTATTTCAAGTGCATACTTGATCTAATCTAGTAAGTTAGTTTAGAAACTTCTGGAACAGGTAAGAAATAAGAGTTAAACAAATATGTTTATTTTACCTTCTTTTAACGATTTCCCTACTCCTGATAAGCTTTTTCAAAATCTCATTAGTCCCTCCCAGCCGTGTATTTTATAAATTTTATTTTCGCTAAGCACAGTGACTGCGGCAAGGTGGTATGGACCATAAGGAGTACATTAGGGTGAACTTCAAGCTTAAAAATTGACAAAGAACGTTACGGCCAAAAGAAGTAAATCGTCAAAGGACGTTCCCGGGAAAATTGTAACCAGGCCAAAAGATAGCGTTAACGAAAGAATTAACCGAAAACTGGGTGAATTGTCAACTCTGTTGGGAATGGGCTCCTACTGCATATGCTGTGAGTGTAACCGCGAAATCAGGTAAAACATTTGAATACTGGATAGTTGAAGAAGTTAATTCTGCGTTTGTACTTGTTAGGACCTACCTACCTATACTCAAAAAGTTTGTACTTAAACGTTTTTTAATTTATTGCATTTTTAAAGTGGCCCGCCATTCTGACGTCAAAATGGCGGGCGGGACCACTCCCAATTTACCAAGTTCCAAACGTTTGAACAGAAATTTTAATATGACCATTGTTAGAACCTCGTTCATACCTAAACATATATTTATTACAAGTTCATAGCTTAAAGATTAAAGAGTCTCCAATATTAAGAATAATTAACGCCTGTTATTTTGTTCTAAGCAATAACAAAGAAGCTAATAATATGATTAAGTTTCTTATAACTATAGGCGCTCCTTAATAATCAAACAAAAATGTAGGGAGATGTCATTTATTAGTATTCATACACAATTCACTTGGTTGATCCGTACTACATTGCAACATCACAATTGCTCTGGTTGCGAATGCAAAAAGTCGTATTTTTTTCAGATTTCGATGTTGGACTATTAGGAAAAGTTATTGCATTTTTGCTTTTTTTATCACTCATAGTGTGACGCAATGCAAGACAGTATTACAATAGCTCCATTCGCGCGCTGTGATCCCGCAAGGTGGTCGCGTCCGCTGCATTAATGCGAAAATCGGAGTGAATACGGATATGAGTAGTTAACAGCCTAGAAGACTACTGCGCGGGCTCTGCCTATTGTGCGCGGCTGCAGCCAGCGCGCGCATGACTCACTTGTTTAAGAGTTAGACGCGTTATGATGCAGAGCGAACAGGAATTCAACAATGACGATGAGACGGGATCAATTAAAAACGGTATTGAGATGGAGAATTTGCTAAGTAATAATGAAATTGAAAATTAAACAACATTGTCTAGAATGGCATATACTAGTAGTTGTGAACTTCTTTTTCTGATTGGCCAATTGTTGAGAATTTATTACAGTTTATTAATTTCAATGGCGAGTAATAAGTATTTTAATTCATAGATCTATAAAATCAAGAAATGTATGTATCGTTTTCTCTAGCTAATTCAGGTATTGAAGTATTGTGTGTAAAAGTAGCAAACCGAAAACGTTGTAGGTGTTTATTGCCCAAACAGCGTCAATACAAACCAGCAAGACTGGGATCGTTTATTCTCGCCATTAATTCAATTGATATTTCGTACTCAATGATCAAATTTTTACCTTTATAACCCAAAAACGTGCTGCTTACTTTATTCAACTGCTTTCTTACCCATAACTTTGTTCCTTCACAGTGGCGTGAAATAGAGGTCGTTCCGATTCCAAAGCCTGGTAGAAGCAATAATGATCTATCATCTTTAAGGCCTATATCACTTAAGGCCTGTCTATGTAAGATATTCCACTCAATAATTAATGTTAGAATAGAATGGCTACTAGAGAAAAACAATAGCTTTTCTAATGATACCACAGGTTTTAAGAGGTGCAGATCTTGTTTAGACAATTTAAGTTCTCTGCTGACTAGAATACAAACAGTATTTTTAAAGGCGCTACGACAATCGGTTTTTTTTAAACATTGATAGTGCATACAACAATATAGAAAATACAACACTCTTGGCTAAGTTAGATAAATTACGTATAGGCAGGAATATTTGCAGATACTTGTGGAACTTTTCACAAGAAAGAAATCTTAAAATAAGGATAGATGGAATAGTATTAAACAGGACTACTAGCAAAGGTTGTTCAGGGGGATCCCTTGTCACCACTCTTGTTTAATGTTGCCACCTTGAATATATGCAATGAACTTGCATTAGAAAAAATGTTCATCTCACAGTACGCGGATGATTTTGTTTTTTTTTGCTACTGTTACTGTATTAAAGACAGTGAAAAGTAAATTTAGGAAACTTTAGATAAAATTGACAGCTTACTTTCAAATATTAAAAATATTGACAGAAAAGACAAAACTTTGTATTTTCAAGAGAGGTTTCAGACGGGAAAATATAGGTACCAAATATGAAGGAAAAAAACGTAATAGTGGTAGATAGTGTAAAATATTTAGGACTATGGTTGCACAGAAATTTAAAATGGGGTAATGAGACTAAATATTCAAAATACTATCAGGGCCAGGATGGGGTGTGCATCCTAATTATTTGAGGAGGTTATACATTACTATTGTCCGTAGCCGGCTCGACTTCGCTGGTTTTCTGTATGGTAATAGTTGTGATACGCATTTATCCATATCAGGCAAAGCTCAAAATGCATGCCTATACGAGTTATCGAGGGATTTATAAAAAGTACTTCAATTCATGTAATGGAAGCAGAACTAGCTTTGCCACCTTTTTTTTTACGAAGACAACATCTCGCTGACAAATTTTGGCTGAAAAATAAAGCTGTTAGTTTAAATTTACTAACAAATATGTTCGATAATTTATACAATTTAAGCAATTACTCAATTTGGCGAAGCAAAAAGAAACCATTGTTGGTAATTTCACACGAACGTCACAAAGACATCCCGATGTTCTGTAGCAGGAATCTTGAAATGTTCTCTTTAAATACTTGGGTTATCAATATAGATTTAAGCGATCATTTGAAAGCAGATATTGAAAGTATTGATAAACCAAAGCGTTTCTGATAGCAGACATCTCCTCAAAATTTTGGCTGTTCAATATTCTGCCTTTTATCAATTATTTACAGATGGTTCAAAAGTTAGTGATGGTAATGGTGCTGCATTTTGGGATCGGGAAGCTGGGGACAGTATAAAATTGCCTATAAATTCTAACAATTCTATTATGCAGATTGAAATGATAGCAATAGTAGAAGCGCTGTCGGATATAAATAGCGTAAATAAGGACAAATTTGTTGTTATAACGGACTTTAAAAGCACTATTCAACATTTGATAAGGTGCACGACGTTATTTAAGGGTATTCCATCGGCATATGTAATAATTGATTTGATTCGTAAGGCTAAACGAGACAGTAAAAGTGTTGTAATCCAGTGGCTACGGTCCCATATCGGCGTCCAGGGAAACGAGACTGTGGATCGACTTGCAAAAGAGGCTATTGAAGAAGGGGATCATTGTCATTATTTACCACTACACACAGACATTTTGTCTGAAGTCAAAAGAAAGGGTTTTATAACATGGTCGGAATCGCTGACAAAAGGAATTTGGTACAAGACAATGCAGCCTACTCTTTCTCGGGCTCCTTGGTTTGAAAAAGCGAATATCAAAAGAAATGACTTGGTTATGGCTTTGAGGCTTCGTTCTGGTCATATCCCATTAAATAGCTTTGGTTTTATGATGAAACAGAACTGCTTCTCCCAACTGTGATATTCGTAACGTTGTAAGATAAATAAGATAAAGATAAATATACTATATTGTACAACTACAAAGAAAATAATTACAACAGTGCTTAAAAACGAATAAAAACTTAGTCTAGTACAATTTAGGCGGCCTTATCGCTAGGAAGCGATCTCTTCCAGGCAACCCATGTGTAAGGAATTTACTAATAAAATAAGTAGTGGGTAAGGTAATGAGAGATCATAGGATAAATTAAAACATATTGTATGAGTACTCAAATACACAGGTCGTGAATTTATAATGGATAATAATAGGTGTCGTCATGTCTTCAGATAAAACCTTTCTTATAAAAAGAATAAATATAAAATAAGTCTGTTTTTTTTCAGATTTCGATTTTGGACTATTAGGAAAAGTTATTGCATTTTTGCTTTTTTATCACTCATAGTGTGACGCAATGCAAGACAATAATATAATAGGTATTTATGATTTTACGCAGACATAACCAGATAAAATACCTACATAACAAAAACCTATGATTATTAACAAAGTATCAGGCGTTAATTATTCCCAATACGCAAAAAGCTCATAAATCTAAAAATATGGATGATCTGAAGTAGAACAGTTATTAAGGTATGTTAAGGTATATATACAAGGTACTAACAATCATCATTTTCAAATCTCCGTTAAAGCATTTGGAACTTGGTAAATTGGGAGTTGTCCCGCCATTCTGACGTCAGAATAATGACTTTAAAAATGCAATAAATTAAAAAACGTTTAAGACTTTTTGAGTATAGGTACTAACAAGTACAAACGCAGAATTAATTTCTTTAACTATCCAGTATTGAAATGTTTCACTTGGTCCCGCGGTTCTGACACTCACCATATGCTGGGGTGGATGATGAAGACTTAGAAGAAGTTTTCATGTGCATGTTCTGTGAAGATGAATGAGATTCGTGTTGTACTTTCTGGCCACGCCACCAAAGCGAGTTTAACCCCATTTGGTAGAATAATTGTCCCCTAAATGTCCTATTTAGTCTGAGGTTTAAAAAATGACTTATATAAGTTTAAGAGAAATCGAATGTTATTAGTGGCGTGCCTCGCAAGTATACTTTGTCGCGACGCCATCACCTCGAAAATCGTTAAAGGGGATTAATTTAAACTTATTTATTATTAAACATATGTCTAATAATATTCTGTGCTACTAATATAAGAAATACTGCCAAAATCTTATCGTAATATTAAAAATGGCCAGAAAGTACAACACTCTTTCTTGTCTTGCCTGAACACCAAAATAACTGATTTAAATATTGCTAAATAGTTAATACTATTTTATATGCTTTGGTTGGTTAAGAGATGGGATATGAATAATAAACCTTAAATAAGTAATATCAAATCAGTCAGCTAAAATACAAAATTGTTGATTGGTTACAATTTGAAAAAGCTTCAAATTTGAATCTCTCCCAAGCTTCTGCAGTATCACACGCGGCCACTCGCGTCGCGCCGCAGGGCCGGCCTAGCGCGACCACGCGTTCGTCGGGAACCGGGATACTAGGGAAATTAACGAGGAAAGGACGATCATGGAAATCACAACGCAGGTATCCTTACAACCACAATATATATTAGATAAAATTATAATATAAAGATCGCCATATTTAAAAAAAAACTAGATTAGGTAATCGTAACTTATCATTTTTCATCTTAAGAGATACACTATAATTTATACTGAATGTTGTAACTATCGGAGCGTTTTCAATCATTATAAAATATTGTGGATGAAAGAAAACTGTCTCAATAACGTCAGTTTCTTGTAGCAGCGCGCTACATTAACTAGAAGTATTTATTTAGTAAAAAAATTAACACTTAGCTCCTGTCGACGAGCTCATTTTGCAACACCACTTGCTTACATTACCGAAAATGTTCTACTGTTATTACATCGACAAAACTCTTAAGTGACCGGACAAGCGGTAAGCAAGCAACGCTCCATTAAACATTTAAAATAGGTACATAAATTCAAATTAAATTTTAACTAAGCCTCAACTAAATGAGTGCAGACACATTAATTTAAAACAGAAAGTGATTTTGCTCATGTAGAAAATTCTTATTACTTAGATATAACAGAAACTAATATTTGCATTGTACCGTATTTACTTGGATGCAACAATTCGCAGATTAAATTAACGGTAATGACTAAAGTTAAGATTGATACTAAGGTGACCATGAATATTTTATACAATTTCAGCAAATTTGGATTTCTGAATGGAGCCTGGGATGTGGCGATGTGTGTATGTGTTGCTGACGTCACGACCGACTCATCACATGGCATACTTCCGTGTCCACTCGCGAGCTAGTTCATTGTACTTTTCTCTGTCTGTTTTGTAAATCCTAGCAATTTCGGGCACCAAGGGATCATCCGGGTTTGGATCGCATAGAAGTGAGCAGATTGAGAGCAACACTGGAATAGAAGAGACATCCTTATTAATTTTAAGAACTTACGTTCAAATGCTAATGCTCTTCCAACTAAGCTTCCAAAAATAGACCTGGCGAATTCTTTTAGTAAGTTTTACGTTGTTGTGCAACGTTGTTTCTTAAATAGGCAAGCACGTTTCCACATGAAATAAATATTTGACTTTCGAATCTCGATAACTACCTATGAACCTAGATCCGAAGGGATTATAAATCGAGTCGTTCTCTCGATACGACACGAGTCGTGTAAGCTGGTTATTAACGATTTTAACCAAGCGGTTAAAAATGCATTTTTTGTTATTAATGGTTAATTAACCGCATTATATGCTTGTAACAGTAAAATACCACCACTAGATGGCGCTGGCATCACTATTATTGAATGTTTGAGTCGGATATCCAGTCACACAGTGCGAAGTGAATTCCGTAAGAAGGAAGCTTCGCCTAGGAGTTGACAACGGACGCAGACGGATAATTAACCATTAATAACCGCATTTCATTAGTAGTAGCCATAAATTTGGTTAAGTAACGGTTTTAGAACTAAAGACACGACTACAAACGAAAGATGTTTTTTTTGTTTCTATCTCTATAGATGGAAAGTAGAGCAATATAAACTACTAAATTACAATTTTATAATGTTTATAGTGACTTCTTAATTTAAATAGTGAGACATCAAATTTCTGGTAGGTACCGGTGCAGTGGTATAATTATCGCCCTAATTCTTGTTTTAATTGATCTCATTCTACTAAAATATTAAGGGACTCGCATCAGTTTAAAGCCTGTATAACTTAGGCCGAGAACTATAGAGCGTGCTTAGCTTAAACTTATCTTAGACTTTGAACAGCTGTATCTATCTATATTAGTTACTGCTCATCGATATTTAAAAAAAATGTCTTAATTATAAGTCAACTTAAATATTTGTTAGAAAAATTATAACAATACTCAAAAAGTAAGATAATAATTAATTTGGTAAGTCTGTGCTTAGAAACGACCTTAGATAGACTCCCTCCCTGCCCTTGGTAAAACCAATAATCCTAGCACTATCCAATAAATGGATAGCAGAGTTACCTAGATAAACATTCTTTTTAATAACTGACGAACAAAATGTTGCCTATACTTCATTTATTAGAACATTAGAAATAAGAAGCAGGGGCGCTAAAATGAATGACAGTTTGCATTTGACGTTGCCATGACGATAAAATACACGAGTATAACCTGGCAAAATTTAAAACCCCTTCCGCCACAACGTAAAAAGGGATTATGTAACATTTTAGATTTGGTAGAGTTATAGTGACAGTATAATGTGTTCCGATAAAAACCCCTGCGTCCTTTAGGTTTTTACATCGACAATATAGTTTGATGCAAGACAAAATAATTTATTTAAGCAAAAGCCTCATAAATTCTGAAGTTACTTTACTTTCAATGGGAACATTCAAGTGTGACAGCTGCTATATAAATAGATTTTAACAAATTCGGCATAAAACTTATTTATTTATTTATTATGCTTTTACCACAAAGTGTACACCAAAAAGAACCTTTTTTACTTCTGTCTAATGCTTCAATGAATGGAGTATGGTTACATCCGAACGCCTTATAGAATTACTAGAGCAAATGTCTTCTTATGAGAAACTCAACTGTGATAATAGGAACATGATATATTTGTATTGCAATAGTTCAGTTGCTGTTTAATTTTAGTTAAAACAGGTGCTGAAAAATTTAATACGATGGCTACTTTGTAGATTGATTTTTCTAAACTAAATCACTTTAGCATACAGACCGTTGAGAAACTTACTCAAGTCACAATTGAGAACAAATTAAGTTAATATTTCTGTAAATGTAGCATTACAATATAATGAAATCAAAGAATTTTTAAAACCGGTCCAGTAGTTTCGGAACCTATTCTATACAAACAAACAAATCTTTCCACTTTTTAATATTAGTATAGATAACGTACGATTGACAAATAAATCAGATTTTAGTTCTGCAAGGCTGTTTAAATGTTTACAATGAAATCGCGTTTTTCACAGCGATGAGTGCTTTTTCACGTGATTTCTGCATTATCATTGGCTCAGAAGCAGAGATGTAAAAATCGCCCTAATTCTAGTTTTAATTGATAGCTCTAATTTCTACTAAAATGTACATACATTTATACTTGCTTAAACAATTTGAAGCATTGAGTAAAATGATTGAACAGTTACCTTTGGATATAGTAAGTGCTGGCGACCACTGTGCGCGCAGAATGTCAAGGCAAATGGAACCATTACTGTTTATGTTGGGGTGATAAATACGTGTTGTGAATGCAACTTTTGGTGGTTTGAACGGATAGTCTGTCGGGAAATGTATGGTGAGGAAGAATACGCCTCCTTGATACGGACTGTCGACCTGCAATTATAAACAACAAGTCATGTCATACAACTTCTTTCTAACAAAGGTGTTATTATCACTAGCTATTATTTATGGACAACACATCAAGAGCATCAACGCCGTCGATCTCCGTTTTGACTCAAAATGGGCAGTTTTGAACAAGATATTTTCTATGAAAACGTGATCTTAGAAACATGCAAATTAAAAATTGTTGTAAAAAATATCTTTGTCTAAAAAGTTATTAAAAAACTTTTTTCATTTTATTGAGTATTTGTGAATACTGAAAATTTACCCGAACAGTGTTTTTTAAACTTCACTTTTAACATCAATTTTGAAGCTCAAATTTTTGGAAACCATTGAAAAAAAAAGGGGAAACAAAAAATATTATGCAAATCTACTTAACATTACGCAAATAGTAATCTAGGAAATTATTTAAATTTAAGATCATTTTCATACGAAATTAAAATCCATATGAAGTGAAATTATAAAGAAGTTACTGTTGGTTAACATGCAAAATTGACCTATTAATTACTTAAATTTACAAAAAGTTATAGTCTAACGTGAAAGAAGAACGTATTATCTAAAGTTCAAATACAAAACACTTTTTAAAAGATGCATACTTTATTTTATACACATTTTTTAAAAGTGCTATAAAACACTCCGCGCAGAACGTTTCAAATCAGTCCGCCGCTAGGCCTTTCAGAGGGAGGACGTATCGCTCGTTGCTCTGCCGCAAACTTCGCTGACCGTTGCAGTGCGCTGCGTAGCGTGGTATAGTTTAAAGCGCAACCGACACGTCTTGGTACTTTGGTAAGTAATTTTTTTTTATGATATTGATATAAATTTATGATATTGATATAAATTTATGATATTATTGAATACACTTCATTGATTTGATAAAAAAAACTTTCAGTTTGGGTGCGCAGTAAGAATTGAAAGGTAATATTTATTTAATAACGCATGCATTGTAATATGCATAAAGTCTTTTTCAAGATATTTTTTTTATGGATACATAAACACCATTTTAGCATTCGCTAATATTTAGGCAAGATTTAATTAGCTATTAAAATCGAGATCAAAAATGGTGGACGCCACTTTTTGTTAGAAAGCAGAATGTAAGCATTTTTTTTATCAACAAACAAATTGTACTTTACTAACTCGCAACAACAAGTTTAAAAGAGTAACTACCGAGTTTCTCGCCGGGTCTTCTCAGTAAGAATCAACTTCTCCGACGCGGTGGTAGAGTCGCATTATGTTTGTATACTGTTTATTCATATTATTATAGTATTTATGTCTACTATTTAGTATATATTTTTGACTATTTAAAAGTACTGATTAAGTCTATTTAAATAAAGATATTTGCGTTTGAAAATCAATATGGATATTATTTTTATGGTTTTTGGGGGGGCTGATTTCGAATATAACATCTATTTCGAGATCCAAGACGGTGCACGTATTTTTTTTATGTAAAATTAATATGGATAAAATTTTAATGTTTTTCGGGGAAGCCGATTTCGAATACAACATCTATTTCGAGATCCAAGATGGTGGACGTGACTTTTTTATGTAAAATCAATATGGGTATCACTTCCATGGTTTTCGGGGAGCCGATTCCGAATACAACATCTGTTTCGATATCTAAGATAGCGGACGTGACTTTTAATTAAAATAATATTATTTCAATAGTAAAGACCTATTAGTAGTATAATATCTCTGTTTGAACTGTAAAGAAAGCTACTGTATATTTAATTTTTATTTACCAATAAAGTTTTTAACACTGGTATATCTATGATGAGTTTAATTTATAAGGTTGTTATATTTTATCAGTACCTAACATTGGCAGCAGTTACGACGTTTGTAAGTAAAAATTGGCCTCCTGAGAAAGAAGAAATTAATAGAATTCTACCGTTCAGGTTAACAATAGAAAAGAGATGGAATGGGAAAAAAATCCTTGAAGCGGAAAGTGCATTTTGGCTGGATTTGCGAAGATGTCTTGTAATAGCATCAACTTTCGGTAAAGTGTGCAAAAGAAGACAAAACATCAGCTCTGCGCCTATAGTAAAAGGTCACTTATATGCATATTCGCTTAATAATGTATCTAGTGTCAAACACGGTAAAACCAACGAGACCATCAACAATTCGTCAATTTCGCCATCCAATAGCTCTCAGTTCAAGAAAATATAAAAATCAATAAATGTGGCCTGTTTATCGATTAGTAATTCTTTTTTCTAGGGGCTTCACCTGGTGTTGTCTTTGATAGGGGCATTTTTAAAATAAAGTGTCCAATTTCAGCGTTTTATATAAATGCCGAAGATGCAATTAAGCAAAAGAAAATAAAATTTTGGAATGCTGATGATACTTTCAACCATCGTCATGATTGGTCTTACCAAGTTCAAGGGCAAATACAAATTCCATACAAAAGTTTGTTTGTTAGCTGTGGACGGGTGAAGAATATTGTTTTTAAAAGTAGAAAAAATCACTCGTGACGATGATTTTTGTCAACATGACATTTGGCAACATACAGGCAAATGAAAAACCGACATAGATGAAAAACAGATCATAGATTATTATAATAGGTGTCTGTTACCAGAAATAGTAGATTCCCGAAAATCTGGGTATATGCCACTAAGAAGTACAATCCTTTAGTAGATAAAACACTTTAAGGCTGGTAAAAGAAAAGCGTCTTAAACTAAATTAGATCAACTCCAAATAGCCTAAAATAAAAAAGGTAAAATGTTTTTTCACCATCCCTATTTAACACGAACGGAAAAAAAATACAGAGACACGAAACTCATTTTTTAACATTATAACGCCTAGACCTTACACATCTTTAGCCACTCATCAAAAATTAAGAGAGTATGGTTGGAAGGTGTTAATGCATCCTGACCTTGCACCTTCAGTTTTCACCTGTTTCGGTCTCTTCAGAATTATTTAGGCAGTGTTAGGCTAACATCACGAGAGGACTGCCAAAACCACTTGGTTTTGGCAGTCCTCTCGTATTTTAACCGCGGTATTTTGATTTGAAGCTTCAAAACTCATATAGCAACTATATTAAAAAATAATTTGAATTTTCTTAAGAAATGCGAAGAAACTTTTTACCCAACGTATTATTTACATAGTTACCTATTTGAAATACTTAAATCCCCCTCTTAAGTTTTAATTGAAATAACTATTAAGGGTACTCAAACTGTGCGCCATAGTTTAAGTCTTAGAAAGTAAGATTAAGCATAATGTTTCTGATATGACTACGACTACGGCGGCGTCGCCAAAATATTAAATGGACACTAGGGCGCCGCCGTCAAATCAGAAGTGGTACAAGGGCGTCGAGAGTCAAAAAAGTTTGGGAACTATGTAATTCACTAATATACATATACATATAAGAAAGTTTAAACTTCACTAAATATAAGTACATTTTTGCTCTAACATTTACGCCAGGCGTTTCATGATACAAAGTTAGATTCCCAAAAAAAAATGATTTCACGACTTTTTTTATAAGAAATAAGACGTGCTTTCGGTGGTATATTAAACGCACAATTATTTAATACCTAAATAACATCATAAAAATATCAATTCTTTTAGATAGAAGCGTGGCCGGGCTGGGCCGCATACGCGGCAGCCCGGCCACCAAAAATATGCTATAACTGGTGAAATATTGCGGTACATTTTTTTTCCTCTTGAGTACCAGAAGGTACGCACCCGCACAGCACACAAACATATCCTTCGGCGTTTTTGGGGCCGTGGCCGGGCTAGGTCGTAACACACGCTGTCTGTACTATAAAGAATTCCAGGACTTCGTAGGCGTGATTTTACTGACAGCTGTCGCAGAGCTCCAGCTATCTTTTACGGACTATAGGTCTGGGTGTGCTGAGAGACGCCCCTGGCTTAATTCCTTGTCTGGTACCTCGTAACACAGGAATATTTATTCTTACTTCGAGGCCGTTGTCGGGCGCATATGGCTTCAAACAATTAAAAACAGTGTCAAACAGAGTTATGGAGACTTTTTTATCAAGAAAAAAATATGCGCAATTTTTTTGTCATGTCACTGCGTAATTAATTGTTGTCTATGTAGTAATACGTTAAGCTAGAAAAAAGGTGTTTTGTGGTAAATAATGGTGAATATATTGTCTTTAGAATGGTGCAGTAAATATGTGGCAATACTACCAATGAGTGCTTATTTAGAACCTTGAAACGTTAGTGATGAAACCAAACAATACTGTGTCAGTAAAAACAAAAAAATCAATTTATTACTGTCGCTATTAAGTAAGTTTACAAACTAAATTTTACTTTATGCAATGGAAGGGCAATTTTATGTACTTTATAACGTAATATAAATGAAAGCTATATAACCTTGTTTTAATTAGAATATTTCAATAAATTACGATGGAGGTAAATAAAAATTTCGGCTTTTCAGCGCTCAAATGGTCCCGGACACTACACGCGTATTTCACTTGATGGGCTGGACGCGGGTTGTGTCAAAGTGCATACTTGATCTAATCTAGTAAGTTAGCTTAGAAACTTCTGGAACAGGTAAGAAATAAGAGTTGAACAGATATGTTTATTTTACCTTCTTTTAACGATTTCCCTACACCTGATAAGCTTTTTCAAAATCTCATTAGTAACTCCCAGCAGTGTATTTTATAAATGTTCTTTTCGCTAAGCACCATATGGACCATACGGGGCATATAAGGATAAACTTCAAGCTTAAAAATTGTCTAAGAACGTTACGGCCAAAAGAAGTAAATCGTCAAAAGACGTTCCCGGGAAAAATAGTAACCCGGCCAAAAAGATAGCGTTTGTTTTTACTGTAACGATTTACATCACACATACCTGAAATTAACCGAAAACTGGATGAAATGTCAACTCTGTTGGGGATGGGCTCTGCTGTGAGTGTAACTGCGGGACCAAGTAAAACATTTGAATACTGGATAGTTGAAGAAGTTAATTCTGCGTTTGTACTAGTTAGGACCTACCTATACTCTAAAAGTTTGAACTTAAACGTTTTTTAATTTATTGCATTTTTGAAGTGGCCCGCCATTCTGACGTCAGAATGGCGGGCGGGACCACTCCCAATTTATCAAGTTCCAAACGTTTGAACAGAAATTTGAAAATGACTAATTGTTAGTACCTCGTTCATAGCTAAACATATATATTTCCTCGTTCATATATATTTATTACAAGTTTATAGCTCAAAGATTAATGAGTCTCCAATAATAAGAATAATTAACGCCTGTTATTTTGTTCTAAGCGATAACGAAGAAGCTAATAATATGATTAACTTGCTTAAAACTATAGGCGCTCCATAATAATCAAACAAAAATGTAGGGAGATGTCATTCATTAGTATTCAATACACAATTCACTTGGTTGATCCGTACTTAATTGAATTGCTCTGGTTGCGAATGCAAAAAGTCTGTTTTTTTTCAGATTTCGATGTTGGACTATTAGGAAAAGTTATTGCATTTTTGCTTTTTTATCACTCATAGTGTGACGCAATGCAAGACAATAATATAATAGGTATTTATGATTTTACGCAGACATAACCAGATAAAATACCTACATAACAAAAACCTATGATTATTAACAAAGTATCAGGCGTTAATTATTCCCAATACGCAAAAAGCTCATGAATCTAAAAATATGAATGATCTGAACGAGGTGTGTTTAGGTATATAAACAAGGTTCTAACAATCTTTATTTTCACATCTCCGATAAAGCATTTGGAACTTCGTAAATTGGGAGTGGTCCCGCCATTCTGACTTCAGAATGGCGCGATGGCGGGCCACTCTAAAAATACAACAAATTAAAAAAGCGTTATATGACTTTTTGAATATAGGTACTAACAAGTACAAACGCAGAATTAATTTCTTTTACTATCCAGTATTAAAATATTTCACTTGGTCCCGCGGTTCTGACATTCACCATATGCTGGGGTGAATGATGAAGACTTAGAAGTTTTCATGTGCATGTTCTGTGAAGATGAATAAGATTCGTGTTGTACTTTCTGGCCACGCCACAAAAGCAATTATAACCTCATTTGGCAGAATAGTTGTCCCCTAAATGTCCTATTTAGTCGGTGGTTTAAAAATGTTCTATTAAAGTTTAGAGATATTGAACGTTATTAGTGGCGTGGCTGGGAAGTATACTGTAGCCACGCCCGCGCCACCTCGAAAATCGTAATAAAGGTGATTAATTTAAACTTATTTATTATTAAACATATGTCCGAAATTAGTCTGTGCTACTAATATTAAAAATACTGCCAAAAT
This sequence comes from Udea olivalis, assembly GCA_947369235.1. Lineage (NCBI taxonomy): Eukaryota > Metazoa > Arthropoda > Insecta > Lepidoptera > Crambidae > Udea > Udea olivalis. The sequence continues at coordinate 8,644,644 of OX376348.1, forward strand.
CTTATCGTAATATTGAAAATTTTATAAAAGATTTTTGTTTCCAGTCACGCCACTAATAATAACGTTAAATTTCTCTTAAACTTTTATAGGAACATTTTTTTTATACCACGGACTAAATATGATTTAGGGGACAATTATTCTGCCAAATTTGGTTAAAATTGCTTTTGTGGCGTGGCCAGAATGTGTACCCAGGAATCATTTATTTTTCAATATATTAACGATAAGATTTTGGCAGCATTTCTTAGATTAGTAGCACAGACTATTATCGGACATTTGTTTATCAAAAAATAAGTTTAAATTTATTCTTTTATTACGATTTTCGAGGTGGGGCGCGGCGTGGCGATAAAGTATACTTCCCAGCCACGCCACTAACAACGTTCAATTTCTCTCTCTCTTTTATAGGACATTTTTTTTAAACCAAGGACTAAATAGGACATTTAGGGGACAAATATTCTGCCAAATTTGGTTAAATTTGCTTTCGTGGCGTGGCCAGAAAGTACAACACTTATGGCCGTAGTCTTAAACAAAATCTGTACTTGAGTACAGATCTGAGAGACGTTTTTATATCAACTGACGTTTTGCTGAAATCTCTGAAATCTCTACTCAAGTAGGACAGATCAGGGCTTGAGTACGATTCTAGAATACGGGCCTAAGATTCTTTCTTGTCTTGCCTGAACCCCAAAATAACTGATTTAAATATTGCTAAATAGTTACACAGATACTATTATATATGCTATACAGTTGTCTTTTAATTGTGGAAAAAAATACAGGCCTTTAAGTATCGGGTCGTAAGGGGGTCCTCCAACATCTTCGGGCCCCAAGCCAACCCCGCCTGCAAGCTGGTGCGCCCTGCTGATTAACGAAGGAGGCTCTGGCGACGGCTCCCCTTCATGGGTTGGGAGGTCAGATGGCAGTCGCTCCCGTAAAGCCAACTCAAGCCAAACCAACATGAAAAGTCAGCACAGAGTACCCGACATGGATAGGGCGTCGCCGGAAAACGACGCGCAGGGGGATCGCCCTACTCCTGTGTTAAGTGGGTTAAGGCTACCGGGCCATGGGCGGGCCCGGTTAAAGACATTAGTCCAGAGGAAGGCCCGCTTCGCATCGTGGAACGTTGGCACGCTGACGGGACTGTGCTCGCCAGGCGGAGGGTGGCCGTGGCGTTCCTGCAGGAGACTCGCTGAAGAGGCAACAGGTCCCGGAACATCGGACACGGCTACAAGCTGATCTACGCGGGTTCTCCTGGTGGGGCCAATGGAGTGGGGGTGGCGCTGTCCGAGGAATTCCAGAATAGTGTCTTGGAAGTAAATCGCGTTAGCGACCGCCTTGTGGTCGTGAGGGTGCTTATCGAAGGGGTCACGACCAATTTGATAAGTGCCTACGCACCGCAGGTCGGTTGTAGCGATTCGGATAAGGCACTGTTTTGGGAGCAAATCGACCAGCTCCTATGCACTATTCCATTGTCCCAAGGCGTCGTTCTGGGTGGCGATCTGAACGGTCATGTGTGTGAACAGTGTGAGGAATACGGGCGTGTTCACGGTGGTTTTGGTTTTGGCAGTCGTAACGCTGAAGGCGAAAAGATTCTCCGGACGTGTATGGCTGCCGACTTGGCCGTCGTGAACACGTTCTTCAAAAGTCCCGAGCATCTGATCACCTACAAGAGCGGTAGGAGCGCAACCCAGATCGACTACTTTCTTACCAGGAGAGCCCAGATCGGCAAGGTAGCTAACTGTAAGGTCATACTCGAAGAGAGTCTTACTGCCCAACACCGTCTACTTGTGATGGACTTGCGAGTGAAGCCTCGAGGCAAATGCCGGGAGCGCTGCCCGCCCCGAACCAGGTGGTGGCTGCTTGAAGGAGCCAGATCCCACGACTTTGCTGCCCCTGTCGGTGACCTGTGCATCGCAGCGGATAGTGAGTCCGGGCAACAGCTCTGGGATAGATGTCAGGCAGCTATCACCGGGGCGGCGAGGGTGGCGTTGGGTGTGTCTCGGGGTGGACGTGGGCTTGACAAGGAGACCTGGTGGTGGAACGAAGCAGTCCAGAAGGAGATCAGGGTAAAGAAAGCCCTCTTCAAAGCGTGGCAAGCGTCCAAATCTCCTGAAGATCGCGCCGCGTACAGGGATGCCAAACGTGCCTCTAAACGAGCTGGAGCCAGGGCCAGACGTGACCACTTACGTCCTTTGTACGATAAGTTGGAGTCGTCTGAGGGGCAGTAGCTCGTTTACAAGTTGGCACGTTCGAGAGTCACAGCGGCCCAGGATATTTCCATGTGCCGCTGTGTAAATGACACTCTTGGTAACCTGCTATGCGAGGACCGCGCGGTGAAGGAGAGATGGCGCTCTTACTTCCACGAGCTGCTCAATAAGCAGCACAAAGAGGTGCAGCCACCTGAACTCCCTTCAAATCAGGGACTAGTGCCCCCGGTAACGCCTGATGAAGTCCAGTCGGCTCTTCGCCGCATGAAGAACCGGAAAGCTGTCGGACCCGATGGAGTCCCTATTGAAGCGTGGAAATCGATGGGCTCTCGTGGTGTAGGCATACTTACCCACCTTTTTAACCGCATTCTCCTCACCGGGAAGATACCTGACCAATGGAGACTGAGCATTATCACGCCAGTCTTCAAAGGCAAGGGCAAGGGCTCGGTGCAGGAGTGCAGCAATTATCGCGGCATAAAGGTGATGTCCCACACCATGAAGCTCCTCGAGCGCATTGTAGACTCTCGGATCCGACAGGAGTGTACAATCTCGGGGTGTCAGTATGGGTTTCGACCAGGTTGCGGGACCATGGACCCCATATTTTCCTTGAGAACGCTCATGGAGGGATACAGACTGAAGAATACACCTCTGCATCTACTTTTCTTAGACATGCAGAAGGCCTTCGACTGTGTCCCTCGTGAGATGATCGGCTGGGCGCTGCGGTCCATGGCCGTTCCCGAAGTCTTTATTGACATTATCCGGGACATGTACCACGATTCCAGTTCCATAGTTAGGACTGCGGTTGGTGACACGCTTCCTTTCCTTATTACCGTTGGAGTACACCAAGGCTCCGTGCTTAGCCCGTTTCTGTTCAGCGTAATATTAGACGTTCTGTCAAACAGCATCCTAGACCACCATGAGCAACCACCCTGGTTGCTTATGTATGCTGATGATATAACGCTAGCAGATTCGGACAGGGGACGGCTGGTACAACGGGTGAATAAGTGGAAAAATTCACTTGAAAACGGCGGTCTGAAACTTAATGTGGCGAAGACGGAGTACATGGCCTGCAACACCACAGATACCCAGTCCGTCCGCATAGGCGTTGACGTGGTCGAGCGCACGGACCGTGTTAAATACCTAGGATCTGTTTTAAGCGCGTCCGGGGACATCGACCGCGACGTCAGAGCCCGAATTTCCGCGGCTTGGGCTAAATGGCGTGTGGTGGCTGGTGTCATTTGTGACCCCAAAATGCCGATCAAGCTGAAAGGGCAGGTCTATAAAACCATCATTAGGCCTGTTCTTTTATATAGCAGTGAAACATGGCCGTTACTAGAGCGACACAAGCAGGAGCTGCGCGTCACGGAAATGAAGATGCTGCGGTGGATGTGTGGAGTCTCACGCAAAGATCGTGTGCGTAACACCCACATCCGCGGCAGCCTTCGTGTTCGTGACATCGCAGACAAGCTGCAGGAGTGCCGCCTTCGTTGGTATGGTCATGTCTCACGGAGATCGACAAACTACGTGGGCAACAAATGTCTGGCTGCCGCCCCCGCCAGGTACCGGTAGAAGAGGTCGACCCAAGAAGCGGTGGCTCGACGTCGTTAAGGGTGACATGCGTGCCAACAGACTCACCACTGAGGATGCACAAGACCGCGCGAAGTGGGCCAAGAAAATAAGAAAGGCGGACACTGGGACCCCACACACCAGTGTGGGTTCACAACCGGGATAGACCGCACGGATGATGATGGAAGTATCGGGTCGCCAATAGAGGTACCTATAGGGGCCAATACCTGGTGAGGTGAAGACAGAACCATAAACGCCGTCCTTTCAGACATTGCCGTAATACAACACTAATATTCAATTCCTCTGTCTGAACATAAATAATTTGATATGACCTCCTGACTAGGGTTACCATCCGTCCGGATTAGTCCGGACTTATAGTCTTGTCTGGACTTTGTCCGGGTTTTTTGGTTAAGAGATGGGATATGAATATGTAATAGAACTTTTAAGTAATATCAAATCAGTCAGCCGCACGGGTGCGAGGCGCGTGATCTCGCAACCTCCATCATCGAACGAGAGTGAGCTATTTTATTACTTATTTATTTATTTGGAATAGGTACACAGACAGATTACCATCGCTACATGGCTTTATATAATATTTTGTACACAATAGGCTAGACAATAATCCAAAAAGTGTGTACAAAATGGGTACCTGCCTAATGTTTGCATTTTGTGGCTAAAATATCCGGACTTTTTTGAACTGTCAGGACTTTTAAAATCTTTTACCGTACTTCTGAGCTACATTCACGAGCACCTTTCCTGTTCTGTCATATTATGAATTATTTTAGCGGCTGATTGATGAAAAAGGCATCGATTGTTATGAAAACTTGAAAGCTTATATTTGTGTACTATAATAATTACAACTGGTGCAAACTGGTGGCATCATTAACTGAAAATAACACGATAAACTCTCTGATCCTAAGGCTACAACAAATGAAAGTTTGCATCATCCTGTATAAAACTTCCTTCTTGTAAGTATTTACACAAACGTTTACATCTATCTCAATGTAAAACAATAGCGTTATTTTAGGCAGGTAAGCAGTCCGTACTTGCACCCGATTTACAACTGCCTAGGCATTCAGGAAGTGCCTAAATAAAGCTCAGTTTGTTATTTACATACACAATAATTTATTGTTTCTTACAACTTAGAGAAGCTAAAATACAAGTTGTTGATTGGTTACAATTTAAAAAAGCTTTAAATTTGAATCTCCCAGTGTGACCAATGCCACAAGCTTCTGCAGTAACACACGCGGGCACTCGCGTCGCGCCGCTAGGGCCGGCCTAGCGCGACCACGCGTTCGTCGGGAATACGGGATACTAGGGAAATTAACGTGGAAAGGACGATCGTGGAAATCACAACGCAGGTATCCTTACAACCACAATATATATTAAATAAAATTATAATAGAAAGATCGCCATATTGAAAAAAAAACTAGATTAGGTAATCGTAACTTATCATTTATCATCTTAAGAGATACACTATAATTTATACTGAATGTTGTAACTATCGGAGCGTTTTCAATCATTATAAAATATTGTGGATGAAAGAAAACTGTCTCAATAACGTCAGTTTCTTGTAGCAGCGCGCTACATTAACTAGCTATTTATTTAGTAAAAAAATTAACACTTACTTAGCTCCTGTCGACGAGCTCATTTTGCAACACCACTTGCTTACATTACCGAAAATGTTCTTTACTTACTTCATTACATCGACAAAACTCTTAAGTGACCGGACAAGCGGTAAGCAAGCAACGCTCCATTTAACAATTAAAATAGGTACATAAATTCAAATTTAATTTTAACTAAGCCTCAACTAAATAAGTGTAGACACATTAATTTAAAACAGAAAGTGATTCTGCTTTTGTAGAAAATTCTTATTAGATAAAACAGAAACTAATATTTGCATATTGAGTACCGTATTTACTTGGATGCAACAATTCGCAGATTAAATTAACGGTAATGACTAAAGTTAAGATTGATACTAAGGTGAATATTTTATACAATTTCAGCAAATTTGGATTTCTGATGAGGAATTCGGAAAATCGAGGAGCTGGAACGGGAAGGGGAATGGAGCCCGGGCTGTGGCAATGTGTGTATGTGCTGCTGACGTCACGGCCGACGAATCACATGGCATACTTCCGTGTCCATTCGCGAGCTAGTTCATTGTACTTTTCTCTGTCTGTTTTGTAGATCCTAGCAATTTCGGGCACCAAGGGATCATCTGGGTTTGGATCGCACAGAAGTGAGCAGATTGAGAGCAACACTGGAATAGAAGAGACACCATTATAAAGTAACGTTTACGGTACATTTCAATAAATGCTACTGCTCTTCCAACTAGGCTAACAGCTATAACAGACCTGGCGAATTCTTTCAGTAAGTTTTACGTTGTAAGCCATTACGTTGATAGTATAGATAACCTACGATTGACAAATAAATCTGATTTTCATTCTGCAGGGCTGTTTAAAATATGTTAACAATGAAATCGCGTTTTTTACAGCGATTATTGCTATTTCACGTCATATTCTGCATTATCATTGGTTCAGAAGTAGAGATGTAAAATGACTATATGTCTGCTTCACATCTGTACACAGGAGATTCAAATAGCAAGTACGTGAATCAGGGTATTCATAAGTAATTATCGCCCAAATTCTAGTTTCAATTGAAAGCTCTTATTTCTACTAAAATGTATTTAGCGTTTAAATTAAGTTGGGGAGAAAGTCTTTTCGCATTTCGCATATGAACTTGTAATAAAGTTTAAATTTAAAAGGGGATAATTTCAAATTAAAATTAGGAAAAAGTGTGATTTTCATTTGTTTTTCTTACTGTCAAGATGAGTGAATCTAATAAAGAATTCGATACATTTTAAAACATTACTACAAAAAAGGTAAAAATAAAACGCATGCCGCGAAAAACAATTGTGATGTTTATGGACCTAGTGCAGTGTCTGTGAGAGTAACACAAATTTGGTTTAAAAATCTTTTTCAATCCGGAAATTTTGATGTCAAAGATGCTGATGTAAAGTGGATCTCGTACGACAAGACCGTGCGAAAAAGGTCGTGGTCAAAGGCCGGTAAGGCTTCACAGACTGTGGCGAAACCAAGGCTAATCGCAACAAGGTGATGCTGTGTGTGTGGTGGGATTGGAAGGGCATTATTAATTATGAGCTGTTATCACCAGGCAGGACCATCGATTCTGAACTCTACTGCGAACAACTGATGAGATTAAAGCAAGAAATTGAGAGAAAGCGGCCGGAATTAATCAACGGAAAGGGTGTGGTTTTCCATCATGATAACGCTAGACCTCACACATCTTTAGCCACTCAGAAAAAAATAATAGAGTTTGGCTGGAAGGTGTTAATGCATCCGCCGTGTGTCCTGGCCTTGCACCTTCAGATTTCCACCTGTTTCGGTCTCTTCAGAATTCTTTAGGCAGTGTCAGGTTAACATCTTGAGAGGACTGCCAGAACCACTTGTTGCGGTATTTTGATCAGAAGCTTCAAAATTCCTATAGCAATGGGATCATGTCCCTACCTTAAAGAGGGCAAAAAGTAATCGAATAAAATGGCACCTACATACTTTAGTTAAATGTAAATAAACTATATTAAAAAATTGTTTTGAATTTTCTTAAAAAATGCGAAGAAACTTTTTCCCCAACCTATTACTTGCTTAAACTATTTAAAACATGGAGTAAATGATTGAACAGTTACCTTTGGATATGGTGAGTGCGGGAGACCACTGTGAGCGCAGAATGTCAAGGCAAATGGAACCATTACTGTTTATGTTGGGGTGATAAATCCGTGTTGTAAATGCAACTTTTGGTGGTTTGAACGGATAGTCTGTTGGGAAGTGTATGGTGAGGAAGAATACGCCTCCTTGATACGGACTGTCGACCTGCAATTATAAACAATACCTCATGTCACACAACTAAATTGTAACAAAGATGTTATTAACACTAGCTACCTATTATTTATGGACAACGCATTTAGATACTTAGGCCGAGATCTATAGAGCGTGCTTAGCTTAATCTTACCTAAAGCATTAAACAGCTGTATCTATTTCAGTTAGGTACTTCTTACCGATATTCAATTATTTTTGTCTTAGTTAAACATCAATTTAGATATTTGTTAGTAATAATTATAACAATAATTAATAAGTAAGAAAATAATTAAGGTTATAAGTCCGTGCTTAGCTAAGTAACGACTAAAGATCTCGGCATAAGTCCCTTCAGCCCTTCCTTAGGCCCTTCTGTTGATATTTTAAGACTCATTCAGGTGACAAAGCTACTGGCTACTTACAATCTCTTTTATAAACACATACATACAGCTCACTTCGGGTTTAGCTTACTTGTTCTTTTTCGTATGACGAGGTTAAAAAATGATCTACAACGCGTAATGATGACAATCCTAAAATAAGTTACCTTAAAGTCAATGGTTTACTAACAACCACAGGAAACATGATTGTTAACAGTGAAATAACCAGCCTAGAAGATGTGGTAGGCAATAGCAGGTAGTAACCACCGGCTGGAAATGATAGACGTAATACGAAATTTACCGCTAGGTAAAAACTGATTTCGGAAACCTTTTCATCATTTCAGCCGAACGACGCCCACTGCTGGGCATAGGCCTCCCCCAAGGATCTCCACAACGATCGGTCCTGCGCTGTCCGCATCCAGCGGCTTCCCGCGACCTTGACCAGATCGTCGGTCCACCTTGTAGAGGGCCTGCCCACGGAACGTCGTCCGGTACGCGGTCGCCATTCGAGAACCTTTCCGCCCCAACGGCCATCGGTTCTCCGCGCTATGTGTCCCGCCCACTGCCACTTCAGCGATGCAATCCTTCGAGCGATGTCGGTTGTTTTTGTTCTCCTGCGGATCTCATCATTTCTGATTCGATCGAGCAGGGAAATACCAAGCATCGCTCTCTCCATTGCTCGCTGGATGATCTTGAGCCTTCTTATGACACCCATAGTAAGGGGTGGTCCCTTCCATCTCTCACTCCCATAGGTCATTACTGGCAACACACACTGGTCAAAGACTTTTGTCTTGAGACACTGAGATATTTCGGACGCAAATATATGCCGGAGCTTCCCGAACGCTGCCCATCCGAGCTGGATTCGACGAGAGATCTCTTTCTCGAAGTTGGGCTTACCTAGCTGGACTGTCTGTCCCAGGTAAACATAGTGGTCAACAACTTCGAGTGTAATGTTCCCAACGTTAACTGGAGCGAGTGCAATATGGGCATTTAACATGATTTTCGTTTTGTCCATGTTCATCTTAAGACCCACTCTTTGAGAAGCATTACCGAGATCTTCGAGCATTATGTTCAGGTCTTCCAAGGTCTCAGCCATAAGAACTACATCATCGGCAAATCGCAGGTGTGTAAGGTACTCGCCATTGATGTTGATGCCGCGTCCTTTCCAGTCCAGAAGCTTGAAAATATCCTCCAACGCAGCCGTGAACAGTTTCGGAGAAATAACGTCTCCTTGTCTCACGCCTCGCTGTAGTTGGATCGGATTAGAGCTCTGGTTCTGTAATCGGACCGACATGGTGGCGTTCTGGTATAAGTACCTTAGCACCTCAATGTACCTATTTGGCACCTTTGGAGAGACTGCAGTACTGCCCAGGTCTCAATCGAATCAAAGGCTTTCTCGTAGTCCACGAACGCTAAGCAAAGTGGCAAGTTATACTCTTCGGTCTCCTGGGCCTTAAGATAATTATATCTGGATATAATTATCATAAGGCCCAGGGTGCGGTGCCCCTATAAACAGTGGATCAACCGAAGTAGGGAGCTATGGGACAACCCGACAACAGATGACTATACGGTATCACCTCAAACTGACACCACGAAAAGCAGATTATTAAAACAATATTTTTTTTGTTTCTCTGCTAAATAAAATAAAACATTTTTCAAACGAGTTGCAGTCTACACTACACATTCAAATCTCATGTAAACGGTTATACTTATCTTAGCGGTTACTGCGCCTGGCCCGAACAAAAGCACAGCATAAACTTATCTCTGGTTTCCACAATACAAGACACCACAAACACCCAGACCAATGCCCAGACCGAACACAAATATATTTTTTTATAAGACATTTTGTGCTGTGGGAGCTGCAGGAATCAATCTTACGACTGTTGGCATCTTAACCAGCGCTCGCACAACTGTGTTTAAAGAAGGGTCGTCAAAGTTAGTAACGGAGCTGGATTTACTGCACAAGCATGTTACATAACTATTGTCTTGGTAGGCACCTTGTATCATTGTGCAATGCATGTGGCTTCGGTGCAAGGCTGAACATTATTATATAGAGAATCGACGACATGATAATACACGTTTAGCAAATATTGTAAAATTAAAACATTTCTTGAAATGCGTTCCGAGCATTTTGAATTCGCGAATACTATGAATATTTTACCAGACAGGACAGTAGCTTGCATCCATCAGTGTAACGAAGCAGAGCACTTATGATAACATCGCAGAACGCTATTCATTATAGACAGCTGTCGCATCAACCTTGACTTCCTATTTTTGAGACTGGAGGGCTAACTCTAATTTCAGAATTAAATTTATCCTCGTCTTCTCTCTGAATTCTGATGTGTCATCCCATGACAAAATTATTGTGGCGTCATCATCATACACAGTAACACAGTACATAAAATCACTCTCATTGAATACTTATGTACCTACCTATCTACTGTATTTTGAGATATCTGGTTATGAGTTGTTAGGACGTTCACAATAAACCTATAGAGACCCCTAAATGAAATGTGTATTTACCTAGACATTGACCATGTCCTACGGCAAAAAGAATGTTGTTAGTTTATAATCTTTAGCGAATCTATTCGATTATCGATTTAGTATTCCATTTAACTTGGAATCGCTGGTTTTTATAGATAAACGCAGAAATTATTATTCAAATATTTTGATGTGCAATAAAGAGATAATAAAATATTTATGTGAATTAAATAAGGTAGGTATTAGGATTTGAAGTTATTTATTACTTAAATTATATTGCACACCTTATATCACTTTCATAATAATTATCGTCATTAAATGTAGTTCCGGATGTCTGAGCCACTCATCCCACAGAGATCTCTCTCATCTAGATTGATAACGAGTCGTTAGTGACGGCAATCGATCAAGGTTTCATCGTTTGTGACGCTATACTTTCTTTAAAGAAATTAAAAAAACGTGGCTCAGACAGCCAGAATTTTGCAATTTCGGCCACTTTCGATCTCAGCATCTAAACGGTTTCAGGGCCCCTTTTCTTATCAAAAGGTTAGTGACGCGATATGTGACGGCATCCGAAGTAATTTCGTCGATCAGGATGCAATACTTTTCGAGAAATCTTCAAAAACATGTGGTCAGACAGCCAGTAATCCGGCTGTCTGAGTCACTTGGTTTTTCTTGATTATTTCACGAAATATCACATTTTGGACAGATCTTTCTCTATAAAAGGAATGTGATGCGATATGTGACGCGTCACAACCAGTTTTGAACTTTCGTGACGCTTCCATTTAGGAGTTATTGTAAAAAACGTGATGGCTCAGACGAAAATCTTTCGGCTGTCTAAGCCACCTGTTTTATAACTTAGGTTCTACGTAGCTGGAAACACTTCTAAACGAATGTGACGGCGATGGAGAACAAGAATTGACGTTTGTGACGGCTCTAAGTGCCTGCAATCGGAAGTTATACGCATTTCTTTTTTTTCCATACATTGGTGCAAATGCACGAGGCAGGGTGACCACACTGAGCTCTTTTGAAGGAATGCAAGGATATCAATGTTGTAAATCTTGGCAAAATGTTCACTTATAATTCTGAGTGATTGCCTTGTCTTTTACTTACGTACCTATTTATGTAAGTATTTACTTAATCTATACAAATAATAAATAAAATTAAAAAAGTGTCTGTTTGTAATTTCAAAAGAACAGATTTTCACTGAATGCATATATATGAAAGAATACTTACTATACGGTAACTACATCGGAAAATCTATTTTTAAAATTTTTGTCTGTCTGTCTGTTTGTTTCGAGCAATCTCTGGAACAAATGGACCGATTTTGGCGGGACTTTCACTGGCAGATAGCTAATGTTATAGGGAGTAACATAGGCTACTTTTCTTTTAGAAAACTATTGATAAAGGCGATACTACCGGTACCACCGATAGTTTTGCATCTAATACCATCGATAGTATTATTTTTAAACAACAATAAGAATAAGAATAGAATAAGAATAATTTCATTGCATAAATTTAGTATACAGTACACCAACATACAGTACACCACTACACAGCAGTATCAATTAACAGTAGGTTGTTACAAAACCATAACAACAACATTATAGTGTTGATAACAAATGAACTTATTAACATAGTACATACTGCTACATTAACGTTACAAAAACCAAAAACAAACGAACCTATCGATAGTTTTGTACCAACGATTGCCAGTGATTTTACGATACTATTATTTTTTCGGTTTATACTAGGTATTATCAAACACTACAAAATTAAACGAGCTTTTTATACTGCAAAAACGAGCAATTAGGGTAATTTTCCGTATTAATCAGCAGGAATCGTGTCGAGAACATTTTAGAAAGCTAAATTTACTAACGGCACCCTCCCTATACGTTCTTGTAGTCGTAATTTTCCCAAACACATTAGTCAGTATGAGATGAAAAAAGAGAATACGAGACGAAAAGACTTCCAAAGTCTGAAAGGCCTAATTTTGACATAGTCAAACATTGCGCGCACTATCAGGCGATCAAACTGTATTACAGATTACAAAGTCGACATAAAAAGTTCAGTTTACCATTCAAGTTTTAGAAATACTCTCAAATATTACTCTCTAAATATACTCTCAAGTTTCTTTTGTAAAAGTTTTTGTATAGCGTGGCGGAGTTGTAGGCTATTGTTATTGTTACTTTATTTTTGTAATTTGTTTCGGAATGTTTGTTTCGAATTTTTTTTGACATTGGTTTATAACCCAATTTAATCTAATTCTAAACCGTTGACTACTAACCTTATAATTAATAATTGTTCTATTGTTAATGATATCATTGTTTTTAAATGTGCATTCACACACAATGTATGTTGTATTTGAATAAATGAAATGAAATGAAACTAGTATTGGATGCAAAACTATCGATAGTATCTATAGTATTGCCGTTTTCAATAATATTGTATTGTCTAAGTAAATACTTACATAAATAGGTAAGTAAGTAAAAGACAAGGCAATCACTCATCATTATAAGTAAACATTTTGCCAAAATTTACAACATTGATGTCCTTGCATTCCTTCAAACGAGCTCAGTGTGGACACCCTGCCTCGTGCATTTGCACCAATTTATGTAAAAAAAAAGAAATGCGTATAACTTCTGATTGCAGGCACTTAAGAGCCGTCGCAAACGTCAATTCTTGGTCTCCATCGCGGTCACATTCGTTGTGAAGTGTTTCCAGCTACATAGAACCTCTGGAAGTCATAAGACAGGTGGCTCGGACAGCCGGAAGATTTTCGTCTGAGCCATCAATACCGTTTTTTACAATAACTCCTAAATGGAAGCGTCACGAAAGTTCAAAACTGGTTGTGACGCGTCACATATCGCATCATATTCCTTTTATAGAGAAAGATCTGTCCAAAATGTGATATTTCGTGAAATAATCAAGAAAAACCAAGTGGGTCAGACAGCCGGATTACTGGCTGTCTGACCACATGTTTTTGAAGATTTCTCTAAAAGTATTGCATACTGATGGATGAAATTACTTCGGATGCCGTCACATTATCGCGTCACGAACTTTTTAATAAGAAAAGGGGCCCTGAAACTGTTTAGAAGCTGAGATCGAAAGTGGCCGAAATTGCAAAATTCTGGCTGTCTGAGAAACGTTTTTTTAAATTTTTTAAAGAAAGTATAGCGTCACAAACGATGAAACCTTGATCGATTGCCGTCACTAACGATTCGTTATCAATCTAGATGAGCGAGATCTCTGTGGGATGAGTGGCTCAGACAGCCGGAACTACATGTCATTATCACTAGAAGAACTGTTCTTTAAGTTCATATAGCTTTTGCCTTTGAAATAGAATGTTGGGCTAGCCGTCGAGGATCCCATTTTTTCCGTAATGATAGTTATTTTCCACCAGCTTTGCATACCATTCTTCTGTACATGTATTTTAAAATTTTTACTTTTTTATTAAATTTTATACTGAATTAAAAGCGTAAAAAATACTTAAATATACACATCCTCAAGCTTAGATTTAAATGTTAGATTATTATTTCGTCACAACCGATTTTATATTTTCTATTGCTACTCGTTTGCAAGGCACTTCACTAAGCGGGCGGTACCCGTCAATAAAGTACGATATTATCTGTAGTACACTTTACCGAAAAAGAATGCAATACTTTATAGGCGTGAACTGTCAAAATTATTATCTTAAATTGGACAAACTATAAATATACATTTGCCTCCTTTGTCACATTGAATTTTTAGATGGATGGTTAAAATAATCGTAATTACAGCACGGGACTGATTCAAATAAAATTGCTAAAAAGTTAAGACGGATAATATTTAAAGTATGTTAGACCTACCTACTACCTTACAGATTCGCGAGGAAATATCCGTCAAGTGTAGCTCTGGCCTAAGTCTTCTCAAATGTAGCAAAAAAATAGACCCCTATCAGATCGCTAATAGACATGGGTAGGTGAAGACAGAACCATACACGACATTGCCGTAATACAACATCACTAATATTCAATTCCTTTGCCTGAACATAAATAATTTGATATGACCTCCTGACCTACATAGACGAGCACCTTTCTTGTTCTGTCGCATTATGAATTATTTAACGGATGATCGATGCCTATATCGATCGTTACGTGACAACAAGCTTCTATTCGTGTAGGTACCATAACAATAAACTGGTGGAAACTGAAAATTACACAATGAACACTCTAATCCCATGACTACAACAACAAATTAAAGTTTGCCCCATTCAACTTCCTTCGTGTAAGAATTTACAAAAACGTCTACCTACATATCTCAATGTAAAGCAATAGTTTTTTTAGGCAGATAACCAGTCCGTACTTGCACCTGATTTACAACTGCCTACGCATTCAGGAAGTGCCTAAATAAAGCTCAGTTTGTTATTTACATACACAATAATTTATTGTTTCTTACAACTTAGTGAAGCTAAAATACAAGTTGTCGATTGATTACAATTTGAAAAAGCTTTAAATTTGAATCTCTCCCAGTGTGACCAATGCCACAAGCTTCTGCAGTAACACACGCGGCCACTCGCGTCGCGCCGCAGGGCCGGCCTAGCGCGACCACGCGTTCGTCGGGAACCGGGATACTAGGGAAATTAAAGTGGAAAGGACGATCGTGGAAATCACAACGCAGGTATCCTTACAACCACAATATATATTAGATAAAATTATAATATAAAGATCGCCATATTGAAAAAAATCTAGATTAATCATAACTTATCATCTTATGAGATACACTGTAATTTATACTGAATGTTGCAACTATCGGAGCTTATCAATCATTATAAAATATTGTGGATGAAAGAAAACTGACTGTCTCATTAACGTCAGTTGCTTGTAGCAAGCATGCTACATTAACTAAAAGATGTTTTTCGGTAAAAAAAAATAACACTCACTCGGCTCCTGTCAACAAGCTCATTTTGTAGTACCACTTACATTACCCAAAATGTTCTTAACACTTTATGAGCCTTACTTATATTCATAGACGAAATTCATAAGTGACCGGATAAAGTGGTAAGCAAGGAACGCTTCATTTCCTAAATGTATCGCTATTGTACAGTTCCACAATGCAATTTAGATCTAGTTAAAGTACAAACTCTTTAGGAAATATAAAAATTCAAATGTAAATTTAACTAACCCTCAACTAAATGAGTGAAAAAGACATTACTGACACATCAATGTAAAACAGAAAGTATTTTGCTCTTATTGAAAATCCTTATTAGATAGAACAAACTATATTTGCACATGTGTACCGTGTTTACTTAGATGTAACAATTTGCAGATTAAATTAACGGTAATAATGACTAAAGTTAAGATGGATACTAAGGTGACCATGAATATTTTACACAATTTCAGTAAATTTGGATTTCTGATGGGGAATTCGGAAAATCGGGAAGCGGGAATGGGGAGGGGAATGAGGAGGGGAATAGAGCCCGGGCTGTGGCGATGTGTGTATGTGTTGCTGACGACCGACTCTTCACATGGCATACTTCCGTGTCCACTCTCGAGCTAGTTCATTGTACTTTTCTCTGTCTGTTTTGTAGATCCTAGCAATTTCTGGCACCAAAGGATCATCTGGGTTTGGATCGCACAGAAGTGAGCAGATTGAGAGTAACACTGTAACAGAAGAAACATTGTTTTTAATTACATATAAGCAAACAATAACAATTCTTCGTTTTTGATTTTAACAAACATTGTATACAATATAATTTAGTCACTTTCCACTTTATGAATAGCTTGTTATCAACAAAATGGAATAAAATATAGAAGAATTATTAATAGCATGCAGATAATGATTGAAACAATTACCTTTGGATATAGTAAGTGCTGGCGACCACTGTGCGCGCAGAATGTCAAGGCAAATGGAACCATTACTGTTTATGTTGGGGTGATAAATACGTGTTGTGAATGCAACTTTTGGTGGTTTGAACGGATAGTCTGTCGGGAAATGTATGGTGAGGAAGAATACGCCTCCTTGATACGGACTGTCGACCTGCAATTATAAACAATAAGCCATGTCATAAACTTAATTCAAACCACAGTTATTATAAGCCATAAATTCATATCTAATAGTAAGCTAATGACAATGCGATATCACAATGACAAACAACTTTTCTCCTATCGATAATGTGCATTATGTATCATAATAATAATGAGAATAAATGGTAAACAATTTTAATATTCATTCAGATCCCAAAGCGCAAACAACAGACATAGGGATATTTTCATCTTTTTGAAGGATTACAGTTCATTTAAGAATATGATCATTTCCTAAATTCAACCATTTAACCTAAAATACATACTAGTATTTGTTTAATATTATTTTATTTGGTGTTAAAGTGCAATGTGGGCGTGATTCCAAAAGCACTGACATGGACATGGTCATGTCATATCCATACAAGGGTGTATGCATAAAATGATGATGAATGCACATGGTGAGGGGAAATCTAACAAAGCGAGGGTTGCAACAAAGTTGTGTTTTATATAAAAATATCAGAACTTCCACCAAAGGTTATAATAAAAATTGATTTTACTGTTTTATCCACCACCAACAGCCACAGCTTACTACCTTATAACTTTATTTGAGTATATTTTTGAATATTCTAACTTAATAATGAAACTGTACTTCCAACAATTATCATCAAAAAGATAATATATTTTGCACTTACCGAACAAGAAAATCAGTCAAAGAATTTTTCTCATGAAACAACCCTAGGTAAAAAGGTATTGCAGGTTAAAACGGTTTTAAATACCTTATTTTCACGCGTTATGTAGTAAGAGCAGGAGACTCTACGAAGCACATCACAACCTGCTAACATGAACTGCCGTGATCAGTCAGTAGGTCAGGAGTTAAGGACTTTCAAAAACTGTTTTCTGTTTTGCTCACACTCAAATACAAACGTTTTTATCTATCACATTTTTTTCTTTCTTTTTTAAATTTCCTATCAAGTTGACCTCACTCCACCTTATGGAAAATGGTCGTGAGGTCCAGATATGAGGCTGACAAGCCCAGTCATGCAAATCAGTCCCTGGGCTGGCCATCCTTACCTTGGAAGGCCTGCAGAAATGCCTTTTCATGCATTTCAAATCTCTCATAACTCTGTTCTTAGATACTTAGATAGCTAAAATCCATAAAATAACTGAGGTTGGTTTAAATTAAATTAAAAGATTTCATATTTTTTCATCCAAGCCCAAGTTTGTTTGAAAATGTTTTCATCTCCTTTTCAATAAATGTTAATGTTTAAACATACCTATTTTCAAAACTAATAGCACAGATATCAGGATTCAGGAACTGTAACTGTGCAATAAGATCTATCAATATGAACTCTAAGCAGTAAAAATAAAGATTAAATTTAATGTGATTCTTAGAAATTGGTGGTATTGGAATAAAAATTTAATTAAACAAGTTCAAATCATTCAATGTTAACCTAACTTGTAACTGAGAATCAAGAAAACACAAAATAAGGTTCTTATCAGATTGATAAGATCAGAATTTCTCCGAATTTTAATGAAAGTGGAACTCAAATCCAAAGTGCAAAAAACCTCGCTAAATACTTTTTAATAATCACATTTTTCTTTGAGAGAGGCATACTGTTTCTAGGATGGCTGATTCGGTATCTGCACTGAGTGACCTATTTTGAAAACAGGGTAGAAGCCAGAATAAGTCTGCCCTTACCACTTTGGTGCATTTGGTGAAAACAGCTAATAATAGGTTAACATCAAGATGATGGGATCAGAGCTTGTGTTAAACAGACTTTCCTATTTCTTTTTAATTCTCATCTTGGTACTTTTGATACCTTTAATAATAATTTAGTTACCTTCTTCATTTAAATGATACTCAAGATTGATGCTGGTCTCGTCATTTTGATGCATTAAGATGATGGTACCAACATCAATCAGATTATTAATATGACCAGTAGTAGTTACCAGTAAAACTGACTCAATTTATTTATGTTTTGAGACATGTCATGTTGTAAAAACTTTCACATTAAGAAAAAATAACCCTTAAGCGATTTGAAACAATGAAAAACAGTAAGTTTGGAAAATGGACTAAATCCATCCATATTGAAACTGTTTCAATTTACATCATTAAATCAATACTGCTTGGAAGTTTAAAAACACAATGAAATTACATAAATAAAAGATATTGTTGTTCTTTCATCATTTAAACATAATCAAATATTTTATTATGTTTATGGTAACATTGCTGCATTGATTTGGCAGTATTACGCATACTTAGAAAACTAGCTGTCTGTCAGCACCTTCGCCCGCGTATACTGTTTCTCCCGTCAAAATATAGCATACACAAAAAAAATATAGCCCATAGCACTCGCTGATAATGTAGCTATAGATTGGTAAAATAAATTTAGGCGACCCTGGGACCCTACACACCAGTGTGGGTTCACAACCGGGATAGACCGCACGGATGATGAGATTGGTAAAATAAATTCTTATCAGATTCCAGTAGTTACAGAGCCTATACATTACAAACAAACAACCAAATCTTTCCTCTTTATAATACAAGTATAGAAGTATAGATAAAGAGAGAAAGAAGTTTAGAATATTGCTTTCATATTTATAATCAAGAATCAAAAAAATTCCATAATATTCAAAACTTGATCACAGGGCCGAAAAAACAACTTGATTAATATTCCCATTTTATTTTAACTGGGAACTTCAGAATCCCAAAAATTCTCATAGGTACTTATCCTGGGTACTGTACCCATTGTATGTGAGAAGAACTATAATGCATGTGACTTTAGGGAAGTCCTCTCTATCCTTAACCACCCACAAGGAAATTAATTAATGTCATCAGTAAAGTAAGGCCCAGCTGTCAAGGTAGATTCTCACCAGGAATATTAAAATTCATATGGTTATCATTATTTCATTATTGACCAAGCTGTCATAAGATTCCAGTAAGTATATTGTTTACTCTTTTTTTATAATGTTGGATTACCTGTATTGATTTATAAAATTTATGATTTGAAACCTGAATGAGTTGTTTTAAAATGTCTTCATCTGAATTTATAGGAAACTGTCCAAATAATTAGTTACATTACAAACACACATTTTTCAATCTAAAACAATGAAATCTATCAATATTTAAGTCAAACAAGTATAAAACATATTTATATAAATTGTATAATTACTTAATAAATAATGCAATGAACAATACTCACTGGACCCATAATTGTGGCTTGCCAGTGGAACACTGAAAGTGAAACAGAAAATACATTACAATCATTATAAACTGAAAAGAGGTCATTGACTTGTCCTATTAATATGTAGGTATTTGCTTAGAATGGGATTGACAATACTCTGCATTATCAGTTTATCACAATCCAATTCTTTTAGGGATGTTTGACAAATTTTAAGTGTGTCATTTGCATGTACTGCAAGATAAAAAATAACACAGTAACCTTCTTTTTGTAGTTGAAAAAGCAACACAAAGACAATGCCTTTTGAAAGCAAAGAATACTTCCAAATAAGAGTATTTTCACTGCATTTACAAATACATATCACCATTGCCATGAGATAGTTTCTCAGTATTATTATTATAAACGACACAATGAGTCACAAAAAAGAAGTAGGTAGGTAGATCAATAGGTAGGTACTTACGATCTTCACCGTGTGGGCCAGCGGAACATTGCGCTGGAGGGTCTCTGCCGAGGTCTTGTAATTCCTGAACAATAAAATAGGACTATCTGTACATGCTAAGTAGGAAACACAATACGCAGATCAAGTTGTCACATCATCACTTGCTAATAAACCGATGTTCATCGTTGCTTATAACAAAGGTAACAATAGGATGCTAACGTCATAAATCGCAATAAGAACTCTTCAGCCAGGATGCCATCACGTCACAGATAACCCATCACACCAGAAAAACCTCAAAATTGGCACATAATTCCGACATTTTATGTACGCCGTGTGCACAAATTGTCACCTACATCAACGAGTAAAACACCGTTATTCGGTACTGGTAAACCCGTAAAATATAACGATTTTGATAACTCGTCAATGTAAATCTTTCACGCACAAGGAATTATCCAGAAGAAATTTCAATAATAGGTATTCACAATGACGAAACATTCACTACGAAGTCTTGAGGCTTATTTTCCAACACATTATATCCTTATGTCGAATCCTTCGAAATAAAGAACAGAATTAACTATACGTACCCTATTAATTCGTTTTAACGCCATTTGATTATTATAAGATGGAATAAACCGACTTTCAACTAGACAACGAAACCGTGAGCCAAGGACCTTTGATTAGAGATTGCAAGATGGCTCCCGTCTAAACGCAAAAGTACCACCCTAGTCGTTTTATGTAATATTATATCTATGTTTAATTACGACGACTATTAACTTTAAATGACAATGTAAAAATAATAATAACTTTTAATAGGAAATAGCAAGAATTAAAATGCAACGCGGTGTTCAGTAAAATTAACACACAATCCGCTAACAGAGAACAGCGAACAGGAAAACCGACCATTTACAAAGTGCGTTCAACAATGCTTTCTTTTTTAGTTAAATATTTTGACAACAGTAAAATCGAAAGAAAAAAATGATTTATAGATCCCCATAGTCTTAATAAATGGTACATTCATGATTTTTGTTCAAATATCGCATATTTATAGCTAAATAAGCTGAAAAACTGTTCAAAATAGAGCGAATACATTTTTTTTTTCGCATGTGGCAACTTTCATGGTAGGAAATGACGTCATAGCCGAAAGAGGAAATGTTTGGGGCGCTATTTTTGGATAATAAAGTAGGTACAATAGCTATTTTAACACACATTTTTGCAATTTGAAACTTCCCCAGGTGAACCAATGTAATTTATTCATGTCTTTATTCATTTATGGAGAAAATGACACTATCTGTTCGTTGCATTATTTTTCTAAGAAAAAAAAATAGTTTGTTTAACTGTACTTTTATTTATATTCTCCTTTTGTCACCCTCTCTTCCTTGACTTGACCTCCTACCTACAGACCTACATCCCCCTAACGACTTCTTCTATATGCATGGGTACTACAGGTTAAGTCGACATTTAACGACGACTCTAAGAGGTTGTAGTTTACATACATTTGTGAGGCTTGTGACTGACATGACTTAGAAACACCAGTACCCAAACTCAACCTAAGACTTTTAAGTTTTTTATACGAGGTGGCAAATTTTCACTTATAATATTAAAAGCTGAAAAGAAGTTTTTTAACACCAATTATTAAACAAACAGGGTCGTATCGATCTTTTCCTTCAAATAGCTCGGAAACGTGGCTTATGGTACCCTATTATAATATAATAGGGTACTATTATAATATATTATTTGTTGGTTATGTGACCACTTTCATCGTGCAATTCTAAAAAAAACAAAATGGCGGCTGGTTGCTAAGCCAGCTTTCATACAATAATGATCAAACTCCTTTGTAAAAATAAATAAATTACAAAAAGCTGACTTGCAAGTCAAATAAAACGGTTTAGTTTGGGATATAAGATATTTTAATGATTCATAGTAAAATCAGTCTCAAATGACAACCTCGTAAAGGATATACCTACGTCGACTTAACCTGTATAACCTCTTGTTTTATCTTCTTATTCGAGTTGCACTTTGTAGTTGTCAGAATGTTATTTTACTCTAGATAACGCCACTGCCAGAGCACATCTTTGCAAATAAGATGAGTAGATATTTTTATTGTGGTAAATAACTACCTACTACTACGACACACGACAAAATACAAAACTGCATTCCAGGGCACAACAGTAATGTATTGTCTTATAAGAAAATATCAACACTCCACCGAATGCGTAACTCTTTATCACGATTATTTACGATCCACTTCTATTTCGCGTGAGATCGCCTGCGCCATTCTTGCTAGCTTTCGGTGTTGTGTCAGAGTGGATGTTCCAACTCTATCATCGTTCGAGGCATCGTCAAGGCCAGATTCACATGCCTTTGGGCTACTCCTCGTGATAGCTCACCTCTTCTCCTAGTTTCATTCTTTCAAGCTCGTCCATACCTGACACATCAGTAAAACAATTTATCACATAACACACACAGTACTTACACACAACCACAGGCAACACCACTGAACACCCTTCAACGGTAACGTGGACGGACTGGATCTCAAAGTCGTTCATACCTGAGGCTTCAGGAAAACAATTTATCACATAACACACAACTCACAGGCACCACTCAGCATCCCTTCAACCAGCCTTTACTTCAACGGTGACGTGGACGAACCGGATCTCATTGGGCGCCTTATTACACTAACCTGACCGCCTCTCATAGGCCTAAGGAATAGTACACTGTCCTGACCGCCTCTCATAGGCCTAAGGACTGAACTGCCTCTTATAGGCAACATTTTATACTGTCCTGACAGCCTTTCCTTAGGCCTATGCCTAAGGACTAAACTCTCTAAGGCCTCTGGTAGGCCTCAATACCATACTGTCTCTCGTAGGCCAGTCACGTGAGTGAGTCAGTCAGTCCAGGTCAATAACGCTGTTATGGGTCATTGACCAACATAAGCCAGTCCCTTAACCAGTCACTTACTCCGCATGTAGATAAAAACATTTACAAAACAGACACACCAAAAAATACAAAACTGCATTCCAGGGCACAACAGTAATGTATTGTCTTATTTAAAACATCAACACTCCACCGAATGCGTAACTCTCTCTCTATCACGATTATTTACGATCCACTTCGATTCCGCGTGAGAGATTTTATACCTTATTTAAATATTTAACATTTCTTATGTATACTTCTCACATTCTTGTGAGATGCTACATGATGAACGGCGAGCTCCGTTACAGCCGTGAGTGCAGTAAATCAGTAATTTTTTCCTCATTATTTATTTACCACAAATCGGGGAAAAAAACACATGTGGCAACACTAAGCGATTTTGTGACGTCATGAGTAACAAATACCTCGAAATGGTTTTCGATTTAGGACATGTTTGATTTTTTTCCCATACCCATCTAGATTTATTCAGTCAGTTCAGTTTACAGATTCTAAAAAAACAAGAACAAGTGGGAAAATGAAACCCCGTGGCGTGGCTGAGTAATCTGCGCAGTTCTTCGCAAAATCTTAAAATTTAAAAGTCAGTTTAAACGATTTTCAGTCATGATGAGCCCTGACTCTTGAACAAACTATTAGACAAACATTGTAGAAATGTCAAATAAGAAATTTATGAACTTTAAAACGTGGGTCAAAAAAAATTTGATGACGCCGTGACGTTAATGTATTGCCAATCAGGTGAAATGATATTTCATTATATTTTTATTTGACAAGAGTCAGGGGCCAGACCTCAGCCACGTTTTGACCAAGGAACATTATTACGTTTTGACACTTCGTCGCAGGGTGGAAAAAGACCTTTCTATATTGCTTGTTGAACACGGTTGTGCCATCGAAATAAGTAGATACTCGTAAAAATGTCATTTTTTACAATTATTAGCGATCGGTCAAATATTTTTTTTCAGTGAGTGACCGACCGCTCTGATAGACAGATTAGATATAAAAGACGCCCATGCTGCCGATTGCTGCTCCCAATTTCATAATCACAGTAAGTCAAAAAAGTGCAATCGCAAAAAAATTAAGATTCTTAGTGAATAAAGGAGATAACTCAGATATTCATATGGATTACAAAAGATAAACTTGTGTAGATTAATAGTAAAAATATATTTTTTGTTTAATAATAATAGTTCTTTTTAAATCTAGAATACTACTATATATATACTATATATATTACTTATAATTACTGAATCTGTCAACCCAACTCACACTTTCCTCAACATTTTTCCAGTAAGTCGGTGACACTGTAAATATGCTTAACATAATATACTATTTAAGTAAGTTACTGTAAGTATGTTTAATGTGATGCAAGCAAGATTTCCTATTCCCGCACGCCACCCCCTGTACAGCGGGTTTGTTTGTGCAGGGTAAGGCGTGCAATCCGGTTTTCCAATTTAACTTAAAACCGGAAAACCGGTTTTTGTCATTTTTCAATACTGGTGTTGGGAGACGAAACCGGTTTTCACTCCGGATTTGCCGTAGTTTAATTACATTATGAACTTTTTTGAATTCACTGATAAATACGAATGCAAAATAAATAATACGAAGTTCGTCCTCCGTCTGAAAGTCATTACAGCGTGAATGTGGTCAAACTCGCTGTGTGCAACTATAAAACGTGCATACTTGACCTTTAATCTCGTATCCAAGTGGGGCAACAACACCTCCAAAACCTGAGTTTGTCTGTTTACTGCCAAAAAGAATCCATTCAACCTCACTCCAACTTACCGTAACGCACATATTCCTGTTACCCAGCACTTTAACCTACTTGGCATGAGATTTTTTTTTCAACTTCGGCAAAAGCATTGCGTCTATAGCCCTAGTAGCGGCCAAAAACTTGGGCATTCGTTTGACATTAAATAAAGCTACAGTCCGTCCTAACATACTGCAGTCATCTCTGGGATGGCTCAGCTAAGTATCAACTAGCCACACTGAACCCAATCAATCGCAGAGCCAGAAAACTTATTGGTGACAGGGGGCTGGTGCATTCACAGCTACACAGCCACCGCCGCAAAGTAGCCTGTTTGTTGATTTATATAGTCTGTGTTTTGGTGCATGTGCTTCGGAACTCCATCAGCCTATCCAAACATCCCCCTTCTGCTATAGAACGTCCAGATGCTCCGCGAAGTGTCGCCGTATGTGGTCGACATCCCTGCCACACGGACAAAGCGCTACTCTTCTACTTTAATAATGCGCACAGCGAAAGAATGGAATAGTCTGCCTGCATCTATGTTTCCGGTCCATTATAACCCGACGTCAGTCCTTTCACTCTATTTCAAAAAAAGAGTCATCGCTTCGAGATCTTTGCTCAGGATAGATTGAGGGTCAGGATTGTGGTCAAGAACAAACCCATTAAATATTAAAAATACTTCCTGCAAGTGTTGAGAGCAAAAAGGCATTTTCAGGTGCCCGTATCTTTGTTAGATGCGTTATCCCTAAGAACGCGTTTTCAAAACAGCGGTATCTTCTAAAAAAATGGATTTCATCTTATTTAGCCGTTAGGGTTCCACTGCTGGGCAAAGGCCCCTCATCCCCGTTTGCTTACTAGTTTATCTAGTAACGTGTCCAGACGTGTCGTAGCTCTAAGTTAGTAATATGCCACGCTCCATAGCCCTTTGACAAAGCTTGAGTCTGGACTTTTGTGTATTAGTCAATGAATATATAAGTAGGTAATCGACGGAAGAGGGTAAAAGTCTATTAGTTTCCCTTTATTTGCTCTTTTATGGACGAACAGCTAAGTTTGGTCCTTGACATGTTCATTTTGAGTCAGACCTTCAGGGTCACCGGGCTTAGATCTTATCTTACCCCTCGACAGTAAAGAAAAATCCTTATTCGAGTTTTATGGCGGCTGTGCTGCTATTGTAGACTGTGCGTAGAAGATTGATACAAACATGTTTGCATTACTAATTGATTTGATCTTAACTGAAGCCAAATAACTGTTCTTGGTTAATTAAGTAACTTCGAATATTGTTTTTTGAGTCCGAAATCGACATCATTGAAAAACTACGAAAAAATTGCTATCGGTTTTAAACCGGTTTCCGGTTTTGAGCTTTTAAAATCCGAATGCAACACTGGTTTTGAGAACATTCTGGTTTTGCACGCCCCCTCGTTCAGGGTGAAGCGGGGGACGGCCATCGCCCACGACCCCGTGCCTGGGTGCTCAGTCCCCTCCCGCGCAGCGCACGCACGTTTCGCACTCCCTACATGCGCATTTTAAACCCTAGCACATTTTCCCAAGACCTCATAACTCGCTCCAAAAACTATATTTGGGTGCCACAATCAAATAATTTAAACATATTTACAGTAACTATCGACTTTACTGTTGGTTCAGTAACAAAAACTTGATTTTCAAATAAGATGTATTTAGCATACTTAAAGTACATAAATAATTTCACTTTAATAATAATATTAAATTGTATTCGTCTATGGCGAAGGCTTCTTAGGCATAGTTACAGTAGGTAAGTGTAATGTGCTCACTCACTTACGTGATAAATGCTTGCTTACGGATCAGTAATATTTTTTATGAATTGGACAAACTATAAAAAGTGTGTTTATACATATGCTTGTAATGTGAACATGTGTAACGTAAATAATTTTAGTTACTGTAAATAAGTTAAAGAAAATATAAAATAAAAGATAATTTTAATACAGCAGGTATGTTGACTTACTATAGTTACTGTTTCTTATTTTAACGAATGGTTGAATTATTCGAACACTTACTGTAACTGTTTTTAAAATAATTTAGATATCAAAAAAGTAAATATATTGCCATGTAGATCTTGATTTTGGGATTACTATACTATAAAAAAATATATTCACATTAAGTCGACTTACTGTGATTATGATATTGGGGGCAGCATAGCATGGTCATTGGCTCTCATATTTTTTTATCGAGCTGTCAAAACGCAACGTGACTAGCAATCGAATCGCGTTGCTAGTTAAATTTATGGAGAAGTAAAAAGTACCTCATAAATTATTTATTTCAGAGAAATAAGTGGGATCTTTCGCTAATTTTCTTTGCTTTGACTAGACGATAAAAGAAAAAAAATGGTTAAAAATGAGGCTTGTGATTCGTTGAATTAACGTCACTGTTGTTATAATAAAATTATATTTATTGGTTGACAAGATTCGAATGCAATTCTGTTTCTGATTGGGCAAACCCAATTAAAAAAACAACATTCTCTGTGGTTGGTCAGAATTCACTAACGACGTTTTGACAGCCACTTGCAGCGCCCGTTAGCCCGCAATGCAGTGCAGGCAAATTGCAGATTTTTTTTAGTTTGTTCCGTACTTTCAACGTAAGAGTACGCGTATTAACTCTTATGATTCGGATTGGTGAACTTCGTTATTGTCCTTAAATTATGTGACTGTGCTTTAATACTAGGAATATCCTGTCCGGTGGTGTAACTTAAGGCTAAAATTAAGTGTTTTTTAAATTTGTGTTAAGTGTTTCAAAAATATTTTAAAATGACTTTAACTATGACCACAAAAGTTAGTGAATGCCAAGCGGAGACAGTACAATTTATGCCCATTGAAAAAGTGAGTTTAAAATGAACACAAACCAAAATAAATATTGGGGATTTAATTAAGTATTTAAATAGAAGGAAATTTGTTCAATTGTACTAAATCCAGAAAATAGGTCATAGCATAAACATACAATCCAAAGGCCTTCCCATTGTTTCTATTTATTGTATTTTCAATTAAAATTTGTAAGAGTATGTAGTATAACCTGGCGGTTATGGATTTAAAGATATGTATCAATACCTTTTTTTGTTTGTGGCTTAAATTTTTACGGACTTAAATCAAATAGTTTCACTAATAATTTGCAACAATTTAAAGATATAATGTTTTCCTGAATTTTTCCTTATTGCGATTACTTATTTAGTGAAAATATCTAAAACTTAAAAAAATATTTTATTATACATATAAATAAGTAGGGTAATTTATACATTTTACTTTATCAAATATTCACCTTTTGGTTTACCATTAGTGAACCACCATAGATTTACATTGTTGCAAAATAATTGCTATTCTTGTAGGTTCCTAAGTTCCTAACCCATATTCATAGATACCATCACTAATTACCATATTCCACCTCTACCATACTGTATGCTAAGCAAAATAATTAACTTAACAATCATCATAAAATAACTACATCAATTTTCTTTAAATACTCGAGAACCTGATATTGTTTACTACCTACATAATTTTGTTTCTAGGTTGAAGATGAATGCAGCACAGAAAGTTTTTGTACAAAAAGCACTCTTCTTAGACGGGGCAAGAAATTGGAAGACAACAATAACCTGACAAAAGAGGACTTGGAGTACATAAACTACAGACAGCTCCTCAAATATGAACAGGCACCTGAATACCTTCAGCACAATCCCTTCATTCGAGATGGCTATAGAAAATTACTACCTACAAAACTATGTTGGGAAAGGTATGGTTTTTTATTTATGTAATATTGTGTATGCTATAGTAATTTCATTATTCACATGTTTATGTTCTTTTTGATTATGAATGATAGCCCTGAAATATATAATTTAGGTTGATAAGTTTATGTAAAGAATCTGCATCTTAGCTCCACTAACATTCCACACGGTTGTATGCAGTCACCATCAGATATATTGTAGCAGACAGGGTGACCAAATACATCTGAACAATTTAAAATGTCAATAAGTTCTTCACACTACCAGCTACCAATAATATCTGAGCATTAATAACACCATAAATATCTGAGCAGCAGTTTCTATACGCACAAACAACCAAAAACATCAAGTGTATCTACGCCGACAAACACTAAGCATTGTAAGTATAAAACACGCGGCTTAGCCTACGTGGACTCTACGATTTCGGCTGTTCAGTTTTCTCCCGTTAAAATAATATATCGTTACTTATTTATAGTAAGTTTTAAATGTCAATGTCACTGATAAAATATTTTTGGAAATTGGTCCTGTAGTTTTTGATTATTTTATTTCTTACTAACTGTCGGTCATCAACTTTTATCTGAGTGTGACCATTTTGCGAATGGGACGGAGTGCGAATGGGACCAACAAATGCGAATGGGAGGGAATGCGAATGGGACCGAATGCGAATGGGACCATTTTTGAATTCGTGACCAAATGCGAATGGGACAGTATGCGTCAAACCCATCGGCTACACCCGTGTAGGGTATTTCCCCCGTTAAAATATAATTCATAATTCATTTATTGCATATCACATTGCTGAATAAAGGTAGATATAGGCTAAAATTTAGGCCACTCGCTATGCCACTTGCTTAAAATGTTGCTTTATTTTGATAAAAGAATTTTTAAAATTGGTCCAGTCGTTTTAGAACCTATTTAATACAAATAAACAAACTATATTTTTTTTCCTTTTAATATTATTAGTATAGATGAAGAATACACTTTCAAATTCAAACAGTAAATGTTTAAATGTTTTTGGTGATTCGTATTTAAAAAAATTTTGACAGCTGCTCAGATAATAGCGATGTGATGAATGTTCAGTACGTCTACCACGAGTTGCCACTTAAAATTTACATTATCGTTCGATAACGTAAATGTTATTGGTAACTTGTAGTGTAAATAACATATGGGTTTTTTAATTGTTCAGATGTTCATGGGCACCCTGCCTGCTTAAATATATCTGATGGCGACTGTACTACTCTGAAAGTGAAATAATATTTCAAGGCTTCATGAGCGTTAATTTTTCTTTCAAACTGAAACAAAAGTTAAATTGCATAGAAGACGGCTTTCGATGGAGATTGGGGGCGCAAGTACAATCCCCAGGCAGTAAAAAAAATTACGGCTATGGGCGTCGAAAGACAATGCAACCCTACCCTGATCAGTTTTTGAATGAATAGGTACATTATTATTGAATAGGCAGTACAAAACCTTTCTGTGTCAGTTAATACTACGATTTTCCCTCTATATTTACTACCCGACGGTGCCGCGGTGCTGAAATAGAGTATTTGGAGCGTAATAACGTGTGCGTTACAGTGTAGGTATATCACCGTGTAACTCTGATACAAATGTATTGGCTTTTGTGATAATGATAATCGAGTAGTGTGTGGTGCAGAAATACCTAAGTAAGAAATATCTTACTATTAGATTTCTAGCTGCTGAACACGGAAAATGGCGAAATTAACACCTTGTATATTCCCTAATAGAAATTAATAACCTTTGAATGTGACTGTTGGGAACTGGCCAACTAGAATCCTTCTTGAAGACAGCGTATTATTGATTAGAAGAATTTCCAAGCCATTGGAAGAGCAGCTACCGGCAACAACGGCCTTAATGCGTATGCTAGACAAGAAACTGGCCATTCATCCTCATAAAACCTCGGGTAGTCCGTAAGAATGAAGCTTCGATGAAATCGCTATATACCTGACCTGGCCGAACACTTACGCTATATCTAGACCTACAGCCGGAGCCTCACGTTGCCTTTCAATGGCTTACGTGGCTCTGGATGCTGTGTGCGAGATACACCAGTAGCTCGCACCATTCCGGAAGCCGTTTTGGTGGTCGCTTATCAAATAATATTTCAACAGACTTACAAGGTGAATTTGATAACGTAACGTAACAAAACATACCATTACGATTATATTCCAAACGGTTTAGTCAGAGGCTAGTGACTGTTGCCTTCTTGGTGAAAAGAACACTCTGAAGCCCACTTTTCACCACTGGTATTAGAACCCAAAGTGGTAGGTGAAGAGTCTTTCGCCGTTATCCGAGTTCTCTTGTTTTTTTATCGATGTTTTCCACCACCGGAGAGTTAGTCGCAATGAAGACAAAGATGTTTCTGGCCAGATTCGAATTCGAGACCACACGATCCGCGATCCGAGTATAGGCCACGACGCTCACTCGAGGTGAATTTGGTATTATTAAAATCAGGTTAATTCATTCTATGTTATCTATTCGCAGTATCTTTTGGTGGACCAACGAGACAATGAACATATGGACACACATATTCGGTTTCTTCTTACTCCTGTTCCTGACGATCAACGACCTCGTGATCATCAACATCCATGCCACCGTCACAGACAAGATCGTAGCTGGGTTACTATTCTCATGTTTTTTAGTAAGTACCTATTTAGACAGTTTATTGTTAGTATCGTGTCTGATTTGCAATGTATATGTAACATGCGTAGTTAATGTGGAATAATGGGCAACGCCAATATTGGGAGCATTTAGAGCATTTAATTACGCCCTATGTCAGTCACTGTAATCCTTAAAAATCTCGATATTAAAAAAAAGAAGTCAAACCTAAAAGGCTTTTACAACATAAAGTAATGTTTTACCGTAATGGTATTAAAACAAGGACAGACATTAAGCTATTGCTTAAATTTGAGATGCGGGTTATATAATTTTTCATTCTATTCTATTGTGTATTTTTGAAGTTACGCTGTATTCGCAACAATGTGACGCAAGTAAGTACGCGTAACATCCGAAATAATGTTCAGATAATTAACTTGACTACTTAATATAATCTATTCGTTAACAAACAATAAACCAATCAGGTTTTAAAATGTTTGACGCCTGCGCAGTGATATACTGAACTTAATTCTTACCTACTAGGTAAGTAGTATAATTAGATACACGAACACCGACACATAAATTACGGCAGTTAATCAACCATTACTACATAGTTCACCGTAGGGTTACCATTTCGCAAAAACTTGTCAATAGTACGATATTCGCAGTTCCGGTTTTAAATGAACCTAATATTTCGCACTTGTCCGAACAGATCCGGTCAGATGGTAAACCTAAGTACAGTCACAATCACCAATAAGTTGTCATATCGGACCTTATGTCCATGTCTTAAGGTGCATAAATGTGTATATGTATTAATGCTTCTGCTGTACACGACGCTGACGACGTGTTATGAAATGAGTGAGTCGCCACCATTGGGCCACGCCACGGCTCGAAAGTGCCTCCGCGGTTCAGATGACCGACACGACCGGTCGACCTGCTTTCTTTCAGTGAAAGTATAAATTCAAAACAAATTATAAAATGACTATATTGATACAAATTAAAACAACTGACGACCCATGTCTTGTTTTGTGTTATTCGGCCTACCGAATCTGTTTAAATAGTTGGTGCAGTGTTACATAATTTTTGTAACCTATTCCCTAGATAGCTAACTGAAGTTTAAAATTAACTGGCTGTTTATCAAGCAAATATATATTTTCAATTTTCCAATCGTCTTTTATCCATAGGATACCTATGTATCGTTTGTCTATGTATATAAATCGCTAACTTCACACTGATTATCCACAAGCGAGATGCACATAAACAATCATTGCAATGTTAGAATGAAACAAAGACAAAAGTTGATGTTTGAAAAATTTACACTGACGTATATAATGATGAACAATCTTAGCTTTTTTTGCTGTCTAAAGTTGTGGTAAAAAGTTTGTGATTATAATAATACTCCAAAACTCCTTCAAATAATGAGGTTTTGCTAGTACCATGGAACCACTAGCTGAGCCACAATTCACACAAAAAGTTGATTCCAGTGCGATGATCGTAAATTCGTAATTATTGCTGAGTTAGCTATGTGCAGGTTACAAAGTCTTTAAACGGTTAAATCTAAAAGGAGGTAGGTCACTACAGAGAGCCATCAACGTCCGTTTTTTAAGCCGAGACTTAAGAATAAAATTATTTATATAAAAACAATAACACAGCATTGCAAATCGAAAGCGAAAAATACAAGACAATAGACATATGCCGATATTTTTTTCGCGTTGAAGTGTCAAGTCAACAAAACGTCAATAGCTTCTTTTTTTTGGCTTCGCACAAAGCTGATTAAGGCCAATGTATAATCTGATTTAAAATAAAAAAGTTGATTAAACATCTATCGCATTGACAGTAATGTATTGTTACTCATTTTTAATGCCTTTAGTAAGTTCACAACTACATTTTCTTCACATACAAGGTTTCTTTTGTCAATACAAAATTAAAGTAAGTAAATTTAAATATTGTTGCGATGGCTAAACAACATAGAGCACAGACGAAGCAACATAAATGATATAAAAAAAATGTTTTCGTACGATAAATCTTTTCAGTATTTTTAATTTTGATATCAAAAATCAGAAGTGTCCGTGACAATCTAATAAGTGATAGTTATATCTTAAATCATGGCCAGAATTATGACAAATGTCAAATGTTTGTTGGTTCATAGGCCAACTTGGGCACTGTCCTTTGAAGACTTAGGTTTTTTTTTAGATTAAGCCGATGGGGATCTCTGCGTACTCTTGTGTTTTTCAAATCATTAGTCTTTCCAAATAAATTCATATGTCTGGTCACAAAATTACTCCTGAGTACGTGGCTTATTCTAAAACCAATATCAAACGGGTCTCAGTTAAATCGAGTTTCAAACAAGATTTGAGTATTATCTCATATATATGTATACAGGCATAACAATGCGGCAGTAGAGCAAGATTTTTAAAGTGAGGCTCACATGAATCATCCGGTATTGAAATGTATGTCAGTGGCCGCACGTCCCTCGCTGGCTGTACAGTACAGTCCACCCACAGAAAATATGGCTCAGCAGCATAGCTCAAGCGTAAGCCTGTGGACTTCGTATCGTCGACGAGTAGTGTGAGAGTTCATCATAGTAAGAAGATCTCAGCTTATATCAGGGTGGCCAACACCAAATTTCAAGAACTAGGATTTGAAATTGAACCAGGACAATTCATATAAAGAAGTTTGGGGATTTAGCAAAACCACGCCGTCCCAGGGCACTACAAAAACCAGAACATGGCATAGGAAAATAACCTGGTTGCAAACTAGCTTATATTGTCACAGTGCTACTCTCTATCTTTGATGTCTTTGATCGACATTGTATTATTTGTATTATAATTAATTATTCGTAAGGTAGGCTTCCTTTCATTGGCTAAAAATTTGATCGGCTAAAATGGCATGCCTTTGATTTATTGCGTTTTTCTTTTTATGACCTTTATTGCTTAATGTCAAGTACCTATACAAAAAACGGTAAGCACTGCAAAGTATTTATGTTTAGGTGATTGTTTATGTCATGTCAATCATCATTCATCATCATGAATTCATAAGTCTTACTTAGCTGTGAGTTTGTTTGTATGATTGTGCGATCAATTATCCTAAGAATTTACAAAATAATGTCTGTAGGTGTAGATAGTGAGTCCAAATTTTCTTCATTCTAATAGAATGCTATAATTCCTGGAATTATAAAAGCGTTATCTATTATTTCTACATAATAAATATAGCTAACGTTTCATCAAAACTGCTCGTTTTTCTCCAAAGGATATGAATTCAAAATATTCCAGTATTGAACTATTATATCGCAACCACAATGAAAGAATTCTTTAATCTGCGCTAATGTTGTGATAGATCTTTAACAGGTTTTGTGACGTAGGCAGGTGTCACCTAGGTAGGCCACAATCATTAACTCACTTGTTCCACGGATTCACGTTCTTTCTTTACACTTTATTTTTTCATGGCCTTTATACGTCCAAACTATGAATATAATATACTTTTGAATCTCGGACATTGTTACAGCAAGATCTCTCTCTAGTACTAGAAATGAAGAAGTTAAATGGAATTGCAATGTATTTATCATACGTTTATCAGTGCAAAAACATTTTAACAGTCTTGCGACCCGAAGGTGACTACTCAGCTTAAGCCAAGACAAAAGCCATGGCGCTGGAGAAAACCAGCTTGTATTTTATTTATTTCTTCAATATAGTCTCGATCAAACACATAACAAACATAAAGCGGAATCGTACAGAGGCGTCCATAGCAACCTTTACAGAACCATTGCGAAATGTGGCTTATGTCAGCCAGCTGCTTATGGTGACCCTATGTAAAGGTTGATGTGAACGCCTCTGTACTTACGAGGGTCGGCGAAGAAGCCACCTACGTGCCATTCTTTTTTTAAATGCTTTTTTAAAGAAGCTATCTGCACAATAAAAATAACTTTTAATTATTTCTTTAATATGTTAGTGTATTCTATAACCCACCAGAGTTTACTGTTAACAACAAGCATTATCTCGGGTAATTATATCTTTACACATGCTGTGTTCTAGGATAGAATTATGTGTCGATTTTATTAGAGCTTGACCATCTTAATGCTTCTTATGTACCTAGTTACAATAGAATATTATAAGGTAGGCTGTTACGCCTCTCATTCATTTCGGGTAATTATCTATACCTGGTATAGGTAGGTAAGATATAAGTCTGGCGGAATAGAAAATATATTCATTTATTGTCATCATTATAAGTTTGTACTAAGACAATAGGTTGGAGAAACAGTTTCCTCGCATTTTTAGGAAAATTCAAAATATTTTTATTTATTAGAGTTTATTTACATTTA
Source organism: Udea olivalis (assembly GCA_947369235.1). NCBI lineage: Eukaryota > Metazoa > Arthropoda > Insecta > Lepidoptera > Crambidae > Udea > Udea olivalis. The sequence goes on from OX376348.1 coordinate 8,680,082, forward strand.
ACTAAATTATGTAGGTGCTATTTTGTTCCATTACTTTTTGCCATCTCGTAGGGACTTGCTCCCATTGCTATAGGAATTTTGAGGCTTCCGATCAAAATATCGCGACGAGTGGTTTTGGCAGTCCTCTCGTGATGTTAACCTGACACTGCCTAAAGAATTCTGAAGAGGCCGAATCAGTTGAAAACTGAAGGTGCAAGGTCAGGACTATACGGCGGAAGCATTAACACCTCCCAGCCTAACTCTCTTAATTTTTGCTAAGTGGCTAAATATGTGTGAGGTTACCATGATGAAAAACCACACCTTTTCTGTTGATTAATTCCGGCCGCTTTCTCATAACTTCTTGCTTTAATCTCATCAGTTATTCGCAGTCAGTAGAGTTCAGAATCGATGGTCCTGCCTGGTGGTAACAGCTCATAATGAATAATGCCCTTCTAATCCCACCACACACACAGCATCACCTTGTTGCGAGTTAACCCGGGATTCGCCACAGTCTGTGAAGCCTGACCGGCCTTTGAACACGACCTTTTTCGCACTTTCTTGTCGTACGTGATCCACTTTTCATCACCAGTTATCAGCTTCTTCAAAAATGGTTCGGTTTCATTACGTCGTAATAAAGAATCACAAATGCTGCACTAGGTTGCATTTGTACCTTTTTTGTAGTAAAATTTCAAAATGTATCGAATTTCTTTATCAGATTCACTCAGCTTGACAGTAAGAAAAACAAATGAAAATCACACTTTTTCCTAATTTGAATTTGGAATTATCTTCTTCAAAATTTAAACTTAATGATACCAAAACCAGCCAGATACAAATAGTATAGCCAAAGCGATTTTATTACAAGTTCATACCACAAAATAAAGAGTTTACAGAAGGACCGCTCTCGCCTTTTTCTATCAACTTGCCTGATTGCCTAGGGTTGCTACTCGCTACTATATTCGCCTGATAAGCCAGATACCGCCAAAAATAAAAAATGGTGTGTTGTTCTAAGCGGGCTATCTGTCAGAGCGCCGCGCATGTCTAGTTTGTGTTCATACATATTATATGCGAAAAGACTTTTTCCCCAACCTAATATAAAAGTTTCATTCACAATTAAAATATTGGAAAAAATAAGTACTTATATCTAGTACTTATTTTTTCTAATATTTTAATTGAATAGATAGACATATTTATAAATTACTTGTACTTTTATTTTCATTAATTGTTATTATTGCCATGGCATGATTTTTCCTTTCCTTCACTATGAAATATAATAAAATGTATTGTTTATGGCGACGGTTTCATTGCACTTTGAAGGTTGGTTCGTATCACCTTTCCAATGCAATAAAAGTTATGTTCGAAATGCTAAGATGACGCCTCTTGTGCAGCAGACTTGCCGTTGTTGGATGAAGTTCAAGTTAACATTAGTGTAATTCTATGTCCAGGTGATTGCTAATTGTTTGCGGTGAATATTAATTAAGTAAGCATAATTAATTGTTTGTTCATTCAAATGCTATATTATTGCATTATTTATTTGTTGTCTTCTGGAAGGTTTTGATACTAAAAAGCTGAACAAATCATTCATTTATTGATACAAATTCACTTACTACGAGCCTTTAAAAGCACATTTTTTATTTCTTATTAGACCTAGTTTACTTTCATATACTTACTAGAATAACAATATTTTCGTTGATTTTTTCCATGAAAATAGAAGAAAAACGCTAAAGAACGAAATCAGAAAATTCGGCCGGATCCCAGGGCACGAGTAGCTTGGAAGAGCCGCCTCCCAGATTGTAGAAGGCGCGGGTTCGAATCCCGCTCGAGCCCTAGCATCAGGCAGAATTTCTCTAGCAACTACCTTTAGATAGAAAATAGTGTTTGGTTATGGAGAAGTATCGCCTCTGCTATCAAAAAAATATGAAGCGATACAATGGCGAACTTTATTTAAGTGCCCTCTGACCAGCGAACAGCTCCCCGACCTACATCTATTAACTGCCTCTACCGTTAACTAACGAAAACATTTTGTTCCAGATATGCATGTTGCTGTCGGCTCTCTACCACACGTTTTCGTGTCGTTCCGAGTGCGATTACAACACCTTCCTAATGTACGATCTGTTCGGCATTGCTCTCTCCCTCCTCGCCATATACACGTCCGGCGTCTACTACGCGTTCTGGTGTCATGCTGTGAGTATATGATAATGTTGCAAACATGGTGCCCTTAATTTGGTCATTTGAGTGAGCTCGTCTGCGGAAATAGCCGCGAAATGTCTTTTTAGTCATGCCCTACTCGTGAAGTGATTTGAAGTAGGTCTAATTAGCTAATGGTAACATTGGAGGGCACGGATTTTACTATAGGTACATCATCCATGGAAAGCACAGCAAGTATGCTGGTGGCCGACCCTTAAATGAAAAAAGGTTATTAGGACATTTTTTTAGTACGACCTGCGTCTTCTACGAAATGTAACCCTGGCAGCTACGTAATCGTCGTTTGCGTTAAAACCGACCAAACTAAGTGGATATGTTAACTACTCATCTAAATTTATTCGTAATGCCAACATAATTTATCAGTTAGTACGTAATTGATACGATTACATAGCTGTTAATGTTTCGTGCTAGCCTCTCGTGTCATACTGTGTCTATGAAATTGTTGCAAAAATAGTGGCGTGCTGGGCCCATAACCTATTAAATATTACCCGTTATTTCCAAGAGCAAACTAAACTTTTTTATTCAAAACCACAGACAATCAGATACATACAGCCTTAGAACTAAATGGCGCTAGTAGTTATTATTTTGATACCTTAAGGTTTTAACAAATTTGACCACCTGGGTGTAGCACGTCAGCGGAAATAGCCGCGACTTATCTTTTAGTCTGTGCCGGCCATTTTATTATAATGTAATTTGAAGGAAGTATGATTATAGGTCACATCACATTTGATTATACATCTTCGGTGGGAAGCGAGCATTTGCAATTCCAGCTAATAGACAGTTACGCAGCCTATGAACAAGTGCAAGGCCAGAGGTAGTGGCCTGCTCTTTGAGGTTACGGGTAACTGTGTAGTCAGCATGACGAAGAATTACGAACCTCGTGGGCCTTACTTTTGAACAGAATTGCCTTGATGAAAAGTAAAAAATGAAATTTATGAACCTTATTTGGAAAGAATAAGGTTAAAAAAACGTTAAATGACGTTAATCTAATGCCAATCCGGCAAAATTAGATACCAGGGTCAGGCTTCACGTCCCCTTATCAGCTAACCACACAACAGCTCGTCGGTGAATTCTAGCACAGAGAATAGGTGATAGTACCTACTAGTTCTGGCTACCATACACGCCAACCACCCTGAGTGCATAATATTATCTTTCCTTTATGGCGGCTATGAGATTTAAAATTTAATTTCTGTCAAAATCTGACAAATGCTGCGGGGTTTACATACCCCTCTGAAGAATTGCCGCCATTTATTTCACAATATAGAAAATAGTCGTTACCTCATTGTAGTTACAACTATTTTTTTATGTTTGGTCTTAAATAATCTAGTCAACAATAGATGGCGCACGTATTACGCCAAAAATCTGTGACTTCTGTTCACACCTGTTGAATCTTCAGCATTTAAATTAATTGAAACAGGGCAGATCCAAACAATGACATTTGAATTACAAGGACTTCGGAAGAAAGAACAAATATCTTTTTCAATCATATAAGCTTACAGAGAGCACTTATGACATGTCAACAACGTAAAATAATATACTTAGAGGTAATTGGAATAATACTAGAATAGTTCATATAATACATTAATAAACCTAATGTTCTTTGTTTTGTTTTACAACCGATCTATTCAGAGCAAAGTCAAAAAAAACCTACTGAGCAGACGAGCACATTATTCCTACTATCACCACAAACTCTTGCTGTTCAAGTAATCCTCTTCATAAATACCCTCATGTTTCATAAATTTTGCTTTGATTGTAGATTTAAACTTGTAAAGAGGTAATCAATAGGACTGACTGAAATATACTGATGAAAATATTGTGAAAAATTGTTAGCACATCGCTTATTGTATGACGTGCACTATCCATTTCTGGAAAATCATTGGAGCCAGACGAAGTTTTTGCTAAATTTTCAATAATATTGATGTTTCAATAGAAAAAATAAAAATACTGGATGGCTGTATAATATACCCTTTTTCCAAGTTAATGTCAGCCACTAGCAGATATGCAAAGAAAACTCTTTAAATTAAAATTAAAATAATTTTCTCGAAAGAATAATAATTTCATCGAAACAGTGTTTAATAAGGAAACAATAAATAATAAAAATGAAACAATTAACTCGAGCAAAAAGTCGTACGTGAGTGGGATTCGAACCGTAGATCTTAAGATATACTGGACCTTAAAAGTAAGTCGAAGTCCACTGTTCTAACTTCCAAAATACAATTTGATTGAAGTGCGAAATTTAACATCTTAATCTGTGCAGCTATTCAAACAAACTTCAATCTTCAGCTTCCTCTTTCTAATTATATTATAATCAGTGAGCTGGCAGGCACCTTCAAAGTACTCAAACAAATGCTATTGACTACAGTATGTTTAAAACATAGTTTGATGTCATAAGTAATTAAATTAATATATTTATATAATAATTAATTAAATATATTGATATAGATATTATTACGAATTTAGTCAAATGAATGGTAGAGGTAATCGTGATTGTGTTAAGTAAAATTATACAAATTTTACAAAAGGATAAGGTTGAATGGCTGAATGTAGGTATAAACATAGAATAATAATTAATAAAACAGAAACCGAATCCGACCATCCAGTGATGCCATAAATATTTAGGCTACCTACGCTCGAAGTACATATCATTAGAGGCTAAGTGTCAATCTATCGTAGTAAGAGCTCGGGCAAAATGACAATTATTGCGGTAAACGCGGAAGAAAAACATCAACAATATACGTTACATCTATAAAATACAATTTTGACTGATTTCGAAATTACCATTTTTGAGTCTTTTTGTATGAAACTATCCTATCCTTATGTTTTGCCAGGTGTTTTAATTCGCTTTTCTTTATTCCTTACATGAAATTAAAATAGTCAAAACAATGTTTACAAAAAAAACATCCCTCTGTATGTCGTCTCGGCATTTGTCTCAGACAGTGACGAGTAAAAGAATGCGTCACATCCTATTGTAACTTTATGAGAAACATAAATGCGTTTACCATACTTTCAAACACATTGGCATAAGGATTATATTTCATTAAAATAAAATAAATATAAGTTGGTATGACTTTGACACAGCACATTTGTTTGCTTTTTGGTTATTCGAAGCTAGATAGCAGTCGCATAGGGTAACTTTAAAATTAAATATAATAAATAATAAATAAATATGCGCCAGACAACACACCACTTGTCATGGTCTCGAAGTAAGGATAAATATCCTTGTGTTACGAGGTACCAGACAGGGAATTAAGCCAGGGGCGTCTCCCAGCACACCCAGACCCGAGTCAATTCAGCAAAGATCGTTTCCTGAATTGACCTGACCGGAATCGAACCCGGGACACTAAGGAAATCGAGGCGAGAAACCGTGCTACAGTGCACTACGCCAATCGTGTCGTCAAAATTCATTTGTAAAATAACTAAACCATTAAAAAATAATGCGTCTTCTGCAATTTCCAATAAAATTAAGAACTAATATATTCTAATTGAAATGATAAGTATTGAAGGTAAAAAAAAACACATTTTCGTGTAGAAAATTTGACGCAAGTCCGACGTTGTGAAGCGCCTGAGCGCGACTGGCAGGATGACGAGCGGCGGGGCGTGTCGTCATACGCTGGGCAACGATCTAGTTTCGGGATAAATATCATTTTAATTGAATGAATGACGTCTGTTGAAAATAAAAAGTCAGCACAGTCACTAAAGAATTCAAAGACGAATATTGCTTTATAAAAATTATGTTCTTTTTTTCACATTTTACCCACTCGTTTAAAAATTACATTAAAGCCTGGTTTCGGATTTTTTATGATCGAGTAAAGAACATCCTATCATGTAATGAATTAGCACAGGTTCTAGACAATATCCTTGAGCGTATCATATATTTTTTTCAAGACCATTATTAAAAAATAAACACCTAAACCGGTTTAGGTTTGAACCGCAAAAAAGGGTTTTCCGAGCAATCTGCAATAACGCCGCCATAAGTCATATACTATTCTTAGCGTAGGCTCTGTTATTTCATTCAAGCATACGGTTTTGGGTTTTACAACGATTCACACGAAGCGTTTTATTTAGTCTACGAGCTTAGCTTCGCCATCGACAATGCGTTTCCTTTGTGTCAATATTGACATTAAGTTCATAAACGAAGTTCTTGGTCAAAACATCATGGTATTCAAAGTATGAACGTTTTGTGGAATTTCGACCCCCTTCAGCGTCATGGGTAGTCTAGTTGTCGTGGAAGGCATAGCGTCACTCGAGAAATGCCACAGACACTAGCTAGCTATGTTTGTAGTATTATTAATTGTCATATTAGTATTACTTGTGTAGAATAAATTGTAGATGTGGTAATGTGTAACTAGGAAAATAATTTTGTAAGAGAAAGTGTTCACTAGGTGTGGATAATTAAAGCTCTAGAAAGAAACGGACATCTTAAATGAATATTCCATATCCAAAATGACAGTAAAATATAATTTATTATGAATTTTGCACTGGTATTGCCGCCGAGGCGGATATCATTTCAGCTACGTAATCGTTACTTATATTTTAAAAAAACGAGACGTTTAGTTCTTACAGTGTGAAGTTTATAAACTTGGCCAATAGCACAGAATAGGTAACAGGTGGGTAAGTATTAGTATTCTTTTTGATACCTTAATTAAGGCATCTAAAACTTGTCACGAAAACCACCAGCTATTAATACAGTGTCTTACAAACTCAACAATAGGATATACATACTTACAGTTGAATAAGAATTTAAATTTTAAGTTTAATTAATGCCGATTTTAGGTATGCATTTTACATCCAGTTCAGAATGATATATGATATGTAACATGAGTTCGTTAAGCATAATTTAACTGCAATAACAGTAAAATTAACAGTCAAATAGCCTCCACACGTCAAGTACAGCTTATACAGCTTTTACAGTTAGCATCATATCACCGTGTAGATTAATGCAATAATTTTCCAAATGCTAGACTACATTTAAGCTGTGTTCGTAGGCGCATGTACTTATGGTGCCATTCTGCAACATCCAACACCATCCACCAATCATACGGGACTTTCACTTCGCGTCTGACTCTGCGCATCTGAGTGGTTTGCGGCGAATTCAATTTTATTCTTGTCAGCTGAGATTTCCACTAGAAGACAAAACGAGGCAACCTGATGTTTTTGGTTTTTAAGATAATTTTTTCTCGTATTTTAAAATAAATGTTAGTCAGCACTGATCAGTAACATTCTTGTTGTTCGGGAAACACGGATGGCAAATACTGGTGGAAAATTCTTAGTTCAAAGTGGTTAATATGGTGGAAGTTTTTTTTTTTAAGTCAGTACGGTTTACACTATCAATATCATGTTTGTAAATGTATACAAACATGAATTTTAATATTGTTATCCTTACATCGTTGAAATCGATTAAAAGTGATGGTATAACCATTACTTTTAATCATTTGTAATACTATACGTTGTGGCTGTTTTTTTGATAGTCGATTTACTTTGATGGATTCTTTCTGCACTACATTCAATATCGTATACTTACACCTTCTACCAAGATATTATATGAGGTAAGGCTTGACAAAACGACGTAACGTAAGTTACCGTGTTTTTTCATCCGAACGTAGAATTGTACGTTTTCTTTTTTAAATTATGCGCTCAACGCAGAACGGTGTTTTGTGCTACATACGAAAACTATCGCCCGAGATCGTTACCATTACCAATGAGTTTTTTGTAATGCGACTTTGAATTTAACAAGTCATAACTGCTGTTTTAACTGAACCGTGTTGAATAGAGTTTTATATCTTTTTTACTATCGCAAAGCTTTAAAAAAAATTGAGGCCAATATGAAGACGTACAAAACATTGCATTCTTGCGCCTTCAGCTAGTTCCATGATATATTTTTTGTAATACTAATCTTGGTTCAAATCTTTCATCAACAACTATGGAATAAATTCGACGAGTTTACAGTTATAAACCTCATAGCAATTACCAAAGAACAGATGTAAAAAAGTACCATTTCTTAGGACTAATAACAGTATTTTTACATACAAAGGCCTCTCCTCTCCATTTCTGGTAAATATTGATTTTGAGAGGAAAGGAAAGAGAAAGGATTTAACCACTCCGTTGCCGCTCATTCAGTTATTACTTAATTACAACGAAACGGATGCTGGTCTGTACTGCAGGTATTTTGAAAACTCTCTCTTGTCGATTTCATTTTTGTCATTTTTGGGGCTTCCAATAGGTCCAATAGGTTCACGCCATTCATTTTATTTATTTATTTATTATTTATTTATTTTTATTTAGGAAACAAACAATTTTATTCCACCTTAAGATAACTTAAAAAAATAACACTAAAATCAGTTAAGTTTCCACTGATGTTTGACACAAATCATCGAACAACCAACGTTATCAACGCTACGACTCCGAATTACAAACAGAAAATGAAAAAATTAAATAACAATAGGAATTTTTAAGCTCACAAATACACGGTTCATCATAAATTGTTACTCCTTAAGATATTACATACATCGTTCCTGAACTTAGGGGCGCTACTACTATAGATATCTAAATTACAAAATTTCTTATTAAAGTTATCAGTCGATCTGAACAAGAAGGCGTTGCTTGCATAATTTGTTTTAGTGGATGGCATCCCAAATGCGTAACTATATATATATGTGTATTCATTTATTAGACAAACAATTCGACGTCAAAGTGAAATAGCAATGTATAATCGCTGTTGAAAATTGAATTTCTCGTAGTTGAAGTAAGTAAATAAACCCATGGGTTGAGTTTTAGAAAAATCCCATACTAAGTCATTCTATTTATTATCCTCGTTTTATTGAATACTGAGCAGTTCATTCAATGCTATACGGAAACATTAGTAGCAGAATCTGTTTCAAGTATAAATAACAAATCAAAACAATTTAACGGTACATCTTATGTAGATTTCATTGATTTATTCTGATAGTGGTTAAGTATATTTAAAACTTTCGCTTTCGCAATATATGGCGAGGTCATGGTCAATTGTAAATAAGTGTTAGCATAGTATGGAGGTTAGGGGCTTCATAATTAAATTAGACTGAATCTTCACAAACATCTGATGTAAACCGATTGCACCAATTATTCAAAATAATCATTGAACAAAACTCTTCCATTGCTAAGATAACTGAGTCTGAGTGACTGACAGATATCGTACTGCAGCTGCTGTGGGGTTGAAAGATGCCAAATGGCAAATATATATATAATATATAATATGCCAAAATATGGCATCCTCGGAGAGTGAGAGTACTAAGGTCGAGAACTATAGAGCGAGCTTCGCTTAAACTCAGACTCAGCTTAGACTTTGAACAGCTGTTATCTATCTATATCAGTAACTTTTAACTGTTCATAAATTATTTTTCTCTTAGTTAAACATTGACTTAAATATTCGTAAGTTATAATTATAACAAATTTACTCCATTATCTTACGATAATGATTAATGTGATGTGATAGGTCTGTGCTTAGCTAAGTAACGACCACAAGATCTCGGCCTAAAAGAGAATTTCCTTAAAGTCCTACGGGATAGGGAAAAAAGTTAGTTTAGTTTCAGTTAAGCGGCCACGTGTGAAGTAACTGAAATGTTGATGTCCGACACTCACAGCCCTGAGGCCGCATTCAATATGCGCGGACGCACCGCAGTGACACATGTTACAAAATCAATTCGACGACACTGACCTTAACTCGTGACTCGTATTACATTTCTTTATTCAATTACTGCACTTAGTTCGCTCATTCGTTTAATTTTAACTATGAATGCATGTGGTAACCTCTACGTGCCCGAGTGGTTGAGACGATCGAGAGTCCAGAACTCCAGAGGTCCCTGGTTTCAGTTTCTAGCTCGGGCAAAGAATGTTTACGATTTTTCGGATCATATGCCGAGGCTGTTCGACGCACACCATTTAGCCCGTGTAGTTGGGAGTAGTGATGTACAAGGCTCGAGGCTTCAGAGTCCTTTTGTCTAGAGCTCGGTCACGTTTACAGGGCTCGCCTCGTTTGTATGAAGCTTGACGACTCGGGAGTCTTTTCCAGAACTCGAGCCTTCTTGAGAGCTCGCTGAATCTCCAGGAATTTTCAGGGCTCGATCGATCTCGAGGCTTTTTTAGGGCTAGCTAGCTAGGTATTTTGAAAAATAGAGGTTAATTAACAGAAATAGACATTTTAATCACCATTGAAAATAAGTAGTGGAAAATTGGGAAGACTGGTGCACGGTTCCCTGGGAAATCTGGGAATGGATCTAGGAGTATACTCGGGGCTGCATATTGCCTTCTTGGAGGCTCAGCCTTCAAGCGGTTCGCTCTCAGTAACTTGAGTTCCTCAAGTACTCGTGTATCTGGGACTCAGATACTTTTCCCCCGGGAAATCATGCACCGCACCAGCCCTCTTTAGTTATAAATGAAATATACGAGTTCCTAAATAATTTATACAAATTTGTTACTTACAGAGGTCCAGACTGTGTCCAAATCTTTGTAAAAAGTTTAATTGAAGATGCCCTACTTATCAATAATGTGTTAACAAGTAATAAGGTTATGAAATCTTTGAGTAAACAACAAAAGAATGAATATCACAATGCATACTCGTATATGTCATATCTGTTGTGGTCCGCTAACGGATGGTGATAAAGTGCATGATCAGGATCACATAACTTCAGAATATCGAGGAGCTACTCACTCCAAGTGCAATTTATTAGTATGAACGGATTCGCCGTTTCATACTAACACATTGTCATTTGATGTATTTCGGCCCTCTGTTACTCAGGACTAATTTAAACCCAAATATGTGTAAATAATCTCCCAAAGTAAAAATGGGACATTGGGAAGACTGAGGCATGTTTCCCTGGGAATGGATCTAGGAGTCCCTGAGTAATAGAGGGCTAAGATACATCAGTACCTGAGGCAATTTAATTTCTGAAAGATTGAAATCCTGAAACGGCAGAGGCATTATTGTTTTCGAGCGTTTCGATGATTATACTGATTATTCATACATATTTAACCAACACTCACCTCATGTATCTGAAAACTCATTATTTAGGTAAGTTATAAATGAAATATACGAGTTCCTAAATAATTTATACAACACTATACTAACTACTAATGATTTATACGACTTACAGAGGTCCAGACTGTGTCCAAATCTTTGTAAAAAGTTTAATTGAAGATGCCCTACTTATCAATAATGTATTAACAAATAATATAACTGTTTTGCATTACAACAAAACAACTATTATGTGTTGAGAAAACACAGTGTTGGCTGTGAAGAAAGCAGTCCTGACATTTGTCATAAATAATGAAAACTTACCAAATTTTTCGTTGTTTTTACTTTGTGGCTTGACACCTGAGGGCCGAGTGCGTAACTTACCCGGCATTGCAACCTGTCAAGGCTGTCAAATTCAATAGTCTTCTCACCAGCAAGGCCTTGCCTCAACACTGTGTTTTCTCAACACATAATAGTTGTTTTGTTGTAATGCAAAACAGTTATATTATGTGTCTTCTAAAACACAGTGTTGGCTGTGAAGACCTGTTTGTTATCTGCTGGTGTCAAGCAAAACGCTATTGTTGAATAAAAAATAAATATTGTTGACTACAAGAATATGATTAAAAATAAAAATATTTTATTATTTTATACGATTCTCTCTATTTATGGATCTATTAGAAAAATATCTTCTTCTTTGCCCTCGCCTTATCCCGTTACGCGGGGTCGGCTTTCTTGATCTTGAGGCTATTACCTATTAGAAAAATATCGACAAAATATTTTTAATTTCTAACCAAACTTAGAAACCTTATGTGTGTAGAGATAGTCATGCATCCTTTCCTTCCAGTTAAGTTGATCTATATCAATTAATCTAACTTACCAAACAATCTAGGTAAGTAGGTACTTAGAGATAATTGTAATATGAATTTCTCACAAATTAAATAACAAAATAAAGTTAATCTTCTAATTCAGTTGTGGAAAAAAGAATTAGATAGATTTAAGCATAAATAACCAAATAAAGTTGATCTTCTTTTTAGGTTTTAAAAGAAAATTGAGCAGATTTAAACATTCTCAAATAATCTGACTAGGTAAGTACTCCAAAAAATGTCACATATTAATCAACACAATAATTGCTTTGAGAAGTGCACTTCTATTTTTCAGGCAGTAATGTTACCAAAAACCCTTAGTTTACTCAAGGATAATAATCCATGGTCTTCCTTTCAAGTCCAAAGGGTTGCTACTGCAGACCAATAAAACCTCTGTGAGTAGAATAAATCAATCTTAAAAAATGGCTGTGCCTAATTTGCAAAATGCAGAGTTGATTTTATTAAACATTTTCATCACTTTAGAGGGCAGTGCATTTTGCAGATTTTCTTGAGCTATGGACCTGATGTCAACTATGTCACATAATTATGGACAAAGTTTCAGGAAGGATTATTAGAATGCATGCACCGATAAATTTAATTCTGAGATTTTATCTTCCCAGAGGCACAAATTCACCCTTTACTACCTATATTTGACAGGTATGCATAATAACGGTCCATCCAGATGGCCTTGTAGCACTGGAGTCTATTCTAGACTAGACTTCAACTGATTTTCAAATAAGCATGTCTTGTATGAGTCCAATATAGCAGTCATGCATTCTACGCCCATAAAGCAAGACAGAGAATCTGAATAGTCCTTCAAGACTCATTCAAAATGTTAGTTGAATATTAAAACCAGAGTTTTTTAAATATCTCGCTTGGCAAGAAAAAATTGTTTCAACTACTGATGTGGCACACAACTAGTAGTTACACTATACACATAGGCCTTTAGTTCACTGAGGCTATTTTATCCTCAAAAAATAGTATTCCCAAGAATATAGGTACCTTTTTATTACCTGTCAGTCACAGAAACCTGTCAGTCACAGTCACAGAAACTATGTGGGAGATTCGCTCTATACACGCCCGATCTTCCATAGCAGGACGACCATTTGTTCACATGGAAAGGGCCTTGGAACTGTTCAATCTACCAAGGTCTTCCGCAGATCCTTTGTAGGTGATGGGTCTTATAGTTATCTGGTTCGGGGAAGCCAGAAGAAAAAGAAGGGCCACTGGGGAACCACTATGATGACTGACTCTTTTATTACATCATGTAATAGTAACATTAGTAAAGTGTGCTAAAACTAGCAGTATCAGGTTAGGATTTGAAAGCCCTCATATCAGTAGATAGTCTCAGGGACGACAAAAGGCGTCGCATAATAAAATTAGGTACTCATCAGTTGTGTCTAAAGCGACATCGCCTGGAACAGCTGCTGTGGCATTTAAAACAAATAATTTTCTGGATCCCCATATATTGAATATGGCCTCCGCGGCCAGGGGCAATAGACGCCAGTCGCGAGCCACCCCACCTTGGACAGGTGGTCAACAATTTTGATTCAGAAGTTTGGTGGCCAAATTTAGGAGTGCCAGAGATCTGAGCGCCTCCACTGTTTATGTCTTAATGGCATGGCATACTACCAGTTTTGCGGTTCAGTTGTTCCAGAATGTGGGTTACCTTTAATGCATTGTGTTGGTATAGGATCGTACCATACACTGCATACAGCTCCTTGACATAGGAGTGCCATATTAAATGTGAGTTGAACCTAATGTCTTAAGCTTATAAGCACATGTCGTTCAATCAAGCTCCCCACCCTGCATCCGCTGCGTTGGTGGTAAGGAAGTGTCTGACTTCTTTGTAGCGCACTGCGCTCAGCGGAGTATACTGCACTTAGCCACAAATTCAGTGGTGAACAGTGTTAGACAGGACTCTTTTCACTCTCTGAGATGTCCTCCCTAAAATCCTCTCAGAAACAATCGCATTTTGCAACTTTGAAAATGTCCTCCGGGAACGGTCAATGTTGCAAGACTCAAAAGGCAAATAGGCTTTGAAATTCCTTTATTTGCTTCATTTTTTTTTTTTTTTTTTTAATATTATTATTAATGTATTCATACTGGTCTGTGTTTCTGAGAGTATTCTAGTGTATACCTGCTCCTGTGTGAGCCATAAAATAGACTTTGGATAATTATTATGCTTTCCACAAGTCTCTAGCATCTCAGTATTTCCGCAATCTGAGTGACTAGAATTGACCTGTCACAATGGACTAGACGCTTGTATTTACAATACCCTGTCATTCAACACCTGTGGCATAGAGGGTTTCCGCAACCTAATTCAACACTGCTGAGAAAATCTGTAGTGTTGAAGAGATGCCAGATGATAACAATAGTTGTAAATCAACCATCAGCGAGGCTCTGCTAATGGTAGTTCAGAAAAGGTATTTGGAGGTTGATTTTCACACACCAGTCCTGGTTGTCCAAAAGTTCACTAGATCTGAATGAAAAACTAGATGAAAGTGTTTTATTGCCACACATGTGCATCTAGACTTGACTTGACTTCCGCAGTCTTTAAGTTGAATTATCATAGAATCATTGGCCTCAATTCAATCTTGTTTTTTGGTTACCAAAAACATCTTATTTAAGATTTTTGTAAGGAAACTGCAATGGGGGAGAATTAAATGGAACTCTACAATTACAACACATTTTAAATAGTACTGATTTGAAACATTGTCCTTGAGACATCCACTATAGTTCATTCTGAGAATTTTTAACATGGTTATTGAGATCAAAAGGCGTCTTTGGAGCCAATTTTGATAAATGCATTGTAATACTATTAAAACTTGTAATAATAATTAAGTACAAATAAATTGCATATTATTTAGCACCTACGTTACTCCTGGTAAGTATTAGATAAGTACTTAAGTCTTTACCTGTGACATTAAAAATAACAATGGAGAACGGGTAATAAATTTTATTATGTCTGCTATGCAGTTAAACCATTAATTTTAAATTAGTTGAAGGTTCTCTCTATTAAAATCATTTAGCAATATTTAACCACATCTAACAACCACTCTTGCATACTATAGAGTTTTAAAAAACAAGTGACAAAGCTTTATGAATAAAACATATTCTAAGCTCAGCGGTACATTTATACTTGAATTGATAGTACTGACTGTACATTCTACTGCCCCCTAATAATTTTATACACTCTTACTTGCTTATTCCACAAGATTTGCAGGGTCACTTCTGCATCTTAAGGGAAAGCAGAATCTGGACAAAAAAGAAAGGGCCAAATTGATCACATTTAAGTCACTCTGCTGGGTTGGCAGAAAACATCTTCAAAACATCTCGCCATTGTTGTTGAATAAGATGTTTCTGTTCTAAATGGCTTAAGATAAACTATAAGGCAGGCCAGACCATATGGGTCTCAGAAAAGGCTATATGATGTAAGTCATATTCAATTGTGCGCACAACCTTGCATCCGCTGCATTGGTGGTAAGAGTGGCTTCTCCTTAGCGCAATCATTTTAATAAAAGTCACAGTGACCTTTTAAAGCTTGTGAGCTAACCATTCAATATTGCATTGGAACTTGTATCAAAAGCCTTTTCGTAGCTGAGAGTCAAACTATTGTAAATTATATCGTTTGGATTCACAGGATGTGTAATTTTATTTCCGTCATAGTTGACGCTAAGCCCAATTACAGACACAGCTTAATAAAGCCTTTGTTACACTCGAAATTGGATAGGTAGGTACGCTATCACTCTGTTTGACTAGGTACCTACTGAGTCAAGATAATGTCTGTTCAAGCATTGTTCCTTAAGCGAGAGAGATAAATTGTTAATAAGCTATAAGACTCACCAATGTTGAATCGATTCGTATTCGGTGGAAATAGCTATAAATGAAAATTAAGAAAAGTTTTCATCCTCCGAAGATGCAAAGGAATCCGAACAATTCGGTGCAATTCCACACGTTCCCCATCAGGGGTAACACAAATCTTTCTTAGCTATTTCCAAGATAACACTGTATTTTCATGTTTTTAAACACTTTTAAATTTAATGAAAAAATTTGACGTTTAACCGACAAATATCAAAACGCTATTGAATTTGACAGCCTTGACAGGTTGCAATGCCGAGTAAGTTACGCACTCGGCCCTCAGGTGTCAAGCCACAAAGTAAAAACAACGAAAAATTTGGTAAGTTTTCATTATTTATGACAAATGTCAGGACTGCTTTCTTCACAGCCAACACTGTGTTTTAGAAGACACATAATAAGGTTATGAAATCTTTGAGTAAAGAACAAAAGAATGAATATCACAATGCATCTATATGTCATATCTGTTGTGGTCCGCTAACGGATGGTGATAAAGTGCATGATCAGGATCACATAACTTCAGAATATCGAGGAGCTACTCACTCCAAGTGCAAGTTATTAGTATAAACGGATTCGCCGTTTCATACTAATAAATTGTCATTTGATGTATTTGGGCCCTCTATTACTCAGGACTAATTTAAACCCAAATATGTGTAAATAATCTCCCAAAGTAAAAGTGAGAAATTGGGAGGGCTGGTGCATGGTTTCCCGGAGGAAAAGTGTCTGAAATCTCTGAGTCCCAGATACACGAGTACCTGAGGAACTCAAGTTACTGGGAGCGAAACGCTTGAAGGCAGCGCCTCCAAGAAGGCAATATGCAGCCCCGAGTATACTTGTTAATATACATATATTGTGATATAAGAAAAATATTAAAAAGCAGTACAAGAAACAATGTACAACTAATTACGAGTACATAGTAGGACTATTAACTGTATACAAAAAGTAATAACTCGAAAAAATATTTTGTTTTTAACTTAGAGAACGTGGGTTGCCCTATATTGTTTGTACGTGAAATAAGTTAACATTTTGTACCATAAAAATGTTTATGTTTAAAATGTTTCATTAAAAATAAAATAAAGAAAAAAACTTGCATATTTTATTTGAAAGTAACCTAAAGGTTTCACTCTTTCTGAAACTGAAGTTATCAGGTAGTCATGTTTCTGAGCACTCTGTTACTCAATGACTCTTAGCTTATTTCAATAATATTTTTTGAGTAATGTAGTTCGCAGATATATGACTTGAGTGTAGGCAGGTAGGAAATTAGATTTCGTCAGGTACTGATGTATCTGGACCCTCTATTACTCAGGACGAATTTAAAACCCAAATATGTGTAAATAATCTCCCAAAGTAAAAATGGAAAAATGGGAAGGCTGGTGCACGGTTCCCTGGGAATGGATCTAGGAGTCCCTAGGCAAGAGAGTCCCAGATATCAGTACCCGAGAAACTCGAGTTAAGGAGAGCGAAAAGCTTCGCACGAGCGAAGAGTTTCGCTCTTTCAAAAACTCGAGTTTTAGGGTACTAATGTATCTGGGACTCCTTGCCCAGGGACTCCTAGATCCATTCCCAGGGAACCGTCCACCAGCCTTCCCAATTTTCCACTACTACTAAAATATTATAGTAAAAAGGTTTAAGAAGACTCGAGCTCTTTTAAGACTCGAGTTCTTTTCAAGGCTCGAGCTCTTTTTAAGCCTCGAGGCGTGGCTTAGGGAGCTCGCGTCTCGGCTGGGCTCGAATCTGCGAGCCTTCCGAGCTCAATGAGTCTGGTCAATCAACCTCGAAGCTTCAAGAACTCGACGCCTCGAAGTTTGTACATCACTAGTTGGGAGCGGCCGGTTAGGTAAAATACATCGGAAATTCGGAATCCTTAAAAGTCGTTCTTACTCCCAGCTTAACTTCAAGTGGTCTCCACTACTAATAGCAGGTTATGATTTATACCGTGAGAAAAATTATATGGCTTGTTCTCTAGAAATTTGAGGAAGAAACAAATCATTTGAAAGAAACCCTCAATCCCGGAGTCTAATCAAGTTTAATCTTAGGGGTTTCGTACAATAATTACGAATGTCCTTCTGATTTAGTGTAATTATATATAATATGAAAGTAAATTAAATAAACTGGCCTGTTAGTGCAATGGCAGCGATCCTGCCTTTAGCACCGGTGGTCGTGGGTGCGATCCCACCCCATGACAAACATTAGTGTAACGAACATTTGTGTTTGTTGTGTGTCTGGGTGTTATTATCTAAAAGTATAAGTAAGTATATTAAAGTGTGTAGTTAGAAATTTAAGGTACTCTGTTTAGTTTGGGGTCAGATGATCTTATTGTTATTTGTTCCAGATATTTATTTTTTAATTTTCACCTATTGCGTATGCATATCATTTACCTCATAATATAAAAAAAAAACACCTTTTTAAAAATTTGTCAGTTACAGCATAAGTTTTAAGTTTTTTTTTCTAAATTTCAGGAGCTGAAAGCATTCTACATGACATCCGTAACGGTGATCTTCGTGGTGGCGATGGTTCTGCAGATCCCGCGGTTGCAGGTTCCGTACCCGGTCAAGATGTGCGTGTTCATAGGCTGGGCCGCCTACGGGGTGCTGCCTACCCTGCACTGGACTTACGCCATGGGGGGCTTCGACAATCCTATGGTGCAGGTAAATATCTTGAGCACCTACACAAAATAATGGTGAATGTCAATATTGATAGATACATAGCTAGCATGTATTCAACCAGATAAAATAATAGCTGAAGATAGGCTGTTTGAAGGTACTTGCCTCAAACTGTGATGAAATAACGTTGGCTTGCAACGGTAGCATGTACTAGAAAGATCCGAACGAATCTTTCTAGTACATGCTTAATGTTAATCTAGTAAGATTTCGGTAGCTCAGTGGTTAGAGCAGCCACCCGGATTGTAAAGGCGCGGGTTCGAATCCTGCCTGATTTCTTTGGTCCGAAATTCGATGTTTTCTAGTTTTCTATCTTTTGATGAAATAGTAGTTTTAACATATTTGAATCTGCGAGAAGGTTGCGGCTAGTCCGAGGTTGTGGGTCCAGTTGTCAACTTAAGTGACCATAATATGATTGTTAATAATTATAAAGATATGGCAATAGTAGTCTTAAAGCATATGTAGATTGCGTAATAAGACGAAATATGATAAAAAACTTAGCCCAGAGTTCAGCCGGCAATATTATAAAACATTTAATTTCTGTTTCAGATGTTCTTCCCTAGAGTAATAGGCATGTACGTCATCAGTGGGACCGCATTCGTGATATACGCTTTAAAGGTATGGATTTAAGTCTGATAAATCAGTAGTACTTAAGCTTATTTATTGAAAAAAGTCCAAACTCGTAAATAAACAACTTTTATTGGAAGTGAACCGGTGAATTGCAAGTTGTTGGTGGTAATTTGCGCATCCGTTCAATCACTTAGCGTATGCCTTAAAAAACGGTATATTATCAATTCTAAGCGTTTTTGGTATTAACATGGGAATTTTCACGGATACCTCGTCAACAAGGGGCGACGGCCGCTGTCATTGTATCGACACTAATGTCCGTTCGTGTCGATTAAACTGACTTCACAGATTTGTTTGTATCGACGCACATGCATGTTTGCACACGTTATAATGCGCTGGATATTTCGATAACAATTTGAGAACTTTTCTACAATTTTGTCCATTTCTAATATACTGAATCATATTGGATTTTTGAATTTGAATGAAGTCATAAGATTACGCCATCAGAATATTTGAAAAAACGTTCACTTAAATCTTTACTAATCACAGTCTACGCCGCTCTCACCTGTGTTAGCTGACTTAGGCAAGTGATAAAGTCGGTGAATTTTTGGCGATCGAACATAGCGGCAAAAAAAAATGATTTTGAGAATACTTCTTACAAAACATTATGAGCCATAATAATACTTGATTTGATTTTCTATGATATGAAAATTCTGAGAAAGGAATTTTATTTGTAGCAAAAATAAATATTTACATATTTATTAACAACTCTTGCAACGCATTGCAGGCAAATCTAACGCAAATCTAAACGACTCTGTTCAAGAATGTTGAAGACCTCCTGGTCAGTGCCGGATTGAGAATACTCAAGGCTCCAAACAATCCACAACCATGAGCCTTCCTAACCTAATTGAAACTAGCTTCGGTATTTTTTTGGTACTGTTTCGGCCCCCAAGACGTGATGCCTTAAGCAATTGCTCAATCAGCTTATGGGCTAATCCGGCACTGTTATTATAAGTTACTAGCTATCCTCCAGCGGCTTCGCTCGCGTAGACTGTCTTTCCCGTCAAAATATAGCCTAGATTAAAAAAAATATAGCCTATAGCACTCCCTGATAATGTAGCTTGATATTGGTGAAAGAATTTTCTTGGTGCAATACGTATGATCTCCTTAGGTGCCCGAGCGCTGGTTCCCGGGGCAGGTGGACTACATCGGGCACTCGCACCAGTGGTGGCACGTGCTGGTGCTGGGCGCGCTGTACTACTGGCACAACTCCGGCATGATGTACGTGCAGTACCGCATGAACCACGGCTGCGCTAACACTATGCGGATATTCTAGCTCGTAGGACGATTGATGAAGATACATTTTGAAATATCATTCATCTAGGAAAAGATTTCTCAATAAGTCGCTTTTAACGTGTTTTTAACAGCATTTCACTTTAAAAAAAGTTGTAGGTAACTCCTGTAAAAAATTGTATTGGGATTTGACATTGTCATGTCATGTCATTTATTTATTTATTCAATTTACATGCAGTTTGACAGTTATCACCAAAACACCAGCAGATAAACAATATATATTTTTTAAATATTTTGTTCTTATCTGTGTGCAACAAATAAAAAAAAAAGAACTCAAATGACAGATAACAAAAAATAGGTAGTAGCGACAATTATTACACTATTAAAACACATCAAATTAAATGTCACAAAATATAAAAAAAAAACAAATCAAATTAAAAGTCAAAAAATAATAAACAAAACAATAGTATCATATCAAACTTAAAGACAAATAATAAGAATAATAAAAAACAATATAATCATCTTTAAAATAAAAATCCGTCAAATCAGAATACAAATTTTTACGCGAACGATAACGTAAATTCAAAGTGGCAACTCGTGGCAGACGTACTGTTTTCCATTGCATGATTAATTTGAAAAAGCATCCATAAAAGATATGTAATGCTTCTCACCCATATCGTTATATTTTGGGCATCAAGTAACTTTGAAAATGCGTCGCAACTAGCAAGTAGAGCTTGTGGGAAGCCTTACACAAAAACTTTTTCATAGTGTAATGCTCTTAAAACACGTTTGAGGTGACTTTTTGAGAAATATGGTTAGTTAAGACAATTTTTCAAATGTCTTAAAAAACTGTTAACAAAAAGGATTTAAGTTTAGCTTTGTCAAGCGTTTAAAGCCACTCGTATTGTATTTGGCAGTTCTGCACTCATTATATTTTGTCTTTGAACGAGGCCCGTAAATTTTTTTACAAGCACATTAAAAGCAAATGCTTTAGGTTCATTTGGTCAACTTCCCAATAGGACAACTTTTTTAAAATATTATTTTTTACATTACAATTTAATTTGAAAATAATGTAAAGGCTTTTATCTGAAGGGTTACGTTTTAAATTGAATTGTAGGAGGCCTTAAATTAATATCAATAACCTCAGAACGACATTAAATAATCTTTTAAAAAGTTGTCCTTTTGGAAAAGTTGACCATATGAATCAAGATGAAGCAAAGCTTTAGATTCATTGGTTCAACTTCCCAAAAGGACCACTTTTTTAAAATTTATTAATTTAATAATATATAAATATTTTATTTATTAATTTGCAATTTAATTATGGGCAACATTGAAAAGTAACGAGTGCAGGAGCGCCGCGGCAGTTGCCGAAACATTGTGAGCCTTTGTGTTGATCACTTGAGATGTACATCTTGCATTGATCTAGAAGTAAAGTAGGTAGGCTAGAAAGCGAGAGATGTATAACAAAAATTATACAATTTAAATCGTTATTTAGGGAGAAAATAGAATAATTGATTTTGTTGAACATTTTATCGTGTGTTCGATTAAATGGTACACTCCATACTGGTTGACGGTTCATATTTTGAGGACAATAGGTCAAATTAATATCACTCGGTAAAATATTCTACAAAGCTATCTAGTTTCAGTATTGCTCAATTAGGGTGCTTTGCTTATATCGGCTAAAGTCGAAAGAATAATTAGGTATAAGGAGGAATAATCTCGAATTTAATTACATTACTAGAAATTGGCATTCGTTTCGGAAAATTACATTCCATAGACTATATCGTCAATAAAAAGGGCCTGTTGACCCCTTGGGGCCTAGCCAAGAGCAACACGCCAAGACGATTTCTACAATAGAAATCGTTCAAATGTATGGGGATGGATGACATAAGCGCCAGTGACAGCTTATGTCATCCCCAGCCATCCCGTCAGCCCTCCTTGAGTTAGTGCTAGCGACAAACTCAATAGAATGTATGAATATGACACGGCCAGCGTTGCTAGGCAACCAAGACGACTTAAATGGGCCAAGTAACAACTCAAATTAATTCAGGCAAAGTTACCTTAGTGTAGTTACCTTATTTATGAAAATTGATATAATTCGTAAGTTAAAAATAATTCTAAGGCTATCTCTGTTAAATAATCTCGTATTACTTTGATCTGATTCTACTTGTTGTTATTCCAAGAAATTGTATTCCTTTTGATATGCTTTCTCTGGGATATAGATTTGGTTATTGCATTTAATTATTTAATCTGTGATTCATCGAATTTCCTAAATGTTATTTTCTATAAATTTTATTGTGTTTTGTTTAACTTTAATATTGTTTCAGGGTAAGGGTATTATGGAATTAGTTAAATATACTTTTTTATATGACTGTGTGTTTTTATTCTATGTGACCAGTTATTAAATACTTACATCTGCTTTTTAGCTTTCAACTTAAATCATCAGCCATCATCGGAACTACAAGAGGAGAGCAGGCTGTGAAAGTGGTTAAAATCAATTGCTTGTATCCAGTCAAGTTAATTCCCTAAACTAAGAGTAGTGAGCAATTTTGTCAGTAAATACCTACCTAGCCGAGAAAATGCGTTAGTGCCAGTAGGTAACCGCTGACTGGCTGGAAATGAAAGATCATTTACGGAATTTCTCACTACACTCAATTAAAGGACTGAACTTGATAAGTTATAAGGGATTGTATTAAGGCCCCAGGGCACCTTTTTTGGAGGATACTTCCGTAAAGTCCAAGTTTAACCGTTTTAAGGAATCAATTTACACTTGTCATAAATCCATATCACGACTGTATCCCGACCGGGGTAGTAGAGGCAAGTGACTGTTGCCGTCATGGTGAACTAAACACTCAGAAGCTTATCACCAATGGTATCAGAACCCAACGTGGTAGGTGGTGAGCCTTCCGCCGTTATCCGGGTTGATTTGGTTTTTTATCGATGTTTTCCAGAATAGAATAGAATAGAATACTTTTTTTGCATTAAAATATGGTTTACAAGATGTCACATAAATAATAAGATACAGCACCGGAGACTTAATGGGAAATTTAACAATGGACACAAAGATTTTGGTTCTGGCGAGATTTGAACTCGGGACCACACGATCCACCATCCGATTTGGGGTGCTTAACCCCCAGGCCACGACGTTCTCTTTATCATTATACCTTTTTAAATCATCATAATCAAAATCGTTTGAATAATGGCGGATTCTTCATGAAGTTACAATGACCGCCAAATAGTCGCACGCTCTGATTTTTTATACAAACAGAGCGCCTAGCGTTATCTATTTAGATTTGTGTTTGATATTACAATACAAATACATACATTTATATAAAGACGAAAGATTTGATTTTTATTCCCTTGTCTGTGGATAGACTCAAAGACATGTGGGCCGAAGGTTCATTTTTAGCAAGTAATCTCTTGCTTCCTAGTGCCAAGTGCGAGTTCATTCGATTACACGCACCGAGCGCGTAAACGCACATTTTCATAGAAAAAATGGTTGCGTAAACTTGCACCATTCCAACAGTGTTTCTGCATCGATTAGTTTATCATACCATTTAGTTGGTATCGCTATATTTTTAATCAAAATTTTCATTAATCAGTGACCAGTTGTCGCTAACGAAGTCTGGCAGAAGCTAGTCGTAATTAAAAAATCAAATTAAATTAGGAAATACTACAAGTAGCGACATCTTACAGTAGATAGATATCAGTGAAGTTGATTCCCCTCGCCGCTAGAGAGCAGTAACACTTACCATAAAGCAACCAACAGATGGCGCTTCATGTGTCTTCACCTCAAGAACAGTTCAAAAATGACCCGCGCTTTTAGACAGTATTTCTGTCTATTTTGTACTATTAGCATTCTGATTCCTAAGAAATGACTAGAAGGTTGTAGGAAAATAACTACTAGCAAAGAACAATACTAAGATTAGAAAAAGAATGCTAGTAGTAAACTAGTAAACCTTTCATTTGAAGAGTTTAAAAAAAAAAAGTTATTTGCGACTCTCAAATTGAACTTTTTTTTATATAACACATGGTGGCAAACAAGCTTTGGCCCGCCTGATGGTACGCAGTTACCGAAGCCTATGGACGCCTGTAACATCAGAGGCATTTCGTGCGCGTTGCCGACCATTTAGGAGATACCTATTAACTCTCCTTTTAAAGGACCCCAAACTGTATTCCCCCGGGAAAACCTCGGTACGGAGTTCATTCCACAATCGGATTGTTCGCGGGAGGAAATTACTCTGAAACACTGTGCGCAACCATTGAGGTTCCAATGTGTGAGGGTGAACACCCTGTCGATGGCGAGCGGTGCAATGATAAAAAGTAGCTGTATCATGTGAAACAGTTCCTCGGAACACAACCCATTGTATAAGCGGTAGAACACACATAAAGAGGCAACGTCACTCTTCAGACCTAATGGTTCTATACCACTTGCGAGTTTGTGATCGTCAACTATTCTCACAGCTCGTCTTTGAGCCGACTCGAAAGGCTCAAGCTGGTATCCTGGTGCTCCCGCTCAAAAGTGACAGCAGTACTCCATATGGGGCCGTACTTGCGATTTATATAGCAGCAGTCTTTGCTCCGATGTGAAGTACCACTTCGCTTTAGTAAGCACACCTAGCTTCTTGGTTGCCAGCTTGACCTTATCATTCAGATGTCTTCGGAATTGCACATCACTGGAGATGTCAACAGCGAGGATCCCAATACTCTTAGAGATGGTAAGTGATGTGTTGAGGAACTGTGAGGTAACAAGGAATGGGGTTTTCTTAGCGGTGAACGCACAAACTTGTGTCTTGGTAGGGTTAAATCGGACTAAGTTATCCTGGCCTCAATCGGAGACCTTAGACAAAGTACTCTCGATTTTAGACACAAGTTGTTCACGGCTTTCTTCCACCACGGAATAAGGGGTTGTTTGCACAGCCCGTGTAAAATGCATCTCCTGTGCTTTCATCCGCATTGAACAGTTATTATTTCGGCAAAGGTTTACGAAAAGCCAAATATCGCGGCAGTCTGGGCTGTAAAATCAAGTATTAAACAATTGACACATCGTCTCTACGTCCAATTTCGTAAACAAAATGTATTCCGTCCGAAAGCTTTTTTAAACATTACTCATTCCGGCGGGATTAACTGTGATGCACGAAAAAGGTTACCTATCTATTTTCCACTACGCCGAGTCAACACTGACTCTGCTCCATTCATCGGGCAATGAAAATATTGGCCATTTATCTTTTTGTTTGCAGCGAGCGGCGTCGACTGTGCACACCCGAATTCATTTATTGCAACAACTAAAAGGATTCCAACGCGCTGATATGTGAAATCACTATTTGGTTTTATGTTGCAGTGTGCGTTTTGTTTTTACTGTTAGTAGGCGGCTAAATGGATTTTTGCGTTTCGTTTTACGTGATCTTGTAAACTGAGTGTTTAGTATTTGTTTCGTAGTGTAGGTTGGTTTTGGGATTAAGAACAAATAATTGGTAAATTATTTCGTAAGTGTGTCTTAATTGTATCAAATAAAATCATACACGCGAAAGTTCTGTTGTTTGGATGTTTGTAGGTACTCAACGTTCCTCAATAACTCTTTCGGTGGAAAGGTGCATTTGCGTAGGAACAACTTTGTTTGAGAAAATATTGTTTTAATGAAAAAGCTTAAAACATAATAAAATGACATTTTAAACTTTCTTGTTGCATTTTAACTAATTCTAATAATAACGGGTTTTTGCAACGAATCAAAACCCAGCCCAGCTAGACGACGCCGCGGACCACCAGTCCGCTCGTGACCACGGTGACATGCAATTGTCGATTTTTTTAGTTGATAAAATAACTTGATAACTATGATAAAAAGTTTTAACAACCATAGACAAGTATTTAATTGCCGATTTTTCTTGGTCCACGTGTGTTAAAAGGTAATATTTCAATTTTATTCAAGGCTTGCGACAAATTTACATTTTTTAACATCGTAAACTTTAATTTGCGCTTTTTAAATCACAAATATTTAGTTTAGAACTTCAGAAAAATATAAATTAGCATTCACTTTGTATCCTTAATCCTAAAATAGTAGCTTCAAAAGAAATTAATGTTACTTCTAAAAAATCATACACACATCAACATGGTCTAGGGATATTTCAAATAAACCTAATTAACTAAAATTCTATTAACTTTTTGTTAGGACACCTACACATTAAAATAAACCTTGTTTAATAGCCTATCTAATCTGATATATAAACTTTTGAATAAAGTTAAATTTAAAAAAAAACTTAGAAGAAGAGGAAAAACTCAGACAAACTTTCAATCTTAACTTTATTTTTGAAACATCAAAACCAAAACAAAACAACTATTTTTTTTATAAAATAGTTGAAAACTTAAAATTAATAATCCGTGGATCCACCTAAGACTCTCCTGACACATCTGCAGCGGTTCTACTTACTCAAAACAAGGGTGTCAATATCCTGTTGTGGAATACTGTCCCAAGTCCTGCTAAGATGCAAGAAAAGCTGGTTTTCATGCATAATATCTTCAGGGAAATTCCTAAAAGCTCTTCTCTGAAGCATATCCCAGGCATGCTCAATAGGATTTAAGTCAAGGGATTGTGCAGGCCAGTCTAAAGCTTGCATATCATGCTGTTGTAACCAACTCGCCGTTTGTGGACGGGCATTGTCGTGCATTAGCTGGAAATTGTGTCCCATTTGCTGTCTGTGGGGCAAGATTACAGGCTCTAGCACCTCATCTCGGTATTTTAGAGCAGTCATATTGCCTTGTATCCAAACGAGGTCCGTTCTACAGCCGAAACGAATTCCTGCCCAAACCATAATCGTGCCACCTTGATATCCATGAACTTGTTGTGGGTGCTGCAGTCGATTCCAACGTCCAGGTTCTCTCAAAACGCGTACTCTTCGCGAATCAGTATGAAATCCAAACCTGGATTCATCAGTGAAAGGCATAAGTGACCATTGAGAATGGTTCCAGTTTTCGTGTGCAATAGCCCATTGTAATCTTCCTCCTCGATTGCCTCTCCTTAGCGCTGGTACCCGAAGTGGCCTACGAGCACGTAGGTTGACTTCATGCAGTCGTCTTCTCAAAGTTTGACCGCTTACCAGCAAACCATACTATCTCTGTAGCCTTTGAACCAGCATCGCCGTTACATTTGGTTGACTTCGTGCAGCATATACTCGTACTATGAATCGGTCCTGTACATGTATTGTAATACGTTGAGGTCCTCGGTGCCGTTCCACCACTTCCCCTGTGACACGATAACGTGACCAAAGCCTGGATATAACGCTCTGACTGGTCCTCATGGCTTCAGAAACCGCAATTTGGGTAGCGGCAGCTTGAATCATGCCCACTGCTCTTAACATTTCGTTCCTGGTCAAGTGTCTACGTGGCATGATTGAATGAACACTGAAGATGCGTTTGAAAAAGATTTATAGAAATTTATGGAGTTTTAATCAAGTTAGAAGTTCGTGAAGCTTTACTTCTTTGGAAGAAATTCAATGAATGCGAATTTCATCTTAAAACGAAACCTTTTATAAACAAATTTGAATTTAAAAAAGGAACTTAATAATGTTTTTATAATCTGCCATTAATAGTTTTTTTGTAAGGCCAGTACTTTTCAAGTTATTTAAAATAGTTTTATATATCCCTAGACCATGTTGTTGCGTGTATTTGGTTCTTAAGTTTTATTATAAATGATGGAAAACTACGATAAAAACCAAATCAACCCGAATAACGGCGGAATGCTCACCTACCACCTAGGTATCAATACCTTGGCTGGGTTCTTATAGGTGGTAAGTGGACTTCTTAGTGTTCCGTGCAACAGTCACTCGCCTCTGACTACCCCGTTCGGGATATAGTCGTGGTGATATGGTACATTTTTTGTCTTGTCCCGTCACAAAATGAAATTATTTGCGTGTATTATCTAACCCTAATACCTAATTGTTAATTAATTTGCGTTTTACAAAAAGTAGCTTTCTACATAACAAATCAGAAATAAATTGCGCTTTAAAAGTAAAGATGGCAACGGAAGGCTTAACTTGGCTTGGTTTGACATTACCATGTTCACCCCAGAGGCAGCGCATGCTCTAGCCGTCAAACTGCTGCATTCCGGATTTGTATTCAAGTGGTCATGACGTGGCCTGCTTAGAATATGCTTCATTACAAATGAGACACCGAATAAGCTAATCGGAGCGCGCAGAGGGCGCCACGTGCCAAGTCTCACGGGACTTTAGCTAGGGTTGTCGATACAATTGACGGAAATTGGCTTATGCACCAACTAGGAGAAAGTGTGGTCCCAAGTTCAAAAAGAAATCAGTACGTCTACCACGAGTTGCAATTTTTAATTTACGTTATCTTATTGTAAAATATTTGTATTGGGATTTCGTACAGCGCCTCTGCTGAGCCGAAATGGAACTAAAAAACGGTACCATAAGATGCTATCAACGTTGGCAACTTATGGTAGGCGTACCTGGTCAGAACACCATCTTGTTTGGCTAACTCTCCCGTGATGAATAACACCGACGGAAACTAAAGCAACCAGGACAATGTTCGAACTGGTGGTAGAGTCTTACTATGTTAATTTATGTTATAGCCTAGGGGGTCGGTAGGTCTGATAAGTAGACCCATTCCGAATCAGTCAACTCAAAGCGTAGCAAATAATCTAGTCTCCCTCCATGAAAGCTAATATCACTATTCATTGCACAGAGAATGCATTAGTGTGACATATTGAATAAACCATCGATTATACATTGTATCACTTCATTTACGTTATTAATTTTTGTGATGCTGCTATTTGCAACTGCTTGCAAAAACTTGCATGAATAATTTTTTTTTTGACTTTACTTATGACTTTTAAAGGATAAATCTGCTCACTTTGGAGTAACCTAACAATAATGTTATGGCGAAATCCCCATTGCAGGCCAGCAATACAGGAGCCGGAGCGCCGGGATTCGTCACACAATATTTAGGAGTAGATGTAGTAATGGAATAGTGAATAAAAGATCAGCCAATCCAGAGACTTGTTTATTGTGTAGGGTAAAAGTATAGGTAGGAAAGAAAAACTGTAACAAAATAACTCTAAATGAATACAAAGAGTCCTAGGTATAAGATTATCTAATAGAAATAGGTAAGTAAATAGGTATGATATGCTTACCCCGATACACGGGTTCCTGTTAAATTATAACTGTTTACAATTCGTTATTTAAAGTAATAAAAGTAATCACCATCACGTAATTTAAACTTATACTGGTAATCTGGTAAATTGCTCGCAAGCTCTGTTCAGTACGATGGTTTTGGTAGGACTGCCTCAAAATGCTGAACAGGAAATGTGAAACGATAAATTAAATTTTCAGGTACTACTATTGATGGCCAGTAAGTTAAACTATGAAGTTTCCAGCCATCGCGGAGGTTCTAACGTCCATGAGACTCAAACGAAACGGCATCGTTACAATGTTAATACTTCCAAGAGATGATAACTAAAATTATCCAGCAGGCAGCCCTACCCCATAGCGCGGCGCGCTGACGGATTGCCGCGCGATTGCCCGCGACGCGAGCGTATTGCCCGATTGTCACATGTCACAATCGCTCCGTGTTTCCCGCCCGATAATCGTTTGATGTTCCCGTGCTCAAAGTCTTTCATTTCTGGGGGACTATTTGTGTTTTGTTGTAATAGTAGTTGCGAACAAATTAGGTTACATTCTGTTTCATGGCCTACTATCCGTCCTTTATAACGAAGGAAAATTTGTCAATGATTAGTGTTGGCTGGAAATGGTTGGTTGGTATTGTTTGGCAACGCCAAGTTTCCCTGCTCGCGTGTGCAGGGTTTGCTTGTCCGTTGTAATATATTACTGCGTAACGGCAAGCTTCTGTTCCGGTGCACCCTGGGCAACGTTCCGCTAACGCGGTTCTTGTTCTTCGTTGGTGAAATACTTGGCTTGAAGGGTACTGCTCCCATATTCCTCCCCCGGGAGGAATTAAGGGATGTGGTGGATGTGGGACCTTTGGATCGGGGGGCTGCCGTTTTCACGCCAGCGGTGGATGGCGAGCCTCATAGGCACGCGGTGAAAGGTGAGTCACTGACGCGGGTTGGTCGTGGCTCTGCACCGTACCATCACAGATTCGTCTGTGTAGTGGCCGCTCTTCACCCACGTCACGGATTGGAACCATGACCTGTGGCCACTTTGGTGGCGTGGGATGGCGAGAGGTGTCTCGCGAAGAGGGTGCGCGGCGGCGCACCGCCTTAGCGGAGCCAGCGGGTAGCAGGACGGGGTGGCCTGCTACTTGCAGATAAATAAACATGACTCTGCCTATCGGGGAGGCGTATTGGGTATTCTACGCCTACCTTTAGTGAGGGAGCCGGAAACGGCCATTCGCAGGGGGTTCGCGGAGAATGCAGCGGCTATCCCGCGTTCTCCCACTTAATGCGAAATGAAGGTATTCCCAGTAAAGATTTTTACTCGATATGCCTGCGTGAGGTAGCAGGAGAGTCCGAGTATCGCACGGTGCTCCCCCGGGCAACGTGGAGTCTATACAAGATTGTGTATACACTTGCTAATAAAAAAAAGTAACACTAAAGTACTGCTAATTAAGGGTTTATGAGGCTGCTATATCATAACTTCATAACATACCAAACCCATACAATAACTGGGACCAGTCTAATGAAAAACCTCCTGACTCTTAGTGGGTTAAGCGATTTATTCCTAAGATCCGCCCAATACTTGTATTTTGTGGATCTTTGACTATCTAATATGGAAAATCATAAGGTTATATAAAAGTGGTAAAATAAGCAGGAACGAGATAAGTATAACATGAAATGGAACTAAAAAGGTAAAATAGAACTAAAGGTGAAAAAAAAAATTGGCTTGGAAAAATTGACCATAGCAAATATAATTTATTCATCAATACCTATGTAAGTAATTGTTTCCTTTATTTTAATGACTAGAAAACTAAATCGACCATGATTTCCATAAGAGTCCTCTAAACTAAAAGTAAGCAAATCATGGCTCCGGTAAATTAGGTTTGAACAATAATTTCTTCTATTCTGATCTAATACTATCACGAGTCATGAATTAAACTAATACATTGCGCTTCAATCCAAAATTACCATACGAATTGAACATTGCAATTCTGCAATAACGCTCGCTAATCGTAAAACTAGAATTAGCATAAATTGTACATGTATCGCTCTCGCGTCCGCCCATCGACATATGCAGGCTTTGTAATGCATTTTCCATATGCTAATATAGGCCTCTTTATTCCTCATCAGCTTACGGTGACATTGTAAACTACTTTTTTTAACTATAAAAAAATGTGGGCACGCGCAAAATTCGTGGGTCGCGAAGCTATCAATCTTCGGAAATTAATTACTGCTTTTATAGGGTTAAAAGTTTAACCGACTAAGTATTACTGACTTAATGTGACCATAAACATTTTGCAACCTTTTTTATAATGTGCCTGATTTTTATGATCTGTGA
This sequence comes from Udea olivalis, assembly GCA_947369235.1. Lineage (NCBI taxonomy): Eukaryota > Metazoa > Arthropoda > Insecta > Lepidoptera > Crambidae > Udea > Udea olivalis. Next base: position 8,711,955 of record OX376348.1, read on the forward strand.
GTTCGATGCATGAGTTCAAACACCCGTCACATGAAAATTGGTTTGGTCCACAGAACAAACATTCGTGTGATGTGTGTTAGTTTTGTCTCAGGTCATCGTAAGAGGTGCTCTACTTAGGCCTCTCACACAATTTTTCAGAATGACTAGTTGCAAACCCTCAGAAGGCTTATATTCACAAAAAAACCCCCACCAGAAGCCACCCTTGCCATGCGAATTCAAGTTCACGCGCTTGATGCGTGTCTGTGCACCTTGCGGGTGGACTTTCCCATAGTTTGTGTTATCAAGCAATCTTTTTACCAGCATGTTTCTTTAAGCTATGATAATTTTAAAACGAAATATTTCACTATTACTTTATGTGAAGTAAAGAACATTCGTTCAAGTTAATTATCAAGAAAACCTCTATCAATCTAATATTACAGTACCTTCATTGTACTGATATGATTTCCGAAGTAACCCTGGTTGTAGTTAAAACGCAAAGCGAGGCCATGATTAATCACGATGTATGAATATGCATGAGCGTTAGACCTGTCAGCCGGCGGACACCTTTAAATAATACCAAATTAAACATGTAGCTGCTACCTGCCGTATACATAATACATGACAGTGCAGCCTAGGCGCGCGGTTGTGATAAAGGAATATGGTAATGGAGAGAAATGCCGGGAGTTTCGCTGTATATTATACTGGGATATTTTATTCCTTAACGCAGATATCGACCGGGAGGCTAGTTGTAAATGATGATTCCATTTGGCAGATTTGATGGATGTTTAAGAAAAAATAAATGTGTTTGTTCACCAACTAGGGTAAACATTTATGTGACCACATTTGATATTGGTTTCTGCATGTATATGGTGACTGTATGCGGGTGCTATGATCTTTTTAAGTGGGTATGTAAATACAAACCCACTTCTCGTTAAATAAGAACTATTAAACTCCGTGTGACTAAAAACACAAATGGTCGTCATAGGAATTTGCTTTGGGTTGACATCTAACGACTCGTGGTGGGGAAGGAGCTACCAACCAAGCAAACGAGCCAGTCTTAGGCCCGTATTCTAGAATCGTACTCAAGCACTGATCTGTACTTGAGTAGAGATTTCGAAACGTCAGTTCATACAAAAACTTCACTCAGATCTATACTCAAGTACACATTTTGTTTTAGAATACGGGCCTTAGACTCATAAAGTAGAGAAGAGAAGAAGCTCATACAACAGAAATGAAAAGCAAACCATAAAATCAAAACTATTTCTTCCTGTTTTGTTGCAACAAAGACATATTTACTCTTACCAATTTAAAAAAAAACCAAAGCGTGCCTCCGCAGAGTAAACAAGAGACTACAGCCACCCGTTATTATTTCTAGCGGGAATTATCATCTAAATCGCATCGCCACCATTACCCTGTTTAGGTATTTGCGCACTATTGTTAGTGGGCTGTGTATAAAATAAACATTTGTTACGGGGACGGCACAATATCGGAGCCGTATTACCATTAGAATGGAGCTGATGTATGGTCGCGGTATCATCGGCCCTTAATGTTCGGTAACGGCTGCTTCTATTTTAGATTATGACTGTTTTGTGGGTTCATGTGGAGTAAAGTTAAATGTATTATTTGTACTAAAGTAAAGTGTAGTAAAGAGTGTTGTACCTATAGAGAAAAAAATCCCTGTTGACAATAAAATACTAGTATACTTAGTTTAATAGAAGACAAAATGGTTTAGAACTCAGTGATTGATAAATCAATAAATATCTGGGACATCTTACATCAAGATCAGTACGTCTAGCACGAGTTGCCACTTTAAATTTACACTATCGTTCGTTCGCGTAGATAAATTGTATTGGGATGGCACATGACATGACATAACAATGTCAAATCCCAATAAATTGTTTTGCGCCAACGATAACGTAAATTTTAAAAATAAATAAAAATGTTTTATTACCAAAATATTTCACGAAACATAATTAACTGCCCCCCCCACTAGGCGCATTGCCTGTCCTGTGGAGGACAAATTACGATTCACAACATGAAGTTCGGTACAGTACATTACAAGTAAGAGATAACTAACAAAAATGCGAAAGAAAATAAAAAAGTGAAAGTTTTAAGTGGCAACTCGTGATTGACGTACAGGTCGAGGGTGAAGACTGATAAAAGTCTCTGGCAACCACAGTTAATAACACCCAGACTTATAATTAACACAAATGTATGTTTATAATATAAGTTTTAATCACCAACCCGAACCTACGAGTCACGAACGTGGTGATATAGGGATCTCTAAATTTGCTCAACAGGCCAGTCATTAATTAACCAGCAAAATGAAAATCATTGATGTACCTAGATAAAATTCCAAATTCACTCCAGATATTTCTCAGGAAATATTTCCTCCCCTAAACAAATATAAACGATTCGTTCATGTAGAAATTAAAACAATCGCATACAATTACAAAAACGAGATCACAGTTCCTCTTATCCAACAAAGGAGGTGCCACTCAAACCAATTAAATAATCTGGGGATGTTTGCGTTGCACAACTAGGGGTAGCCGATGAAATCTAAACTGAATTCGCGCCCCTCTATCGTTCGGATGACACGAGAATCTAGTTGTAAAATAAATACTGGGAGTGAGATCGGTAATCCTGCGTAGTCGTCGCGTGGGCGCCGCGTGCCGCCGCGTGCCGGCGCGTGCGCCTCTCGCGGACGCCTCCGGACAACGCTTTGGCAGGAAAAGAGGGCATTTATAATTCGAAACAAGAAATATTACACGCTAATTTTGTCACATTTGGGGAATAGATTGATTTTGCGGCGGCCAGGATTAGTCAGCGTGTTGCACTGTTGTTGGTGAATGACATGATTTTAGTGTACTTTGACGTTGATAAATGGACAGATTTACGCGTTTTTAAAAACGTATGAGCAGAAAAACGATTTTATTGGACTTCAATCTATAAGTAACTAGTTTTGCCTAAACGTTGAAAATTTTTTTTAATTGGAGTTTGCAAACGACTGCCTCTCAAGGACTAAGCGATTTTAATTTTGTTTTTCACGTTTGCATCAATAAATTACCTGTTGTGTAAATAGGCAGTATTGGTAACATAATCATATTAGTCTGTAGGTACTCGTACAAGCGGCTCAAAATCAATTTCAAAGTTTTTATAAATCAGATTATTTAATAAACACAATGCATGTTTTTAATGATTAATAAAAGAGCATAAAACTGTAAACCAACTTTACGATCGAAATTAAATCTCGCATACCCACTCGTAACAAGTACATCCACTCAAGTAGGAGAGTTTCTCGACAATAAACTATTCAAGAGCGGGTCCTGGTAGGTACGCCGTCTGAAGCGAACGTCTTAATTAAACTAAATCTCCTCATCCATGTAGTCTGTAGTTAGCCGAGGGCCATAATTTCAATTGTAATTATATGTAGTGGAAGTAACTGAACTATCGGCGTTAGCTTTACGAGCCGTGTGATTGAGAGGGGCTTTATTGATTCTTAAAGACTGTGCAACTATTTAGATTCTCTTTGGTTACAGTCTGTTTATTTTGAGTTTTATCTGCAGTTTGTCAAAAGTTTTATCAGAAGAAATCAAATATATAGTATCAGGTATTTGAAACATTATGACTACCTATCCATCAATGAATTAATTTTAAATATGGAAACCTTTGCTAGGCAAAAATATAAACTACTTAGTAACTATGAATCTCAAACTCAAACTTAAAACTCAAAATGCTTGCTATGCTTTTCTGTTCCTGGTGGTTTAGCAGCCACTGGTCAGGGTTATCAATTCCAATTCAATATAAATAATCATGTATTGTGAAGAACATTTGTGATTGAAAATGTCTTGGTGTATTTGTTAGCGGCAATGTGCATAATTCAGGCATTGTATACAATATCTAGGCAATGTATACAATTCCGGGGGCGTTTAGGCAACGTTTGATTATCCATTGCATACTTTGCCTAGGAAATGAAATACCTAGGCATTGTAACAATGCCGGGTGCGCAGCCGGAAATGTGTGTAAAAGGGTTCACTAAAAAGAAAGTTCACTGTCACAATCGTCCTTTAGCATACATTTTGAGTAGGAAAGATGAATCCATTCGTATGTTTTCACTATCGAAATATCTTTAGTTATAATATTAAAGTATAAAACGACAACGCCAAGAAGAATGGGTTTTCCCAATTTTCTTTTCAAATATAGAAACTTGCGTCTCAGTAATTATCTGAGTAAAGATTTTTAAGTCGTTTATTTATGATCTGACGTTGACCAGTATCCTTGAGAGCTCGAGAACAGATCCTTGCTTGTGATAATATTATGGAACTTAATAAATTCATTGAATTGTTTGAAACTCTTAATTGTGAATATTTCTTTAAGAAATCTATGAAGCTTGTTTCTTAATCAAATGCAACAAGAAATTTTTCGGGAACTGAAAGAAACGATAAGATATAAACTTCTCTTCGTTTACCAAAAGTATCTCTTTACCAACACCCATTAGATAAAGTAGCATTTCCTCTCAGGTACAAGTAATTCTTGAGAAAATGTCTCCCAGTAATTAAGGGAGGTCGTAAGCCAGCGAAACGGCGAGCAAACAGACGAAGAACCTAAATTAATTTAGCGGGAGGTTCTCATTCTGGAAGCTTCGAGAAGCTTCGAGAGTTCGCAAATTGAGATGTTATCTTTTAATGCGGCAGCGGACCCATCGGCAATTTGTTGATTTATTTAACAAACTCGAGATACTTGAGGAAGTTCGGAGACAGTTTTTAGCAGGGACTAAATAAGTTTAGAGTTTCAGCCATGTTTTTCAATTCTAAAAAGAGTTCGAATTAATAGGACTTTACTTACTCACTGTTTTTGTGACGTAATATTTAACACTCGGCATATTATTGTCAGTTTTTTACTTTTTTGCACTTATTTCAAGTTTGTCCTGTGAAAACTGGGGGTGGCTGTCGGATAGGGTCAAAAGTAAAAATATATTTAATTCAATACTTTTCGTAAGATCAGTATTAACTATATCATCGTTCACCCTGTACTGCCGGCAACCGATAAGAAAAATAGCAGTTCATTTATGCAACATGTTTTTTTGTCTGTTTAGTTACCATCTGCATGCACTTGAAACCGGAGGCCTCCTTGACCCCTACTGAAAGAAAAAGACCGGTAGAAATTACTGGGCAAAAAGTTATTAAAGTCAACTAACTACAATGACCAGGTTCCTATGTGCTGTAAGTTACAATGCATCGAAATGAAATATATAGCAGGATACCTCTGAAGTTAATAATATTTCCTGTTCCCATTTACGTATCGCAACATAAATATTAGAGCACGCATAAATAGGTATTTAGCAAACCTTCCACTGTGTAGACTGTATAATTTCGGTTGTTTATCCTAACTCGGAGAGAAAGGGCACGGGAATTGCTCGATCCTTGCGAGTCGGTCGCCATTGTGATCGCGAGGAGAGGAATCTGCATAATTTTGCATCATTAAAGCAATGAAATGATTAATAATGGGGATCTTTGAGCCTACGTCTGGTGTAGGATCTCCACAGTGAAGATGAAGACTTATTTAAAATAATTATTACATGTTATTCGACGAATAATTTGTAGCTGCAGTGCAGATTACTCTGATAGTATAAGACTTAAGTGAATATAGCACATGCTTAGGAATTTAGTTTATTACGATAGTATTCTCGATCCCAGCATTGCAAAATCAAAAAATTCCTAGCGCCCGAATCCGGAAAGGATAATAAATAAATAAATATCTGGGAAAATATACGCCTAGATCATCTGACCCCAAACTAAGCTGAGCTTGTACTATGGGTATCAGAGACTGATCAACATACTTCAATATTTCCAAATACATATTTAAATAGTTAATAACACCCTAACACACAACAAACACGAATGTTCGTTACATAAATGTTTGTCATGGGTGAAGATCGAACCTGCGACCTCCGGTGCAAATAATCAAATTTGAGCAGCCCCTACACGTATAGCAGTCCCTTTCCTCTCTTCTGACATCTGACAGGACAGCATAAAACTTGAACTTTGATTATCGTTTCTGGATTCGGGGTTAGGACTTTCCTTCTTAGGAATATTTGAGATTGGCCGTGGATATTTTTTTAAAACCATGCCCAGCAATAGAAAGGAGTAGTTATCAAAGTTGAAGTAAATTAAATCCAGTAATAAAATAACGATAAAATCCGATAAATAGTTTCGACGTAATGAGTGGACAAAATATCCATGCATACACCATAAAAATGCCATTGAAAAATAGGACTTATATTTATTATGTAAAGCTGACCTACTGCCCTCCGTACACCTGAAACGGAGAAGCATTAAAAAGACCGGTACATAGAAGTTATCAACTCTGTTTTTAGCTGCAACGTCTAACAGCGGTTTTTAATTTACAGCATTACTTACCTATCGAAAAGTATAGTCACCCTATTGGAACGTTACAATTGGCTGCGATTTTCTCAAAATAATATCTTGCTAGTTCTATTGGCATCATATTAGATAATTAAAGCAGTATCGAGGAGCGGCGTTTGAATATTCAAAGGGAATAAATTACTGCGAAAGGCGGCAGGCAGGAACAAATCGGGCATATTACGGGAGCTATTGTTATATTTCGGAATTAATTTCAGGAGGTTTATTAAGACTTCAAATAGGTATAGGGAACAAGCAGAGTTTAAGAATATGGGGCAACGGAATGTACGACATCCATGGTACGGGCTTTTGCGACGCTCACCTGGTGGACTTAGCATTTGATATCGTCATCATCATCATTCACACCAATAAGTCGTCCACTGTTGGGAATAGGCCTCTCACATTTCCGAAGCGACTGGCTGCAGGATTCCTGCTACCTTTACCAGGGGCCGTATTACAATATTTTGCCACTATCGCAACGTGACCAATTATGGTTCTAAAAATGCTCACTTTGTATTGGTACTTATTATGATGTCACTTTTTTAGAGCTACTAAAAAGTTTTTTGGTACTATTTGACAGATAAACAATGGCGTGAAACGCTAAGTACGCCGCGTAGAAGTTGAGTTTGCATGACGTAATGGTCACGTGACTGAGAATAAGAGATCATAATACCAAAATGCCAGGACGCTCAATGCACAGACAAATGCGAGCAAGCTTTAAGAGATCGTATTAAGGCCGCAGATCGTCCGTCTAGCTTGCTCAAAATATCCTGAAAACAGAACCCACCCTGCCTCACAGGGTATTCGAAACCAGGACCTCCGGATTTCATGCCAAGTTCTATTACAACTCGACCAGTGCTACATTTTGGTGATCCTTAAGGTAGGTATAGACTAGAGCTTTTGCTAGAGCATTCATTACTTGTCTAACTAACTTTACTGTTCGTGTATTCTGAATACTTAGATATCCTAGACGTTACTATTATCCTATATTATAGGACCCTACTATGTTACCTAGTGTAGTTACTGTGTACAATAGTAGATATATATCGTCAATTAAACAAGTGTTTGTCTATATTTAAGTAGGATAGCTGCAATAGAAAAGTGTACAAAAATTCTGTGGAAAATAAAAATCTAATTATTCTATTCTAATGTAACGTTTTTACGAATAGTACAATACCGGCAAATGGTCAATTTTCCAAAAATATTTCTATATTTTAACAAAACATCAAGCTGTAACAAAACATCTAGTGTCATGTTCGCTTTGTCGTTACAGTTAATTTAAAAACGACGAATGCCCGATATGCTGATACAAGTGTGGTGTAATCTATCAGCACCTTAAGGTGATGTTATTATTTCGTAATGATTCTCATCTACTACGATTATATCATTATAATTGGTTATCATTGCTCGATATCACTGGACATGAACAGTCAATAGCCGCGTTCGGTCAAGTTCGGCGGCTTACCGTAACGTTCTGCGGCTAATCTGCCTCTAATCTTCGGCGGCCTCTGGTAGCCGACGACCTCATTATGGCTAAACCTGCGCGTTACTGTCACACAATGGGACTATTAAATAATATCGTCTATTGATTAACTAATAATGCCAAATGATGGTTAATTCGACGACCGACTTGGTGTAATGGTTAAGAAGTTGGCTACTACACCAGAGGTCGCGGGTTCGATCCCCGCACAGTACAAACATTTGTGTGCATGAACATGTCTGTTTGTACTGGTCTGGGTGTCTCCTATGTATAATAAGTATGTATTTACAAAAGAAAATGTATTTAAGTATGTTTATCCGTTGTCTAGTATCCCATAACACAAGCTTTAATTAGCTTACTTTGGGGCTAGATGGCGCTGTGTGGAATAATGTCCAGGGATATTTATTTATAATGTCCAGGGATATTTATTCACAAGTTAGATAGATGGACATTGCGGTTTTAAGACTCGTACGCACACACATTTTTATCTTAAACGGTTTCAGCTACATTAAAAATTATTATTTTCCATTATGGTATTTGAATAACAGATGATCGGTTTTCATGAAAACTGAGTGATTTTTATAAAATACTACTATAATGTGGTTCATTCCTACCTAAAAGGTGAGCAACGCATTGGTGAAACCTGAAGCCCTAGTCAAGAACAACACGCTCTTAAGTTCTTAACGTTTATAATATAAAAACTAAAAATGTATAGGAATTATATTAGAAGTAGTAATGACATAAAATATGATGTCATTCCCTTTTATTCATAATTTGGCATGTAGAAACGATAGTAGACAGGTGTTGCTCAGCGCTAGGGCCTCTGGGGTGCTGCAGTTGTCTAATGTCCATAGGCAGACGCAGAGGTGATCATCACTTTCCACTAGGTGCGTCAAGTGTCAACTTAATCTCTTTTATTTTTTTTAATAAATGGATTTACATACTTAACTAGAGTATAGTTATTTAATTTCCAATCTGAAGAGTTATGCCAGTAAAGGAATTTGGCTTTGGCCAAAATTACCAAGGAGGTTATTATCTTTATAACAAAACCTTAGAATAAATAAATAAACAATAGATAAATAAATATACGCCAGACAACACACCTCTTGTAATGGTCTCGAAATAGGGATTAATATCCCTGTGTTACGAGGTACCACAGAAGGAAATAAGCTAGGGGCGTCTCCCAGCGCACCCAGACCAGAGTCAATTAAGAAAAGATCGTTTCCTGAATTGACCCGACCGGGAATCGAGTCCGGGACACTGCGGTAATCGAGGCGAGAAACCGTGCTACAGCGCACTACGCTAATCGTGTAAATCGAATAATAACGTAATTATTTATGTAATTATTCTAAGAATAAAACTAACGTTGGAAGGTATGGTTGTCGAATCTTGTTTGTTTGTAAAGTTACAGGTTACATAACTGTAGCAATGTGTCTTTCAGTGCTAATTCTGTATTGATAGTCAACAGCTGTATCTGTGTGCGTGTGGTCAAGTTCAAGTTCGCGAGCCCCGCTAATCTTGTTCGGCGGCGGCTCTGGCAGCCAGCGGCTTCATTACCATATCGTCATACGACTACCAAGCTACTGCCGTAGTTATTCTGTTGTAGCATGGTTTAGGCTGTTACTTATTTGCTCTTTCGCTAATTAAATCTTATAGTCAGCAGGTAGCTACATTACCACACCTAAAATGAACGACTTTAAGTCTTCTTAGAGACAGAAACTAGAAAAATTCGACCTGGTCCTGGGACTGAAGCGGAGTTTTTCTAGTTTCTATCTCTGTGTAGAAAATAGAGCATTGTTAAATGCTAAAAATAAAAATATCACTTAGACTTTTAATCTTTTTTATATCATACTTAGCCATCATCTATTGTTGAACCTAGGTTACTCCGTGGATTTGTGTAGACAAATTTGGTAACCATCGACCATTTTGTGGGGTTTTGCTGATACTAGACATACTTAGCAGGCGGGTGTTGGTGCACAGGATGCAATCTCATGGCATGAAGCTTCTGCGTATCATGTCGTTAACGTAATTTATGAAAGTTATCCTCACGTCTACCACGAGTTGCCACTTTAAATATACGTATCGTTCGCGTAAAAAAATGTATTGGGATTTGACATTGTCATGTCATGTCATGTCAAATTCCAATACAATTTTTACGCCAACTGTACGTAAATTTCAAGTGGCAACTCGTGGTAGACGTACCTGTCGTTGATAGGGTACTTAAGCACGGCGTGAAGATAAATTGCTAATTCCCAAATTTTAATTCTAATATTAAACAAGTACTTTTCCAGGTTATAAAATCATCATCATCATTCGTAGCCACAGACATCCACTGCTGAACATAGGCGTCCCCCACCGCATGTAATAAAATATGTATTCATAAGAATTGGCATTAAACTTAACTCGACGCAGCAGGATAGTGTATCATTTATAATATTTGCAAAGTGTTACCATAGACATTTTTTCAACAATTTCTAATTTGATAGAACCATCTGCTGTTACGTATCCCAAAGCCCTAGTTTCGGGGCAAATGGGATATGTGTGACACAGAACCTCATGGCAGCAAAGAAGAGAAACCTGCTCTCTTAAAATGTAACTGTAGGGCTAAGATACCCACTGTGAGTAAATTATGTCACGCGTTATCTGGTGCAATTTGTATGGACTGAGTGCGGAAAACGTCGGGACAAAATTGTCTTAGTTACTTAGCATCGCTTGAGGGTTTAAATGGCAGGTACCTGAGCACAAAAGGATCATAGGCAATCGATTATTATCTGTAATGGATAGAGAAATGAAAAAGCACATGTACCAATAATATTAAATATAATTAATAATAATAAATCATTTATTTCGGACATCAAATCCATATTGGTTAGTTACATATTTGACTTATGGCTAGTGTTAGTATGTGTACAGTGAGAAATTAAATATAAATTAATTAAATATAGACTAATCAAACCAATGTACTTACAGTATAGAAAGTTGTAAGTGTAACATTTCAGCTTTATTGATAAATAATAATAATTTCAGCTTAGATCTTACCTTACCTTATATTTGTATCTACTAACTAAATTGATACTCAAGATCCGACCTCATACAGCACAAAACATAGCACTTTATTTATTTTAGGCATATAACTATCTTTAATTTCACTATGGATATAATTCACACATTTAACTACTTATCTGAAACAATTTCCTTAAGGATAGTAGAATTAGCACGAAAATTCATAAAGGTTAGAGGAGCTCGAACTGAATTTACAGACTTATAAATTTGTGTGTGTTATTCGTGTTAACATTAGTAAGATGAATTATAAATACCTCTCTACTTGCGGAATATTACCTAGTCTCTTACATCCAAAACACTAGTTTTGATTAGCTTGGTAAAAATAGATTGATGGTAGATTTTATACTCTTTACGAATAAAAAAAGTTGGGTCAGTAGGACCTATTGAGATATGGTTGCATTTCAACCCTATTGTCAGTAGATCTTGTCTGACTGTAAATGTATGTGGTTATTTGCCTTAAAGTTTTAAAGAACTATACTTTGACTAACAATGAGATGGAGGGACGAGCTTTAAATAATGAGGCCGAAAAGCGCAATCGACGTTATAAAAATTAACTGATCTTTGTTACACCGTGATCATTTGACCCCAAGGTATGTAGAGTTTGTACTGTGGCTGTCCTAGACTGATAAACATACTTAACACGTTGAGCGCCAAGCGTATCTTTTTAGACACCGAGACAGTGTTTCATTGCGAGGCCAGTGTTTTCAGCAGGTCGGAACCTATAAGTCGTAAGCAGACCCCATTTAGACCGAAACAACCGTGGAGGCCAGACAAATCAGATTGCATAACAAATTGTACTAAAACGTGTATACGGCTGGTAACACTGGCCTCGCAATAAGCACTGTCTGTATGTACAAAAAGATATACATGACACTCAACTTGTTGAATATTTAAAAATACTTAGGTATGTACTTAAATAGTAGTTCTACTACAGAACAGAAATATTGCAATGCCCTAACAGGGCGTCACAAGCCCTTTACTTAGTTTAATATCTATTTAATACTGTGGCAAGCAATAAATAATCTGGATCTGCATCTGATCTTTATACGAACAGTTTACATCAATTAAACGGACAAGTTCAGTTCAACGTGAACAGTAGTAGTCACCCACAAAACAGATCACAGAGATTACATTTGTATTAAAAAAGTTATACAGACACGAGCATTCATAGTTTTGCACCTTCAGGCTAAGCAATTAAGATGGTCACTCACCTGGAGCATTTTCCTGTAATGTAACGTTTCATATTCGATTTTCAGCATTACGTTACAGAACTGCCTCCCTGCTATGACGAATTTTCGCCTGTGATTTACATTACTGATTCGATTTTGAGCATTACATCACAATACTGCCTTACAAAACTTCAGGCAAGTTGTATCATATATTACATATTGTATCATAAAGTTGCGCACTGTAATGCTCGCTGCTTTTTCTTCACCAACGCAATGCTCGAATTTGTAACATTACAGTTAGCGCACTGTTATGCTCGGTTTTCCTCCCGCACTGATGTAATGCTCGACTCTGTATCGTTACATTACAGTAAAATGCTTATTATTCTTATTCATAAAAAGTCTTAGAATTTTGTAACGTACTTAATTTAAAGTAGAGCTACCTTAAAACTGATTAAGTCTTTAGAAATAAAAGTAATAGCTATACATTTAAGGGCAATCCCACATTGAGCCATGGTTCAGAATTCTATTGTTTCAACTAATAAATTATTATAGTCCGTAAAATATAGGTTGATTAGAATGACAGGTGTCAATTCGATTGCAGGATGCAATAAATATATTTGACTTTATATGACTTCGAACAATCGATATCATACTGACACATCGACTGCATATTTATGATTTTACTAAAATTAATAAACATTTTTCGATCTCACTTTACTTTACAAATACGTAGGAGGTTCATTCAAGCCCTAAAGGAAAGCTACTACATATTATTAATAGAATATTATTTAAACGGAAAACTCATATACGAAACAATGGTGTGTCTGAAAATATTGCCATAAAATGTAATACAGTGTTACACAGCAACAATACATAGTTTTCCCCAGTTTGTAAGTGTTGAAATCACATTAATAGCTGCAATAAAATCTAAAAAATGTTAATAAATTTTAGCTAATGTTCAAAAACGTTATTTAAACGTTTTATTAATGCAGTTTGGAAGCAACTAAAGATAAAACTTTTTCATGAACAATAAAAAAGAAATAAATTAATCATTCAATAAATCTGCAAAAAATATTGTGTGTACTGTTTTAAATCGGTGTTTAATTATATAGATGCCTATGAATTGGTACGAAATGTGCAATTCTGAGCTCTGGTTTTGTAAAATATGCTTATTTTAAAATGTAAAGTACCATTTACAATAACTGAACACGACAAATTGGAATGATTCTTCGCGTTTGAATATAACAACAAGTGTAGTCCTCATTTGCTGTCGGTACAAAGTTATCACGTCACTTTTTTCGATTCACGGCAGATTATAAATCTATGTGTCATTCTTATCATCCTATTTTTTACGAACTAATATATAATAAACCCTTAGACCGTCAGAAAGTGGCACAATAGTACATAAGCTATAGTAGTGATCTCAAAACATTTAATTTAATATTTTAAGAACAAATTAAAATAAATTAAAACATATTATGTTCAGACTGGTTGCCGTGTAGAGAGATAAATAACTTTTCTTAATAAGTGGTGGTCGTAGGTATTCCTAAACGTCATCAAGTACGTCTACCACTAGTTGCCACTTTAAATTTACGTTATCGTTCGCGTAAAAAATTGTATTGGGATATGACATGACATGACATGACAATGTCAAATCCCAATACATTTTTTTCGCGAAGGATAACGTACATTTAAATTGACGAGTCGTGGTAGACGTACAAAGTGTGGGATTTCATTGTATTAGATTAGTTAAAAAGTTTTCTAAACACGAAACAAAAAAGCTTTTTTTATGTTACGACGCAGACGCAAGAATGCGATGCTCGTCTCGGTAGTAATAGTACGAGTACCATTACAGTGGTATCCGTCCGTTAAGAGGTCTTTTTAAAAAGCTAAACATATTGCCAAACACATATACGAGTACACTAGTTTAATGAGGTGAGCTTTTGATTAAATTCCTTTACACAAAAGTGAAGTTTTTTCAATACTCCTACATTGCGGTGCTCTAAATCCAGAAAATTTAAAGAAAGCTGGATTCACAAATTAAAGTTTTTAATTTTTAATTTATAACATGAACACTTTAATTTATTATACCTTGCACTTATATTTTTTTATGTGACATTGCTTACAATAAAACGTAATTATACATTATTTACGCATGATACAACACTTTACCACTAAATTATTAATTACTTACTTATTCAAGTACACATACATGTTTTGCAAACCCTAAACCATCACAGACACAGTCAACATCATCCGGATCGATCCGCGTCCCGTCGGGTGCCGCATCGGACCTCGTGGACGCCGTAGCTGTCCGTAGCGGCTACGTAGCAGCTACGCAGCGTCCATCCGTAGCCGCGTAGCCGTAGTCCCGTCACTTAGCAGTCCACCTCAAATTAATTAACCGGCCGTGAAAAAGCGCACGTGAAAAAATGAGGCGAGGAAACGGGGTTCCTTGACGCCGTCGCGGAGGATACGCGCGCGCTGCTCCGCCGCCATGTTGGCTCGCCACGCCCGCGCGGTCCGCCTGCCCCCCATTGGCCGCGCGACCCAAGCCCCGCCCCGCGCCTAAATGTTGCCAGCTTTTTGAATAAATAATTTCAGTAATTTAAGTAATGAAGGCAATTATGGCGTTGTTTAGCTAAGTTTGCGCGGCGGCGAGTGGGAACTTTATATTTATACCGCTCTCTTTATGTACGCCGACGCGCGGTTAATGCGCCCGATCTGTTTACGTTGCGAAGCGGAGCGAGCTTTTATTTATTGCCAGTGACTCTGCTGCACGGCGTGCGATTTAAACTGCAATTATTCTGTACGGTATAAGGAAAACATATTGCTAGCTTTAAATGAGTTTGAATATTAAAGTACTTTCAAGATTTAGGATGGCTTTATTATTTTATTAGATTCGAATTGCTAATTATATCATAGCTACCCCTTTCATTTGTTAAATAATCTGTATTATTACACGCATAAGCTAGTCGTATCACTGACAGATATGGCAAAATTGTTCAAGTGGAATGGTAATAAAATTGATAAAGTAAAAGTAAAGTAAAACATAATAAACTTAAGGATAGACGTGTCACGTCACGTCGGTCCATCGAAGATCTCGTGTCCATGCCCGCCGGGTGGCGAAGTAAACAGTGACGTCACGAAGCGTCATCGAGCCGATAAAAAGTCGATTTTATTCGCACAAGTTCGGCCAGCTGACTGCCCCCGCGCCCGCGTCCCGCGCCGCACGCACCGTGATTGGAGCGTGCGAGCGAGAGGATTCGCGCGAGGGTGCGTGGGAGTGAGACGACGCGAGGGGCGCGCGCGGCCGCGGCGGTGGGCGGGCGCACGGATGATGTATAGAGTGGTGGAGTTAGGTTCAAATTGCTCCGGGAAGTGGCCGAGATTAGAGCCAGCGCGGGCCGCACCGCGCCGCGAGCGTAAGCCCACTTAAGACTGTTTTTAATACTAGTATTTTTTACGCGATCCCGACAGGATTTAGCGGATAAGCGACGTCGCCGCGATCGTGCGCTTTGATTTATCGGTTTCAGATTCGGTTACGGCTTGTTTTCTGGTGTTTACGTTAGTGGGTGACGGCCGGCCGCGGGTGGACGCGCGTAATCCCGTGGCTTGTACCAGATTATGACGGATATCATCGGATTTCGTGAACACACACTGTGAAAATCAACTTTCCGTGGAATCAACGAACTTAAATCCGCTGTGCCACGTGCCTGAATCCGTTTGCAAAAGTGAGTATGTTTTCTTCATCAAAACATTAGTCACTCTACATAGCAGATACATCTTCAATATGTGAAGTGGTGTTCTGGGTAATGCCTTGTAGATAATGTCTGCTTCAATCTCAATCTCAACACTCGATGAGTGTTTATTTACACTTTTAACTCACTCCATGCTGCTGCACTCGAATTGGCAGTTGACATAATTTACGATCAAGTCATTATAACTTGAACCAGAAATGTTTGGTTACACGAATTCAATAAGATTCCAATAAGAAAGTAGAAAGAAATATTTAAAAAAACTTTCCCAAACGTAACTTTAGTTCGATACTGAAAGTCCCACTTTACTATCCGTAGCGATGACTTAATTTCATGGAGACAATTGCCCAGCAGCAATAAATTCCTACCTCTAATATTAAAGATAGAGACAAAAAAGAGAGTTATTTTACCCAAACGGTAAACACACAACAAAAACTCATGGTAAATTACAGAATTTTGACAGTGGCCGTAAATTAGATCCATGGGCACAACCGGGCCTTTGCATTGTCACAAGTCACCATTAGATTCCAAAGAATGTTTTGATTAATGAAAGGAAGAAAGTATCTTCAATTTTTCCAGTTTTAATTACATTCACGGTTTTGGGTAAGATAAACATTTCGAAATCTGTAATATGAAAAAGTGAAATGTAGAGAGGTGGAGGGTGTAGTTAGAACAAATGTTTTTTTGTGTGAGTATACTAGACACAATTTTGATGAAAACTTATGTTTTATAACACGTTAAACCTAAGTTTTTAATTTTTAAGAAAAAAATGGTCTCCACACTAATGCAACATGTTGTATAACTATGTCCAGTAACCTGTATTGTTACCAGCCTGAACTCACCTTTAGGTCTTTATTTCAGACTTTGATTTGGTTTAGTAACTAAACCAAAATCTGTGCGTGTTGAGTAGATATCTTTTTTGGTACAGCCAGACGGAGCCAAATGTAACTAAGGCTGGTATCCTTAAATAGTAATAATAGTAATGATGAAATAGGACTTTAATTCTGATTTTGTTTGGTTTTGTGGTGTACATTCTGAATCTTAGTGGCTAATTACTTTAACGAGACAGTATATACACACATCAAAAGTGTCTAGGGATCAAGCATTTTTATGCGGATTTCTTGAGATTGAGATGTGGCTTTGTAATAAATTTATGATTTTATAAATTTATATGGATCCTTTTTGGTGCATTTCATAATTTGAAACAGGAACTGTCAATCAAATTCGAGTAAAAGATGAAAATCAGCTGTCAATATTTTCCCTATAAAACATACAACGCATTGAAGACATTATTAGTGCTACTGTTTCCCTACTACTGATTAAAACCAACGTTATTATGGAGCGGCGACGTCATTTAAGCAGGGAAGAAATGCTCAGAGCCGTGGGAATGATAGAAGCTGGTTCCCGGCAACGTACTGTGGCTTTAGCTCTGAATACAAGTCAGAGTGTTATCAGTCGACTTTGGACACGTTACCGAAGCACTGGTACCGTGGCTGAGCGCCATGGAGGACGGTATCGCTGCACCACCCGGAGACAAGACCGATACATTCAAATCACAACTCGAAGAGCTCCAACAATAACCGCCATGATGTTAGCCGTGAGGCTTCATCACTCTTCAGGGAACTTAATTAGCGACCAAACAGTCAGAAACCGCTTGCATGAAGTGAACCTTCATTCCCGAAGACCGCTAAGGGTACCACCTATAGCAATGCACAATCGTAGGATTCGATATCAATGGGCTCTTGAACACAGAAATTGGGCAGAAGAACAATGGCGTTTCGTGTGCTTTTCTGATGAGTCTCGTTTTAGTATGAGACCGGATACAAGACGTATACGACACTGGAGAACCCCTGGACGCCAACAGCGGTTAAAATCCTGCCAGGAAGTCCATCCTTATAGTGGTGGAACCATCATGGTATGGGCGGGTATTTGGATCGGCGGAAGAACTGAGTTGATTTGGATCAGAGGCAACCTCAACGCTCAAATTTATGCTGAGACGATTGTATCAGACGTCATCGTTCCTCTACAAGTGCAAATCGGTCCCTTATTTCAGTTAATGCATGATAATGCACGACCGCACACCGCAAGAGTTGTAAGACAGGCTCTAGCCGCAGCTAACATCAATGTCCTGCCCTAGCCTGCTCAGTCGCCAGACTTGAACCCGATTGAGCATGCATGGGATATGCTACAGAGAAGAGCTCTGCCGAATATGGAGGGTATCCAGTCGCAAGAAGACCTTTTTTTGTTGTTGCAACGAACATGGGCGGCCATTCCACAGCGTGATTTGGATGAACTCATTTTGAGTATGCCAAACCGATGTTCTTGTGTTGTTAGTGTTCGCGGTAGAAACACGGATTATTAATTGTTTAAGTTACCCAATAAAATTTTAAAGAAAACTGTTATTTCAGTCTTTTTTTCGAACTTTAATGTTAGTGGTTCAAATGTCAAAAATCCCTTTATTAGAATAATGGCAAATTTCTTTATTAATGCAAAGGTGACTTGGTTTATCGTTACTGTAGACAAACGAAAACACTTTATTTGATGAATCCTTAAAGAAAATTTTAATTAATATCAATCAGGAGAAAAGTTATTGCAAAAATATATGTTGATCCCTAGACACTTTTGATGTGTGTAAAATATCACAAAACTTACACTTTTCTGTTTATTTGCTTAGGAATAACTTGGTTCAAATAACTTCGAATACAAAGTAGGTAAAATGTGGGCTTCGAAGATTATACGATCATTTAGAAATTTTAGAACATTGAACAAATTAAAGTGCGTTTTTCAGACCTGTTACCTGATATTTACAATGGCTTAATGTCAGTTATAGATATTGAAGGGCCATTGTGATATTGAAGTTCCAATTAAAAAACAAAAAGGATTAAGTAACCCAAACCGAATATTAGCGGTGTACTTCTTAACCTATCGAGTAAAATATACATAGTAATATGTATTCGTAAATTCTAATTTTTACCTTAAATAAACAGGGTTATAAAAAAACGCAATGCAGTTAACAGTTTGTTGTTGTTAATGATATATCGCAAATTATCTGGCACTTACATAAAATAAAGTATGTTTATTAAGTTTCCGTCACAACACCAGGGGCCCGATTCTAATATTTAAAAGCCAATGGAATCTTAATTAAATGGCGTGATTTTGACAGATTTAGTATGGTCTTAATGTAAAAATCGTGTCATTCAATTACGATTCCATTGGCTTTAATTAGCAGAATCGGGCCCCAGATGTATCGAATATTTCAAAATTCCAAATTTAAAAGAAATATGGTTGTGATTTTTCCGCTTTTGAGTGGCTCTACATTTTTAGTTTCATAGTTGGAGAAAGTCCATTCAAAATCTGTTGTTAAATTATTAATACAGGATCGGACATTTTTAGATAACAGTTTTAATGGTTGGGCGGCAAAAGTTTTATTGAACAAAAATAGTGGTAGGTACTTTTTGAGGAGGAAAATTATTTACCAAGAACAATTTTGTTCGTTATTTTATTTAACTCTTCAAGTAAAAAAAGAGCATTCTAATAATAACTTTCAGTATTTCAATTATTTTGAGCCGCGGGTAATGAGGTGGTTCCTTATTCAGAACAAACATTGACGGTATGTTATTATGACATTTCTATGTAGGTATTCATTATTTTTAATACATATTTAAGTTTAGAAATCAATTTTTGCACTCATAAACCGCATATTGTAGACTCGCCAACTAGCATGCTTAGTTTGGGCTCTGTTGGCCAAGTGTAATATTGTCTCAGAGACATTAATTTATAGTTTTGAACTGCCCATGAAGTTACTAAGTTTAATCCATCAATTCCTATATTATAAATTATAAAAAAATTTTTTTTTTAAATAATTTGCAGACGTCAACAAAAAATATCACATTTATGTTAAAATGCCGTTGTATTATTTACGTCAACCCACTACGTTTTGCTGCTCACAAGTTGCTGTCCAATGACTTTTTTCAATAGGAACTAGTAAAGGATAAGGAACTGAACCTCATCTATAGTTATATTGCATAACTTAGGTGCTTTTTCTGAATTCTACCAGCAAATTCAAACTTTTTGCGACGTGTAGTTTGTCTTTTCCTGAGTTTACAAAACCGTCAATACAAACTTCCAGCACAACCTCGCTCTTCCATTCATTCTTCAATTTGCCTTTTACACTACATATTTTTACGATTTATTTTGTTACGTCTAAAACCTAAAGAAAATGATTTACAATGACTAGCTACCTGGCCCGACTTCGCATGGGTAGTATCGTCGCGTCCGCGCACGGCGCATCGCTACGATACTGCTTTTATTTAGAATCTCGTGCAAAGTACCTACTAACATCTATACTCGTAATTTGTGATAACTTCTAAGATATAAATATAAATAATAGTACTAGTCGTATTATTCAATAAAATTGCTTACACAAGCGAAAGTTTTCTAATGAAAAGTTAATTGAAGAGGAAAAAAAAAATAGTTTTAGGTCTTAGTCTTTGACTAGCACTGGAGGTAAAAAATCACTTTATTTTTGTATACCGCCAATTGTTTAATTTTAACCTGAAAAGTAAAATTAATAGCTTGTTTGTTTTGTCTGTTTGTGTATTCTGAATACTTAGTTATCCTAGACGTAACTATTATCCTATATTATAGGATCCTATTATGTTAAATAGTAGTTTGTCAACTAAACAAGTATTTGTCTATATTTAAGTAAGA
Organism: Udea olivalis; assembly: GCA_947369235.1. Classification (NCBI taxonomy): domain Eukaryota; kingdom Metazoa; phylum Arthropoda; class Insecta; order Lepidoptera; family Crambidae; genus Udea; species Udea olivalis. The sequence continues at coordinate 8,732,536 of OX376348.1, forward strand.
TAGCTGCAATATAAAGTGTCCAAAAATCTTTGGAAAATAAAAACCTATTCTATTCTAAATATATTTATTTCTTGGAGAATTCACAAATTCATATAATGAAGAAATATTACAATAAATAAAAATGATTGACTTATTATATTTATAAAATATATCTTTATGAAAAATGTGGTCTTTAAGCTTTCTTTAAAGAACTTTATTTAATTTTATATTTGTTTCTAAAAACATTATAATCTAAACTATAATCTAACTAACTATAATCTATACTCTACCTGAGGTGTTCTATAAACTGACATTGTTTAACCAGACAAAATAAGAACGCTAATGAAATATTCCAGACTACGGACTAAACATTATGACTACAAACCTCATAAACATATTATGTTTAAAAAAATATATCGAAATATAGGGTTCTTTAAAAACATTACCTGTCTATCTATGAAATTTAACAGTAATCACAGCAACTGTTAGTGCTAGCGGCACAGCCCGAAATTTAGTAAAAAGCGGCAAATAGTGTTAAAAGCATGAAAATCGGAACGATTGATCTTTAGGCCAAAATCAATTTGACCCGTTGCACGAAAAAAGGTAATAAAAGGAGAGGAGTTATGTCATCTTTTTTTGTATGCAAATAAAATTTGGTCTGCAACCTATCGTGGGTGGTATCTAATAAAAGGGCTTACTCTTGAGCTGATTCTTAAAATATATCACATCATTACATTTCAGTCACTTGTTTTAAATTAAAATAAAAATCATTTTCAAAACAAAGGTACCACGTTTGAGCTCCTCCAGACATATGATGCGGTTGAATAATTTTCTGTAAAATATGCCTCATGGTACGTAATATCCTCATATCCAACCCTAAAAAAGAATTTTGAAAATATTCACATTTAGTGAAGTGAAGAGGAGTTTCCATTACTGATAAATTCCGCCAGCCCTTTCATGAGATACCACACACGATAGGTATCAGGCAAAAAAAAATCCCATACAAAAAAAGATGACGTCATAGCCAAGTAGATCAGTCTTATTTTGAACCCCCTTATCCCAATACGGGTAAAATCGATTGGTATGGCCTAAAGATCAATCGTTCCGATTTTCATGCCGTTAGCACCCTTTGCAGGTTAATTTGGCGTACTAGCACTATGTCATTTTCTGACAATTCTAAAGATTAATTAATATGATCGCCTCATCCGGATTGTTTTAAATGTTTTGGATTATTAATAAATTGAAATCTTATAAAAGTTCTTATAATGTTTGACATTGATTTAATCAATGTTATCCCCAACAACATCGGTAATAATCATTGTAAATTCCTATTCTGATAACATTTAGTAGTTCTTTAAACATTTGTAGAATGGTTAGTTATTTATTTTCTCATTAAAATAATATAATTTTCTCCATGGGCCCTTATCTGTTGTTAAGGTTGACTAGATTTTATGAGCAATATTTTTTTGCATATCAAGTTGAACTACTTAGAATAATTACATATAGAAAGCAAGTCCGCGCGCTCACTTTGAAGCACCTTAATTGGAGACCGCTTTGCAGTGTTCATTACAGCTCCGCAATTTTCAATGTCAAAGCGCGCCGCACGTAAGCAAGCAATAGTCACGCATGTGTGGATCGGATTAGTGCTTCATTTTCGAAGGGGTGGTTGTATGAAGACTATCCTTCTATAAGTTATTATTCTAAGTTACACTATTTAATTGAAATTAACAAGTTGCATTGAAGCTGGGTTTTTTTGTAGTAACTACGAGTAACTAGATAAGTCTTATTTCGAAACTCCTCATCCCAATAAAATAATCATTCAGCGACTGTAAAAAGTAAGGTATACATTGAAAGTAGAAAAGAATCCAAAATAGCCCAAAATACATTCCGAATTCCGAACGTCGTGGCGTGGTCGTGGTTAAGCACTCCAACTCGGATCGCGGATCGTGTGGTCCTGAGTTCAAATCTGGCCAGAACCAAAATCTTTGTGTTCATTGTTTAATTTCCGACTAACTCTCCGGTGATGGAAAACATCGATAAAAAACCAAATCAACCCGCATAGCGGCGGAAGACTCACCACCTACCACGTTGGGTTCTAATACCATTACTGAAAAGTAGGCTTCTGAGTGTTCCGTTCACCATGAAGGCAACAGTCACTTGCCTCTGACTACCCCGTTTGGGATAAAGTCGTGGTATGTATGTATGTACCTACATTCCGAACTACAATCATTTAGATGCTTGAATGATTTTTGCAACTGCTTTGCATTCTGATATTATTAAAACATTGTTATAAAGTTGTTCTATAACAAACAAGCAGGTACATGTGTTCAGCCTGCTCGTAGACATGCAAAAATCTAAAAGCAATGTCAATAGGTTGATACCATGGAAAAAAAACAAGGCCTGTCAACAATTACTTAAATTACTTGTTACATTACAAATGTTAGCACACATCTTACCATAAGAGATACAACTGAAACTTATTTAAACTAAAAAAAAACGATTTCGGACCTTGATGATCTCGAGCGGGAATCGAACCCACGTCCTACACAATCCGGGGAAAGTGATTTAATGACCTTAAGATAATGCCAAGCTGCATAAAACTCCATAGCGCTAGAATACGACGCACCTGTTTTAGTGATTATCTATAATGATTCATAAAACAAATTATCTCTTGAAATACCGGTTGATTATTTATAATGTTAGGAAAATCATAAAGCATACCCAATAGGAGACAGAAATTTTATACAATTAAATTAAAAATGTATAATTTACACTTAAATGTAAATTGTCTACATCACCTACTGAATACATTGATTTTCCTAACAGCAAAAAGAATCACCGAAGTAGACAGCACCCAGAAAATGAAGATTGAAACTGTACGACTGTAATGAATGCAACGATCTCGATCCGAAATTTGGCTGGTTTACACAAATTATTTGGTGCGGCTCGCTCCCTATCTCCTCGACGATAATTTTATCTACGTGATAAATTGATAACACACAGATAAATTGACATGACGTCGCGGCAAATGTGGCGAGTTCTCAAAATTTAATTGAAAACGAGAGGTTGAGGAGCGATGCAATTACACCTACGATTATACTTGATTCACATTTAGATTTGATTAAAAAAGCGTTGGACAGTTCACTAACGTGGCGTGTCCGGCCATGCAAGGTACAATGTGTGCGTTTACATGACATATCAGTCCATTGAGAATGCCATAAAATCATGTTATCAGCTGCGATAGACACGATACAAATAATCGGAGACAAATATTGACCGATGTTGCTTGTCAAACGGTGTTCATACACATGTTCGACATGAGTCGTTAGTATGTTTCAATGTGCTACACGGAGATACTATCTAATTTTGAGTGAAGTGTTGTTCTCCATCGGCTACATCAAAGTTTCGAAAGACGATAAGATACTGGCTTTATTGTCAGCTCGATTGTCCTCTCTAGTGCTGGTGACCTTGGAACACAACTATTATTGCAGTTTTGATGCTAAATGCAGTTGACGTAACGTATATACTTAGAAACTACCGCTTATCTGCCTGTGTAGGAGAGTTCTGGTTTACAAATACTCCGTTTATTAGGCAGCCGAAATTCAGGTAAGTCTAAAGCAACCCTTCGATAAACCTGTTTAAAGAGAAAGTGTACGGTTTAAAGAGTGCAAACCTTGAGTATTAGAAACTGTAAAGATTTTCTATTCAACGTTTAGACATTTGGTTATATTCTAAAACCATATTAAATTAAAAAAATGGCTTCCATTATTGAACAATGTATTTTTATGATCCTTATCGGATGAAACGATTTGACAAAATGATAGTCTGACGCAGTAGGTATGTAGAGTTTTCATGAGTAAATATGCGACATGAGACTTAATTTTCTCAGTTGTAAAGTTTGTTTTTCTATAATAACCTTAAAATTGTAAAAACGCGCTATGGCCACGTCACAGAATCAAGCCGTCCTTTACAACATAGAGAACATTTGCTTTAAAAAACAGATTGTTTCTTAAAATATGGTTCTATTAATGTTGTTCGTTCTACAAATAAGACGAAGTATAAGGGTTAGTCTACACTGTCCTAATTCGTGATATAAGTGGTGCGTTATAAATACGGTACTTTCCTTATGAAGTGCAAAAAGTCAAGCTCTAACCTGGCCATTAGACGATCCGGAAGCGGATAAAAGTTGGGAGGCGCGGAAACGATCGTGAAGTAAAATTCGAATGAGATGGCGTTTTAATAGAGCGAGCCACTTTCTGCAACTTAAATCTTTCGGCTTAAAAAAGGCTTTACATCGGTTTAAAGGGATAACGGAGGCTCAGTGGCTCAATCGCTGCCTTTGGCTTCGCCCAATTACTCACCGCGACTCAAGATTAATATTGTCTGTGCTGGATTGCAGCGGTATTGTCTGATTGACTTTTGTTTGTTATTATTATGGTTTAATCGTTCATTTATTAGTAATTAAAGAGTTTAGCTTGGATCAATGTGGAATCCACACCATTGATTTAATACTTTAAGATCAACATCCGATGCCGTGGTAGAGTCACATTATGTTTGTATACAGTGTATTTATGGATCCATATAATTATAGTATTTAAGTCTATTATTAGGCTTTTTTTCTTGTAATGATTTGACGATTTGAAATTGCTACAGGTTATTTAAATAAAGATATTTTTGTTTGGTTGTTTGAGATTGAAAAACACAGCTACGGCCTGCGCCTTCGTATAATTTTTGCGCTCATACAACTCAGTGGAATATTATAATATTGCATGGTTATTTAAGACTACTAACTCATTGCAGGAATATCTTATTGTAAAACATACACTGACGACCAGATATATGTGGTCATTAATAGCATAATGAATGAAGATGTGTGATACAAAGTCAATTCATATATCTTAGGACATTTTCACACATGGATGTCTTACTGGGAACTGAACAAAGTGAACTTGTACTATGGCCATCCTCAATGATTAATAAACAAACATCAAGTTGGTCACACAAATATTTGACGAAGGTAGTGATCGAACTGTTGTCCCGCTGTTTTTATACAGGAGACTACTAGCCGAGCTACCGAGCCAGTCAGTAAAAATAATAAAAAAATCAATAACAATATTCAGATATACTAAAATATCACAGATTTTTAAGTTATCTGTACTTATCATCTATGTATTTTTGTAGACGTATACTCGTAACTCCGGAGAGAATCGCAGACGCGCCCATTCGCGCTCTGCCGCGGTTTTGCTCGTTTTGCGGAGAATTGAATCCACCCGTTACCGTTAGATACTCGCTGCGAAAAAGACAATTAAACGTATAAATCAGCTGACTACCGCCCTAGCGTATCGGTAACCTTGCTCGGGACCGGTGTTCTGCTGATTTTATTTTTATACAGCGTTATGTCTGCAGAGTCTAGCGATGTTGGTGTAGATAAGACTTCTATCTTTATGAAAACTCGGAATAATAGCCTAGAGATACAGTTCAATTGCAAACCTCTAACTTATCTCCCAAAATTGCCTAAGCCCTAAACAAACTGGGACGTTTACTTTCCGTTAGCAATTTAGCACTATATCCAAGTTTAATAAAAAAATGTCTTTAGGTCCTGAACTAAATTAAAATATTTTAGAAATTTCATTACCAGATCTGATAAATCCTAAATTCCTATGTACTACGTTTTTAAAAGTTAATTTATTAATGGTTCTGCTGTCTTCAAATATGTTTACTATTCTTAATTTGTAATGGGGACAGAGTCCACAGACCTTTAATATGACTATACTTTTGATACATGAATACTTTAAATATAATAACATTTGAATTACCATACAATTATTCTAGCATAACAATTATCTACTTAGGTTTTGAGTTAAAAACTAATTTAATACTATCTCTACAATTGTATTTAAACATAAGTTTTTGTCCTCTGGACACAATTTATTTATTTCTAAAATTTGCACAACATTTAAAATAGAAGAAAACTTGTTTGCATTATCTGGAAGTAGGCACAATTGCTTAATTTCGTTGACACGTGAATTTAATCAAGTTTCACGTTTGAGATAAAAAATAAATCTAGTTGAATAGTATTTAGGACCTAATTTCGCTAAGCAGTATCAAGCCGGTGGCTCTGATATGCTACGTCTTTGATGGTTGCTCGACGGATCAAAAAATAAGTACCTAAAATTTTTCAAACCACCTCAACCTCACACGAAATTTAATTCTTGACCAGTTTCTTGATATTACTTAACATGAAGTAAAGCAAGTAAGTATTTTAAAAGATGGATTGATGGAAATTTTATTGAAATTTATACGTACCTCAAAATAATAGAATGAGCTTTCTAACACGCTAATAATGTCATCGCGGACTATTTACACTAATAACTTTTTGATTAATTAATAATAAAGTAATTAGCCTATATACTGTCCCACAGCTGGGCAAAGGCCTCCATCATGAGGTCCCGGGTTCAATGCCCAGGTCGGGCAAAGTGTTTTCGTATTTTTCAGAACATTTGGCAAGCGTGGTGATTAAGCCAATCCCACCCATCGATTGTAGCGATGACTTTTCAATTATTTGATATTACTTTTGGAAATCAAGGAAGCCAAGAGGCAAAAATGCCTATAAGAATAGATACGATTGTTATCCGCATTTAAAATTACAATTAAGGTATGAACACGATGGTAAATTCCTGGAATCAAATTGAGATCTTTAAAAATATTCAAAAAAGTAGAGAATATTAGTATGCAAATGATAAATGAAATTAAAGTGTAACATGTCACAAAAACACAATTTAAAACGCTTGCCTAAAATCTGAACAAAATAAATATTTTAGTATTACGTTAAACACTTACTAGAAGCTAATAGGCTATCTTTGGGTTTTTGTACGTCGTTGCAATATTATACTAATTTCAGGTTTTCTATCATAGAAAAAAGTTTTAAAATTAAGTAAATACCTAAAAATATTCAAACGCCATAATTGACCTAGAAGCTCTTAAAAGTAAGTTTACAACGTCGCATCATAGCGATTTCGTTGCGATTACATTTTCCAATTTTTCCATTTATAACGGTCCAGCCAATGGCGACGGCCAGCTGACGCGTATTTGAGTTATGAAAGTTGTAAAGGTGTATATCTCTCGGGCGCCATAATTTACACCGTTTGTTTTTTACTGCTCAAACAATGGCATGTGTGCCCACCTTATTTCATCGTGATATGAGCTGCTAATTGATTTATTTTGGCTCTAGAGAGTTTTATGTGTCCTTCCTTGATTTTGGATGGAGTTTTAATACGTCTTCAGATTGATATAATTCTGAATTTAGGTAATTAATACATTCTACTGTTTCTTTAGTTTTTTCTTCTTTTCAATTATATTTTAAGTTATCAGATGTTAAAATTATTAAAAACTAACTGTCCGTCAGCGGCTTTCCCGTTAAAATATAGCCTAAATTAAAAAAAATATAGCCCATGTCACTCATTGATAAAATGTAGCTTTATCTTGGTGAATAATTTTATTAAATCGGTCCAGTAGTTTCGGAGCTTATTCAATACAAAGAAACAAAAAACAAATAAAGAAACAAATCTGTCTTCTTTGTAATATTAGTAAAGATGTCTTATATTATGTTGTAACGGTAACGATACGACTTTTCAAAGTAAAAAAACTTGAATACCTACTTAAAGTTACGAGTATCTTAGATTTTTCAATTTCATTATTTTTTTCTCTCTTGTAAAGTAGTTAGTATTTAGTAAGATTTTGTGCTGTATGAAAATCATTCAGGTGTCTTATCTGAGTAGGTTTTTGAAAACCTTGCAAATGTGAAACAGGTGGTAATCAAATAATTATGAAGGATTCAACAAAAAAACAGCAGACAACGGTACGGTTAATAAAAAATGCTCTGAAAACGATTTCATAAAAATGTTCACTGGAATAATTTTAAAACTTTATTTCATCTGTTGCAGGACAATGCATCGCGCGTAACCCGCGCATTCTTCACCCCCCGCGACCACAAGCATCACCATTCACCTCCGGGTGTACAAGGAGGCGCTGGCGGCCGGCATGGAGCCGCTGAGCGAGAACGGGCTCTGCCTGTCAGAGCTGGAGTTGCACGGCGGCCACCTGCACGAGTCGGTGGCCGCATCCGTGGGCTCCGCCATCTCGAGCCTCATGGCGCCGCTGCACCACGAGCCGCAGCACGCGCCGCTGCACCACGCGCCGCAGCTGCACCATGAGCCGCTGGAGAAACTCAAATGTGAGTGTTTTTGTATTAAAGCGGATCGGCAACGTCGCATTTTGGCACTGAGTGGATTGTTAACGTCGCACTTTTGGAGATTTAGTGTTTTTTTCTCCGATTTTTTCAACACGCGGCGTTGCACCACGTGTCGTCGTTACAACATGAGCCGTCGGAGAAACTCAAATGTTAGTTCTTATTATTAGGCCCGGGCGGACTGGTAACGTTGCTATTTTGAAGATTTCCTGTTGTTATTGGGTTGGTAGTAAAAATTGTTTTTTATAGTGAAATTGTTTTGACGATCGACTTGGTGTAATGGTTAAGAAGTTGGCTACTACACCAGAGGTCGCGGGTTCGATCCCCGCACAGTACAAACATTTGTGTGCATGAACATGTCTGTTTGTACTGGTCTGGGTGTCTCCTATGTATAATAAGTATGTATTTACAAAAGAAAATGTATTTAAGTATGTTTATCCGTTGTCTAGTATCCCATAACACAAGCTTTAATTAGCTTACTTTGGGGCTAGATGGCGCTGTGTGGAATAATGTCCAGGGATATTTATTATTATTATTATTATAGTATCAAGTTAACTAAGTAACAGAAAACAGTTTTAACTTGCTCGTCGCTGAGCGAGAACGAGCTCTGCCTGTCGGAGCTGGAGCTGCACGGCGGTCACCTGCACGAGCCGGTGGCCGCGTCCGTGGGCTCCGCCATCTCGAGCCGCCCAACGTCACATTTTGGCACTGAGTGGATTGTTAACGTCGCACTTTTGGAGATTTAGTGATTTTTTCTCCGATTTTTTCAACACGCGGCGTTGCACCACGCGTCGTCGTTACAACATGAGCCGTCGGAGAAACTCAAATGTTAGTTCTTATTATTAGGGCCCGGGCGGACTGGTAACGTTGCTATTTTGAAGATTTCCTGTTGTTATTGGGTTGGTAGTAAAAACTGTTTTTTATATTATCAAGTTAACTAAGTAACATAAAACAGTTTTAACTTGCTCGTCGCTGAGCGAGAACGGGCTCTGCCTGTCAGAGCTGGAGCTGAACGGCGGCCACCTGCACGAGCCGGTGGCCGCGTCCGTGGGCTCCGCCATCTCGAGCCTCATGGGGCCGCTGCACCACGAGCAGCAGCACGCGCCGCTGCTCCACGCACCGCTGCTGCACCATGATCCGCTGGAGAAACTCAAATGTGAGTGTTTTTGTGTTAAAAGCGGATCGGCAACGTCGCATTTTTGCACTGAGCGGATTGTTAACGACGCAAGGCGTTGCACAACGTGTCGTCGTTGCGCCATGAGCCGTTGGAGAAACTCAAATGTTAGTTCTTATTATTTAGTGCCCGGGCGCATTGGCAACGTTGCTTTTTTGGAGATTTCCGTGGTTATTGGGTTGATGGTAAAAATTGTTTTTATAACATTAAGTTAACTCAAAAACATAAAAAACGATATTAATTTCCTCGTCACTATGCGAGAACGGGCTCTGTCTGTTGAAGCTAGAGCTGCAGGCCAGCCACCGACCACCGCAGGCGAAAGCCGACTGGTGCAGGTGGACGCCGTGGAGTGCTTCACCAAAACTTCCAAGAGTGCGAAGCCATTACAGTGTCCTCTTTGACTATTTCATGACTTACTGCGTCTGAATTGTAGCCAGTATCACTACAACACCTGCCACGTGGTATGCAACGTCAGTAGCTTCATGCTTCGGTTACTGCTTCTGAAGATTAAAAAATGCAACAACATTGCAAACTATGGTGCGAAAGCACTTCTATAATGTTGCTAGATGGAAATTGGTGAAGATCCTGCTCATCAGGTAATGGGTTGGTTAGATCTCTACCCAATTGCTTAGCAGTGCAGTGCAGATCAGATACAAATCTACTCTTAACCTCACTTGCTTTTATTGTCCAAAATACGTATAATTACAGGTTTAGGTTACAGAGTTTATTATTCAATTGAAACTCAACAATCTGATTCATTTTGATTCCAAATCTGGATAAATTAGCAATATATTTTTTTTGTTCTTCTATATTTTTTTTGTTCTTCTAAAAGCTTCATGAATTGTTAACCCTGTTAACAAGGAAGGCAAAACCGAAGAATAAGAGTAATTGTCTTTGTTGAATTATATTATTATAGTAATTATGTCTATTTTAGTATATCTTGCTTTAAATTTGAGACTTACTGTGAAAGTCTATTTGAATAAAGTTATTTGAGTTTGAGAGTTTGAAAAGTCTGCATGTTTATTTTCATTTACGGCACTCCCTTTTTTCTTCTAGCAGAGGCACAGCTCTTTATTATAGTAATACGGGAGACAATCGTTACGAAATAGTCGATATTAAAAAGGCATTGCGAGGCAAACAAATCTATCGGTTCACGTAACGACGGGATTCTCTTTTATATTGGCAAATAAATCCCGTTTTAAACTCAGATAGTAAATAAAGGCGACTTTTCGTGTTTCATTTAGTGACGACGCCTCGCGAGCGATAGTCATTCCTGCACCGTTTTTATTTTTATGAAGACGTGTGGCCCACGCCCTAGAACGACTCGGGCCGGGTTTACTGAGGGAAAGTAAATACGCGTTTTACGATATTATCACAAACGCGTATTGGCATCGATCGCGATTCAATTTGTAAATGCACGGCTTTAGGCAACTATAGTTTGAGCCTACTTGCAATAATCTACACGTGTGAGCGTGTAACTATGATAGTGGATGTAAGTATAGAGCTTACGAACTTTTCGCCAGCATTGGGATAATATTGTATGGCATGTTGGATGAGTTATGCTAACCTGTGTCATCTAACAAGCTTCTCAAAAAAGGCTGTCGTTTACTGGGACTTTCGATCAATACAACTAGGGGCCCACTACGGTACAAATTTACGACGTTTCGTGAAATTTTGGAAGGATAAAAAAGATACAAAACGTAGCACGTTATGAATAGGTTTTATGTATTTTGTATAATAAAATATGGTAATTAAAATACCAAAAAATCAACATCATTTTCGAACGGTAAGTATTCGAGGAACGGGGGTAGGCCAACAGAGGCGTTCACATCAACCTTTACAAAACTATTGCAAAATGTCAGCAGCATAAGGTGCCCCTAGGTAAAGGTTGATGTGAACGCCTCTGTACTACGGGCTTGACTTACCGTCTGAGTTGAAAGACAATTTACTTTACAGTGTCGTATTTTTTCGCTCGGCTTCAGTAGGGTGTACAAACAAAAGTTATGGGCTTCAGATACTTAACATCTTTCAGATTACCTGGACTATCAATTGTGGCTGAACCTATACAACCAGAATTATATTATTAACAAAAGAGCCTAGTAAAAATAAAATAAAAGAAAGTCAGTGTTAGTTGCATCAGTAGAATATCAAAGATAACATAATAACAAATAGTCGTAAAATTGGCAAAAATTGCACGTGTTGTCGATGAGTATTTATGACAGTTTTCAAACCGTCGAAAGCGGTGCAATCAGGCGGAACCCGCCAGGGCTGCCAAAAAGCCAGTTGAATGAGAAGTTTCATAATAATAATTTGGTTGTAAAGCTTACCAAAAACCGTCATTCATGGTAACGTGAAAAAAATCATTACTGTGAATAAGATAAGATGCCCTGCAACACCACAGATCCCCAGTCCGTCCGCGTAGGCGTTGACGTGGTCGAGGGCACGGAACGTCTCAAATACCTGGGATCTGTGTTAAGCGCGTCCAGCGCCATCGACCGCGACGTCAGAGCCCGAATTTCCGCGGCTTGGGCCAAATGGCGTGAGGTGACTGGTGTCGTTTGTGACCCCAAAATGCTGATCAAGCTGAAGGGGCAGGTCTATAAAACCATCATTAGGCCTGTCCTATTATATGGCAGTGAAAAATGGCCGCTACTAGAGCGACACAAGCAGGAGCTGCGCATTACGGAAATGAAGATGCTGCGGTGGATGTGTGGAGTCTCACGCAAAGATCGCGTGCGTAACGCCCACACCCGCGGCAGCCTTCGTGTTCGTGACATCGCAGACAAGCTGTGCCGCTTTCGTTGGTATGGTCATGTCTCATGGAGATCGGCAAACTACGTGGGCAACAAATGTCTGGCCATGCCGCCTCCGCCAGGTACCGGTAGAAGAGGTCGACCCAAGAAGCGGTGGCTCGACGTCGTTAAAGGTGACATGCGTGCCAACAGACTCACCACTGAGGATACACAAGACCGCGCGAAGTGAAAGGCGGACCCTGGGACCCCACACACCAGTGTGGGTTCACAACCGGGATAGACCGCACGGATGATGGTAATAAAAAGAAAATATCTGGGACAATTCACACCAAGATCATCTGACCCCAAACTAAGTAGAGCTTGTAATATGGGCGTCAGAGATTGATAAACATACTTAAATATTTCTAAATACATACTTAAATAGATAATAACTGTACGGTGTAGGCCGTACACCTTGATAATGTTCTGTTAAACGAGTAAAAGTCCGGAGATTGAAGTATTGAAAATTTATTCATTTACGTAAACTAGGTAAATATATGTTAATTATGCTAGTGAATGCGTTTAGTACTGAATGATAGACGCGTGAATGCTGTGAATGCTAAAACTGCACTGATTCTAATAAATTGGAATACAATAATGAAATGCTGATACATGAGTAAGGCGAAAAGTAGGTCGATACAATATGTACACCGTACATGCTCCCGGGGGAGAAAGATGCTAGGTGATGAATGATGGTGATAATAGGAAATGAAAATTAAAAGAAGTTATTTGATTAGAATGGCTTAATGAACAAGATGATGGGCATTTTTTTTTCTTAAAATAATTCGATGATGGTTCTAGCGTTTAACTAAGACTACGTGCTTTCGTCAGAGATAGTGAGTACTGATCTAAGCACTGGCGACGTGGCTTTGTCTTTTCTTAATTTATTGGGTTTCACTTCACTACACTTAGATTTGATACTAGATTGCCCATTTTTATTATACGACACTGACTCACAAACACAACACTCTTTGCCGGTCGCCTGCTGCGGATGCGCGGCGGCTTCCCGACGCCTCCTGTAGCGCCGCCACAGCAACACTGCTCTGCATGCTCCCATTATTGCTATCACCATGTATATATGGACATAATGGTGAATGTCATGATCGGATAAGTCTGAACTGATCGGCTCTGCTAGTTTCATGGTATCAATTTGATTTTGTATTTCAGACATTTGAACTTTATGATTCTTTTCTTCTGTTTCTGGTACATTTAAATAATGAATTATTTTATCAATAGGCAGACTAATTACATTGTTGATCGGAGCTATTTCGATCGCCTCTATATCTGGCCTAAAAAAAGGCAGGATCGCTGCCATTGCGCCAACAGGCCAGTCAAAACAGTCAGATGATGAAGATAACATAAGATATTCTATAATGCACAGATATAACAATTACAAAATAAAGTTTACATAACTTAAGAGTACAATTTAGGCGGCCTTATCGCTAGAAGCGATCTCTTCCAGGTAACCTTCAGGTAGAGAAACTGAAAAGAGTAAACAGTTGCGGTGATGCAAGATGAGCAGTTAAACAATAAAAATAAAAAACAAATTGACAAAAAAAAAAGATAGCAATGAATAAACTCACATACACATACTTAATACACTCGTACATAAAGTTTGATATGGATTATTCAGAAGGCATCTAAGTAACAACACTAAATCATAAAAAGGAGAAGATTGAGTCAAAGTCATAGAAAATATGCTTTGACCCGTGATTTGAAAATAGGTAAGGATTTGAAAGACCATATAGAGAAGGGCAAAGAATTCCATAGGCGAATAGATTGGACAGTAAAAGATTTAGAATAATATTCAGAGGAATGAGGAGGAAATGAAAGAAGCAGTGAACAGCACGAACGCACATCATCACCTTTGGCAGATTGCTAAAACTTGTAACGTTCGGATCTAACAGGACAAAGTAGAGTATAGAAAGAACGTGAAGTTCACGACGAAGACGTATTGGGAGCCAATTAAGTTTAGAGCGGAATTCGGAGACATGATCAAACTTGCTGACATGGATGTCAGATACATGAGTATCTGAGCAGCAACAAAAGAAGTGCACTGCACTCATATATGACACGTGAAGTACGTAAACCCGCGTCATCTAATACAATTTCTGCCTGTGTTCCACCTCGTGAATTTTTAATATCACTTTGCATACTTTACCATCAGTGAATTTATTTAAAGTAATAACGTCCGAATTAACGTCTTCAGAATTTCTGCATTCGCATCATCTTTGGCCTACGCAAGTATGATCATGTATCTGAATTCCGCGCCCAATTAAAATGGCTTCCAATTCGTTGCCGCCGAGATCTTCATATTCTCTCCTTGCTTTACTCTGTGTTGTTCGATCCCCGGTCACCACCTTATCTTAAGGAGTTGTTCCAATTTCAGCGGTGTGCCAAGAGTGATAATATGCGGTAAACCCGGAATCTTCTTCTCGCTTTCCCCTCTCATTCTTCAAGTTGTTATTCCAATTCTTTCACTGTCCAATCCATTCGCTTGTGGAATTCGCTACCGTTACTTATTAGGCAATCTCAATCCTTACCTATTTTCAAATCCCGACTCAAAGCTTATTTCCTCACACTGTAACTTTTAAATGTCTCTAGTGCGTGGATAAACCAACCCTGAATAAGTCTTTTTAACCGTTTCTTTATAATTTTGTGTATGTTTACAGATATTTACTACGTTTATAAGTACTACCTATATGTAATTGCATTCATGAATGCATGAAATAACTCCATGAATATATATAATTATCTCACTATCTCACACTACCTTACCTATTTTCTCTTTTTAATCTTGTCATTTCCTCTACCTGCAGGTTGTCTGGAAGAGATCGCTTCCTAGCGATAAGACCGCCTACATTGTACAATCTAAGATTATGTAATGCTTATGTTAAGTATGATTTGTTGTACAATAAAGTATATTTATCTCATTATAAAATGAGCCTAGCGCAAAATTGCAAATACCTTTTTCCATTAGTTAGGCCAAAATTAGTCAGTCAACTTACCACAAGAAAATAAAAATAAAAGAACGAGAGGAACCACATTAAATTACTATTTTTACAATCTTTCAAACATTACAGAAGATGCCATCCCTATCTGAGGGTGCTGAGCCCAATGCGCTCTGTATACAAAATTAGGGATTATTCACCTCGCGACCCTCGCCTCCTATTATTCCATCGATGAGATGCGTCTGTTTTGTTCGTTCATTTAGACTTTTTTTGTATTTGGACACAAGTGCGCGCGCAAAAAAAACTGTTTTGACTAATCAGAAGGAAGTGGAGGCATGCTTTTCCTGTATTCGTTATCGAAGGATTAAATAGTATTTACTATAGCATAACCAACTTTTTTTGTTTTTTATCAACCAAACAAACGTAAAGCAAGCTACAATAATTATTTAATAACAAAGGAACGAAATTGTGTTTTTTTTTAGGTTTTTTAGTTTCTGCCTAGAAAGACTTCCCACTAGTGATTCATCAGGCTGCTTGCGACATCGTCAATCAATATTTATTTATACAGTCTTGTTTAAAAATAAATCATAATCATAATTTGTTACTTTCTGAGGGCATAGATAAAACATACAAGATTGCTCATCCCTCATCAGTATTTTCTGTGACCAGGGGATGGAAGTGTGTTTATGCTGATTCTGGTTCAATAAGGTCTGTAGGAGTAAAATGGTTACTTTCTTTTGAATATCGTTCACACAGAAACCAGAAACACTCCTAACCAAATGCGTTATTGGTATTTTTTCTAAACCTTTTTATTCACTAAAGGTTGCTCAATAAAATCAGCCTTAGCTGCTAATTGTAAAACAAACTAACTTCAACACGCGTAATCGCATATTCACCCGTTAGATAACATCTTCGCAGTATCAAAAGCTGGACAAATTGCACCCTGGCTGGGCCCAATCGGATAGTTTTTACAAACACATCAATATCGGATTACGCGCCCCACGGTGTTTAGTTACGCAATTAGTCATGCCCTGGGGACAGTAGAGGGCGCACGGGATGATGCTCTACCTTGTTTTTACAAAATTTAAGTATAAACTTGTCTTTTTTTTCAACAAAAAATAATTTGATTTTATGTGTAAAATAATTAGATAAAACACAAAATAATAATCTGATTTTCTGATGGGCGTTATCAAATAAATTGTCCTAGGACAATATAACACAAGAAAAAGGAGGACTAGGACTAGTATGTACGAGTATGTACCACAAAATACCACACTCAATAAAAATATTTGTTCCAACCAGAGACATTTGTCAGTACTACAAATAGAATTGTAGTTTTATAATTATTAGCCTACTGGTTTAAACGCTAGTTTAGACCAGTAGGCTAATAATTATAAAACTACAATTTTAAAATATTAGCATGACTCGACGATACTATGCACAAAGCGAAAATTTGAGTGAAACGAAGAATGGTGGTCGGTCTCACTTATCATCTATTTTGAAAATTTTCGGAGCGTTCAGGGTACAAGGGCACATTATCATTGATCAGGTACTATGATAATGGGTGAATTTCCGTCTAATGTTGAAAAATATTTTTTTTTAAGTATTTAAAAAAAAAAAACAGCATGTTGAGCATCTGTTCACATCATCTAGCAAACGGAGGCTGGCGTAAACACAATCATTTGCAATCCATCACCGTTGGACAAAAAAGGGCAATCATTTAAAGTCAATACGAATGAATCGTGTAAAATGCACTATCTCTTTCTTCTCCACTATTTTACAAAAAATAACTGTACCTATCTCTGTCGCACCCTAAAAAACGACCCCTCGAGTCAGTGGAGCATTATATTGAGATGATTAGGGCCTGCACTTGCTTCGCCGCCATTGAATTTAAATGGGGGATTAAACAGCTACTGTGCATTTTATTTATTAAAGCCTATTGTGCTTAGTTCATTAGGTGATTGCTGTCGTCATCTCGCCTTTGTTGTCTTTGAAAAATTGTCTATGAATGATTTATGGCGCGAGGGAGGCCGATACTAAAATATTTGATTTAGGAGTGTAAAACAGCAATAAAAAATAATAGTGGTATTAAAATGTTTTGGTCAAACATGGAACTAACTTTATCAACACCTCATATTTTTTATACTTCCTACGATCTAGAGACCTTCATGGTCCGGAGGTTAAACATTCCAGATCGGAGCCCGGGTGGTCTTCGGTTTAACCCTGGCCTGAACACCTACGTAATGGAAGAGACCGTTAAAAACAGAAACAACGGCCTGGCAGAGCGGTTGGTCCTTTCTCCGTTAGAGTTTTAATACGCTGGCCGAAGTGACTTTGACGGTGGCAGTCAATCTTGCCTTGAGATGTAGTCCTTCGCGTATTTTGTATTATAAAATTTTTCTCTCAAATCACTTGCAAGTAATACCAAAATAGGTACTTTTTTTACAGTAAATGTGATTGATCAATAAAATAAGTCTTCATAACTTCATACTTATTTGTTTAGAACTCGGTTTTTTTTACATAAATTCAAAAAATTAATAGTAACTATCCCAAAAATAAATTCCTACCATGAATGAGTAGGTACACAAAGCACGCTGGGTGGGAAAGCCTAGTCCTAAATTCATCAAACGCAACGGTAGTGGGGGAAAATGAGCCAGTGTATAAATTATTATGCTCACGTCATATATTTTAACGTTCCATACCAAAATTGGATAAAACGGAACGTTCGCTTAATTCCAAGCTTTATCAAACACGAGATTTTCACACCTTTTTTTAAAACCACGTTTTAAAAATCTCGCCTGTTCTGTGTATGATATTGGGTCTTATCCGTCGAAGATTGTTCCTATATCCCCAGATTTTTATAAAATAGGCGAAAAACACGTTTCATGGCTTTAATTTTAAATTGAGCAGGTTTTGCGGAATCTTGGTAAAGCCGCTCTCGTTGATTTTGTCGTCGGCGCGGTATTTTTTCACTTCGCTCAGGTAAATCGAAGGGGAGGTTATCTTATTACCGCTTTTTTAAAATATGGATAAGGAACTAATTACTTCGGGGTTAGGGCATACGATCAGATTTTTAATACAAACGTTAGGTGTTGTTATTTTATTGGGTTCACGGGTTTAAAAATGGGATTGGATTTAAATCTAAAGGATCTTTTATACGTTTAAATCAGATTAATATGCAGGGCCTGATGTATAAGGTTTTCTTCAAGTTAGAAGGTTATTTAAATAGGTACAATCATCATCATCATCAACAGCCTTTAGAAGTCCACAGCTGGACATAGGCCTCCCCCATATAATACAATAGGTAGGTACAATGCTGAGGCAGAACCTGGCTGTTCCTACTACTAAATGTTGTCTGTTATTTATTTGTTTTCTATTCTACTTTGGTAACTATTTTTTTTTTCTTATTTTTTTTTTCATTGTTGATGCGTAGTGCCTAGAATGATGCATACCCGAACGGACAAATTCTCAGTTTTAATAAGGTCTTCATAAAATTTCAAATTATTCTCAGTTATACCAACATTGAAGAGTTTTATTATTCCAAAACTCTCGCGCAGCCGGCCGGGCAAATATTTGGGCGTCTCGTTTCGTCTAGAGATATCGCGCTCTATCGGGTGCGCACGCGCGCCTCCTGTTTGGACAGAGAGGAATGCCGTGTTTACTGGGCTTTGTTCAGTAATCTTATAAATTAAAAATAAAAAGTAGTAGTAACTTGAGGTATTTTTTATTTTTGGGGTTTTTTTTTTTTTTGCGCCAGACAACACACCTCTTGTAATGGTCTCGAAGTAGGGATTATTAAATCCCTGTGTTACGAGGTACCACACAAGGAAATAAGCCAGGGGCGTCTCCCAGCACACCCAGACCCGAGTCAATTCAGAAAAGATCGTTTCCTGAATTGACCCGACCGGGAATCGAACCCGGGACACTACGGAAATCGAGGCGAGAAACCGTGCTACAGCACACTACGCCAATCGTGTCGTCAATATATTACATATATATATACGAGTATATTAAAATATTATATTGAAAATAAAACTCATAAAAGTGTAGCGCAAACCACAACAAGAATACAGAAAATACCATCTGGCAACAGCGTTCTGAGATCCAAAGATAAATAGGACCCCACCAGCAAATACCTGATCTTTTTTTTTGAGTATTTTATTCAACCTTTTTTCATATTAATAAAAACAAAGCCAAGTGCCTGTATCACTGCTGGGTAAAAACGTTATCGCTACAATTGATTGGTATTGACCTGACCTAATCACCACGCCCACCAATTGCGGTTTGGTTATCACAAACCTAGGCTAAGTTCTCAATAATCCGAATATTCATCATTGCCTGAACTAGTATTTGTTGACCCCAGGATGAGCTAAGAGCTCTAACTCGGCCCATAGCTTACTTAACAAATTATTATACTATACCAAAAACTTTCTTGAGCTGTGATAGTTCATTTTAGATTATCACAATAAGATAAGATTACGTTTTTACTTCGCATTGAAAAGCAATATGTGCCTACTAAATTAAATGACAGGAAATGGTTGTTGTTGGTGTGTTATAATAAGATAATGAATGGCCACTAATCAGTAGGTAACTGTATTTGTGGTTAGTTAGGTTTCCTTAACAAATATGGCAAATAAAGACCAAGCGTGATAGAGTGAGTCTATCCGACTTCGACAATTCGACCATTTTACGTGTTCACGGCAGCACCTTTCAAAAGTAGCTTCTTATTGATCAAAAACTTAACTTATTTAATTTAAACCTGCTTATGGCATAATAACACTAATTCAATTTAAAACTTAAGCGCTATGCAACGAACAACGCAAAAAATGGCCAAACATAAATATTCTCAGCGTATAAGTTTACAAAAGCGCCGCATCTCGAGATATTTATTTGTCTACATCAACTAATACCTCGGGTCTTTGGATAAGTGGGCGTGATTTATATGAACAAAAACATGCAAAAAGGTTAGAGAAGACCGGTGCCACAGTGTCTGCCGCGTCTCTGCGACGTCACTATAAACTATATTTTTTTATCGCAAAAAATTGCGACCCCTGCAACACGCGTCCTACGTGGGGTAGTCTTGCTGTCACCTAGCTTGGATGTTTGGCGAATATAAATTAAGGTTTTTTTTTTCGCTGCTTTTAGACTCTGATGTGAATTTGCATTTTTTTGGTACTTAAATGGTGCTGGTAATATATTGTTAATTCTCTATTTTTAATCCTTAAATTATAATTGTATAACGTGCCGATTCGGTTGACTAACACAATGACATGAGCAAATGTTGTGTTGTTGTGCCCTATGGATACAATTACATAATCGGAACCTTTGACCTTAGTATTGCCTTGCATTTTAGATAACTGGTAAATGGGAGCCAAATAATATTGTTTAGCTACATTCGTAATAATTCTTAGGACATCAGACGGTATGGATGAAGATCCGTGCACAAGTTTTGATTAACTAGTAATTAACGAGTTTTAAGGATAGATTTGAATAGGTAGAGCTAAACCAAATACTTTCAAAAAACAACCACATGTAAAAAAGGATCAAAGACAGATTTTGCGAATTCATGATACTTTCGCGGGGCGTGACTGGTCCTCGCGACAGATGTCAGCCAAAAGCATCCGCCCTAAAAACACCGAGAGGCGTGGTAGCAATAAATTACGTCAAAATATACCCACGACTTCCCATTCCTCCCTATTAGAATAACAGAACAAATCGGCCTAATTTGTTAACAGCCGACGAGAATGCGACACATGTCTTGGAGCGCGGAATTTATGTGATTTCGCCCTCACTAATTGTCGATGACAAAGTTTAATAGCTTATACACATGTTAATAGCTCTTTTCGAGGCTACAAAAAACGTAGGAAAATATCGCAATGGTTAACGTATGGCCGTTCTAAAGACAAGTATACTCTTTTCAAGTTGCTTGGGACATTTGATTTCAATTGCCATAAATAACTGTAGTATTCTACTTTAATGTTTTAGGGGTTAAGCACCCCAACTCGGGCCGTGGATCATGTGGTCTCGAGTTCAAATTTGGCCAGAACCAAAATCTCTGTGTTCATTGTTAAATTTCCGACCAACTATCCGGTGACGGAAAACATCGATATAAAACCAAATCAACACGGATAATGGCGGAAGGCTCACCACCTACCATATTGGGTTCTAATATCATCGGTGAAAAGTGGGCTTCTGAGTGTTCCGTTCACCATGACAGCAACAGTCACTTGCCTCTGACTACCCCGTTTGGAATATAGTAGTGGCGTAATGGTATGATAAGTTCTACTTTCTCCGTAACCATTATCCTCCAAAAACGTCACGAATCATTAAAAATATAGTTTTAATACTAAACCTTTCAAACTACAAACACATCTTAACCGTCAATGACGTCCTTAGTACTTTGCTACTTTAGTGGTGCCGCACACTGGGCCACTGGTCGCGGCCACATTAAAATTGTATTGGGATTTGACATGACATGAAATGGCAATGTCAAATCCCAGTACAACTTTTTTACGCGAACGATAACGTAAAATTCAAATGGCAACTCGTGGTAGACGTACTGCAGAGATTTTTCTTATAATTCGTATTCGGTGCAAACTGAGCATTCGTGTCGTCGCGTCCGAGCCACACGCTGCGGTTGTAGCTGGTCTTAGACTGGATTTAGAACTACGAGTATACGGACGGTTCGTACGGAGGTCCATCTAAAAAACGTGGTAAATGAAACAAAGAAAACCATGAAATCTAAACTTATAAATTCAATGGTATAAGATAAAGCACTTTTACTCAATGGTCCACCAGATTTCCTTGTGTTTAATTTACCACGTTTGCTAGAGAGATTTGATCCTTATGATTGACCCTGTCGATCTATGCCGTAAAAGTACAGGTTGTTATTTTTTCGGATTTTACCCGGTTCGATTCCCGGGTGTAGCAAGCGAATTTTCGAAAATCTGTAAATGCAGTTCTATTTCTTTTTAAAAATAAAGGAATGTTTCCTTTGAGTAAAATTGTTTATCTCCAGTATGTACAGTACTTTCCCTCCAGGTGGCGTTAAAAAATTCTACCCTGCATGTCCGTCGTCCGGATCAACGCTCGGCGGGACGTGTTGCACTAAACGCAAGAGTTGATTTTCTATACGATAGCTCCCGGACGATGGACCGAACCTGTAGCACTAAATCCAGCCTAAGTGGTCCAGTTCAAGCACTACTCAAATTACAGCCGCCGCGTCTGATGGCCCAGTCAGGCCCAGTGTGTGGCAGCAGTTAGTGTTCCCGAGTTGTATATTTTCTTTGTGTTGAGTTTTTTGAGCTGTTTTTTTTTAAAGTTTATCATAGTTTCTTATAAGTACATGAAACTAGAAATTCTCATATCTAAGTTTTTTATTTTGATTAATCGCTCGTATACATCTTTCTTTTATCGTTGTTTTATTTGTAGTTGGGTACCTACAAGCTTTGATCATGAGAGACTCAAGGATTAAGCTAGAAGTTAATAAGCCTTTATAAACACATCCAAATTTGTATTTTTGGCGTCTAGGCTTACAGACTAACCATTTTATAACGAAAACCATCAGTAATTCGGATGAATTAAAGAGTTAAACTGAAATTAACTTCCTGACCATTATTTACCCTAGCAATCTGAAGTCAAGTAATGACAAAACCCAGCGTGAAATCGGCTGCAGTGTCGGCAAACAGACTCGGCGCAAAATGGCACAAATAGACAATATTTACAATACGGATGATTGATAGTGGCCGACAGATGTAACCCTTGCGCGTGGTCCATCTGTCACTGAGCCCGTTAGCTGGTCACTGAGATCGAACGGGCCTTTTTCGCACTTTCACTTTTGGAACAGATTTAGACTATTACGAATAGCTTCTGGTCTATGTCATTAGTAATTTTATTTCTCATGAACCAATCCAATATTTGTCGTGTATCATTCAGTACTTTGCGCGCCTTTTTTGTTACAGATTTACAATACTAGACTATTTTAAGAATAATAACGCTATTAAGCACATTTTACAACACGCAGGTAAGTAATACGTTGCCAAATAATGTCCCCATCTTTCGTATAATATTACTTTTCGTTTATTCTCATTTTATTTGCCGCTATAAAAGGGAAGAGTAACGGTTGTTAAAGAGTAGCTGCTGCACACATTGTACACAGAGCGATAAATCTTTTATTTTATGACAAATTGTTATCTGTTGCTCTGTCACCCCGGGGACAAAAGCTTCTAGAACAAATACTGACATAATAGCCTATGATGGCCGAACACCAACATCACAACACTGCACTTTGTAAACACACATACAATGACATGGCCCTAGTCCCATTTGGGTTTGGGAGTACACAAAATATTGTATTATGTTGATATAATTTATTAGTTTTAGGGAGTTTTAAGGTGTACCTTAATGTTAGATCTGGGAAAATTGTCCAAACAAGTATACGCCTAATCATGTTTTTTTATAAACCTTTTTGTCAGACTTGACTTATGTTCATTTAAGTAGTTTTTGTAAGCGATGCTGAAGACGCAAAAAGAAGGTTAATGGCGCAGGTGTGATAGTGGCACTTTTGTTTTTGATTTCTATAACGCAAGTTCTTATATATAGCTTGCGTTCTTCTAGCTCTACCTAGAGCTTGCACTGTGGGTGTCGGAGACTGATAATATTTGTTTAATAAGCATGAATACATAAAGATATTAACACTCAAACACTTAACAAACACAAACGTTTGTTACACGAATATTCGTCTAGGATCGGGGTTCAGCCCATTACTTGCGGCGATATTAGCAGGACCACTATAGCGTTGCGCCTACAGTTTCGTCATTCATAATGATGTCTGAAATTTTGAAGTAAACCTTTTCGAATGTTCATTCTAGTCATGCACCTATGTAATAAATTACCACGATGTAGAATAAATTACCCGAATATCCCAAAATATAAATGTAACTTGTAACTCAAACTGACGAGGCGCTTGTGTAGAACGCGTCCCTTCATGTGATGTATGACGCGTAACAATGGCGGGTGACGAGACACCTCGGTCTTACAGACCCCGCACATTATTACACTGTTAAGATGTCACATATTCTATAAATTGCTGCCATGCTATTACTCATGTTGTGAGTTCTTTCATTTGAGTAACGCTTGATGTGTAACGAAGGATTCTGCCAGGTCTCCGGAGTATAGAGACCCGTCCTGGTCCGAGTTACCAATGGAATGTTCTCGTTTCTCGCAATAACAGTTTTTCACTGAAGTGGCTACTGCCGTGAAAATTATTTAAATAAAAAATGTATCGAAGACTCCTCATCTTGGAAGTATTGGCTGACCATAAAAACCAAAAGATTCAATAAAATAAAAGTTACCTCATTTGATCTGGTCAAACCACCTCGATCTATTTGAAAAATATAAATTGTTTATGTAATATACAGACCTACAAATACAAGCATCTATCTACTCAAAATACGGAATTGCAGCCGGTTACGTCGGAAGCGACCTGCTTCATTAAACGTCGCCAGTGTCACCACGCTCGCCAAATGTCACCGTGATAAATAAACCGACTGACAAGGGTAGCATATTACCGTGTATCATGTCTTTTGCTATAGCAATATCCTACGTTACTCGTATGTTGGGTTATGAGCTGCCGAGCCCATTACGAGTATAATACAAAACACATTTGAAGGTATTCCTTAATACAAACACACAAATACAGCCTTATACGTCCCACTGCTGGGCACAGGCCTCACCTCAACTATGAGATGGTACAAGCCATACTCCAACACGCGGGCTCAGTGCGGATTGTTGGAGAGGTGAATGTGAGGCCTGTGATAAACCTTACCGTCAGATGTTATCAAGCCGCCTTTTTAAGCCTCTGACTAGGCTTTACGACTGATATCTTGCGACGTCAGCCGGGACCAACTGTTTAACGTGCCTTCCGAAGCACGGAGATGCCCGAAAAACGCATCACTTAATATCGGGCGGAATGGTCACCCATCCATAACCCGACCTGTCTGGCGTTGCTTAACATCGGATCGTTGCCAATCCGCTGCCGTCACTTAGCCACGGGCACCTCGTGCATTCCTTAATTCTTTATGTAAAATAGCAATTGGGTTAAATGAAATGTGATTAGTAATTATATTTTTAAATGGTAATGGGATAGTGGGTAATGATTTAAAGCCTCCCAAAAATTTCTATTTTCCTTGCCATCATGAAAACCAAAATTAAACCTCCCTCGGAACAACCCTTTTAATCAAGGATAACCAGCAGGATAACATAACTAAAGCCTTAAACTAATTAAATAGATAGAAAGAGAGAAATTGCACGAACAAACAATGAAAGAAACAACACATACAAATTGTAGAAAATCATTGTTAAATTAAATAAAAAAATATATTGTCAATTTACAGAAAAACCGTCTTTTAACTTTCGAAAATATTAAAGAGAACATTCAACATGAGACAACTTCAGGTATAAATATCCCCTAAAATCGGCGAAAATCAACCCATTCCCCGTTCTCAATTCCGAGCTTGGCCATAATTTCTTAATCACCATAAAATGTACCGCACTAATATATTTATGGCATTACCGTCTCGCTAATGTTTATGCAAATTGAAAATGCACCGAATGGCATCGTTTACCACCCTAATCCGCATCGAGACGCGCGTTACGTTTGTTTCACAATCATTGCTCCGAATAATGAAATGGCGACATTGAAATATGGCAAATAATAAATTGTCTTTATACTTTTAATAAATTACTTTTGCTGTAACTATGTTATCCTAGCACGTGATATTTTAGACCTAGATCTTTTAGACAAGACATGTAGATGTTGATAATGAGTAAGAGTATTTTTGTACAATCGTCTTCATTGTTAATTTTGTGGAATCTCCATTTCATGTATTAATTTGTCCTTTTGTTGACTTCGAATAAATAAATGAATTAATAACGCGAAAAACATCTGAATGTTGCAAAGAGTTCTCGAATTAAGAAAAGAGTGTGTGTGAACGCATGTCTAAGAATGATCAGGACCATTAGGAATTTTTAATAAGTATGTACTGTGTTTAAAATCTATAAGCTATTTTCTTTTTTTTTAATTTATTTGTATTTAGAGAATAGAAACTGATGTACTTAAGTAATTTTTATTTACATTTATTACCAATAACAATCTTATGAGTTTTTTTTTATCAATTCGATTATAAAATACATAACTTGTTTAAAAATTAACCATTCGCTTAGTGACTGTAGTGATGGATTATTTAATCATGAAGCAGGATTAAAAGATTAAATATAATATAAATAAATGCTATTGAAAATTATACTGATGTGCATCCTTATGCAGTAGCTACCGCAACTAAGATTAGATAATAATTGAATTATGTAGTTGTTGTATTTTATCGTTTCATTATTTGGCTACTAATTGAAACTTCATTACATTTTTTTAAGTTTTCAGTTACCTCCACTTATAAGACAGAAAAACTGGTAAAATTAGTGACTCAGCCATATCGTTGATTTATTCAATTGTGTTTTGTTTGAAATTTCAAGCCAATGACTTAATATCAACTAAGTTACCCCCACAATTACAAACATTTGGCTGCATACAGGATCTTTGTCTTTAATTAAAAAGAAGTTTTGCATAAGTGATTGCAATTTAAAATATATTTTTTATGTAACAACATAACCAAAAATAGAAAATTTGTGTTCAAAACCCAATTAGTATGCATATTACCGAACCAACCCTTTAGCACCGCGTTGTGTTTACGAGACCCTATCACAAATAAACCGCATGCTTCAAATCGCGGCACCCCATTCCAGTTGTCATCGCAGTGGATCTGCACCAAATAGGAAAAGTAATTTGTGCCCATATGGGACCTGTGATTGCCTTCTGAACACTTTCGCCCTGCTCGCCGCCGCAAAATAGTCTTTTGCCCGCCAATTTCACGTCCCCCAAACTTATTTTCTTAGATCTCTTTTAATATTGCGGTGTGGTCCAACAAACATTGTGCTTGGGTTAGGGTTGGATGTCATTTGTATTGTGATTGTAATAGGGACCATTTGCAAGATACTTTCGCGGTTGACTTTGCTTTCAAAACTTATTTCTGTTATTTTGTTTGTGTTTTTTAAAGATAATTTTTCGATGTTTAATATTTCTTTTTGCGTTTAGATTAAGACAGTGAAATTATGATTTATCGTCACGTCAACGCGGTCACGGTCAATCGCAATAATGTTAATTTGTTGCCTCAAGTCTATATTCAGCATCATCGACATAAACAGAAAGTCGGATCAGACATCCAATTTGGAACAAAGGTATTCTATAGGTTTCCATGAACGACTAGTTGTATGTAGGCTGCCGTATTTGCTGTAAAGAATGCACTATATTTTTTAGATGGAAAGAGAGGGTTTCCTTTTTGGCTATCTTTGTTTATCCAGTATTATACTTTCGATTGATACTTTAAAAAGTGCTAAATGTTACATAATAAAACAATCTTACCATCCAAACGAATTTAAAATTGCAAGCTCATCCTTGCTCGTTTTGAATTACTGTATTTTACCGGTCCCCCGAAATTGGAATGATAACTCCTGTTCAATTTAAGACTAAGGTTATTAATTCCGTCCCCCTTGTTCTAGTAATAATTCTGCGGGCATTTTTACTCGGTTCAGGTGGTGCGTAATTTGCCAGCGACCACGGAAGGGTTAATATTGATTTATTTAGCTAGTAATGCGCGCCGAGGGACGCACTAGTTCCCTCGCTGAGGACTGCCTATAAACACTAATTTATTGGACAGTACGTTATTTCAACAGTACGATGTAGACGGGATAGTTGCAAAACTAGCAAATGTTGACGTTGTTAATGTCAGAATAAAACTGGACCGCGTTTGAAGTGATTCGCAGCGAAATAGACAGTATTTTCTTAGATTGCTATATTTCGCTGTGCACATCATATAATAACGCTCATAGAACATCAAAAAACATTTTATTCTTAGAACATGTCTGTTATAACATTCTTGAAAATGCACATTTATATAATAGATGATCAGTATGGAAGGTGGAACACAGCTAGAGTCAAAAATAACATAAGGTATAGTACATCATACTTTTACAAATATTGCTGGTTTTTATACTAAACGCACTACATAATTGTCAAAACTTTTCTTAAAACTGTGTTTTGCTTTGAATTAATTTCGCATTTTTCACGGCTCTACCTTATACTAGGCTCAGAACTGTTCGGGTGAAAAAGAGGACCAACCTTGAAAATAACCGGTTCCGTGTCACGTGGCCAATAAACAAAGCGAGGAACCCTCAGGCGTACGTGTCACGTCGCGGTACAATAACGAAACATGAAAAATTTCCAGACGCCCACATCAGACTGATAAATGGCTTCCGAAAATCCAAAAGGAAGTTACAGCTTACTTGGGATTTGGTCTAGAACCTCTCACGTCCCATAACTGCTGCACTCCGCTTTATTACAATTACCATAAGCCTCAAAGTCCCGCACTCTGCGCCTGGATGACGCGACTTCATCATTTTGAACCTACTTACAACAGCGGTAAGACCGTTATTGCTTGGGTGAAATAGAAACCGCGTCTGGGCCGAAGTCTCGGGCTGGTGACGAACAACTTTGGCACTTGTGCACTTTATTTTAAGATAGAAATTGGGTTTGCAAGAGTCAGTCATGCGAAAGTTATGCGGCGTTCGTGCCCCGAGAGCGGTCCACTCTTTACATTTATGTACGCGTACGATATGTTAGCGGCTATTTGGAATACTAATTGAGATCGTCTCAGGACCCTGAAAAAGGTGAATAGTATCTTTTCTGTTTCAACGCGTGTTAGAATTTGTACACGTGTAGTTTAATTATCTTATCTGCCATATGCGCGAATGATTACGCAGGTGCCAGAGCATGAAATTTTGTTATACTACGAGTATAAATAACAAACGTGAATGCCGTTACATAAGTTCGGCGAACAGGTGAAATTACAGCGAATAAATCCGCAGCGAAAATACTGCAGGCAAACGTTGTTGATAGCACGACGTGAATGGAAAACCAGCAAACCGCGAAATGATGATGAATCGCGTCGAAGTGGAGGGTCGTTTGAAAGAGATAGCGATATCAATTCGCGTACTGCCTGAAAAGGACGTGAAGAGGGAAAATTAGTCTTATACCCGTGAATTTGTGTACGTTTTCAATGAACCTTCTTTACGGTAGGTAAAATAGGAATAAAATGGATCGTCCCTAATCCGGCAGCCATTTATAACTTACACGTCATTAATTTGAGTGATAATTCATGAATAGAGACGCGATTGGTCGTAGATATTGATTTCGGTGAGTACACAGTAGCCCAGCCTGCTTATCACGCTGTATCTTATCTAACTCCAGAATACCTACACCTATGGGTGGAGTGCGAGTTTTATAAAGATACGTAGGTATGTTGACATGATTTGGCGTGCTACTACTCATTTTTAAATTGTGCAATTATGTTCGAGTGTCAGGGATTACCTAAGTCGTAAACGGGAAATCTCCTCGATTATGATTTTAAAATTAAATTACAGCGTTGATAGTGAGAGTGTTTTCTTAGTTCGACTTATCAATGATGAAATTATAGGTAATAAAGACTCTCAAGTGTGGACGGAAATAGAATTAGGCTTTAGGAACTTGGTCCTACTTCGCTGCTACCTTCTACCATTCTTCGAGACCCTATTTTCCAAATATGGTTGTTAAATGCATGATCGATTGCTTAATACCAAAATATGGATACATAGTTCCGGGAAGCTTATATATTTCTTTGTTTGCACACATATTGTAAAACTACGAGTCAAATACTATGATATCAGTGGCTAATAGTTATAGTTTGTGTGATTACTTTTATCAAATGCAACGAATAAAGAAAGAAATACGTTTAGTGTCAAACGAAACCAAACGAATCTCAAGTTTTAGGCGAAGAGAAATAAAATAGCCGACATCAATTCATTATACTTGTATCTTTTGAGTTGACATCAAAACATTTGCCGGCGCTAGATAGGTACTGAAACTCGATGGGTAGGTCAGTCGGCAAGTACTTATGTTTCAGTTATCAGCTGTTGAGGTGTGCCACCATGATGGATGGCGACTTAACTTGCAAGGGCATAAGTCTTTTAATTCAAGTACTAAGCTTTTCAAGTACCTACATAAGAAGATGTTTAAATTAAATCGTCACAAAAACTTCTTCGCCTATAAAATCACTGCTCAACATGCCGGCAATATCAGAACTCTGACATCACTTCGACCACCACCTCACAAAGAACGTGGTCAATCTCGGTTGCCTATTCGAATATGATTCCTATTCTACAAAAAATAAGGTTGGTCAAGTTAGTGTTTATTCAACGCGGCCGGATACAGGCCCTCGACAGCAGCTTCCGCGGCCATCGGATTACGTTGCGCAGACGCCACGAGGTGGTCCTGATAAACGTATTATCCCTTTTGGGCAATGGAAACTGGTTCGCACCATATTGTGAACCTTAACAGATTGGAATAGGGGTTACAAGCAATGAATAATTCGTAATGGTTGTGCTCATGTCTTAGATTAACAAGTGATTTCATGCAGGATGTTGTTTTGTGAGGTCATCGTAATGTAAGAATGTGTCTGAACAAGGGAATCTGAATTCGTCGTAGTTAGATATGATTTTTTCCGGTGCCAAAATTTGTCTATGGTATCCAAAGCGATAAATGAGGGATAAACTTGACATTTGAGCCAGTCAGTTTTACCTACTAATTGTCAATAAAAACAGAACAAATGTGCTGCTAGCCTATGTTAAAATAGTATTTTTGGAAACATAATTATTTGTAGTTTCCGGCAAGGATTAGCTGATTGGCCTTAAATCGCATGGGATGGTAATCGGGTGGGGAGGCCTTTGCCCTGCAGTGGTATGGATTGGGCTAATTGGGATTTACATTAGATGAGATGGACACAAATAAAATTACGCTTAAATAATATAAAGCTTTCGTCTTATAACATAAAATATATAAGTACCGCTTTTTGGAGTAGAGATGATTGGCCGAACCTACTTAAACGGTTCTTTTTATCCAGTTAGGAATATTTGAAGTCTAGCTAGTAAGTAAAATAATGACTTCCTTTTAATGCCATTATTTTAATTGATTGAATTGAATTGATTGATAACATAAGGACAACTTCCAAGCTGTCTTCCAGGTGTACAGTCCTAACCACTGATATATGTCCGTATTTGAACCTGAAGCGTTTGAAATAAACACAAAAATGTATTCATGGTAGCTCGTGGTGAAACATGCTATAAAAAACGCAAAAAATGAATCATACTACTGCATTCAAACTTCCTTGAATGGCATGAATCACCTTCGTACATTCGTGACGTTTTATCAACTTGGCGCAAAATCTAACAAAATTATCTAACCTCAAATAAGAGATGAACATTGTACATGCTTAATAGCAAACCTTTTATGCTAAATCACTCAGGCCTACATGCGCACACGATAGTTAAATCTATATTTAGATCATACATCTAACTTAGTAAGATAAAAGTTATTTGTATTTTTTGATAAGCGCTTGGCATTCATACATACACTAGCTGGCCGTCTTCCCCGTTAAAATATAGCTTAAATTTTAAAAAAAATTGCTTATTTCACTCCCTGATAGTGTAGCTTTATATTGGTGAAAGAATTTTTAAAATCGGTCCTGTAGTTTCGGAGGATATTCAATACAAACAAACAAACAAAAACATTTTCCTTTTTATAATATCAATAGCTGAAATAGCAAAAGACGGTAGCTAAAACGTATAGGTATATAAACAACTATCTCACCGTCAGCGGTTTCACCTACGTAAATAAATAAATAAATATCTGGGACAATTCACCAAGATCATTTGACCCCAAACTAAGCAGAGCTTGTACTATGGGCTTCAGCGACTGATAAACATACTTAAATATTTCTAAATACATACTTATATAGATAATAACACCCAGACACACAACAAACACAAATGTTCGTCACATAAATGTTTGTCATCGGTGGGGATCGAACCTACGGCCTCCTGCGCTGAAGGCCAACAGGCCAGTTAATACTATATATACTATCTCTCCTGTTAAAATATAGCCTAAAAAATGTAGCTTTACATTAAAGAATTAATTTTTAAACTCTGTCCAGTAGTTTCGGAGCCTATTCAATACAAACAAACAATACAATCTTTTCTTTTTATAATATTAGTATAAATGTGTAGGTTACATATTTTCTCGCATATATTTTTTTACTTTATTTCAAGTTTGTTGTGTTTCCGATAGTCTTTTGTTTTTAAAATGTTCTTTTTTTATATCGCCCGTCAAGGTGACTTCATTCCACCTGATGGTATGCGGTCGTAAGGGCCAGAAGAGGCTCACAAGCATAGTAATGCAAAGGAATCACTGAGCTACCCATCCTTATCTTGAGCCAGAAGATGTTCTGGTGGTTACTGTTTTATTGTATGTTTAGATATATGGATTAATAGCTCACTGTTGTACCTAAGTGCCAAGCTTGGTCACAATAATTGGTTGCAGAATTCTCAAGTGTCCGACAGAGACATTCATAAAGCTCATATGAAATATGGACCAAATTAATACATAGGTCTGCCAACTGACATGATACAGACAATTATATTAATTCCTACTGTTGTTGTTACTATTCAACTAATTATTATAGGTGGATTTGCAAGGATTATGTTAAATGTGATTTATAGAATCTTAATTTAATTTCGCATTTTTTGGACAATAATCTGCAGTGATGGGGTTGACAAATCGCACTGCCAGGATCCTGACAATTGGATAGAATTTACCGGATTTGAATTAGATTTACATCATTTTTTTTTTTGAACCTGATTGCTTCGAAATAGGGATATTAGATTTCATATTTAATACTTATTCAAGGCATATACATTGCCTTTTTTTCGAGAGTAGGAGAGTTTTAATACCTTGTTCATCATTCATTGGATCCGCTAAAGTACAGTGTCAGTACTTAAGTACTCGCTGCTACAGTACATCTTTTCTTCTTATATCTTAAAGCATCCAGGACAAATTTTCATGCTAAATGATCAAGGGAGCTGGTCTTGCCTGCTTGAAGGCGGGTTGTTGGTTCGATCCCCTTTTTAGACAAATATTAATGTTTGAACACTTATGTGTTTTTTGTTTCTGTTTATTC
Source organism: Udea olivalis (assembly GCA_947369235.1). Taxonomy (NCBI): domain Eukaryota; kingdom Metazoa; phylum Arthropoda; class Insecta; order Lepidoptera; family Crambidae; genus Udea; species Udea olivalis. The sequence goes on from OX376348.1 coordinate 8,765,838, forward strand.
ATGTTTTGAATTATCCAAGCGTCTATTTCAGTCTGTGCAGCTCTGGTACAGTACTAACGCTTCATTTTAGTTTCTGGTTGCCGCGAGTAAAAAATTTCTTAAAGTTTAAAGTTAGGGGATCAGGAAAAGAATGAAGTCGCAACCCTCAATAAATGGTGATTATTTGATTTCCAAGGTAGAGGTTTTTGCCCGGTAGTGATGGAAGGCTAAATACTTCGTCGGAAATTCGTCAAAGCGCGAGTTATGCTTATAATTTCCCTCATAAATGTTGGTTTTTAAAAATGAAACTGTAATGTTCCGTCGTAAAAGTTATGAAGCGATGTGTAATGGCGGTGATACAATTGCCGTGACAGATGTGAGGTACACTCGTGCACACATTCTTGTAATGCGAAATACATCGTAAAATGCAAAGCGTTTATCACAACACGACGTTATATTTGCTAAATTTACATTTTATTTACCTGTGTTATTCAAATCAGAATCAGTGCTCTGCTTTTTTACCGAACTTTTAATACCATATTTTATTTATACCAAAAAATATTTTTTTGTTTCTGACATTCGTCAATTAGTTTCATTGAAATGCGTCACTTTTAGTTAGCAACTCTCTGTTTATTTACAGGTGAAGACATCATGTAAAATGCTATTACCACCGACACATGTCATAAGGATCGGCTGGCGACGACTCACTATAGTACGATTGCTAAAGCAATTTGTTACATTTAAGCAGCTTTGCGGTCCTGTAACACTTTTATGCCCGAATGCATACAGTTCATCACCGTAAACGAGCGAAGAGGCGGTTTACAGCCCCCAATAAAACAATGAACGTACGCTTATCACGTTTTATCAAAGCAGCAAACATAAAATGTATTTGAACGAGTGCCGTTTGCACTGTACGTTTGTACGGACCGACGTTTGTTCTAGTGCTGACGCGATAGCGTCACAGATGACTTTTATTTTATTTTTCACCAAATAACATGCTGTTGGCAACTGTACTCTGTAATTTATGGATGTCATTATTCTGTACAAATATTTTCGGGCTTGATGCATTTTATTATGTTCAGCAATGGATGCTTCTTCAACATGTTGAAACTTTAACCTCAATGATTTGGGTTATTTACGCCATAGCGTAACCAGGTTCTTCAAAGTTTCTGACCTCTTTACCATTACCACAAATGTTTGTTTATGTTTACACTGTTTATTCGGGATATAACAAAACCTTCTGCCTCTTAAGTCATTGCGTAACTAAGCCATTGATTGTAATTTTAGTTCTTGGGAAATCCAACGTCATTACTGTTTGGTTATATCAATTCTTTCCAACTCATCTGATAATTGAAACGAAATAAAAAGCAAACAAAAGAAATAAATGTTTTGTTTTTAATTACAATTGTCGCGGCCGGTGCCATCAGTAGTCTGCGTGCGTGACTTTCTCCAAAACAAGCGGATCAGTGCGCATCGCAAGATCTACTTTTAAATAAACATTAACGTCGGTAAAACAGCACAATGGGCGCGAGTCGAGACATTTGATGTGTAAATAAACTTGCTGATTTTTCGTTCGCATTTTTTTACAGTTTTATTTAGCTTCACGTGTCAGTATGATACGAGGAACTCATGGTTTCTCTCGTTAGTAGTCTAAACGTATCATCTACTCACTCATATTTTCCTGTAGATCGTGTATTAATCTAAGGAGAAAGGTGACAAATTCTATTATTGATGAGCATAATCAATTTGCTAATTACCGAAGACAAGAGAAAGAGACCTCTGTCTTTACCAATTTTTGAGAGGGCTTTCCCTAATATATTTTAAGATTCTATTGGTTCATGCTGTAGACCAAACTCAAAAATAACTATTTAGGACTGGCCGAAAGAATAACTAGTGCGGTGTAAAAAAACAACTACCTTTTACGGAGTCCCATAAAAACTGTGTAAGTCATAACGGCATTTTCTCACATATGATCTCGATTCACGAGACTTATGCAAGATCGTCATCTGTCGGTGGTAATAAATAAAGCCGTGCACACACGGGGGCGCGTCTATTTTAATTTGTTAACAAGCGTTCGGGGTTAATTGCCTGTGAGCGACGTAGGCGACGCGGGGGCGTCTCATTGGTTCAGCAAGTCGGCACTTTGTCATTGTTTTTACGTAAATCATGAACGTAGATTCTTAGAAACTTGATTAATTAATTATGTACATTCATTCTTCCACTAGGTATCTGGACAAGAACATTATACATTTTTATTAAACAACGTAACTTTTCATTGCTGTTACCCGTATGTCTACCATGAGTTTACTTACACCAAGGACAGCCGCTAGCGTCTGTGTAAACCGCGTTGACGTTATTGTAAGGGATTTCGGTACAGCGCCCCTTGTGATTAAAAATGGAACCGAAAATTGCATACAAATATCTGAACGGACCAATCGCTTACTTGACGGAAGCTCATGGTTGACATACAGCTGTCCAAGTAGGCATACCAAGGTGTTATAATAATGAAATACTACTGAAAACAACCTGCGATTCTAACATCGTACGTTTTAGTCTAGTTTTTATAACCTGGCCGTAGCGCAGCCTCCTCAGAAGGCCTTGTTTTTAAAGTTTTCATGGTTTGTCAGTTGTGATTACACGACGGTCAAATCTTAAGTGTAATATCTCCTCACTCTTCATTCCATCATAGAAAGGCTCACAGATACTAAAATGGCATTACGAGTAACTTGTATGTTCCGAGTATAGTCTTTGCTCTACACTAATTTGTGAACAAGCGTTCTGGTTGATCACTGCTCGCACGAGCTCGCTCCACACTCCGAGCGACTCGCTACTTTGTCAAGATTCCCTTAAATAATGGGCCTATTAGTTAGTTTAATTGAATTTATGTGCGCGAGTATACACGAGGTGCTGCACTCGTTCTTCCATGATTTGTTGGCAATAACTTTGTTCTAATAAGCGTAATGTATGTAATGCGGTAGGTAGGATTAAAATTAGTTTAAGGAATTCATTCTGTTGCCAAAGTAAGTCGCAGTTAGATTAGATATGTTAAGGTTTATTGGTTCATAAAATAATTTTGTCTTCCACATTCTAGTGGATACTTGCATTGATTTACTTTGTAAATTATCCCCCTAGATTGGCGTGGTTTAGGTAATACTCACGTGACAATGTCAACTCTACTTATACAATACAATACTTAAAATAGTGTCGTTAGGTAAATCCGGCGGGACTTATGTCCATTATTTGCTGCGGTCGCACAAAAAAAGGCAGGGCACTGTTTGGATTTGCTCATTCTGATTTTCAATGTCTTCAAACATCTTGTGGTCGACTTCCAAAAATCTTACTGGAAGGAGAATGTTCCAGTGAGACTGTTCCGTCAATATGAAGGCCAATAATTGTAATATAAGAAATAAGAAAATATTTACTATTTCAGAAAACATAGTTAATTACGGAAGTTATTTATAGTATTTTTTAAGTATAACCAAAGATATATTCTTCATTTTAGAAAACGTTATCCTTTCTGTATGTGACAACTTGGTGTAGCTTTTCAGTTATTACAGCAATAGCATTTTGTATATTGTTTCATTTGTTTGCAGTGTGGGCAGAGACTGGCGAGTTCCGGGACAGCGGGCACTCGTCGCTGGCGTCGGGCGGCTCCGGCGTCGAGCAGCTATACGCGCCGCCGCGGCCGCGGCGCGACCGCAAGCACACGGACGATGGTGAGTACCTAGCCTTACAACACGTGGTTGCTTTGCAGCTATGAGTGCCTAGCCATATAACGCTTGAATCACGCTTGAAAACACGCTTGCATCACGGACATGAGTGTCTAGCCTTACAACAGACAATTCTCTAACTCGCAACGACATTTCTCACTCACACTCTATTCGACATCAAAAACAGTAACAGCTATCAAAATCGCATTTGCTTTCTAAGTTATCGAAGAACCCCGCGAATTTGCTTAACAGTTATAATTGTAGCTTTGCAACTTTGATTACTCCACAGTACTTAAAACCTTTGTAACAGATAAAAAAACGTCACACTCACAACTTACTTAGCTTTCACACATTCTTATCGTGATCGTAACTTCGACAAGCACTTACGAGTATCTTAACATAGAATTTTAATCTGTGGAAGTAAAAATAATAACATTTTTGCTAAAAAAAATAATTAAAGCCACTCTTATCAATATTAAACTTCCTGTTTCCTTTCGTTAATCTGCTACGACAATTCATAGCTTGTGAAACGGTGGTGTAATAAGTGGATGAGTGGCTGATGAGTCCATTGAAATTTCAATGCTGTAGAACTTTCCTCCAAAAAATCAACAATTGAATCAAATGTCTGAGGACCACACAAAGTGACAAACTTAAAACTTAGAGCAAACCGAGTGAGAGCGGGAAATCTTCGGCAAATACCGCGCGCGGTTTCCTAATGCCCGCGCAAACAAGCGCGGAGGCGCTGGATACCGGAACCTACTCATTGCCGGAACCGATTTTTAAAAACTGATTTGCTTCAAATTTAGAACGCCACGTTCTATGGGTCTAAAGTGACTTTACAATACGTTTTGACGTGTGTTCTAGTAGATATGCGAACTTGAGGTAGTGCCTCCTTAGATTAAATCAATTAGCGAAAGATACGGCACGTTCTTAAAATTGACAACTGAAAACGGGGATGATGCACACCTACATTATCGTTGTGTGATGTGAAGGACAAAGACAAATCTATTTGTTTTGACCTTAGCGTAAGCAAGACAAGCGTGCGTCAGAGTGAAGTCCTGTCAAAAATTAGGCGACGGGGGCCTGATTAAGGCAGTCCACGCGGTAGATGCGAGTCACATATCTTCCTATTTTGATTTCATCTAAGAGCCCCTCATTACAGGAAAATGCTCCCAGTGAGGAAGCACCTTTAGGTTACAAAAATACGTGACAATATTTTCACGAGCGTAGACTGATCTAAATTGTTTTCGCATATACCACAATATCATATAAGTATTGGGTGTTACGTATTGTAGGTATAATACGCAAGGCAAATCCATTCCTTTCAGTCAGCGAAGATCAGTTTAAACGATTATGCATACCAATATGTGTTGGTGAATGACCAATTATAATAGAAAACCAGAATTCACATCACTTTATTTTCGATATGGTTATATTATATCAGTTAGCATTTTTACCACAAACTGAGTTTACACACACAACTAATTACCCATCCTCGTGTCACGAACGCTTATATAACCAGTTAAAAGTAAATAAATGCGTACATTAAAGGAAACGGCGGTTTTATCGCTCGAGTGTCGGGCTCAAGTGGAATCGTGTACCGATATAGGTAACACATGTTTGTCGATACTGTGGTCGGTAGAGCAAAGGTAGTGATGATGGATGAGGCGGCGCGCTCTCAAAGCGTGGCCGTGATAACCGATATCAACCCTTATCACCTAGCCTGCAGGGCTACCAACATTTCACGGATCACCACTTTACACAAAATGCAGCGAATAGCACTGTGCTTTCTGCTCCGCATATAAAATGTTTTCGATTCCTCGGAGCAAGGTCCAGTCCCTAATTCTATACCTTGAAATGAAATTCGATTGCTAATTGCTTGCTATTTGACAGCTCGCATAACTTATGTCAAATAGCAACAATCGCTGTCAATATTGCGATTCGAATATGAAATGTTATCGCTATTTTTTAATAGGAAAAAATCCTAAAAGAGTTCCTAGTCCTCGACGATAAAAAACGAATTTAGAAAATCATAATCGGGTCAAAATTACCGACGTCTATGTACACACCTGCCAGCAAGCTTAAGTCGTCGACGTCAATCAAGAATATTTTTTACATATCGCTCTACTGTATATTTAGATGCGTGTAATTAAATAAAAGTCTGTTTTATCGCGGTTATAATTCAATATTGGTTCTTATGATATTTTAATATTTGGTCATTCATTTTACAACAAAAGTGTCTCACTTAAGGCTACGTGAGTACGAATTTCTTAAAGAGCTGGTGGTTGTTAAAGTATTACCTGAATATGAACACTGACGAGCAAACAAAGAGTTTCATGAGGAAATTACCTAAACTGCTCTAACATTCCTGAAATAAAAAACAACTTATTGCAATGAGTTTAAATCACTCTACACATCCAATTGCTTGACCGTTTATTTATTTATGTAAGTAACTACATATATATCGAAGCTCATTAGCTCACAATCGCCAAATAAAAGTCAAAACGAAATACAGGGTTACGCTCGATTTCTGTGCCCAACCCTATTAAACTTTATTGCATACCTATCTGAAACAGGCCTTTATGCCTACGTGACTTAGTTCGCGGCCAGCCCTAGGCCCTTCCTACCGAAACCGGGCCAGTAGCCCCGAAGGCTAATCCGCCTTGTTCATTATACACCAATGAGAATGCGCCTTGTCAGATTGATGGTTTTAATAAACTGCCCCGAATTACGACTGAACGTCAATATTTAGATGCGACGGCGCGTTTGTGGATGTTCGTGACATTAAAGGGTTATCGATCAAAATCAGTTTGGGAACTTCCAGTGCACTGTCCAACTAAGCTTGACGATGATAAAGATTTTCAAAATGATAAACTTAATATCTAGTTTCGTGAGACTGTGATTTGACCGATAAAAGAATAGTGCACTAAATAGACGTACTAGTTGTTAGTTCGAAAATCTTGCTTTTTTACCTACCCACTTATAAATATTTTCAAAAGTCAGTCCCCAGTGTGTTTGCTTAGAATATAATAGTTGTCAGTTATTGATAAATAAAGATGATTACTAACCTACCCCTTCCTCGCTAACAGGTAAACATGTCTATCAGTTGTATTGGTAATGGCCGCCTTAATTTGCTTCTTTCATTAGAAAGCGTTATATGTTCGAAACTTTTTTTCTTCTCTGCAAAATTGTTTGAATATACTTTAAAATAACACGCACGATGAATAACGTAAATACTTATTTTTAATTATATAAACAAATAAGGGTTTACGAGTCATAACCTGCCACTGCAACTGCATAAAGCTTTGGTAAAATGTATTCATAGATTTTTCATCATGATCAAACGAACAAACCAAAAGTGAAGTTGTAAAGAGTACTTCGTCTATTTATCGATTTACTAGAAGTATGAAAGGATGCTTTGATGACATTGTTTTAAATTGTCTTCAAGAAAATCACAATACATTTTACATACAAGTTCACTTTGTTAATGTCTGAATGAGCGAGTACGTTGGTAGGTACCTTATCTAATTACTCATTACAAAGTGTTCAATCAAGATATTAAATACTAGCAATAAATACTTCGCTAATCCAGTGTAAGTTAAGTCACCAATAATTTATTTAGATAATGCTTATAAATTGTGCTGTAAGTAATTACCTATGTTTTAACTCATTTTAACGATTACCACCGCTAGGTTTTACAAATCAGTTTACAAATTTTAAAGATTATATTAGATACAATGAGTAAATTTAAGTTGTCAGTTACATAGATGACGGTATTCCCAAGACTGGTCAAGATGTTCTTGCAATAAAAAACTATATTGAAAAGAGTTTTGCATCACGTAACACATCATACTCCCACCACTAACCAATCAATATTATCAAATTACTGTTTTTTGGCAACGCGCACGTAGTAAAATCAAAAAGTAATAAAAATCGTTTATTTCGAATAAGTTTCATCCATGTGCGTGAGCAACAAGTAAGTACTTAGAAAATACTACGGTTAGTAATACAAACTATATAAAAACTAAAATTAAAATTAAAAACAGGTTCTGGGAGGGTTTGAAATCCCTGGTGCAGTCACAGATCCTTAAGGAGGCAGATAAGGGCCCGTGATAAGTCTCTGAACCAGGCACTTCCACAGCGGCGATGTGTATCTGTCCGCTATTGTTCGCAGAATGCTGTTGTGACTTGCACGAGTTGCACGTACTCTGCATATTAAGGACGCAGATTGCGGATAATGGCGTTAAACTCATCATTCTGGTATTCCGCAAACAAGGCAGATGCACTGCAATATCGAGTCGCAACAACATCCTGAATACATTATTATATTGTAAGCGCTAGGTCTCCAGCGATCTTTTAGTATGTCTGGCCTACAGGTTCCCCGTGCAGATGTTCTGGCAATAAGCTTTTAAAAGAGTGACTTTGACCTGCGTAGTGCCACTGGTGTTTATTTATTTATTGATAATCCACAATGTAACAATTTAGATGTTAAACAAAGTATGGTATCTAGATCACCATGGAACCCGTCGGGCACAGCAAATTAGAATGCCTATGTGCCTATGCGATAAAAAAATCTGTAACACATTTTCTGCGACCTGGGATTAAACCCGAGGTTTCAGGAGGAACGTTTTTACCACCACTCAGTAAGAAACGAGGCTCGTGAAATCAACCATTTCAGCAGACTTCTCTGCTTTCGTCTCTTACGTTTTGGTATAAATGAAATATTGATTTTCCTTCAAAAAAGTGATATTGTTTGTTCGTCTTTTTATCAGGAAATTGAACCGAAATAGATTTGATAGGTAGTATAAATTTTAGGTAATGCACCGCCGTTCATTGAGGAGGCTAATTTATGGCGCGTCGTAAAAGTATTAGGTGCGCTCGCGCATAATCCCCGGATTAGGGACTCGCTACTGGTTATAGGAGCCATGATTGTTTTTAAATATATTCAACAATATTTGAGGAATAGTGTTCAAATTTTAAGAAAATCTACAGAAAAAGGCATGCCACAATACTCGGAAACGGACATATTCGTGGTAGTTTCGGGATCGCTCCTATTGCTGATAAAATTACCGAATCCAGGCTAAAATGGTTTGGACATGTAATGCGAAGACCCGACGATCACATCATGAAGGTACGTTGCCTTTTCATGGATACCAAAAAGAGAGGGATAGGTAGGCCGCAGATGACAAATGTCCTAAGGGACATAAAGAGGTGCGGCCTATCAGTTGACGACGCTTACCAACGAAGCAAATGGATGGCGCCTCAAGATCAAGAAGGCCGACCCCGCGTAACGGGATAAGGCGAGGGCAAAGAAGAAGAAGATTTGAATTGTTATAAGTTCTGCTTTTGCTCATTTAACGATATTGTCATAAACTAGTTAAAATTGGTATCAGAAGAAAAAAGAAACAGTATTTTTTTATACCACAAGGTGGCAAACAAGCTTACAGCCCGCCTGGTGGTAAGCAGTTACCGAAGCCTATGGACGCCTGTAACAGTAGTGAGCTTATGTGTTGAAAACTTGCACTAACGCGCGTTTGGCAAGTATGTTGATTAATTTAAGGATACCAACATCAATCAATGTCACGACGACTGGTTTCTATGATGGAAGCTTCCGCCCAGCAGTTAGACAGAACTAGGCTAATTGCACCTTACTTTAAAGCTAAAATAGACAAATGCACGCAGACCACAGTAAATGTAACAATGCTTAATATAACCTTTGTCACACACAGCAGTCAATATGCAAGTCCATAAAAACCCACGCAGTTTTCCAAAACTGATACGTCATATCTCCAGAAGTGCGACAGATGTGCTTATTGCATAACTATGGTGGTTGCATTGTTCTGCTATCAGCGAGGTGGGGACATGATACGCTGTTATTACATCAATTCGTTACTGATAATGCCGACCCCAATCGTGAACATATTATAGTTTTGCACGAAAACCTGTTGGTTCTTGCTTGGTCGATTACAAGCGGAAAAGCGTACTCCAGTGCGCTTATTGTGATTAAGTTTTGATTAAATAAATTTGGGATGCGATCTCTCTTCAATAATGTTGTTTTTTTTGAGCCAAATTCCCATAGGCTTATTGTTACCCATATAGCCAGACTTATTGTTAACTTCTTTGAAGACTATCTTGTGTATTTAAAATGCGTGTAGAAACAAATAACTCAAATGACGCAAGAAAATGTTGAGTGCAGCTTCTTGGATGTTCAACTATTAAACTAACCTATCTGAAGTAAACTTATACCTTTGAAATCGTGAGGATAAATAATAAAATAATAAAAAAATATTGGGGACAATTCACACCAAGATCATCTGACCCCAAACTAAGCAGAGCTTGTACTATGGGTGTCAGAGACTAATAAATATACTTAAATATTTCTAAATACATACTTAAATAGACAATAAAACCCACACACAACAAACACAAATATTCTTCACATAAATGTTTGTCATGGGTGGGGATCGAACCCACGACCTCAGGTGCTAAAGGCAGAATCGCTGCCATTGCACCAACGCTGCAACGAGCCAGATGCAGTGACGAAATATAATTAATTATGTAGAGATTTAAATGGGTTTCAAGTTTCACAAAAAGGGACTTGAACAATAAAGGAATCCCGTTCAGCAATCCAGTAACCAGTTGCTAATTGCTGCAATTTTTTTTTTATATTTCAAACCTTTGAATGAGCATTAAACTTTTTTATCCTCCACCAGGAAATCGCCCACTAACATCAGAACCGCAAATAAAGACAGAGTCAACGACGCCTGGCGTGGGGCCCGACGAGCCCATGGACGACAAAGGCGACAAGAAGAACAAGCGGCAGCGTCGCCAGAGGACACACTTCACCAGCCAGCAGCTGCAGGAGCTGGAGGCGACCTTCGCGAGGAACCGCTATCCCGACATGTCGACGCGCGAGGAGATCGCCATGTGGACGAATCTGACCGAAGCGAGAGTCAGGGTGAGTTCGCACTTGATTTCTTTCTACTCCACGGTTATGCTTTGAAAAGCAATGTTTTGGGATGAAATGAAAAAGTAACGGCTCTAAAGGTTAACTTAATGCCACAGTGCTGCAAAATTTTGTTTCACAAAAATAAAAGTCACAGTAGCAAGTTCACTTAATAGGTGATGTAACGTGACAAGAGACCATACTCTGTCAATTCCTGAATATTTTCAATTGAAACATAACAACACAATAAAACTCTTGGATCACTTGCATTTTGTAATTGAACTAATTAATATTTAACAATTCATTTGCGCAATTATTATATCGTCTGCTTACTGCGAAAACCGAATAAGTGCAGATTTTGATATTTCGAGAAAATAACATTTGAAACTTACATGCTCTACGAGCGGTGAGCATCAAGACAGATAAATGTATCATAGGAAATTTGTAAAATATATATGTCTATAAGAATGCAATAAATTTATTTGTCTCGTGATAGTAAAAATAGCATAAAATTTAATTTAGACCAATAAGCGCATACATACGAGTATATAAGGTTTTGCCTGAAAACAGAAAATGACTAGTATGAATAAACGTCTTTAATAGTTTTTACAAAACTTGTCTATGATGAAGTTTTCACGTACCTACTTTGAAATATACATAAATATATTAATTCTCGTTATTTACATGTAAAAAGCTTAACATATTTATTGGTTATGATGTTAGTTTACTTGTTTAATTCAATTTATATACATATTTGTATTTTTATAAGTTTTTAATGTTGGCTAACTCTGCAACGGTATAGATGTTAAGTTATTGTACGTGAATACAATGTAATATCCGTTTTGTCAGATGCTGAAAAGTATATGATTTAAGTGCAAACAGTGAATTGCAACAACAATCACAATACTCGCACACATCTGGTGCAGCTAAAATGAGCGGGATCTCGTTTTTTGTCTATTTTTATGTTGGAACAATAAAAAATGAAATTATTCGTTTAATCATTCCTTGCATTTAACAACGCTGGTTATCATGTCTAAAGATAGAACACTAGAAATAGTTTTTTTCTAGTTTTCTATCGTTAGTTAATAAATATTGGCAAAAAAACATCTAACTGTTAGAGTTAAATGTTTTTTGTTTACTAGATAGTAAACAAAAAACATTTAACTAGCATACCTACACTTTACAATCACGTTCTTCTACACATGGAGTTAAATCCATTGAAACGATATCAACAATCATCATTATCTTACTTTTACTGGAAATAAGGACATTTATTATGACCATCTAAAAAATTAAGATAGAAAAGTGTATGAACTTGTTAAAATCGCGCGTATTTATTCTAACATGAATTTCATTATTTACGACCACACTTGTTGCGTCAATTTATATCTCGCCAAATTAAATTAAAATTATCTACGTGGAAGTACGAGTATTTACAAACTCAACACCAATAAGTTTCTCATAAAACGTTTCAGCTCATATAAATACTTTATATTTCTTGTCTTGTAAATTTAAACATGTGAAAGTTATAAAATATGTTGAAAGAGACACGTGTGCTATGTAGGGTGCCAGCAGTTAAATTATTTCTTGTTTTGAAATTAATAAAACACAATACTTATAATAAAGGACATTACGAAAATGTAAGTACTGCTCTGCTTTGTAGCTTTTCATAGTATTAGAAAATACCCTATTTTACATTAGTTTAGTTATGGGTAAAAAAAAACTTAAAAATTTTTGTTTATTTCCATTTTCTTTTAAATTCAGTTCCCGAAAACATCAATCAACTAAAAAAAAATCAAAAAGTCTGATAATTTTAACTCTTTTTTGTTTTCGGCAGTGTCGGAATTATTATGATTAATTACCATATAAAATGAAGCTAAATTGCAAAGTTTATTATTCTCTCAAAACTTTTTGTTCTTTTAACTTCATCATCAGTTTTTGTCCCTAAATGGTATGTGCATCGCAAAAGCTGCACCACAATGCGTAGATGTTTAGCTAATCGTCTCATCCGGCGCGCTTAGGTATTTTTGTGCGCGTCGGCCGACGGAACACGGAATCCCTTAATCCGGGTGGATCTGAACCGTCTATTTCGGTCTCTTCATAATCCCCGGCTTAATTTTGATCGCATCCACACTACTGTCAATAGTTTTGGAAGGCCCCGAGAATCTGTGGTCGGAGACGTACTCGCCGCGGATGCATCGAATACTTTTCGGTTTCTTCGCTATTTTGAGTTGCCGAACTTAATCTTGAAAACACGTGTTTGGGAAATTCCACTGAACTGTGTGTCTAGTTAAGGAAACGTGGTTTATGAGTTTAAGAAGTAGCTATGTAAGGTATGTTATCGTCAGCTCTTTAGAGAGACGCGTCGCAATGCGTTCTGGTACGTGCATACAATGTTGAAACATCAAGCTACAAACTTGCCACAAGAAATATGCTTTTTCATGATGTTTATGCATTTAAAAACGGTTTAAAACACCATCTGGGTAGATGTAATTTGTGAACCAAATTGCAAATGTCACCCATATAGTAACCACATTGTGACGTCATTTAAAATAGAGCATTTCTTTGATACAAATCAAGGGTACAAAATAACTAAAACGGTGCACAATGATTTTATTAATAGTCAGGTGTAAATTGACACTGGTCGATTGCGCACGCCTTTCGAGTGGATATTAATTTCAAGTAACGCGCTACAAGGCTGGCCCTGTGTGTTCATCAAAACATACCGATTTTAAATGTATGTAGGGTTGCTGCATGTGTGTTGTACAGTCAACAGCAAAAGCAGATGATGATTGGTCAAACTTTCAATTTGTTTTCATGAATGAAACCTTCGTAAAAAAATTATCACAACCAGCAAACATCCATTATAATGAATGAAATATCTCATTTACGTTCATAGTACTTTAATAAGCTTTATAGTTTTTGTAAAATCATAAATTTTGGCACGTTATAGTATCACTTACTTCTGCTGTATAAGATAATACAACAATTTGATGAAACATTTGCATTTGTTTGGTTCCGACTGCAAAGTAAATAAGTAAAATTTATTTGGCACCTGTTGTAGGAAGGTAATCACACCACACCATTTACAAAAAGATAGAAACTAGAAAAATTCGACCCGGTCCTGGGACTCCAGCGGGATTCGAACCCGCGATCTCTTCCAACTGAGCTACCGAGGCCGATAACAGACCTGGCGAATTTATCTAGTGTATTTTACGTTGTAAGCCAACGTTATGTCATCAATGTTATAGGCAAGCGCCTTTAACTGTGCCTGTAACTGCGCCTGTAAATTATAATTCGATTATACCTCTATTCCAAAAAGGAGACCTTTTGCTATAATAGAATTGCAGACCCTTTCAGCATGTCAGGGCTAGGACTGCATGTCCATGCCATGACGCTGATATTCCCCGGTACCTTTCGTATTTTTTTTTTCTTATTTAGGTTTGATTTAAATTAATCTGATTTGTAAAGTTCATTATTTTTAAGAGCTTACTAAAACGCGATATTCCTCGATTTTGTTGACAATGACAACTTATTTTAAATGGCTAATGTCATTTTACTCACTGGCTCAGTAAACAGCAGAACTAAGTGAACCAAAATATATGAAAATTACTCAGAATGATAACTCAATGTTTAATAAATGAGGTACTTATTGAATTTCTTTCACTAGCTTTTTCAACCAATCCAATATAATCTGAATCAGTCTTTGCAATCCCACTGCTGGGTGAAGGCCTCTCTTCTCCATTCCCTTGCCAGTCTATCTAGGCCACCCTTTCTAGGCCGGCCTTTCTAGGCAAGGTTTTCGCATAGGCATTCAGTTCATCGCACCTTTTGCCTATGATGAACTGTTATATTCTGTATCATTTAAATGACCAATGCATGGTTCAAACATTACTGACTTCTGTAAAATAAATTTGAAAATTCAATAAATGGGATGGGATCATCAGAGTATCCCGCGCAGCATCCCTACGTAGGGATTAGGGCCGCGCGCGCATCTCGCCGTCCAATAAATCAGTGCGCCGGCGCACCGATAAATCGTCGCGCATTATTTGTGTTGCCTCCGCGCAGGCAATGACCCTCGCAATTGACTCATTAGCAACTGACGTATGAGCTGCTAATCTGCATGCTCAGAGACGTTTACGTTTGTGTTAAATGTCAAATGAATGTTCGTATGTTTTTAAATATTTTTCACACCCTTTTTCGAAGCAATTATTTTATCTTCCGGTGTGAACTTTATCAAAATCAGGATGAATATCAGTCTGGGTGTACCTCTTTGATATTTTCGTGTTTTTGGCTAGTCTTTCGCTATTTAAATAGCGTTTTATAAGGCTTTCAGCCAAAGCCTAGACATGAGGGCTGCTTTCAGCTGATGTACCGTAATACTCAGTTCTTAAATACGGATACAAATTTGCACATGTGCGAGTGAATGACAATTTCTAGTTGTTCTATAAGTAAACACTTTATAATACGTAAAATCACAACAGATCACATCTAATTTGCACACTTCACATTTTAGTGGAATCGGTTCCATTTAACCTTGATCCTGAACATGAACTAATTGTAGGTTTGTCATCTTCATCCAGGCCTACTACTATTTATTTTCCTAGGCATTCTCTTTTGTCCCTCCCTATTTTCATTTCAGTTATGTTCTAGTCCAAAAATAACGTTTCTTTTTTGTAATGTTACCAGATTATTATACACAGCTAGTTTTTTTATTGATCGATGCAGTAAATTGACATGTTAAATGGCGTAATCGTTTTACATTTAATGCCAAAAGCAACAGTCACAATAATCCTTGCTCAGCAAACGAGACAGGTATCGGGCATATTCCGCACAACGTTTATTTGTAAGGAGCTAATATCGTCGCGCGCCAAATGAAATGTGACAGGGATCAAGACCTATTTCACGGGCGACTGGACAGACGTATACACAACCTTATTATGGTTTTTCTTGAAATAATTTGTTTGTTTATGTATAGTGATAACGAACATAATCATTTGTGATTATTACGCCTTCCATTGAACATTACTCGTCTTTGGCTCGCATTGGTCAGAAATCAGTCGCATTTTTTGATGTAGGTAGGTACTGTTCTTAGTATATCGATTCAATTGGCATATGATGTTAAATCGCGTAATTAATCGTGTTGTGTTTAATACCAAACGCAACCGTCACAATAATCCTTGCTCAGCAAACGAGACAGGTATCGGGCATATTCCGCAGAACATTTATTTGTGAGGAGCTAATATCGTCACGCGGCGAATGAAATGTGTCAGGAGCTATTTCACGGGCGATTGGACTGATATGTACAACATTATTATGGTGGTTGTACTCTGTTTTATAGAAAAACGATTCATAGAATTTCGTTTCACATAAATTGTTTCTCATATTATCATTTCATCGAATAATCAATACGCAGAATTGTTACTTCAAAGAAATTTAAATCATAGATTTCTGTTTCAAATAAAATACATTTTTTAGAATATGCATATCATAGAATATCAGATCAAGTATTATTATTGCTCATATTGTTTGACCTTCGTAGGAAGTATTCTCAAGAACATTTTTTGTTGCCACGTATGTTCATTCCCCGAAAAAGTGCTTCTGGCACTCGCTGGCCGCTGCCGCGGCACGCTTGCTACAGTCGCTCGGCTCGTCCGATGTGGTCACAGTTCTAACGTAACCTAACCCACAGAGTCTTTTTAAACTAATGTATGTTGTTCAATTAAATAAATTTCTGTCAAGTAAATAGTTTGGGGAAAAAGTTTCTTCGCATTTTCAGGAAAATTCAAAACACTTTTTAATATAGTTTATTTACATTTAACTAAAGTTTGTAGGTGCCATTTTGTTCGATTACTTTTTGCCATCTTGTAGGTAGGGACATGTTCCCATTGCTATAGGAATTTTGAGGCTTCTGATCAAAATACCGCGATAAGTGGTTTTGGCAGTCCTCTCGTGATGTTAACCTGACATACTGCCTAAAGAATTCTGAAGAGACCGAAACAGGTGGAAATCTGAAGGTGCAAGGTAAGGACTATACAGCGGATGCATTAACACCTTCCAGCCAAACTGGTGGACCTGTTGGTGCAATGGCAGCGACCCTGCCTTCAGCACCGGAGGTCGTGGGTTCGATCCCCACCCATGACAAACATTTATGTGACGAACATTTATGTTTGTTGTGTGTCTGGGTGTTATTATCTATTTAAGTATGTATTTAGAAATATTTAAGAATGTTTATCAGTCTCTGACACCCATAGTACAAGCTCTGCTTAGTTTGGGGTCAGATGATCTTGGTGTAATTTGTCCTGGATATTTATTTATTCACTTATTTATTAAACTGTCTTAATTTTTACTGAGTGGCTATAAGATGTGTGAGGTTAGCGTTATCATGATGAAAAACCACACCATTTCTGTTGATTAATTCCGGCCGTTTTCTCTCAACTACTTGCTTTAATCTCATCAGTTGTTCGCAATAGAGTTTAGAATCGATGGTCCTGCCTGGTGGTAACAGCTCATAATGAATAATGCCCTTCCAATCCCACCACACACATAGCATCACCTTGTTGCGAGTTAACCCGGGTTTCGCCACAGTCTGTGAAGCCTGACCGGCCTTTGACCACGACTTTTTTCGCACGTTCTTGTCGTACGTGATCCACTTTTCATCACCAGTTATCAGCTTCTTCAATAATGGTTCGGTTTTATTACGTCGTAATAAAGAATCACAAATGAATACACGGTTCATTAGGTTTCTTTCAGTGAGCTCGTGAGGTACCAAAATATCGAGCTTTTTAGTGTGCCCATTTTTTTTCAAGTGCGACAAAACTGTTTTGTGGTCAATTACCAGTTCTTCAGCTACGTCGTAACTACTGATATGCCGATCTTGCCCCACTTTTTCAAAAATGGCATCCATTTTATCCGTAATAGGGCGACCAGAGCAACGTGCATCTTTGACATCAAAATTTCCGGATTGAAAACGCTTAAACCAAATTTGTGCTACTCTCACAGACACTGCACTAGTCCATAAACATCGCAAATTTTTTTCGCTGCTTGCGTTGCATTTTTACCTTTTTTGTAGTAAAATTTTAAAATGTATCGAATTTCTTCAATCTTCGAAAAACAAAAGAAAATCACACATTTTCCTAATTCTAATTTGAAATTATGTTCTTCAAATTTTTTTTTTTTAATGATACCAACACCAGCTAGATACAAATAGTACCTAGCCAAAGAGATTTTATTAAAAGTTCATACATACAATATGCGAAAAGACTTTTTCCCCAACCTAATATGTTTCTGTGAAGTAAATAGTCGTTGAAATAATAATATTTGACATGAAAATATGTGAACTGAATATTTTATGAAGTGAATAGTCGTTGAAACAATAATATTCAAAGTGAAAATATTTGAACCGAATATTCAATAAAACATTTTCTGTGAACCGAAATTCTATGAAAATTCTGTCTGTGAAACAAGTGATCACCTATGTATTATGTTTTATTCTAAATAAACGGCCGATGAATTTTCTTTTTTAGCCTTTAGTGTCAATTAGTAACTCTTTTGATAATGTTGACACACATTTGTTCTTCACGTCTTCCGTTGTTCACCCCTAGTCTTTGGCTCGCATTGGTCAAAAATCCACATTAAAATATTGCATTTTTGAATGTCTGTTCTAATTTTATCGATTCAACTGACATGTCATGTTAACTGGCGTAATCGTGTTGTGTTTAATACCAAAAGCAACAGTCACAATAATCCTTGCTCAGCAAACGAGACAGGTATCGGGCATATTCAGCAGAACGTTTATTTGTGACGAGCTAATATCGTCGCGCGCCGAATGAAATGGTCAGGAGCTATTTCACGGGCGATTGGACAGACGTGTACGAACAACTTTATTATGGTTTCCCCTTCAAGTAAATGATCGGAAAGTAAATAACAAAAATAAATCTTCTCTTTAGCAATACTTATAGTGTAAACTTAATCCGTTATAATAACATGCATGTGATGATTGTCAACGTATTTCCGTCCTTTCTTACCAGACATGGGTTTAAGCTGTTTCAAAATTGAGAGTAATACGAGTATATGAGATATATATAAGAATTTCTCATAAAAACGTATCTGTGGCAGCCAGAATTATTAGGGGTTGCTCTGCTATAAACAACGTTTGAAAAATCAAAGATCGGCTTGTGCGGGGTCATGTTTTATATCGACAAGTCAAACTGTTAAGAGCATATCCCCAGAGCTGACGTAATTTGAAATTGCACGTTTCAAACTGATACTGTCCTGCAACTTAGTAGAAATGCAAGAAGCGGCGACGGTAATACATTTAAAAGCTTCTCAACTTTAAGTAATTTTTTTTAAAGTCATACCTTGTTGTCTGTTTTAGTTTCTGTTTTAGTCCTATTATATTCAATGCTTAGTGCATCATCAAATTCTATCGTAGAAATCTCAGTTCTGAAAGTGGCTTCCAATGGTACGAGATTTGTTTCTCTCATGAAATGAACACAAAAGACGTCAAAATAATATTGATATCATAAATAAAAATTAATATAACAAATGTCCGGGACAAATTACACCAAGATCACAACAAACACAAATGTTTGTCACACAAATGTTTGTCATGGGTGGGGATCGAATCCACGACCTCCGGTGCTTAAGTCAGGATTGGACCAACAGGCCAGTCAAAAATATTTCAATCATAAAATAGAATATTAATAAAAATCATAACGATTAATTCAGTCTGTTACATTTCTATCAGCAATGAGCCTCGCGCTGTCACTGGCTCAGTGGCTCGACAGGTATTGGGTATATTCCGCTGGGAGCGTTTATTTGTATCGCGGAACGCACCCATCTCACCCCACGCCACGAGGTTCGCACCAAATGAATGCGTCGCTAGCTATTTCACGCCCGATTACGTTGACGTCTCTCTCTATACGTCCTCAAAAGTAACACACAGTCAAGCGTGAATCGATTTGCTGAAGATGGTAATAGATAAACTAAATAAGTAGGATTAATGTCTCTATCAACCTTACTTTAGTGTGTTGCTTTTAGTTGCGCTGACAAAACGTGACCGTAACGTAGGCTCAACTGTAGCGATGACTTGATTTCGAATATGCAAGCCTTTTCCTGGCAACAGGATAGTATCTACTATTCTGCAGAATTGCAACAGCGACATAATTTTATTCTTCTTTCAATACGTGTCTTACCCGATCCTTACATTCAATAATAATTACATTTACACGCCATTACCCACGTGCGTAAGCCCCACTCCGCGACAGCGCCGGCACGATTCGGACCGTGTTTATTTTATCGGCGAGCGCGCGTTGTTTTTGCAACGCTTTTAGCGCAGGCTAGAGGCTGTCCGGCAAACAGTTTAGCGGGCTTTGCTGCGTTGTTACGCCGGCCCGTGATTGATCAGGTGACGCCTGTTAGCCTAAGTAAACTTAGGTATGTGTGTAAGAGAGGGAGAGCGGTAGTCGGCATGATGATAACATATTCACTCTCTAGATTACGAAATTGAAAATCAGGCAGGTACTGAACGACCTGGTGTAATCACTCACTCACTTTTAACATTCCTGCTCAGTACTATCTGTAATCTTTTCAGTAATGCTTCTACAGTCGATGGTAGAGTCATAACTCATACTATACCTATTTATAAAGATAATGTTTAAGGAATACAATATGTAATATCGTCGTACTAAGATATTTGAAATGTATATTCTTGTTTGATAAGTTTACACAATTTATTACGTACTACTGTAATAATCGCATACTAAAGTGCTAATGTATTTTAATCTATCGCGAAGAAATTACAGGCACCGTCTAATAAACCTCTGAGAAGTGCTATTTTCACTATGGGCTCTTGGCACTTAAGGCCCAGAGCTTGGGAGCCTGGTGTATCCAAAAATTTACCTAGTTAAAAGGTACGTGTAGCGGTAATGTGGTTGGAAATACGTCATGTTACGAAAAATCAAGAGTGCTCCGGTGATGGCGGTGACCTCGATCGTATTTTGAAAACCAGTACACAGATGAAATCTTTTCACGTATTAACAACCAGTATTTACTACGCCTTAAACTTTTAAATCCAGCTTCGTATTAACTGTTTAATCCGCCTGTTAATACACATCACAATCTGTTGAATAAAGCCTACATTGCGACCGCATGCGTCTCAAAAAAGAATCTCGAAATTTTGCAACGATTAAATAACGTTGTCATGTCGCCACTGTCCTGGCGTTAGCCCAACGCCACCGGCCGAACTCATAATCTTGCCGAAGAATCTTGTTTCAGTAAACAAGCGATCTGGTATTAACGAACTTCAATTGCAAATTTATTTGATATCATACTCCCTTGCCAAGAACTGAATACTGGGAATTGTAAGCTTTATTTGCTAGTATTGGAGCCGAGTTTTCAATGTCAGTTGTGTATTGAGCGCCAACATACTAGATGTCCAATGCGTTATCCTAGTCGTGTTGTGATAGGTGCAGTGTTGTGATCCCGCGGATTTCCCGAGGCCTAAGCGAGGGATTTAATTCAATGAATGGAAGCTGAAACAGTCATTGTGGCTGTTCCTATCTGATTGTGGGCCAAGTCATCGCGGTAATCTTTATTTATTGTATGCAAATTCACTTTCGTTGCGTAGTTACTCTGTTTAGCCTCATTTAGATTCCTCTCAATCCTATTTATTTCTTGTTGAGCATAAATTATCATGAATAAGTAATGTTTATTTCTGACATTTGTAGTGCAGAAATGTGTTTGGAATTTCATTATAATGTTTTTGTATTTTAGTTCCTGTGTCTACATAAACGTGTCATGGCTTTCAGTTGCAATACATTTGAGAAACATCTTTTAGGAATCTGATTGAACCAATATTTTAGGATCAATTGTATATGGTGCCTTAATGACTTCATTAACTTAAAAATATCACATTTAATCACTTTGATAATGAAAATTACCATACAATTAATCAATGAGTTAATGGGGGATGCAGAAAACGTTTTGTTCCGCGATAAAAAATGGCAGAACAACATAAAAGTAACGTCGCAGCGCGCCGCTGCCAGAAAAAATAGATAATTTGAAAAATCATCTCTTCTGTGCTACTTGCTGAATGCCTTTATATAAACTAAAAATAGGAAACCTTTAAAAACAAATACTTACCAAATCAAATCTTTCCTTTTCAAAATGTTTAGTGTAGATTGCAGAATTACCTTCGCAGTACATTTGTGATCTAGAGGCGTGATCCAAGATAACTATTAGTTCTGGATTCCCGTGGTCCAGGAAACTGCCGCTTTACTCGGCAGGGTGCATTTAATAATCCACCAAAATATAGGGCTGTCAAAATCCAAAACATGATAAAGTGATGGCCTCAAATAGAGAGAAATGCTGTTTGTTATGGGCTATTAGTCGTTGGGTAGTCTTGTTTGTTGGAAGGAAGGGAAATTGGAAAAGGTGGAGCACATGGGATACGATTTTGACCATCGTTGGTTTATTTATTTATGCTGATAAAAACCAACTAACATTATCTAATTTATCTACTACTTTTAAATGAACTCACCAACCAACCTTTTTCCAAAATCTGTTTTGCAATTTAGTAGGGCTCAACGAACAAACAGACGAAACATTAAACATATTTAGAGAAAATGGAAACGTCATCCTAAACAGACCTTCCCTAGCATCACCCGTAGCGGCAGCCCTAATTTGGCCACGTGTCAATCCCGAGTTTATATGCTCTATCCATTTATACGAGCGCGTGTTTATTTGACTTTGCAATACTCTCCATCCGGGACTCCCCATCCGGAACTAGTTCTAACTGCCCCCTCAATAAGAACTGTTATCTCGTGCCCGTACCAATGGCCACCCGTTTGGTATAACTTACCGTTTGATTGATGACATTAATAAAACTTTGATTCCAGTTTAATTTAAATTTAAGGCAATTTAGCGACCCTGCGGTCTGTCCGCTAAAACGCTCCTACAAAGGGCTCGTGTCTTAATATACCCGTCACGAACAATGAAACTACGTTTGAATACGAGTAGATTTATCGTTTTAATAAAACTATGAAACGTTTGAGACATACGTTTGACGTAAAGTACACTTAGTACACGGTTAGAATTTTCTATTATTAACTCACACGCACCGTGTACAGAGTTACAGCTTAGTAAGTTCAGTTTTCACTTAATTAACCAAAGTGACCGTGTGATAATAAAGCTGTCATTTAAAAGTAATAAACAGCCAGTCGAATCCATGAAATGTTTGGTCTTTTTTGTACAATGTTCGCCTAAATATTAGTTTCAACATATTTGAAAAAAACTATCAATGTTGTAAAGAGTTTTAGAATTCTGTAGGTTATAGGTTTTAGTGACTTCAATTGGTAAAATTAGACAGCACCTATAACTAAATGGTTACAAATATTACCGATTTCCAGTATCAGGTCTGTGCTAGGTTGGTTAAAGACTAACAATTTCAAATCTAGACCATTCTTGAGCCCTCTAAGAAGCAGGCGACGAGTCTGAGTAACCATTAATCTTCCACACCCGCATGATAAGGACATACTTATCTCTTTGAAGTTCCTACTTCCATACCTAACACTGGACAAACAAGGGCCATACCTCCCGGTGAAGGCTCAGATCGTGTCAGATCATGGAGCAAGGCCCATTAATCTTCTCTTCCTGCTTGATAGGCAGCGCATCCATGAACATCTTCATTTGTTGTATGCATCAGAAAGTTTTAGTTATTTGATTTTTGAGCTGTTAAGGAGCACCGAGGTCCTTATTAGACACCACTTATTTTCAAACTGACCATTGACTAAACTGCAAAGCATTTTAGAATTATGAGCTCTTATTACCCAATAAGGGCTTATCTAGGAATATAGTTGTAATCCAGTAGCTTGTAACCCGGTAGTTACCGAACCGAGCGGCTAGAAACGAATAACGAGCCGCTTGCTACTGGGTAGATACCCGATAGCAAGCAATTGATACCCGAGGAGAACAATTGATTTTCATAACCTTTTTTTTGTAAAATTCTTATTTTTACTCTACAGTAGCAGTTATTATTTTCTGCTATTTCTGTTTTTTTTTAAATAAATACGGCGTAAACCGTTGATAACGACTAATTGACTTAATTCAGAGACGAAAGTTTTTAACACTTGAAACAGATGCGAATGTAATTTTACTATCTAGATTAAATGTATCCTATAGTAAATAGATCAGAACACTAACAACAAAAACAAATAACTAAATCATGTGAAATATCAATAAACTGTAAGCAGCCGTTTCCAGCCGCTAGTTATCGCTAGAAATGATAAAAAGCCGTTTCTACCCGCTAGGCTAGAAATGTTAGTAACCGTGTTCGCATCAATCGCATCTATATCTAGGAACGAGGTTATATTTTGTGTTTAAAATGTAAGATTTTTAATTTTATGTAAGAATTTTCAGATAATTTAATGTAATACTATTATTGTTCTTTAGAGCAAATGAGCCTGCAAAAAAGACATCCTCGACGAAATGTAGGTTGAAGGTTTCTACTCATTATAAAAAGGTCTGTCCGTGTTGTTCGTAAGAAATACTATTCAATATTCCTCACCATTTATGCTACTGCCACGTACAGCTACCAAGTTCATGTCAATTCCAGCTTGTTTCTGTCCTTATTGTAACAACAATTGCTGCTATCATGAGGTACAGTTAGGAGTCACATCATCGCGTGATCTAGCCGTAACAATAAAGGGGATATCGGTAATACCGCCATCTATATTCGGCCCTTGTGCGACGTATTTACTCTAAACGCTTCGCGATAAACACGATCTAATTATATTGTCATACGGACTAACTAAACCCTTTTTCGAGTGTTGATGTCGTTTTTCATCAACATTGCTCGGTATCTTCAGGTAGCTAGAAGTACGATTGATATTGGTGTACATGAACTGTGCAGTAACAAAAGTAAAAGTCCTGTCTATACGATATACTGCTTTGTTTGCCTAGTAACATCATAGTGCCAATGCCAAACGTAGGCATAGTTTTCCACAGTGGCTGGGCATACTTGCATTCTGATTCTTCATGCCAGAATATTGCTGCCCCTTTTGGTTGTATCACTTCGTCCCTTTAACCTGTCCATTGGTCCTACTGTCACTGTAACTTACTTTGACACCTTAATTTTTAAACATAGTAATCTTAACACGTAGATACTGTGATGTTATGATATGTTAAAGATTTTAAACCGCAAATCAAATTTCGGACATGTATTTTGAAACTTTGTTCCCAATTTTCGCAAATCAAAGCATTAAATGTTGCTGCTAATATCATTAACTATACAATAGATTGTAAAAGGCAATCGCATTATAGCATTACAACATCGCGCACCCCATCATCTCCAGCCACCGGTAATGCCAAATAAATGAATACCCAACAAACATTAGTATTGATTTCGTGAACATTAAAAAATGGTCCCTCCTTGCGGAGAGGGCGCGGGCGGTCAGAATCCTGCAATAATATATTTAAAGGATTAGCCCGTCGCAATATCGCCGACCCTCTGCTCCTACCCCGCCGCGCGGCTCTATTCAAATAATGGAAATTATTTCCACATATGTGCACCTAAATAAATATCATTGTCATTATTGAACACCCCAACGCACTGTGGAGCTATTTTCACCCGTTTGTTCGCGGTTTTGATGGGAAACACCCGATGGCGCCCGCTTTTTGTTCTCGAATAACGATGTTGTTATTCAATGAAACGAGCGCGCGGGGATTTAATGAACTTAGCTAGTGGACGCGACCATCAGCGAATTAAACCTTTAATTAACTAATAGCCACTGACTTTTCAACTACTTCATAAGTAATAAGGTTTCGGATTAATAAAGACGTTGGCAGAGCTTTAAAAGGATAAATAAACCACGGCCACCTGAGTAGAATATATGCGAATGTGAATTTGTGAAATTTATGTTTCGCAAAATAAACGATTGTATATGGGGTGGAAACGACCGTTTATGTTCACTTAACCGAGGAAAGAGGGTATTATTTACCGTTTCGGCTGGGTGAACCCGCCACAGTGAGCGAGACAAATACCGCCGGCGGCACAATATTTATTGCACTCGGTACGAGGATTGCGCAATTTATCGCGGAGGTGTCGTCGCGCGTAGGCGATCGATCGCGCGGTGACGGACGCGGCCGTACATCAGCTCGCGCGTTATCTGCGCTCACGGCGACTTATCACGCCGCGTCGCTGGTCGTCTCCGAACAACACCATCGATTGTCGGCGGCGTCACGCGGCCGCTCATCTATTGCGGCCCGATCGCCGGAACAGTCCCGCCCAATCGCGACGCTCGTTTATCTTCATTCCGCGGCCGCAATTAGACGGGTCGTTGGCTGCGGCGCCCGGCCCAGCCACGGCCTCGGTACGTGGCTCGAATACGCCCGCCGTCGCTCTGTCAACTTTGTAATGAGTAAAGTTAATAGCTACGCAACCCAGGTCGCGTCCCGATTCTGAATCTCGTTAAAAGTTCGTAGATTTCGTTATGGCGACAGCAGTCCGATGTAATATCTACTTTTTAGACTCCACTTTTCTTAATGAGCTACGAGCCGAGCATAGATAAAATGGGGATCGGAAACATTGTACTTTTTCAATATTTACCTGTAAAAGTAGCCTAGGGAGCGGAAAAGTAATATTTCATCTTTTGTTGTAGGTTTGGTTCAAAAATCGAAGAGCGAAATGGCGGAAACGCGAAAGGAATGCAATGAACGCAGCCGCGGCCGCAGCAGCCGACTTCAAGAACGGCTTCAGCACACAGTTCAACGGTCTCATGCAGCCCTTCCCGGACACAGACGCGCTTTACTCATCGTACCCGTACAACAACTGGGCGGCGAAAGTTCCTAGTCCGCTTGGTACGAAGAGTTTTCCCTGGCCGGTGAATCCACTAGGGTCAGTGGTGCCGGCGAGTCACCACCAAGGGTCCGTGAACTGTTTCAACACGGCTACTTCGATGGGAGGTGTCGGCGGTGGCGGGATGGGAGGGGTGGGTGGTTCTGCAGGTGTTAGTGGAGGTGTAGCGCCGTGTCCGTACACGGCGCCTCCGAATCCATACGGGATGTATCGTGCGGAGCCGTGCGTGGCGATGTCGTCTTCGATCGCGTCTCTCCGGCTGAAGGCGAAGCAGCACTCGTCTGGTTTCTCTGGTGGGTACGGGGGGGTTTCTCCAGTGTCTCGTGCGGGTTCTGCGCCGCTGTCGGCGTGCCAGTACGCGGGTGGCGTGGGTGTGTCGGACCGCGTGCTCTGAGAGGAGGCGCGCGGGCGCGAGGAGGGCCGGTCACCGCCGCTGGCCGCGCGCGCCTCCTAGTCGCCGCCCGCGCGCCCCGCCCCGCCGCGCGCCGCGCACGCAGTGCACGCGCTGACGCCGCAGCTCCAGCCGCAGCAGAAGCACGCGCACGCGCACGGCCTCTACAGGCACCTCTGGGACTGGTTCGACTGAGTGATCGTGCTACATCGGTGAGACGTGCTGCGATGATGTACTCGCGTAAACGTCAATGAAATGCAATAGAAAGGATGTATGGAAGCCTCACGTGTGTCATATTCAATTTGCGTCATAACGTTTTATAACGTTTCCAAATCGCTTAGTGTACAACGAAGGAATGGAGATCCTGACGTTCTGATTGATGCCTCACTTCCTTTAGGTTTGGGCTGACAAGTCATCGCCAAAGACAGCCAATCCTACACTTTCTATTATAATTCATATGGGGTTCTAGCAGATACAGTGTCATGATACTGGTACTTTTTTTATATTGGAACGAAGCATAGAGTACACTATATAAATTGCCTAGTGAGTAAAATCATATATAACGGTTTCTGCTTCGCTACATTGGAAAAAAGGTATCAATTCGTGAATGCTATGATGCTACGAAAACGCCGCGGTGCATCAAACCGGTGTGGATGACTTGAAGTAAGGCTTTTACTTAAATAAGGAAAACAGAAAACTTATAAAGGCTTTTTCACTATGATCATTCTAGAAGTTCCTTATTTGTTCTAGTAAAAGCCTCTCTAAAGATCAAACAAAGATCGCCGTCAAAAGACAGCCCAGATGCCTGCTAGAGAACCTGCCGGTAGCTCTTGTGGGAAAAGGAGAGTTTCGCGTAAAATTAAATAAAATTCTTCACTTAATTAATAAAGGTTCGTTAAGAAACTTCGGGCAATAAAGCTAACAATTCGTTCTAGGCAGTGTTATTGTAAATATGTAGTTATGTATGTACGTATACCAAAGCGATGTGTGCAATTTTTATAAGCTTACGATGTACTTAGTTGAATAAGTAGTATCTATAAGTGTACCTTAATTTGAGACATTGTAAATAAAGGATCGCTATTATTTGTATCGCATCACGCGGAAATTTTGATGGAATAAGTTGTGAATAATTACTTTAAAAGTTTGTGTAAAATAGTTAAATATATGAATGGATAACTTCATCCGAAAACACTTGCACATCCTGTTAATAAATATTGTTACCTAAATAAAAGGTATGACTTCGTAGGTATGCTACATTAAAATGTTATTTCCACCAAAAGGCTCAATAACACGGTATGCTTATGCTTCGACATATAGTTACATCACAAAAGACGCAATTCGGTCCAGACACAAGACTGTTAAATGACTCATTGTCTGACCTGGACTACTTCTCAGGTCAGTTCTAGCACAAAATCAACTGTATAAACAGATATTTATAATCAGACAGAATAGAAGAACAGTAATAGGAAAGGTTTAGTGAACTAACTATGAACTTTCATTGTTTGTTAACCGTGATATGAAAAGTTACTTAAGGTGATCATTCAATACGAATAAGCACACAATACAACTGTTTAGTAAGTTTAATCTTTATTGAAAATTTGTTTAAGACATCGGAAAAGTTTAACTTTACAATATCCCAGACGTTACTTCGTCCTCCATAGAGTGCGCGAAGATTTTGTATAATTTTATTTACACGTTTGTCTGTTGAATATTTGAAACTTTGGAACAGGCAATTTATCTACCGATACTACCGATTTAATATATATAAAAAGCTTAAATAATATAAGTTAGCAGAATATTTCATGTTGAACAATAATTTATTAGTACTTATATTGGTTTTATAGATGTTCTCTAATATGTTGTATTACATTATCGCATTTATCAGCTAATTACCAAATAATTACGTATGAGATTTTATACAAAACAAAAAATGTACATATTAACTTAAATAAATAATATTTATTCCATAAGCAGCAAAACATTTATCATTTTAATCAACAATTCCTGTTGTTATTGAAATGGAAATACTTACAACGTGGTACTGAGTCAGGTTTTTGTATGAGTTCTTATTAATAGGGATGAAAAGTACTTAAATGTTTTTCGACTTTGGTCTCTGACTGTACAAAATAGAGATGAGCGCTTTAAATTGAGATACTTAAACTTAAAAAGTTAGAGAAATTACTCGCTGTAAATACAAATAATAATGATTACTTAAATGATGGTGGTAGGCTCGCCACCTCCCGCATTGGGTTGAAATACGCTCGTCAAAGTATGCGCTTGCCACGCCATCAGAAAACTGCCTCTGGATGCCCTCTTGATTTTTTATACTGTAAGAAAAAATATATGGTGAACTCAAAAGGTGATGAAAATGAAAATGATGTTTATAAACTAGTTTATTTTTTCTCGTGGTCACTACAATAATCCAAAGCGCGACATTGACGACACTGAATACAAAAGCAGCTCGCTTGTTGCATTGGTAGTGTAATGCGTAATGAAGGGCTGCGAATACCGGCGCGCGCGTCGACTGTCAGGTGTCTATGGTTTTCTGTTCATTGTAGGAAATCCTATCTAACTAACTTAATAAAATTAAAAACCTTCTTAAATATGTACCATTTTGTTTCACATTCATTTATTCATTGCTAGGCACAGTACAGAAAAGTTGTTACAAACATTTTGTGATCAGTGTGACACCTCGTAAAGGCACTGCAACTTAAAATCTAATCTTATCATTAAAAAATTCGGCTAAAGTGTAGTACTTTTTGAGCTCACTTTCAAATACATTAATATTTTCAAGACACTTAATACTATTTGGAATTCTGTTATATACTTTAATTGCCATCAAATGTGGGCCTGTTTTGTACAAACTTAAGGTAGTGAATGGAATATTTAACTCATATAAATCTCTGTTGTTTCTTTTAATTGTAGTTTTTGGTGCAAAATTTACAAACTTACAAATTTCAGTTATATATAGTGATGTTATTCTTAATATTTTGAATTTAATGAAATATGGCTTACAAGATTCAGTTTGAAGTATATTTGAGAGTATTCTTATACATTTCTTTTGCAGTATAAAAACATCTTAAATAATAGGGCTGTTTACCCAAAGTTTTAAAATTGTGCCGTAGCTGAACCTAGAATGTAAATATGCATATTTCAAGTTTGCCATTTCATTTTCCCTACAGCATAAAACACCAGAAAGTCAGAGCGTGTTTGTAAATATAAGTTCGGTTACATTGTATACGATACGCTGTGTTTTCGCCTCTCAATTGCCGTCATAATCCAAATCCATGGAATACGCATAATACGAGCATTACCGCTTGCCAGCCGACATGAGATTAACGCAACGAGGATCTCATAATTTATTTAAAATATTTATTAACACGCGCATGAAATGTAAATAAATGTAACTACCTAGTTGTTAACGTTTTAGCTGTATGTTAAGTTTCATACACGAATTAGAATACAGAAATCCGTGTGCCTATTTAACAGTTAAAATTGGGTCTTTTTCACGAAAAATACAATAATGAATAGCATTCAGGTAAAATGGAATACTTAGTTCTGATATAGTTTCCAGTATAAGTTATTGGCTATTGTACATTGAACCATAGCGCGAGCGCAGTTCTGAGGACTTTGTAAAGTCCCTGAACCGTATGCGAAATTAAAACGTTCGGTTGCTTTTTGACCAGATATGTCCTCAGCTGTGTAGCTAAAGATATGTATAATATCCACCCACGAATATCGTTGAATGGAAGGAGCAATGAAAATAAACGAATCTGGTAAAAAACAGCCTAACACTCTAGCAGTGGCAGTTCACATGGTACGTTATGCAAAACGTGGAATAGAATCCTATCTATTATGAAAATTGTAAATAATTTTGACGTATCCTAATATTAATGCGAAAGATATCGAGGTTTTCGTTTTATACATATCAGTCAAAATATCTACAAACTGCAATAGTTTGTTGAGTTTTTTGTAACATAAGGAAATAATGATTGTTTTGTAACTTAAAACCTCTAGTCATAATAAAAAATGTCACTGAGTATTTTTGTGGTTTTATTTACATCAATTTTCAAGCCATCATTGTTGCTTACACTATGCAGTCTGTGCTTAAGTGGCGTTACTAAAAATCATGAAATGAACGAAACGGTGGGGTCGTGATTGGTTAAAGAAAAGTCACTAGACGTTGCAAGGTAACTAGAGTTGCGTAATGAAAATAAGCTAAGAGCCTTTGTACACTAAACATTTGGGCGAGGCGAACGCCTCAGCGCAGTGAGCAGTGGCATGTCGATTAAGGCGACTTTAGCCGCCAACTACGATGTGACGACACGATTGGCGTAGTGCGCTGTAGCACGGTTTCTCGCCTCGATTTCCGTAGTGTCCCGGGTTCGATTCCCGGTCGGGTCAATTCAGGAAACGATCTTTTCTGAATTGACTCGGGTCTGGGTGTGCTGGGAGACGCTCCTGGATAATTTCCTTGTGTGGTACCTCGTAACACAGGGATATTAATCCCTACTTCGAGACCATTACAAGAGGTGTGTTGTCAGGCGCATATTTATTTAACTAGCTCCACCAATTGATTTATTTTTATAACTTCCAAATCAGCCATTGTTTTTAAAAAGGTAACAATGAATATCTCAAAAAATACTTCTTTTAAATAATGAATGTCTGTTCACGGTCTTTCATTCTGTTTTTTAGTTTTAGAACTTTTAGCAAAAATATCAATTGGTGGCGCCAGTTGGCGGCTAAACTCGCCTTAATAAGACGCGGAGTGCATGACACTGCTAGCTGCGTGTCTCGATCTACATCTTGTCTCACTGACGTCTGGGCCCTCAAGTTTTCCTCAAATATATTTTTCAGGTCGAACGTGTAATATTAAAAACCAGATTTATCAAATCTCTTCATGAAGCCAATTCATCCGAAAAATTTTTCAACTCTTCGAGCTTGAATAGCAGCTGGCTTAAAGTCGGATCTAAGAGTGCTACACACTTAGATAATTCTAAAAAAACACTTAAATGGTTACTAATACCCAGACAGAGGAAAAACGCGAGTTTTTCTCTCATTGACTATCTCATGTGAGTATTGAAGCTACGGCCCGTTCGACCCAGCATAAGGCTGCCTATCCTTTGACGCGGAGCATGGCAGCAGAGCGGAGCGAGGAAGCAATATTATTGGCGGCCCAGCAAGACGGGCTATAAGTAATGCTATTGATTGGAAAATAACAAAACTCTGCTCTCGAGCAACCTTACACCATAATATTCGGGAAAGTTTGTGTTTCTTCTGTGTCTAGGTGTAATTATATAATTTAGTACTTCCGGACCACCTAATGGTAGGGAATGTAGTCATATCAGCCTGTGGACATGTGCGTCGAGTACCTACATCAGAGAAATAACTCGCCTGTGGCCGACATTTCTAACTTAGAGGGAACTTTTGTGAAGAAAGTAAGACGAACAATGGCAATAAAAAGCCAAACCACTTTCCATTTTTAAAAACGGTGTAAGCCAACATGCTCAAATTATGCAGTGCCATAGTAGGTAGGTAATACGTCTAAAACACTTGTGAATACCAATAAGAAAGACATGTGTCTTATCCAGAAATCGAGAAAAGCTCGAGGGACATTCAAGCGCACTTATAGTATAAGTATAACTAAGTTTTGCCCTGTGTTTGGTGAGTATGAGGACGAGTCAGTTTTGTCTAGTGGATGTCGTATAGAATGGATTATTCTCTGTAAAATCTCATTTAATTACTTTCTTAGTGAAAATACAAAAAAATCGAGAAATGGACCAAACGCCTTGCGCCAGGGCAAGGCGAAATGAGAACTTAATTCGCCAAATATTCAATAGTATGTAGCCGTGTGTCACTGCCCCGGGCTGAAACGTCCTTTAATCAAATCAAGTTTTCGCTACAAAGGGGTAATGGATTTATCACTACGTTTGTCAAATGTAAGGTGCTCATTACTAACCTAGGCTGTGATCTGATAAATGCGAAAATATGGATTTGGCCGTGCGCTCTAAGCTAATTCTGCCTACGAAGCGTATTAAACTTAGGTGCAATAAAAATTAAGAAAATAAAAAATACAATTACAACACAATACCTACTTGGTCCATTGCAAATGATGCAAAGTAATTACTAGAACATGTGGCACAAGTAACACGTGTTTTTGAATAATTTATAACACCAATCGTACCTACGAATACATCTACAATTCTACATTTTTATAAACGCATACTTCTTCAAACTCTCAATTCTACAGAAACTATATAGGTACCTGCAACGATCGGAAAGTGGAATTTCCCCAGAAAGCAATACGGTTGTGAGCTTGCACTACATGTGCATAAAATTGAAACGGATATAAATTTCGCGTTAGTGCAAGCCATTCCGCGCGAAGCCACGGCAGATAGATAGTTGTATCGTGTAGCTTCTTTCGTAGCGTGTCGTAGCGCTAGCGGCTACGACTTTTGTTGTAGTGTAGCATTATGCACTTTAACACGAATAAGGTTATTCTTTACATGTGAGTGGTAAAATTGTAACTTAAAATAAAACAGTTTTTATTGGAAAAGTCAAATTGATGTATAATACAAAATATACTGAATGTATAGAAACTGCGTCTATCTGTTTGTATCTTCCAGCACTTCGCGGAAACTCCTGGATGGATGTAATACAGACACACTTATGCCCATGTTAGATTTAAATACGAAATTAGTTACCAATACAATGTAAGAAGTCCGAGCGGACGAAGACGCTGGCGAAGGCTAGTAAAGAAAAAATAAACACAAATAATATTTTCTCAGCGCCTTTGGCGCAAAAACTGAATAAAATTTGTTTTATAGCATTTTGTACCTACCACAAACAAAATCCAAATTATACAGTGCAGCTGCAAAACATTTTACTCAGCAGTATCAAGGTTAAATAGTCCGAGAAATTTATTTTATCCTCTAGTCAGCACTAGAATGGCTGTCGATTAAACACCACGCTTGCCAATTGTGGTTTAGTGAACGATCACATGTATACTAGACTAGCTATGTTCCGAAAATTTAAAACAAATTTGGCCCAACCCGGGAATTGAACCCGAACGTTAAGATAAGATAAATATACTTTATTGTACAACAAATCATACTTAACATAAGCATTACATAATATTAGATTGTACAATGTAGGCGGTCTTATCGCTAGGAAGCGATCTCTTCCAGACAACCTGCAGGTAGAGGAAATGACAAGATTAAAAAGAGAAAATAGGTAAGGTAGTGTGAGATAGTGAGATAATTATATATATACATGAAGTTATTTTATGCATTCATGAATGCAATTACATATAGGTAGTACTTATAAACGTAGTAAATATCTGTAAACATACACAAAAAACATTTAAAGAAACGGTAAAAAAGACTTATTCAGGGTTGGTTTATCCACGCACTAGAGACATTTAAAAGTTACGTTCCTCCTAAGGTAAGGTACTTCTCCACCGAAGTGTAGCCAAACTGTACCTATGTACATTCACTGATTTTATTTTCAAGTTTTCCTGTCGATTGGCTCCGGAAAGATTGCCCTGCCGATTGTCGATTGTTTAACCCCTGAGGTCAGAGTCCAAAGAGAGATTTACAGATTTAAAAGAGGCGGGGTTTGTAGATTTGTCCCACTGCTGCATTAACGATTTAGTTGATTGTTTTTTTTTTCTAACGTGTGGAAGTGCTAAGGAGCTTCTGCTTAGTAGGGCCAGGTGGTTAGCCCAACATTTATCCACTTTAGAAAGAAAGAAAAAAAGAAAGAAAGAAAAAATATTTATTAATTTTATGGACATCGCATTACAAAACATCACATAGCAACAATTTTACAGAAACAAAAAAAAAGTTGAATTAAAAAAATACATGCTAAAACATACAGGCAGCGGTGTCACGATGTCCAAAAAATAAATTGGACCCTTTATGGTGTTATTAGTTTACCATCAAGGCCTACTTCCAATAAATCGAAAACAATTGCAATTATACTGCATTGCTGACATCAGTGGACACTTAGCGGAAAGTATACAACTATCCAGCCAAACATGTCCATCCAAACTGTAAGCAGGCATAGTAATTGAATAAAGAAATAAAATAACATAAATCAGGCAGCAAACACAGTTCCAGGTGCTTCAACCCTGGTGGTCTTTTAGCAGCGGATTTTCTGTCAATATTAGAAAAATATAAATATTCAGTAAATAACTATTATAATACATTAGTCGGGTAATGTTAGTGAACTATATTGAGAATTAAAATCGACCTAATATATACCAACCTTCAGAAACGATCTTCAAATCGAAATTTCAGCTGCACCATTCTGTTGTGTTTATTCAGATTTAGGGTAAAACCTTTAAATCCCGTAATTCAAACGCGAAAATTCGGATCAAAATGCCAATAAATTGGAAACAATTGGCGACATCGGCGACATTAAGCGGAAAGTATACAATAATCCTACAAATGATTATCAGGAGCGGCGCGGGCGGCGAACACAGTTCCAGGTGCCTCAATCCTGGCGCTTTAAGGCTTTAGCAGCGGATTTGCTTTCAATATTAGCCACCGGCCGCCAGCCCGCTCCGTTCCACTCGCACCTTTTTTATTATTTTGTCGCATCGTTTTGGCGCCAAATGGAATCATTCCGCCATCTACATTTTTATTTTTCAATTGCTCTCCGATTAGTGGTATTAGTCGTATCGCTTTCCGATACTTTGCTCCTTTTGTTAAGCTTTAGCAGACTAACGCCCGTTATACTTGATAATGAAGACGTGGTTTAGTTGAAACTTAAAATTGTTTTTTTTACCTACATTGCATTTTAAGTATACGTTTGGCTTTATATATTTAATTTTTATACTTGAGTCGTAAACCTAGCATTCCGCTGAAGGTATGTTTGAAACTACATATAGACTTAGTAGGCCTTACACGTAGGCTTTTTTCAAAACTTCTTTGTCGTGTTTCCAACTTCTTGTAATTTTTATTTTAGTTAGGTGCTACTTGTAGTTTTAGAAATTAGGAATAGTAACCTATACACAAAAAACATTTTTTTTGTTGTAATAATGTTCGTAAAGAGGCGTTTACATCAACCTTAACATAGAGGCACCTTATGCGGCTGACGGTAGACCCATTTTGCAATGGTTTTGTAAAGGTTGATATGAACGCCTCTGTACCTGTAGCAATACGATCATGACACCCTGTGGAACCATTTAGTGTCCCAGTGCTGCAGACAGGTCAATAAATACTTAACCAAAAAGTTGCTGACAAAAGCTAAAGATTTCCTATGAAACCTGCGTACCCACGAGTATACTAGTAAGTCACTACGTGATCTTTCTGTTATCCGCCGTTGACGACGCTGCTACGTAAAGCTTTGTCAACTGGCACGATTACAGCTCACTTTCTACGTCGATCTGTGCAAACGCAATTTTCGCACGTATGCTTCAACTGAGGTATTGACGTCAGATGTCGCCCGGGTAGTTTACAAAAACACCGATGTTTGCGTTCGTTTCCATTTATCTGTGAGTCAATGCCGAGTTTTTATTATTTTATTTAATTAGGCCCCGTCGTGTTTGCTTACTGTTTCGAATACTTTAAATAAGCACGTGTGTGGTGGGCGCAGTCGCGGCGAGCGTCATCGGTTATCTTTATGGTGGCAAACACTAAATGTGGTTTTTATTTTATCAAGGATCGCTGCGCTCGCTGAGGTCTGGGGTATGCACACACGCGATAGCATATCAACCCTTAGGCGCTATATTATATTTACACACTAAGACGTCATATCAGCATGCATTATACAAATGTGTTACCAAGCTTCTTTACGAAAACACTGTTCTATGATTGATAACAGGGGCCCAATTCTGCTATTTAAAAGCCAATGGAATCGTAATGGAATTGCATGATTTCGACGTTTGGTCCATACTAAAACTGTCAAAATCATGCCATTCAACTACGATTCCATTGAATTTTACATAGCAGAATCAGGCCCCAGCTGTGTTAAATATCTGGAACTTCTTTACAGAAGGCCGGATTGCGAATCAAGCTCAAAAATACTTTTGTGTATTTTTTGAATATTTGTACAGATATACAGATCTAGCCCCTGATTAGAACAAACGGAAATGTTCGTTATATTTAAATCTTGGATTTCAGCGTTTTCACCCTCAAACCACACACGCAGTTTTTACTATACTTACCTACGCCAAAAATAATACCGTCTGCTTTTGTTACATCATTGCAATATTGCATGAGAATCTCTTCGGAAATAAATAAGGTACAATACCATCCAATACTTAAAGTAAATCATCAGAGTAGTACTAGGATTAGTATCATGCATCGTCGCCTATGTTCGTATGAAGATTATATCTATCTATATTGCATCTTTATACAACTGCCTTTATTGCAAGTAAAAAAAACCATGCATTTTAGTACTAATAATGCGTTCGGCCCTCCAGCATACATAAATTAAAGAGACCCACACAAGCAGGTACGCTCACCATGTCAATAGTTAACAGAGGAGAGAAGAGGGCTAGGTTTTGGGTGGAAAGGATCAAAACGGGATTAGAGGAACGACAACCAATCAAGGGTAACTGGACTGATATACCTACATGAAATAAATAACTTAAAAAGCGTTATAGAGAATTGAACCGTATGTCGATCCGTGAGGGTTGAAGTTGTCGTGTGGGTTGGAGTTTATTGATGTTTTGTTTGGTAGGGGATGGATGAGGGAGAGGGCGCGGTGCAGCCTCCGCAGACACAATCTTACAAGTTAATTGTGTTCCGTGCCTCGAACGCCTGACTACAAAATAATGCCGTGCTCAGTACCTACAATGCTACTGCTCGCATTATTATGTTCAACTATTCTGGAGACTGTGTGCAAGCAAAGATGGATTAATAGGTAGTTAACCAGATTGCTGCAGTTCCTCAAGATGACTAGCGTGTAGCATATTTTATTGTATGCTATTTGAGAATTAACAGGGTTTTTTTTGATTTCACTGAGTTGGTTAGAATGTAACTCCTACTTAGTTTTCAGTTCCTGAAAAACAGTTTATAAAAAACAAACAGTTTGGTGATTTGGAATTTTAAATGAAATACCACATAATGATCTTTGTAATGATTTTAAATGGCCACTGAACCCACAATTAGCATATCAAACAGCATTGTTACCTTCACACTGAGACAACAAGCGCGTCAAAATAGGCGATTTCCGGTGATAGATGCAAATAACAAAAATCATCTAGACCCGACAAACATATAAAGGAAGGGAGCGCCACCGAAGTTTAAATCAAAGAGCCGTTGCTTGCTCTGCCAGAATCACATGTGAGTGGCAGACATTCCAAACATTTCGCTTATGTTAACAACACCTATTTACTTACTACATTGCTATGTACGTATTATCAACCGAAGTAACCCTGTAGTACAGAACTGTTGTATGTACAATCAGAGTTTATAGCAGCGAGGGCTCAGTTTATGCTGGCACTCTTACGCTCTTATTCGGTTCACTGATGAAGTAAATGTAACAGGAACCACGTTTTTAACTTTGTATTTTCTGTGTTCTTCTTTAGTTCAAACTAAGTACAATCGTGAAAAAGCCAGCAAACTTTACTACGGCATCAACAGATTGGCGTAGGAGAAAACGTCTCACGCCAAAATAAAAACTTCAAGCTACAAAGTCGCAGCAATAGAGGCTGCCCCGTTGGCGCAGTGAATAGCGACTACCTACTGCGTCTTGGCTTAGGTTTGATTCCCACGCAGCAATTATATATATGATCACTATGAAAAGTTTCCGAAACAATTCTGTAAACTTAAACTGGTGGTAATGTTAATATCAGGATATTAGTTTAGGATGCAAGTGGCTTATTCTGTACTTGTTATGACTTTAGATTTTCTAAGCGATGATGTTTCGAAGTGACTTGAACAAATGTCTTAGTCACTAAGTACATGACAAAAACTTAAAAGCGTCGGAGCATGACTTTATCACTCGTCTAAATAAAGTCATTTTATGTACCGCACTTTTTAAGGTTTCTCCAGCTCGATACTTATTGCCATATTTCTCTTGGCTACGACCTCTGACTAGATTTAAATTTCAATAGCAGACGCTAATTTAAAAGACGTCCTGTATTGCGGTAGTGTGCACAGGGCGGGAGCTGGGCGGGTGGGCGAGGGCGGGAAGGCAGTAAATAAATACTCCTCGACGAGGATTTATTGCAAACAATACTCGACTCATGCAGATACATTTCTTTCGGAGAGCTTACACGTCCTGCGAATGTAAACGGTGGCGGCGAGCTAACTTTATTTCTTCGGGGAGCTTCTTAGACGCTTTGTTTTATTTGTTAGAAATATATATATATCTATATCAGAATTCTAAACCGATAATGAAAGTTGAGCTGTCCATTTCATTCCTACTTGCATGTGTCAACGTCAATTTAAAGATTGCTAAACATTGAGTGTCATTTTTGAATTTAGGGCTAATACAGGTAAAATTTCCTTTTTTTTCATGTCACACCTACTTGCACTTACTTTATGAGAATAAAATACTGCTAAGACCGTAGTTGCGTACTATGAAGATAAATGCACTGCCTGCTGGATCAGCTCTCATTCCTTGTTGAGAATAACTTGATCGGCTACTTAACGACGCTTATGAATTGCGGCTACGAACCCGATCCTGGGCCTCTACTCCTGTTCGTCAAACAGGTAGTTACGTCAAGTTCTCAGAAGATAAAAAACATACATACCATTCGAAAATGATGTTGATTTTTTAGTTATAGCAAATACAGCTTTATACGTCCCAATGCTGGGCACGGGCCTCACCTCAACTATCCATACTCCAACACGCGGGCTCAGTGCGGATTCTTGGAGAGGTGAATGTAAGGCCAGTGATAAACCTTACCGTCAGATGTTATGAAGCCGCCTTTTTAGGCCTCTGACTAGGCTTTACGACTGATATCTTGCGACGTCAGCCGGGACCAACTGTTTTACGTGCCTTCCGAAGCACGGAGATGCACGAAAAACACATCACTTAATTTCGGTCGGGATTGTCACCCATCCATAACCCGACCTGACTGGCGTTGCTTAACATCGGATCGTTGCCGATCCGCTGCCGTCACTTAGCCGCGGGCACCTCCTCCTTTAGTTATAGTAATAACTATATTTTGTTTTACAAATTACATGAAACCAATTTATAACATGATAGTTTTTGGGTCCTTTTTACCCTTTCAAAGTCACGAAACTCCGTAAATTTTTACCGGAGTAGGCTACCTGGTTTCGAGAAATCTGATTAGTTTCATATTTCTCGAAATCGGGTTCGGCTTTGAGCCTGCGTTTGACAAGGTCCCAGGTTCAATTTCCTGGTCAGACAAAGGTAGTGCTTTGAAAATTGAACCTTGGACTCCTACATTATAGGCAAGAGCTCTGAGCACTAGACCACAGATACGTTTTTATTGGTTACAAGGCATAATAACAAGCATGCGTACGTGTAGTTATTTAATGAAGCAGTAGTTATCTTAATTTATTAAACATGGTGTTACAATCAGTTAGATACATATTAGATGTGCTTCTGAATACATTTCATTTACCGCGTTTTTATGACTTAAGCAGATCAAATAAATTAAAACCCAAATAAAATTAGGTTTACAGCTCTATCATAATAGAGGCATAAAAATCTAATTCTACTATTTATGATAGGTGATATCCGAGGTTCAAGTGGAGGCCCAATTGGGGGGTATGGGAGGGGAGGAAGGTCGGGAGAATGAAGATTTACGATCGAGGCATAACGAGGGCTAGATGAGGCGTAAAGAAGCCCAATTCTGGTTATTATACTTATATTGAACCTCTATACAGCATTTCCAAAAGGCTCTATACAACGGAAAATTTTATGTTGTTCGCGATCGTGAAAATTATGAAGAAAGGTTTAATGCGAGTCTAAAATTGCAAAAAAGAAAATCAACACTTTCATTTGATGTAGAGCTTTAGCTCAAGTAACCTCCTTCAGGGTTCCCTACCGAAATAATAAATAATATAAAAAAATCTCATCTATTTGAGAAAACTCATGTTTGTTGCTCGATTTACATTCACATGTCCCTATTAGAAATATGCGACTTGATTTCTATTATTCGTTGTATAAGTACTATCTTTATGAAGGATATTGGCCTGATTTGTAACCTGATTTTATGGAAACACTGACTCACAATTGAAACGCGTCTAAACAAAGAAAAAAGTGAAGACTGTTTCAATATTAGAACTTCGGAAGCCTTTGCACCGCGATAGGCCATCACTTAGCTATACCCACTATATTTACTTTACCGAGGCTAAAAGCAGGCGGCGTAAAACCTAAATAGCAACCCAGCCCCAAACAACATGGCGGCTAGAAGGGTTGCACCGTCAGACACGTAACTAATTTATGGATTAAGCACATTTGCAAAAGGTAATTTGTATTCATTAAAACAACCGCCCGACTACGTGTAATGTTTTTAAACGCCTTCGCTGTTGCCCACTTGTGAAAATGCTGGTATTTGCAGCTGTAATATCCGTTTTGTCTATCTCTAATTTAGAGGGGAAAATTTAGTCTCAGATGATGGGGTCACCGTCAAAATTGCACTGTTAGATAACTCGTTGCCTATGCCAACCATGGTATTTTAGTTGGTATTATTTATTTCACTGCAACTCGGTCCCCGTGTCATCCTAGGCCGGAGCTAAGAAATACACGGCACTACGTTGCTAAATACTTGGTGTTTGACTGGTAAAAGGCAAATGGTTATTGCATGCCAAAAACTTGTATGCCATACATTTACACTCGGCTAATTAAAATAAAAATGATGATGTGATGTGAATGATCTCATTCCATAATTTTTAAGGTTTCTACGAGTACAGATCTAAACTTTTTCATTTGGTGCCGATTTAAATCTAGCCATGAACTTAACATTTGTACGTGTATATGAAGTTGTGAGAACTTCTTTCTGTAAAGGTTAATTGAAACTAGTGAAATAAGTTATAACGCAAAGTTAAATTGCAAATATTACTTTTTTGAAATGCCTATACAAGTTTAAGGCACAAATTAAAGAAAAATAAATAAAACGACGTTATTTCAATGTAGAGTGTTAGTTAAATTACAAAAACTGGTGGTCATCGTAGGTTCACCAGCTTACCTT
Organism: Udea olivalis; assembly: GCA_947369235.1. Lineage (NCBI taxonomy): Eukaryota > Metazoa > Arthropoda > Insecta > Lepidoptera > Crambidae > Udea > Udea olivalis. The sequence goes on from OX376348.1 coordinate 8,807,841, forward strand.
TCCATCATGTATCTGGACTAAACTTGGTATTGCTAATAATAGCAAACAATTTCGAAGTAAGTAAAGAAATTATCCAGTTTCTTGCCGGAGTCGCAGGGTATAAAATTGACGTCTGAACAGATGGCAGAGTTATATCAGTGTTATTTTTTGCATTTTTATAATTATCTATAGTAGTTACCTATAACTGAACACTATTTTTTTAGTGAAATTACTTGTCACAAGTGCTTAGTAAAGTTTCTTGAATAAATAATGCTCATATTTTACTTTACGTTCCAAATTCTGCATTTAAATAAACAAAACAACATCAAATATCAAATGGTTGTTCTAATAGGGGTGGTATCGGGCTCCGCGTCTCCAACATCTTTATTGTCCTGTCGCTGTGACGCGACAGAACCTAATAGAATTAAATTGGGAGACGCGCTGCTCTGTTATGTGGAAAATAATAACGCAGAGCGGTTGCTATCTGAGGAGTTTTCACGCGCCGGTGGCAGGGGTCTCTACTAATGGAAATCCGGCCAATGATAATCTGTTTTCTACACCATTAATCCTGAACTAAGTCTGAGCACAATCTGCGGCGTCTCGGGAGTACGCCTCGAGTTTTATGCGCTCGTTAAGGTCCGCAATTTGTGGAGTCGGGCTGTTAAGGAGCCTGCCCCCATTCGCTCCCAAATCCTAATTCCGACCGTGGACTTTCTTAATCTTACGATATCGAGCTCGAGGTAATTGTTTCAAAATTGTAGCCGGGATAGTGTCGCACCAATCTCGCTAAATTACAGCGTAGGTACTCAGTTTTATGCGCGGTGCATTCGGTTTTTCATTTTGGGAGTTCGCCGCCGTATTTATTTGCTCTCCTTTTGTTTTAGTTTCGGGAAACTCGTGGATATTTCATGTATTAAAACATGAGCTTGCTCTATGATTTATGCCGTAAACCTCTGAGGAAAATGGAGGGCACATCCCTAAGTTAGGAATTAAACAGAATATTCTAGTGTGAGTTTCTTTCTCTGGCTCATTTTTGCTTAGTCTGAAGTTTCGCGAGAAACCAACAATTATTACGAGTATTTTTTGTATACGGTTGGTTGGGTTTTATTTAGATCAAGGTAACTAACACCTATTAGTTACCTTGATCTAAATAAGGCTAGGTAGTCTAAAACTTATTATTGAATGACTTTTAGGATTGACGTTTGGACGGCTTGAATTAGTTATCTTTAAAATATTGGCCTCAGGGCGGGAAACGGATACATTTACGTCTACTGGTAGCCCACAAAAATAAAAGCGAAAAATAAGTATAAACTAATCTTTCCTCAAACATTAAAAAAATCTTCGTCTATCTTGATCCACATAATGTACTAGCAAACACACCAACTGCAAATACAGAAGCAATATCCTTCGAGAAGCAGAGTGGCGCGAGTCAGCGCCGAGTCGCATAATAAAAACGAAAGTAATCATGCAAATTGGTGTAGGAGGAGGAAAGTTGAATTAAAAAGCGGTCTGTGCCCAAGCGGGGGGTGTGGGGGGGGGGGGGGGACAATGTGTCTTAATGACCGCAATGGATGAGCCGTAATCCGCCCTCCAAGTGAGCGGGCAACCTTTAGCTTTGGCCGTCCGCTCGCTGTGTTCTGCGATTTAGTTGTCTTCTGCATCCAGTTCAGCTGTACAAACTTTCCGCTGTTGTTTTGGTGCTGTTGCCTTTTTATTTAGATAGGTCTTTGGTTTGGATGCTCCACATAGCATATAATGATTCGGCGGCAGATCGACTTTGAACAATTACTCTGTTTTTTGCAAATAAAATATTTATATTTCTAAAAGATATTGGAAATCAATTTATTTTGTTCTTCATCTTTCGGTAACCGTTTTGAACGCCTTAATTTTTTTGCTTCAGTGTTATGGTATCTTTTTATCGGCTAAATTAATACCTTAACCATCACAATAACCAACTTCAGTGGCACTTTTTCTTTGGACAAATGCATGGTGAAACAATTGCCATCTTGTTTTAGCCTCTGCCAGCATCGTTAACTTTCTATATATATATCGCGACAGAACCTATTAGAATTAAATTGGGAGACGCGCTGCTCTGTTATGTGGAAAATAATAACGCAGAGCGGTTGCTATCTGAGGAGTTTTCACGCGCCGGTGGCAGGGGTCTCTACTAATGGAAATCCGGCCAATGATAATCTGTTTTCTACACCATTAATCCTGAACTAAGTCTGAGCACAATCTGCGGCGTCTCGGGAGTACGCCTCGAGTTTTATGCGCTCGTTAAGGTCCGCAATTTGTGGAGTCGGGCTGTTAAGGAGCCTGCCCCCATTCGCTCCCAAATCCTAATTCCGACCGTGGACTTTCTTAATCTTACGATATCGAGCTCGAGGTAATTGTTTCAAAATTGTAGCCGGGATAGTGTCGCACCAATCTCGCTAAATTACAGCGTAGGTACTCAGTTTTATGCGCGGTGCATTCGGTTTTTCATTTTGGGAGTTCGCCGCCGTATTTATTTGCTCTCCTTTTGTTTTAGTTTCGGGAAACTCGTGGATATTTCATGTATTAAAACATGAGCTTGCTCTATGATTTATGCCGTAAACCTCTGAGGAAAATGGAGGGCACATCCCTAAGTTAGGAATTAAACAGAATATTCTAGTGTGAGTTTCTTTCTCTGGCTCATTTTTGCTTAGTCTGAAGTTTCGCGAGAAACCAACAATTATTACGAGTATTTTTTGTATACGGTTGGTTGGGTTTTATTTAGATCAAGGTAACTAACACCTATTAGTTACCTTGATCTAAATAAGGCTAGGTAGTCTAAAACTTATTATTGAATGACTTTTAGGATTGACGTTTGGACGGCTTGAATTAGTTATCTTTAAAATATTGGCCTCAGGGCGGGAAACGGATACATTTACGTCTACTGGTAGCCCACAAAAATAAAAGCGAAAAATAAGTATAAACTAATCTTTCCTCAAACATTAAAAAAATCTTCGTCTATCTTGATCCACATAATGTACTAGCAAACACACCAACTGCAAATACAGAAGCAATATCCTTCGAGAAGCAGAGTGGCGCGAGTCAGCGCCGAGTCGCATAATAAAAACGAAAGTAATCATGCAAATTGGTGTAGGAGGAGGAAAGTTGAATTAAAAAGCGGTCTGTGCCCAAGCGGGGGGTGTGGGGGGGGGGGGGGGGACAATGTGTCTTAATGACCGCAATGGATGAGCCGTAATCCGCCCTCCAAGTGAGCGGGCAACCTTTAGCTTTGGCCGTCCGCTCGCTGTGTTCTGCGATTTAGTTGTCTTCTGCATCCAGTTCAGCTGTACAAACTTTCCGCTGTTGTTTTGGTGCTGTTGCCTTTTTATTTAGATAGGTCTTTGGTTTGGATGCTCCACATAGCATATAATGATTCGGCGGCAGATCGACTTTGAACAATTACTCTGTTTTTTGCAAATAAAATATTTATATTTCTAAAAGATATTGGAAATCAATTTATTTTGTTCTTCATCTTTCGGTAACCGTTTTGAACGCCTTAATTTTTTTGCTTCAGTGTTATGGTATCTTTTTATCGGCTAAATTAATACCTTAACCATCACAATAACCAACTTCAGTGGCACTTTTTCTTTGGACAAATGCATGGTGAAACAATTGCCATCTTGTTTTAGCCTCTGCCAGCATCGTTAACTTTCTATATATATATCGCGACAGAACCTATTAGAATTAAATTGGGAGACGCGCTGCTCTGTTATGTGGAAAATAATAACGCAGAGCGGTTGCTATCTGAGGAGTTTTCACGCGCCGGTGGCAGGGGTCTCTACTAATGGAAATCCGGCCAATGATAATCTGTTTTCTACACCATTAATCCTGAACTAAGTCTGAGCACAATCTGCGGCGTCTCGGGAGTACGCCTCGAGTTTTATGCGCTCGTTAAGGTCCGCAATTTGTGGAGTCGGGCTGTTAAGGAGCCTGCCCCCATTCGCTCCCAAATCCTAATTCCGACCGTGGACTTTCTTAATCTTACGATATCGAGCTCGAGGTAATTGTTTCAAAATTGTAGCCGGGATAGTGTCGCACCAATCTCGCTAAATTACAGCGTAGGTACTCAGTTTTATGCGCGGTGCATTCGGTTTTTCATTTTGGGAGTTCGCCGCCGTATTTATTTGCTCTCCTTTTGTTTTAGTTTCGGGAAACTCGTGGATATTTCATGTATTAAAACATGAGCTTGCTCTATGATTTATGCCGTAAACCTCTGAGGAAAATGGAGGGCACATCCCTAAGTTAGGAATTAAACAGAATATTCTAGTGTGAGTTTCTTTCTCTGGCTCATTTTTGCTTAGTCTGAAGTTTCGCGAGAAACCAACAATTATTACGAGTATTTTTTGTATACGGTTGGTTGGGTTTTATTTAGATCAAGGTAACTAACACCTATTAGTTACCTTGATCTAAATAAGGCTAGGTAGTCTAAAACTTATTATTGAATGACTTTTAGGATTGACGTTTGGACGGCTTGAATTAGTTATCTTTAAAATATTGGCCTCAGGGCGGGAAACGGATACATTTACGTCTACTGGTAGCCCACAAAAATAAAAGCGAAAAATAAGTATAAACTAATCTTTCCTCAAACATTAAAAAAATCTTCGTCTATCTTGATCCACATAATGTACTAGCAAACACACCAACTGCAAATACAGAAGCAATATCCTTCGAGAAGCAGAGTGGCGCGAGTCAGCGCCGAGTCGCATAATAAAAACGAAAGTAATCATGCAAATTGGTGTAGGAGGAGGAAAGTTGAATTAAAAAGCGGTCTGTGCCCAAGCGGGGGGTGTGGGGGGGGGGGGGGGACAATGTGTCTTAATGACCGTAATGGATGAGCCGTAATCCGCCCTCCAAGTGAGCGGGCAACCTTTAGCTTTGGCCGTCCGCTCGCTGTGTTCTGCGATTTAGTTGTCTTCTGCATCCAGTTCAGCTGTACAAACTTTCCGCTGTTGTTTTGGTGCTGTTGCCTTTTTATTTAGATAGGTCTTTGGTTTGGATGCTCCACATAGCATATAATGATTCGGCGGCAGATCGACTTTGAACAATTACTCTGTTTTTTGCAAATAAAATATTTATATTTCTAAAAGATATTGGAAATCAATTTATTTTGTTCTTCATCTTTCGGTAACCGTTTTGAACGCCTTAATTTTTTTGCTTCAGTGTTATGGTATCTTTTTATCGGCTAAATTAATACCTTAACCATCACAATAACCAACTTCAGTGGCACTTTTTCTTTGGACAAATGCATGGTGAAACAATTGCCATCTTGTTTTAGCCTCTGCCAGCATCGTTAACTTTCTATAGAACTCGACTTGAATATATATGCTTTACTTTTGACAAATTATTTTTTTTTAACTTCTTTTTTTTAATGGCTCTCCAAAAGTTCATCATAAGTTTGGCACAGAAGCTGTCTACGTAAACTGAATTTTATCAAAGTTTTGTAATAATGAAAACCAAAGCAAAATGTAACTCAAATCTTAAACTCCTATCCGGGTAGCTGGTCGATCCTCAGGCGATACGCAGGCAACAAGCGATAAAAGTCAGGTCAGCAATAACGCGCTGTGACGCGGAGCCCGACACGGCTCGACATCATCAAATCAACATTTGCAGATTCACGAAGCTTTCCTCAGGAGATTTAGAGGTGGAAGGAAAATAAAAAAGTTCGTAGAGGAATCCCGCTTGATCCCTGTTGCCTTTATGGTAATGCCGGGATGCGTGTATTCGACTATTCAATTTATATTTTTTCCCTCCGCCTTATTTCTTTCTCTCCGAAATTATCTATCCTTCGAATTTCGTTTCGCACTATATTGTATACGAGATTCGATGTTTGCGAATAAGGTACGACTTTGGTTGAAAATATCACAGATAACCGCGCGGATTGGCTTTGTGCCGACTTCAAAGAAGTTTTCTCTCTGGGAAATATTATGTGTATAAAAGCGCCGGTCGGGGCGGAACTTGGGACGAATATTGCACTTGTTCACTTTAGTTCGCGGAGTGATTGAACATCTTTGGGCAACGTCATTTTATTTAAATACGCTTTTGTTGATGTTAGTTTTGCGAGTCGTTGGCGGGAGTCCGAAGAACAGGTAGTTCGATATTCGAGAGAGAACAACCATATGCATTTTAAGAAATAAATACGGTCGTTTCTCTCGAATATCAAACTACCTAAAATAAAACCAACTCAAAAAGCAGCAACTGCTTTTTGAGTTGGTTTTATTTTCATATCACATTTTGAATTCAAATAAAATTCCACATACAAGCTAATTAGCTTTAAGCAAATAAAAATTACTGAACATATTTGTGTACTTTTGATTGTACTTTGAAATAGAAATAGAAATAGAAAAACATTTTTAACTTTGAGGACATCGTTACATAACCATATAAAAAATAAACACACAAGAAGTAGGCATTAACAACAAAACATAAAACAGAAAAAAGAGACCATACCATCAGACAGCGGTGTCTCGATGCCCAAAAAGACAAATTGACCTCACTCAGCATAGCTTGGGCTTTATGGGCCTAGGCGCTGATTTTCAGTAGGCCTAGACTGAGATGACGCACGGACGTATAGTATAGATAAACTTTGAACTTTAGGTACGCAAGCGAAAAAACAATTGCCAAAATTATTCTTTACTTTTCTTTTGGCATGGAAAAAAATCTTTAAACAGCAACCTTAGGTTACAAAGTACTATGTTTTAAAAATACTACAGAATCATTTTTCTTTACTTAACGTACCTCCTAAACAAGTTTCTATCCTAATTCATACTACAAAATCTTCTTCTACTATTATAATCAAATTAGCTAAAAGAGCTGTAGTGTTATCAATAAATCTTTGTGAAAAACAAATTACTTAATAAAACACTTGACGTTTCGTACTAAACCCCCCAAGCAGGCATGTTTAAATTTAACGGCGCTCCTCATGAATAAATCATAAGAAGTAAGCGGGCCTCTACGCCTTTATAATTCTACATAATACATTAAAACGCCGTACAGATTGCCTTCTACTTTAATAATATGAACTTAATGGGTATTAACATATGGAAGAGAGTTGGCAACCTCGAAAACCTCCCTCAAACATGTAGCTCTAATGGTCACGCCATAAAGCTTACTTTTGAACGCAGGCATTATGTTAAATTGACCGTATGTAGACTTGGTGAAGTTTTTACGTATAATTCCGTTCTACATAACAGAACAGTGTTTCGTCAAAAGATTTACTTATAAGCAACTAATTTAACATCAAAGCTTCCACTAAGTTTCTGCGATGTCGCTCTACACTGTTTAATATATGTTTCGTGGCAGATCCCATGATCCGCTACAAAACATTTATTCTTTTATTCCAGTGACTTTCACTTTATGTATAGTTTAACATACTAATAATATGTTATACAAAGTATGCAATGTGCAAAACGAACACTAAAATTGTAAGAAGAATGGCAACCGGTACTTGGCTATCGTCAAAGATAAAGACACATATTGCGATCCACCATAGAGTGATTTAAGGAAACACTTTTTTCGAGGCCCCTCATAATAGCTAATTTAAACATCAAACTTTTGAAATTGATATTCTAGGGGTGAAGTTAGGTCCTTGGGTACCGGAATACATCAAGTAGGTACTTGTAATAGTATTTAAGAAGTAAGTTAGTGGCATCTGTGGGATCTTACTTTTACTATTTTTATTTAACTTCTTCTATGCACCTATAATCCTTATAAATTGTGTACGTCTACCAAGAGTTGCTACTTTAAATTTACATTATCGTTCGCGTTAAAAAATGTATTGATATTTGGCATTGTCATGTCATGTGTCATCCCAATACATTTTTTTTAAGCGAACGATAACGTAAATTCAAAGTTGCAACTCGTGGTAGACGTACTGATGTATAAATAAGTTTCATCTAAATCCGTTCAGTTGTTTTTGCGTAAAAGTGTAACAACATTTATACACACTCACAATCTTTCGCATTTAGAATATTAGTAAGAAGTAAGATATTATGTGAATATTCAATACTTGCTTATTTTTCCCAGATATATAATCCGCCAGCTAAGCTTGGTACAATGTTCAGACGAGCGGTAATCCATTCTCTACTACTATGCGAATGGTGGTGTTTAGTACTAACTCAGATAAAGTTAACACGTTCCTATTAAGCACTACTGAAACCTAGTTATTTTTTTAGTTGATATTTTTCTATGCGATTGTGAGTTAAGCAAAATTTAAAAGAATTCTTGTCGTAGTTTCAGTACACAATAATCTGCAAACAAACTTAAATGTCAAACCAAGATCATTAGGGCCCAAAATAATAATATTTTATTTCAATAAAAAGCTTTGAGATTTTAGGCGTAAGAACAATTTTGAGTATTAATACGAGTATTTCTTGGCATAAGTAATTACCATAGCAGCTAAATGTGCGTTGATCATGATACCAAGTAAAGTTTTCCTGAAATTCGCAAAAGGATTTTTTTTACTGACATTAATTTGTAGTAGTAATGACATGTTTGCTAAGATAGCCCTTGCCTAGCTGTCAAATATGACTGACTAGTCAGCATATCTATCGTTCAAAACCTTTTCTTTTACTAGATAGGTACGACTAAATACATGTCGCAGGATAATAGTAGGAGCCGGAATTCTGCTTAAATTCTAATCTGACATTTCATATTTATTATCCTGATTATTTTCAGGATTATCGCGAATATCCGACGCGTCCTATATCCTACGACATAAACATAACTTAACTGGCTCGACGTAGACATTCAAACAGTTTATCCATTCCTCAAAACCCCTATATCATTCCGAAACAAAAACCGCAGGCATGATGATTTTAATTCAGTATGCAGCAATGCTGGAGTGGACGCTGACTAATCCTGAGTAATGGCGCCATCCATCTTCAGCCCGTGGAATTGGCCGCTTCAGCACTGCAGGTGGCCGGCCAGTCATAAATGCAGCTATGGAACCGGTGACTTATGACGTAAGCACTCGATGGAAAAACTGAAACCGTCCAACTCGAACACAATAGAATTGTTTAGAATTTCGAAATAAAGTAACGGTTAGTCGCACCATTGCACTTTAAACGCTTAAAATCATGTCGAAGAATCACTTCGACATTATCCACAATTTAAGTATAAGTCTGATAAGCGCCAGCGACCGCTTATAAATATCATCCCCATACATTTGAACGATTTCTACAATAGCAATCGTCGTGGCGTGTTGCTCTTGCCGCTCAGGTTATAAATAATTTTCAAACACTTAACAATTACCCCCTAGATCCTTTTTGAATCTCTCAGTCGTCCATCTGTATGCAATAATCTAGTTTTAATTAATTAAATTTTAGTTTAATGTATAACAGTTTCAGTGTATGGAAGACATCTTAGAGCAAGTAAGGTTGCTGTATGCATCACTATTTTTAACAGTGTATAGGTATAATTAATTTCGGTTAAGTATAGTAGAGAACCGTTCACATCGACCTAGATGTAGATGTACATAGAGGCACTCTAAGCTGCTGACTTAAGACCCATTTTGTAATAGTTTTGTAAAGGTTTATATTAACGCCTCTGTACCTCATTCAAAATATGAAATATACCAAACAAACAACCAAACCTCCCATTTTATACAAAATGGAATCGGCAACAAAATTGTAAAATTAAACTTATCCACAATAAATTTGAGAACATAACCCGACGGCACTGATTCTAGAAAACGACCCGGGAGAACCTTTTAAACATATCGAGAGTTTCAGTGCAACGATACAGCGGGTTGTTTACAGAGCCCCCTCTCTAAGGGGGCTCCGAGGGGGTCGGTGGCCCCCAGGGGCAAGGGGGACAAGATGGCGGCGTCGCCAAGGCAACGCTGCACTCGCTTCCTTAATCGACCGTCGCAGCCTCCCTCCTCGGTCCAGCGCTCATTTATGTATTGTATTGCATCTCCGAACCGACTTCCATGTTTCATGTTGCTTTAAGTAGACGGGGAATGCGTTTATCGCGACCAATTTTCTTTTTATTGTCTTGGGTTTTGCGTAGTTCTAACCTATGGGGTAAGTTACTGGCGTGCTTATAGGAAAATTAACTTTATGGATTTAAAAAGATTAAGCATAAGTAGACTTCTCGTGTTTGTAAGTAGGCACTTTGTTTATGAGCGATTTCAATCTAGCAGGTTTGTATCTGTTTACTTTTTTACTTTTTGATGTTAGGTATCTTGTCTCTTGAGAATAGGTATTGCTTATTTTAGTGATCCTTTTTTTCTGTGGGTCAAGGTTCAATTGAACATGACTGCTGTGTTTCAGTGAGCTAAGATACATAAGTGTGCATTAAATTAGATCTGAATATGTAAATTGATCAGTTTTTATAACTATAGTGCAAGAGCTGCTTAGTTTAGGATCGCATGATCTTGTCGTATATTTTCCGATTTCCTATATTTCTGAAACTTAAAACAAACCTCCATTCTGGCAGTCAAACTAAAAAAGGATGGTATGATGGACTAATGTATACTACTTGTTAAAAACTTTCCACGTAAGGTAAGGAATTTCGTAATTTTGTGATTTTTAGATTAATGATTTTCAAAAATATTACTAGCTACCTAAACCTAACTGTTTGCCTAATTCTTATGTACTCGTATCTAACTTAATGTGTTCGAACAGCTACGGTTATGTAAACAAAGGACAGTAATGTATTTAGATAAGAAGCACACGGCACCAATCAGATAATCACAGGAAAGTATTAAGCGACGTAATTAATCATTTGCTATCGATATTCTTTATTTTACATTAGCAGCGGTGCACTTTTTAGTTTTAAGCCGATTACTGGTGTTTAAGGTCTGAACACATAAGATAGGTACATACAGTTTGTTTACGAACTACTGAAGCATTATGTCCGACCTTTTCAATTTAATTCTGAAAACGTCAGTATCATTCTAAATCGTAAAAATAAACTAAACATGACAATGTCAAATCCCAATACAATGTTTTACGCGAACGATTACGTAAATTTAAAGTGGCAACTCGTAGTAGACGTTTAGATCCAGTACCGTAAGGTTTTATTCGGTCGGAATCCAACTTAGCCTCGTCACTATCCCTTGTTGAGGTATACATGAGGATTACTCAGAAAGGTATAAGGCGGGGTGACCTTTAATATTTGGACCCCGGAATTCCTAGATCTTGACCCACTAAAACCCGATCTTGGTGGTCTTCTAATACACAAAATGGAAGGAAAACGTGGCGCCATTCAGGACGTTCCGGCGCGTTTGGCCGGCTAGAAACCAGCCTCGGGTGGACTCTCAAGCTCTACTCCAGTGCTGATAACACGGATCATCATGGATTTTATTACTTACATAAGTCCACAGCGACGTTGACAAACAAGCACGCGGATCGCCTGATGATTGCAGACCATGTAAAAACCTTTTCAAACCCCTCTTGAAGGACTCCATACTATATACATAACTTACTGGAAAAACCTCGGCATGGCTCATACCACAATTTAATTTCCACGTCCTGAAGACAGCATCTAACAGGAACTCAATGAGTCTTAAACTGTCATGTCGCTTTCACTAGCCCTATGTTATTTGTGTGAAAGCAACAAGACAGAGCATAACTATAAAGAATACGTTTTCATCAATAAGAAGATGAAAGGTCACACTTAAAGCCGAACGAATTTCCCAAAACCCAGCTCCAACCTCGATTCGATCTCTGAATGCACCCAAGCACCTGTAGTCCGCAAAATATACGGTTGGGCTAAGATTGCTGTAGTGGAGTCGCGAAGTCGCCGCAGTTAGGGAAGATTTGTCGCGCGCCCGCCGCCTAATGCCGCACTCCTGCGCTTGTAAGTAAAAATTATGATTATCGCCCGGCGAGAGCTGAGCCCTTGATCCCTAACTAACGGCGGTCCGGACGCAGGACTTTCCTTTTCTTCTCAACTATAACTCTTTTTTATTGCGGCGCTGCAACCGCCACTGGATTACGGGCGACCTAACTGATCACTCCGGTAAGGACTCGTTATTTACAAATCGGGTTTGTTTATCGATGGGCTTGGTATTTCACCTTGGATAATTTTCGGTACATCAAGAGCTACCCTCTTCATGACAGTTTTCGGTCCGCGTTGACCACGTTGACGTTTTTAATGGGATTTCGGCACAGAGCCCCTAGTGATTATGAATGGAACCAAAGATGGTATCCACATTCCTGAAGTCATTTATCGTAGTATACGTGACAGGAACTCACGGTAGCATAAAGATCATTTAAAGAAAGTCGAAAACGGCAATGTGCCCGCCTGCTAATTCGGGCAACAGTGCCGCCCAATGTGACGGCACTGTTCAACTTGTGTTAACTTGTATTTGTTAGTAGTTAACTAAATTAGGATAATCCAACAGACCAACATCTACTTAAATATTCACTCTTCATTTTAATAAATTTAATCCCATCTTTCTAGATTTTAGATTCAATGTAAGCACTGGCTTTTCAATCCTCAGATATATTTTTAGAAAACTAACGATTGAATAAAATTACTTATTTATAAAGTTATCTCATAGTCCACTAGAAATATACTACCTATAATACTTTCAAGACGTCCATTTTAGGTAGTCGAAAAGATATTTCCTGTTCTCAGGTCGGTTTTTCCTGAGACGCAATTAGGATATTTTCCTCTGGGAACGGCGAGTCCGTAATAAAATTAAGGAGACGCTCGCGGTCGAGCGGACTCTGCGCGGTAAGTCGAGGCCTTCGCTGGGCGGAAACAAATCCGCCCGAGCTGGGCAGTCCGCCTACGCGCAACTATGGAGACGCTCTCATATTTTTTTCTTAATATTATAATTTGATCATCTATCAAACAAATGACAAACGGATGCCCAGAGGTAGAGCATCACTGGGGCTACAAGAATCAACCCTATACAATGTATCTTCCGCGATTGCGATGGTTTTCAATATTTTTTAAGATCATGGTTGAGACCCTCTTTTATTGGTTATGATGACATTTATCTCAAAGCATAATTTACTATATTTTAGGCAAATCTGAATCATAAGAATTTACAACCATAGCGCTGATCAGTACTTTGTTAAAAAAAAACTGATGTATATAAGAATAATTGAGAGTAGAAGAACGATGGTTGCCAAGATGATAGGTGGAAAGATGTCATTTCTGCATACAAGCTTAGTAAAGGGTTTGATTTGGGGTCAGGGACGTCTGACGTATTGTATATTTAAGTGCAAAAACTTTGTAATATCTATGGAGTTACGCCTCGTTATCAACTATCGCATCTTTTGTTTTTGTTCTCGATGCGACTCCACAGTTCCGTCCACGTGCGCCATGTTCACATATTCTGAATAACACTTCAATACAGCCATCGCCGTTACGCAGTGGACTGTACCGCGGTTTCGTGACACGACTCTCTATGACTACTTGTGTTCTACTTAATAACTATGTAATAATAATACAGCCTTCTTTCTTTGACTGGCCTCTTGGAAAAATGTTAGTTTTTACACAGCGCTAATGTTAGTAGGTTTGATACCCACTTAAGACAAAGGTAGGCAGGTAAGGTAGATAGGTACTTAGAATGCGAGAAATCCAAGTTGAAGTATATAATACCTAAATTCAAGATGCTAATTTACATGGTTTCATTGCATTAGTGCACTTGCGCAGACTTTCTGTCATCTTTACTCTGCCTGTAAGTTATTTAAAAGAGACCGCTTTCAGCAAAAAAACTTGTACAAACATTACTAATGGACTGACCGTAAGCGAAATAACAGCGATTCTGCCTTTAGCGCCGGAGGTCGTGGATTCAAACTCAAACTCAAATATCTTTATTTAGGCTTAATCAGTATTTTTAAATAGTCAAAAAAATATACTAAATAATAGACATAAATACTATAATAATATGAATATATAAATAAACAGTATACAAACATAATGCGACTCTACCACCGCGTCGGAGAAGTTGATTCTTACTGAGAAGACCCGGCGAGAAATTCAGTAGTTACTCTTTTAAACTTGTTGTGGTTTTACAATACGAGTTAGTAGAGTACAATTTGTTTGTTGAGAAAAAAAACTGCTTAAATTCTAACATTAATAAATAGACAGAACAAGCTAACAAGTACAGCAAAGCTACATAATACATACAGGATGGTCCAAACATACACGTCTATAAATTTTTTTAAACTTCCTCACACTCAAGGGTATCCGAAAATACCCTATGTATGTTACCCGATTTTTTCTAGTTTTCGAGTTATGATTTTTTTTACGACATTTGAAAATTTCTAGCACTTTTTCCGTCAGTGTAGCGCGTTAAATCTGTTGAGAGTTAAATGCCTGATTCTTTTTCTTCATTAGGTGAATAATAGCGCCAGATGATTCTGAAGAATTCACATCCATAGCGAATTCACATCATAACCCTAAAAAAAAATATGAAATTGAAAAAGTTAGAAATGTTTTTTTTCCCTAAACTTTAAGAGCCGTTTTAAAAAAAACATAACCTAATATTTTTAATCCAAATCTTACTTTTAACTATTTGCCATGTAAATTTCAATGAGTAACTTCAAGGACATCATACCTAAATTTTCATTCAAAGTGTCAGAAGTGTAAAATTCAAGTAATCAGTGTATCAACTACAACTTTTTAACAAAACAGATTTTATGTGGTTTTTGAATCTGTGCAACGTTAACATAATATACTCGTACTTAATACAAATTGCCTGAGGAACTTTGTTGTAGGTTCGATCCCCACCCATGACAAACGACATGAGACGGCTAAGTATGTATTTAGTAGCTATTCAAGTTTATTTCTCTGTCAGTCAGTCTCTGACACCCATAGTACAAGCTCTGCTTAGTTTGGGCTCAGATGATCTTGGTGTAATTTGTCCAAGATATTTATTTATTAATATTAACTTTATATATTTCTTTGTTTGCTGTGCTATCAAGTGTAACAAGTGTCTTTCATCTTATCTCTGTATGTATCAAATATAACCGGCAGTGGGCTAGGATACATATACTGTCCCACTGCTGGGCAAAGAAATGAAAAGTCCCTAGCCTATAGTCTTACAAGATCCAATTTCGGCCGAGCGCTCTTACCTACCACTCGCTCGTTTATACAAATATAAATCAAACTCATGATACACTAATTAATAATGATACAATAATTTAGATAAACCTTTATTTCTCTGGCAAGTAATAAAAAGTAAAACGTGAGCTGTTTTGGTTATTCATAATTAATATATCATCAAACTTTGTTAAGAGGATGAAGTTTGTGAACATATTATTTCATGTCGATTTTGCACCACCTTACCTTGTTACTTATTCTGTGCCTTACAAATAACAACACAATACAATTATTTATTTTCAGGCAACAAATTACACTTGAAGATCTTGACTAAACATAACCGGCCCATAGATAAATAAGTACCATAAAAACTAATATATATACATATTCCACAATATTGTTCACGTCTTAGCCATTGACATCTGTTGTACCTCGGTGAATTTACTGTGTAATTGTAAATTGCCGTTAACCGTAGCACCGTAGCCAGCCAGCTAGCCTTAACTGTAGCCAGAGCCAGACGGGACCACTTACGTCCTTTGTAGGAAAAGTTGGAGTCGTCTGAGTGGCAGAAGCTCGTTTACAAATTAGCACGTTCGAGAGCCAAAGCGGCACAAAATATTTCCATGTGCCGCTGTGTAAATGACACTTTCGATAACCTGCTATGCGAGGACCGCGCGGTGAAGGAGAGTTGGCGCTCTTATTTCCACGAGCTGCTCAACAAGCAGCACAAAAAGGTACAGCCACCTGTATTCCCTCCTAATCAAGGACTAGTGCCACCGATAACGCCTGATGAAGTTCAGTCGGCTCTTCGCCACATGAATAAACCGGTAAGCTGTCGGACCCGATGGAGTCCCTATCGAAGCGTTGAAATCGTTGGGTTCTCGTGGTGGGGGTATACTTACCAACCTTCTTAACCGAATTCTCCTCACCGGGAACCTGACCAATGGAGACTGAGCATTATCACGCAGGTCTTCAAAGGCAAGGGTTCGGTGCAGGAGTGCAGTAATTATCGCGGCATAAAAGTGATGTCCCACACCATGAAGCTCCTTGAGCGCATTGTGGACTCTCGGATCCGACAAGAGTGTACAATCTCGGGGTGTCAGTATCGGTTTCGACCGGGGTGCGGGCGGGACCCCGTATTTGCCTTGATAACGCTCATGGAGGGATACAGAGTGAAGAATACACTTCTGCATCTCCTTTTCTTAAATATGCAGAAGGCCTTAGACTGTGTCTCTCGTGTGATGATCGGTTGGGCGCTGTGGTTTTATTTTATTCTGTGGCTGTGGTCCAGGGCCGTTCCCGAGGTCTACATTGACCTTATCCGAGACATGTACCACTATTCCAGTTTCATAATTAGGACTGCGGTTGGTGACACGCTTCTCTTCTCTATCACCGTTGGAGTACACCAAGGCTCCGTACTTAGCCTGTTTCTGTTCAGCGTTATATTAGACGTTCTGTCAAACAGCATTCGCACGAATGATGATGATGTGAATCGTCGTAAAGTTTTTGATCTTAGTAAGAGTACATCGATAGATATTTAAAAATAAGGTTTCATGAACTTCGGCGAATGTTATGCGAATGTTTTTTAACTTCTCATATAATTTTGATAAACTTATCTATTAAAAGCGTAGGTACTAGGCTGAGACAAATAAAAGTAAAAATTATTTGTTGTCAAACACAACGAAAGTATAAAAATATCGAAAAACAAAAGGGAAAGAAGTGTTAAGTCAATGTGGAGTCAAGAACAATATTTTCATAACATTTTACATAGACCGGTGACGTCCCCACCCACAACTCAGTGGTTACTACTGGAAACCAGGGTCATGGCTCTGCCATGAGATAGCAGCTACTGGTAAACATTTTGGTAGATAGGTCTCCTGTATATTATTTTGAAGTTATGTTATGTTTGATAATGTCTATTGTTGTTTATTTTTGTGTTCTTTTGTTGTGTTTTTTGTTAAGTTATGTGTATATAGTTTACCTAATGAATATTTTTCTATTTCTATTTCAACTAGGTCCCTGTCTCAGCGGTTGCCAGTGCAGTTAAAGATATAATAGGTATACTAAGATACCAAAAGATTCTCTAAATGTATGAGATCGAGGATTTTATTTCGTTATTAAATCTATCAATAAATCAAAATTTAAAAGTAAAAATTATTTGTTGTCAAACACAACGAAAGTATAAAAATATCGAAAAACAAAAGTTTTTCTAAATGTATGATTTTATAATTAATTTTATAATTAATTATTTTATTTCGTTATTAAATCTATCAATAAATCAAATGATTTGTTAAAACTTATGTGGAAAAATACAGAGTTCTGGTTAGTGTGTCATTCACGTGGGTAGTGGCCATCTTTCGGAAAGCGGACAAAATAAATTTACTGCCTGCGCCATCTAGGGTGCAGTAGCAGAGCTTTTTTTTACATTAAAGTGTCTTATTTTCAACCTAGATGGCAGTACTGATCTTGACAACTAAAAATAGTGAAGTACAATCACTATAACATGATAAGTTTTGTTATACGTTTCGTTATACAGGGTGCCACAAAAAGTAGTGAAAAGTGGAAGCCCAGTGATAGAGCATCACTACCTACTGGGCAATCCGAATCACCCCCTTGTAAGTTCCGCGATTTTCGGCAGTTTTCAAGTTATGATTATTTTTACGAATTTTCGAAAATTTCTGGGTTGAGTCACTTTTTTGGTCACTGTGGCACGAATAATCGAGATCACCCTTTTTTCCATCTTTAGGTGGATACCAGACCTATTTTATATAGAAGCATTTACATTTCTAACACTGATCAATAATTTTGAAAAAAAAATGAAACTGAAAAAGTGTTTTTTTCAGTTTCATTCGTTGGTGTTTGGAAGACCATTTAAAAAAAAGTTACTTTAACTTTTTCTCCAATTGTTTTTCAAAAACTTGCCTATTAAGACAACTATTTATTTCATTAATTTCACTGAAATAGTTCAACGGTATCATTCTTCAATTTATATTCAATGTATCGGTAGTGTAAAATTTAAGGCCTTATGGTAGCAAATAAAACTTATCAAAAGTAAATCAAAAGCGTTGTTTCAAAAAAAAAGCATGAAAAGGTTTTAGCATGGCGGTTTACTCGTTTAAATTTCTACTTCGTGTAAAAAAAATATTTTTTGTTCAAAAAAATCATCCATGTAAACGGTTTTATGGTCCCATGATTTTTTTTATGATCTAGAATCTTCACCAACCAAGGAAACCGCCATTTTTAAAAACTTTGAAAATGCATTTGGTTTACTGATAAATTAAGTTTTATTAGCTACCATAAGATCTTGAATCTTACGCTTCCAATTAGTTCCGATACATTGAATGTAAATTTAATTATGATGCCGTTGAACTATTCCATTGAAATTCATGTAATAAATAGTTGACATAATAGGCAAGTTTTGAAAAACATTTGGATAAAGAAGTTATGCAACTTTTGTTTCAAATGGCCTAGAAAACTTAGGGAAAAACAGTGTATTACACTTTTCAGTTTCATATTATTTACTAAGTATTGATCAGTTTTTTGAATGTAATTAATGCTAATAAATAGGCCTGGGATTCAGCTATCAATGAAAAAAATGTAACATTTATCTTAATTATTCGTGCCATAATGACACAACCCAGATTTTCTAAAATTCGTAAAAAAAATCATCGGGTAGCCCTAATGATGTTCCCTGCGGTTAGGGGAGAAGAATACGACCGAGGTATCCCTGCCTGTAAAAGGGCCCTTGGGTTTGCGAAGCGCTCGGGGGGGGGGGGCTGCTTGTGTTTCGGTTTGCGATCCCGAGGATGACAGTAACGCGTGTCTTCGGGCACAGTGGTCTGTGTTATCGTGCATTGGAGTTGAGCTTGGTCCTCCCGAGGTTGGCTGCCAGGCGGCAAACCCTGGCTCGCCGGGTCCTGCGAGGAGTCTCTCCCTCGTTGGGGATCCCGGGTCCCTTCCATTCTGCGCCAAAGATGACCACCGCCAGGTTTTAGTGGGTCTCTGTTTTCCCAGGAGTTCCGAGTCCCACATATCCCAGGGGTCCCGAACCCAGGGCCTTGGGAATGCCTAAATGCATTTCCTGAAGCAAAAAAAAAGGTAGCCCTAGTGATACTTTATCACTGTTCTTCCACTTATCACTACTTTTTGGGCCAACCTGTATAATATGTACCATTAACATTATTTCATAAGTTTTTACTTTTTGACAAGTCTTTAGGAAAGTGCCAAGGTAAGGAAAGCACAAAGCGGGTTTTTCACTAGCTCCGATCCCAAGGAAGTCGAATACTGCCTTGTTGATCGCTGACGATCTGTCTAAGTAACTAGCGACTTAGAGAGAGATCTTCAAGCAACATCAAATGAAATTCACATGAAATATATTCTGAGAACTTTTATCAAGGTGATGTCTCAAATATTCATATTAAATTAATAATAACGCAGAACACTAGGACGCAATTTCAAAAAACAGTGATATAGTTATTTGGTTACATATTTTCATTGCCCCTCATTTTTCACTTGTATCTAGACGAGACTTTACTTTGACGACGCAACTAGAGCAGTGTGCTGTGGTACGGTTTCTTACCTTGACTTGCGTGGTGTCCTGAGTTCGATTTCCGGTCGGGTCAATTAAGGTAACGATCTCTTCCTAGTTGGCTCTGGTATGGTCGTGCTGAAACAGGGGCTTCTCCTTGTAACACAAGGATATTTATCAGTACTTCGAGACTATGAAAAGTAGTGTATTGTCTTGCGCACACCGGGTGATTATCAAATAACTTCCGAAAACGATATAGTATACTCAATAAGTGATGTAAAAACTATCTAAGCGAAAATTAAATTTTTTTCAGTAACTTTAATTTCATGGTCACCATACAAATCACTCGAACGGTCAGTATACTTTGTATGAAAACCTTAAAATTAAAATTGATTGCAAAAATCTAATTTTTGCTTAAATAGTTTCTACTACACTTACTTAATACGCCATATCGTTTTCGGAAGTTATTTGATAATCACTCGGTATTGATATTTATTTATTTTTCAAGCTTAAACTTTTAATTATGTTTAGAAATATTTAAGTATGTTTATCAGTCTCTGACACCCATAGTACAAGCTTTGCTTAGTTAGTTGGTGTATTTTGTTCTTGATATTTGTTGGGTCAGTTCTATTTTGAAAGAGGATTTTAAACAGTGAGATTGATGATATCTCTTATCAGAGTGATAATTTGAGCTGCCACGTGTCTGTAAACACTAAATTATGTTTATGTTAATCGCAGTTTTTGTATAGCGTTATTGTGTGTTTAGTTCTTGTTAGTTAATGTTACGTCCCTATTAACGCACCGTTACGTCAGTGTCAGCCGCTGACATTTAATATGTAGTTTACACAGAAAACGACTTCACAACAGTGACTTGACATTTGTATGTCAATCAATACGCAATAACTTTTAAGTTACAAGTGAAATTGTTGGGTAGTTTAGTCTTTTACGTGTACAGAACGGAGTCGGACAAAATAATTTAACTGTGGAAGACCACACTGCGAGGACCAGCCATGACAAACACGCTGGGAGTTTGTCTTCTGACTATTGCGATCTTTTGTTGTACGAGTAAGTATACATTGTCCTATAATTAATCTGCTTTGATAAATTAACTTTGTCCTTGCAAAACAACTTTATTTTGCGTGCTAGCTATGAACTATTTGCGGCAACATCGTTGCATACAACGTTTCGGCGTGCGAATTACTAACAATGGACCGATAATGGTTAGTTTTGTGGCGGATGCATGATTATTATTAGTACATAATTTCATTATTTTAATAAATTTACCTTATCAAATAAATACAATAGAATTACTTACATCTACTAAATGATTAAAATGTACAAATACCTTCAATGATAAGTACTCCCTGCAAAAGATTTGGCAATTTGATGTAATCATTTCTGTGCTTATATTAGTTGGAAACAGTTAAATCAAGTAATTTTTTAAACAATATGACCATAAAAAAACATAAGCCAACTACCATTATTAACTTAAAGCACATTATGTTTTGTTGTTTTTTGAGAATGAAATTGGACACATTATTAACATGAAAGGCTTGATATAAATTAAAAATACAATTATACTTCTGCAAGTTCTTGTCTGCAGAAAACAGAATATAGTGGGTTTGTTGATAAATAACTATAGCTATCTGTTAAATTAAAAAAATAATATTTAAACCTAATGTGTTTTTGTGTAGGTCCTACCTACTAATTTATGAGATTAGTAACATTTTTGTGAACTTGCTTGGAAATAATTTCACATAGTGGTCTCCAAAACAACTATAATTTCTCCTAAGCACTGCTGCTGGCATGCTTAAAACCTTAATAGCACCTTTATTCCTCACAAAATATGGGAAATAATTGGATCATAGCAACACCTTTTCTGGCAGGCACTCTGACCTACAGGTGTATTCTATTTAGCAGCTTATGCCAAGGCATTATGCAATGTCATAAAAATACAGGAAATATGATCAATGTTTATTAGTAACTATACTCATGAGGTGATTCATCTGCTGTTCCATTTGTTACGTGTACCTACACTTCATAGCATACTGAGTATTATTATATCTATTCAAGCAACAGCCTATACCTGCTTCTCAACCTGCTTTTAAGAAGTGTGACATACTAGCATTATAGTCTGACCTCCAGTTGTTAATAACTCACACCACAGGTACTTCTGCTCTAGTTGACTGACATCTCAATTTTAAATAGAGTATTCATTTTCATATCCAAAATTGAAATTATAAAAAAAAATTGATGTAAGAAAGAAACGTAAAGCCAGTTAGCCTGATAAAGACTCAATTTAAAAAAAAAATGCAGTAATCCTGTGAAAACACTTTATTAATGGCCTACTAAATATGATTTTTTATATAGTCTTAATAATAAAAGAAAACATTCTGCTATGAATGACCTCTTATCACAGTTGTCATTTAATGGTCACACCTTAGAATAATAACATATAGAAGGATAGTCTTCATACAACTGCCCTGCCAAAAATGAAGCACTAATCCAATCCACACATGCATGACTATTTCTTGCTTACGTGCAGCGCTCGTTCACATTGAACATTTCGGAGCTGTAACGACCACTGCAAAGCAGTTCGTTATGGCTCCAATTAAGGTGCTTCAAAATGGGCGCGCAGACTTGGTTTCTATATGTTATTGTCAGTCAATTGGGTGTGCTAATAATAATAAAGTAGAAATTAAAGGTCAGCCTCAGGGTATGTCGCCATTCTTTGTATTTGCATAGTTGCTATATAATTATCTTGTTATTTTTAAATCACAATATAAATATTTTATTTCTTTGTCAGCAGATTTGTCGTTAGCTCGACAAGTACCAAAAGAATGCTCTAAGGGTCCAATTTATTGGTGTCAGAATCTGAAGTAAGTGCCTTAAAATTATAATCACTGTAAAAAATGTACTGTTACACTATTTTTTATTTTATTTTTATTTTATTTTACTATGATTGTGTAAGTGATACATCACTAGCCTTATAGAGTAGAAAACTCAACAGGAATTTTGACATTTATAGCTAATCTCTTCCCTCCTGTAAAACTTTTCGGTATCTGAGGATTCTGGGGGCATGGTAGTGGGTAGTGGTAATAGATAATTATACTCCATTCATTAGCATTAGACAGAAGTAAAAAAGGTTCTGTTTAGGGTACACTTTGTGGTAAAAGTACAATTAACATTACTTTTAAGATTTATGCCGAATTTATTAAAATCGACTATATCAGCGGTCACACTTAATTGTTCTCATATAAAGTAAAGGAACTACAGAATTTATGAGGCTTTGCTTAAATACATAATTTTGTCTTGCATCAAACTAAATTGTCGATGTAATATCCTAAAACAAGCAGGGGTTTTTATCCGAACACATTTTTACTGTCACTATAACCCTACCAAATCTAAAATGTTACATAATCCCTTCATACGTTGCGGCGGAAGGGATTTAAAATTTTGCCAGGTTATACTCAGGTATGTTATCGTCATGGCAACGTCAAATGCAAATCGTCATTCATTTTACACCTTTTAAATTAGGGGGGTTAATTATTTTAATTTAATTTTTTAAAATGTTGCCAAGACGAGACCTTATGGCTAGCATTGTCAAAAAGTTATCAGGTCTAATTTAATGCCTAGGTTCTAACACTGCAAGCCTCAACTACCTATACAAACTCTACGCATTAGTCATAATATGTGGCTTGACCGTTTCGCTACCGACACATGTGCGAATAGGCGTAAGATGAAAAATGCATTCACCGTGCGTTACATACTTTTTTGTTAAACAATATTATAGTAAACAACCAGATTGAGGTTTATAGCAAAACTGATTTATTTCAAACTAAGTCACAGCTACCCACATAAGTTTTAACAAAAGTGACAATCAACTTGAACATAACATACCTTCTCATCATAAACAAAGTAACAAACTTAATTTTGATTCCTAAGATAAAAATCTAACACAATTATATGTTAACAAATCAAACTACACTAGGTATTTCAATTAACGTTAGGAATGCCAATTATATCTGGCCATAAATCTGGGTTGGGTATTTCTACACTAGGTTCTGGAGAATCATTATCTGACTCAAATTCATTATCTGGTCGATCCCAAGATAACCTTGGTTGAGTAATAGTCTGTGCCTGAGGCACAGCTCTAATCAATATCTGGTCAGCATGTCTTCTATGCAACTCTCCATCTTCTGTTCTTACCCTATACGTCGTAGGCCCTTCAACAGTTTCTATTCTGCCCTTTAACCACTTTTCTCCTGGACCATATATGCGTATCAAACAAGGCTGGTTAACTGTGAAGGCCCGATTTGGCGGGCGTTGTGCTGCTGCCTCCAATTGTTGGTCAGCTGTACCTTCCACATTATCAGGGTGAAGTAAAGACACTGCCGTTTTAAATTTACGTCCATTCAACATTTCTGCTGGTGTCTTGTTTGTACAATTGGGCACCGTACGAAGGTAATATAACGCTTTCGCAAGTTTTTCTGACCAAGACACACCATCATCCGACATCTTTCGGAGCTTATTCTTAAAAGTCTGTATTGCCCGTTCAATTTGTCCATTACTTGCCGGATGGTATGGTGGAGAAAACAAGTGTTTGATGTGGTTCTTTTTCAGAAAAAGATTAAATTCATCAGAGCTGAAAGCCCTACCATTATCAGACACCAGCACCTCCGGTAGCCCTTGGGATGCGAAAATTTTCCTTAATATAGTAATAACCGAGCCACTACTCATTGATGGTACGATTTCTGCCTCAAACCACTTACTATAGCTGTCAATTAGAACCAAGAACGTCTTGCCTTGGAAGGGGCCTGCAAAGTCCACGTGAACACGACTCCATGGCTTATCATGGCTAATCCATGTCTGAGGATCTCTAGGTGGATTATTTCTGACCACTTGACATTGTTCACATTCCGCCACCATTCTTTCAATTTCAGTATCCATTTCTGCCCACCACACATATCCCCTTGCGAATGCTTTTGTTTGCACAATACCCGCATGTGGGGCATGTAATAATTGCAAAACCTCTTTTTGCAAGGTTGTTGGTATAATAACCCTATTACTCCACAGTAAACAATCTTTACTGAGGGAAAGGGCTTCTCTGCGCACCCAAAACGGTTTTAAGTTTGGATCTGGATTAGTGCGCGGCCAGCCATGGACAACAAAAAAGATTACCCTTCGCAGAAGCTGGTCCCTGCGAGTCTCTTTCGCAATTCTATTTGCATCGATTTCCCAGCCATTTGGGCGTTCTTCTAATAAAAGCACTTCTTTAAGGTCTTTCTCTTTTACTACTGCAGTATTTGGAGCATTCCACCGACTCAGAGAATCGGCGTTGCCTATGGCCTTACCCGGCCGATACTTTATAACATAGTCATAGCAACTAAGTTTCAATGACCATCTCAGCATTCTCGGTGATATCTGATCCGGTATTGGTTTTTCCGGATTAAATAATCCCACCAACGGTTTATGATCCGTGACAATACAAAACTTCCGGCCAGCTAAATATTCGTGGAATTTTGATAGTCCGAATATGACAGCTAGAGCTTCTTTGTCGATCTGCCCGTATCTTCTCTCTTGTGGTTGCAAAGTTCGCGAAGCCATCATTACTGGTCGTTCAGTGCCGTCGTCCATGATATGTGCAATGATCGCACCAAGCCCATACTCCGAAGAATCACAAATAAGCAGTAAATCTCGCTTCAAATCATATCCTACTAACGTGAGATCGGATGCAATCAGATTCTTTGCTTTTCTGAAAGCTTCTTCTTCTTCTTTACCCCACGTCCAAGTTCTTTTGCATTCTAAAAGGCGATATAAGGGCTCCAAAACCATGGCCTTATCTGGCAAAAATTTCTCATAGAAATTGTATAACCCAAGAAATGCCCGTAGCGATTCCTTGTTAGTCGGGGCAGGCTTATCTTTAATTTCTCTCACTTTATCTGGGGATGGGTGCAAGCCATCAGCATCAATTTTATGACCCAGGAAAGTTATGCCCTCTGTTGCAAAAACACATTTACCTAAATTCAGCCTGAAGCCCATTTCATTTAACACACGCAAGACATCCCTCAGTCGACTATTGTGTTGCTCTCGGGTTGCTCCGGTAACCGCTACATCGTCCAACAGGCATGCTACTCCCTCCATACCCGCAAGGGCAGATGACATGAGACGTTGAAAAATAGCTGGCGCGGCACTTACACCAAATGCCAGGCGATTCATTCTCATTAATCCAATAGGTGTGTTAAGGGTTACCAGCTCTGCGGTATGCTCATCGACTTTAAGTTGTGTATAGGCTTGTTTGAGGTCCAATTTACTAAATATTCTGCCTCCACTCAGCTTAACAAAAGCTTCTGATGATTTAGGGAGAGGATAACTGTCAACCTCTATAGCAGCGTTAACCGTAGACCGATAATCCCCGCAGATTCGTAGCGATCCATCATCTTTTTTAACAATCCTTAAGGGTGTAGCCCATTTAGAATATGTCACAGGTGTTAATATACCATTTTTCACCATTCTGTTTAATTCATCAGAAACTTGCTCTTTCAGAGGGTATGGAACTGGTCGCGCTCTCATGAATTTTGGCACTGCATCAGGTCGCAATTTCAACGACACCTCTGGACCTTTATATTTCCCAAGGCCCTCTTTAAATAACTCTGGAAATTCTTTCACAAGTTCTTCTAACTCGTCTTTAGACCAGCACAATCCCGAAATATAAACGCCTAAAGGCTTAAACCAATTTCTTCCCATAAGACTTGGTCCTTGGCCTGACACAATTAGAAGTTCACATTGAGCTTCCTTGTTGCCCAACTTGACACATACATTTGCTAGTCCGAGCACTTTCAAAGATTCACGAGTCCATGTCACTAATTTTACATTGGTAGAATGCAGCGGTGGGGGTTGAGCCCATAGTCTTTTATAAGTCTCCTCTGATATGATGGTTCTAGATGCCCCTGAATCAATCTCCATCAGCACTGTTGCCCCATCAATAGTCAAATCTGCTGTTATCTGCGGCTGGTAAATTTCTGAACAGTTGTAAATACCATTCATGTTTTCAGAGGCCTGTCTATCAGAACTACTACTCTCTTCCTGAACCTGATGAACTTTTCTCCCTTTTTTATCACAAGCAGATGCAATATGTCCAAAACGTTTGCAGTAGAAACACCTTGCTTTAATAAATGGACAACGTTCCCCGGGTTTGTGTATTCGTGCACAATGCACACACTCATTAGACTTGAGTCTACCAATGTCCATAGGTTCGGTGACACTGGACGGAGTTTGCTTTACTTCAACATGATCAGGGTATAAATCAGGAAATGTCGCTTGGTAATTTAGACACATCTGTAATGCAGTCTCATAAGTTAATTGTTTTGTTTTTAACAGTTCTCTCCTTAAGCAATCATCTCGTACCCCCAACACTAATCTGTCCCTCAATTGACGTTTTAAGTCCACAAAATTACACTTGGCAGCGAGTAAGCTTATCGCAGCCACGAAGTCCTGCACGCTTTCACCTTGTGATTGTTGGCGTCTATGAAATTTGCCTGCTTGCAAAATTTCATTAATTTCCGGTTCATAAAACTGGTCCAGAACACGCAAAATTTCCGAAAAAGACACATCCGTAGGTCGATTTGGTACCAGTAGTGACGCAATTAGAGCGTAAGTGTCTTTTCCGCACTGAGACAGGAACAAAGAACGCGCCTTGTCAATGTTCTTATTTTCATAACCTGCGGCGTCGAGAGCACATAATAACTGTTCCTTGTAATCACGCCACTTGTCCGTTTTTGGGTTAAAAGGTCCCGGAAACACTATGTTCGCGATATTTGACGCCATTATTCACACAATCACTATTATTTTCCGAAGTCGCCAATATAGTAAACAACCAGGTTGAGGTTTATAGCAAAACTGATTTATTTCAAACTAAGTCACAGCTACCCACATAAGTTTTAACAAAAGTGACAATCAACTTGAACATAACAAATATAATATAATATAATAGTAAGGAAACGGACAATTGACAAGCTACATATTATGACTAAGGTATAGAGTTGTGAAGTTTGGTGAGGTTAGTGTGTAAAGAACAAAATTTAAGATCTCGTGAAAAATTGGCACTTTCAAATTCGAAATTGAAGATTGTAAAGTCGGGTACTTTAGGCATATTTAATAAAATTCCAATCCATTTACAAAGAGAAACAAATATCGGTAAATTTAGAAGAAAATTGAAGCAATATCTTATCGAAAAAAGTTTTTATTCGCTGTCAGAGTTTTTTAATGAAAATACATGTCACTGACAAATAATGAATGGAATAAGATGAGTATTATTGATAATGATAGTGTGACATGGCTATTGTATTGTATAGTTTAAATATTATAAGTGTTTCAGGTTTGCAGTGCCCTTACAGGGTTCATGTTCTGAACTTAATTTAAATATAAGACCCAAATGTGCAACATGAATGCAATAAATAATTTGAAGTTTGATAGTTGGAAGCATGGCTCCACATGAGATCTTATCCGACCGTATCACCGATCTGACCGTAAAAATCTCGCTTTTTAACTTGGCTAAAGCCGGCACAGTAATGGTCCGTAATGACTTATCTACATTTGTTAATCGACAATAGCTTCTTCCATT
Source organism: Udea olivalis (assembly GCA_947369235.1). Taxonomy (NCBI): domain Eukaryota; kingdom Metazoa; phylum Arthropoda; class Insecta; order Lepidoptera; family Crambidae; genus Udea; species Udea olivalis. Next base: position 8,836,010 of record OX376348.1, read on the forward strand.
TTTTATGTAAATTAATTAATAACCAATAAAATATAAATCTAATTTCCTTTGTATAGAATCTTAGTTAGTATTGATATGGGTACATCGTCATCATGTTCATAAAGGTTATTGTGTAATAAACGCGATGAGTCACGAGTAAGTAGTAACAGGCGGGCGAGGGGTGACTGCCGCTGTGGGAATCTCGGAAACCAGACGAATCCTTGATTGAACTCCATTATCCTCTTCCGACGATTTTATCAGAGAATTATTGATTTGACACATTCAATTTTAGGAGAACACATATCTTTATCGACTAAGTTTCGCCCGGGATGTCGTTCGTATGGCGTAGTCAAGTTCATAGAATTGAGTGGTTTTTATACGTTACATGGAATAAAACCTGAATATAAGTAGATAAGTTACCAGGCTGTACCAGATCATATGCATTCACTCGATTGTGAGGCGATGCAATGCTGTTCTGGTGCTGAGGATTACTGGACGACCTTTATAATGAGGATTGCAATAATGTGTCTTGTGTGATGCAGGCAGGGTGCAGAATGCGGCGCCGTCGGGCACTGCATCGGGACCGTTTGGGAGACCCAAAATGTCGATGTGAGGAATAACGTAATCTCCGACAAGTTTGTGAAGCTCTTCCGGCAGCTCAAGGATGTCAAGGATCTCATCAATGAAGTAAGCCTTAGTCTCATTTCGTAACCCAGTTCTAAATGTATTGTTCTACCGAGCGTAAATGATAGATTATGACAGTTCCCTTTCCATTAGCTTTACTTTAGTCAAGATCAAGATTTAACAAGATTATATGGTGTCTGATAATGATGAGAAGTGCACAGTCGAGCTGTTTCCCTATCATGACTTTACGTCACCCAAACTATGATAGTTAATTACAACAATTACTTGTATGCCGTTTTTACTTATATTTCTATTCACCAGAAGCGCAGTTACTAATTTTCAGTATAGTTTTGCTGTGGTGTGGTGGCCTGTACATCAGGGAACGCATCTAAACAGCTGTTAGAACAAAAGAAATAAAGACATAAAATAATCTTAAAGGCTCGTAGCGACTGCTGTTTGCATACTAAGTTCTTAATAAAGATTTGAAAATGTTCAGTACGTCTACCACGAGTTGCCACTTTAAATTTACGTTATCATTTGCGTAAAAAAAATATATTGGGATGACACATGACATGACGTGACAATGTCAAATCCCAATACATTTTTTACGCAAACTACGATGTAAATTTAAAGTGGCAACTCGTGGTAGACGTACTGTCTGCCTTCAAGTGATAGTGTGTTAATCATACTAGACATTGAAATTTGAACACTTATTGAAAGTTTCTCTGTTGTGCTCTACCTATGTGCGTATTACGGACAGCTCCTTTTAGCTCCTATCACAAATTAGACATGCGCGGCGCTCTGACAGATAGCTCGCTTAAAACAATACGCCATTTTTGACACACGCACACGGAGACGTGAGTTGAGTTAGTTTGAGCGTCGCGGTCAGTCGCACTGTCAAAAACATTGAGATGTTATTTGTACGTCGTCAGATACTTACATTATAGTTCAATGGTCAAAAATGGTTTCGCGCAGATATTTCTGTTGCAGTGTATCTGGCTGTATGAACACCACACGAAATTGTGATCATACGTTTTTTAAGTTACCAAATAATGTTGAAAGGTAAGTAAAACTCAGATAGCGTTTGCAAATTAGTAGTACTATGTACGAGTATTATAAATTATATTTCGCAACACATTCAAATCCAGTACAAATGGGCTTTTACTTTTTCCGTAACTTATCTTATCATGCATTGGTTAAACACCAGTATTGTTGGTATATTCTTTTACTGGCACGCACGGCTACTGCATCCGCGCCGCGCCGCCGACAGGTGACCACCGGAGCGTTGGCTTCATGGTGATATCTACTGCCTGCTAGGTAGGTAGGTAGGACTGTATGATCAATGCTCCTGGACCCCGGTGAATGACTTCTTATAACATAATACTTTTATACGTATTCACCCATTTTAACTCCTTTTAATCTAGCTGGACCCCTTTTGTATATTTTTGTTTTTGTCGAACTAGGTGCAATTTTTTACTTGATGTATTTCATTTTAGACGGTATCTGTCAAATCGCGCTTATCTGGCGAATATAGTAGCGAGTAGCAACCCTAGGCGATCGGGCAAGTTAATAGAAAAAGGCGAGAGCGGACCTTCTGTAAACTCTTTATTTTGTGCTCCTATTCATGTGTGAAGTACTTATCAGTTATGTACTAGCTAGTTGTATAATCACAACAGACATAACTCGTTACTCTACTGTTTAGCTGAATGTTTATGCTACTCGTATCAAGATTCATAACATGCGTGTTAATGTTCAGCAGTTGTTCAAATAAACATAATATTGAACCAAGTTTTCGATAACCCCTCTGTCTGCGTGTTAGCCTCTATGGCTCATCTAATAATAGTTACAGTTTTGTTTTATCTATTTGTATGGCGTCAACTTTACGTTAATTTGCTAGATTATTAATAATAACGACGGTACACTCTTAATGAGTCATTATTTGAGAATCTGGTCATGTTCGAATTATTTTGTTAACACAAATGACAATAAAAGTACAAAGATTCTTTACTTGTTATTACTTTCAAAGATTAGTCACGCATGTTGGCTTACACTTTGTATACCTACCAAATAATATACAATTTGTAGCATTACCAAGTTATATAGAATATGCCGCTGGTAAAATTCAGATCTAAGTTCCAATCAGGATATAATCTTAAGGTAAAGGACCTAAAAGGTGCTTAGACTACAATATTTTCGATATTTTCTGGTAATTTCGTTCAAATATATATAACTTAGGTAATCATAAACTTCAAATTCCTTTATCTGTTTTGAACTTATCACATTGACATAAAAATCCAAATGGAACTTTAAGTTTGTTGTTAACGGATGTCCTGCTGTCTTTTTTTTTTTTTTTTTTTGTATTGCCCGTCAAGATGACCTCACTCCACCTGATGGAAAGCGGTCGTGAGGTTCAAATATGAGGTTGACAAGCCCAGTCATTCACCGAATCACTGAGCTGGCCATCCACACCTTGAAGGCCTGCAGAAATGCCTTTTCACGCCCCGCTTGAAGAACCCGGGACTATACGAGGAAGGAAACTTAGAAAAAAAATAGTATTATTTCGATAGATAACAACTTTTTTACAGTCATAACAGTCACCTAACTTACTCAGGTACCCCAAAGGGTTGTAATTGGCGCATACTCAATTATCATCATTAATGATCTTTCCAATTCCTCCCAAAGGATTACTTGATGAGTCGCGTGTCATCAGAATGCCACGACGTGCCATTCTCCTCTCTTGCCAGTATGTGCAAGGACAACATCCACGACCGTCAGGCTTACCTGTACCACGTGCTGACTTCTGGAACTTCGGCGGAGGTGATGTGCCAGATTGTTGGCATGTGCAACAACGACAAGCTGGACCACATCCTTGCTGTCAGCGTGAGTAGAACATTTGTGCTATCTCTCTCTGTAGCCAGTCAGTCAAGACCTTCACAACTGGCAGATGTAAGAGCAACTGGCACATGCTTATATCCTTAACTTCTGCAGAAGCGTTACCATTCGCTTAGGTCTTAGCAAAGTAGTGACAAGCTAAAGCACGTCCTTGCCGTCGTGTGAGAAGCAGAGACGCGTATCATCACCCTAGGTAGCCTCTGCTGCACCCAGGCCATGTGTAGCAATGATAATCATTACCAAATCACTGCCGTCAATGTGAATAGCCCTGGTGCGTGCCGGCCGACCCCCTCTCTGTCTCTGCGAAGATATTCAAGTCCGTCACTATCAGGTTGCCGAACCCATTACATTTTTCGGGAGTACTGGATCACATCCCACCAGATGGTACGGTTACTATGGTATTTTAGTTTTATTTGGTTGATACCGAAATATGTTATTTAATCTATTTATCTAATCTATAGTTTGTTTTATTGCAGAACAAAAAGAAAGCCGCTGAACCGAAAAAACCAGTGAATCACAAACGTAAGTGATATATCTGTTATAACTATCTTAAAATTCCACCCAAAGGTCGAATGGCCTTACACCATTAGCACATCTAAACCAGCTAAGCTATAAAAAGAGTTTGCGTTTATGTGATAACATGAATCCTTATGAAATTAAAGTAATTCATCATCGAGATAATTTTAAAGATTTTTTTGTCTTTACACAATTAAAATTGGTCAATTCGTTGAGCAGATATAATTTAATGATATCTGCTCTAATGATAAGTATAAAAATGCTATACACGAACCGTTTGCGCGCGCCGCGATGCCCCCTTCTCTATAGAGTGGGCGTTGCCGAGTAAGGGGTCCGGTCTGAAAAAATTGAACGCTGATTAAACTATAGGTGAATTAACGAAAGCTGGCACCTTCACAGCAGCTAAAGTTGTGTAGTATACGCAGGCACAGAATGTAATATAATTTCATCTATGACGCGGGCGATCCGAGAAAAACATTCAACAACCAAGCTATTACAGGCACACCAGTTCATACCTGGCTCGACAAGTGCTCGAGCTCAGTGCTCACTATAGTTGTAAAAAACCCGTTAGCTACCGTTCCTTAACCAAATTTATGGTTAACTACCGATAAAATGCGGTTTCCACTGCACTTCAGCAAACAGAAGTGGCAGTGGGCTGGTCACATCTGTCGCAGAACCGGTGGTCGGTGGAGTAGACGGGTTCTCGAGTGGAGACCACGACTCGGCAAGCGTAGTGTTGGACGTCCACCGGCACGTTGGACCGACGACCTAAAGAAAGTGGCTGGTAGGGACTGGATGGCAAAAACGGGAGATCGGGCTTTGTGGCGCGCCCTGGGGGAGGCTTATGTCCAGCAGTGGACATAAGCCTCCCCCGGCTGAAAAGAAGAAGAAGAAAATGCGGTTTTAAACGGTTAATTATCCGACTGCGCCCAACATAGTACAGTACAGTTATTAAAGGTAAATAATGGGCATCGACTAACTTCGTGTTCCCGGAGATGACCGACCGAAACTGGGTAACTAGATGACAGCGCTATAGTAAAATAGCGAGACGGCTATGACATTGACATTTAGTTGTTTGCGAAAAAGTTGAATTTAGAAGTGGTTTTGGTAATGTTTTACGATTGCTTCCGAAAACCGATGTTTTCCGATGCCCATTATTTAAGTATCTTGAAGTACTGTAAGTAATCTGTCTTTTTATTGTTTTGTCAATTCCTAGGTGAAGCTTCCTTCTTACGGAATTCCCATCGCACTGTGTGACTGGATATCCGACTTCCTGAGGGAACAGTCTATAATAGTGCCGCCAGCGCTAGTGGTGGTATTTTACCGTAACAAGCATAAAATGCGGTTGATTAACCGTTAATAACGAAAAATGCATTTTTGACCGCTTGGTTAAAATCGTTAATAACCGGCTCGCATCTATAGAGCTCACGCACATACGCCGAGCAGTTTATCAGACACACGTAGCGCATTGCTGAAGCTTTATTCACCAATATCATCGTTAGTTCTTCAATAGTGAATGAGAAATTACATTTTTAAAATTTGAATAGATAGCATGTACGTTTATTTTGGGGTCAGATGATCTTGGTGTAATTTAGGCGGACCCTGGGACCCCACACACTAGTGTGAATTCACAACCGGGATAGACCGCACGGATGATCTTGGTGTAATTTGTCCCAGATATTTATTTATTTATTATTTTATTTATTTTCAAACTTAAAATGTACTCTCTTTTTAGCTCATCTTGTGGGAGCATCCCATTGCGCTTGGGGGCCGTCCTACTGGTGTAGTAACTTCAGGTAAGTTTTCAAACTAATTTAAGGCAATCCGTCAAATCCATCAGCATGACACATTGTGAAAACATACTATTTATCACCGTTATGTAACATACCTACTGATTTAAGTAATACTTTCCTGTTAAGAGCAAACCACAATAATTTCGAACAATTTTAATCATGTTTTTTACAGTATTTACATTCACAACTTTGTTCTTCGCTTCTGAGCAAATTATTTGATAAAATAATTTAGATCGTTCATTATGTTAATCACAACTTGCAACGTTTCCTGTCTGATATCAAAATGCTGAGCGAAATGACCGTTTTGTATATTTGTCTAATATTTTGTATACATAATTGTGTGAAAACTGCATTGTCTCAGTCGACGTGAAACAATGTAAAGTTGCATAACAAGCTACTAGTTCCTACAAGCGCCGGTACGGTAAACCCGCCCGGTGGAAGTGTCTCGAGTTGCATGTCAGTGTGTCAACAACGGCTCCGATTCAGTGCGCACGCAACGCTTTCATTCAATTTTGATTGCTGAATAATAATAAATAATTCAATAAATTCACGTTGTTAATGATTAAAATTATGATTTTTATGGCTGACAACATTCTACTGCAGATAGTTATAAATGTTTTATCCCTTACTTGCTTTTGCTCGCAAATCCGTCCACATGAACTTAATTTTCTAAACGTCGCCGAACCAGAATTGATTAGGTACTAATTGCTATAGCGGTTTAGGCGTGAAAATTAAACATCAGACACAATGTGAAATAAAATATAGTATCAATATGGATTAGTAGCTTGTCGTTAGTAATCTTACCTATTGCGCCCCCAGTAATAATTAAATACACGTTATGATATTTAGGGGACGAACATTAGTGTTGTCTTATCTGTGACTTACATTATTAGACTAACAGTATCGAATATTTGTACAATTCTGGTAAACATGCAAACTTTGACTTTTCTAATCTCCGAACGCAAAGATTGGGCTATAGAACTAGATTTTTTTCTTGCTTTTAAAATAAATAGTTGAAATCACTGGTAGCATAAGTCAAGCTCGAAGTTAGGAAGACAACGGTTCATACTTGAGCTGTAGTTGATTGTTCATTAAGCGCAATATTCACGCTGCAACCAAATCATTTGAAGGGCGAGACCAAATTGAAGGCTTTTCGCGACTCGCACCTGATTTGAAACTCCGTTATTTTTATTTTTTGTTAGTTCTGATAGTTTAGTTCAGCAAAATGTGTGGCTGGCATTTTGTCCACTAGAAAGTCCCGTTTGCAAAATTATGTCTTTGCCAAATGTGTATTTTGATGAGACACCTTAGCAGGTAGAGCAGGTGTTGTTTATGGATATACGTAATTCATTGGCATCTCAGTCATTCATGAAAGCGATCCCGCTTTGCTGTAGATACCTGGGCTACACCAAAATGATCGGGAATGGGATACTTTTGAATAAATTAGACTCAAAATCTTTTTGGTATTTGAAATTTAGTATTCTTTGAAATCGAATTCCATTTTTAAATTAAAAAAAAATTCAAAAATAAAAGAGCGGTAGCCATTTTCAAATTGACAAGTCAGTGAGAAAATGGAGCTTACGCGGAAATATTTCCGTGCCATAATTTTTTACAACTTTCGCGGAGGTTTATCTCAAGAACAATGTCTCGCCGAGCTTGTTTCTATTTATAAACTTGAAGCACCTAGTAAAGCGACTATATATCGCTGGTATTCTGAGTTTCGTCGAGGACGTTCTTCTCTTACCACAGTTCTCTCTACTGGTCGGCCAAAAACACCGGTAACACAAGAAAACATCGATGCTGTACGTCAATGAATACAAGAAGATAGACATGTGACATATGAACAGATACAGGCTTTTCTTAGCATTGGTATGACAACATGACATGACAGCCATTCAAATAATATTGCATGATGAACTGGGTGTCAAGAAGTTAGTTTCTCGCTGGGTGCCCCATCATTTGACTGAAGAACAAAAGTCTGCTCGTGTTAATTGGTGTCGGTCTGCAACGGTTCGATAAAGGGAGCTCAAATGCAGTTTACAATATCGTCTCGAGTGATGAATTGTGGATTTATTCATATGAGCCCGAAAGAAAACACCAATCGACTGTTTGGGTCTACGAAGGTGAGGTCAAGCCAACTGAAGTAGTGCGCTCTCGTAGCGTGTCGCAAAAAATGGTGGCTTCATTTGTATCGAAAACGGGACATGTGGCTACGATTCCTTTACAGGAACGGAGAACGGTTACTGCCAATTGTTACACAACTGTTTGTTTGCCGGCAGTCATAAGGGAACTTCGTAAAAGTAATCCTAATCGTCGCATAATCCTTCACCACGACAATGCGAGCTCCCACACCGCTCGGCAGACGATCGCTTTTTTATTATTATTTTTAAATGTAGAGTTGATAGACCGTCCTCCGTACAGCCCTGAACTGAGTCCCAATGATTACTTTATATTTCCAAGAACTCAAGATTTGCTACGTGGTCAACGGTTTCAAGGACCAGAAGAGGCAGTCGAAGCTTACAAATCTGCCGTTTCAAATATATCCATTTCAGACTGGAATTACTGTTACAATAATTGGTTTGAAGGAATGCCAAAGTGCATCGATTGTCACAGAGAATACTTCGCAAATCAATAAAAATAAATGTTATTGCATTATCTCCGTAGTTTTTTCTATTCCCGATCATTTCGGTGTGGCTCTCTTATTCCTCCTAACTATGCCCTTAGCAAGTGTCAGTGAGTCTGTACAACAACTGTTCAATCTAGATCTACACGTCACAAACACAATCACTGGACCCTTTTTTTTGTAAAGTGACCATACCGTTAAATTAATGAATGCTTTCTATTTCTGACACATGTGTCATATTTTTGAATAAGCCTCCAATGTCTGTTCATAACATTTATATAAATGTATTTTTTTGTTCAGTACTGGACATGAATGCGGTGCGACAAGGCACTGTGTCCAGACAGTATGGTCGCAGAACCTGGTTCCCGAGGACACCGACAGCGTGTGCAAGATCTGCACGGACATGGTGACGCAGGCCAGGGACCAGCTCGAGAGCAACGAAACACAGGTATGCTGTGTAATTTCTGTTAAGCAAAGTAATTAGCTTATATACTGTCCCACTACTAAGCAGAGGCAGCTATCGTTGCAGTTATCACTACCAGACACAACCGGAAATATATTGTTTTTTCACGCTTGTCAAATACAGATTGATGATTAAAAACCCGGCTATGTTGTATGGCCGAAAGTACACTTTGCCCGTCCGGCGATTTTAGCATAACACCTTTGAATTCAGTCCATGTGCACCCGTCGGCCACTAAAACTAGGCTATAAGCTGCAATTATACTTAAGAAGTTACAAGTACGTGAAAATGACGATTTTCTGTAATCTTAGTTCAGACGTAATTTAACAAGTCCTTCAAAAAGCCACTGTTAAAACAATGTGCCTTGAACTTTAGCGAAATTAGTAAACTTTTTGTGAAGTAAAAAATGTAAGCGATAAGGGCTTATCAGGTTGTTCAAACAAAGCTTTTGATTCTTTTGTAATCTTATCAGCATGCGCGCTGTGAACATGTCGTCAATTTTAACCGTTAAATAGGATTTAAATGACAATCTCCGCTTACATCAAGCGGGAAGTAATGTTGTAAGGCTGAATAATAAATAAATAAATATCTGGGACAATTCACACCAAGATAGAGAATTGAAAAAAAGGTATTTGTAAAATCTATTGCTGTCTTTTGCAAACCTCGAGCCCCCCGCAGCCCGATAACATGAGGTAATTTTGGCACATTTAGCGCTAAAATTGCAATTCGGATTGAAGGTTTGCATAAAAATCAAATATTGCCTTTCATCTGACCCCAAACTAAGCAGAGCTTGTAATATGGGCGTCAGAGACTGATAAAGATACTTAAATATTTCTAAATACATACTTAAATAGATAATAACACCCAGACACACAACAAATACAAATGTTCGTCACACAAATATTTGTCATGGGTGGGGATCGAACCCACTACCTCCGGCGCTAAAGGCAGGATCGCTGCCATTGCGCCAACAGGCCAGTATGAATGAAGAAGAAAAATTATGGGGGGCACGATGTGTACTAATATTGTACTATTTTATTTACGTTTATTATTATTATTTCTGTATACTTTTTTTGACATGTCATAAGTGCTTTGTACAAGCTTAAATGAATAAATGATTTTTTACTTTACTTACTTACTTACTTACTAATGTATTTGTTCATGAAAATTGTTATTCATTAAAAAAACAAAATATCAAGTGAAGTTTACGTAGTTAGTCATTTTGTTTATTTTTGCCAGTAGAAACAGTATTTTAAATCTTGGTCAAATACGCACTTGGCTTTTTTTGTAAATCTGGGACCCCGGGTAAAAAATCTAATAACAATAATTGCGTTTTGTTCATAGCTGATTGACAGAGACCATATTTCAAAAGTATGTTAAAGTAATAATTTGATGATATGATTCACGTTTGTATTTTTCACTAAATAAGCGGCCCTATTTCGAGGTGTCATTTATTTAACTGAGATTTAAAAACCCTAATAAACTGATGTTGTACTGTGACCACTGACTGTGATCCAGTCTTAACCTTTGGTGACATATCGAGTCATTGACCGATAAGGTAACGACGCTCTCACGGTGACTGATCTCGTTAGGGCCTTGTCTGACAACTTGCGCTGACCTACAATGAGGAAAAACTGTCTAAAGGTATTGATTTTAATGCACAAAATTAAAATGTTTGTTAGCTGCTGACGAATTAAACTTGTAGCATTAAACGGTAGATGGTAAATATTTAAAATCCAATGATACTCAACTCTCTCTAACTGTCAACTTTGAATTTCGTCGGGCAAGTGGCGATACGAAACGTAGAAACATTAAATTATACGAAATATCGTAGTTGAAAAGTATTATCGGTTGTTTAATATTGGCTAAAAGTCAGTATCGTTGTACCTAACCCCTTCATTAATAAGAACGCAAGTCGTATAAGACTGTTTTATCGACTAGCGTACTGTTTTGTCTTCTATTTTTTGGCGCCCGTGAACAAAGGCGAATAAGTGATACAAGTACCTACTTTAGCTCAAGTTGCGGCAAAGTGCCAATAAGACGACACGATTGGCGTTGTGTGCTGTAGCACGGTTTCTCGCCTTGAATTCCGTAGTGTCCCGGGTTCGATCCCCGGTCAGGTCAATTCAGGAAACGATCTTTTCTAAATTGGCTTGGGTCTGGGTGTGCTGGGAAACGCCCCTGGCTTAATTCCTTGTCCGGTACCTCGTAACACAGGGATATTTATCCCTACTTCGAGACCATGACAAGAGGTGTGTTGTCTATATATATTTATATATCACAATAAGTCATTTAATAAGAGGGTAAATGTATTTGATGCATCAGGCAGATACTTTTGATGTATGCGACCACGAAGGACAAGACTTAGCCCCTATTTTATTTCAGAGCGAATTAAAGGAGGTTTTCGAAGGCTCCTGCAAGCTGATGCCGATCAAGATCGTGGCCAAGGAGTGCATGAAACTGGCGGACGACTTCGTGCCGGAGCTGGTCGAGACCCTCGCGTCTGAGATGAACCCTCAACAAGTGTGCTCGGTCGCCGGGCTGTGCAACAGTGCTAGGATCGACAGGCTGCTGGAAGAACATGTAAGTATTCGACTTGATCCGAGATGACGCCAACCTCGTTATTATAAGACCCAGCTTGAGCCACAAATTACGCATGCGGCGCGGCGCCTCTTACAGATAGTCCGCTTAAAACAAACCCGCCATTTTGATCACGCACACAGAGACAAAGTGAGTTTACAGGCGATACCAGTGAGCTTCAGTAAGTCGGCGAGTCGCACTGACGCGAGTGTTTTTGTTTGTGTCGAACTTGTTGCAATTTTTCCCATGATTAATTTTGTTTTTGTCCGGTTCTGTCAAGTAGTTATAACCTACCTACTTCATTTAAAAAATTCTAAGCAAATATTGTAGTAAGTAACCCTGGGCGGTCACGTATGTTTAGGAAAATTGGCGCGAGCGGTCCTTTTGTAAACTCTTTATTTTGTGCTTAATAAGTCCATAGACCAAATTGGAAAACTCGAGCGCCCTAATTCTAGAACGACAAAATAGAGCCCCTTCATATGGACGCAATACATATAAACGTGCCACTGAATTTTGGTCGTTCAGTAGCCGGTAAAGCCGATTAAACTCTAACCTAGGAGCACTCGTCGTTTGTTATAAAATAAAATTGTAGTGGGGCGCGTCATAACAAATTAGACAAGCTCTACCTTTCGTTTCTATTGACCATTGACCATTGACAGGACGGCATCAATTTGAAGAGTCATCAACTTTGATTTTCATTTCAGAATCCCGGGGTAGATCATTCTACGAGCCGCTATGCTCGTTATTAAATCTTCTTTAGAGAAATTGTATGTCTACTTTACTGAAGTTTATCTTAAAGTTATTTTAAATAAAGAGAAAAACCTGCAAGATGCCTTGCAGCAAGTATTTTTTATTATGTTTTTGACCTTTTACTAGGCCTATTCACCTCTGCATAATGAGCGATACGATTGCATGTGGCATAAAAATAAACAAAATTAGCTATTATCTTATCCGCCCTTCATTTTTGTTATGAACTGAAGTAATATAGTATATTGTGGTTATCGGAATGTCGCGACAATACTTACGCCGTCTAATGACCCGCGCGTCACGCCACCAGCGTCATCGCTAAAGCTACGAGAATCTTCTATTTTATAGTATAATGGTTCTGCGGGGCAAGGTAATTGCCACGATTATTCCTCAATAGTCAAGTAAAAGATGTTCAATCTGGTAGCGATTTTTATTTCGCTATTTTAATATAACATAACATAACATACCATCACGACTTTATCCCAAACTGAGTAGTCAGAGGCAAGTGACTGTGTCGTCATGGTGAACGAAACACTCAAAGGCCCACTTTTCACCAATGGTATTAGAACCCAACGTGGTAGGTGTTGACGGCCTTCCGCCGTTATCCGGGTTGATTTGGTTTTTTATCGATGTTTTCCATCACCGGAGAGTAACTCGAATATTTAAGAATGAACACAAAGATTTTTGGTTCTGGCCAGATTTGAATTCGGGACCAGACGATCCACGATCTGAGTTTGGGTGCTGAACCTGAATGGAACCCGGATGAATGCGAAAAAATAGTTTTTACTAAGTTCTCTAAAACCCGAAAACTGCGTTGAGACTCTTCTATATTATCTATGTCATTATAATGTATTTTTAATGTGTAGGAGAAAGAGCATGCTGGTAAGAAGAAGGAAACTAAATTACTTGGTGACATAAGATGCACACAAGGCCCATCATACTGGTGCAGCAACTTCAGGTAATAACTTTATCCTTAACTTTCTTATCAACTTGAATCATCAAGATATTCATGATCTAACATCCGTGCATGACTATCTACATTTTACATAGTGTTTTTCGAGGCATGTTGACTGTTGTCGTTGTTTTGAATTGACCACTCAAAAGCCTACATTCTGCTGATTGTATTTGAAGCAAATGTGGCAGGATATGACATGGCGAATCTACTGCCGTTTCCAGGATTCAATTTAGTGGTCAAGAATGAAACTCTCTGGTTTGGTGTATTTATCTATATGGCGTGAGTAAAGTACAGTTGTGGTGCATCCAAGTCAGTATTATAAAACCTGTGTAAACATTATTGAAGCAACCTAAGGCATTGTGTCGAAGTATGTTTTGATTACGTCACAACACAACTTTGTGTTGATATGAACTGGGTGAACTTGCTCCGGATTTGGTGCAAAGGTGCAATGGCAATTTCCGCCAAATATTTATTGAGTACATTTAAATATAGTTAAATGCAACCATATTATAGGTAAATGCAGTCTGTAATTGACACGTTTGATAAATGCTTATAGTGAAAGGCCGGAGAATTATAAAAGTTTCCTTTCCTTATTATTGTAAAACATAATTTATGGTATTTATCAGCACACTGTTCTGTGCTCAATCTGAGTGAGAGTTTCCTGAAACCGCATCTAAATAGACTCAACGACCTAGTTTAGTAGCACGGTAAAACCGTTCCTTATCCTCTAAATAACCACGTTTCTTCTACTCACACCAAACCCTCAAAGACATGCTTCTTCCATAAGGTTTTCACTTAAAACTTAAATATTTGACAAACAGATTGCTTTAGTGCGTTGAATCGCGGTTTTCCGCCTTGACTTTCCTGTCCTGGGTTAGATTCCGGATCGGCTTATCAAGAAACGAAATTTTCTAAATTGACACAGTTCTGGGTTAGGTTAGGTTAGGCCCTTGTTCCCTGCGGTTAGGGGAAGAGAATACTACCGAGGTATCCCTGCCTGTCGTAAGAGGCGACTAAAAGGGTTTTCGGGTCGGGAAGCGCACACGGGGGGCGCTGCGTGTGTTTCGGTTTGCGATCCCGAGGAAGACTGTAACGCGTGTCTTCGGACACAGTGGTCCCACATATCCCAGGTGTCCCGAACCGAGGGCCTTAGGAATGCCTAAATGCATTTCCTGACGAAAAAAATGATATATTTATCCTTATTTAGCGACCACAACAACTGGCGCATTATTTATTTATCATATTTGTCATTTAGTACGGGGCGAGAATGCAGCGCAACGAAGTACTGCTCTGGCTCCGTGTGGCCCAAGATGCAGGTCCCCGAGGACTCCGACAGCGTGTGCAAGATCTGCACGGACATGGTGACGCAGGCCAGGGACCAACTCGAGAGCAACGAGACGCAGGTATCTGTAGCTCTAAACCAGGTGACCTACTCGGGTTCAAATTTACGAAGTTTCGTGAAACTTTGGTAGGGCAAAAAGGACAGAAAACGTAGTATGTTATGAATAGGTTGGCGCTGTACCGAAATCCCATACAAAAACGTCAAGGTCAACGCGAACGCCAGCGGCTGTCATTGGCGCAAACTCTTAGGTGACATACAGGGTATTCTTTACCCTGGTAGGCACAGGAGCTTTTAACCAAAGCAAACGAAATTCTGAACCCCACTTTATAGATTTTCCATTTTTCGAAATTTATCTTGCATTATCTCTACTGCGTTTTCCCCTATAATGGCCACTGAAACAATCAAGCATAAACTACTTATGACTAGTTTGTTAGGAGCCCAACATATTTGACTTAATGACTATAGTACGACCGTCTAAATCAGTCTTCGCCTGCGCGGTACAGGGGTGAGGGGGTAGGACGACAACGGGGATCGAGAGTGGTGCGTGGGCGGGCGCGCGAAGCGTTACGCACATGAGGTGAAATGCGTAATAGACAGTTCTTAAGATTTATGTGACGTCATAGTGGATTTTTATATATTTTTTAAAGCAGGGACGGCAAATTTGAATGAAAACACTAATTTAATATTTAGGTAACAAACTATTATATAGTTTATTACAAGAATCATCAAAACCAAAAATCAAATCATCGAAATCAATCACATATGTCCATATCAATATCACTTAAACTTGATTCTTCACTTTCGGAGCAGCCATCCTCAGAATCATCAGAATCGTTCTGCACATTAATAATAAAATCAACACCATCATCTACAATACCATCATGTTTGCAGTATTCGTCCTCAATTTTAATTACGTGGTTAACGCAATGCTCCCACTTTTCTGCAGAATATTCAGCAAATAATCCCTCTAATATACTTTTTTTTTGGTCCAAATTAGAGTCGACACTTTTTTGAGCTAATTGTCCTCTAACATCACCCCAGACTAGCTCAATGGGGTTCAGGTCTGGATGGTGAGGGGGCGAACGAAGCACTTCATGTCCGTTTCTTTTTAATAACTCGTCAATTTTATAAATGTCTTCTGTGAAATGCCTTTTAATTAATTTATATAACTCATCCTTCCTTAGTTTATCATCAAATGGCACGTCATGTCGTCGTAGCCATGCTTGCATAGCTGGCTTAGTAGAAGCCATACTCGGCTTTTTCTCCTCTCGAACCGAATGATAAGCAGCGTTATCCATCACTATGACAGAATTTGGTGGTAGATTCGGCATCAGCTTTTCATTTATCCATTTCATGAAATTCACAAAATTCATGGAATCGTGATAATCACCTGTTTTACACTTGGATTTGAATATTACAAGTGCCCCGTCTACAAATCCAGTTTTGCCTCCACAATGAACAATGATCAAACGGTCCCCTTTACCGATATTAGACAGCACGCCGTGTTCATCCTTTGATTGCCAACACTTTGATACGTTATGAGACATAAGTTTCGTCAAGATATATAATATTTCTTCCTTCCCTACGATATTTTTTTATAGACTGTAGGTATTTTCACCTCCATGATGTTATATTTGGCTGTTCGATAAGAAGTTTCCTTTTGGATCCGCATTTCTTAAATTTGAAACCAAAATCATGTAATAATAGCCTTAAATATTCCCTTCCGCAGTGTAATATATTCTCTTCTCTAAGTATAAGATTCAAAGTTTTTAGAGTTGGTATTTTTTTATGAATTGTACAAAATTGAGAGACTTTTCTTCTTAATCCTTTTGCAAAATCGTCTATTTCAACTCTTTTTCTGCGCACTTGTTTTGGTTTTTTTGGTGATTCAAATATTTCGTTATCTTTCAATAGTCTCCTTTGTTGTACAATTCTAGATACAGATTTATCCGATAGTCCAGTAACCTCTGCTACGGTTTTGTTCAAATTTATATCTTGCAGATAATCAGTGGAATTTGGATCCAGTTTCTATTTTCTAAAATATTCATATACGTAAAAAGCCATTTGCTTGCACTGGCTATTAATTTTATGTCCGAAGATATTTCGACTCATCTTGAGAATGTAATCTCATGTATAACTGTCGTAAAGCGTCCAGAACTATCAACACGAGTGATCGCTAACCGTGTAGCGAGCGTACTGAGTTGTTACAAAAATGCACCTGCCGCCCGCACCTCTCTCGGTCCCCGTTGTCGCCCTACCCCCGCACACCTGTACCGCGCAGGCGAAGACTGATTTAGACGGTCGTACTATAGGTACTTTAATCGTTTCTTTAAATTAAAATCTTTTCAAATTTAAGATTTTATGTGATTATATGCAATAAACATCAAGATGCACATTTTATAATCTGTCTTGATCCTTATCATAAAATCAATGATGTGATAACCGGGATGCTGTGCCCTGTAGAGGTTTCTGAATGTTTTTTTTTTGTTTTAAATTCAGGAGGAGCTCAAAGAAGTATTCGAAGGCTCCTGCAAGCTGATTCCGATCAAGCTAGTGACCAAAGAGTGCATCAAGATGGCGGACGACTTCGTGCCGGAGCTGGTGGAGACGCTCGCGTCGCAGATGAACCCGCAGCAGGTGTGCTCGGTGGCTGGCTTGTGCAACAACCAGAGGATTGACGGCCTTTTGGACGGTTATGTAAGTATTCAACTAAATATTAAATATTATCACCTTATTTATAAAGAGGTTCATGCTTTTTAAACAACTCTATACAAGGAGCATATTAAAATAATTTAACATTTTTCATTTAAACGATTTTGTAATTATTTTTTCATAGGAATCATTTTTATCTATGTTCCCCAATTACTCCTTCTGGAAAAATGCTGAAATGCTGGGCAAAATAATTGTAGGCGCCTAAAATTATTATTTCACGATTTTGTTGTTTTTGAAGTCTAACTTGAAGTTAATGATTTATATTTAAATAATATCTGACTTTATTTTAATAAGCTATTGTATACTTTACCCACAGAACACTCAACTAGAGAAGGTGGTGAGCTGCAACAACTGCCAGCAGACGGCGCTCGCCGCGAGGAAGAAGTTCGACGAAACCACCTACGAGGACTTCCTCGTTAGGCTGTTGCAAGTGAGCGTTGGCTGTCTTAATTTTAAATAAATAATGCAAATTTTATTAACAAAAATTCACTCATAAATTGATAGTAGAGCAAGTGAAATATAGTTTTCGAGTAAATTTGAAAAATCCGTCTGAAATATAATTATAACTTTACTTAATTTAAGCAAACTAAAGTCTGATGTAATCTCCTTTCCGCCACCCAGGAAAATAGTGCTTGTACGTACTGGCAGTATTGACGTCCACTGCAAATGGCAAGATTATCAACAATGCACTAAAAAATATTTTCGTCAATTATGTACGTTTATTTACGTTTCAAATAGATGAACACATACGTTCTCTCTCACACACACAAAAACACATAAACTTATTTATGAATAATATGTTACTGTTTTATTTTTTATTTTAGCCTCAACTGCGAAATTTAAATGTAAATCGGTTTCCCAAGATACAGGACTAGCCTAGTTTGGGAACCTCTGCTGATGTAGAGAGTAGTTTTTCACTGTGTTATTATTTTATTGTATTTATTTTGAATGTGTTGTAAATAAATAGATATATTTTTTTATGTATTTCAAACTAAAAATTTTAAAACATACGCTTTGTTTTACTTTCATTTTAAGCAATCCTACCATTAGTCTGTGCCGCTCGAGTTGTTTTTGAAGTCTCATGTGTTATTGCTATTTATTATTTACATTGTACATGTCATTCCCCAGGTATGCCACAACATGGACTCACTATCAGACTCCTGCTCGATGCTGGTGTTCCAGTACTACGAGAACATTCTAGAAGCCGTCCGCAAAGACCTGACGCCCCAGAGCGTCTGTCACCTCAGCGGCCAGTGCACGCGCCGCTTCCATACGCACGACCTGTACAACTTCCCGCACTTTGAAGCTAAGCCGACCGAGTAAGTATTAGTTGAAAACCCAAAGAAACAAAAACAAAAGATAATACACTGGTAACAAAATCAAAAATAATAGGACGCTTAGATGTAAAATTTGGACGGTCTTACCGCTACAGAACGAAACCTTCCCGACAATAATGTTTTTGAAATTTACCATTCATATATTTACTATCAATATTATAGGCTACTCATACTCAAAATGGTTAAGAAGGACCTGAATATTATCCTGACATCAGTTGAAAAAATTTGCAAGAATTGTCTGCTATTACACGTAAAGAGTCAATGGTCTACAATAATGTCAAGAGGATAATGTGCTCAAACGAATATACTTAATTAAATTATGTTTTTGTTTCAGTGATGTTCCTTGTGAATTCTGCGAACAACTAGTGGTCCACCTACGCGATGTCCTCATTGCTAACACTACTGAATTAGAGTTCCTGAAAGTCCTCAAAGGTATGCTGTATTTATAAGCTATAGTTTAGGTGCCTGGTACGACTCTAATTAAATGATGCATTGGAATGCCTTTTGATACTAAAAAATAAAGCGTATATCGATTTCACGAATATTGAAACTATACTCTGTCCATTTTATTATTGGTTTTTTGACAGCTCACGCCCACGATGGTTCGTATTGTTTACGTTGAAATTTCATACAAATAATATTGTACTTCATGGACGGGTACCGCCCACTTAATGATTACTATGATTGTGTGTGCCACAGATTATAAATAATTATCGGTAGAAATAAATGCTATGACTGAATCTGATTAAGAAAAACTCTTCATATCATGTGGATAAGGTGTAATATGTTATTTAAACAGAAAGAAAACAAAATTTTAAGGTTGAAACCAATAAATTACCATAAAGTAATAAAACACCTGAAATAGTTTAATTCCTTTTTATTAACATGACACGTCAGAATCATCATTTGTACTAGATTCGTCCGATGAGAACTAAGTTCTATGGCGTGGTATTGGCAGTGATATGGAGGAATCCTAAGGACGTTAAGGCCATATTCTGCTGCCATTTCATCGATCACATACCGTTTTCTCCATTTTCGCGAAGCCAATTAATAATTTCATGTTTTTATTGGCTTGTGTTGGCATTTTATCAATTTGACGAGAGTGATAGGGCGCGTTATCAATAAAAAATATTGATGGTTCTTCCAATGATAAAAGCATGTTCTTGAACCACTCTTCATAGACCTCCGCATTCATTTCCTCGTGGTAATCGCCAGATTTCTTTGATTTAAATGTTAGCATTACGTCTTGTACATAACCTTTTGCTGTACCTGCGTGGCAAATGATTAGGCGTTTCTATTGGTACTGCGGAGGTGGAAGCATCAGTATCGTCAGGCCAGGATTAGGTAGGATACAGGTACAGGTGTGGTTAGAGTTGAACCATGTTTCATCGGTAAAGACAATATTTGTCCAATCTTGAATTTTTTTGCCTCTCTTAGAAAGTCACATCGTGCCAAAGCAATATCAGTGCGTTCCATTAATATTTTTCTTTTATCTGTTGTGCCGTGTAGTGCCGGCACATAAAAAAGAATAGCACTACCCCCTCTCTTCCCGTGGGTGTCGTAAGAGCCGACCGAGGGAAAATTGCCATAAGGAGATGGGCAGCAACGTCTCCGGATAACAGCAGGCCATACTGCGATCGCCAACCCGCCTGCCAAGCGTGGCGATTATGGCAAACCCCCCCCAAAATGGCTGCACAACCAAAAAATCGGCCCCCAGTCCCCGGCGGCCCTGCTATTCCTAGCTACGGCAGCGGCTATGGTAACGGCGGGGCAGGGGGTGCTAGGAATCCCCGGGTAAGATCCGGCTGCCAACAACGACGACTCGACCTGGCAACATATAACACGCGCACACTGAGGCTCGACACGAAGCTCATAGAGTTGGAAGAGGTAATTAGTAAGTTACATTGGGATATCATTGGGTTATCTGAAGTCCGAAGAGAGGGGGAGGACTCGATAATCCTGCAATCCGGTAACTTACTATACCACCGGGAGGGCGACCAACAGTCCCTAGGTGGTGTCGGGTTCATCGTCCACAAATCCCTTGTCAACAACGTGATTACTATCGGAAGTGTTTCGAGCAGGGTAGCGTACCTGATACTCAGAATATCGAAACGATATTCGCTGAATGTCATTCAGGTCTACGCTCCGACCTCAAAGCACGACGATGTCGAAGTGGAGGCTATGTATGAGGAGATCTCTAAAGCCATGCATAGCTATAAAACCCACTACACGGTTATGATGGGGGATTTTAATGCAAAGTTGGGGCAACGTTGCGGTGATGAGTTGAGAGTGGGGCAATTTGGATTTGGGCAACGGAACAATAGGGGCCAGATGCTGGCAGACTTCATGGAGAGGGAGAACCTCTTTATGATGAACTCCTTCTCCAAGAAGCCCGTAAGCCGCAAATGGACCTGGATCAGTCCGGACGGTAGAGTCAAAAACGAGATCGATTTTATCATGTCGACGAAGAAGCATATATTCAATGATGTCACTGTGATCAATGCTGCTAAGACAGGAAGCGATCACCGCATGGTCAGAGGCACATTGAATATCGACCTAAAGCTTGAGAGAGCGCGACTGATAAAATCCACGCTCCGACCAATACCGGCTCGAGCTTCAAAACCGCTTCGAAGCCCTTGAGAAAAGCATCGATGTGGACGATCTGTACAACATGGTGGTGGATACTGTCCGTACGGTAGGGTCCAAGCACTTTAAAACCCGCCGTCCCAAATCAAAGAAACTCTCCAGTCAGACTCTCCTACTCATGGATCAGAGAAACGAAATGAGGCTACAGAACTCAGCGGATGCCCATCGTTATCGGCAACTCAATAGACAGATATCTAAGTCTTTGACGAGCGACCTTCGCCAATTTAATACCCAGCGTATTAAAGAAGCAATTGAGCGGAATAAAGGCTCCAAAGTGTTCGCCAGAGATCTGTCTATTGGGCAAAGCCAATTGACGAGGCTGAAAACTGAGGCAGGTAGCATCATTTCGTCAACACCTGAAATCCTGAGGGAGATTGAGAGTTTCTATGGACAGTTATATTCCACGCAAACACCTGCTGAAAGCAAGGCTAAAGATCCAAGAGCCAAGCTTACCCGACACTATACCGAAGATATCCCGGACGTCAGCCTGTACGAGATTAGTATGGCTCTCAAGCAGCTTAAAAACAACAAGGCGGCGGGTGATGACGGAATCACAACCGAGCTCCTGAGAGCGGGCGGTAAGCCGATACTTAAGGTCCTCCAGACGCTCTTCAGTTCTGTCATCCTCGAGGGAAAAACGCCAAAGGCAAGGCATGGGGCAGAGGCGATGTGATGCTGTTCTTCAAGAAGGGTGACAAAACTCTCTTGAAGAACTACAGACCCATCTCGCTTCTGAGCCATATCTATGAGCTGTTCTCGAGAGTCATTACGAATCGTCTCGCTCGCAGGTTCGACGACATCCAACCTCCCGAACAAGCAGGGTTCCGTAAAGGCTATAGTACCGTAGACCACATTCATACGCTGCGGCAAGTTATACAGAAGACCGAAGAGTATAACTTGCCACTTTGCTTAGCGTTCGTGGACTACGAGAAAGCCTTTGATTCGATTGAGACCTGGGCAGTACTGCAGTCTCTCCAAAGGTGCCAAATAGACTACAGGTACATTGAGGTGCTAAAATACTTATACCAGAACGCCACCATGTCGGTCCGATTACAGAACCAGAGCTCTAATCCGATCCAACTACAGCGAGGCGTGAGACAAGGAGACGTTATTTCTCCGAAACTGTTCACGGCTGCGTTGGAGGATATTTTCAAGCTTCTGGACTGGAAAGGACGCGGCATCAACATCAATGGCGAGTACCTAACACACCTGCGATTTGCCGATGATGTAGTTCTTATGGCTGAGACCTTGGAAGACCTGAACATAATGCTCGAAGATCTCGGTAATGCTTCTCAAAGAGTGGGTCTTAAGATGAACATGGACAAAACGAAAATCATGTTAAATGCCCATATTGCACCCGCTCCAGTTAACGTTGGGAACATTACACTCGAAGTGGTTGACCACTATGTTTACCTGGGACAGACAGTCCAGCTAGGTAAGTCCAACTTCGAGAAAGAGATCTCTCGTCGAATCCAGCTCGGATGGGCAGCGTTCGGGAAGCTCCGGCATATATTTGCGTCCGAAATACCTTAGTGTCTCAAGACAAAAGTCTTTGACCAGTGTGTGTTGCCAGTAATGACCTATGGGAGTGAGACGTGGTCCCTTACTATGGGTCTCATAAGAAGGCTCAAGATCACCCAGCGAGGAATGGAGAGAGCGATGCTTGGCATTTCCCTGCTCGATCGAATCAGAAATGATGACTGCCACTCGCCCATCGGTTCTCCGCGCTATGTAGCGCGGAGAACCGATGGCCGTTGGGGCGGAAAGGTTCTCGAATGGCGACCGCGTACCGGACGACGTTCCGTGGGCAGGCCCTCTACAAGGTGGACCGACGATCTGGTCAAGGTCGCGGGAAGCCGCTGGATGCGGACAGCGCAGGACCGATCTTTGTGGAGATCCTTGGGGGAGGCCTATGCCCAGCAGTGGGCGTCGTTCGGCTGAAATGATGATGATGATGATCTGATTGTTTATATAAAAAGCCAATTATTTTCAAAACTTTGGCCAAAGAAGATTTTTGACCACGAAATAGACCACGTCTCCTTTATATAAAGAAACAATAAGTTTTCTTGAAATTTCTTTTTTCAGATAGTAGTCATATACATGACGACGAATGGCGTCAGCGTCACAACCGTCAACTTTTATCACATCACGCACGAGGCCGGCGTTTTCTTTTAGGTGTAGATGGCTTGTTTTGTTCTAAGCCGCTCCTGCCGTAGGTTTCGGTAGTAATTTTAGTCAGAGTTGTAAGACTGATACCCAACGCGGCCGCAACTCGGTTTCGCACTTGCGAGATAAGTATAAGCGGACCGCCATTGTGATTTTCTTGTTCAAAGTAATTATGAAGTTGTAGCACTAATTCTCTCGATTGTCTTTTCAACACACGTCCTTTCGGCATTCTCACGATCAATGTACTCAGCCCAATCTAAGTTCTCCCAAAAGTTGCACCGAGGAATAAAACTGCTCAACTTGAGGTATAACAAATGCGAGAGAACACTCAGCGAACTTAAATGCGTGTGACTAGCACGGGCGTTTTGTTGCGAGTGACAGACCACGTCAAAAATAAAAAAGGCGGCCGGGCGGAAGGTCGGTTGATGTTGCCAGTTGACTTATATAATTTTACGACGTAATTTCTACGATTTTTAATATTTATTTTCAGATTCATAAATAAAAACGGAAATACGCGAATTTATATTTATTAACAATAAAACTAAAAGAATATTAAAACAAAACGTACATTTGTCGATATCAATTAATCTATTTACGTACCTAATTCGATTAATGATAATATTACAATCGGAATGGTATCACATTTGAGATACTTTAGGATATCACTTGTCAATCGTCGAGCTGTCAAAAAACCAGTAATACAATGGACATAGTATAGTTTTTTTATAATCAAAAGTAGAATCAAATACATAATTGGTGTTTTTTTCCATAAAATGCTAAGTAAAAAAGAAAGCCTTTCGTGGCGAAAGTGATTCAGTGAATATTGATCTTACGTTCAGACATTGTTTTTTCCGGAACGGGCTAAACACCTTGACCCTTTCACAGGTCTATGCAAGCAAACCGGCAAGTTCCGCGACGAATGCCTCCACATCGCCACTCAGTACTACCCCACGATCTACCACTTCTTAGTCTCCGACCTCCAGCCCACTAAGATCTGCACCATGATGGGCCTCTGCGGCAAGATGGCAGACGCGGATGTGGCACCGCTCCTGCCTAAGGAACTGGTCATCAAGGCCATTAAGCCCTCGTCACAGCTGATTGGTGCTGATGAAGCTAATAGCTACAAGAATGTAAGTACTTTTATCCCAAGTTTAGTCAGCATTTAACAAGTTTGAATAAAATAGCGGATTTCCACTTACATCATTTTATTGAGCTGACCTTTTTAGTCCGATAAACTCTTATCTTATGCCAAAGTACAGCTCAATAAAAAGTGCAACAGTGATTCGGTTATTTGAGCCTGTTGAGTTTGCGACGTGACCAAGTTGCCGCCGTGCAACCGTGGTTGCATAAAGCACTTTGAACGTCTGTTTTCATGCCACCATGGTTGCATGAAGCACTTGAGTGGCTAATGTTTACCAGTCTCTGACACCCACATTACAAGCTCTGCTTAGTTTGGGGTCAGATGATCTTGGTGTAAATTGTCCCGGATATTTATTATATTTATAATATTGGACAGTATTGTCGTACTGTTCTTTATAACTTAACCTTTCTTTGCAGCTCCCCCGCGTATCCGTCTCCCCCAAGCAAACGAACGTGCGTGTGATGACCGATGTGGAAGTGCCCCAGCCGTTGCCAGTGGAGCGCATGGTGGTGCGGTTACCGCAGAACAAGGCCGCCTGCTCCTTCTGCCAGTACTTCTTGCACTACCTGCAAGTCGAGCTCAGCGACTCCAAGACTGAAGTAATAGGAGATAAATGTTCTTATTTTCAGAGCTAGCTGCCTTGACAGACTTCGTTCTATCAAAAGTAATTGCACGTCGCGGCCTCGGTAAAGCAGCACATCTCGCCAGCGTTTCTCTGACTTGATTTACATATACTATTATTTTTCACTGAAGGTTTTGTTCAATCATAATAAAATATAGCCTATGTCACTCCCTGATAATGTAGCTTCATATTGGTGTTTTTTTAAAAAAAATCGGATTAAGAAGAGGAAACTTCCATTTTGGAATTCCATTGTCTAAACTACAATTTGTGATTGGCTGAGGTAACGTCACGTGACCCTGGTTGCCTAGCAATGCTATTCTGCTCTTGGTACTTCCGTTGTCCGTGAAAACTTGTACAAATAAGCACGCTTCATTAGCACCAAGTTTAGTATTTCACAGTCTTCCGGTTCTAATCTTGAAGTGTTTTGATGCTATGGTCCCTGACATTTTATCATAATCTCACCCGATGATATTGTTATTGGTAATAATAACTCTTAACGAATGATTGTTCACTTTTCGCTTGAAAATGCTCTAATTTTTAATTTCTGGAAATATATAACGCTCATAAAATTTGATTGGCTGTTGATCTTTTGATAGCGCCGGAAGTCGTGCGTTAGATCCCCCCCATCCATGACAAACATTAATGTGAGAAGCATTTGTGTTTGTTGTGGGTCTGGATGTTATCTATTTCAGTATGTATTAAGAAATATTTAGGTATGTTTATCAGTCTCTCACACCCATAGTACAAACTCTGCTTAGTTTGGGTCGATGATCTTGGTTTCATTATTCCCAGATATTTATTTATTTATTATAATAATAGAACGTTAATAAGTATTTATTTGTTGTAAAACAGGATGAAATCAAGCAAGCAGTGGACAAGGCGTGCGACCGCCTGCCGCGGTCGGTCAACGGCGAGTGCAAGTCCTTCGTGACGGAGTACGGGCCCGCCGTCATCGCGTTATTCGTGCAAGAAATCGACCCCTCCTGTGTAAGTAGCGTCCTTAATAAACAAATAGTAGAAAAAACCACTGGGTTAAATTTTATTCTACATAATACAATTTCAGGGTTTTAAAAATGAAGTCATAATTTTAAATATTAATTGCTTTTTACGAGAGAAATGTCCATGCCATTTGTATTTTATCTATCTAACTATTATTTTATCGTCAATTTACAGCAAGAATATTTTCTTACTTCAAACAGTTCTTACTCATACCAACTAAAATGTATTTTCTTGAGTAGCAAAATGAATATATTTTTCCATGTCCGATTCGCATTACCCAAAGGGACTAGCCAAGAACAACTCTGGTCACTGATTTTCTGAATGAAACAAATGTATGGAAATGAAACCAAAAAAATAAATATCAGCACTCATCTACTCAAAATTGCATTTGATGCTATTTATATATTTCCTACGCTCAGGAAGTTAGTGACGTTTGCTCTCGGCAAACCCCTCAGATATTTAAACCCAGTATTGTAACTGCGTTCCGTGACACAAAAAGTCTTTAATAACCACTTCAAAGCAAGAATGCATCTGGGAATGCAACTAATATAAACACCTACAACAATATGATATGATTGAAAATTTATTTCTGTGTGGTGAATATCATATTAAGGAGTAGAAAAATACATGATGTTTGCTATAAAATCATTTTCGCTTTTATGCTGGTTCAGCCCATGTTAGTTGGTACCCTGATTTGAGTGTAATTTGTGCAGATCTGCCCAGCGCTGGGCATCTGCCCGCAAGTCACGGAGGTGCGGCGCGTGGCCATCAACCAGGAGAAGTCCAACTGCCCGCTGTGCCTGTTCGCCGTCGAGCAGCTGGAGACCATGCTCAAGAACAACCGCACTGAGGTAACACAGCTACCATCTGGTGGAGCTATAGATAACTGAAACCATTTACACTAAAAAAAATATGAACCACGAACAAAACTGTAAAATATGCAACTATGTATTCTTCTATTGTTCCGTTCTTAAGAATAGATAGAATCTTTATACCTTATTTCTTTTCAAATTTAAAATTTTGCACCGCCAACAGCATTTTGTCTCAACCGATGGTTGATTAAACGAGAATGCTAATTAGCAGTCCGTCTTTTTGTACTATCTTGTGCATTAAACATCAAATAAATAATAATTTAAAAATAAAAATGAATTATTCTGGCACATTGACCACTGATACATTAGTCATTACCATTTGGTGAAATAGATAGCCACCAGCTAGAAAACTTCATGGGCTTGGCTCGTTGATTATTGTCTTCTCATAGGTCAATCCAACGTGTTTATTAAAATTGAAATTTGGTAGTTTGTTCAGAATCAATAGTAGAATCGATTCCTCAATATTTAAAATTTGGTAAATAAAAATATTCAAATTCGCCGGTACTTAACTATTTCTGTATCTTACCTAAAAATCAATAACCTTGCGGCCTATTGCACCCAAAGCTGCAACATCGCACTTGCATCGTGGTTGCTCATAGAGTAGTTACCGTGTAAAATAATGAATTCACGGGCAGTTTAAGTATAATGAAACAAAAAAAGGAGCTGGGGTGTCTGTACTTATTAAAATGATCATATTATTACAATATTATACAATATTATAAAATTTTAGTATATCTTGTTAAATTTAGGCTACATTTTGTACTACGTGACGCCGCAGCTGGAAAGCGTCATGTTTTACACGTATGCTTATTTCCATCTTCTAATTACCTTTTTTTTCGATGAACTTATCCCTGAAATTGTTTAGTCTTTATTGGATCAGTTAATAGAAAAAATATTTACGATAAAATGACCGTGACTGACTTATTCTAACTATCCCACCAGGAAAACATTCGCCAAACCCTCGACCATCTTTGCTCGCACCTGTCCAGCAAACTCCAGACGCAATGCGTGGACTTCGTGGACGCCTACACCGACCAGCTCGTGCAGATGCTGGTCGCCGACATGGACGCTCAAGAGATCTGCGTCTATTTGAAGCTTTGTGATGTGAGTTGATAACTTCAGGTCTTTCTCAGACCCAGGACTTCTGCAGCACTTTTCCAACAAGTTGTAGAACTAACGTGCAAAAGAGCTGCGTCTACCTGAAGCTTTGTGAAGTGAGTTTCTACAAGGTAATCAAGGTAAGGTTGTACTTCACGGATTTTTCAGACCCTGGACAAGTCGCAGAACTAAGGCAAAGAGATCTGAGGCTCTAGAAGGTGAGTATCTATAGGTTTGACAATTCTTGGGACATTTCCGACCCTAGACCTCTGTAGCACTTCTCCAGCAAGCTACAGACCTAACATGCAAAAGATATGTGTCTACATGAAGCTTTTCGAGGCAAGTATCTAAAAACGTCGACATCTACCAGGAATATCTGCTCAAAGAAGTTAGTATCAGGTATTAGGTCAGTAGCGTCAGGAACATTTCAGACCCGGGAACTCTCCTCACACCTGTCCAGCACACTGCAGACGCAAAGCGTGGACTTCGTGAGCGCCTACACCGACCAGAGCCTGGATTCTGCTATTTAAATTCCAATGGAATCGTAGTTGAATGCCATGATTTTGACGTTTGGTCCATACTAAAACTGTCAACCCCAGCTCGTGCAGATGCTAGTCGCGACATGGTTGGCAGGAGAGCTGTGTCTATTTCAAGCTCTGCGAGGTAAGCGCGTAACCACATAAAATATCCGGTTTTCACCAAATCGAATAGGGAAAAATGTGCAGAAAAAAGCAGCTATGCAGCAGCGGCAGCCTGCACCAATGAGTAGCGGAGACTGAAGTAGAAACTGGGCTTCCGGAAGTGGACTACACAATCAATCAGTGATGTTGCAAGAGTACAACTTAAGTAACCAATTAAACAGTTTTTTTTTCAAATCTTAGTCATCCGGCTAACTTAGGTAACAGAATAGAAGCCTGAAGTTAGTTCCAGTAACAAACGAGAAGTCGAAAATAAATTACCCTCTTTAAAATGGCAGGACTCAGTAGCGGACCCGCTCAAGATCACAGCCACTGCCGGAATCGAAAAGTACCACGAGAAACCTCAGCTGAGGGGCGACAGGAACAACTTCAGGAAGAAATCCCTGCTGCCCAAGTACATGCTCGTCAACGCTGGCGATATCGGTAAGCTTTCATTAAGTATATTTTAGAGAATTTATTTATATTGAGAAGATTATGATTTGACTAGCCTGTTGGTGTATAAGTAAGTTTATCAGTCTCTGACACACTCTATAAGCTCTGCTTTGTTTGGGGTCATGTGATCTTGGTGTAATTTGTCCCAGTTATTTATTTATTTATTATTTATATTGTAAAGAAAATTAAATAGCATACTTAGCAGGTGGTGTGAAACTATGTAAGTGAACATGTTTTGTTCCTTTTCACGCGTTATTATTCACACGATTGACGTAGTGTGCTGTTGCACAGTCTCTCAACTTCCCGGTCGGGCCAATTCACATTTATCTCATTTCTAAGCCGGGTACTCATTAGCGAACCGTAACCGTAACTTGCGTGATACAGTAACGAGGTCCTAGTGTGTACGCGTGTAACAGCTTAAGCTCAGGACGTTGCCTAAACGCTTTCAATAGTCAATAGTCATTTATTGGTAACAATACAATTACAGGTCAAGAACATGAAAAATATAAGAGTAAAATAAAATCTAATATAAACGTTGTTTATAAAAAACAATTAGAGTCGGTACAATGTACACTGTAATGAAACAAAAAATTAATAAGATTAAATGTCCAAAATAATAATGATAATGAGATTAGAATAAATGTCAAACATGACATTAGATTTATGTAAGATGATTCAATGTCAAAGTAATAATAATAAAAAAGCATTTTGAATACAGATATGTCAGCGTAAAATTTCAAAATTAAATGAAAATTATAAACAAAGAAAATTTTCACCGAGCGTACTCATTTCCGTAACCAAACAGTTACAGTAACGAGGTTCCAGTGTGTACGTGAAGTCTACATGCACTGCGAGCTGCCAAGCGCCCTTTGATTCGCGGCAAAAACCGACAATCGACTGCTCGCTGTGAGTGCCTCGTGTAGCGCACGTTGCAGGCTCGCGAACCACGTACACACTATGTTTTTGGTAACAGTAACGGTTACGTACAACGTTACGGTTACAGCAATGAGTACCTTGTAATCGTCGGCTCGCTGCGAGTGGTTCGTGTAGCGCTCGTTGCAGGCTCGCGAACCACGTACACACTATGTTTTTGGTAACAGTAACGGTTACGTACAACGTTACGGTTACAGCAATGAGTACCTTGTAATCGTCGGCTCGCTGCGAGTGGTTCGTGTAGCGCTCGTTGCAGGCTCGCGAACCACGTACACACTATGTTTTTTGGTAAAATGAGTACCTGGCTTAACTTTTCGAAATTGGCACGGGTCTGGGTGTCGCCCCTGGCTTAAATTCTCTCTAGTACGTTGTAATACAAAAATATTTAAACTTATTTCGAGACAACGACAAGAGGTGTTGTCTGGCGCATTTTTATTTATTTAAAATTACAAACGGGTAGGTGAGGTCCTACCACTTAGCTGTCCTGACAATCCTCATTATTATTGTAGAAACGAACGAAATCCCCGACGACACGGTGAACGGTCGCGTGCTGCAGGCGGCGCCGGCGCCGAAGACGGTGTGCGTGGTGTGCGAGTTCGTCATGAAGGAGATCGACGACCAGATCAAGGACAAACATAATGACGTGAGATAATCACTTACTTTTTCATACGATGTAGTTTTAAGGATATCTATAAAGTGTGAAAACAAAATCTTGACAGACACGAGATATTTATAGAAATAGAATAGAATGTTTATTTGCTTTAATGTACTAAAAATATGTAGGTATTTAGTCAAAATATAAATCGGGCTCAAATTCAAACATGCATACAGTGAAGTCGTCTGCTTTTCCATTTGTGTTACCAAGACATTACCCGTTCTGTCGAATCTGTTTTAGTATGGTTTAAGCCTATAATAATGATGAAATATTGCTTTTAGCATAATTATTGATAAAAATCCAGTTGCACTGTTAATTATTTTTACATGGTATTCATATCTTAAATAAAAGTCCTCATTAGTACATTGTATACTAATCAAAATAAGATAAGATTAATATTCTTTACTGCACATCAAAAACAATATTACAAGTTGGTGTTACATGATTAAGATTAATCAATTAGGCGGTCTTATTGCTAAAAAGTAATCTCTTCCAGACAATGCAAGTAAAGTAAAAATACGAGTGAACTTAAACTTCGACGTTTTATCGAATAGGACGAGATCAAGAAAGTCGTGCTAGGCGTCTGCAAGCACATGCCCAAAGCGGTGCGCGACTCCTGCGACCAGTTCGTCAGCAAGTACGCCGACCTCGTCATCAGTCTGCTGGCGCAGGAGCTGGCGCCCGAGGAGATCTGCGAGGAGCTGAAGCTGTGCCCGCCCGCGGAACAGCACCAGATGTTGCATGCTGCTAAAGGTGAGCACACCGCCGATATGTCACTACTGGTGGTGAGCACACCACCGTTAACTCGCAGTACGGAATGGATATCATAAAGCACGCTGAATGATAAAGGTATCATCAGGTCGTCCGTCCACCTTGTGGATGGGCGTTCTTCTACAAACTTATCATTTCTGATTTTATCACGTGTCGAGCATAAATCTTTCCAGTCTCCATAACCCGCTGATGCCCAAAATCGAGATCAATGCTTCGGAAAAACATGTGTTTCTAGGTGAATTTTTATTTTAGCATTTAACAATGCGCTACTTTCTACACAAAGATAGGAACTAGAAAATTTCGAGCTGATCATAGGGACTCAAGTGGGATTCGAACCCGCGATCTTCCACAATACGGGTGGCTGCTCTCCCAACTGACTTACTGAGGCCGTTAACAGACCTGGCAAATTTGTCTAGTGTATTTTACGTTATAAGCCAACGTCTATTTCATCAATGTTATAGGTCGCGGGTTCGAATCCCGCTTGAGTCCGTAGGATCTTGTCTTGATTGAACTTAAGTCTCCTAAAACAAGTCGCGACGTTGGTAAGCACACGCCCAAAGCGGTCTGCGACTCGTGCGAAATTACGAATACTTAATTTTACATATCAGCACATTTAGGTGATTATTCTAGAAAACTCCATGCAGTCATCAAACATATTTAGGAGCATGCGATAGCGATCATACTCTTTGGCAGTTTGACAAAACAGCAATTTTTTGGATTAGCAGAAGAGATCCTGGACTGCGCGGTGTGCGAGACCGTGGTGATGGCGGTGAAGAAGGTGCTGAGCAACGACCGCGTGGACCGCAACATCGTGCACATCGTCGAGAAGTCCTGCGCGCTGCTGCCCGCCAAGTACTCTGCCAGGGTGAGTGTCCATTCTAATGTTCTAATCAAACCCTGAATTGGATATTTGACTATTTTTTTTTCTTGAATGGGTGGTCGAAAGAGCTCTTAATTATAGAAACATTGGTAAAACAAATTTTCGATAACACGCAAACTCCCCGAGAAATTACACTTTAAAATTTTTATTTTTTTTGGACATGTCGAGAACACTACCTACAAACGGACGCAAGGTTGTGACGTCACATCTCGCAGTTTTAATTCGATGACTATGCGTTCTGGAAAACATTTTGTTAGGCAGCTTTATTCAATATTGCATTTATGAAAATGGTTTCTCAACAAAAGTTGCTATAAATTGTGTGGATTATCGAACTTTTCGGTGAAATCGTAACTCATCGGGTAGCAGGTGCGTTCATATTTCTTAGGCGCTGCTGACTCAAAATAATTTAGCTGTCAGAGCGCATGGTTGCATCTCGGCCATGTTCTTATGAATATTAAAATCAAGAAGGCTAGAGACTAAGGAGAGATAACTCCCGAAGTGGGGGTAAGCTTTCGAGGGCCGAAAGTCGTATACTCTGTGCCGGGCATAACGCTATTTGTCATTTCATGGTCACATGGTTTTGTTTTGAACGGTGTCACGTGCGACAGTTGTTGTTTTTCGAGGTTGTGTTGACCAATTTTGACACTTCGCGAGGATCATTTTGACACTTCGCGAGGATCGCGGCAAAGAAGCGTAATGCGCATGCGTCACTGTGGGATACGGATTTAGTCCAACCCTTTCCAGGGAGTTATCTCTCCTTAGTTTCTAGCCTTCTTGATTAAAATAAATAAGAAAGATGACAGTTAAATCGAATAATAATATCGTTCAGTTAATACAAATTACCGTTCCAACAAATCAGGAACGAAACGTTTCTATTCACGAGTGTTTCGACCCTTAGGGAGAAATCGGACTTACTTCGCACAGAGTCGACAAAGTTCTCGACTTTCATAGACTACTGTAATCTGGACACTACAAAATTCGGCTAGTGTTGCTAATTTGAATTATAACGCCAACAGTGCCACACTTTGCTGGAGATCTACGGCGACAGCGTGATCCACCTGATCGAGGAGTTCGGCACGAAGGGCGTGTGCCAGAAGATCGGCATGTGCAGCCCCTCCGACGCGGCCTACCTAAGGATGTACAAGGAGACATAAGGATCATGTAAGGCACCCCGGTTTTTAGTGCAGTTTTAAAGGGGATTGAACCTTTGTGGCGTAACCACCGGCCGCCATTTTGTTTTAGGTAATCTCGATGTTTCCGCACACGATGAAAGTGGTCTAGATGGGAATAGGACACAAGGTTTAAGGTTTAAGACATTTATTTCTCTAAAAGAATACAATAATTCACTTGTAAGAGAAATACACTGAAATCTTAAGTACTAACTTACAAACAAAACATGGTGAGACCAAACAACAATAACACGAGCCACACTAATTACACCATCCCCACAATCTGTTTTTTTTTTTTTTTTTTTGTC
This sequence comes from Udea olivalis, assembly GCA_947369235.1. Classification (NCBI taxonomy): domain Eukaryota; kingdom Metazoa; phylum Arthropoda; class Insecta; order Lepidoptera; family Crambidae; genus Udea; species Udea olivalis. The sequence goes on from OX376348.1 coordinate 8,869,960, forward strand.
ACAATCACTATACCCGCAAGATAGCAAGATAGACTACTAACTAAATTCTGAGTAATGGTTAATAAAATAATGTTTTAGTTTTAATTTAAATGAAAGAAATGTTTTCGTGTCTTTTATAATATTCGGTAATTTGTTATAAAGTTGAGCTCCTTCGTATGTAATGTTTTTCTTGCCGTAGTTTGTTCGAGGTAACATTAATTGAATATCATAAGGTCTTCTCAATGAGCGTTTTTGAAAGTGAGACTTAGTTTTAAATGATATTTTTGTGTGGATAGCTCTTGTCAGGATTTTACGCACAAGCAGACATGTATTGTATTTGTATATTTGGGACAATGACATTAACCTGGTTCTTTTATAGACTTCTGGCGTTGGGGTGAAATAGTCCAAATTAAACAGTAGTTTTATGATCTTGTTTTGAGCAATTTGCAATCTTTTTATATTTGTTTTTGCAGCACTGCCGTATATTTCGATCAAGTAATCAAGGTGAGGTTTTATCAATGCATTATATATCATATACCGGACAGACTTGGGAAAACAACGTACGTTTCCACGAAGAGCATACATGAGAGCTGACAACTTTGCACAGGTTTTTTCAATATGTGGTTTCCAGGATAATCGACTATCGAGAATGAGCCCGAGATATTTTTCAGATTTCACCTGAGACAATAGTTCACTATTTATTGTAAGGGGTTGAAATTCTGAGATAGATTTATTTTTGGCACTGAATATGATATAGTTTGTCTTAGCTATATTTACAGTTAATAAATTTGACTGAAACCATGCGTACAAAGTATCCAGGTCATCCTGAGCATCTGCTATCACAGGATTAATGTGGTCGCCAAAATAAAATAGACTCGTGTCATCGGCATATAATGAAATTTCTCCTTTCAAATTCAATCTGCTAATGCTGTTAATATATACCAGAAATAATAAAGGACCTAAGATGGACCCTTGAGGAACGCCGTACGTAATCAATTCAGGAGAGCTCTTAACCTTATCGAGTTTTACTATTTGATACCTGTTAGTGAGATACGATTTAATCATCTCGTATGCTGAACCCTTTAGGCCAATTAGGCCTAGTTTATATAAAAGCAATTCATGGCTAATCGTATCGAACGCTTTTTTCAGGTCAATAAAAATACCGAGCGCAATCTGTTTCTGATCGATCTTCAACTTTATATTCGTTGTCAAATCTATGCATGCTGAGAGAGTACTAGATTTAGGACGGAAGCCATATTGTTTATCAGAAAGAAAGTCAATAGAGTTTAAATATTCTTCCAGGCGATTATAAACCACTTTTTCAAAGATTTTAGAAATCACTGGTAACACAGATATAGGTCTATAATTGCTAGCGTCAGTTCTACTGCCAGATTTAAATATGGGGCTGACCTTGGCTATTTTAAGAGTGTCGGGAAAATTACCTTTTTCTAAGCACTTGTTTATACAGTTAGTCAACTCATCTAAGACACAATGCTTTGCAAATTTAATAGTTTTACAAGTTATTCCATCTATGCCACTACTCGTATTTGTGTTTAAGTTTTCGATTATTCTGCTAATTTCATCAGTCGTAGCTAGTCTAAATTGCAATAATTCACTTTGTGATTTTTGTTCATCATTTGGTTCGTTTTTGATTTTATTATGAAAATATTGGGGGATGTTGTTTGCTAGTGTAGCGCCCACGTTTGCAAAGAAAGTATTAAAATGTTGACATATTTCAAAAGGGTCAGCAATCTGACCTGAACCCGTTACAAGTTTAGCAGGGGAAGCGGTGGCTTTGATTTTATTATTATTGATGTCATTAATAAGTTTCCACATTTTAAGTGGCTTGTTTACACAGTCTTTAAATATTTTTTGGTAGTAGCTTGACTTGGTAATTTGTATACTTTTTTGCACTTTGTCTTTTTCCGCAATGTATTCTTCTTTTGCTGACTGGCTATCTGGTTTTCTGATATAATTGTATCCAAGCTTATTTCTTCTACCGATAGCTTTGATTAAATCCTTATTGATCCAGTCCATTTTTGGAGGGTTTGTGATTTTAGTCTTAACCATTTTACTTCTTCCAACAGCTTTTACAAGTAGATCCTCAAACCTCGAATATTCTCCATTGTTTTTAGTTAGGTTAATTGATTCCATTTCCTTATAAAGTTTAGCATAATTAATAGTTTCGTACATAATCTTTTTATTCTTTTCTGTTTTATATCTGTGGACCTCAAAATAAATTTGTTTATGATCAGATATTACTGATTCAATAATGGCTAAGTTACAGGTGAGATTTTTTATTTTGGAGCACACATGATCAAGAATTGTTTTCGAAGTGGTGGTTTCTCGTGTGCAGTAATCAGAATCTATTTTGTTTAGCAAAGTAAACCCATTTTCTCTCAACATTTTTTTATAGTCTGTGGTAGGTTTGCTTCTTTTAAGTAAATTGTAATTGACATCACCAATAATTATTGCCCTTCTTCGCTGAAGAAGTTGTTGCGAATATGTTTCCAGAAAGCAAGGGTCACTAGTTCTTTCCGGTTTATAGACAGCTCCAATATCCAGTGAGAATCTGTCCAAATGTACCCAAAGAAAGTGATTGTCATTCTGACAGAGTTCGCCGATGTAGTTGTGTTTTAAATCATTGTGCACGAAAATAGACACACCGCCTCCCATAGCACCAGTTCGAAAATTATAATAATGAGTGTAATTCGGTAACTGTGTGGCTTGGGCTTCGGATTCATTTTTTATCCAGGTCTCTGACAGCACTATTACATGGACTTGATCAGGTGTAGAATTGACAATACATCTTAGTTCGTCTAGTTTTCCGGGTCTCATTATACTTCGTATGTTTGCGTAGAGGAATTTTAGGGATTTTGGATTTTGCTTTAGGTTCATATGATTACTCACAATTTGGTAGGTTATAGCATCATCTCCCTTTAGGTCATCTTCCGTGGCTTCAATTAGTTTTTTGGATTGACTTGCACTATTTTTGGAGTCCCTTTAATAAATTTGATTGTGAGATTCTTCTCGCCTGACTCTGTTCTTTGGGTCAATTCGTTTCTGAGGTTTTGCATCAACTTTTTCTGGTATGGTGTTTCATCAGAGAAAACCTTAACTTTAGATGGTACCTTTGGTGATAGAGTTTTATTTCGCAAAATTGCCTTAACGGTTTCACTGGAGGCAAAACAAACCTTCAAAGGTCGAGTTTTTGTGCTATCATACTTGCCGAGTCTAATTACTTTGGTGGGTTCTGCACAGTCAGTAACCAAGGATTTAATCACACCATTTGCCTGACTGAAGTCGTGATTGTACCTCTCTTCTGAGATTTTAGAAGAAAGTTCATCTACTCCAACTATGATTAAGTTTTTCTCCCTCTGTGAACGCTCGGAGATTTCACATAATAGGCTTTCACAATCAGGCACTGACCCTACAGTATTAGCTTTTATCGCATCAATATTACTTTCTATGGTTTTGATTTTATTTTCAGTTTCTTGATTTTGCGTCTCCAATTTTGACATTTTTTGCTTGACAGCTTCGTTCTCGCTCTTCATATCCTTGTATTGATTGTTGATAAAATTAATAGACTCTTTCAGTTCTGTCAATTCATTCTTTATAGGTTTTAATTCTCTCTCAAACATACCGGCCAGCTTAACTTGCATTTTAGATAACATAACGTCCATGTTCTGGCTTACAACTTCCTGCATCGTTTGACGGATGCTCTCTCGGGTCATTGTTGCATTTTCATGCGAAGGCGGTGAGTTGAGTGCCTGCCGTTTATTGCCCCTGCCAGTATTTACGTTTCGAATTGGTGTATTATCCTCTTTTGTAGCTTTTGAAGCAAAACGAATACACTCCGGGCAACTCCAAACAGCTCGCATCTCCGAATTAAATAGTGTTTCATCAAGGGACATACATGCGTAATGATATCTTTTGTTGCATTTTAAACAAAGAATGAAGTTATCATTATTATCTATTTCTGGTAAACAACAACCCCACATAATCTTAGCCATTTATATTTCTATTCAGATATTAATGCTTTACCATGCGACAGTAAAGATCAAAAGTAATAATATCGCAGTAGTAACAAATGCGCAGCCTCTCAGATGCAAAGTCATTCACGGCAGTATCTGCGTCGTGTCTGCACTGTTTATTCTATGCTCGCCGCCGCTCGCTAATGTCGTCTCGGTGCCGGTAGCATAAGCCACGACCGCACAGGAATATGGAGCTTACGCGCAGTGCGTAACCGTGAAAGTCGCGCGCTGTGTTGGTTTAGCACTGTCGCAAGTTAATGTTTATCTGACCGCACTATATTGCAAAAAATAATACTGCTGAGTTTGTTTTCATTAATATCACAAATGTTCACGTACTAAACGAGTTATTTTTCCACTGAAACCGTTCGAATGCACTGTCTTTACGTTAATACTATAGTTTTGGGATAAACTGAAGCCATTTAAACAACTTTAAAAATATATTTAGTCAGACCAGGTTCAAAGAGATGTTGTAAGCATTATTGTCAAAGACTAACTCAAACACACAAACAAACAAAAAATTACTCTTAATATTATGGTAGGTACCCTTAGAATAATTACACCTAGAAGAATAGTTCCGTACAAAAAGGCGCGTCATTTTTGATGCCAAAATCATCTGTCAAAATAATAATTCTTCACACATGTAATCACAATTTTCAGTATTTAACATGTATGGATACTACTCGTGCTTCTCTGTTATGTTGTTGCAACCTTTCACTGTACAAATAAACATTTTAAAGAAACTCTTACTTCGAGAAATTAACATCGGTAAATCAAGACGTGTTGTCCTGATTTTTGTGGCATCAAAACCAGTGCCCCGACTCGCCATCTATGCGTAGTTATTCTAAGATGGTACCCTAAAGTGTCACATTCTCGAGTTATTTAAAGTTAAAGCTCACAAAATGAGCTTATCAAGTGATTCTAAATAGCTTATTATTAGTGCTTTCAAAAAAATGTGGAACTCGAACTTGTAAGATTACCGTAACATTCGGAAGCAATTAAAAAACTTTTGATATTTTTTTGGTAATAGTGAATACTATTTCTTGAACTAAGAACGACCGGTCCTTTCCTTTTGTCGCCGAGGACAGCAAAAGCACGTCGACGTGTCGACGGCGGATGCCGTTCGTGTGTGAGAACGCTTATGGTTGTGGCCAGTCCAGAAATGGCCGTATGCCTAGTTTGTGTGCGTGAATGTAATGGGCGACAGCAAAAAAATATTTGCTTACAGTCCCAGTGCTGTGATGCATTGCATGACTATGATCAATAAAAACAATATAATGGTTTTCTGTTGTTTTCAGATATCGCCGGTCGAACAATCTCCCCAAGATTGTAGCCGATAGTAATCTTCATTATAAATATAAGTCTTGATTTTTTACCAAAACCTCCTAGAAATAAGTTTGGTTTGTTGCAACTAAAGTATTGTGACTATTTCTTTGATTTCCCTTCTTATTATTTTTTTCTGTCTATAAATTAGGCAAAATGTTAATTATCTATTTTTGTAAAAAATATAATAAGCATGTGTACATTTTTCAATTGATTCGAACATAATGTACTTATAACGAAAATAGTCACAGTTACAATTTGTTTTCATTGTTTTGTATTTATCGTACGTAATAATTTCGTCAGTAGACATGTAACAATAATAACCGCTATTCGTCGTAGCTAACCGAATTGTTTGCAAAGTTTTAAATATTTAACTCACGCTAGCCTGTGATAAGTCATTTGTAAACTGTTTATATAAAATAAAGTTGGGAAAATAAACATTCGTGTATCATTTATCTTATAGTTTGCATCAAGCTTCCTGAGAAATAGGGTCTTGACAGACAGACAGACAGACGGACAACAAAGTGATCCTACAGGGGTTCCGTTTCTTCCTTCCGAGGTACGGAACCCTAAAAATGGACTTCAGAGTGGACTAGAAGTTTGACGCGACTATACCCGTTACCACAAATTACAAATTTAGTATTTTATTTATTTTATTAACCATCGCTTTGTGTATGTAGTTTACTGTATACTAAATTATATTTATTATATTATATTTTTGGAGCAAAACATAATAATTAAGAAACGCGTCATGTTTTCAAACTTGGCTCATTTTTGTTTACCTTGTATTGGAAGCCAGGGGTTCTGTCTGATCCAAATACTTGAAATAAGTTCACTCAATCAAGCCACTAGGGCCTAAAATATCATGCTGAGCAAACAAATAAGTGAAATTTAAATCAAAACACGGTGACTTCAGACACACGAGTTCATTTTGTTTGGGATTAATTAAAGGGAACAATATTATACAACTAACCTATTTATTTAATTTAAGCCCAACTCTGATTTCAACCTAGGACCTTAGCATTTTGGCCAAACGTTATTACCACGAAGGTGATACAGATGTTATGATTAATGAATTGTTGAAAGAATGAGATCATTAATAAACGGTGGTTCAAACATACACGTCAATATTTTTTTTAGCTTTATCACACTCGGGGGTATCTGAAAATATCCCATGTATATTACTCGATTTTTTTGTAGTTATCGAGTAGGAAATTTGAAAATTTCTGGGTTGAGTCACTTTTTCGATCTCTAGCGCGACCTGTTAAGATAAATGCCTGTTTTTTTTCATTATTTGACGATAAATAGCGCTAGATGATTCTGAAGAATTCACACCCTTAACGCTTATCACAACTCTAAAAAAAAATATGAAATAGAAAAAGTTAGAAATGCTGTTTTTTAGTTACCTAAAATTTACTATCCAATTCTTTCTTAAAAACTTTACTACACTGTTAACTATACTTATACCATGTAGAGTTATGATAAGCGTTATGGATGTGAATTCTTCAGAATCATCTAGCGCTATTATTCATCTATTAAAAGAAAAAAATCAGTCATTTATCTCAAAAGGTCGCGCTACATAGACCGAAAAAGTGACCCAACCCAGATATTTTCAAAAATTCATAACTCGGAAACTACAAAAGATCGGGTAACATACATGGGGTATTTTAAGATACCCCTGAGTGTGAGGGAGCTAAAAAAAAATATTGACGTGTATGTTTGGACCACCCTGTATGTTTTCTAACATCAATCGATAAGTGACTCTTCAGACGGTCTCGGCGTGCGACAGCGCTGCCGCTCGCGCTCGTTAGTCGCCTGCGGCGCGGTCTCGGGCTCGTTAGGGTTGAGCCGCCGGAGCCGCTCCGCGAGCCACAGCAATGGCTCGGCCGGGCGCTCGTGAGCCAGCGCCGTTAGAGCCGGCATCAGCCACGGGCTCAAGTGCTTCTGCATGTAGTCTGAGACTTGCCAGTGACGGGTTAGTGGGCCTACGATCACTGGAACAAGTATGACGATGATTAGACGTTGAGTTTGTTATTACAAATATTCCTAGAGTTTATTATTATGTGTAGAGTAATAAGCTAATAAGGTTCAACGCAGTCAGTGATAATTTACTAGTGAGTATGTCAATGTGGTAAATACAGATCAGTCATTATGGACAAAATGAAAAAAGTTACCAAAATAACTTTTTCTGAGGAAAACAGGCAGTGGAATTAAAAGGTTAAAAAAAACAATAAAGGCCTGCGCAGTCGACATATTATCCGCGGCGTACTTTTTTCTCCGTCAAAATAGATCCCTTACAAACTCTATCGAGCAACGCACACCTCCGACTAAAAGTACGCCGAACCAAAAATCCGCCGAAACACTGCGTAGGCCCGCGAGCGTAGCGGGCGTCCGCAAAAAAAATAGAACGAACGAACTATGAGCAGTCGACGCACACGGTGGATTTTACTCCGCGTTAAAAATCTATTCGAGATAGAGGGATTGACCCAATATTCTCTTTTAAAACGTCTTCTCGTTTGCCTCAACTTCATGTAAATTACAGCACAACGTTATCTAAGAATATTTAAATACTCTCGGACAACAAATGATCGCACACCGTGTGCGTTGAGTCCGCGGTAAATCTTAGGTAGGGATTTTGTATTTTTGAGCGTACTTTTTTGCGTCGTCTGCGCAGGCCTTTAACTATATCGCATTTGGTACTATCAGTGGCTGAATGCACACTTTTTCCCACATGTGTTAGGGCATAGCACTTCCACAGAAGAGACACATACTGTTAGGAAAGAAGAAGTGTATCTCCCTCAGCGCTTCGGCGTGGTTCTCGCTGCCGTGGATGCCGTTGAAGAAGTCTCCGTACTGCGTGCGCCGCCCGTAGCACGCGCGCAGGCTGTCCGGCCAGTACGCCTGGGCCTCTGCCACACTGGAAGGAGGTGAAACTACGTGCAATATGGTGTTACAGATCGCGTCACCTAACAAGATAGCTAGGAGACAATGGAGGAGATCCACTTGACGTGTTGCAACTCTCCAGTGAAGGATTCTGTAACTTTGGCCTCAGCTTCATTAATTGCAATATTCATCGTCGCGGATAGTCACAACAATGCCCCACGCAGTGTTTAAGGCCGCGATATACAAGGTGTCCCAAAAAGAAGTGTCAAGCGGAAGCCCACAGAAAGAGCACCCCTTGGGGTACCCGAATCACCCCCATGTATTTTCCGCGACTGTTCATAGTTTTCGAGTTATGATTTTTTTTCTGAATTTCTGAGAATTTCGGACCTAAAAGTTTAAATTTTTTATTTTTTTAAAAGAAGATTCCTTTTCAAATTTTTTCTTTGCCCAACTGAATCATCCTTAATTGTACTTTGATGCATAAAATAATCAGTTTCATAACTTTGACCAAAATGATGAAAATGTTGGTATAAAACCAAAAATGTACGGTTGATGAATAAAGACTTAAATTTTCAACTTTAAATTAAAAATCTAAGCGGGTGACTGTATGGTTTCTAAGTAAAGCTCAAAAATGCTCCAGAATCTCAGCTTTCTTAATCAATACAAAACAGAAGTACATAATGGGCTACTTTGGCTAAAATCAACCTTCAAAGACAGCGAGGTGGAAAATTCTTGAAATTAGCCATCAGATTAATAAATGTTTTTTGGCCATGTTATCATTCCTGAAATTCATTAAGTAATTTGTTAAATAACCCAAAATTACTGCAGGAAAGTTGATTAAAACCTTTTCTCGCAGATAATGACTGTCACTTTGAAGCAAGGTGTCAGAACCCCTATCAGAATCCGTCTTGATAAATTTTGACAGCGGAGCCTGGTAAGGGGTTATGGACTTGTGCGATTACGATTTAGTTTCGTGTGGAAACTGGACTTCGACTAATTTGGCTTTCTCAACGAACTTTCGAGCCCATTCGTTTGGTGAGATGCCTTTCACATCACGTGATTATGCTCTTATGCATTACTTTTATGGCTTTGCAAGAGGAAACGCTTCTGCAGCAGCCAGATTGTACAGGGAGCAAGTACAAAATGGAGGTGGACCTCAACCCGAAACTTGGCCTGATCATCACATGATTTTAAGAGTGCATAACTCTTACATGGGAGGACATCCACCAGGTAGAAGACCAGGCCGTGTATCTCAAATGCATGGCCCAGATAGTGTCGAATCAGTGCTCGAAGGAGTGGCAAGAGATTCATCAGTAAGTGTGAGAACAATACAACGTCGAACCGGAATTCCAAAATCACTGGCACATCGCATACTACAAGAGTGTTTTCACCCATATCATATTCAAAAAGTTCAGCAGCTTAAGCCCGCAGAATATCCGAGAAGAGTAGCGTTTTGTCAGGAAATGTTGCGGCGTCAAGCTGTAAACGATTTTTTTTTTAAATATTTTATGGACCGATGAGTCACATTTTAAGAGATGTGGAATTTTCAACATACACAACTATCATTCTTGGAACATTGAAAATCCACACATGACCCGGGATCTAATTTCCAAGAACAATTCAGTGTCAATCTCTGGTCAGGCATCTTAAACGGACAGCTGATTGGTCCGTTCGAACTACCTGACCGACTAAACGGCGAGGCCTATTTGCATTTTCTACAACATAATCTCACCGACTTGTTAGGAGATGTTGACGTGTTAACGCTTTATAGGAATATGATTTTTGATGAACGTCAGACAATATTTGTCTGAAAGATTTCCAGACAGGTGGATCGGCCGTGGAGGGCCCATTGCGTGGCCGCCACGGTCCCCCGACTTGAACCCAATTGATTTCTTCGTCTGGGGATTACAAGGAATTGGTTTACGCCAAGGACATCAGCAACGTAGCCGAATTACGAATAAAATTGAGGCAAGCAGAAGAGACGATAAAAAACAACAGAATTGCCTTTATAAAACTAAAAGACAACTTTTTTAGACGATGTAGAATTTGTATCGAGAACGAAGGTAGACATTTTGAACATTTCTTGTAAATAAATAATAAATAATTAATAACTATTTCTTTCTGTTCTATTAATTAAACTTTTAAATGTTTATTCTTTCTATTATTTCCTTAGCCTTCCTGCAGTAATTTTTGGTTAGATAACAAATTCATGAACTTCAGGAATGATAAAATGGCCAAAAAACAGTTATTAATCTGATGGCTAATTTCAAGAATTTTCCACCTCGCTGTCTTCGAAGGCTGATTTTAGCCAAAGTAGCCCATTAAGTACTTCTTTTTTGTAATGATCAAGAAAGCTGAGATTCTGAAGCATTTTTGAGCTTTACTTAGAAACCATACAGTCATCCGCTTAGATTTTTAATTTAAAGTTGAAAATTTAAGTCTTTATTCATCAACCGTACATTTTTGGTTTTATACCAACATTTTCATCATTTTGGTCAAAGTTATGAAACTGATTATTTTATGCATCAAAGTACAATTAAGGATAATTCAGTTGGGCAAAGAAAAAATTTGAAAAGGAATCTTCTTTTAAAAAAATAAAAAATTTAAACTTTTAGGTCCGAAATTCTCAGAAATTCAGAAAAAAAATCATAACTCGAAAACTATGAACAGTCGCGGAACATACATGGGGGTGATTCGGGTACCCCAAGGGGTGCTCTTTCTGTGGGCTTCCGCTTGACACTTCTTTTTGGGACATCCTGTATAGAGCGTGCTTAGCATAAACTTAGACTTATCTTAAACCTCGAACAGTTGTATTTATCTATATCAGTTACTTCTTATCGATATTAAATTATTTATGTCTTAGTTAAACATCAACTTAGATATTCGTGATTAATAATTATAACCATACTCACTAAGTAAGATAATTAATGTGATAAGTCAGTGCTTAGCTAAAGATCGGCCTTATGAGGTACTTTTAACAGACAGCCCCTGCCTGACCAGCAGCGTTGAGTTCAACCACTGAACGAGATCTTACAATAATAACACCTAGAACAGTTCCGTACAAAAAGGCGCCTCAAAATGCCAAAACAGACTGACAAAATTATTGTTTTTTGCACGTTTGCAACATTGCATGCTTGATAAGCATGTTACTGGATTGCCAATATTGCTACATATAGGTGTAACGATGCCGTTTCGTTTCAGTCTCATGGACGTTAGAACCTCCACGATGGCTGGAAACTTCATAGTTTAACTTACTGCCCATCAATAGTATTCTTTACCTGTTCTTTCAAAATTAAATTTTTCGTTCCACAATCCACGTTCCCTTTTCAATATTTTGATCCAGTCCTACCAAAACCATCGTGCTGAACGGAGCTTGCATGCGTTTAAGCAGATTATCAGTATAAGTTAAAATTACGTGATGGTGATTATTTAAAGTAAATAATTAATTATAAACAGTTAAAATGTAAGAGGAACCCGTGTATCGGGGTAAGCATATCATACCTATTTACTTACCTATTACTATTAGATAATCTTATACCTAGGACTCTTTTGTATTCATTTATTGTTATTTTGTTACAGTTCCTACCTTTACCTTACTTTACCCTATACAATAAACAAGTCTCTGGATTGGCTGATCTTTTATTCACTATTCCATTACTATCATCATCATCCGTGCGGTCTATCCCGGTTGTGACTATATCTACTCTTAAATACTGTTTGACAAATCCCGGCGCTCCCGCTCCTGTATTGCTGGCCTGTAACGGTGACTTCGCCACATATGGCGCCCAAGGTGGGGCTATAAAGATACCAATACACAAGAACAATATATATCTAAATACTGTAGAATATTGTTCTTGCTTTTCTGATAATTTTGTTACTTACATTTACTGCACAACTGGACATCTAGTCGGAGTTCTTACCACAGAAACTTGGACTGGAGCTGAAACGGGTAAATATCTTTGGCATCACCACGGATACCCGGACCCGCTTTCTATGTTTATGGTCTTCGACTGAGCTGGCCCCATAAGCGTGCGCCACTTCTGGATGCAGTTCTTGGCGACCAGCACTAGCGCGATGACGGGCCCGCTGGACATGTGCGCGATGAGGTGCGGGAAGTGGTAGCGTCCGTAGTGGCCCCTGTACAGCTCTGCGGCTTGTTACAATGTCTGTTTGTATCCACTAGAATGCTCTGGTCACTAGAATGGGGGTCTATTTACTAGAATGATGGTACAAGATTGGTTGGCTGGTCACCAGATTGGGAGTTCTAGACACTCTAATGGGGGATCTAGGGATCTTGAACTTGAGCACTGACGCTACGTCCTCATTTAGTCGATACGGCTAAATATCTTTGGCATCACCGGTACCCGGACCCACTTTCTATAGTAAAGTAATGATATTTTTGAGTGCATACCGAGCTGGTCCCATAAGCGTGCGCCACTTCTGGATGCAGTTCTTGGCGGCCAGCACCAGCGCGATGACGGGCCCGCTGGACATGTGCGCGACGAGGTGCGGGAAGTGGTGGCGCCCGTAGTGGCCCTTGTACAGCTCCGCGGCTTGCTCGGGAGTCAGGCGGACTTGACGCTTCTAGAGATGAAACATAAGCTTTATCACAATCGGAAAACTGGGATAATCGGAAGATGTCGAACGGGATCCAAGCCCGCGTCTTCCGCAAACATCCGCTACCGAATGATTTATGAAACTAACGAATTTTTCTAGTGTTTGTGTATGCGTTGACGTTATTAGCCAACTTGACGTCGTTTCATAATATATGTTTTTACAAACTAGTTTTTTAGTTTTTTTACAAAAACTAATTTTTAAGAAAACAAAAACCATTTTCTGTTTTCATATCTAAAGATAGGTCTTTAGGCAATGTTAACTGCTTTGATTTTAGTAATAAACTTCAAAACAATGTTTCATTGCCTTATAGAAAGTAATCTTACTGGTCGGTTAACGCAATGGGTAGAGGTCCCGTAGCGCTTAGGATCATAGGTTCGATCCTTACCCGGAACAAACATTTCTGTGACGACGGACACACATTGGTCTGATTCTGTGTTTGGGAGTTATTATCTATTTAATAAATTAAAAATTAGTATCTAGGGAGACACCTCACACTGAGAGCACGACATGTGAAACGATATTTCTAATAAAATTATTCTGAATAAATTTCGAGTTAACAATGTTAAACTCTTCGTAGCATTGGTATCGACCGTGCTATGGCTTACTCGTACTATTTAGAACAGTGCACTTTCCATGATTGCAAAGTTAAAAGAATCGAGATGGCTGTCGAGCGCAGAGACGTCAATGGGAATGCTTAATTAGTTTTTTTATGGTTTCCATGGATAACAACGGCGCGCACAGAGCAGGGGCGCTCGAGACGTGTCCGCCCAGTAGGGCGGGCATAAATTATATGCGGGAAGGGACAGTCTCGTCCGCTATAGTCGCCTAGAAGGCCTAAAGTCTGATTTTTCTTACATGTCTTATTTCTAAAACATACATGGCGTATTGACAACCATAGTCAATTCGTAGTGTTGGAAAATCATCGAATGAATCATACAGAGTCATTGGCCTACCATACACGTATCGGTTTGCTATTGTTAGTTTGTTATTTAATTCAGAAGATATCCCGAAACTGGCCTTAGTTTACTGAAATACTGATTTTGAAGGACAATCTACCGATTTTTAACTTTCAGATTTTTCTAATCGTCACGAGTTTCATATTGAGTAGCATACTTCCAAAAAGCATAATTTAGTGTAGGAAGCATAAACTTGTTTGGCGTACATACGTATTAAAACGCATAAAATCAAAAAGCAGAATAACTATAATGCACAGGGTCCGAAGCACAATAGTCGAATAATATAAAATTAGGAACTAGAATGTTTTTGTGCGCTTCGCCGGCCGCTACTGCTTTGTGTGGGTATTCCTTTCAAATCAATCACTAGTATAGTAGTCGTTTACGATCACGACGATGGGTATCGATACGATATCTAATGTGGCTTCGGATGTGACATTTTTCATGGTAATATATATATTTTTTCTATATTTAGCTAAATTATAACATAAATAGAACCTAATCTCGATACCTAGTAATGACACCCTCATGGATATATTTTGTTACATATTGTATAAAAGCTTTAAATAACAAATTAATTCAAACTTAAATTTATATTCTTATAGACTTCATATTAGGAACCGTAAATCGACAGCATTATATTTGTACCACTTTCTGATTCATGAAACGTTCCTATCACTATGGTCCAAAGACAACCTATTTTATTTAAGAGTAAAAAGTTATCAAATTGCTGTCAAGCAGATTTCATAGGTATTTATTTCAAATTTAGTTTTTGATAAAAAATCGTAATAAAAATGCTTAATTTCCACAGTTTTGCATGAATTTCATGTTTCTTTCTTGCAACGCAAGACGTTTATGTGCGACCTTAGAATAATTACATAAAGAAACCAAGTCCGCGCGCCCATTTTGAAGCACCTTAATTGGAGCCTTAAATGGCTTTTTACAGCATTAACTTATTTTTTTACATTATTAAAAATTACAGCTCCGCAATGTTCAATGTCAAAGCGCGCCGCGCGTAGGCATGTAATAGTCACGCATGTGTGGATCGGATTAGTGCCTCATTTCTGACGGGGCGGTTGTGTGAAGACTCCTTCTATACGTTATTATTCTAAGTGTTCGACTTATACTGTGTGATCAATGCGGAAATTCGTGATTTTGTAACGGTGTGATATTTGTTTACATAATAAGGCATTCAATTTTAAAAAGACTACAGATGACCGGATGTGACTGAGTTTTTCATAGTCGATCCATACTAACTACGAGTAATAATTCGGTGTAACTCTTTACAGTGTAGGTATTTTTAAAATATTTGTAAAGGTCATGAGCACCAAGTATGGTGGCCAGCTTAGGTATTGTTACCGTGATGGAAACTATGTTTGAACTGTACAGATTTAAAATAGGGTCAATTAGATAGGTGAATGTCTGTAGTTTACGATAGTATGGTTCGCATTAATCTGAGTGTAAAAAAATGAAAATGTATTTTTCAAAGTGTATTGTCTGTATATGTTTTTTAAATAACAATAAATTTCTCCAATGTCTATAGGCACAATTGTATTATCTTTTTAAAAAGGCAGCCGGTGCATCTATTGGTGCTTGATGTCTGGCCCAAGATACGCATATCTCGCATAAATATCGATTTTTTATTGACTTGACAATTTTTACTTACGTAGTAAAATAAAAGTATGTACATGAAATTAAAACTGGGGTATAACTTAATAATTAAAATCTATTTTGGTTTTTGTACGCAATTTTTACAAACCGGGTCAGATTACGCCGGATGACCTTTATATCAGTACCTTCCTATACTAACTAGCTATGTCAAACTTAGTGCAGTGAGTTATCTGAAAAATAGTTAATGAACAATTTACAATGTTTTGTAACGAGTATATAACATGTTGGGTTAAAGAAATTTATTCTCAAAAAAAGATTTACATCCACTTGCATGAGAACAATAATTTTCTTAATAATAGATATTATTGTGTATTGTCACTCGAACTAAGTACCTGCTTACTCATCTGGTGTGTCACAAATTTACGACTGGGTTTCAGTTACGTACTGCGCGACTTTAAATTTGAATGCACCAAATGAGTTTACATTTTTAATCGCTGAGGGTATTTTGTTATAAAGCTGCGCACCTTCAAAAGTGATCTTTTTTTTGCCATAGTTCGTTCTTACCTTGGGTAATACAAGAAAACTTGCGCGGCGTGTACTTCGTTTAGCAAAATTTTTAACGGTGTTTAGGGCTATGCTAGTATGGAGAGAGTTATGCAAAATTTTTCTAATAAGAATACACGTGAAATAATTATATAATTGCTTTATGTGCTACATGTAAAGAAGATATGCATAATAAACAATAAAAACAAAATTAAAATTCATTAATTGCTGTAAATCCTGTAAATAACCTAACCTGTGTTATATCTAAATTTATGAAAATCGTATACGGCAAAAATCTGAAATTTACTCGTAGGTGTCAAATAGCGTGGTGTATCAATGGCAGCGATGACTCGATTTCAATGATGATGGCCTTTGCCAATAGGCCAATAAAATTGTTTTATGTGTCAAAAATCTCATTTCGGGAAAAAGTCTACAATTAAAAACCTTAATAACGTGAACCCTACCGCAACAAGGACGCAAGGGTAGCATGTGATGCGGAATATAATGAAGCGCCCTTCGCCAGCGCCCTCCCGCACTCTGTTTTGCATGTCCGAATTGCCCAACCCTTGCCTATTGCTGTCCACTGTAGCTGGACACTGGACCCCAACCCGGAGACATTTTCAGACCCTATATACGGCCAAAAGTACCTACTTGCAGAAAAATGAGATGAAAACTACTAATTACCTGCTGGTTAAATAAATGTGGAACCAGAGAGAAAGAATCTCATATTCCGTGAAGTATTTACCCTTCTTCATAAAAAAACTCAATCAATTTTGCAGCACCTATAATCCCAGGCGATCAACTTTTGCTTGAAAGTGACAAATAGTGCATTATGTTGAGCAGATAATGCACTATTTATTTGTAGTAATAACATTCTAATAATGCTTTTGGAATCATTAGTTAATTTATATCTGTGGACATGGGTGCGCTGACAGAGTTTATCGTCATGATATTTTACATAAACTAGGCTAGGCAATCGCCCAAATTTAAATATACATGGAAGTATTTATTCTTGTAATTTTGAGTGTAAAAGAATCTAACCACTTTTATTAGTATTTTGAAATAGCAAAGTTAAATTTCAACGTCCAAGGTTTTTTGGTTCATTCACAAAGAAACAAAAGCACCCCTCGTCACGATATCAGTTTTGCATGTCTCACCCCTTGCCGCGAATATCGCCGGCGGCGGCGCCGGACACAGCATCCCCTAAATGTGTATGATTTTTTCATTTGAGTTTGAGTTTTACATTTGAAAAATCCTGATTGCAGGGTAGCTGCGATCGACCGAATTTTGAAACATATCTACATTGTAGAATCTTTCAAATGCAAAGTGACAAGTACGAAGGCCTTTGTAAAAGACTTTTCTTACAACAAGGGCTAAAACAAGGTAATACACCCGTGTTTGCCTGCTTGGGCGACTTGATTACTAAATATACTTATACTAAACATCTACTTATACATTTAAACTGAAGTTTTTAAAAACCAAATACCCCAGTGAATATAATCACTTAAGTATATGCCTGTAAAAATATAGGAATAAGAAGATCTGAGCGAGCTCTTACTCTTGGCTTGATACATGTGAATATTAATTTCAACGCTTATCCTAGCTAAATAAATAAAGTATTTGAACAATGAAGGTTCATCCAACTAAATAAATTAAGATTTATTCAACGTCATTGATGTTCGGGATTTATGACTTGCGTTTCTGTTTTAATATTCAAATAAAATAGTAACATCGTCTTTAAAACTAGTATTATATTTTATCATCCCTCGCAGGCAAAAGACGTGCTCACCTGAACGCGAGCGACCGGTGGTTGCAGGCGTTCTGGTTCCACTGGAATCCTGTCACCTTGACGTCCAACTTGCGTAGGCGTCCCCCACACGCTGCGATGAGCTATTTCATCGTATTTTAGCCACATGTTTTAGAGGTCAGTAGTCCGACTACAAGATTGGTTGGTCTTACAACTACCAAAAAGATTACTATTTTTACTTCATGAACAAGAGTCAGGGATTGTTACAGGGAAGATAATGACGACAACAGCAGACCATTACACACCATGGCAGAAACATATAAGTGTCAAAGATATCTTGAAATAGTCAATTAAAAAACCAACAGGTACAGTCAGAAGCAAAATTCGCCAATTTCTTAAGTTTTACTCATTCTTTTGCAGCTGCTGCTTAGTCATGCTGGAACTTAAAATTAGATGTATGATTTATATATGAAAAGGTGTTCTGTTGTTCAACTATTTATGTACCTATTTGAGTGAAAAACATAATTTGTAGCAAATACGACGCGTGCTTGTATTAAACAGGAATTATGACTTTCATTTCCATAAAGTGAAAGACACTTAATTTATAGTTGACGACCAACTTGGTGTAATGGTTAAGAAGTTGGCTACTACACCAGAGGTCGCGGGTTCGATCCCCGCACAGTACAAACATTTGTGTGCATGAACATGTCTGTTTGTACTGGTCTGGGTGTCTCCTATGTATAATAAGTATGTATTTACAAAAGAAAATGTATTTAAGTATGTTTATCCGTTGTCTAGTATCCCATAACAAAAGCTTTAATTAGCTTACTTTGGGGCTAGATGGCGCTGTGTGGAATAATGTCCAGGATTATTTATTTATTTATTATTATTTATTTAATAGAGCGTAAAGTCGTCATATTTTCGTAGCAACGATGAGTCATTCAAACTCGAAGTCACCTTCCCCTCGCGTCACGCTCAATATTCAAAGTTCGTTTTGACAACGTCAAC
This sequence comes from Udea olivalis, assembly GCA_947369235.1. NCBI lineage: Eukaryota > Metazoa > Arthropoda > Insecta > Lepidoptera > Crambidae > Udea > Udea olivalis. Next base: position 8,888,655 of record OX376348.1, read on the forward strand.
AGCAGTTTTGCATATGAGTGCAACGGAGGGACAGCCGGTAGGGAATCTACCCTTAGACTTTGAAACAGTCGCGTGCGATGAGTGCATCCCCTTATGATAATTGATCCCTTTCAGATAGCATAAAACAAAATTGGCTAGCTTGTAGGCGGGTCTGTTGAACTTTTAATCGAAAAAACAGACTAACCCGATTAGATATCACAAAAAAATCCAATTAAAGAAATCTGACAAAGTTACTACAGAGTCCGTGAGTAGTCAGTTTAAAACAGTACTTAAAGAACTACTGCTGCAGAGATGCAATTTTGCCCTTACTGATTAAAACGAAAACCTACCAAAATTATGGCAAAAATTAGTGACCAAAAAATAATTGGAGAGCACAATTTTCAGAACCTGTAGAAAAGAAAATCTTAAAAGCCGGAAATCTGACAAACGGTGGACTTGCCCTGAACCCAAAATTCGACATAAAATAAAATATTTTCATATTGCAATCACATGATAATTCTAGTCTCGTATGTTTAACATAAAATTGGCCTTTTGGCGATCCCTCGTCAAGCTCCAAAGCCTTTGACGCCGAAGGTCGTGAGTTCGATCGCCACTCTGGACCAACAGTCGTGTGAGCATTTTGTGTGTGTTCTGTGGCTGGGTGTAATGATCTATAAGAGTAAGTATTTAGAAATGCTTCCTTCTGTTTTAACCTAGTGCAAGCTCTGTTTATGTTCTAATGATCTTGGTGTGAGATGTTCCAGCCATTTATTGTAATCATTTTAGAAGTGGCGTTCACGCCATTCGTTTACAGTTCTCAGTGAAACGAAGTTTAATGGGCCAATTGGTAGATTGCATGAACAAGGTACTGATTGGAGTCAGTTATAAGTGTTTTAGTTTTAGAACATTGAAAAAATCTATAAACTTTTTGTGAAAGAAACTCACAGCTAGAATCATAAAGCCATTATTCCGGATGTGGTCCTCAATAGTCTCCGCATCGTCGTACGCCTCCGGCTTGATCACCGCCAGCGTCCGCTCCGAGTACGCGTGGTACTCCGCCCCAGAGTCTGATGAAGCTATCGACATGACTATCAAAATAACTGACCCCTTACTTTGAAAAACACTGAGCTCTTACTAAAAGTACTGAGTACTTGAAGAGTATTTATTGTTATATCGCAACAAAACAAGATATTCCGGTCTAAACAAATGTTTTTAGAAAAACATATTTACAGTGCTTACACAAATGACTTTAGCAGCTGGTATTGACAACCATGTCAAGTGACATATATAGGTCGCTGTAATAAGGTTTTGTTGTGTTTGGTTTTAGCTGTTTGTGTTAGCCGATGTCTTGGAGTTTGTGCTCAAAACCCCATTTGACCAGTCATAAGGCCGTAACCCACGGACTGTAGAGCGCTAGTTAATGATTTTAGTAATATAGACCCTTTTTCAGTGGGACAGTATTAATTTAGGCCGATCAATTTTAGCCATTGAAACTATTTGGTTATCAAACGTTTCCGTAAATAGGGTTGTAATCGGCTGAAAAAATGTAACACCAAAAGAGTTTTGTTAGAAGTTTTAAAGTTATTCTTGCTTTTATAAACGCATTGATGAAAAAAAAATTATCATCTCAAGGATAGTAACATTTTCTATTAAATTATACAATAACCTCAAACGTGTAATATTAACTGCTAGTTCTGAATACATAATATTGAAATTCAGTTATGTTTCTAAACTTCTGCCCGACCCAATGATTGTCAAAGCTGACATTTCCCTCAGTTACTGGCGCTGTCCGTCCCTAACAAACAAACAAATTAATCAATCTTCATTATTATTTTCATGAATAAATTAGTTCATAAATTACTATTCGGGTGCATTTCAAAGTGCCTCTACTCTTTCAACAATTACATTATAACATAACTGTAGTATGGATACTTAATAAGATCATAAGTGTACAGTTCATAATCCAAATCGTCAATCCCAGACGCTAAATAGGAAAACAGTCGTTTTTCCGGCCACCCCGGTGCGTGCGGGGCAAGGGGGCCAGGGTGTGGCGGGGGGTGATGGCAGGCGCGGGGGGGCGGCGGCGGGGTGGAGAGCCCCACGAGCCCACAGTGCCCCCCGGACGCAGCGGCGGCGCGACGCCTCCCTGCCTGCACCCGCGACATGCTGGGCTGACCGTCTCCCGCCACCCGACAGCCACCGACGTATACATGGACAACTCGTGCCTCCTCGACCTCCTCATCAGGTGCTTCGCTATGACCGAGCCCGAGGACCTCAACTTCACGGCGTTCACCGACCTCTGCCGACTCTGCTCACTCAAAAGCGGACCCCGTCTCCACATTTTCGACAAGGAATCCGAGCAAAGGCAGATCCTCTTCAAATTGAGGACCTGCCTGCCGACTATGGTAAGTATAACAATCGACCTTCCATCTTCGTTACGCCCTTGACTGCAAAGTCAACTGTGTTAACACATCCACGGAGCTCAGTGACTTAAGAAGGGATTCGATTGTGCTAAGAAAACTGAAAATTAGTGCATAACATCTTATAAGCAAATTGTGAAGTGGAGAGAATATACAAATTGGTCGTAGTCGTAATGTAGCTGTAGAAAATTTGTAAGTCAAGGAGCTCTTGCCGTAGACGCCGTCGCCGTAGCCCGTAGACGCCTGCGCGCTACGGGCGGCGCTACGACGGCAATAAGTTAAATTCGTTTAGCTTGTGCTTTGAGGTTACCTGTTGATTTTTTTTAAAGTAAAACTCAAAATTATTTCAAGACGAGATTTTTGTTATTAGAAATACCCTAATTATTTTAAATCATCGCTTGGTGTTGATCGCCATTAAGCGTTCGTTACGTAAGCGACGTCGTAAGGAAATCTTACATTGTATCCTTGTTAGTAAATAAACGTTTTAATTCATTTATTCAAGAAGCCTGAGGAATCAAATAATTAGTAAGTAAATATTACAGTACTATTCTAAAGCTATTATAGACAATCAATGTAGGGAGGTGTTTTTAGGTGAACAAAACTTTTTTTATGTAGGTAAATAGCTACAGTGTCTTGACATCATCAGCGAATAACATAGGATACATTTTTATTTTTAGGCCATATTTAAACTTGAATAATAGAGCACGCAGGCGAAACCGCTGGCGAAAAGCTAGTGAAGTATATATACTATAGAAAAAAATGAGCAGTAATATTCCAACAAGAAAAAGTTTGTTTTTTCAAATATAACGCCAATAAGCGTTATTAATCCAAAACCCATCAAATTGTAGTGATGAATTGATTTTAATGATGTGAGCCTTTGTACATCAGTGGAACAGTAAAAAGGCGAATTACTTTTTTTTAAACTTTGTTGTATTACACACTTGGCTACACAATTCCTGAAACTATCATTGCACCACGCAGGTGCACAGCAGGTATGTACATAGTCTGGCGTATGTACTCGTAAATAGGCCAACGTGTGGATTATACTCGGGTCGTGCTCTGTCAGGGCAATGCACTGATATCGGATAGTTCGTTTCGGGGTCAAAGGTCAGCAATATAAGCCTATCGCGTAAACTCATGGGTGGGATTGTAAACCTTTCCATTCTCAATGACGACCTTTATTTTTACGGACCTTTCCCTCCCTTGGACACAATGGCCCTCTATATTCTAATCCACTATCATGTTTCCTATGTTTTTATTTACGAATTGGTTTTTCACGCCTCTTTGGCTAAGGGCTGAAAAAAATACAGAACTTACCTCTGCTAGGGAAATATCTCCATCATTGGAATCACAATTGATGAAGATTGGTTTTGTTCCGGCCTTTGTTCTAAAAATTCCAATTATAACCAGGCGGCATTCAGGCGTGGTATGCTATCGTGAGATAACATTTTATCGGTAAACAATCCAGTATTTATTTTAAGAAGCCTATTCATGCCCTGACATGGTTTGTTACTGCAGGTTTAACTAGTCCATCGGCATTTCTCCAGCAGATCTCGAAGGACGACTTCCTGCCGAAGAAGATCTGCGAGCGATGCGTCACCCGACTGGACCAACTGTACGAGTGGCGACAGAGCTGCCTCAGCACCGACTCCGTGCTCCGGAACTACGCGGAGTCCATGCGCATCGTTACTTCCACCATCAACTTCCAGGTCAGTGCTTATCCATCCCGTTAGAGTTTGGTTTGCAGTCCCTACTGTAGACGGAGCCGACTAAAATGGACTTGTGTCTGGGTGTGCTGGGAGACGCCCCTGGCTTAATTCCTTGTCTGGTACCTCGTAACACAGGGATATAGATATCCCTACTTCGAGACCATGACAAGAGGTGTGTTGTCTGGCGTATTTATTTTATTTATTTATTTATATTTGTGAGGGACGTGGTGGGGCTTCGTTAGTCAGTCTAAGACATTACAGTAACATTCAGGTTTTTTACTTAAACCAAATGCTTTAGGTCTGTACACTTACATCCATAGCTGATTGACTGCTGCATTCGCTGAACTGCGTGCAACATCGGAGGTACTACCCCCGCTTTTTTAGCCCTGTAAGACAAGGAGGAACTTTTATGTAGATGTTACGGGCTACTTGATTAACTGGGCAGTATTAATACGGACCGTTCCTAATGAATAATGACCAAGTGCATAGATCAATTTGGTAAATTAATTACTTTGGCCGGTCCATATAAACAATGACAGACTACTCGTGGGCAGTTTAATAAATTAAAATTTGAGATAGCTTGAATTTATCACTTTTACCGGTCATTATGAATAATTTCACTGTCAGAATCGTCCTTTGGCATATTTTCGGGTTGGAAAAAAAGTCGATTCGTATGTTTTCTTTATCAAAATATCTTTACTTCAGTTATAATATCAAAGTATTAAACGACCGTGGCATAAAGAAAATGAGCTGGTTCATCTCTGGTTCATGTCGACCTAACATGCTCGTCGCTTCGCTCTTCACAACCTAATAAACCCCCTTCTTACAGAGCGGATAACCAACCTGTCATCAAACCAACTACCAATGCAGAATGCATTTCTTGGTATTTACTATTAGTAATTACCAAAGAAATGCATTCTGTACAATACATGTATGTACATTGTACAATCCCTAGAGATACATTGCCTAGGCATTGTATACAATACCTGAATTTTACAGATTGCCGGTGACATAAACATTGCCTATATTGATTTTACATAATGTATTAAACAAAAACATCAAAGATCAATTTGTTCTATTATTATGCCCAAGACAGGGTGGTCATTATTTGAAATGACCGGGAAAAGTGAGAAATCAGGCCGTTTTACTCACATTGCCCATTTGACAAGGGCATTATGCATAGAGACCGGTCATTATTCATTGTGACCGGACTTGTCAAGTGGCCCGTAACATATACATTGCCTAAACGAACCCGGCATTGTATACGTTGCCCTTAGGTTCAGTTTATACGATGTAATAAACAAACACATCAAAGATCAATTTGTTTTATTATTTTGCCCAAGACAAGGTGGTCATTATTCATATTGACCGGGAAAAGTGAAAAATCAGGCCGTTTTACTCACATTGCCCATTTGACAAGGGCATTTTGCATTCAGACCGGTCATTATTAATAGCGCCTGGACTTATCAAGTGGCCCGTTACATAAACAACAATCAGAAATAAGGTACTTCAGTTACCATTCAGAAGGACAGCTAAATTAGACGTGGAGGAATCCGCTTGTGCCTAACTTCTTTTAAAACCTGTCCTGACCGTACTTTTCAAGACTGGGCATTATCACTTGTTTCCCCACGCATTAGATATAAAAGGCCAGAGAACCCCCTGCTTGTCGATAGGGGCAACTAAAAGGGGCCTAAGGAGACGTGGAGTGCACAATGTGGGGGCTATGTTCACCTCCACAATGCGGCCCCAAGGAGGATGGTGGCGTTGAGGCTCTTTATCGTAGGGGGAGCCAGTAGGTCACCGCTGCATACTTTATGGTCAATGATGATACCCCCGTGGGTTTGGGAGTGGATATGTCCTAAATAACTGCAATATAAATCCACGAGCAGAATAGATGAGAATGTAATACTAGAGTTATTCCAAACCTACTTTTCATGCCTAGGAAACAGTTTGTGTAAAACAATAATTTTGCTCACTGCGGATCGGGCGAGTATATCTTTGAAAGTCTAAAAAATTCTTTTAAATTAAAACTATGACTAAGTTTGTGCTGTGTCTCTCTCGTCCTTACAATACAATAGCATTAAATTGTTATGTAACTGATGTTGTTAAAACTTTTTCTCACAATAGAATCATGAGTGATGAAATCAGGCTTAGGAGGAAAAAAAATTGTTAGTCGCACATAACAAAGTTAGTAGAAAATACAGTTGATATTTAGGGAAGAGGCAAAATTATTCAATGAACTCGCACCTTATTTAAAGGAAGTCAAATTTATTGTTAGTAAGTTTAATACAATAAATCATAGATTTATAATCACTGACCTGTACTCAAATCAAATTAATACTGTGATATACATTTTTGTCTTTCATTACACAGGTATGTTTAGAGTAGTTTTTTTATGGAATTGTGTGTACAACCTTCAACGTGATAAATACAATCGATAGCGCACGATAAGATTGATAAAATAAGTTCTGTTCATGGGAAAAGTATTTATTGAATATTTTTGTGACACTTGTTCTGTTATCTATCCTGGGGTTGGTTTGATTAGCTCTAATTAGGTCGTGTAGGAACCGAAATATTTACAGTTATTTCGACGGTATTCCATATCATCATAATATACAAAAAAACATCATTTGTAAAGATGACTTATCAAAGTTAAAAGATGAAGCCAATAATCTTAGCTACTAGACAAAATTACCAGGATCACACCAGCTATATCGTTATAAGTCTAAAATTGTATACTCCTGTGTTATTTACCTCTATCTTCAATAGTTAACCAGTCGATCGAAACATTTTTCTCTATCAGTAAAGTAACTCAAGAGATACAAAAAACGATGGCAGCGTAAAAAATTACGTCACTTTGTACATCAAGTCATTCCCATCCAACGTTCATCAATACAAGTGACATCTCGGAGCGTCTCCCCTCTGAGACAAAGTACGGCATTTATGCGAATCTATTGTGTCGAGTGAGACGAGTGTCGGCACGCCGCCGCGGGCGATGCACGGCCGTATCGACCCGCGCGGGCCGGCTCTATCGACCCACTGCCACCCACCGCACGCATGCCAATCTCAACCTTAACCCAACACAATAACACACCAACACTACCCACGACACATGATTAACAAACCTAAGACTTACGACGTAGAACTGAAATTCGCGCAGTCCATCTTCCAGTGCTAAGGATAATGAATATACGTTCTACGATGGTAGTTATAAGGTTGTCAATGGCGCTCGATGCGCAAACGGTATCGGAAAATTTGGGTATGGGCTACGCATGTCCAAAACGTTTTGTTTTTGTGACGCGCCTGTCTGCTTGTACACGGCGAGGAAAATGTTGCCTGGCTAATTTTGATTTCAAAAAGGTCTTCTAATCTTCCTTAACAGCATTTAGCTTAAAGATAAAATACCATCAACAAAAAGTACATACATAATGATTTTTATTATATAAATTCTCTTACTTAGGAAAATGGACTTCAATTACGAGTACAAGCTGAAATAAAACAAAAAAAAGATTATTATCCCCATAGAATACAAACAAATCACTTCTAACATGAAACCTATATCTAGCCAGTCAGAAACCACTAACAAAAAGCTTTCCGTTCTCAGTTCCCATCCCATGAGGCTAGCACATGAGGTGGAGAGTGCATTAGCACGCATCCAAGGTCGAAGGTAGCTCACCGTGGAGCTCGGGGGCACAGTTAACCCTGACCTAGCGGGGGTGAAGGATATTCCTACTACGCCGCCCGCCCCCCGCCGACACTTGCACTGAGCGCTCCAGCCTTCGCACGGGCCCTCTCGTCACACCACTGATAGATGCCGTCTACAACCCCATGCGAACTGTTAGATAGGGTTACAACGTAAATTATTTCTGGAAATCATAACAGCAAACTTATAATAAGCCCTAAATAAATTCTTTCACGGTTTACTGGGTTTTTATTTTCTGCCCTCACTGAGCAAGAGTAACTAACGCTATTTCGAAATAATTATGAATCCTTGGTAAAGACATTGAGTGGTTTTTCCAAGTTTTGCATTTTAAACATTTCAGGTCTAATTATTATGCCTTTCGATGAAGAAAACGTGCTGACCTCTATCATTTCCTTGGACATTGAAATATGCTACGTAGATAAAATCGTGGGCAAATTACTCTAGAAGGCCACTAAACCTGGTCGTGCACGCGGGTAAAATTTCAAAGCCTTAAGCTACGACACGACACGCCTATTATAATTACCTAGACCAAGTACTTTTTCTAATTGAAATGTGGTATTGGATAACAATCAGAGGGCTTGAAAATAAATATAGTTGGCGTAGCACTAGTATACTACGAGTATTAAAAAGGCGAATCTGTTATTATCTTAGGCCGAACGCTACTTGCAACAAATGTGCTACGGGAGCCGTGAATACAATGGATGGATTGCCTTAGATATTATTTTTTACTTTTTTTGAAAAAAAGGTGCCGGACACATGGTAGATTTAGTTCTAGGTATAGTACTCTATTTGTAGGACGAACAGCGCTTGAGTAGTTTATCGTTTAGCAATATCTTTTATGTGAAGATCTTAATAAAGAAAATAATATACATCGTCGCCCTTTTATCAGTTGGTAGGTATTTAATGAAAAACGAACCTATGTATTCTTCATAACGGTTAATACAAAAGTTTGAGAATCGCAAAAGTCAGAAATAATGAAGATGACGTAATTAATGTCAAATTTACTGTTATGGTAATTTTAATTGACTGAAACATTAGGATTGTGCGTGTCTTATGCATCATTCGCGCGACGCTACGTGTGAAACTCGCACAATTTTCATTTCGCCTTCACAACTGCCGCCACCCAGGACATTATCGGATTCCTCGCTTCCGCCTTCCACCCCAAGGTGCGTCGAAAGAAAGTTTGGATCGATGCAAGTGCTTTGAGGGCGACGGCGTGCACTGAGTGCATAGGGCTGGCTAGGCGCGCCCGTCTCGCGCCCTTCGAGAAGCAACCTCTTGAGAGGTTATGCTCGCCTAGTACATTCGACTCATAGTTGTTATTTGAAGTACTTTTTTAATTAAATATAACGTAGGGCAGTTGTTTAAATCACATGTGAACTGTTTGTTATAACTTATTTGTGGTTGTGTAAATAAATCTACAAAATGAGTGAAGTGAAAATGAGCGCGACGCAGTTAAATTCCTACTACAATCAACTTTGGGACTTGGGAGTAAGTTCAAACAAATACAAATTTGGTTCTCAATGTAAAACTGAATATTTTGTATTAGAAGCCAATTATAAATATGTATAATTGTTTACTACAAGTGGATTCCGTTGAGTTTTTTGCGTCAAAATTTATCAAGCGAGCAGATAAAATGTTACTGTTAGTTAATATTAACTTAACTGAACAGAATAAACCTTTTAATTATTTATTTATTAATTTTTCTTATTTGATATTTGTGAAGCATTGCATTAGCAGAAGTAGCATTCGTACTGTAGTTTTTAAAAATATATATATATTTAAGAGATTGGTCCGGTAGAAAATCATTGTAAAATATTTAAAATACACAAATATATTAATTGTGTTTAATTTTTAATATTGCTATGAAATTAATAATTCAAAATGATCATTTGCAGTGTTGTGTAGTAAGGTTTATTACTATAAATATTTACGCAAGTTATTGGTACAAAAAGAATGCATTTATTTATTCATTTTATGCATACAAAATAAGATCATTAAAATAAACATAGTCACGCAAAACCGTTTACACACTGTGGTATCAATAAATACAATCACGAATCAATAAAAACTTTCGACTATACATGCATCTTAATCTATACAACAAACAAAACAAGCAAATTCAGGTATGCAATGCAATGCTGCAAACATTGCCCTGCATACCTCCTCCCGTATCGCAGACACATTTACCCCACCTCGGTACGCTTTACCCCACCTTGCGTAACTACCCCACGCACGAAAGCCCTCTGTTTAGCGTTTGCTTGCTTTTAATCAACATGATAAGCCGCCCCGTCCCTTCGTCCTTTATCTTTGAGGGTTAGATAATGCCGACGCATGACAATGTAGAACGTTTCTATTTGCTGACGACACAAAAGGTTTACTTGTCATTATTAAATTCAGAGTATATTTCATTTCTTGTCGCTGTGGGGAAAATTATGACATCGTACCCTTGCTGCATACCCTTTAAAAATCGAGTGGCATTGCAGAAATGTGTACGCTAAAACTCTGACATATTTTATTCGGTAAATTCACTGTTTTTGTGAAAGCGTATGCTAAAGCGTAGGCTGTTACTTACTTTTAATTTGTACAGTTATGTGTCGCTGCTGTTTGTCTTTGAATGATTTAGGTTCATTTTTGGCTATGTAGAAACAAATAAAATATGAAACTTTCTCAGCTGCCTCTGTGCTGCACCTGCAGTAAGTTCTGACGATAAGTCATGGCGGTTTGTCAAAAAACCAATGAGCCGATCCGACGCATGTCATAATGTAAACATAACATAACACACCACGACTTTATCCCAAACGGGGTAGTAAGGCAAAGACAAACAAGTGACAAACAAGTGTGACGGGCAAGTGACTAATAATGATAATGTAAAACCACCTCAAAACAGTTTCTCTACATTAGTTTTTTTTTAATTTTGACCGACTTTAATTATACTTTAGTACCAAAAAATAGGAGTGAAGTTACAATAATTCGCACCCAGCTCAAAATTGGTAGGATTGTTCAAAACACTATTAAATGAAATTTAAAAAGTCCTCATCGATCCGACACCTGGAAATAAAATTATTCTGGGTCAAAGGTCACAAAAACGGGTTTCTCGCGATTTTCAGCAAATAGAAGATAATTATTTAATCTACATTTTTGTCTTAACTGATTTTATGATAAAACTAACCGTTTTGCTGAAAATCGCGAGAAACCAATTTTTGTGACCTTTGAAGTAGAATATTTTTTTCCCAGGTGTCGGATCGATGAGGACTTTTGAGATTTCATTTGATAGGGTTTTGAACAATCCTACCAATTTTGAGCTGGGTGCGAATCATTGTAATCTCGGATGTATAAATTGCCTAAATTATAAATGATTTCAAGGATTTCGGTAAAAATATAACCAGGCGAAATTAAGATGATGAATAAAAGTTATGTAGGGTTTCGTATAAGAACGGTCATAATTAACCCTCTGGCGGTAGATACTCTGAATTCAACAACTTCACACCGAGAAAATACTTAAAAATCATATTTAAGATTCCACCTATTGTATATTTTAGTAAAGATTGCAGAAATTAATAAATGTTTTATGAAAATCACTAAAAGCAGCATCATCATCTCGCTTCAAACTGTGAAAGCAGTAGTGATGGGCAAGGCCTACAGGAAGTTGTGGTATTCACAAATACGGTTTGTGTTTTTTTTGGAATATTTGGATTTGACTAATCGGCTGTGCTAGTGGAGAAAGCGAGGCCCAAGGTTCACTGAGTACAGTGTGGATATATTAATATAAGTAACTAACTACCAAATTATTTTCAAGTTTCCATATTGCCTTACTGGTTTGGCAATCTTGTTTTATCGACGAGTTTAACGGTATAATAAACAGAATCACATTAAGAGGATACAGAAGCGCCCTTTTTAAGAGATTTTTTTACCAAAAAATCTATTGCCACCATTTGCATGTCCCTATATTTTCCTTTTAATTGAATTGATTATTAAAAGAGATATGAACCTTCAAAAATTGAAAAAGTTGGCCAGATTTTACGATGTGTTCAAACATCTTAAAAACTAATTTGGCTAGTTTATATAAAAAAATAAAAATATAGAAACACGGGCAAAGTAATTTTTTAAATTTTGGAAGGAGAAAGTAACTAAATCGGTATTTTTTCAAAAAGGGATCAGGGGACAACGAAACGTCGATTTTGTGTTACTTTTATAGACAATTTCGGTCTGAGTTGCAGTTGTCTCTATCGCACTCAACAGACAGCAATAGATTTTACAAATACCTATTTTTCAATTCGCTCGCCCGTGCTGTGTCCTCATAACTAGTCCTGTCATATTTTGCAAAAAGTATGCAAGATGACGACCCCCGCTTGTCTTAATCTGCATAAAAAACATATTGCATCCCCTCAGTTCGTTGACCCTGCACTGATTTGTATGGATATTAGATTTGTCCACGTCAGTTTCGTTTCCCTAAGATACCGGGGGTCGCTGAACCCGCGCGCGTGGCGTTTGGGCAATTAAACTTACGCATAGGGTGTTCGATGTATCACGTACACAGAGTGGTTTGAAGAATGTACTGGAGCATTATTACTGTTCTAGGGGAACACCCAAAAAATCCGAAATTGGTAATTCGAAGTTAAATATTCCGATTTTTAAAAATCCGAATTTCATAATTCCGAACGCATTTTCATTACGAGGAATTAAACATCCAAAGTTTCATCGGTCCGAAAAACAATATTCCTATATTAAAAACTCCGAAAATTCATTGCTAAAATTTAAAAAAAATAATATACTTATGAAATGAAATGATAATTTATTCGTTACAAATTGTAGGTAATTAAAGGTGGTAAATATTTTACAATCCGCTCCGATTCACCTTATAGGTATACGAATATTCCTTTAGACAAATAAAGCTACATATCATAATTAAGTACTTAATTTTCTTACACTAAATAGAATATATAGAAAGCATTCATGCTTAATAAATACTACATTTTAAGAGTGATATATTTCACATTTTTTGCTTTCTTCGTATTCATGATGATTCGGATTATTGTTGATTCGGAATTTTGAATGACATTCGTAAAATTTAGAGTTTTGAAATAACGGATTTATAAATAAATCGGAATTTTGATATTCGGAATTCTGAATCATTCGGAATTATAAAATTCGCAATATTGAAATTCGCGATTGTGACTTTCGGAATTATGTAGTCTAACCGCGTAATTATGTAGTGTAAGTGTAACAGCTAGAACATAGCTGTACTTTACGTTTGCCAGTGTCAAATGACTGACACCAAAGAGTACTTAATGGTTAGCCATTACTATGGGTGTTAGTCATTTACACAAGAGTTTTGAATTAAACCTGCGTAATACTTACAATATCAATACTAAGTTTTTTTGTCTTCAGAAAAATAGATATAGAATTAATTGAATTTCACTAATATTTTGATTATTACATCGTGGTTCACTGTTATGGTAACATTTAACTAGCATTTTCGGACTATAGCCGAGAATGTTACCGAGGCCATCTTTATCTGGGTGCGTTATCAAGATGATTAGATAAAACTTGAAAATATCGCATCTTGATCAGGTACCAAACATTAGACGTATTTCTAACAGAATCGGTAGGAATTGAATAACTCGGAAAGTGCCACCCTGTAAAGCAGTCTGCTAGGCCGGGGTGGCCTCACTTCCCGGGGGTGAATGCACGCGGGGGCGCCACCCTCGGAGCCCTCCGACCACATCGAAGACACTCATTGAAGGCATATTTCCCCCAATTATAACTTTTTTTTACACATCTACAAAGATTCGGGTTATGGAAATACCTTTGCCTGTGTACCTAATCCTTCAGCATAACTGCCACCTGTGGCTGCATTACAATATTTTGCCACTCTCGCAGCGTGACGGTTTTAATAATGCTTACTTTGTAATGGTGTTACAATGTCACTTTTTTAGAGCTACTTCTGCAACTGACTGTAGACTGGTACTTAAGCTATGGTTACAAATAACATTACGAGTTTAATTATCAATTTAATTTACAGAATATTAGCTACATTTAATTAAATTTCATAGCTAAAGCTACAGCAAAAACAAATAACAATGTGTGACCAAAATAGTCTAACATAGTAATAGTTTAACATACAGTAAGCAATCAAGTAAAGAGACTGTTCCGTCATGGTGAATGGAACAATCAGAAACCCACTTTCCACAAAAGTAATGATTTAAATCATATATTAGTTAGTATTACAAGTTTTTAATTTATCTACAGAACCATCACTTGAATAGGCCTTAAATAGCCCAGACAGAACTTCAAATGAAATATTGAATGTGCGTGTTGTAGAGCAATTGTGAAATCGACTCACCAGTCTTTTTTTCTTTTTAACGCTTGTGTGAACTATATAGGTTTGTTACGTCAAGTAACTCTATGATTCTCAAGTTTTCATATTGTTTCGCAGGATGGGACGGTCAATATGGACAAAATGACAGAAGCTCAAAAGACCGCGTACCTGGAAGCGCATGTGGCCGTCCAACAACACATGGCTCAGGCAGCGGCCGCAGCGAGAAGAGAGCAACAACAACAACAACAGCAGCAGCAGCAACAACAGCAGCAGCAGCAGCAGCAGCAGCAACAGCAACAACAACAACAACAGCAGCAACAGCAACAACAGCAACAGCAGCAGCAGCAACAACAACAGCAACAGCAACAACAGCAGCAGCAACAGCAGCAGCAACAGCAGCAGCAGCAACAACAACAGCAACAACAGCAGCAGCAACAGCAACATCAACAACAACAAACCAACAACTCGAACAACGCAAACCGACATCACCAGGAAATGCAGGTAAGAGAATTAAATAAACTTTCGCTTAGCTATATATTTCCACAAAGAACAGGTTTCAACAGAACGTCAACTTGCCGTTGTATATTCTTACAAAATTATACTAAAGGGTGAACCAATTGAACCAGAATAACCACATGAGGAAATTTGACCATAGTCATTTTTCATAGTAAACGTACAACACGAAACATTACACCGGTAAATAAAAATAAAATAATTGTGCGTAAAGTGTTTTTTTTTTAAATGAAAATTCGGAAGCTTGAATTGCATCAACCTTATAGTACATATTTATTACCCTAACCAAAACTAATCTTATCTACGTCCATACGTAGGTACAAGTATTTTGACCTACTTTCTTAATTCACAGACACAAAGCAGCAACACTCACCCCGGACACCCATCCCCGCCCACCGTCAGCTCGACCCAGCACCACTATGCCACGATCAACTCGCCCATCAAAGTGCCCCAAGTGAGCTCGAGCACAGGAGGACCGGATAGCACGTTCACCGTACCTGATGATGTTGGCATGGGATTCGAAGGAGGAGTCCGTGTTTTGCAGAGCTTAGGAAATTGGTAAAGTATCTATAATATATCATGTTCAACCATTCATCTATCAAAGATGTCAGAAGTTGAAATGGGTTGTATAAAGATAAACAATTGCGGAAAATTGTTTTACCTATTTATTTCGACATTTCGGCGACAATAATATTTACATGTAACCAAACCGTCGAGGTAAATAGGCAAAGCCATTTGCCGTAATTGTTCGTTGCAAAAACCCTTTAATATAAGATTTAGTAGTTGAAATGCAACAAAAAAGTTTAACATGTTGTATCTGCCAATATTAACAGATTTGCATTGTATTCTTCGCCAATATCACCATATCACACTGCTGAAAATACTCGTAGCTGGTAGAGATAAGATTAGATGAGATTTTCTTTATTGCACAAATATAACAATAATTTTATTTTAGTACAATTTAGGCGGCCTTATCACTAAAATCCAGCTATTCCAGGCAACCTTTGTGTAGAGAAACTAAAAAGAGTAAACAGTTGCGCTTGTGCAAGATGAGCAGTTATTCAATATAAAAAACATAGACTTATAAACGTAGTTTTTTTTATATTGCTCTTCAAGATGACCTCACTTCACCTGATGGAAAGCGGTCGGATTTTTTCTTGATCAGCTTAATATTGTTTGTGTCAGTTTTGATTTGTTTAACCATGTACACTAACCTACTATATTTTTACATCATAGGTCTCCAGAAGTAACGAACAACATTCCTCGTCCAAACTTGATACCTTTCACGGAACCTTACGCGGAAGGTGGATCTATGCACCCAGGCACGCGACTCAAGGCACTACAAGGTACAACTGTGAGAAAGCACCCCGCAATCAAACCTACTAGTTCCACTACCGAAGGTAAAATACTGCGAAATATAAACTAGATATTATCCCATATCTTGCTCAGACTAGAAATATAGGATCCAAGTAGATTATTTGCAGTTGGGTTGTTAGTCAGCTCAACAAAATTGCTCTTTCAATATGTTTTGAGGTAGTTTTCACTAACGTATTGAATGAGTTTTAAGCACAGCAGGTTACTGCAACACTCGATAGAAAACAATCTTATTATTTTTAGAGCCATTGATTTTCATCGAAGAATAAGTTGATTGAGTTTTATAACTGCAGTCAATACAGGCTGTTTTAAAGTTTACATTAAATTAAAGATTACAATGTAACTCATACCAGAATCTTACCTTGCCTGTACAATCTTTAGGAAATAACCTATATTTTTAACTTTCAGGAAGTAAAGCATTCGAGTGTACAGTTTGTGGAAAAGGATTGGCCCGAAAAGATAAATTGACAATACATATGAGAATACACACAGGCAAGTTATATATACGATTTTCTCATCTGGTATAAAGAACCAATTTAAACCCGCAGGCAACTGACTGATAAATTAGGTCTCAGAGTCAGCAAAAGTAAATAAGACTCGTAAGTCGCAATACTGCGCAAGCTTAGCCGAAAAGTCATCACGTCCTTTTTGAATCCAGTACCAAACTGTTTTTATTCATTAACATGAAAAAAGTTAATAATAAACCTTGCCTAGATTAACGCAAGCACATACTTAGGTAGATTTGTGCTTCGCTTCTACGTATCAATCTTTAAAAAAAATAAGTTTTATCATCAATGTTGAACAACTATGCTGAGAAAATCCTTTTTTCACAGGCGAGAAACCGTATGTGTGCGAAGTGTGTAATAAAGCGTTTGCCCGCCGCGACAAGCTGGTGCTGCACATGAACAAGCTGAAGCACGTGACGCCGTCGAACATAGCTCCTCTCGGTAAAAGAACAATTTCAATACCACGTGAGTATCGGCTGAGTCAGCTAGTGATTCAGAATCGACCATGCAATGTGACCAATAAACGTCCCTAACACGAATTTTGATTCATAAATACAAAACTAGCAATGAAAATGGCTCCAAAACAGTTGATAGGATAACATTCCTGCATTTTACTTCAAGAAGCACTTCCAATACCCCGTTTCTTATGACAGCGTTAAAATTAGACGATGTGAAGCCGCAACTTCCGAAGCAAGAAGACACGAAACCGAGCCAAGCGGAGATCGCGGCGGTAGCGCAGCAGCAACAGCAACAACAGCAACAGCAGCAGCAGCAACAACAACAGCAACAGGCGCAACAACACTCCCACCAGCAGCCGATCCAGGTCTGCCAGGTACCTGGCCACACATTTACGGTAAACCCCCAAGGAATACAAGGCATGTTTAGGTATCAGTTAAAAGTAGATTATGAATTCGTTTTCAATTAGATACCAGTTTTTTGTAGACGTTTGCAAACGTAATTTTTGACTTTCTTATTTTCTTCGTATTTTTTCAGTGTCAGTCCAGTCGACGTAGTCGTAATTCAAATATCTAGATTCAATACTCATTAAATATCAGTTACATTTTAGTTACTATTATTGTAGTTAAAATTACTCGTAGTTACTACAAAGATATTTAGGAAATTACTTTTTTTACTTTCACTATCTAACTTTTTAGATAGGTGTTTCAATTTGCTGTCGTTATTCTGTTTTCTTTGCAGTTTCTAAGTGTCTTTTAATTTTTGTAGTCAATAATAGTTCTTATAGTAAAAACACCTGTACTTAGGTATTGCAGCTAAATATCTTCATCACTACTTAATCAAATCAGAATTACTACTACAAGTTCTTCTTGTTCTAGACACGACATACGTCATAAAAATAATAAAACACTGTGAATGCAAATAATATTATGTTCTCATTAAGTTTGTAACTGCAAATTTTAGATTTTTATTATAAGTAAGTTTTTCCTTCAAATATTTATTTTGGAATATGGAGGTATATACAAACGAGCAATGTTGAACGCATTGTAATAACGCTGATTTGCAGCAAAAAATACGATGATTTACAGCAATAAAATGTGGACGGTTTGAAGCCCTGCCTTACGGAGAAATTAGTTGGGAACTTAATGTATAAATAATATCAACCAACATGTCACATTACTAAAATCAGAACTTCTAGTAAATGCGCGTGGCATAACTTCTGACTGGATAGACCTCACACCCACAGAACACAAACCTCGTTCACACAAGCGCGGCGAGTGCTGCCGTAGCGGCCGCTACGGCAGGGATGGTCGTGTCCTGGTCCTGTGAACTGTGCGGAAGGCTGTTCGCGACCAGAGACGAGTGGACTTCCCATGCGAAGTCGCATTTACCAGACACGAAGCTGCTGCAGGACAAGATGCAACAGGCGACGCAACATCAGGTAAGCATTATAGCGTCACATTGTAAGTACCTCAGAGCCCTAGGTCAATGGGTAAATAGAGAGTTCAGATTAAGAAAGTACCTGGAAGTTTTAATAGCTCAAATGACCCCACAGCTATTTCAACACACAGCTCCGCCCCCTAGATTTATTAACTTGCAATGCGATTGAATGCTCAGTCATTTGCTATTTGAATGCTTACCAGCCACAGATGACGGCAGTATTCAACGTCGTATAGCAAAAATAGCCTTCGAAATTTGGATTACCTTTAATGCAAACGAGCTGCCCTGACAGACTTCGTTCTGTCAAATTTTTGACAGCTGGTGTACATTTTCACATCTCACCCGCTTTTTTCCGACTTGATTTAATACTATTATTTTTCACTGAATCTTTTCTTTAATCATAATAAAATATAGCTTGAAACACTCCTGAAGTTTAGCTTCCTGTTAGTGAAAGAATTTTCACGATCGAATCAGTAGTTCCGAAGCCTTTTTAATACAAACAAATAAAAAAAGAAACAATCAAATCTTTCCTCTTTATAATATCAGTATAGATTAATGATTGATTGATTGATTGCAAATGCAATCGTAGTCGGTGAATTACCCCACGGGCCGAAATCATTGTAAAGTTGCTTTAGAACACAGTTACTGATTAATAATAACATACAACGAAACTGTTTCGATTCCCGGTCAGGATAATTCAGGAAACGACCTTCTCTGAATAGACTCGGGTTTGGGTGTCCTGGGAGACGCCCCTGGCTTATTTCCTTGTCTGGTACCTCGTAACACAGAGATATTATTCCCTACTTCGAGACCATTCCAAGAGGTGTGTTGTCTTTTGCATTTTTATTTATTATTTATTTTATTAACTGTTAATCTTCCAGCAGCAAGAAAAAGTTCACTTATCGAACCAAGAAAAGCTCCAACTCCTCCATCACCACAACCAGAACCAACAGCTCCTGAACGGGCACGGCATAGCGACGGCGTCCGTGTCGACGGCCACTGTGGTGAACGACAGCGGCGGCGCGTACTTCACGCACGGCCACACGCACTACGCGCCGGAGAGGCAACACACGCACGCCCACCATCTCTGTCTAATGTGCCGACAGGAGTTCGCCGGCAAAGCAGAATTCATGTTCCACGTCAGAGGCCACTTCGAAGGTAAAGTCGGCGACATCGCCGCCGCCGACGTCCTCGCCAGATCTCTAGTAGACAACTCCGGACTGTGCACCTGAGCCTCGGCTACGCCCATCAGCGCTTTTCATGCAGACGCCTGCACTAAAGGCGTCTTCCAAGACGATACTATCATGTTGAAGTTTTAAGCGGATGATGGTGCGTACCACACTTGCTAGTTTTAAGATATATAGGTTGTAAGTGTAGGCAGAACTTTAACACTAGTTCCACTGGACAGTTTCATGCGAGCCAGGACCAATGAAATTACACATTCAAAACCGAAACCATGTTAACATATTGTATGTACACCTATGAGTACAATGTGTACAGAAAAAACTAAAAATCAAAAAAATATCCTAATGAACTTAGTGTATATTTACATATTAAAATTGAAATCGACAGGCTTTCGTAAGTTTTTGGGCTCTGTTTGAAAACGTGGAATAAAAAAAAACCTATGTTTTTATTAAACAGAAATAGATAATTTAAAATCCGTAAAATATAGCTTGATTAGAATGACAGGTGTCAAATTGATGTAACTAGGGCTGGGAAAGTACTGTTGGGAAATTGATGTCATATTGACACATTGACTGTATACTTATATTGTTACGAAAAGTAACAAACATTTTTTGATCTCACTTTACTTTATGAATACGTAGGAGTTTCGTTCATGCCCTACAGAAAAGCTACTGCAGAATAAAATATTATTCAAACGAAAAGCTACTAAGTATACGAAACAATGGTGTGACATACATTACTTTCATAAAATGTAATAGTGTTATACAGCAACAATACTTAGTTTTCTCCAGTGTGGAAGTGTTAAAATCACCTTACGAATTGCAATAAAATCATCAAGTCATCAAGTTAATGAATGTAATTATGTCAAAAACCTTTTTAAAACGTTTTATAATTGCGGTGTGAAAGCTTATAAAGGGAATACTTACTTTATGAATAATATAACAAACAAATAAATTATATTTTTATTCCATCGACGAGCAACTATTGATGTGTCCCATCTCTAAAATATTAGCAACATGACGTTACATTTAAAGGTGACGTCGAAAAGCGCAGGAAACGTGGAGTAGGCCGGTGGTCTCCTTTCGGGTTTCTTAAGTAAACCTTAAATTAGATCAGATAAGTCTAAAAAACAGTTTAATAAGTGTCTTTATATATTTCATTATATTCATTACATTTGTGTTGTTTCTGCGGGCATTTGGTAAGTTCTTATATGATTTCATAGCTCTGCTAATTTTGTAGTTTGTATGGGGGATCCTGACGACCCCGGGGGATGAGCCCCCGGGGTTGCTATTGAAGTAACTGTTCCTTTTTGTCCTGATATGGATGAAGATGGGTCTTTATTATAAACTGATGCTTCCGTAAGTCAACAGAATAGCTCTTCTCGTATAAGAAAGACAGCACGGAAAATCTGCAAACACTGCAACAAAAGAAGGGTGTGTCCCACTTAAAAGAAGAAAGCATAGGTCTGGTATTTTAAATGATTTAGAATGTCAATGTAATCTCTCTGAATCTGATCAACCTAGCAAAAAAAATATAGTTGCTGATATTCATGAGTGTCCTCCGCCGGTTTCAATCAATAATGTCTCAAATAGTGATCCCATAAAAGAACCCTTTAGGGTGGTCTATCGCCCCTTGGATGCGTCTCCTTTTGTAGTTCACGTACAAAGAGAACAAACTTCACCAGGTGTGAATTGCTCAATGCACCCAGCTTAGAATAATTACATATAGAAACCAAGTCCGCGCGCCAATTTTGAAGCACCTTAATTGGAGCCATAAATAGCTTCAAACGGACAGCTTTGCGGTGTTCATTACAGCTCCGCAAAACATTGTCAAAGCGCGCCGCACGTAAGCAAGTAATAGTCACGCATGTGTGGATCGGATTAGTGCTTCATTTCTGACGGGGCGGTTGTATGAAGGCTATCCTTCTATACGTTATTATTCTAACGCACCCAGTGTCATTTGGGTACTTTCTTAGAAAAAAAACAGGAACATTGTTCAAGGTTAGTCTTAAAAAAATTCAGGCCAAAAAATTTCAATTTCTTTTTTAAAATGAATTTTAAATTTTAATTTTGAAAATTAAGAGCTGATAAGTATGAAGCATTTATTCCTACATTCAACCTAACCCGCCAGGGAATTTTATTAGGTGTTCCAACCAACTGGTCTGACGAGGAAATCATTGAAATTATTACCATCCCTCCTGGTTGTGGGAAAATTATCAAAGTCCGAAGATTTAATAAAAATACTTTACTGACGGGAAATCAAAGTTAATTCCTATTGAAATCTGTTAACCTTTGATGGTCAGGTATTACCTGAAAGAGTAAATATTATATTACCGAAAATAATATCCGATTTGAATTACCTAACTTACATGATCCGATTTCCGTTTAGAATCCATTTTTTTATGTCGCTTGTTTGTTGCCTACCGTTTAATTTCCATAACTCTGACACCCTTGTCAATGGCAAATGCACAAACCGTGCGAGTCAAAACAAAAAAAAGGTGACGTCGTGATTAATTAAATTAAAAGTTTGCTATTGGTTTACAATAACTGCATCCGCGTAGACTTAGCTCTTAAAACTCTTCACTCAGTATTTGAATCGACAGTAGATTGTAGTTTAATCCAGCTTTTATAGTTTAAGTGGAAAACTTCATTTAAATCCATTTTCATGTGATCAAGAAGAACATACAAACAGATTTTTAAATGTTGTTTCGTATAAGTTCGTGAAAGTTATAAAATACGCAAATTTAAAATGTAAAGCATCTGCATTTAGAATAACAAAACAAGACAAATTGGAATGATTCTTCACGTTTGAATATTTCAACAAGAGTCGCTCATTTGCCGTCGGTA
Source organism: Udea olivalis (assembly GCA_947369235.1). Taxonomy (NCBI): domain Eukaryota; kingdom Metazoa; phylum Arthropoda; class Insecta; order Lepidoptera; family Crambidae; genus Udea; species Udea olivalis. Next base: position 8,911,108 of record OX376348.1, read on the forward strand.
CAAAGTTATTACGTCACTTTTTATGATTCACGTCTTCACGACAGATAATAAATCGTATGTGTCATTCTAATCATCCTATATTTTACGAACTATAGGTATTTGTACTACATATTCATCAGTGATACTATGATTTTATCTAACCCTTAAAAAACATATTATCCATCAATAAATCGCATTGTCTTTTGATTCGGGTTTATTCAAAATTTCGTTCATCGGGGTTTGTGTAGCTACCGCCACCATCTGGAAAGTTTCCATGCAAGTTATGTAACCGAACAGTATGCTAACTTCCAATTTAATGAGTAGCGTTACGAGTAATACTTAGCTTTTATTTTGAGAGAAATTTTAATTAAACCCATCAATACATAACAGTAAAACAATCGCTGCCATTAGTAGATTAGTTCAGAGCTCTCGATGTGTACTTGATAAATTATAAATTCCGTAGGTATTAGTAAAGCTAGAAGTGTGTAAAAATGTAAAGTATTTATTCATAGGGACGATTGGCGTCTTAAAACTATTTAAGGGAAAATGTTTGATAGAATCCTGTAATACCGCTTTATTGGATAGTTAATGAAAAATATAAACTTGGTATAGTTATAGCGAAGGTGTAACTTATCTAGTCATTTCAGGATGAGTGAATCTAGTCATTTTGTAACATACCCAGACTTAGTCAGTCTGGAAAATCTGAACTACCTACATGTGTAAATATTGTATTTTTGTATGAAGTAACTTAATTTTAGCTTAATTTATTATTTGATAAGAATTACGTCCGTTAGAAATTATGAAATATTATCTATCAATTCTCGGGATTTATAAGGACTTTCTTGACATAGGTACTGTAGGTTTTACAGTTCATCAAATAATTGATAGCACACTTTAATAAATAAGATTGCGGTAAATAAGTCCGCATTGTAGTTGAAAAGACAGGAAAAATTCTTACACCTGGTTCCATTGAACAGTTTTATGCGTGACAGAACAAACATACCTCAGTAAAAATAATAAAATATCTTTTGACTTTTCTTTATATGACAAAGCTTGTAATGGCTTTTATTATAGTAGATCTTCATATAAATGTTCACAATACATGTGAGCCTGTCTGCCTTGAGGCCACTGGGTTAACACTGAGTTCGCAAATGTTTGTCACATCACGTCAATTTGGTCCGTTTCCCTAAATCGAGGATCGACTACCGTGTCACAAAAACGCCACGAGTAGACTTTTGATCTTCATGAACCAAAACATTTAAATATATTTGTACAAGTGATACTGAACCGATCTTTTATAAACATAAGTTCTACCTCAGATTAAAAGTACCCGTAGGTATAGCTGAAACGTTTAAATTACACGTATTATTTGGATCGTATAGTAATTGTAAAAAGATTCGTAATGTGATGTGAGTATTAAGAATGCATTGGCTATTCGACGCAGCTCTTCAAAGACATTTATCAGGATCAGGATAATCTAGACAAAATGGACGTACCTACCTGTGTTAATATTTGTACCAATCATCAGATACTACTCGTAGTTGGTCCACAACAAGAGCCGCCTATGCATATTTTGAGAAGTTGCATCGAATGGGCAATAAGGTAGGTATAGTGTATAGTTAATAATTGACCTTGTTGTTTATCCACCTCCAGGTGAAATAAAATAGCAACTTCTACTAAACTAGTAATACTATAACAGTACACGCTCTCTGGAGTGACGAAGAGTAGTTAGTCAGAACAATGACAAGGGACCTATGCCTTGGGCGAGAATTGAGTAAACTTGCGTTTGCCCTTAGCAAATTGTTCGCACTATCATTAATCGACTATATTCAAACGCAATGGCACTAAAAAAGTAGCCTGTACTTATCTGATCAACATTAGATGTCCACTGCCTTTTATAGGCCTCCTTAATTGAAATCCAAAGCAACCGGTTAGATGCGGCCTGCATTCACCGAAATCTCGTTTGCCATCAGATGGTGTCCTTAACAGAAATGTTTTATCACATTGCGTAAAAATAACGGTAGGCGACAGTGGCGGGGAATGATGGGATGGTTCTGCGCACGGGTAAAGTATGAAGGGGGTTTCATACCCCCAAATGGCCCAAAATTCGCTCTTTTCGCAGATCCTGGCCAGCGTTCTTTTTTAGACGACAAAAACCCAAGAACTATACTTTCCGTTATTTCTCCTACGTCAGTGGGCAACATCGGTGACTTTGGGTTCGGTCTATCGGTTCTAAGATGTAATGTTTCGGCTGTTAGTGGATAAACCAGGTCAGCGTTCGCTCCAGCAGCGACAGAGCACGATGGAAGTTACAAATTTGATTAGGGATACGTATGTAAGCGCCGCAAGGTGAATAGGAGGGACATTTCTGCAATACAAATAGGTTAAGAAACAATCTTTCAGTTAAATAGACATCTAAGAGTTTTGATAACCACACAACAAGAACATTCGTAAACCTGTGTCTTTTATGTAGGTTTATTGTGTAGTTAAAGTTATTTTTACTAACTTTACTGTCAAAACAATACTAACCTATGTTTTTATTAAACAGAAATAGATCATTTATAGGTTATATAGTTATAAGTATACTTCATTATCCAATTTGTTTTGTAAATCCATTTTTCGCATTAACAGAAAATAATCAGTCAATAAGCAAGAACAAATTAAAAAACGATCAAGATCTTTAATTACACGAACAGAAGACTTGTTTTTTTGTTAAAAATTAACGGTCGTGATTCGCTTGTCGAGGTGGCGTAAAAAACTTTAAATTAAATACTTAAAAGCCAGCGTGTTGGTTTAAAGAGAATATGTAACACAATGTGTGTATAAACAAACCATCCAAGTTTATTTTTAAGAATTTTACTCCGAATTAGGAATTTACTCCTAAAAATTCAAGAAAACAGCATATAAACTAACTAATAGAGTTAACAAGGCGTTTGTTTATACTACGAGATTAGAGATGTTTCTAGCAAGTTATTATAATTTTTAATTATATAAAATAAATTGGGAGCGAAAATGTAAGTAAGTGATTGGCTTTCAAAATGATCTCAGATAACTAGTCGATAACTGTACATAATATTAACGTATTGACTATGGATTTATAAATAATGATAGACAGTAATTATTCTGATTGGTTGAAAGCTAATACGTTGCGATATGGTGTTTAAGATTTATTATCAACAACAAATTGCAAAGAGCTTGTCTGGAATGGCAGCAATTTCTTTTGCTGATTCTGTCTGTAGAACTAGTGTATGTGATGTGAAGCACTACGATAGTCTCTAACCTGTGCTATTACCCTCTTATTTATGCAATCTTATTAGAAAAACCATGCAGTGAATAACAGAGTAAATTTAGGCAGTAGGTACTTTATAATAAGATTGTACAAGATTAATCTGAATTACTCTTGTATTAGTGACTTTGTATGTGATTTTGACTTTAAGTGCTGTATTGTGTACTGATATTTTTCGGTAAATTCAAAGGAAACCTAAGGAAGAAATTGTAAACTGAGTGAAATTTACGAAGCTTTCTAAATTTCGTACCCATCTGTCTCAGTGAGTGTGTTTGCGTTCAGTCAACAGCAAAATTATGTTAGAACAAACTTCCACATTCGCGCTAAGAATGAAGGCTGACTATGATTTCTTACACAACATTCTCCAAAAAAATTATAATTTGAAACTATAAATGAAGCTTGCTTAGCTACTTTCAAAAATGTATCATTTAATGTATCAGGTTTCATTTTTATCATTGGTTTTCGATATTTTCCGTGAAATCATCAGTTTTAACACGTTTAATTGGCCATTATTCTGCTGTTGGCTGTACCTATCTGCCAAATTAGAGGAAGGAAGACACGTAAATAAGGTTACCCATTGAAACGCATAATATTTTTTGCCATAAACTAACAATGCATACTGATAATGGTCGTAATAGTCATTTGCCATAAGCCTTTATAGCACAACTTTTTAACGCAAAACATCAAATGGCCGAAATTTGTAAAGAATAATCATAAAAAGGCATATTTTCGATAAGCATAAGTATCAAAAGGCATAGTTTTTATTTGCCTTAATATTCAAAAGACATACTTACTACTTATTTCGACTGGCCTGTTGGCGCAATGGCAGCGATCCTGCCTTTAGCGCCAGGGGTCGTGGGTTCGAACCCCACCCATGACAAATATTTGTGTGACGAACATTTGTATTTCTTGTGTGTTCGGGTGTTATTATCTATTTATGTATGTATTTAGAAATATTTAAGTATGTTTATCAGTCTCTGACGCCCATAGTACAAGCTCTGCTTAGTTTGGGGTCAGATGATCTTGGCGTGAATTGTCCCAGATATTTATTTATTTATTTTATGTATTTATTCGTAAAGCATACATGAAATAAGCATACCTAACTTCAAAAAATCTTTCCTCTTATGGAATTACACCTGTTTACCATAATATGCGAGCAATGCATGCTAGCTTGTTTCTGATTCAGATTCAGATAGAACAGAAACATTACAAAATGGTACGTCAATTACAGAAGAATACATAATATATACATTCGTGATAAATTACATAGTATTCTGAAGACTTCAAATATAAAACAATAAACAATAATATCCGATAACTGCCGCGGCACGCTCGCTTCGCTCGCTTGGATCGCGCGTTGTTTGGTCGCAGTTCTAACCTAACCTAACCAATGAACGATGTAACCAAATTGTTTTTCTCCCTGATAGAGCCTTAAATAAAAATATCACAAACAGGCTATTTGTGGTTAGAAATACTTGATTACTTATGTCGAAAAAAATAAAAAAATGCTGAAAAAACTATGCTTTTTAACTTACGTAAATTTTACGTTATTTTTTATAAGACTATGCCTTGAATGAGTTATGCTTTGTAAGAGCATGTAAATAAAATTATGAATAATACAATTATGCGTTTTAAGGTTATGCTTAATAGAAATATGACAAACAATAATATGGATTTTAATGATTGTGGTTTTTATGATTATGCCTTTTAACAATTCTGCGTTATTATGTTTCTGCGTGATGAAAAATTTGCTATAATCCATTATGCTTTTTGATTTGTATGTCAATTGAAATTATGGCAATAAACATTATGTGTTTCAAAGTGTCACCATTAATAATGTGATCACTTTTGACTAATTAACTATATCTTTATCTGATAATGTCCTCAGTATACGGACATTATCAGGTAGCTACCTCTTTCCAGCTACCTGATCTGATCTACCTAGATCAGTATGCTGGAAAGTGGCGCAATTTCAGGTCCTTTAAGAAAATGTTAGATGGATTCACTTTTTGTGAACGTCATTAATAAATTATTAAAATTGTTTTGCTTATTATTAAATTCAAGAAAACTAGAACAGTTCATGCTTTAATATTTCTCACAAAATTGCTATTAGTGCGTATATTCTACAAAATCATGAAAAATAGTAATATAACAAAACCTACCTAAACCAATCTAGCTTGTCGCATGTGTAAAAGGTCTACATACGTTAGTTGTATAAGTTTGATGTAAGTACATGACCATGGTACAGAATGTAAATTTATTAGACCGTCATCTATAAATAGATGATATTATTCAATTTAGAAGATAATATTAATACACATACTTAATTATTCTTAAATCAGAATTTATTGACATACAATTTTCAATTCGGAATTATGTACAAAAAATATACAATACGAAATCGGAATTAATAGGTTAATAAATTTATTTTATAATTAGCGTTTGCGGGCTATGGCTATGGCTATTGGTTGTGTTTGGGTCGTAGTGAAAATCGTAAAGTGTTAACCTAAAACCTACGAAGTTAAGACGTAATCTTATTAATGGTATCGTAAAAACCTGCGATGTCACTTTACTTTTCTCTTTTGCATAGAATTTCTTTATATTAATGAAGTTTTTCAATGGAACAAAATGAACAGTAGGAACTTACCTTAATTGGTTTTCGTATTTTAGGTCGACGTTTGAAACAATTGCATAGCGCCCTGGGCGTGGTAAAGAACGATCCTTTTAACAGGCCTTTGTCACTCCATGTGCTTGCGCGCAATAATTACCTACCATCATTTGGCAGTTGGTTGTCAACAGCCGCGTACAGCATTTGTACGCTAATCTTGCGTTGCGGTTGAACTGACGCGATGCATCGACAAAGGTATTGTAGGTACTAACTACTGACATCTATATGGAAAGAGGTAGCCCTGGCAATATATGCCTGTCACATGACAAGATCCACTTCAGGTCGCTGAGTCAGCGTAGTACTAGTACATGACCGCACGCATTTAAAATTGAAAAAAAAAAGAATTTTCTATGTTGTCATTTATCTGTTACGTTAGTAACTATTAAGTAATCTTTATGTGTACCACGAGTTGCCACTATAAATTTGAGGTGGCTACTCGTGGTAGTCGTGTTGTACTTTTATTTTGTATCGTTGCAAAAACCTGTTAGTATTACAAATATGTCGTTAAAATGCAACAAACAAGTTTAAAATGTTTTTTATGATTATGAATTTCACTCTGGAATTGCAATTGAAATTGATAAAAACAGAATCACGAGTAGGTGTGCCTACATTTTTTTTTTCAATTTAGATCCTAAAGCCTGCTCCACACGTCGACAGATGCGTCCGCGGACGTCATCTGCGGATGCGTCCGCAGACGTGTAGACGGGTAGAATTGTGCGTCTGTGGTAGGTATCTAAAGTCAGCAGACGCGTCTGCCGCCAATCCGTTTGCTGTCGGTTTTTCGGCCCACATCAAAGGGTTTCCAGCGAGATGCCCGATGTGCCCGTGTGCCCGATGCGTTCTTCTTGCGGTTTTTTTATCGTTATTGTTCATTTCGTTCGCTAAAATGACTTTGAGCACTGACGAAACATTTAAATTCTTGGATATATCCACCACCTTCGTCTTTTCCATTTTTTTTTAATAACTGTATTACGATGCACACTCAAGTAATAGTTAAAAGTACTATACAAATAAACAGATGCAGCAGCTACAGTCTCAACATCCATTTTTAAAATGTTGCGACCATGTTCCGTCTGGCGAGAATTAACACAGACTGATGGGCCAACGGACGTGTGGACGGCTCTGGAGATCCATCTGCGGACGCATCTGCCAATGTCCGCGGACGCATCTGTCGACATGTGGAGCAGACATAGTAAATATTGTTAAAAACATTTGCAAACGATACGTTTGGCTACGACTCTGCTATGGCCTTTTAATTTCGCGATACATTTTAGACGACGAAGATACGACTGTGATTATGTATGTACTGAAACAACTTGATTTGCAACATTTTTTATTAATTTACTGTGTCTAAACTAAGTATAGTAACTAAATGTAATCTTAAGAGCAATAACTCAGTGGCATATCGTAAATGAAAGCTGATTTGTGAAACGTTTACAAAATGGCGTATCGTGCGTGTATATTATTGTAAGTAGCAAGAGTTTGGGAATAAAAAATAATCATTAAAGCGAGTGTTTTTCATTCTACGAGTAAATGGGTAGGTTTCCAAAAGAACAGTAAACCTGTTTTTTTTGTCCTTAGAATATTTTCCAGAAGAACAGTAAACCTGTTCTTTTGGAAAATATTCTAAGGACAAAAAAAAACCAACTTCAAAAAAACTATTCCAAAACAAAGCACTAAAAAGTAAAGAAATAATCGCGTATTCTTTTAAAACTTATACGATAATATAATGTAGGTACAATTATTGTTATTGTTGGAGTCGGTGTCAGCCAAGGAAATACTACAATATACCTAGCAATATACCTATTTCTAACATATCACGTTTACGTATGTATGTAGGTAGTTAAATAAATAAATAAATAATAAATAAATATGCGCCAGACAACACACCTCTTGTAATGGTCTCGAAGTAGGGATTATTAAATCCCTGTGTTACGAGGTACCACACAAGGAAATAAGCTAGGGGCGTCTCCCAGCACACCCAGACCAGAGTCAATTCAGAAAAGATCGTTTCCTGAATTGACCCGACCGGGAATCGAACCCGGGACACTCGGGAAAACGAGGCGAGAAACCGGGCTACAGCACACTACGCCAATCGTGTCGTAGTACAAACCTACATTGGCTGACACCGACTCCAACATTAACTATAATTATTGTGCCTACATTATATTATCGTATAAGTTTTAGAAGAATACGCAATTATTTCTTTACTTTTTAGTGCTTTGTTTTGGAATAGTTTTTTTTGAAGTTGGTTTTTTTGTTAAAATTTTTGTTTATTTCTTGATTTCAGTGAACAGTTTTTATTTATTATAGACATCGAAAATGTATCGTCCAATTGCTCCTAAGAATTGAATGGTTCCGTTACTTTGTCATGGACCCCATAATCAGAACCTAACCAAACTCTCATCAAACTACCCTTGAATTATATCCTTTCCAATAAAAAAGAAGCATCGAAATCGGTTGGCGTGATAATAAGTTATTCGTCCATTTGTCGCGCATATGGTTTATCTAGATTTAAGACTTATATGGATTTCCCATGGATGCCACTGTCAGAACTGAACCAAATTAAAATGGGACCACACGGGCAGCATCAGCTTTCAAATAAAAAAAGAGTTATTAAAATCTGTTGGCGTAATATTGAGTTATTCGTCCATTTGTCGCGCATTTTGTCTATCTAGATTTAAGACTTATATGGTTTTCACATGGATGCCACTGTCAGAACTAGACCAAATTAAAATGGGACCATTCGGTAAGGGCCAGCTTTCAAGTAAAAAAAAATGATCAAAATCGGTTCACCCAGTTGAAAGTTATGAGGTAACAAACATAACAAAAAACAAACAGTCGAATTGAGAACCTCCTCCTATTTTTGAAGTCTGTTGAAAAGATGTAACATCGATAATTATTTTCGAGATTGTTTTAACCTTTGAACATCACGGATGTAACGAGTGTCACACAGACCCTGTAGGTGGTAAGGTGACCGTACAAATAAGTCTGGCCGCCTTCTACCTATGGCTGGGCTGGGGTTGATATTGATGATGATTACCTTTATGAAAGTAGGTAGAAATAATTCTTAAAGGTACCTACGCTACTGAGCCGTGAGCATCAAGGTGGCATGACTACTTCGTTTTCAGGATTATTACTACTAATATAGAAATGCTCAAGATTTATATAGAAACTCCATTACTAATTACCTATAAACTTTTTGAGACTGAAGTTCTAGTGAAATCGGTTAACAACCAAGCATAAATAACATGAGATGAACCTTCTATTGTGTCAAGTAATAGGTACCTACTCGTTGAAATAGGAATAATCTGCTCCTCTGCTCAATATTGTGTTCTTTTTTCTACTCGCATTGACTGTACTCTGAATCTATTTTTTGTAAAACAAACAAAGTTGAAAAGAGTAACTATCGAGTTTCTTGCCGGAGTCTTCTCGATAAGAAGCAACGTCCGAACCGGTGGTAGATTCACATTATGTATATTCACGATGTGTACTAATATTGTACTATTTTATTTACGTTTATTATTATTATTTCTGTATACTTTTTTTGACATGTCATAAGTGCTTTGTACAAGCTTAAATGAATAAATGATTTTTTACTTACTTACTTACTTACTTACTTAATAATATCTTAGTGAGAGAATGCTCCACGTAGTCCAGAAGTGTAGCAAACCGAAGTGGCAGTGGACTGGTTACATCTGTCGCAGAACCGATGGTCGGTGGAGTAGACGGGTTCTCGAGTGGAGACCACGCTCGGCAAGCGTAGTGTTGGACATCCACCGGCACGTTGGACCGACGACCTAAAGACGGCTGGTAGTGACTGGATGGCAAAAACGGGAAATAGGGCGTTGTGGCGCGCCCTGGGGGGGGTTATATCCAGCAGTGGACTGCTATAGGCTGAAAAGAAGAAGAAGAAAGAGAGAGAAAGCTCTAAGATTAATTTGTCATTAAATTTTTATGGATCCATAAAGCATGTATAATCGCACGTCCTCGTAAAGGCAGTAAACACAGGTGTAAAATAGGATGTGAGAGAATTATTCAATAATATTTAATCCCTTTCTAATGTGGCGATTTGTATCTCTTTTTATCGTACAAACTGGAATATTAAGCCGCAATAAAAATATTTCGCCAATACGTGTGATAACCTTTTTGATAACAGTTAATCCCTGAATGATTATCATGAAATATTCTAACAAAAAAACTTTGACGTCAAACACATTAATCAAAATTTTAGTTGTCAGATAATGCATATTTTCAAAATTAAGTGTTAAGTATTTTTTTAACTATTCATTATAAACTGCCGGACATCTTTTCGTCAGCAGTGCAAGGTATTTAACGGTTGTTATTACATGTGTTGGTACAAATATACACGGAATAGTAGATGGTCAAATTTTTACTTAGTTGCGTTGCTTACAAATCGCCAGCAGACACCTGTCGGTGAAACTCCTATAAGCTGGGATTCTGGGATCCTCCAACTAACTATTATCCTCAATTTTTACTGGGGATACTTGCGCGGCTATTTAGAAGTGGAAAACAATAACATTGTACAATTAAAGCACGGCATTAAAGATCTCATCAATATTTTTTCTTAGTTGACGCAACATTTTAGATAACATACAAACAATGAAATCAGTCATCCAAAAATGAAGGGTTTTTTTAAAAATCTTTATTCATTTTTTGGTTTTATCCGAAGAGATGTCACGCAAGGTTAACACGCTGTTAATGAGAAGTAAGGGATTTATATGCCCTCATATCTCTATTGTCTTAAATTAAAGTTTGCAACTACTAAAATAAAATAATCAAATAATAATAAAAATCAATTGTGTTTGATATGAAACTATTTTTGTAATATTTTATTTTATTTTTTTTCAGCTTGTCAGTAGCCAGTAATTTTCTTTTTTGAACATAAAATGGAAACGGCTTGTCTACGCATTAGGTTCACGCCTCTCTTGCAAAATATTCAAAAAGAAGATTCTAAACACTGCCTTGAGATTGTCCCGGAAATAAGTTGTATACAAAATCTTGATAGAATACAATGGAAGAAAGGAGAAAACTCTATAGAGTATACTATACCGATGACATATAAGATAATATTGAAAAAGAAACGAGTAATTGAAGATAAATTTAGTGTTTCAGATTTAGTAAAAACCTATCATTCGTGTGTTGATTTGCTGCTTCCGTCGGCTGATACGGAAGACGTAATCAATCAAGGATCTGGAGATATTAGTAGAATAGTCAGTGATTCCTTCGTTCTAAGTAAAATAACCGCTGATGTCGAGCAGTGCAATGTCCTCCTCAACAAAAATAGTTTAAGCGATTCTATTGAACTAACAACAACCCAAGTTCAAACCGATTTAAGAGATCCTTCTTTTAATAACCAATTAGTTGCTAATGAAATGATAATTGCCAACAACAACAGACAAGATAATGCTACTTCACAAACTGATTCTCAAGGTGAACGGTGACATTTCCATATTTACGAATGACTGCTTTTTGTTTGCTTTACTTTATTTCATTTTTCTCATTTTGTTTTCAGTAGTACAAAGAGAGTCTGTTATACAGGTTTCACGAGCGAATATTTACAACTATATTAAAAGTTCTATAGACAAACTAACAAACACCGAGTTGCCATCAACCACAAATGGTCATGGCGTCAAAATTTCGACTTGGGAGACGCTGCTGACTATCAATAGCAGAACTGAGGCCCAGCAGAAGCTGAGTATAACCCCGATATGTTCTATTAACACTGATGACGAGGCAGTACCTGTTGAAGTAGGAACATCAAATACGCTTGTGTTTCGCGTTCATGAATCACAGAACGCATTCGCTTGTGGGAAAATACACGATCGGAACGATAAAAACTTCGCTTTGTATCATGAGAAAAACAACCATGATTACAATCGCAATATTGATGAATATGACTGCGTAAAAAATTGCAGAATTCAGCCCGAAGTAAGAGTTGCAAATTTCATTCGGATTATGGAGAAAGAAATCATGCCTTTAAAACTTATGCTAAGTGATATATTAAACAAATGTTCCTCTCTAGGATTCACTAGGAGGAAAGCAGAACAAACACCTTTTATTTATAAAACTGTACAGTATTCTGGAGAACCAATGAACAGATGGTTTAAAACAAAAAGACAGGCAAAGTCCAATCGTGTCGTTTATTCTATAGTGTTTGACGGTTATTAAGTTTCTAATAAAAATGTCCTGGCAGTTTTCTTCTCTTTTTTAATTTATTTTATACATACATACGAGTACCATCACGACAATATCCTAAACGGGCTAGTCGTGAACCATCAGAAGCCCAGGTGGTGAAACTTCCGCCGTTATCCGGGTTATTTCGCTTTTTATTGGTGTTTTCCATCACCGGAGAGTTAGTCGATTTAACAAGCAACACAACGAAGGCGCTGAACGCCAATCGAACTCGGGAACCCGATTCCGAGCCGGAGTGCCTAACCCCTAGGCCACGACGCTCTCAACTTATTTATAAATGTAAAAATAAATAGCTTTTCGTTAGTCTCGCTGAAACTCGAGAATTGATGGACCGAATTGGCTTATTTTGATCTTGGAATATTTGTGGAAGTTGAGGGAAGGTTTAAACGGTGAGAAACATAAGTAATAAGTAACGGAAAATAAAAAAACGAGCTTTTGAACGAAGTCCGTGGGGGCTAGTATAGTACTAAATAAAAATACTACATAAATAAATCCTTTAAAAAAATTAACATGACTTTAAAACTAGGCTCAATTTGTTGAATTAATAATTTTGAAATAATCACCTGTTAAAGAGTCGCCCACTTCGCTTAACTTAAACCCAACATCACAGATCACGTCCATAAACAAAGTTTTCCGGGGTTTTTTCAAAGCTAGTTCCATCATCAGAGAGTCAGTTGCAAGGGAGGGTTTAGTACATACGAGGGTCATTCAATAAATACTTAGCCTACAAAAAGTAAACGAAAATTTTGGAATAGTGGCAATTTATTTTTCAACATAGTCTCCTTTTAGTTCGATACACTTAGCCCAGCGATGCTCCAACTTTTTTAACCCGTCCGAAAAATAGTTTTTGTCAAACTCTGCAAAATAGGCCTCCGTGGCGGCGATGACCTCCTCATTTGATCCATATCTATTCCCGGCGAGTGATTTTTTCAGATTAGGAAACAGAAAGAAGTCACAAGGGGCCAAATCTGGAGAATACGGTGGATGGGGCAGCAATTCGTAGCGTAATTCGACCAATTTGGCCATGGCAACGGCAGACGTGTGAACCGGTGCGTTGTCGTGGTGAAACAGCACTTTTTTCTTCGCCAGATGGGGTCGTTTTTTCTTTAATTCGGCGTCGAATCGGCCCAATAAATCGGCATAGTAAACACTGTAATTGTTTTACCCTTCTCGAGGTAATCGATGTAGATCACACCTTGTGAATCCCAGAAAACGGTGGCCATAACTTTTCCGGCCGATTTTACAGTTTTCGCCTTCTTTGGAGCACGTTCCCCGGTCTGGATCCATTGTTTTGATTGCTCTTTGGTCTCTGGTGTGTACCAGTGGATCCAGGTTTCATCGGGGGTCACAAAACGACGCAAAAACTCCGCTGGATTCCGCTTAAACAGCCCCAAACACGTCTCCGATGTGGTCTCACGGTTGCGCTTGTTTTCCGGTGTGAGTAAACGCGGCACCCATCGCGCCGACAGCTTTCTCATGCCGAGTTCTTCGTGAAGAATATGATGCACTATTCACCGTACACAGCATCCAAGCGCTCTTTGATTTCGATGCGCGTTTTCCCTTCCAAAAATAGGAATCGAATCACCGAACGATATTGCTCTTTTTCCATTTTTGTAAAACCGTTCGACACGTTCGCTTCCATAAGTTGTCAAATTAAAACAAATGAAGGGATTGGAATGAAAATTTGAAAAAAGAATTAAAAAAGAATGTGCTACACTGCGGTAAAACTCTTTTGAAACTACAGCGCCCTCTGGCGATGAGGCTAGGTACTTATTGAATGCACCTCGTACCTCCACCATGTGATTACGTCGCATAAACTTTGATAAGTTAACAACAGCAACTTTTTGATTTAAGGTTTACTATTTCCTAGCGACATTATTTCGAAATGCTGATAAATTTACAAATTCTTTAAGAGGGTTTGATTCTTGCGTTTGGTACCTACTTTTAAGGTTTTCGTGATTATTTAGCTGATTTCAAATTAAGTATAAATTATCTATATTATTAAATGCACCTATTAATTTCATAACTATAACTTTAACTGTGTACAGTACATTTTTAAGTGTCTTATCAATAAAGAAAAACAGTTTTTTATTCAAGTTAGCAAATAATTGGCGACTACCTAATTTTAGACAATTCAATATGTTTTTAAATAAGTAGTACTATGCACAAAATAATAGAGCAAAAATTTAGGTTTTATTTCAATTCAATGACATAATCACGAAAATGTTACAAAAATGCAACGTTTTCGATCCACCCCCAGCTAACGCTCTTAAATAACGACTACCATCGGCGTAATCATGGTTTAAAAATATGGTATCGTAATGGGCAGATTTGAACCAGCAAATATAGCTGGAACAATGCAATTATGTACATACATACCATAACGCCTTTTTACCAACGGGGTAGGCAGAGAACATCGTTCCACTTGCTACGGTCCTGACACACCTATTGCGCTTCTTCCACTCTCATTAATCCTTTCATACATGCTCGTCGATTATGGGTACTCCTGACCTGACCTTTTCTCAGCACGTCTCGGACTTGTCCTAAGTACGTCCGTCTAGGCCTTCCCCGACCAACAACTCCATCCACCCTCGCCTTGTAAATTTGTTTTGATAATCGCCTTTCATCCATCCTTTCCATATGCCCGAACCATCTTAGCATCCCCATCTCAATTTTTGTGACAACATCCTCTTTCACACCACAACGCTCTCTCATTATGCTATTCCTCCCTAGGTAGTGAAAATATGATTCAGTAGCTAGCTTAGCGTTCTCACACACGAACAGCATCTGTCGTCGACCTACGCCGTCGACGTGCCAACGGCAGATGTGGTCGGCAGCACAGGTCGACGGCATACGTCAACGGCAAACTTTGTGCAGGAGCCAGGTGTAAATGGATTTCGTTAAAGAAACACTCTTGTTGCTTTTACTCTGTCGCCGTCGAAGAGAAATAACTGATAGTTCTAGGTTGAAGAAATAGGATTGAATATAGAACGATACACCAAATAACGAGCAAAATTTTTTAACGTTTTCGAATGTTACGTAATGATCCAAATTATTTCGTTTTTTTGACAGCACTAATAAGCAATTCAGAATCAAAATCTTCGGCTAAGCTCATTTTGTGCGCTTCCTGGCTTCTGGACTACTAAAAATGGCAGACGCGACACGTCACAATTGTTAACGTCGACCCTCTGCCTTCGGCAGCCGACGGCATCGGCATGTCGACGGCAGATGTCGACGGAATTTGCCGTCCCGTGTGTTAGAAATGAACTCAAATAATTTTGCCTACGTCTTGATTCATGAACATTTACCACAACGACTGCGCCTGTATTTCCTTGCGTCTTCGCGTAAATATGAGTTAAGGTTGCTAATTGGAATGTTGTAGATTATAATAAACCTTTAATACTCGTAACAACATATAAGTTTAAATAAATGCTCTATGGTTTAAATGTTTTCTTTTGTTTTGTACAATACAATACAATTATTCCACAGATTATGTTGCCAAGTTAATTTAATTGAGTGAGTGTACCTACCTTTGTATTCAATTAAACTTTTTCGTCTGATCTCCTTTTAGCATGAATGAAAAATAGTGGTTCCATAGCGCTACCGCGACTTAGCTTGCTCGGTTAGCTTCAGTCAGTACTTTTGAAGCTAGCCAGCTTGATGGGATAAAAAGTTCAATTTTTATCATAACCAATTCACTGTAGTTGAAATTAATTATGCTAAATATGCTTAATACAAAATTATATTCTTGTAGCAGAATTGTAACGTATAGGTAGCTAAATAAATATTCGACACTATGAGACTTATGTGATTTCGGTTTACAAAGTGACTTCTGACAAGAAAATGAGCACACAAACGGTAATCTGATAAACTTGATTCACAATGGTTCACATTCATATATTCTAGCAAAAAAGAAATGGCCAAAACATCAATAGTTGACCAAATAGTTCAGAGCTTAGCCTTCGAAGTAGAAGCAGTGCCTCAGAATGACTCGGCAAATTTGACGAGTAATTCAAACAACACGCCCCTAAATCTGAAGATCAGAGTGAGGAAGACTGATGCTGGAGTACGGGAGAAGGCTGTATTGTCTGTTCACAAGTTCGGCCAGCCTCACGCGAAGCCTCAGCGAATTAAACTTGTCAACAGTGACCACACTATCATGTCTTTTAACGTGTCTATGGAAGCTGACCTTGTTAAGAAGCCGAAGCGGAAACCTCGTCGATATTTTTTTGGTAAGTTAGATCAATGGCTTCAGTCATTTTAAAACCTCTTCTATTTTCTATCAGATAATATATTTAGACACTCTCACTAAAGGATATTTTTTATTTAACAAAAACAATATAAGTAGCTATCTTACTTTCGTAGATGTAGAAAATTCACCACTTTTCGTAATTAAGGTCTCATCGTTGTAGTCTTGTAGAAATTATTACCACTCCGCCTAATAGGAACAGAGTAATTTTTCTTCTATATCCTCATAATCGCTTACAAAAATACTTATGAAGAAATAAACGAGTATAGATAACTGTTGTAAAACATTTTAAGCCTGACCAGCGTGCAGCGATTCCTACTTCCGCTGGTATTCCTAGTTCAACGGAGGAAAAAATCTCGCACATATCGACAAACACTTTAGAAACTTGTCATTCTAAATTGTTTGAAGCTTTCATGGAAGTTGAAAAGCTATAATCTTATGCACTACCTACTATGACGAAGTACTAATATGTTGAACGACTTAAGTGGCTGACAGTCAGCAACCATCGAATATTATTAACCTCTGTTTCGGAACTGCAGGAGGATGCTTAGGTACGCAATACGATGATGACGACTCGCCCTATGTACCAACTGTATACAGTGCTAAAATAACAGACAGAGACAGTACAACCAAGTCAGATGGTCTTTTGAAACAAAATTTTGTGTTATCGAAAGCAAAATACAATAATACTGATTCTCTACAAACATATACAAAAAGATACGACATACTGGGAAAATGTAAGCCAGGTGTGTGAGACTTGTATAATATTATCATCACATGTACATATACCGGGTGTTTCTTTACCGTAAGGTAAATAAAATGGCTAACTTACTTGGTCATTGAAGTAAAAAAAATGAATGTTAACAGTCAAAACACGAATTCAAAAATTGTAGGTATTCAGAATCTTCTACAAAATACAGTATTTTTAATAATTTTACTTTGTTCCCACGTCAGGATATGGCATGACCAGCTTTGATGAAAAGTCGAAAACTCAATTTAAAATATATTATTTTGCATTCAGATAGTTGTACATACCCAACTCAGTGCCTGATATTATTTACCTAACAGTGTGAAGAAACATTTAGTCTTATGCAGTCGCCCACAACTATTTTCCAAATGTACTTAATAGGCATAGGCAAGCTAACTGCTACAGCCATGTTATCACTCAGTCAGATGCTTACAAAAGAGTACGGTTGTTTTTATTGTCATAAAAATCACTCATGTATCTTGAATCAAATTTGCAGGTGGTTGTCTAGACCCACCATTTGGCGAAGAAAAATATTCATATGAACCATTAAAACATACAAAACGGAAAGTATCGACTTCTGTTGAAAGAGCAGAAACGACAAAGAACCAACAAGATCACTTACTGAGTTGTTCCGCTGAATCAAAAAGAAGCAAAGAAAATTTATCTGTGCAGAAACTCAATGCGAAAATTGAAGACGATTCTATATTTAGTCATGATGAAACTAATTCTTTAAAAGATGCTTTGGTTTCAAAATATCCAGATTCTGTAATAACTTATCCACCTGAGACTTCTTCTAGTGCCGCATGTAATAATAAATATTTAAGAACAAGAGTTACTAGCGAAGAAAAGCAAACTAAAACACAAAGGGAAAGTATACCGCTAGAAGCCTTTTTTCCATACCCTAAAAAGCATAATCGTTTTATTGAGAAACAAGTGAATGGTAAAAACTTTTGTAAAAATGGTAAAAGCAAAACTGATAAAACACAGTCAATAACTATGAAAGACAATAACGATAAAAAAGAAGGTGATGTAAAACCAGATAAACTAAGTGAAATAACTTCATCTATTGAACGGGTAGATTTTACACCAATAGAAACAAGATCTCAACAGGAATTGCTCAGTAGTAATACAATAGATTCGAACACAAACAAAACATTTGTTAGTCCTTTAATAACTAAGCTGCCAATAAATGAAAAAAAAGAAATTGCTGTGCTTAGTAAAAATAACATTTTAACATTAGATCAAGAGGTTGATTTGAGGTCGAAAGATGAGATATCTTCTGTCGTGGAAACTGTATGTGATAACGATACCACTTTACGAGATTTATATCTAAATAGCGCAATTTATGCTAAAAGCGATGATACTATTGTCATTTCTTTAACACCAGAAACCAAAAATACAGCTAGTAATAATGATGTTTCAAGTGTGAAAGATATTTTACCTCTAAAGATTGATTTAAAACCGGAATCAGATGAATTAACAAATATTTTCCCGATAATAACATTTCCTTCAAAAATTAATTCAGATGAAAATAACTTAAAAGATACAATAGAAAAAGAGAGTTCTATTACTTCATTGATAACACAAACAAGTGACATTGATCTTACAATAAATAAAGATACTTCTTTGTCCACTCAACGTGTTCGCACATCTCCAAAAACAAGTAAAATAAAAACAAATTTATCGATAAATGCTGATACTTCTCAAATTTATTTAGATTTAAATAACGTTGACAGTTCTTCAAAATTTAACAATATTAAAACTTCAGTAGTTGAAGATAAAACAAGAAAGGATATTGAGCAAAACTGGGCAGAAAAGTTGGAATATAACGATAAAGAAATCAACAGTCTAAAGGACATTCATTCATTAAGTGAAAAAGTGCGATATGAAACAAATGTCAGTAATGCAAAAAAATACCTATCAACTATTCAGACACCAACTGATGTAGTTCAAGATGAAAATGCCAGTGAAACTCGAACTCCAACAGATAATAATTCACAAAATGCTGACCCTAGTGAAGTTACTACTGCTACCACTGAAGGCATACATGATATCGATGTACTCAACAATAAGAATGTTTCATCTTCATTACACGACGATGTTACTTCACCAAACGAGAGTAGTATCGTATCTGTTTTTCCAAATGTTAAAGATACCGATGTTTTAAAAAACAAAGGGATTTCATCTTCAATACATGACGTTGAGTCTTTACCCCTGGCTACTAATGTCATACCCATGTCGCCTATCGAGAATACTAAGAACGATAAATCGATCAAACCCGTAGAGTCTAATATTTCTACAAAGCCACAAAGTGAAACTAGTATAAATGAAAAAAATATTCCAAGTTCTGAAGATTCCGTATCTACAGCCAAACACGGCGTGGATTCTTCGGATATCACAGCTGAATATTCTTCTAAACCTGACTCACACAAAATTACAGATGAAATGAGTGATGTTTCACTAAATCAAGATATTACACAACCTAATAACATTAAGACACACAACATAACTTTAAGACGCAACGATATTATCACAAAAAATTATGATTTAGTACGTCGAGATAGCAAATATCGTAATGAAAATCTTCAAGGGGAACAAGATGATAATAATACTGATGACGAAAACAAAAACAGGCATATTGCACCGAACTGGTCAGAAAACTCGCAATATGACACGAGAGACAATAGAAGTCTGAAAGACAGCAACTCTCATGCATTAAATAAAAAGGTACAATATGAAAAGAAAAACAGTAATAGTTTATTAAATGTCGAATCAACAATTCAGGCACCAACTGATGTCATTCAAAATAGCAACGATAATTATGACTTATCTTTGAATAATGTTACGATCACGGATAGTAAATTTAATGGTAATGTTCCAGTAAATGTTAACTTTGGATCATATTCTAAATATGCAATTAGTCTAAGAGATAATGATCCGAAAATAAAATTGTCATTTCCTAAAAATTGTATCGAATATAACAACAACACAATTGATAATTACGTAACTGTTGATAGTGACACGTTTGATGACAATTCTTTCACACAGAAAACCATAACAAAAGACACCTTCAGGATGGGATTTAATAAAGAATCTATAGAATATATTAATTTATCGCATAAAAACGAAAATAAGTCTTTAAAGCCAAATGCTGTTGAATCTCCTAACTCTAGCGAAAATTTTAACACAGAGTCATCAAACAACAGTAAAATAGTCAATCATAATGGTGAAATTGGTCATAAAACCAATATTAAAGATAAAACTAATCGAAATCATGAATTTATAAATTCACCATCACTTTTACGACCACCTGTGCTAGCAAAATTAAACTCATTTGAAGATAAAACTATTCTGCTGCGAACATTGCCAGAATTAGAAACAATTACTAGTGGATGGGACAGCAAGAAAGGAACATATCCAACGGTTCCAGGATCTAAAAGCTCTTTAAAAAGAGATGCTATTAGTCTTGATTTTGCATTCCAGTCCTACGTGACTGATGAAAAAGAAAGAACCTTTAAAACTGTTGATATCTTGAACGAACCAGTAAGGTATCCAAATGATGTCGTAACAGTCATACAAGCACTTATAAAACCCCTTGTGAATGAAATCAGGATACCTGTAGATTCGGAATATGATATGACCATAGAAATAAAGAGAGCATCAAGTCCTACTAGACGTCTAAAAATAACTGAAGAACACCAATCGGGTAAACCGGCTCGCAAAAATAATATATCAAGAATGCAGAAAGAGAATGGTAAGATAAACCAAAATAAAATTAACGAATTGTTAACTCGTTTTAAGTTTTCTTCAACTTTGAAGTTAGATTAACGTTTGACTTCCTTTCTCTCATACATCAAGTGGTGATAGGGTCAAAGCTGTTACCACGCTAGGCTAGAAGAGTATACTTTTTTATATTGCCTGTCGAGATGACCTCACTTCACCTGATCGAAAGCGGTTGTGACTGTGAGGTGTAAATATGAGACTGACCAGCACAGTCATGCAAACGAATCACTGAGCTGGCCATCATCATTTTGAAGGCCTGCTGAAAGGGTTTTTACTGCCTAGCTTGGAGACCCCTGGACTATAAGAGGTAGGGAATACATGCGCTGGAAGAGCATTGTACGACAAAGAAACGAGTCACCGAACCTTTTAGTGCGGGCTAACAAATGTTGGATCATGCGTGGATGACGACGTAGTCCAACACGCGTGGTACGGGAGTACAAGGGTGAGGATGGAATAAGTTAGAACAAAGACAACTGACGGACGCCGATACCCTAGCGAAGTCAAGTCGTTTCAAACTGACTGTCTTCCATTCATTTGTTCCCTGACTTGCACACTACAAGCTCTGCTCAGTTTTGAGATCAGGAATTCATGTGTTAATTCCTCTAAGATTTATTCTTTTAAACTAAATTACATGAGTAAACTGGTGTTAGATTTGCTAATTTCAAATCGCATTTGCTCTTTACAGATAACCTAATCAATCTGGATAGATGCAGTGGTATTCATACAAAAAAAGTGCAAGACGAATTCATAAGTAACGAAATACAAAAACAATTGAATGTTATTTACGATAAACAACTGATGCCTTTACATAGCACAATTAAAAATTTGAAGCAAGATATAGATTCACTGATACAGCAACAGTCGTTGTTAGGGAAAAAGGTCCGAAGTGGCATAACATTGAAGCCGCCTAGATTAGTTCGAGTCAGTTCGAGATGTGGATGCTCGAGGAAATAAAAATACAATAGTAAGTAAGATTCCACAAATCTTACCTCAATCGCGTTAGTGTTGCCTCACACTTTGAATTGCATTTGTAGAAGTAACGTAAAGGTGCTCCTTCACTTCGAGCATTTTCATGTAATGTAACATTTTAGATTCGATTTTGAGCATTACAATGCAGTACTGGCTCCCTGACATGACGAACATTTGCCTGTAATTTGCATTTCAGATTAGATTTTGAGCATTACATTACAATTCTGCCTTACAAAACTCTAGGGAAATTGTATCAAAATGTTACACATTGTAACAACAAATGGCGCACTGTATTGCGCGGTTTTCCTCCCTCACCGATGTAATCCTCGACTCTGTAACGTTGTTTTACAGGAAAATGCTCTAGGTAAGGGAGCACCTTAATGTAAATAATGTCTAGTTTTGAAGGTTTCATATTTTTAACTGACTTTTAGGAAGGAGAAATATCTTAACTCGACTGAGTACTTTTTATGTGCATAGGCGCAATATTTTCACCATTGAACTGCAGGGCAGGCAGACTCCTGCCTGCAAACGCTTTTGTGCATTATCAACATTTGTATGATAACATTGTGATGTTTTCTTTAAAACCGACTTCAAAAAGGAGAGGGTTCTTAATTCGCCGATGTCTATTTTTCTTTTTACGAGTATGTGTATTCCCCAATTACTCATGGCCGCCTGGACTCATTCCAAAAAATCCTTTCTGTTTGGAGGTAGTGCCATGGTCATCAAGGCAGGGCAGGGTTTCCACTTAATAAGTCCGGTCACAATGAATAATGACCGTTATGTTTGCATAATGCCCTTGCCAAATGGACAATGTGAGTAAAACGGCCTGATTTATCACTTTTCCCGGTAATTTTAATTAATGACTACCTTGTCTTGAGCAAAACAATAAAACAAATTGATCTTTGATGTTTTTGTTAATAACAATCTGTAAAATAAACTAATACGCAATGTATATGTCACCGGCAATCTGTATAATTTAGGTATCGCCTACAATGCCCAGGCAATGTATCCCTAGGGATTGTACAATGTACATACATGTATTGTACAGAATGAATTTCTTGGTAATTAGTTTTGTTCAATTTTACACACAAAAAACTATTTTAAACAGAAGGTGTTCCTCTCTGTAAGAAGGGGGTTTATTAGGTTGCGAGGAGCGAAGCGACGAGCATGTTAGGTGGACATAAACCAGCTGCACGAGCCGAACGAGCGAAGCGAGCGTGACGCGGTGGCGGCCGGCGAGTGCCAGAGACGAACTGGCCTCATTTTCTTTAAGTATGTATTTAGAAATATTTAAGTATGTTTATCAGTCTCTGACACCCATAGTACAAGCTCTGCTTAGTTTGGGGTCAGATGATCTTGGTGTAAATTGTCGCAGATATTTATTTATTTATACTTTGATATTATAACTTAAGTAAAGATACACACAACAAAAGTGTCTAGGGATCAACATATATTTTTGCAATAACTTTTCTCCTGATTGATATTAATTAAAATTTTCTTTAAGGATTCATCAAATACAGTGTTTTCGTTTGTCTACAGTAACGATAAACCAAGTCACCTTTGCATTAATAAAGAAATTTGCCATTTTCCTAATAAAGGGATTTTTGACATTTGAACCACTAACATTAAAGTTCGAAAAAAAGACTGAAATAACAGTTTTCTTTAAAATTTTATTGGGTAACTTAAACAATTAATAATCCGTGTTTCTACCGCGAACACTAACAACACAAGAACATCGGTTTGGCATACTCAAAATGAGTTCATCCAAATCACGCTGTGGAATGGCCGCCCATGTTCGTTGCAACAACAAAAAAAGGTCTTCTTGCGACTGGATACCCTCCATATTCGGCAGAGCTCTTCTCTGTAGCATATCCCATGCATGCTCAATCGGGTTCAAGTCTGGCGACTGAGCAGGCCAGGGCAGGACATTGATGTTAGCTGCGGCGAGAGTCTGTCTTACAACTCTTGCGGTGTGACTGCACACCGCAAGAGTTGCAATTACAAGTTAATGCATTATCATGCATTAACTGAAATAAGGGACCGATTTGCACTTGTAGAGGAACGATGACGTCTGATACAATCGTCTCAGCATAAATTTGAGCATTGAGGTTGCCTCTGATCCAAATCAACTCAGTTCTTCCGCCGATCCAAATACCCGCCCATACCATGATGGTTCCACCACTATAAGGATGGACTTCCTGGCAGGATTTTAATCGCTGTTGGCGTCCAGGGGTTCTCCAGTGTCGTATACGTCTTGTATCCGGTCTCATACCAAAACGAGACTCATCAGAAAAGCACACGAAACGCCATTGTTCTTCTGCCAAATTTCTGTGTTCAAGAGCCCATTGATATCGAATCCTACGATTCTGCATTGCTATAGGTGGTACCCTTAGCGGTCTTCGGGAATGAAGGTTCACTTCATGCAAGCGGTTTCTGACTGTTTGGTCGCTAATTAAGTTCCCTGAAGAGTGATGAAGCCTCACGGCTAACATCATGGCGGTTATTGTTGGAGCTCTTCGAGTTGTGATTTGAATGTATCGGTCTTGTCTCCGTGTGGTGCAGCGATACCGTCCTCCATGGCGCTCAGCCACGGTACCAGTGCTTCGGTAACGTGTCCAAAGTCGACTGATAACACTCTGACTTGTATTCAGAGCTAAAGCCACAGTACGTTGCCGGGAACCAGCTTCTATCATTCCCACGGCTCTGAGCATTTCTTCCCTGCTTAAATGACGTCGCCGCTCCATAATAACGTTGGTTTTAATCAGTAGTAGGGAAACAGTAGCACTAATAATGTCTTCAATGCGTTGTATGTTTTTATAGGGAAAATATTGACAGCTGATTTTCATCTTTTACTCGAATTTGATTGACAGTTCCTGTTTCAAATTATGAAATGCACTAAAAAGGATCCATATAAATTTATAAAATCATAAATTTATTACAAAGCCACATCTCAATCTCAAGAAATCCGCATAAAAATGCTTGATCCCTAGACACTTTTGATGTGTGTATTTTAATAAAGAAATCATACGAATTGACTTTATTTTTTCTAACCCAAAATATGAGGACGATTCTGACAGTGAAATTATTCATAATGCCCGGTAAAAGTGATCAATTCATACTATCTCAAACTTTGATTTATTAATCTGCCCACGAGTAGTCTGTCATTATTCATATGGACCGGCCAAAGTAATTAATTTATCAAATTGACCAATGCATTTGTCCATTATTCATTTGAACTGGTCTGTATTAATACTCCCAGTTAATCAAGTTGCCCGTAACTACACTGACGATAAGCACCGAGCTTCAGGTTATGTTTTATATTACGCGACTGAGTCCTAGCGGGAATCTTCATAGCGATAAGATTTTTTCCTTCGGGGTTTTGACGAAATCTGGCTTCAACCGCACTCGGCCGCCTCGATAATTTATGGTCTTCGACAGAGGAAGTGTTGTATCTGTTTATAATACGAACATGAGGCTTATACCAAGGTTTTGATAATGAATATTCTGGAATATGACCGACGGCTCCATACCCACTTTGTGCAAGGCGATCACTGCAATCCTATTTTCTTTTAACACCCCATTCCATATTTTAATTTGATAACGAACGTGCATTATTGATCGAAGTAATGAACACGAAAAAATATGTGAAATTCTAAAATAATGAACGCGTTCAAAACACAAAATAATTTAAGTTGAAAAAAAGATAAGATTTTATGTAAGAGTATTTATGGCCAGACTAGTAAAATGTTATTTTGTTAACTTTTGATTTGACTATTTGAAAGAACTTGTTAAAATCTATTCAAATAAAGTTTTGGGTTTTGATTTTTCAAATCTTATTTTATGAGCTGGTAGTCTGTGGCACGAGGTTGGTCAAAAGTTTAGTTTTACCTTTTGCCCTGTTGGCCAGATTTCCATTTCCGTCCAACAGTTTCCATCAGCAGCCTTGGCCAGCGACCAGAAGGCACGACTTCCTGAAGGGTGGCCCACCGCACTGTCCAATGCGGCGATGACTTTTCTACTGGATCTCGAGGCAGCGTCCTATTTGCGTTTTGCATCATTTTCATTTGATTCCAGTTTGGTCTGAAAAAGGAACACGTTAGTAATTTTACAATATATTCCTAAGTACCTAAGTAGGAGGAAAACTCAGCCAGTTTTATTATTTAACTACATGTAAATGAGACAGATAATTTTAATCTCGTTTCTATTGTACTTATCTCCTCAGGTTTAATATCATAATCTTTAACTGTCTCGTTTATGACATTATGAGAATGACAATTAAATTACATGATCTTTTATTCGAGTCATTATCTTGATAATAACAATATATTTTCCACCCTCGAGAGTAGGTACCTAAATTGAAACATGTTATTTAAGTCAATGCTCCCCATCGGCAGGGTGGCTGCCCTACCTGAACAGGGTAGGAAGATACGTTTGATTTCTTCATTAAATATGGTTGCAAGCCAACATTATTTTATCGCTGTTTTAGGGCTTTCATCATCCAAAATGCTTGCAGATCTTTTCTTGTATTTGCTGAAAACAAATTAATTATTTGGAATCTGATACATACGGAAGTCGATCAAGTATTCTGTAAGTAACACACCACACGATAGTGTTTTAACATTTTCAACATAATATGGGTAGTTTACCCTGACCATATTATATAATGTTCTCTATGACCATGACTTACTTTAATGTTGAGTCATCCAGATCCAGAGGATGAGCGTCAGGTGTTTTTTAAATGCTATACTTAGTGCCTTTAAGCGATATTGATTATTACCCGTGGGTAATCGCAGTCACAGCTACGAGTATTTATATTCCATCACCCACAAGGTTACATCCAAATGTTCCAAACAATGTAAATAACTTACATGCTATCACTTCATGCATATGTAAACTTAATTAAGGGTGACACGGCACGCCCTGAGTGACAGCAGTACGAAAAAAATAAAATAGTGCTAGCGGTGAAGAATGAATTTTTTTTGGCATTCTCCTTTGTAGTGAGAAATGCAACGAGAAAGTTCAAAATGTAAGACTTGAGTTTTGAATTTTAAACTTTCTTATTTTCTCGTTCGCCTTTGGACTCTAATTGGGGCTGATTGTGGGCATGCCGACCGTGTCGTCAGAATCGATGCTTATTATTAACACGTTCGGTGCGTTAAGCGGTCGTACAAGCCGCATGCGTAACTTCTCGCTGGTGCGGCAGTCAAAATCGCGCTCTTTCACTCTGTGCGGGGGGCGACAGCGTTCACATTTCTTTGAGTATGACCGAGACAAATATACAATTTTGCTTCTCTTTCGAAATCTATCCCAACGGTACAATAATTAAACAATGAGGTTGAACGGGCCACATACGCACTGAATTCAAATTATTGACGTATAGTGCGGGATGGGGCTTGACGGCCTCAAAAAAATGCAGGCCTCTTAACCGCACAGAGCGGAGTGCAGGTGGCGCTGGCGCCGCGCGTCTTAGTTTAGTGAGGAGACAAGTTTCGATACGGAGCCACGCTACCGCGCCCACGCCGGAGCGCTCATATTGTTACGTAAGCGTGAAGTTTAATAGTAAATTAGATTCTTGATCCAGGGATCGCGGGTTCGATCCCCACGAGACAACCTCTTGTGTATTATTCAAAATAGTGAACAGTAGGTACAATAGGGTTTGAAATGAAATAAAATAGATTTTTATTACAAATAAAATTGATATCAAATAATATTATAATATGTAACCGTCGTGTGTGGTATCTAATGAAAGGGTTTACTGAGCCAATTCTAAAAATATATCACATCATTACATTTTAGTCTCTTTTATTCAATTAAATCGAAATCATTTACAAAACATACCAAGTTTAGGGTCCTCCAGATAAGATACGGTTAAATATTTTTTTGTGAAATATGCTCTAAATGGTCCTCATAACTAACCCTAAGAAAGGATTTTTGGAAATATTGAAGAAGGAGAAGCAAGGGCAAGTGCTGTAATAGGAGGTCAACAACATTTTCCTACGCCGATCTTGCATCAAGAAAATAAAAAGAAATATTAAAAGAATTGGCTCAGTAAACCCTTTCATTAGATACCACGAACAAATCAACAAATTTGAAAATAACAATGGTCATTTGATCAAAAGTTCAAACCAAAGTCTGGAATATCAACATTTAAATTATCTATTACACTATTGGCCAAATCGTTCAAAGGTCAAAAGGATTATTAGATAAATTACTAATCATCAACTGATTTAACTAAAAAAAGTAAATGTAATTTTCGTTTTTAATAAATTAATTACCTTAGTTTACTTCATAGAATATTCAGTCCATATATTCTCTTGTCGAATATTATTGATTCAACTACTATTTACTTTAAAAACATATTTCACAGAAAAATCTGTCGGTTAGGTAAGGTTATATAGAACTGTCCCTGCGAGGAGTCTCTCCCTTGTTGACGATCCCGGGTCCCTTCCATTCTGCGCCGAAGATGACCACCGTCAGGTTTTAGTGGGTAGGGGTCTCTGTTTTCCCAGGAGTTCCGAGTCCCACATATCCCAGGTGTCCCGAACCCAGGGCCTTGGGAATGCCTAAATGCATTTCCTGACGCAAAAAAAAAGGTAAGATAGAACTGTGACCACCGAATTGTCGGCGAATAAACTTAGTGGGAAAAAAATGTAATGATATTAAGTATACGGTCGGAGGGTACACTATGCAATAATAGATTGTCCCTCCATAGAATATTTGTATTAGTAATAAGTTTTACATTTAATAAACATTATGAGAAATAATATTATTTGATATAAATTTTATTTGTAACAAAAATCTATTTTATTCATTTCAAACCCTATTATACCTACTGTTCACTATTTTGAATAACACACAAAGAGGTTGTCTCGTGGGGATCGAACGCGCGACCTTTGGATCAAGAATCTAATTTACTATTAAACTGAACTAATTTACATCTATCAACTTTTGGTCAGTTCTCCATTTGATGACACATACATTTGGATTATAAAATTTTGCCAAATAAAACATTTAGTCTTTTGAATTTTAGTATTTCGTTTGTTGTTCTTTTGAAATTTGCGCAATGAAGTTTTGATGTTCTATCTATATGTAACCCACACGACGCGATAGGTTTCAGACCAAAAAAAAATTTCATATACAAAAAAATATAACGCTATGACTCCTCCCCTTTTTTTCTTTCTTCCTTGCTACGGGTCAAATTGATTCATATGGTCTAAAGATCAATTGTTTCGATTTTTATGCCTTTAACACCACTTGCAGGTTAATTGAGCGTTCCTACCGCTAGCACTAAAATTTAAAACCACCTAAGCAAGATTAAAAAGAAACATAAAAACAAAGCAATAAATAACTGCGTTCAGGGCAACACAAAACTATTTTCTTATTTTTAAAAGATGTTGTATATAATACCCACACCGACTGACTTAGACAGTAAATTGAATTTACGAATCATTATATTTATTGAAATAATATTATAGAAATCCATTTTGTTTTTGTATAAATAAGTTCTCTCTGATAGTTCAGGCAAAGAATGCTCAAAAAAAGGTATAGAGGGAAATGCTTGGAACACAATTTATGTTTAGTTTAGTTTTATTTATCTCATAATAAAAAATTACAATATATATTACATTCGAAGTCACATATAAGAATTTGCATTACGATTGTCAAAATTATTATACAAATTACAATTAATAAAATAAAGAGAATGTCAAAAACTATATCTTAGTTTTTGACATATACAATAAATGAACAATTAAATACAAAAAAAATAATTCGCATGTCAACAAGAAATAATACAATTCAGTCAAAAATAACAATAAAATAGTTAACAAGTCATCCAAAGTTGCAATTCAAATATTTTTTAACACTATAGAGGGATTTTTCTAACAAAAGGTTTCTCAGCTGACGTCGGAATGTTTCGTCAGATTGTACGTCTTTTAGCGCTGGAGGTAGATGATTGTAGTAGGTGGGGCCGATGAATCGCGGGTTCTTCTCTGCAAGAGCCATGCGACGAGGGACCGCGTTAAGGCGACCTACCAGATGCTTGCGCTTACTGCTTTTCATACATTGCAAATCCCTTATGTTGCATCTTACGAATGTTAATAGCTCATATAAATAGACCGAGTAGTGCGTCATAGTAACTTTGTTTGGACTAGTTAGGTTAGGATGTTCACCATATCAAAAGTCCGTCGTTATATCTCAGTAACAATTTGGTCCTAACGAATTTTATGATAAATCTTACCGTTTTGCTTAAAAACACTAAAAACTAGTTTTTGTGACCTTTGATTTGACCCAGAATAAAAAAAAATCCAGAGATTTTTGAGATTTCATTTAAGATAGTGCTTTGAACATTCCTACTAAATTTGAGCTGGGTGCGAATTATTGCAACCTCACCCCTATTTTTTGGTCTAATTTGACCGGCTCGACTCGTAGCTGGGTGAGTTTAGAGAAAAGTGTTCTAGGCATCATTTTCCATGGTATTCTTTTTTCTCAGCGTAGGCAAAATCTAAAATTACATTTATATAAACGATCAAACACTACTTAATAATCCTGTAAGGCACGTGTCTAGGATTAATAGATTACCCAGAAAAAAATATTGAAATTTTGGGAGCCATGGAATTGATTTCTGAGGCCACGGAATTAATTGCATTATAATAAACTACACAAAAAATTCAAAAACAAACAATGGAAAGGCACGTACGTAGTTTCGGATCTTTTTTTATGTTGACCTTCTTTGCGATTAAAAAACAAACTTTTGTTGGAAATTCAAAAATATTATCGTTCTTTATTCTCAAAAATAATCACTTAATGAACAAAATGCCAAAAACAAAAAATTGTTTTATCTTATAACATTTGACATCGAAACTATTTGAAGTCGGTGTCCAGTGGTCCGATGGTAAAAAATAGCGAGTGGTAACAAATTGTGTAGTTCCTGCGCATACTTTCCAAAGTACCTACACCTTAAAGAATACCAATAGACAGGATGGATGTCCGTTCCAACGAGCGTATCGCCGCTCTTGAGTCTTCTAGCCCTTTGGTCCACTGAGTCCAATGAGTTCAGCTAGTATTTGTGCAGAGCCAATGATACAGATGGTAGCTGTACTCCATACACGACCGAATCTGTGCTTAATACGAGTGGAGCAACTGTTCCGGTGTGAAGTATCGCCGAACCGTAAAGAAGATGCCAAGTTTTTTGGCAGTTGTTTTTGCTTTGGACTCCAATATTACTACCGAAGTTGTGGTTAGACGAGAGATCCATACCTAGGAGTTCGAGGTGGTTGGTTGGTATAGGTGCATTCATAAGAGTCGGATTAAATGGACTGCGTATGGCGTAAAACAGACGAGCCTGGGTTTTGTTGGCATTGAGCTCAACAAGGTCAGCTTCGCCGAAGTCGGGCATTGCTCTTAACGTTGACTTATCTGCTCAATCATAGCCTCTCTTAGGGACTCAGTTTCAGAAAAACTGCTCGGGCCAACGGTGCAGTCATCTGCGTATCCAACGATACCTGGCAACAAAAGTTGATGTGCAGCAGGTGTGCCTCAGATAGAATAGATCCCTGAGGAACACAGGCATTTATAGCCAATAGGTGGGAAGAGTAGCTATCAATGACTACCCTTATTGCGCGTTAATTGAGGAAGCCAGATATCTAGGCACAAGCTGCGATGGGAATTCAGAGTGAAGGAAGCTTGCACTATAGTCATAAGTGACTATAGTGCCAAACCTTCCTTCAAGATGTCAAAAGAGACGGTGAGTGCTTCGCTGTTTCTCAATAGCTTCGCCCTCCAAGCGAGTGACATACGCATGAAGATCACCAGTTACTTTTATAAGTCGTATTTTTATGACGTTTTAGTTCCTTTTTCCCTCTCTTTTTCCATAGCTTGAGTTGTTCATAGATTTTGTGTTGATCTTAAAATTTGGCTCTGCTAGCTATCTCAGACAATTCTCTTTAAGAAGTTTTTAGTCTCTAGTTAGCTTTGGTTTTCCTATGTTTATTATCTCTGAACTAAAACATACCTAGAAGATTAACAGATATTATAGAGAAGGAACCTATTCATGCACATATATTCTAATCTGAATCTGAATCTAGGGTTCTCGCACGCGTAACGGGTTCGTAGATCTGGACAAATCCTAACAGTTTAGGCAAAGGTCTAAAGTTTAACATACGTCTGATGTGCTGTAATTTTTACCTATATCATACCTATGAAATCATTTTAACAACGGGAAAACAGTGTCAATTTGAATTTTATGCTTTGATGACCGTTTACAATAATAATGTGTGAAGTTTTCCATCCTGGTCATATAAATGTTCATCTCAAGCATACAAACCAGTCAGTTCTATGGTCACAAACTCAATTCCATGGCCAAAATGCCATGGAAATGACGACAATTTTGTTTTTTACCAGTTGCATAAAAGTTAACAAGAATATCGGTGTTATTATTACGGCATAGCATACTCAGAACGCTTATGAAATAATGTATCGTAGTCATTAAAATACAAATATCATACTGTAATTTATAATTGACCCACGGAATGGACCTGCCATGGTGTACCAAAAATTTAAAATAAATAAATAAATTTTAAAAAAAGTTGGTTCCGCTATAGTTTTGACGCGAACGCAAGCGACACGGCTTTCTCGTCAAAAAGTCAGTGCTTGGCGCTCCTCGTCGGTAAATCACTAAGCATCTATCACTTGTAAGTACCAACAAAACAAGACCATTTAATCACATGCTTCAATTTACGTCCGTCGCGTGACACATGTTTACAAGAGCTCCAGTAAAACGTTTATATCGTATTTTGAAAGTAATTTACATATTTTAATAGAAAGATTATTGGCCTTTACCATAATGTATAAATAATTTTATAAAAATGTATGTGAAGGGAAATATCTTCGATGACACCGCAGCAGAGGCACGTGTAAAACGTCCAAAACAGGCAAAATCTCCTCGTTTCTAGGCTTCCAGGGTGGTTTCCCTAATTGTAGTATATTTATTATTGCGGTGATACACAGTTTCGGCCAGTTCCCTAATCACCCAGGTATGGATGTGCCTAAAAACGGAAAGACTTCAATGCGACTCGACTAACGGTAACGTCAAACAGAGGACGCTAGAGCTAAAAGTTACCCCAACTTTGAGCTCTAGCGTCCTCTGTTTGATCAATAGTTCCTCACCTACAAGGTCAACGGTGTTGTAGCATGCAATCTGAATTTTAAACCTCTTTTCATGTAATTTGAAGCCGCCTGCGGCAGGTAAAATTACTGTTGTCTGTGGCGGCCGAAAGTTCAGATCGTCAGTATGTAGTTGCACTAATATTATTTGAATTTTATTATTGTTTTGTTTTCACTGTTGAAACGATAACTTTGCAAGCCAAACTGACCAAATAAGAAATGTTGTATACATCGAGGGTTCCTTACCAAGTGGATCGTACATATGGGTAACCTTACTGGTGTCATTCTGGCCGCAGTAACTTATTACTAACCAAAAGCTTTTTGTGTGTTTTAATCGGAAAGGATTAATTCATCCACAAAAATATTAATGAAAATACAAGAATAAATCTTTTGTCAGTCTAAGTATTCAGTAAAGCTACTTAATGGAGTTAGTATTTTTCAAATTAACAAAACAAGTCTTACGAATATTGTGGCAAAGAGTGAATGATTTACCTAGATACTATCGTCAGACATAATATCCGGCCTATTTTTATTCTATTTATTTAATTGCAGTCGCATGAAGTAGTCGATAGAAACTCCGTTGAGTATTTCTTTTAAATATATGCGTTATCAAATTATTCTTCAGCGAATAAAGTAAATTAAAGTAATTGGCCAATTTACTGTCCCATTGCAGGGCAAAGGCCTCCATCGTTAAAATCGAGTCATCGCTACAATTGGTGGATATTGGCTTGCTCACCACGCTTGCCAAATGCGGGTTAGTGATCACAATCCCGGGCTATGTTAAATAAAAATTGAATCTCGAATCTAAATTCCTTATCAATTTAAGCTCAGCTCAAGCGTAAATGCTCGAACAGTGCTAAGTAATCTAATGATTTGAAGTTTATTACAGCGGGCTCCCTCGGCGCGGGCAGACGGCTCGTAATCGAGATGCGACGGCTCATCCAACAAACAGTACATTCGTTCACAGTGAAAAAACATCACTCACTTCTTTCGATATGATTAAGCACAAATTCACGCAACGATAATAATAGTAATTATTGCAGATACCGAGCTGCATTAATAGCGGAATGCAACCCACGAAAACAATAGAACTCACATTGTAATTTGGCGCGAAGCCATCAATAGACTTTGAAAGTGTTTCAAACATCGCTGACGATACTAGTATAAATCTTGCAAAAAATTGTAAAGACTGTGTAAAGAAAAACAAAACGATGGATAAATCAAGAAATGTTAAGACATTGTCAGGTAAAGTGGACGATAATGAGACAAATGTCGCTGATTTGGACCAAGCTCTTGCTGTAGTCGGTAAGTTGTTTTTCGAACTGATTAATGATACACTAACAAGAAAGGATTAGTAATGATTCACAATCACAACAAAACTTCATTCGACAGATCATGAATGAATATTCGTGGGATTCACAAATTGAAATTCCTTTGCAGATTATTAAAAAAATTTGCTAAGGTTGTTTTTTTTTCAATGGTAGCAAGTTTACAACCATCCTTCATTTGAATTTTTATTTTTAGCATTTATCAATGCACTATTTTCTATACAAATATAGAAACTAGAATTAAGATCAGATCGAATTCTTTCAGTTTCTAGCATCCTTCATTTGTCAGAAAGTGACATTATTGGACTTTCGTGCAAGAAATGGTAAATAGGTTGAAATTAACGTAATTCTTGTTTAAAATATTATTAAGCTTAGAAATTATTGTACTTACTCTGTTATTCATACCTTTTTTAAAGGAAACTGTAATAAATAAGTAACTTTTTTAAATACTTAGACAATTATCAATAGTATATTTTTTTCTAACGTGATCTGCTTGCATATGAAGTATTTTTTTTTATTGTGATATTTTTTTTTACATATTTTCTAGCTCAATATACTTGAAAGCTAGTTAAAGTAAGACAAATCATCCACCAAAATTTTGGCCCTAACAAATAAGTTGGTAACTTCGATATATATCTTTTTTTATTGGACTTGGCAAGTTTAAGAAAAAACTAAAATTGGTTACGAATCGGACAAATATGAATAGGGCTAAACATAAGAAATGACCTCGGATATGCTCTGTTGTAATTTGATCCTTACTTCTCGTGACACCCAGTATAACAAAATCATTAGTATTTTGTTCTTAAATTACTGTTTTGCGGCATACGATCTTGTAATAGGTAACAGGTGTTTACGGGTGGCGAAGCTGGGTGCCTGTTTTAGGTTCATTGTTTAGCACTGCCTCAACTTAAAATAGGTACGACGTGAATTTATATAAAATATCATTGAACATTCAACAGTAAGTAATTGTGAAATAGGTAATTTGATTGCCCTTATAACACCCATAAAGATAATGGCATTAAGTAATGAGCATTTTTTCGCATCGTTCCGCCTGCGATGTTATCTTATTGTTTGCGCTCGCACTACTCGTACAAATATTCTGTCCTAATATATCAAACATTAATAATAGAGCTAGGTAATAGCTGTACCAATAAAGATCATAATTAATGTATAATTATAATGATTTATTTTAGGTTCTTTTTTTAAAGAGACTTGAGACTTTAGTCTCATCCCCTTATCTGAAACACCTAGGCCGCCATATTTAGGGTACCACTAATTTGGTTGTCTTGAGTGCACTAAGAATGAAAAAGATTATTAAATAAATGATAGATGTCGCTACAAATACAACATTAATTGATTCTAGTCTATCCGTCTACCTACTCTACTCGTATGTGCGAACGTACACAAGATAATCATGTTTTACAATTATTGCATTTTCCTTTTAATATTACACGTTTACTTAGGCAAAATAT
The DNA here is from genome assembly GCA_947369235.1 of Udea olivalis. Taxonomy (NCBI): domain Eukaryota; kingdom Metazoa; phylum Arthropoda; class Insecta; order Lepidoptera; family Crambidae; genus Udea; species Udea olivalis. Next base: position 8,946,969 of record OX376348.1, read on the forward strand.
ATGAGGTTAGTTACGTTAGGTATAGATAATATAACAGAAGTTCTATTTCATCTATATCTGCTTCAATGCTTACCTGAAAAAAGAACTAATCCCGCAAATCTCAATAAAAGTATAACTTTAAGTAGGTATTTCTACAAAGGTTGCGCGCTTAACCTTTGCAACGCTAACATAAGATAAGGTACATAGTTATCCTACATGTCATACATTACCACTATCATAATAATCGTGCATTTAATATGATGTTATAAAATACGTAACTATCCCAGACTACTTGGTCGTCTTATTCTTTAAAACCTGTTTTAATATAACGTAAATAAATTCGCCTATTTAAACTGTGATATATCTCGAATCTCGTATATTAAATTGAGTAAGCTTAAGTAAGTGGAAGTTGGCTGGACACTAATGTAATAAGTACTACCAACAACAAAACTCATAGCGTGTAGGTTGCGGTCCCGAGAGTCCCGCCCGACCTGTCTACCCTCTGGACTTTCCCACTGGTGGGTGGACGGGTAATTCAGGTTCATCCCTCCACGTTGTGTGAGGCGCCCTAAGACAGACTTGCGAAAGGTTGCTTTCAGAAACTGGATGCGTCAACTTTGTAAACCAATAAACAAATTGGTCATATAAAACTGTCTTATGCGACTTTCGGTTATATAACTGCTGAATAGAAGTTAATAGACAACTACAACGTTGTGTAACCGTTATTCCTACAACGATTTAGGCCTATAACTAAAAGGTACATTAAATTAGTTGAAAACGTTTTTACGACTACTTTATACAACGTAGTATAATGATACGAAAATATAGGTTGAGTAAACGTTTTTATGAATGTATTATGCAACGTCGTTTTGGTGCCTGTGTATAGGTTAGATAAACGTTACGACGGTTCATACAACTGCATATAATGCAGCCAGTTTGTAGGTTGGATGAACGTTTACAAGACTGATTAATACGAAGTTATACAACAATTAGATATAATTTATCATGGCCGACCATCTTGGTCGCAATAAACCGCATTATGCGACCTTTTCATTCTATAATTGATGTATAGAAGTCGCTCCTTAACTTAGACACGATGGCTACTATTTTAGTATAAAAACAAATTTTAAATAATAATATGCATTCATTGAATTTCAAGGAATTCGAGGGGGGCGTAAAAAAATTCACAACAACACACCTATATTTCACCATAAAACTAAAGGTACCATAAGAAGTAGGTGCACTGCACACATATATTTTCCTGTTCGCGTATAACCATTGTTAATGTGAATGTAAAATTAGTTAAGAAAATAATAACTTCCTGTTTAAATTGTGTTTTTGATAATAAACTTCGCAAACATCACAGGAACGAATTGATAGAATGCACTGAATGTGTACAATAGAAGTCGATGTTAAACACTTAACCGACATTTCAGTCATCTTCTAATGTATATGCAACTGTTATAGGACTTTAGTGGTTCGATAACAGTCAGGATATAACCATTATGTAACAAAAAAGTTGATTGAAAACTTTTATTTGACATTTAAGCAACGTTGAAAAGTTCTTGGCTGACTTTTATTTAACTTGTAAATAACAATAATGTCGTTAAATTTGGTCTCATTTCGCGTTGTATAAACGTCTACGACTACGTTTATAAGACCCACTTTGAAGATCAAACAGTAAGTGTAAAACTTTTACTCAACTGTTATGCAACGATAATTTGTTACTTTTAAGTCCACAAATGGACTATGATAGGCAAATGATTATGACAGTCGCACTACTGACTGAAATGGCGTCTGGCTGATGGGAAGCATGGAAATTATTTAAGTGGCTTACGAAATTAAGTCAATGCCATTGCACGTTTCGGTCTAATAAGGAAGTATAGCGTTAAGTATACCGTATGATAAATCTGAACTGTCATAATGTAACTCGCATAGCAAACAAACGGTATCACGTTTACGATATACCTAATACACCTTAACGTCTAAAAGCAAGTCATTAAATAACACATTTTAAATCCTTTCGTGTTTCTTTCAGGTCTTGGCACATACAACCTCAAATACTGTCTGGTCCTCGCGCTGTTCCTAATAGCAGCCATAGTTGAGCCAGTGGGCTACTCCTTCCTCCTGCCAGCCAGTCAATGTGACCTGGAGATGTCGCTCGCTATGAGGGGATTCATCTCATCTATACCATACATAGGTGAGCAACCTCGTTGTCCACAGACATGAATTGAAATCAATGATAAGAACGTATGTACTCTGTGTGTCAAAAAAAAGAGAACAGCACTGCACCCCTGCTGACGTTGCTTCGTTAAGTCCACGCCCTGCCGTTATGGCAACTGAATGCCCAAATTTAGTCGATTTACATTATCATTGAGCGGTCTTAAAACTTTATTAATAATGAATAAAATAAAAATCATTCGTCTTTGGACAGTTGTCATATTAAAATTTATTTAGAAATGAAGTATTCCCACCAATAAAACTCTATCGTGGCGTAACAAGTCAAAAAAGTGACGGGCTTGGTTTTATTACGGGCAGTATCTAAGGACTTGCCTCATTCATTTCGATTTATTCTGCGTTGTTTATCTCCGATTTCTCTATAAATAATCTACAACACTGTCTGGTCTTGCAATTTGAAGTTTGAAGTGGTAGGCGACAGAGGACAATGTCAACTGACGTCAAGAACCAGAATTGCTAATGGTTGAAAACACGCTCACGTTACGCTTGAAAAAGCCAAGAAAACGAGGTTAACGGACGACCAGATAACAGTACCTACGTCTACCACGAGTTGCCAATTTAAATTTACGTTATCGTTCGCGTAAAAAAAATAAATGGGATGACACATGATATGACATGACAATGTCAAATCCCAATACATTTTTTACGCGAACGATAATGTAAATTTAAAGTGGCAACATGTGGTAGACGTACAGGCCCGGGCTTAAGTTATTGGAAGCCATCTAAAACCAGTTACTCGTGAAATATACTATATAAATTTTGACTGGCCTGTTGGCGCAATGGCAGCGATCCTGCCTTTGACGCCGGAGTTCGTGAGTTCAATCCCCACCCATGACAAACATTTATGTGACGATCATTTATGTTTGTTGTGTGTCTGGGTGTTATTATCTATTTAAGTATGTATTTAGAAATATTTAGGTCTGTTTATCAGTCTCTGACGCCCATAATACAAGCTCTGCTTAGTTTGGAGTCATATGATCTTGGTGTGAATTGTCCCAGATATTTATTCATTTATTTATATGGATAGGTAAATTTTTGTAAAAGAGGATTGCTGATATTGAAATCTAATGAGGTCAGCTATTGGTCAGATCACAATCTTAACTGAACAATTTTATAAAACTGTTTCGTATAATCCTACATATAGGTAGTACAACAACGTAGCCAGTAAGCATGCGGGGCACACAATGGTCAAGCGGTTAGCGCAGCCTACGGAAACACAACGTGTTATTCTGCGTTTACCCATTTTTTTCCCACATGTTTTTCAACAATGTTGTCATTGAAAGTGCGTACAAACAGGAAGCTGGATCATTTGCCAGCAGCCCTCTATATCTAGATACTCATTAACATACCGCGAGCAAACTATCCATGTTTTAATGTCTCAGTTTTTTGTAATTATCTTTTAAAACACTAAACAAAAATTAGCAAGTGAAATGATACAACTTTGGGGATTCTACTAGCGGAATTTATATTTTCACATTTTCTAACCCGACTTTTCGACTCCTTTACAGCAGTCGAGATCACGGCATGACTCAGATGTAATATGTCAAGAAAGTAAATTATTTACATAGCAACCGTCACTTAACTACCGTACTTTCACTATCATCCCCGGGAACGTTCCTATCCACGCAGAAAGAACTAATCGTATCTTGAAGTCTTACAGTATTGTGCTGCCCTAGGCTTAATGAGTTTAACTACCGGATGGATCCCAAGCAGGTGGTAAATTACAACCATCTTCCCTATTGAAATTTGGATGTTTTTTAATTTCAATGGCCTCCTGTATCCTAGGAACATAGCGGTTCTCCCAGCGAGGACCTGGGGCTTATCAAACCTGATAATATACCTAATGATTGGGTTTTTCCGAGGGCATTTAATTATTTATTTATACTTTATTGCACGAATTTTGTAAAATCAAAAGTGATTAAAATAAAAAGAAACAGTTTACTTACATAAAATATATACCTACTTAAATGTTTATATAAATACATGTTCACAAACCGCTGACTTATTACTTCTACGATTTTTGACATCACCGATATGCTCTTTAATTCGTGTACCGATGCTCCTCTTGGTCTGTCCAATGTACTAGGGGCCCACAATCACAATAAATAAATATCTGGGACAATTCACACCAAGATCATCTGACCCCAAACTAAGCTGAGCTTGTATTATGGGCGTCAGAGACTGATAAACATACTTAAATATTTCTAAATACATACTTAAATAGATAATAACACCCAGACACACAACAAACACAAATGTTCGTCACATAAATGTTTGTCATGGGTGGGGATCGAACCCACGACCTCCGGCGTCAAAGGCAGGATCGCTGCCATTGCGCCAACAGGCCAGTCAAACTCAGACAGGACAATCAAGCTTATACACGACCGCTGACTGAAGAGGAATATTACACATAACAGGTCTTAAAACTGGTTGATCTTCTTCGGCGGCTTGAAATAAGTTTTAATTTAAGCCCGCTTCAAGATATTCCCAATCTTGTCAGTGATACCCTTCAAATAAGGTAAAACAGCAGGTTGACGCCCGACTGTGGCTGGTTTTACTCGATTTCTATGACGCCGCGGTACTTTAAGTTTATCATTACGCAGTACGCGCTTGACATACTGCACCTCAGCATATGTGGTCTTCATCACAGATCCGTTGAGCTCTCTGTAACAAAGTTTTACCAACAGTAGCTAATTGTGAAGGATGGTGGACATGGTGGTATAAGAATAACATCTTATTACCATCTCTTTTATAACTATAAGAAATGTTATGGTAATAAGGCTCTAACCCCTGCAAGGTAAACGTTTTGCGACAAGAAAGGTCTTATCTTATGTTTGTACGATTGAAAGCAATAAACGCATTTTTATTTATTTATTTATTTTATCAAATGGTTAACATTCCCAAGGTGTATTAATAAATATTTTACCCTTTTCCGCTAGTGATCAGATAACAATCAGCTATTACCATGATCGTAGATCGATCATAATTTTTATGAAGCAAAGCGAGATCAAACTGTAGGAATTTAAATAGGAATTTTAAATATTATCCTTATACATTATAGGTAAACTGACACTGGTGACTTGTACAGATGCGTTCACATTAACTTTTACTTATGGACCTTATGCTGCTGACATAAGACCCATTTTGCAATGGTTTTGTAAAGATTGATGTGCACGCCTCTGTACTACTGGTTTTGATAAACCAACCTTAGGCACCTGTCTCTCACAGTGGTATAGTTGGTAGTATTCGCAAGTTGCAACAGCTGAATTGTATACATAGGTGCAAAGGTATATTCAAAATAACATACATTGCGAGAAAATAAATTAAATGCTCTTCCGCGCATGTGTTTCCTTCCTTTTACAGTCCCGGGGCATGAAAAGGCATTTTTGTACGCCTTCAAGATGAGGATGGCCAGCGCAGTTATTCCTTTGCGTTACTGTGCTTGTCAGCCGCATATGTTCTGTCAACAGTTGGAGTGAGGTCATTTTAACGAGCGACATAAAGGAAAGAAATGATTTGTCTGGCCTGTTGACGCAATGGCAGTGATCCTGTCTTTGGCGCGTGAGGTCGAGATCAATACGCGAATTCGTGATTTTCAAAGGGATCTCTGATTAAGAAATAAGACATCTAAAAAAACACAGACTTTACTAGCTCTGCTTAGTTTGTAGTCTGATGATCTTGGTGTGATTTGTCCCAGGTACCTATTGTAATTAAAGAAAAGGTTTTTTCCTTGTTCGTAAAGACTGGATCTTTTTGTTGTTGCAGGTATCGTCCTAACGTCATTTCCGTGGGGTTACCTCGTGGACACGCGCGGGCGCAAGAGGATGATCATCATCAGCTCGGTGGCGGCTGGCATGCTCGGCATCGCCGCTGGGTTCATGCCAGAGCTCATCAGCTTCACCATTTGCAAGTTCCTTGCGTCACTCTGGTAATGGTCATGTCAAGGGAAATAACAAAATGCGAACACCTTTTTATGGTCTAGGAACAATCAAAAAACTACTTTGTCACTAACGTTTTATAATTAAGATAGGTTACTTACTTATTGGTACTTGATATCTTATTTTTTTTTAGTTTTAAAACATTCCTACGTACTTCTTATCTTACTCGTACCAACAACGTACCTAATTGGAATACGCTTTACCCGCATACATTTATCAATTAGAAAAACTGGAACTGGTGACTACTCTAGAGCAGTCACCCGGATTGTGAAAGACGCGGGTTCGTTTCCCGCTCGAGATCAAGGTTCGAAATTTTTCCCGTTTTTTTATCTTTAGATATGAAAAACAAGCATTGTAAAATGCTAAAATAATCAAAGTATCTGATAATTATCAATTAATCAAAGTCAAAACATTTATTAGCATATATTTAGGTAGGTATAACATACAGTCATCGTCATATTAAACATCGTAAGAAGCACCGAAAGTCGATTATAGTTTAAACGCTTTACAAAGTATGTAATGTAGAGATGCTTTAACTGTCCTTAAACAGTAGAAAACACAGTTTGTCTGTTTATTCTGAGCTACGCTATGAATCTACCACATAGATAGCTGTATCCTGAAATGGGATAAGTTCCAAAAACTCAGAAACCGCTGCAATATGGTGGTGATGGCTGCCAAACGCCATTATATACATGAAAACGTGCTGTCTTCGTCCTTCTCTGATGTCTGGAAATTTCTTAAATCTATTGGTTTCGGCAAATCGACATCTCATCTTACGTTATCTTCTTTTTCTTTAAATGAGCTTAATACTCACTTCTCCAATTCCACTTCTCTCGATTTTACTACGTTAAACTCCACCTTATCTATCATAAAATCTTTAGCTCCCTTGCCAATAGAAACCTTTTCCTTCTCACCGGTATCAGATGTTATGACGGGTATGACGATGTTAGTAGAACAATGATAGTTCTAATTTTGGCTGCTGCTCACAAACAATTATCCTCCTTTATTTACGCTAATAACCTCCTTAGTCCCAACCAGTCTGGTTTTCGCCCCAGTCACAGCACCACCACTGCTCTTCTTAAGGTCACTGATGACATCAGAGCCGGCATGGAGGAGTCGTGCCTAACGGTACTTGTTCTTATTGATTTTTCTAACGCCTTTAATACCGTTAATCACGACATTCTCCTTGCAGTGCTCTCTTACCTTCGAATTTCCCCTTCAGCGCTTGATTGGTTTTCGTCGCATCTCCGTGATCGCCACCAAGCTGTTCGAGTGGGACAATCTCTCTCAGATTGGTCAGGTTTGGATACTGGTGTCCCTCAGGGTGGCACATTGTCTTACTACCTATGCTATTCTCAATTTTTATAAACTTTCTGGCTGGCGAACTTGAATGCCCCCACCATTTTTACGCAGATGATCTACAGATCTACAAGCAGGGAAAGACTGTTCAGATTAACAGCGCTATTGGACAAGTTAACCGCGATCTGGAGTGCATTGTTGAGTGGTCTGCCAAATTCGGAGTCAAGGTTAATCTTATCAAATGCCAAGCCATAATCATCGGTGGCTCACGACAACTGGCGAAGCTTGATATTAGTGCAGTTTCACCTATTGTAATGGACGGTGTTGTTGTTCCTTACTCCCCTTGTGTGAAAAATCTTGGCATTCATATGGACTGCTCTCTCAGCTGGACCAAGCATATTAGTGAAGTGAGCAGGAAAGTAACTCTCTTCGCGCTCTCTATCGCCTGAAGAACTTTCTGCTGTCATCTACAAAGACACTGCTAGTGCAAGCCCTCATCTTGCCGTTGATTGATTATGGTGGTGTCTGTCTCAGTAACGTTTCACAGGAGCTTTTGAACAAAATGAATCGACTTCTAAATACTTGTATACATTTCATTTTCGGACTGCGCAAATATGACCACGTCTCCATTTTCCGCTCTGAACTTAACTGGATGCCTATTCGTCAGCGTAGGTCCATTCGAACTTTAAATGTTCTCTTTTCTATTCTTTTTGATCCTAATTCTCCATCTTATTTAAAAAGTAAATTTTAATTTCTTCATTCTTCACATTGTCGTCAGGTGCGTTCTGACGATACTCATTCCTTTCTTACGCCCTCTCATTCTTCCGGTTTCATTTCTAGTTCTTTCTGCGATTCGTCTTTGGAACAAACTTCCTGTTCCAATAAGAAAATCTATTAGTAAATACAGGTTTAAAGTGGCTGTTCGAAAGCATTACGGATCGGTGGTCACGCATTAGAGATGGGTCCTTGAGTCACTGTGAGGTGAATGTGGTTCAAAGTTAATAGGAGGTTATTCTGAGGGGTTTATATGGCTTATTAAGTTATTTTTTTTGTGGCAAGCAATTCTTGGTTTGGTTGGTTATATTTATATTATGACTTCTATTTATGTATGTTTATTTTTATCGAATTATGTTGAAGTTTATTTTGTTGTTTTGTTATTTCATAATAGTTAATTAGCATCTGTTGTTGTTTTCAAAAGTAATTTATTTAGTTTAATCTCGTGCACCGTGTTTAATTCTGTTTGATCGTGTGGTTGACTGGTAGAGAATGCCCTTTGGCATTAAGTCCGCCAATTGTATCATTAATTTTGTGCAATGAACAATAAATAAATTAAAGAAAATAAATAAATAGATATTTGATTTCTCTCACTAAATAGTCTAAATACAGTACCTACTTAAGTAATTATTAGTTCGAATGATATACATTTACAGTAGTTTTAATCATGCGGTGATGCGTCTATCCTGCATAACCCCATCCAAGTGTATGAATAAATAAATGAGCTGGTAAAACATAATGCAGAAAGCTTGTCGAGTCAGGTCGGCCAGTGCGTCCTCCACTAGTTTTCACGATGAGGACTTTAGTATGCGGGCCTGATTTATTGTTAGATCCTACCTACTTACACAAAGTTTTTTTACCCAAATTAAGAAATATATTCCTGCTATTTTACTGCTATCAAAATGACATCTTCTCCACCAACTGTGCTAGGTAAACCACCTGGCTTCGGCTTCAGTTCCAGTAAATCCAATCCAGTAAATCGGAGTAGTTTAGATTATGCGGCAAGCGTTCAAGTCTTGTCATCGTCAGTTAGAGAATATTACATCCTTGAGAGCGTTTGCTGGGGGTGGATCGAAAACGTTGCATTTTTGTAAGATTTTATTTTATTGAATTAAAATTAGCCTTAAACTTTTCGCTCTACTAACAATAATAGAGCGATGAATTTACACACAACAATTTATTATGCACACAAGTGCATTATGCCTACTATATAAAAATACATTGAATCGTCCAAAATTAGGTCGTCGCCAATTATTTGCTAAATTAAATAAAAAACTATTTTTTATAATTGTTATAAATTACTTTTCAAAAGTAATTTATTTAGTTTAATCTCGTGCACCGTGTTTAATTCTGTTTGATCGTGTGGTTGACTGGTAGAGAATGCCCTTTGGCATTAAGTCCGCCAATTGTATCATTAATTTTGTGCAATGAACAATAAATAAATTAAAGAAAATAAATAAATAGATATTTGATTTCTCTCACTAAATAGTCTAAATACAGTACCTACTTAAGTAATTATTAGTTCGAATGATATACATTTACAGTAGTTTTAATCATGCGGTGATGCGTCTATCCTGCATAACCCCATCCAAGTGTATGAATAAATGAACAACTATGGGTAAATGCTGCTGAAAGGTGTTAAAATCCAGGTATAAAATGACCGACCTGTATAATAACTGTTTAATTGTCAGCATAGCATGCCCTGCCGCTGTGCCGTACACCTTCATCGGGGAGATCATTCCGCTCAAGTACCGCGACATCACGCTCTCCGTCACCAACTCCATGCAGATCATGGGGTCAGCGCTTGTGCCTCGTGAGTACTCACACATATTATACCATCTCTGCGGGTTTAATATGCGCACCGCGAGAATATTTCGTCACGCTGTGTCTCGGGCTATTGATTGGCCTGGCGATGGCGCCGTCAATCTTAATACTGGTATTTACCGGCAACACGTCCTGAGCTGGTAAAACATAATGCAGAAAGCTTGTCGAGTCAGGTCGGCCAGTGCGTCCTCCACTAGTTTTCACGATGAGGACTTTAGTATGCGGGCCTGATTTATTGTTAGATCCTACCTACTTACACAAAGTTTTTTTACCCAAATTAAGAAATATATTCCTGCTATTTTACTGCTATCAAAATGACATCTTCTCCACCAACTGTGCTAGGTAAACCACCTGGCTTCGGCTTCAGTTCCAGTAAATCCAATCCAGTAAATCGGAGTAGTTTAGATTATGCGGCAAGCGTTCAAGTCTTGTCATCGTCAGTTAGAGAATATTACATCCTTGAGAGCGTTTGCTGGGGGTGGATCGAAAACGTTGCATTTTTGTAAGATTTTATTTTATTGAATTAAAATTAGCCTTAAACTTTTCGCTCTACTAACAATAATAGAGCGATGAATTTACACACAACAATTTATTATGCACACAAGTGCATTATGCCTACTATATAAAAATACATTGAATCGTCCAAAATTAGGTCGTCGCCAATTATTTGCTAAATTAAATAAAAAACTATTTTTTATAATTGTTATAAACGTAAAGATTCACTATACAGTTAAAGTAATAATTATAAAATTAAAAGGTGCAGGGTGCAGACAACAATAGAGAGATAAATATTCCCTATACTTCAATTTGAATTCAGCTAAATGATCACGAAAATCTTCAAAAAATGCGACGTTTACGATCTTCCCCCAGCAAACGCTCTTAAGTTACTTAAAGTTTGCGCGTTTCTGACTGTGTGCTCCTAAATAATTTTAGTTTACGCATGGGCGATCCTACCCAGCGAGTTCAGCGTAGACTTCGGCATGTACAACTTCCGTGGGTGGCGGTTGCTTTGCATGGTATACTCTTGCATGTATGTCATTGCCGCCGCACTGCTGAGCTGCGGCCCCGAGAGCCCCAAGTACCTGGTCTCGCAAGGGAAGCATGACGAGGCGCTGGAAGTCCTGAGGACTATGTATGCAGGAAATAAGGGAACGCAGCCGGAGAATTTTCCGGTAAGTCAAATTTTGATATTTACTGCATGGAATTATTTGATTACCTCTGCATGACCCACAGTGAATCGCGACTCGCCAATTGGCGACCCAAAAGCTCAAGTCCTGTACTAGATGAATTTGTTTATCCTAATTTCAGTAAAAGACCAAATACTATGCATCGATATATTAAAAAGAAAGCTCTGTATTGAGCTCTACCGCTAAAAAAAGACCAGCAAAGAACATATAGATTTCATTAAATTAAAGACATTTTGTTTCAGATCAAAGCGTTGAAAATGCCAGATAATAGTCAGCAAAACAAACTCAGTTTCCTCTCATCACTGAAAGTACAGTCAGCGCCACTGTTGCGGCCGCCGTACTTGAAATGGTTGTTGCTTAATGGGTTCCTGTTGTTCGGAATATTTAATGTGTAAGTATGAATAAATAGGAACTACTAATTATTTCGAGACAATCGTGTCTGTCTGCTGTCTTGGTCTCCGCGCCAACGGGCACCGGTTGAACTAAATCTAGCAGCACCCAATCCACAGAATAAAATACAAAATGCACTTTCCTATGCTTCTATCATTTTCTATCACCTAGAACCGTCTCTTAACAGAGAGAGAAAGAGTGAGGGAATGCGACCGCACGCGGTGGAATCGATCGAATCGATAGGAAAGTGCAATTTGGGGCTGCCAGATGAAGATCGACCCTTTTTTGTTTTAACCCCACGCGTTTTTACACGCGATAAAGACTAATCTCTGTATCGTATAGTTAATTATTCTAGATACTACGAATAGCACTACTTACGCTATCATTTATTATGAGATAAGATTAGCGAAAATGGGGCTTAGATATTATCACTAAGGTATTATTTATTTCCTTTATTTTCACTGATTTACATAATATTATGACACATAATATCCGTGGACTGTTTTTGTTTTTTTTTAACACCTATTAGCCTAGTTACCACATAATCTAATCCCAACCGATAATTAAATCGAATATTTAGAACGAATAGGTATTCCTTAAACTGTCTCACATAAAGTCTAAATAAAAGGTTCGCCCTACCTATTACAACATGATAACGTTTCGTTTCAGGCTAAATGGACTGATAATGTGGATTCCAGACGTCCTGAACAGAGTTCTGTCTGGAGAAAGCAGTGATCTCACCGCATGTGGAATTATTGCCCTAGGGCGTAATACTGTAAGTTACCTTGACCATACCAGCATTGGCTAAGCCGCAAAGGGTCGTGGGTGGGTATGATTCCCCTACTAGCACAATAATGTCTGTTAATACTTTACCTGCGAAATCAAGAAAGAACAACAAAAAAAACATACTTATTATGAGCTAAACATCTAAGAGTTCTTACACACGAGACGGCAAATTCCGTCGACCTCTGCTGTCCGCGTGTCGGCGGTTGCCGTCGCCATGCCGTCGCTGCCGTCGACGTGTCGACGGCTATCATTTTTAACCGACTCCAAAAAAAGAAGGAGGATCTCAATTCGGCTATGTTTTTTTTAGTTTCTAGTCAAAGAGGCAGGAAGCACACAACATGAGCTTAGCTGAAGAAATTTATTCTGAATTGCTTATTAGTGCTTTCAAAAAAACATTCATTGGGAACTCGAACCCTATTACCTCCACCTCATGTAAAACTGTAACTAAATAACACTGCTTTAGGGTGTTTTGTGAGATTGATGAGCCAGAGCTCATCATAGTGTTTTTTTATTATAACAAGGTATACCCTTACCTTGGGTACCTGACCTGAGCTTTCCATTAAATAATTACTCATAGACTTATAAAATAATCAGCCTGCACCTTATGTAAAACTGCAACTAAATAACACTGCTTTTGGGTGTTTTGTGAGAGTGATGAGCCAGAGCTCATCTTAGTGTTTTTTTATGATTACAAGGGATACCCTTACTTTGGGACCTGAACTGAGCTTTCCATTAAATAATTACGCATAGACTTATAAAATAATTAGCCTGTTAATGAGTCCAAGTAATTGGGTTTGCGTTGCGTTACAGGAACGAACCGTTACATGGGTACGGATTTTTTTTTATATTTTAATTCAATACCTTTTCCTGTTTTAAGAAACTAATTTGAATATTTTTTAAATATAGCCGTTAGTTAATTTCTTATAATTTTTTAAACATTGCGAACTCCTGACATCACGAATTCGCTTAGTGTTCCCACATGAGTTTTTTCCCCGATTCGTGGTAAATAAATAATGAGAAAAAAATTACTGACTTACTGCACTTACGGCTAGAATATAGCTCGCCGTTCATCATGTAGCATCTCACGAGGTGTGAGAAGTAGACTTCAGATAAGTACAATTTATTTTGCCAAGTTCTGAAACCAAGCCCTAAATGAAGGGGTTTGGTTTATAGCGAATGGCTATTTTAAGTCCTGCCAATATGACTGAAAAAGTACCTAGTCTTAATTCTGCCCTACGAAATTAAGAGGACTTGGATACATTGTGTGATGTACCTATGTGCAATATGATGTTCTCAAATGTAACATGAATGTTATCTATCTAAAAACATTGTCGTGATATCTTGCACGTTCCTAACTATCATATTTTAACGTGATTGATACAGATAAATTGCGCTACCTTTTTAATGTATGTATTAAATTCTTATCAATATTTTTATTCATTATTCATTTACTTCAATGACCATTGAATTATTCACTTTGTCTTAAAATACCCTGACTAAGCCCAACTGGTGAACAGCCAACTTTATTTATGCGGTGGATTAATACGTCTGTTGTCATTTTCAGACATCAGCGGAGGATGTAGTATGTGTTGACACCATCGAACCGATAACCTTCGCAATCAACTCGATAGCTTCCGTCGCATGCGCCGTAATAGCTCTTATAGTCAGCACGTCAGTAAAGTTCATTGGGAAGAAGATATTGCTCATTTTGATCCTGCTGTTGATTGGTGTGTTCATCGTCGTGATCAACGTGACGACGCAGTCATTGGTGTTCGCGGTGCTGCTGTCGTCCATGCCGCTGGCGGGGCTCGCTATTGGTCCCGTCAACGCCTATAGTGTTGAAATATTCCCGACGAATTTAAGGTAGGTTAACGTTAAATAAATAATTCCGGAACAAATTACACCAAGATCATCTGACTCCAAACTAAGCAGAGCTTGTACTATGGGTGTCAGAGACTGATAAACATACTTAAATATTTTTAAACACATACTTGTATAGATAATAACACCCAGACACACAACAAACACAAATGTTCATCACATGAATGTTTGTCATGGATGGGGATCGACCCGTCCGGGTGTTAAAGGCAGGATCGCTGCCATTGCACCAACAGGCCAGTCAATATAATAAGAACGCTGACCAAAATTTGGGCTTCAGACATGAATCGGAATATATAAGACACACCCGCCTTTATGACTATCAAGCATGCCATTTTTGACGATATGACGTCACGATAGCGCTTTAGGCTGGGAATTTTCTATTTTACAATTCTCAACAGATTTTAATCGAGTTTACAGAGCAATTACCTAAATCTAAATTGCTGTATCTAGGTACTTAGTTCTGCGTCGAATTAACAGCATTACAGTACCCTTTACATACGAGTACGAATCGTGGTCCAATTACTGGACCTGTGTAAACAAACGTAAATAAATATTTGCAGAGGCATGGCTGTGAGCCTGACGATGATGATAGGCCGAACGGGCTCCATCGCCGGCGCCAACGTGGCCGGCGCCATGATCAACGTCGCCTGCGAAGGCATGTTCTACATGTTCGGAGGATTATTAATTCGTAAGTATCATTCATATTTTTAATGTCAGTAACTTAGTGCCTTGAATAATAAAATGAATCGAATCTAATTTAGTGTAAGCTGCTTTCTTTCCTTTAAAAAAAAGATATTCCTATCGGAGGCCGTAGCTAAAGTTTCTACACGTCACATGTTTTAAATGTAGCGTGTTTTTTTTCTTTTGGCTACAGCCTAAGGCAGTTGTCCCACCAACGGCGAGGAAACGACTAACTATCGGCTATTTTCTCGCTCAAGAAACGTACAATGTAGATATATCTACATTCCGTGTAAACAAAAGAGATGCATTTATAAACAGTTGATCGCTGACTGTTCACACTGCCCGGCAAGGACTCGCTCCACTAATTCGTCGCTGTGGACGAGAGCTATCAAAGAGAGTGCTCCCTTCTAGCTCTTCTTTCTCGCTCGTTTTCTTTTTGTCTAGTTCATCGTCCGTCTCACTCTTAAACTCGCTTAAAGCGACTAAACTATCGGAACTACACACTCGCTTTCCGCCAACTCGTTTCTAATTCTAGCTCGACTCGCTTTTCGTTCATCGTTGGCGGTGGGACAACTGCCTTAGCTTGGTGGAAGCGCAGCCTTAGGGTGCGCTTCCACCAGGGATGTGCGAGGATGCGTTGCGAGGAATGTGTTTGTTAAGAACCAATAGAATCGCAAAGCTAGGTGAATGAATCAATTCCATTGGTTCTTAACACACACATTCCTCGCACATCTCTGGTGGAAACGCACCCTTATTGCTCTATAAGGCAACAATCTTGATTAATTACGGGGATACTAGAGATTCTAAAATATTTAAGTGGATATTTTTTGCTAATTTGCGAAATGCAATTTCGCCATTAAACCTATCCGTAGAAAATACCTAGTTTCAGAGAAGATGTTATTTTTACATTATTTAGTCCTTTATCTTTTTTTCAGTTTGCAGCGCACTTTCATTCCTATTACCGAAGTCCGCAGCGATGCCGCCTGTTAAAAAAAATGTAGCAATAACTCGACTGTAAGATATTGTTGTTAATAATTCTCAATGTGATAATTTATAAAAACTGTTTTTCGAAATAAATGATAAATATTTGTTACATTGTGTTTTGAGTGGTATGTGTAAAATGGAAGGTGAGCTGGGCAAATAATTTTAATTCTTAAATATTCAAACAAAATATATTTGTGATATTAGGGGCTCGTTCCAATTCGCTTTTTGTCGAGTGATTTTTACTCTCGTCGAATAGAGAGAGACAAAACGAGCAAAACCTTCATCTGACAGCTGTCAGGTGAATTTCATCGGGCTCCAAGCACCGGTAGAATTCGCATTTGTCAGAGTAATATACGTCACCCTAACCCGTTACGAAACAACTAGATAACTGTCAGGTGACAGCTCGGTTAACCTCGGTTTCACTCGCGGTCAATTTGGAACGGGTTCGAGTGATTTTCACTCCTCAGTGTGAAATTCCACCCGTTTCGGAACACAGCCTAGACATTCAACTGAACGTCAGAGTTTATATAAATAATACCGCAACCGCAACGCAACTCATACCATTTTTTACATAATTTCATTTATTGCATTTTGGTAACTGAGATAGATGGAAGTAATAAACCGATTGTTTTAAAGATACCTACTAACGGGTACCAAAGTTCCCCAATGACGATATTTTATTTTTATATTATGTATAATGCTTGTATGAAGGTGACAAATGATGTTTACTAATCGGTTTATTGAAATAAAAAAGATCATAGAGTATTGAATGTACATTTTATTTAAATAAAAAATAATAATCCAAAAATACCGGTACAGACGCGTTCACATCAACCTTTACAAAACCATTATGAAATGAGTCATACGTTATGCAGGTCACCTGACCCTGTGTAAAGCTCAACGTAAACGCGTGTGTACCTAGCTTTGCTTTAAAGCGTGGTTGACTGTACAATAACAATGTCACCTTTAAATTATTCATTCATAATATACAAACTAAGTTCACTAAACAACAATATGATCAATCAATGGTAAATATGTTAAATACAACTTGTTAAACTTATACCTTCCTTAAAATCTTTACAGATTCTTAATTTGATTCACCTACACCTATCACTCCCGGTCATTTCTTCACAAACTTATCCACATAAGTCTGTATGTGCTCTGGTCCCACGCGCCTCTCAATCATTCTGAGCGAGATAGAGAACACTTCTTTCGCGATGTCCTTGTCTCGCGCCAGTTCAGACTCTTGGCAGCAGAAGCAGTTGTTGAAGTACAAACCTGTCACGCCGTCGAGGTCTGAGTCTGTCGCAGCGTAGACTGAGGTCGCGGCTGCTTGTTGCTGTAAAAGAAAAACATATAGCTTTTGACCGCGTAGAATAGATACTTTAGTTATTTATAAATTTTCCTCCCCTAATCTTCACCGCAAAGGACGAAATTATATAATAATAAAAAATAAAAAATATTTTTATTGGGTTGGGGAAAAAGTCTTTTCGCTTAAAGTATGTGTGAACTTGTAATAAAATCTCTTTGGCTATACTATTTGTATCTGGCTGGTTTTGGTATCATTAAAAGTTGAAATTTTAAAGAAGATAATTCCAAATTCAAATTAGGAAAATGTGTGATTATCATTTGTTTTTCTTACTGTCAAGATGAGTGAATCTGATGAAGAAATTCGATACATTTCAAAAATTCACTACAAAAAAGGTAAAAATTCAACGCAAGCCGCGAAAATTTGCGATGTTTATGGACCTAGTGCAGTGTCTGTGAGTGTAGCACAAATTTGGATTAAGCGTTTTCAATCCGGAAATTTTGATGTCAAAGATGCACTTCGCTCTGGTCGCCATATTACGGATAAAATGGATGCCATTTTTGAAAAAGTGGAGCTAGATCGGCATATCAGTAGTTACGCCGTAGCTGGAGAACTGGGAATTGACCACAAAACAGGTATGGCGCATTTGAAAAAAACTAGGTACACAAAAAAGCTCGATATTTGGGAACCTCACGAGAGCTCACTGAAAGAAACCTAATGAACTGTGTACTCATTTGTGATTCTTTATTACGACGTAATGAAACCGAACCATTTTTGAAGAAGCTGATAACGGGTGATGAAAAGTGGATCACGTACGACAAGAACGTGCGAAATAGGTCGTAGTCAAAGGCCGGGCTTCACAGACTGGCGAAACCCGGGTTAACAAGGTGATGCTGTGTGTCATGTGTGTGTGGTGGGATTGGAAGGGCATTATTCATTATGAGCTGTTACCGCCAGGCAGGACCATCGATTCTGAACTCTACTGCGAACAACTGATGAGATTAAAGCAAGAACTTGAGAGAAAGCGGCCGGAATTAATCATCAGAAAGGGTGTGGTTTTTCATCATGATAACGCTAGACCTCACACATCTTTAGCCACTCAGCAAAAATTAAGAGTTTGGCTGGGAGGTGTTAATGCATCCGCCGTATAGTCCTGACCTTGCACCTTCAGATTTCCACCTGTTTCGGTCTCTTTAGAATTATTTAGGCAGTGTCAGGTTAACATCACGAGAGGACTTCCAAAACCACTTGTCGCGGTATTTTGATCACAAGCCTCAAAATTCTTATAGCAATGGGTTCATGTCCTACAAGATGGCAAAAACTAATCGAACAAAATGGCACCGACATACTTAAGTTAAATGTAAATAAACTATATTAAAAAGGGATGAAATTTAATGACCACCAAAAAAACAATCGTTGCCCTAAACAGCCTCCCAAAAAAATATAATATGTACAAATAAATGAAACCTGTACCAAAATCTTTCGGGCTATTTAAGTCATGCCTGCACTACAAAAACTTTTCATAACCCAAAAAGGCCTCGCGTGCACCAAATTTTAACTAGCAAAATTCGTGTCATTACTACCCAAATATATCACTACGTTTGCCATAAAATATATGCATAAAACCAAGTATATTATATTGATGGCAAATTAGTTGAGTCTCGCGGCTTTATTAGCACCCCTCCCACCCGTCGCTACACCGCACGCGCCGCGCCGCGATTCAGTCACGCGCAAGCACTGGCGTTGGCGTTGCGTATTCGATTAGTCGGTATTTACTATGGCGAAAGAAAACTAAGCTGGGCAGAGTTCTTGTGTTCCGCTTTTGAATACTTCATCGGAATCGGAGGAAGAAGTTGAGAGTGCGAGAAACTTCGAGGACAAGCTAGAGTTTGGATTTTTGAGAGAAAATTTGAGACTGTACGGAGAGCGGAGGATTTTATCAAAAATGAGAAAACCTGGGCAATACAAAAGATTCATATGACTGAAGACGGCGTAAAAAGGTACTATCGTTGTAACAAAGTGAAGGCTAAGGCTGATAAGCGATATTCTGCAGCAGTGTATCTTTTGTTTCAAATCTAAGTTATTTTAAAGAAATTGTTGAAACTAAATTATAATAAAGTTATTTAAAAAATATATATTCTTTAATCAATACTTAACTTTAAGTTATTTAAATTTTACATCGTGGCTGTATAGAAAGTTGGAACATGGTTCAATAGGTATGTGAAGAAGAACTAGTTTTTTTTTAAAATAATTTGACAGCTGTCAGTTGAAAGTGATTCTCCCTAGGGATGAAAAGTATTACTTTCATCCCGCTGCCTCAGGCAACTTCAGACCTACTTTCAGAGTATGAGTAATGAGAAGTTTTTTTCAGCCCTAGGACTGAAAGTAAATAATTGTCAAATGTCACCTTCTATTTTGACATTCCTTTTGTGGCAAGTCGATGTATTCTATTCAGCCAAAGCTGTTTTTGAAATTTCTTTATCTTGATTTCAAATGAATATTTAAACAATCGAAGCAGGAATATACTCATTAATGTATGTTTCACATAATTAGTATTTAATTGAATAAATTTGAGCTAAGCATTTACATTTTTTTTTAATAAAATGGTTGAATTCCACAACAAAAAAAAGGCGGGATTGCAACTATTCGAACTTCATTCAGTTGTTTCGTAAATCGAGTGAGAAGTTTATTTGGTTGAACTTATGTATCTGATTTTTATTTACTTTCCTTATATTCGTAATGAAAAGCAGAGTGTTTACCTCGGAAGAAAGACCTTTCAATGCCCTCGAACTATTAGCGCTCTCGCTACGCTCGCGCGCCAAACTATCTCGTGCATTGAAAACTTTCTCACCCTGTGTAACAATCTACTATGAATTTCGCCTAAAACCTAAATCAATCATGCAAAGTTTAAGTAAAATTGATGGGATAAATCAGCCGACTAAAAGGCAGTTAAAAAACTATCTCAGTACCATACGTCAAAGAAAATACGGGCCAACAGTGATAAGCTTGGGAGAGCTCGAATCATGTCTTATAGAAAACTCGCAAGTGCCTGATGAAGACCACCAAGTTTTTGTTGTGGCCTATGAAGTTCATGAAGATGATTCAGATTCGAGCTTCCGATTTATGCTAACAACAAAGCATTTAATAGGTTTGTCACGTCAATGTACCATTCTGCACGCCGATGCCATGTACAAATTAATTTGGCAGGGGTTTCCAGTACTTGTGATTGAGACTACGGACCGAAACAAGCATTTTCACCCATTCGGGTTAGCTGTTACTACAACAGAACGAACAGAAGACTTCACATTTTTGTTTTCCGCATTGAAAAACGCTGCTTTATCTCTCTACGCACATGAATTAACATGTAAAGTTTTAGTTTGTGATGCAGCCAAGAGCATACAAAACGCCTTTGCGCGCACCTTTGGAACTGATACAGTTATAAGAATGTGTTGGGCGCATGCGAAGTAGAAGATGCAAACAAAAGTAGAGCAAAGCGTGCAAAAAAAATCACAGAAAGAAGTTCTACAAGATATTGATGCCTTACGCAGTCTTTCCCAACGTGGGCGATAACGCCCCCTTGTGGGCGCTGCAGGCCTAAAGGGGGGCGGTAAGAGACCCAGAAAAAAAGGGGGCATTGTGTAGGGCTTTGGGGTCGATTTATAATTTCATCTACCTAGCTAGGAAGACTCTTAGACACCGACTGAGCTCTCGACTCTCGACTACATCTTGTGAACATCAACTAATATTAATTAAGATATAGCTCAAACTCGGTTCGATATAAAAGACCGCGGGTAATCATGTTTTAACAAGTTTTTGTTAAATAATCCGAATTGTACATTCCTATAACAATCGGCTGGTTCTATAATACTTGTTCTTGCTTGTCGAGTACGATTGGGCGTCGAATGAGATGAACGAGTTTATGCACGTTTGTCTTATTCCTGTTGGTGCGTGCTGCTTATGCTATCCTATATAAGCGACGTAAATTTATTTTATTTTCATTTGCGGTTTCGCGCATAATAGATAAGCAGTATTACATTTCAACACTTACGTATTTCTTAAAACAAAACAATGTCGGAAGTAAAAAAGAAGAGACGGCAATACTCTGCGGAATATATTAAATTCTGATTTATTGAAAATCCCACAAACCCGTCGTCGCCTTTGTGTCTTCTATGTCTAAAAACATTTTCGAACGAAGCAATGAAGCCTTCAAGACTGCAAGATCATTTGAATAAAATGCATCCAGATAAGACAGAAAAGAATGTAGCATATTTTCAAGACCTAGAGAGGAAGCATAATACTCAGCCAAGTGTATCAAAACTATTTTCGGCGGCTGCTAAGCAAGATGACGACGGACTTCGAGCTTCGTACAATATCTCTTTGCTAATTGCTCAAAAAGGCAAACCACACAACATCGGAGAAGAGGTAATTTTGCCAGCAATAAAGGAAGTAATAACTACTGTGCTTCATAAACCGGCCGCAGATATTATCCGAAAAATTCCTTTGAGTAATAATTCTGTGCAAAGACGAATTGATGAAATGGCTGAAAACATTGAAGAATCATTGTGCAATCATCTGAGGACTAGTCAATTCTCAATTCAGCTCGATGAGTCCACTTTACCAACTAATGAAGCGTTGTTGCTATCTTACGTGAGGTTTATTAAAGATGAGAAAATACGTGAAGAACTATTGTTTGCCAGAAATTTGGAGAAAGATACAAAAGGCGAAACCATATTCAATACATTGCAAAAGTTTTGTGAAGAGAAAGAGATTCCTTTGAAAAATATTATATCAGTTGCTACGGATGGCGCTCCGGCTATGACAGGGCGCCATAAAGGCTTCATAGCATACTTAAAGAATAAAATTCCAGATGTCCTTGCTATACATTGCGTTATTCAAACAACATTTGGTTGCTAGAAACTTAAGTGAACGACTATTTCAATCACTGCAATATGTCATCAAAGCAGTCAATAAAATCCGTAGCAGCTCTTTGAATTATAGATTATTTCATCAGCTTTGTGTTACTAATGACGAAGATTTCAACCGTTTGTTGCTTCATACTGAAGTTCGTTGGCTGTCAAGAGGCAATTGTCTGATTCGATTTTACAACCTGTTTGACTCTATGATAGAGTTCTTGGAAACTAAAGATACAGAACTGCGCAACAAGCTCATAACATCAAAGAATGATATAGCTTACATGACATACCTGTATAAAATGTTCAATGACATGAACCTCCAACTGCAAGGCGATGAACTAAATTTAATAAAACAAAAAATGTCGTTGCTGCTTTCGCAGCCAAACTGTTTCTGCACAAAAAGAATATGGGCAGACGTGAATTTCACAATTTTCCGAATTTATCAGTATACTGCAGTAATGACGACTTGTTTGCCTACTGCCAACATTTGGAAAACCTCCACATTGACTTCACCGAACGATACCAGGACATTTTAAACTTGGAAATACCAGACTGGGTGTTGGATCCGTTTTCAAATGTCAACACAGCAATGTCACCTCAGCTGGAAGAAGAACTTATAGAATTGACAGCAAACGAAGAAATAAAAATCAAGTTCAAAAATGGATATCAAGAATTTTGGCTACAAAAACCGATCCCGCAATTGTACCCTGGATTGTGGTCAATTGTTCAACGATTTTTGATAGCATTCCCATCGTCATATTTGTGTGAACGTGGATTTAGTGCTGTGGCAACTCTGCTTACTAAAAAGAGAAATCGTTTGCGTGTTACCGAACGTGGCGACTTGCGGCTGTTTTTGAGTAAATTGGAACCTGATATCAACAAACTTATTGAACAGCATCAGATTCAACCTTCACATTAGTTTTTATATAAGAATTGATTATGTTTGTTTTATTTTCAATAAAAGATACTCTGTCCGAATACTATAAATTTGCGTTTCAATAATCAGTTATAAGTACTTAGCGGTTTTTAAGTATGTTTAAAAAGGGGGGCGTTAAAAAATAATTTATTCTTAAAGTGGGCAGTAGACAAAAAAAGGTTGGGAACCCCTGCCTTACAGTGTGCCTCAACTCCGGAAATATTTGATCGAGCCTGCGAAAAGTTCTTAGAAAAGTGGAAAGCCGGAGAAGACTTCGTGGCATACTTTGAAAGCGAATTGCTTATATCCAATCGGTGCTGGTACTTGGGCGCATCCCCTGGATCTCCTGCCACCAACAATGCCTTGGAATCTTTTAATAAAACTATAAAAGACAGCGGCACACTTCGTGAGCGTCATCCTTTGGCACGGTTTTTAGTCATTGCGTCTGTTATGGTCAGAGATTTGTCTAAGGAGTACGAGTTTAATAATGACAGACGCTTTGCTCTTCTCCCAACAGTATCTCTAAGAATCTGGACGGAAAGTTACCAATGGGCAAAACTTTCAAAGCAGGTGTCATTAAAACGAACACTGAGCTGATTTGTTCTTATAGAATTCCAGCTGGCTCCGATCTGGAATGTAAAAATTATGAACGACTTTGGGAGACTTTTGATGAGTATAAAGAACAACATTTTAGCGAATGGGAAGTTATGTTGCCCCGAGAAAAAGAAAATTGGCTCCAAGGCAAATGCAATTGTCCAAAGTTCCTCAAAGATTATATTTGCAAGCATCTGGTTGGATTATCAATCCGACTTAAACACGTCCAGCCCCCTCCAGAAGCAAGAAATGTTCCGATTGGCATGAAACGTAAAAGGGCACGACCAGCTAAAGCCTAGAAAGCTTTAATAGTACAGTAAATTATGTATAGATATTAAAATGTCTACCTAGAAGACTGATTCTTAATTAAGATTTTAAAATGATCATAACTACACAAAATATTTGTATTTTATGTTCATGAAGACTGATTTATTCGTTAAGATTTCAAAACAATTGTTACCATACAAAGGAGTGTGATGTTATGTTATTTGAAGACTGATTCTTCATTAATATTTTTAAATAATTATGACCATACAAATGACTGTTTTAATGTTGGTTGTTTGAAGACTCATAAATATATCACTAAAAAAAAAAATTTTTTTTTGTGGCCGTTATTTTATTGAAAGCTCTAAGAAGCTCAGCCTTTACGGTAGTATCGGTGAACTTCATTTATATTTTTTGGGTAAACAACGATTTTTGTACTTTAATTTACTTTATTAGGATAAAATTGTGTAACATATTTAGATGAAATTTTTAAATAAAATGCGAGTACATATTTGGTGCATGCGTGGCCTTTTTGGGTAGCTCAGCGATTATTCTGAAGATACTTGCCTTTTTTAGGTTAGCAGACTTTACGTTTATTGGTGATAATTTCATATTAAAATGGGGATTAAATTCTGGTAAGTACTTACGATTTTTTGGGCGTTATATTTGATTATATCTGGTGATTGCTTAAACCTAAGCCTATTTTATTTTATTTTTTCCTTCTCAAAACTTAATAAGCTACATTTACAATTCTGCCAAACTACAGACGCAGTTTATCGGCAGCAGTTCTCATTAACTAATTTCTTAATCTACAGTAACATTGAGTATGTATTTCAAGGAACCAAAAAAAAAAAAAAAACAATTTCCAGCTACACAACAATATATTTTTTTAAATAATAATTCTCTCATGCACGTTGCATAATATGTACCCCGCCTTCTAGCACTTAAAAGCCCATTCAATTTGCAAAACAATAACAATTCGTCACTCTGCTGATCTCTCATCTCTGCTGTGCACCGTCTCCGCTCAGTAGTATTAAAAATAGTTTTGAATTTTCTTAATAAATGCGAAGAAACTTTTTCCCCAACCTATTATTTATTTCTTATCAATCGACTCAGTAAATATTTAACCACGATTCTTCGTTTTTTACTATGTAATTTAAATTAAAATATTTAGGCTTTTTATTATACACGTTAATGTGTGACATGCGAAAATATATCAGAATCGTGGCATATTGTTAGTTCTAAATAGCCACTGATAAAACATTTTATTATTTGAATTATAAATAGATATTTAATTACTCCATACTATGAATATTAAATACTATCAAATCGTATTCATAAAAATTTAAGAAATAATTTAAGGTTACAATACAATAGTTAAAAACAGTGCCGTTAGACTGATTCAGTTTTTATAAATAAGAGGGTTAATGAACCAAGTTTCATTCGATCTAGTAGTTCACACATTATACTTGATGATATATTATCTGTTGTCCAAAGATCAAATAAACAAAGTTATCACAGCTGGTAATTGCAATGACATTTTAAAATCAACACCATCAACATCATTATGGTATCAAAAGGATGAAGATATATCCGCAGATGTGGGTGTAGATAAGAACAATGCTAGTTACTTAAATTTGTAAACAAGAATTGATTTTTGCCAGAAAAGTTGCTATCGTATCATATCTTATCAGGTTCTATTCGCCCATAGGCGGCTTCGGGCATCGAGCTATCGCTCATGGCCCGGGCATCTTCTCAAGGGGGCTACGTCCACCACGGTATTCTAAGTAAATTAATTTCCATTTTGGTTGTCTTGTAAGTAGCTCCCTTGGTACGGTATGGCGCCGCCCTCAGCGCGGTCAAGCCCACCGGGTGAGACACAGTTGAGTGAGACCCAGTGAACGACCAGCGAGCAGGCGGCGGCTTACATGGTAATCGGTAAACAAGGGAGGATATAGGCGTCATATCCGGGTGTTTTTTTGGAATCAGGCGAGGTCTACACCACGATTGCCCCGTTGTCGCCCTACAAGCCTGAGACTAGGCGGAAACGAGGTTTCGGGGCGGGTGGCGGTGTGGGCGCGCGCTGTGGCGCCTTAGGCGCGGTTGGCGATTGTATAAGCGCTCGCCGGAGCGGGCGCTCGTTGCCGTCGGGTGGTCGGGCGTGCAGCGTGGCGAAGGCGTTCAAGTGGCAGTGCGGCCCGTGGTCGGTGCGGTCGAACATACGACGCGCCAACCGGACCACGAACGCCTCGATGGAGGGCAAAGTTGCTAATTATGGGCTAAAACCAGCATTCAAACAGCTGAGTTAATCTGTGGTAACTGGGTAACCCACGAGGTGTTTTATTATAATGCACATTTTAAAACCTTATAAGGATAATATCATTCTTAACATAAAAACACTTACCAGGGATTTTGTAAAGGGACGGACCAGGTAGAATGCAAGTCTGAACAGCCACCATGATTTACTTAAATTAGTAAATACCATGTTTCCTGGATGCAAAGAATTAACACATATGCCTTTGTTTTTCCATTCTTCACTTAACACCTGAAAAGTAAGGCAAATGAACTTAAAGGAATGCTTAACTGCACAGACTTAGACTTTTGGGGCAAAAACTTTGTAGGATGAAGACCAAGAAATATAACATCTGACTCTACTGGTCTGTTGGTGCAGTGGCAGCGATCCTGCCTTTCGTGGAGGTCGTGAGTTGACACACACCCATGACAAACATTCATGTGATGAACATTTGTGTTTGTTGTGTCTGGGTGTTATTATCTATTTAAACTAAGTATAAGAAATATTTCAGTATATATAGCAGTCTCTGACACCCACAGTATAAGCTCTGCTTAGTTTGGGGTCAGATGATCTTGGTGTAATTTGCCCCAGATATTTATTTAATATGTAATAAAATTTACTTGCCTTTGCTATAACCACATTGAAAAGCTTCGAGTTATTATATGCCATCATTGAACTGTACTGTTCCCTAGTCATTGATAGGGTCTGTTGGGTAAATGTGTTCTTCAAATTCGCTAACCTGGAAATATTAAATAAATAAAATATTCAATAAGAAAACTGGAAAAATTCAACTTGCCCAGATATCGAGCGGGACTAGAAGGGTACACTACATAATTCCGAAAAACTAACTAAGAAAGTCACAATCACGATTTTCAAAATTCCGATTTTCATAATTCCGAAAATCAAAATTCCGACTTGTCACAAATCCGAAATTTCAAAACTCCGTAAGTATGTCCAAAATACGAAAGTCAGAATTCAGAATTCCACAATACCGAATTATGAAAATTCCCATAAATACGAAGGAAGCAAATAATGTGAAACATATACTCAACTCTTAAAATGTTGTATTCATTAAGCACGAATGCTTTCTGGCATGATTGGTTTTGGTCACAGTTCTAGCCTAACCTAACCTAGACAATAAATCCTGTTCATAAAGTTATTCAGCTTAATTTTTACATGTTAAGGGCCCGTTCCAAATCGCTTTTCGCTGAGTGATTTTCACTCTCGTCAAATTAGAGAGAGACAAAACGAGCAAAATCTTCGTCTGACAGCTGTCAGGTGAATTCCATCGGGCTCCAGGCACCGGTAGAATTCGCACTTGTCAGAGTGATAAACGACACCCGATCCCGTTCTGAAACAACTAGGTGACAGCTCGGTCATCCTCGTTTTCACTCGAGGTCAATTTGGAACGGGTTCGAGTGATTTTTACTCTTCACAGTGTAATTTGCACTCGATGAATTTTCGGAATTATGAAACTTGGAATATTGTTTTTCAAGCTAATGAAACGGAATTAAGTGTTTCGGAATTTTCGGGTGTTCCCGGATCCGGCGGAACCCGCGCCTAACATATCGCTGCTATACTACACTACCGGAGCTACCGCGATTGATATCATAAAGATAACATGAAGTTTTGGGATGTTACATGATTGTAACCTTCACATTAAAATAATAGGCTAGGATATAATGACGTAATCTATACTAATATTATAAAGAGGAGATATTTGTTAGTTTGTATTGAATAAGCTCCGAAACCGATTTTAAAAATTCCTTTCACAATGTAAAGCTACATTGTCAGGTAGTGACATAGGCTTTTTTTTTTTAATTTAGGCTATGTTTGACGAGGAAATAGTTTAAGCGGGCGAAGCCGTTGACAGACAGCTAGTAATTAATAAACTCAAAACTACTGGATCAATTTAAGCATTTTTTAACTATGTGAGAATGCTACATATCTCTGAGTAACAGGCTATTTCGTAATGGGAGATAACAAAACAGCCCAAAATAGTGTAGTCCACGAGGGCAAAGCCGCCGCGGAAAAGCTTGTGTATTCACAAAAAAAACTAACACAACTTTACCTGTGAGATTCAGATGAAACAAACACAACCCTTGCTTTCTTCTTAAGTAGCGGTTCTAGCAATAGAGCCAGGTACATATGCCCGAGATGATTGACTTGGAATGTTGTCTCATACTTGTCTTCAGTCTCAGTATATGGCAGGCCAAATACACCAGCATTCAATATCAGCATGTCTAAGTGACTGTAAATAACATCATTATTTTAAAAAAAATGTTTAAGTATGTTTCTCCCCAGTCAGTGAGGAATACTTCAAAAAATGTCTATGGCAGTCATGTTGCAGATAAGCCTCAAAATATCTATGTTTGTTCAACTATCCAACAAGGTATAGCAGTCAAGGATTTCTGGGAAATCATAGAAAAAAACTTAGATGAAAAGCTACACGGTAGTACAAAAGCGTTCACATCAACCTTTACCAAACCATTGTAAAATGGGCCTTAGGTCAGCAGGATAAAGTGCCCCTTTGTAAAGGTTGATGTGAATGCCTCTGTACTTTGAGCCTTGGTGTAAAATGAATGAATCCAAATAGGAACATAAACACATCTTCACAAAATAAAATTTGATAGTTCACGCCCATGAAGTTCTCTATTTTTTACCGATCGACATGTTCTGATGATAATTACATTTTTCATTGATTGTTACCGCTCATTTGGCTTAGTGCTGTTCATAACGACTTTTTCTTATTATCCACAGACTTAATAATCGGATAAGGAAAAAAATAAATCGATCAAGATGACTAGTAAAAGAAAATAAAGCTGCGAAACTAAAATATAAAATTGATGAATTGGCACTTCAGCATGGACACAAAGTGATAAGAACGCCGCCGAACCATTGTCAGTACAATCGTATGTAGTTCATTTGGGCTCGAGTGAAAGGATACGCAGCACGCCACAATACAAAGCCGCCATTCGCCACTAAGAAATCGATGACATTGCTGAATGAAGCTTGTGCCAAAATTACTAAAGAAGACTGGGCAAAAGTGGTAGAAAAAACTCGAAAAATAATAAGGCAGTTGTCCCACCGCCAACGATGAACGAGAAGCGAGTCGAGCTGTAATTAGAAACGAGTTGGCGAGCAACGGAAAGAGTGTGTAGTTCCGATAGTTTTGTCGCTGGGCTATAAGGCAGTTTACGAGTGAGACCAGCGAGATTACTAGCGCCACTCGCTCGCGGCGGCCGAGCGTACAGCCAGGCCTGGTTGGTCTCTCGGCGTAAGTTCTGATCGCTGAGCAAGTATCGCTAAGCGAGAACTCTCACTGATAGTTCTTGTCGCTCAGCGACGACGTGGAGCGAGTCCTCGCCGGGCAGTGTGAACACTCAGCGATCAACTATTTTTATATATGCATCTCCTTTGTTTACCCGGAATGTATAGTAAAATAGCCAAAATGTAGTCGTTCCCTCGCCATTGGTGGGACGACTGCCTAAAGGAAGACTATGACAGAAACATCAATATTGAATTGAAAATGAAATAATTATAAATATGGGTGACAATAGTTCGACTGACAGTTTTGGCTCATCATCTGAAGAAATTGATTGACTGATGATTCACTTTCATTCGTTGTGTTTTGTGATTGAGTGAATAATTGTAACTAAAACATTGAATGAAAGAAAATTTACCTTTCGTAACAATGTATCATTTCAAAATACCTACAATATAAATAATAAATAAATAAATATCTGGGACAATTCACACCAAGATCATCTGACCCCAAACTAAGCAGAGCTTGTAATATGGGCGTCAGAGACTGATATACATACTTAAATATTTCTAAATACATACATAAATAGATAATAACACCCGAACACACAACAAATACAAATGTTCGTCACACAAATATTTGTCATGGGTGGGGTTCGAACCCACGACCCCTGGCGCTAAAGGCAGGATCGCTGCCATTGCGCCAACAAGCCAGTCGAAATAAGTAGTAAGTATGTCTTTTGAATATTAAGGCAAATAAAAACTATGCCTTTTGATACTTATGCTTATCGAAATTATGCCTTTTTATGATTATTCTTTACAAATTTCGGCCATTTGATGTTTTGCGTTAAAAAGTTGTGCTATAAAGGCTTATGGCAAATGACTATTCCGGCCATTATCAGTATGCATTGTTAGTTAATGGCAAAAAATACATACATAAATAGATAATAACACTCAGCCACACAACAAATATAAATGTTCGTCACACAAATATTTGTCATGGGTGGGGATCGAACCCACGACCTCTGGTGCTAAAGGATCGCTGCCATTGCGCCAACAGGCCAGTCAATATCAAAGTTAAAGTAAATTTTCTAATTAGAACTTTCATCTTATTTAATCTCATTATACCAAGCTGGATAGCTGAAGAAGCAGATATTCTTAAGTAATAACGTACTCAGAAAACAGAGTCCTAACTGCTAGAGCACACTTTTTAACACTTTGCAAAGATGCTAAATCTAAATGCACTGCTTTCAAGTTGTCTTCTGCAGCATTTGTATTCTTTACAATGTTCTTGATTGCTTCCTGAGTAGCCTCCATGTTTCTATTAGCAAACAGAATATTGCATCCATGTCTCGCCAACGATTTTGCAGTCTCATAACCAATACCTGCATTTGAACCAGTTATTAGAGCATATTTTCCTGATAAATCAACTCCATGCAAAATCTGAAATGAAATTAAAGAATTGATTTGAATAAGTATTAGAACTTGACACCTTGTAACAGTCTTTCATTAGCCTTTCTCATTCCACGATCAAAACTGCAGTACTGATTATAAACATTAAATGATGTTTAAGTTAAGTTAATACAAATGTTTTATTCAAACATTTGTATTAACTTATGATATTTGAGTTTTTGTAAGTATGTCTTTGCAACACCCTTAAAGGGTCTATGTACATTTTAGTTTTTACATTTTGTATAACTTTATATGTGTATAGTGCAAATAAAGAATGATTATGATTATTACCTGGAATGCCGTAGAAGATGCATCAAAACGCTGACGAAAGTCATGAACATGTTTCTTCTCTTGTTTTGCAAATGCTAGCCTTGGGTCTACATATGTCTTGTCACCAGTTTCCTTGTGCATATAAATAATTTTACCAGATTCATCTTCAGATTTGGTCCATCCAAATGGCAGCTCTTTAGGAATTACTTTCTTACATCCAGTTGTTGGATGGATCCACTGTATTTTACTTGTACATGTACTATAAAAAACAATGATAAAGACACGATTAAAGGGTCTGGTAAAACGCAATTATCAGAAAAAATCATAATCAGGCCCAAATGCCCAATAAATATTGGGAACTTTTACAAGTAAATATGTCACCCACTTGACAAAATAAACATTTCCATCTTCAGTGGACTTCTCTTCCCAGCCTGGAGGAACTTCATCTTCACTGTCAGAATCTATGTTTTGCATGTTTTCAGTGAGTTCAGAGTTTTCACTGGAAATAAATTACCTTGCAGATGAACCAACCTAATTTGGATTTATCAGTTATTATCTAGAATGTATCTGCTCTCAGTATATAACATTACCTATGGTTATTTAGTAGTTTACCTGATTATTTATTAATATTTTTAATATGTACATTCACCCAACAAATCACAGTAAATTCCAATAAAGAAATTATACACGAAAACAACAAACAACCACAAGTAACTAAATAGATTTTTTTTTAAAATTGTGTTCTAGACGAGCTAGTTATTTTAATTAACCTCTTTGATGCTACCTTGATAAATAGTTGGAGCACAGATTACAGAAGAAGAACTTGGAGTTTGGTTTTGAGATTTTGCCCTTGTTGACGAAAAATTCATCATCCTCAACAGTCCTCAACCAATCAAGGTAAGAGCCCCATCCATTGATATTGAACCCACAGTCGTCATTTTCGCAAATTAAACGTTTCTAAAAGAAAACTTATGTGAGTGACCCTAAGGTTTTTGCACAGTTTTTGTTTTGTTTTGTTTGACAATCTAATCTATCTAAGATAATAAGTAGGTAGGTATATCCTCTTCAATCGCGTGTGAAGATCCCTAGTAGTTAGTCTGCTGTGCGTGTGAATTTGCCACTAGAGGCGCTTGTGTCGCGTGAGGTCCTTAACATTCACTTTTCAAGTTTTCACTGGTTTTGGCGGTCTTCGTGCCATGAATTATAATTTCTTTAATTTACCTGTTGAAAAGTGATCTCTGAAGAAATACGGATTATTTGGCGATGAATGTGAACGCTTTAAAAGTGGGATTAAGAAAAATAGGCGCAAAAATAAGCGGCGTCAAGAGCAGCTTTTCTACTTCTTCATAAGTTTCTTCAAAGTCTGCAAAATTTTTGTTTGAATAAATAATAATGCTTTAAGGTAATTTATTGTGACCATGGTGCAGTTTATGTTTTTTGAAGCTGTTGTGATAACATAAACAATTTAAGAATATCTGGAATTTACAAACAATATGTTCTTCATGTTGAGTTTCCTCTGTATTTGAAGAAAGTGTAGCAGTTTCCAGTTTCTTTTTTTGACGTGGATGAGCTCTTTCTGCACGTTCTCTTTTAATTTCATTTCTCTCTTCAGTTTCTTGGTTCCACGAAAATAGACTAGGTAAAACTTTTGGCTTTATGGAGTAGCTGAAAATTTGTGAAAAGAAGATTACAAGCGATGAAAGTAACGTTAAAGTTACTCAAATCAGGATGAATAAGAAAGATTCTTTGGGTAAATAATAATATTCTTTGGGATAATCTTCGGGGTTAAAATGTTTTAACTAACACGATAATAATAATAATAATAACCCCCCCAGGGGACCACCTTGTCGTGGTGGGGGGGGCTTAAGGGAAGTAAGGAACAAATACCTACTCAAAACATCTAGCAAGAGGTTCAATATTTAACTACAAGTGGCACACAACATCTTTAGCTATAAACAATACAACCTTTCTGAACTAACGGTCCCAACCAACCCCCGTTTATGAAAATGTTAAATAATCGATATAATTTGCGGTCGCGTCCCGGGGGCCGCCGGGGCGCATCTAGAGCCGTTGCTGGATGTGGCAGCATGCGGTCCATCGGCGATGCGGAGTTGAGCAGGCGGGCTCCCATCGAAAAAAATACTACAGCCGAACCAGGGGTTTCTTCACCTACCTCTTCAGTATCACTTTTTCCATCGGTACCATCTTCCCCACCGTCATACTTGAATGAGACCCCCCGTTCCAGCCTTTCTCCTTCATCTAGTGAATCTTTCCCCTGGGATGTTGTGCAGTTGGAGGACATAGTTCTCGCAAATCCGTCTGCACCCACCAAAAGCGGGAAAAGTGCGCGAAAAAAGTGTACTTATGAAATGAATACTTTCATTTGGCGCACATACTTAACCATCACCAACCTAGAATCGGACAAGGAACCTTACTTAACATCCCTACATCAGAAATTTGTAAGTCAGTTTCCAGACATGCAAGTTTCCAAACAACGCATAGGGGACCAACGAAGAGCCATACTCCGCAACAAACTACTGAGTCCAGAGACATTAGCACAGATACGATCAGAAACTAAAGAATTACTTCAAAATTGCAGTCCTACAGGAATACCACGAACTACTGAACCCAACCTACGAATGAGGTGGCCGATCGAACTAAATGAGGCTATCATGAGAATATATTATGAAATAACAGATTTGGAAAGAAATGCAACAGGATACAGAAAATTACTACAGATCAAGTTATTAGAAAAATTCCCACACCTTGCACACATCTCAGAGCAGCGATTTTCAGATCAAAGAAGGGCTATTGTTAATAATAAATACATAACTGAAGAGAGATTACAGGAATTAAGAAGAGAAGCAGAACAAAACCTGACAACCAATGCAGCACGGAGTGAAGGCGACAATCACTTGCAATACACCGGAAATACCAGTCAATCTACAGTACATGAACATACATTCAACACTGAAGAACATCAAATGGAAGATTTTAACTTTTCAGGTACACAAGACGGTAATGGGGACGGAAGTAGACATTTACGAAATGCAGATGAACAACATCACTTACAAAATTTAACGAACCATTCGAGACAGACAGTATACAATAATGACGAATTGACATCTAAAATAAATAAAACGTTTGAAACCACTATAAATAAATACTAAGAAACAGATCCAACCAAAAGACCATATATTCCAAAGCAAAAAGTTACGAAAAAGCTAAGGTACATTGTAAAATACTTAAACACCGAAATAATACCAAAGTATTCCACGCATGATGACGGCTTTTCTACAACGCAAACAATAACATATTGTGCAGCTTTCACCGCGGCTAGATGCAATGGATCAAAAATTATTGAGGTAAATGAAAACTCCACTAATGTGAAAAAGACTAACGTACCCTTTTGGCAGAGAAGACTTACAAATAAAATCAACAACCTGAGAAAGTACATAGGACAAATAACCGCATTTATTAGAGGAACCAGAAGTCAAATACTAACCACTCATGTTGAACAAATAAGAAAAACTTTTAGAATACATTCTAGACATGAAGAAATTAATCATTCCGACTATGAAATATTGGACACTCTAAAGCAAAAGTTAAATGACGCTGCTAGCCGCCTCAGAAGATACACCAATTGCACACTTCGGAAGAAACAAAACACACAATTCGTGAACAATGAAAAACAGTTTTATAGGCAATTATCATCCAATAGGCATAACACTCACTGTACTTCAGAAAACCAAGTTATATTACCATCACGAGAACAATTACATCAGTTTTGGTCCAATATATGGGCAAATCCAGTGCAACACAACTCTGATGCTGAATGGATACATGTAGAAGCAAGTAACAGTAGTAGTATACCGGAAATGAACTTCGAAATCATATCGCTTGAAACAATTGGCAAAGTTTTGAATAAAACACAAAATTGGAAGGCACCCGGTTCCGACAACATACACAATTATTGGTACAAGAAATTTACACACTTACATTTTAATTTACACAAACATATTAACGATTTTATACACAATCCAAATTTAATGCCCCCACACATTACACAAGGACTTACATACATGATACCAAAAGATATAGAGAATCAGCAGGACCCAGGCAAATACAGACCAATAACATGTTTGCAAACTTTCTACAAAATCCTAACGTCTTGTCTAACAGAACTGATTTATCACCATATTACAAACAATAGTATATTGTCTGAAGAACAAAAAGGCTGCAAAAGAAACAGCCAAGGATGCAAGGAACAGTTGATTATAGATACCGTTGCGATGAAACAAGCTCTTAAATATAAAAATAATATTAGTGCAATGTTTATTGACTACCGCAAGGCCTATGACTCTGTGCCACATAGCTGGCTGCTTCAGGTGTTACAGATCTACATAATTAGCCCCACAATAGTCACATTTCTTAAAAACTGCATGAACGAATGAAGGACCAGCTTAAAATTAGTCAAAAGCAATACTACGATCTACACAGAGCATTCCAATAAAACGAGGAATTTTTCAAGGGGACGCCCTCAGTCCGCTGTGGTTCTGTCTCGCCCTAAACCCTTTATCAAATATGCTTAACCATACAAGATCAGGATTTTGCATACCAGTCAATCAGCAGGATCAAGTAAAACTCACACACCTCATGTACATGGACGACATAAAACTATACAGTAAAGACACACACTCACTACATAAACTTGCGGACATAACACAAACATTCTCAAACGATATTCAAATGGAATTTGGCATCGACAAATGTAAAACTTTGACTATTAAAAAAGGACAAATTGAACAGCACAATTACGACTTGCAGAATGGTGACACAATTGAATCGTTAGACAATAATAGCTCGTATAAATACCGAGGATTTAACCAACTGCAACAAATTAACCATAAACAAACAAAAGAGGAAATAATAGCAAAATTCAAGCACAGACTTAATATCCTACTCCGATCTCAGCTTAATTCTGAGATGTCTCTTAACTGTATCCAGCCGAGGAATCTTCAGGGGAGCACAATGAAACACAACCATTCAGTATAACGTCTAATACGGAAGAGAGAATACAAATCTACCTACACATAAATTATATATGTAGTTTATAACTACCCGATACATTACACCCTCACCCTTAATTAACACAATCTCTATAAACTAACATAGTGCAGATTCTACAACACTTAATGCTTAACATATAATAACTTGACAGCAAATATCTAAAAATTAATCAATATCTAAAGGATATCGACGCACGGGTTTCCTAATCCGTTTAGAAACCTCCACTGTTGGCTCGGTAACAGTAGGCTCACTGATAACAGGTATTTGGCTGGCGGCTTCAGTACTTTGCCTACTCGCTGGGCTATCCATGGTAGTGTTTGCTCCTGTACTTAACTGGGGTGTACCTGTACTTACGGCACCGGTCAACGCGGGCAATGAACTAAACCATGCTCTCTTAATTTGATCAATATGTCTCTTAACAGGTGGTCCGCTTTCCCCACTAACCAAGTAATGTCGTGAACCTAATTTGTCTCGTACGTGACCTGGCAACCACTTATTTCCTACTCCGTAATCTCGAATTAAAACTTTATCTCCTACTCCTATCTTTCTCTCCTTACCTCCTGCATGTGCACTCTGTTTATTTTGAGCCTCAACTACTCTATCTTCCAACATTCTGTCACTTTTTAGAAGATCTAACCTTCTCCGCAGCGGTCTACGTTGCAATAACATAGCGGGAGAAGTTCCGGTGGAACAGTGCTCGACATTCCGGTACGCCATCAGGTAGGCTTGTAGGGCTGC
The DNA here is from genome assembly GCA_947369235.1 of Udea olivalis. Classification (NCBI taxonomy): domain Eukaryota; kingdom Metazoa; phylum Arthropoda; class Insecta; order Lepidoptera; family Crambidae; genus Udea; species Udea olivalis. The sequence continues at coordinate 8,984,013 of OX376348.1, forward strand.
ATCTAGGTCACAACCCTCTCTTACAGATTTTTTTATAGCTCGCTTACATAACTTTACGGCTCCCTCTGCTGCTCCATTTGACGATGGATGGTACACAGCTGAAAACGTCAACCGTATTCCATTGATTCGCATAAATTCGGCATACTCCTTACTGGAGAATGGTGGTCCGTTATCTAATACTATCTCCTTTGGAAGGCCAAAACGAGCAAACGTTTCACGTAAAACCCTAATAACGCTAGCTGCCGTAGTCCTCGGCATTTGAAATACCTCAATCCATTTAGATGTAGAATCAATTAGTACCAAGAATGTTTTACCGTGAAACGGTCCCAAAAAGTCAACATGCAATCGGGACCATGGTTCCGACAAATGAGGCCAGGGCTGCGGCGGCTCCCGTGGCGGCATCGGGCTCTCAGCGGCGCAGGCGCTGCACTGCCGGCATGCACTCTCGATGTCCGCGCCTAAGCCTGCCCACCACACGATGCTGCGAGCCATACTCTTCATTTTGACCATACCTAAGTGCCCAGTATGCAATTCTTTCAGTATGTACTCTCTTAATGGTGCCGGTATCACTAACCGGTAGCCCCAAACTATACAACCATTATCAAGGTAAAGCTCTTGACGTCGATTGTAATATGGTCTCAATTGCTCGTCATTGCAATGATTTGGCCAACCTGTTTGTAAATAAATAAAAATTTGTCTCAGTACCTTGTCTTTAGAAATATTTTCTTGTACAGTTTTCCGCGTAATCGGTAAAAAAATTTGTACGAATTGTACGTATGTAACTTCATCTTTGGCCCTCTTTTCGGATTCTACTGGCATCCGTGACAAAGCATCCGCCGCATTCCGGTCGCTGCGTACATACTCAATTGTATAGTTATAGCCGGCTAGTATGACTGCCCAGTATGCAATTCTTTCAGTATGTACTCTCTTAATGGTGCCGGTATCACTAACCGGTAGCCCCAAACTATACAACCATTATCAAGGTAAAGCTCTTGACGTCGATTGTAATATGGTCTCAATTGCTCGTCATTGCAATGATTTGGCCAACCTGTTTGTAAATAAATAAAAATTTGTCTCAGTACCTTGTCTTTAGAAATATTTTCTTGTACAGTTTTCCGCGTAATCGGTAAAAAAATTTGTACGAATTGTACGTATGTAACTTCATCTTTGGCCCTCTTTTCGGATTCTACTGGCATCCGTGACAAAGCATCCGCCGCATTCCGGTCGCTGCGTACATACTCAATTGTATAGTTATAGCCGGCTAGTATGACTGCCCAGCGCTGCATCCTACTAGCTGCCATGACCGGAATACCCGTTTTATCACCAAAAATGGTCACCAGCGGTTTGTGATCGGTTCTCAAGGTGAAACTACGGCCATATAAATATTGATGGAATTTTCTTACTCCATAGATGATCGCTAATGCTTCCCTCTCGATCTGCGAGTAGACTTTTTCCGCAGCGTTAAGCGTTCGTGAAGCATACGCTATGGGGCGCTCGCCGCGCGCCGTGAGGTGCGAGATGACGGCCCCGACGCCCACTGCGCTCGCGTCGGTCGTCAGTACCAGCGGCAGCTCGCTTGAGTAGTGCGCCAATACCGTACTGGAAGTGAGCATTACTTTGATGTGATTAAATGTTTCACTATGCAATGCAGCCCACTCAAACTTACTATCCTTTTTCAACAATTCATACAGTGGTTGCATAATTGTACTTAATTTTGGGATAAATTTCCCATAGTACATTACCATTCCGATAAACGAGCGTAATTCAGATATGTTCTTAGGCCTCGGCACTTTTGTAATTGCCTGTACTTTCTCTGGGGACGTGTGAACACCCCTACTGCTTATAACAAATCCTAAATATGTTACCGATTCTGCAAAGAAAATACACTTATCTTTCTTTATTTTTAAACCATATTTTAACAGTCTGTCAAATACCTCATGTAAAGTTTGTATGTGTGATTGGTCATCTGACCCCGTTATTATTAAATCATCCAAAAACACCCCTACCCTCGGCATATCTGCAAACAGCTGTTCTAATTTTCGTTGGAAAATACCCGGACTTGACGCTAAACCGTATATTAACCTATTAAACATAAATAATCCTTTGTGTGTATTAATGACCGTGAACTTTTTTGATTCATCTAGTTCAAATTGTGCATAGGCCTGAGATAAATCTAGCTTAGTGAATCTTTGCCCCCCGTGCAATTTAGTCAGCAAATCTTCCACCCTAGGTAAGGGAAAACGATCCACCTCGAGACATTTATTCAAAGTTATTTTAAAATCGCCACATACCCTAATAGTGCCATCTTTCTTCATGACCGGTACGATAGGAGTAGCCCAGTCCGAGGTGGTTACGGGCGTTATGACGCCATCGCTCACCAGCTGATCGAGCGCACGCTCCACTGGCTCGCGCAGCGCGTAGGCAAGCGGCCGTGCGCGCATGAATACCGGTCGAGCACCCTCGCGAAGCTGGAAACCCACCTTGCCCCCCGTGTACCTTCCCAAGCCATCAGCGAAAACTTCACAATATCTGGAACTCGTCACTGTCACTGTCCGTCGTATCCTTAGAATCCGTATCGGCATCCATCACCTTAAAAAGCGATGTACTTCTTCCTGCTTTAGGGCACATTTTTTTAAGGTGCCCTACCCGGTTGCATACCCTACACACATACGACTTATACTTGCAAGTCTCCCTATCATGACGTGCTCCACAAACACTACACACCGCAATTGCACTAGATTTATTATTATTTTGGTAATTTGTCTGTTTAGCGCCGTAACCCGTTCGATATGAGTCGCGTGCGCCGTCGTCCAATCTTCCCGTTCGTCGTGACTCGGGTTGCTTCGCCTCCGGTCGCCGCGCTCGCCTGCCGTCCTGCTCCCTCCTGCCTGAATGCACATGATGAACCGCATGAGCTGATGAGCTGTCACCCTTTCCGCGAGTACAGTCCTCCACCACCGCTGCGTTCACCTCTGCCGCCTCCATAGAAACAGCAAGTTTCAATGCCATATCGAACGTAATATCGTCCTCCGTAAACAAGCGCTGCCTTATGTACTCATTTCTTAGGCCGCATACGAACTGGTCTCGCAAATGTTCTCTTAGGCTATCCGCCGTGAATCTACAATGCTTGGATAATCTCTTCAATTCCGAAACAAACTCTGCGATACTCTCATCTGAATTTTGAAACCGTTGTCGGAATTTAAATCTCTCTGCTAACAGGCTAGGTTGCGGTCTCAAATGTGTCTTCATAACTGTGACCAATTGATTATATGTTTTTGATGAAGGTTTATCCGGCGTGCATAGATTCACCATAAGTTCATACGCTTCGCTTCCTACCACCGTTATTAAAGTAGCCACTTTCACTGCTTCTTTAACATCATTTACAATGAAATATTGCTCTAGCCGGTCCACATATAAGTCCCAGTCGTCCTTCACAAGGTCAAAATGTCCAATCTTCCCGACAGCCATAATTTCAGTTTCAACGCTTCGGTCTTTTCTAAACTTCTTTAGCGAGTACACGTAGACTCTTGAAATACCTCGTCGCCAATGAGATGTCTCCTAACTGTATCCAGCCGAGGAATCTTCAGGGGAGCACAATGAAACACAACCATTCAGTATAACGTCTAATACGGAAGAGAGAATACAAATCTACCTACACATAAATTATATATGTAGTTTATAACTACCCGATACATTACAAATTCAAAGCACCTAACGAAATCCATCAACACTTACGCCATATCACTACTTACGTATTCGTTTGGGATTATAAAATGGACGCAAAAAGACCTAGTTCAACTACAACGCAAAATACACACATCACTGACTTTCAGTCGCAAACATCACCCAAGATCGTGTATACAACGAGTGATACTACCTCGAGAAAAGGGCGGGAGAGGTGTTATTGACATAAAAGATTTACACAATAAGCAGATAAAAAATCTTAGACATTTTTTCCAGAATAAAACTGAGAACTCCATGCTACATAGAGCGGTTATCCAGTCAGACTTTAGGGTTGAGAGCCTTCTGCGCTCACCCTACAGACCGGTGAAGCTGCTAAGGCCGTCGAGGCCAAGCAGCGGCGTCCATACAAAAAAAAAAAAAAAAAAAAACCAGTCAGACAAGTATTTTTCGCCGCTTAATTTACAGGACTGCAACTCTCAACGTAACGAAACCATCTCATTAAAGTCTGAAAAAGAAAACATGTGGAAGCAAAAATCATTACATGGACGACATTATCATGATCTAAACCTGCCCCATGTTGACAAGGTAGCATCAAATGCATGGCTGCAGCGCGGCGAGTTGTTCCCTGAAACGGAAGCCTTCATGATTGCTATTCAGGATCAAGTGATAAATACGAGAAACTACCAAAAACACATTCTCAAAAGCGTAACAGCTACAGACATATGTAGGCGATGCCATAGTAGTTCAGAGACCATCCAACACATCACAGGTGCTTGTAAAGCCATTGTACAAACTGATTATAAACATAGGCATGACCAGGTAGCTGCTATAATACACCAACATCTTTCATTTAAATATCAACTCCTACAGCAAAAAGTACCATATTACAAATATCAACCAGATTCAATACTCAAAAACAATAACTATAATATTTACTGGGACAGAACAATTATCACAGACAAGACCATACATTACAATAGGCCAGACTTAACTATTCTCGACAAGAACAGCAAGACAGTTTATCTCATTGATATAGCGGTCTGCAATACTCACAATCTGCAGACGACACACACTGAAAAACTAGCAAAATACAGAGACTTGGCAGTAGAAATCAAAACTCAGTGGAGAGTCACATCAGTTAAAGTAGTTCCGATAATTTTATCTACCACAGGAGTGATTCCAAGAGAACTTCATCAAAGCCTTCATAATCTAGATATTACCTCAGCATTATACAAACTCCTTAAAAAAGCCGTTATTCTCAACACCTGCCGAATAGTGAGAAATTTTTTGAACTTAAAATTGTATTAGGATACACTTGGCCAAGGCCTGTGATCCTAATTTACACCTCTACTGAAAGAGAGATTAAAAATATAAAACTGCATAATAATAATAATAATAATAAATATTTATTTGTTTCACAATAGAACAGTTTTTTTTTTTATAGGTTATACAGTTTTAGGCACATCTTATGACTATATTATATAACTGCTGGTAGGTACTTAAAATAGGATTTTCCTGTGCTTTAAGAACCAGCTACCCTTCTGTGTCGCTGGATTACATTGTTTTTAAGTTGATTTTGAAACTGTGGAGACTTCCTAGTGTTATTACAATTTGTAAAGCTAAATTAATTTAAAGAAAATTCATTGCCCATGCAGTGTATAATGTTTTGTCGGAGTATAGTTATTCCTGCGAATCGCCACTACGCACTGTTTTAGAACATTTCTCTCTTTTGGCAACTGTGTCCTCCTTTTTTTCTGAACAAAACGGAACTGCACAACATTGCGGCATAGCCACTCGGTATGATGATAGTTATTTATAATTAACAAACTTAATGAGACTCAAGATTTAAAACTTTGTTTCGGCGCCGATCTTATAAAATCGCCTTTGTTTGACAGCTATACCTTACCTTATAATAAAATATCTGTTACAATAGAGTTATCTAAAGCTACAGTTACACATGCTCATTTGTAGCATGCTTATTAGCACGCTAATAAGCATGCTACAAACGAGCACGCTCATCTACTGACAAACTTGCTTTTTATTATCATGCTGCTATTATGACCGCGCTCAAAGCAAAGGATTGAACACACATGCTTTTTAAGCACGGGTTCGATTCGAAATAGTGTTGTTGCGATAGCGATAGTTTCGATAGTGATAGTTGACTTTAAGAATTAGTCGTACTATCGATAGTCCTATCGAAACTATCGACCCGTGATGATACTATCGATAGTATCGATAATGAGAATAAAGAGATGCTATTTACCTTTTTCGATACTATCAATAGAATCGCGCCATTAAAGTCGACGATACTATAGATAGTTTTTCTTTAGTAACGATCGAGGTATTTTCGATACTATCGACTGGAAATAAAACGAAACCTTGTATGAGCTTGCAATATTAGCGTAAAATGTTCGACTTTCGATAGGGCAAAACTATCCGCATCCTATCGATGGTTTTAATACTATCGAATTTATAGCATATAGCCTAAATTAAAAAGAAACATAGCCTATGTCACTACCTGGGGCCGTATTACCACTTTATATAGCCAGTCGAGTTGATTTCCTAAGCTGAGCGTAGCGAGCGATTACATTTTCAGCCAGTCAGCTGTTACCTGTCAATAAAAATACATTCTCTAGTCGTGCCTAGAGGATATATTTCAATTGCTCGCTACCCTTAGTTTAGGAAATTTACTTGACTGACCGGCTACAAGAGATTGTAATACGGCCCCTGATAGTATAGCTTTCTAATGATGAAGGAATTTTTAAAATCGATCCAGCAGATTCGGAGCCCGTTTAATACAAACAAACAAATCATTCCTCTTTATAATATATTATGTATAGATAAACTAATTAAACCGAGACTGACATCCTCATACCAGTTATCAATGGATACTAGCATAGTAGCATGCTCAATAAGCAAACCTGTTCACATGTGCTAAAAGCACGCCCCCTCCCACCCGCGCCGCAGGTAGCATGCTCATAAATCGTACGGCTGTCGATTTTTGAGCAAAATTTAGGATCTTGTTATTCAATGTATACCTTGCCCCTTAAGGTATCCTAAAACTTTTTGTAACCTAAAGAGTGAAAGCTCAATTTTATCCTTATTTTTGCAACTTAATATATCACTGTGTCTAGGAGACCGATATTTTTTTTTACTAAAACAATGCAGTTGTAAATATATTGTAAAGCTACAGTAAGGATACCAATTTCCTTAAAAAGCACCTTAATCAACTACAACTCAATGAAACATAAATAACTGCAATTTAGAAGTTATAAAACCAAATCCAATTGTGTAAACAAATACTAGTACCTGAAGTTACCTTTCAATGAGCTATTCCTTAGTACCAGTGGCTTTTTCGCCTCTGTTTTTGAGCTCAAACTTTAGATCAGCGACTTGTTTCTGGCCGTTATCCATAGTAAAATCAATAACACCTCCAAATTAATAGAATTTCAAAAATCAAATATATTTTCGGTACGAATCTATTGTTTTTAAGCTCAAACTTTAGATCAGCGACTTGTTTCTGGCCGTTATCCTTAATAAAATCAATAACACCTACAAATTAATAGAATTTCTGACAGCTGTTTCGACCTAACGCAACGACAGCGCTGACTGGTAGTAGAAAAAGTATCGAAAACCCTCATGAAATATTTAATTAACCTATTTCCTCGAAAACAATACGAAGTCTAGCCCATCACCACGTGTTCGTTTGGCAATGTGGCAAAAGCACAAACCGTGCTAAGCCAGAACAGAGAAAAAAACCTTGGTTTTTGATAGTCTGTGGAATGAAAATGGCTTCTTGACACAAGTCAAAAGTCAAAGTGTGTCAAGGTGAAATTGTCAAGACAAGCAAAAAAAGATATTTCGTTGTTATAATAAAATACCCTCAAATTAAAATTTCAAAGTAGAAATGCAACTAAGCATAGAATTCTATTAGTTTGGTGTAGATAATACTGCTAGTGAATGTACTCAAACAATGCTGATTCGGACGCTCCCAACGGTCGTTGAATTTCACTAATTCTCTCGAAAATTAACTTTGAATCCCGTTAAACAACAATGATTAAGATTTTTGGTTAGTGTGTGATAGTATAATAATGAAAAACAGTGTTTGTTGTGCATAAACTATGGGAGACAAAATAAATGAGGAGTACTTTGCACCTGGCACTGCAGCCTTCAACTACAACAATGTGGTGAGTAAAATTACCGTCCTGTCCCTAGGAGTTAACTGCATATATACTTGGAGCATGTACCTTTCATTTGCTATAATTTATTTATTGCATTATCCTACAGTTTACTTTGACAGTTCCTACAATACTACTTAGGACCCAGTGTACAAAAACCTTTTAGTAGTTGTTAAAGGATATTGCCATTCCTATATGGGCAAAACATGGTATCTCAGGAGTAGAATAGTTCAAAAAAGGGAGATGGTATAATATTATGTTGCAAGGGAGATGGTAAGACTGTATTCTGAAGGTATTGTCGAACATTCTAGATTTCTCAGTTCTAGCCTGCTTGCAGTGAAGCACCAGTTCCAGTGTTGCAGGACATGACATGGCCGATTTATTATTTGTTTTGAAATTCATTTACTTTAGTTTTTTTTCACTAACATGCTTTTCACCCCTGCTGTAATGACGCAGTATAATAGCAATAAATTATCTGTAAACTGTACTGCAACTTGTATTCTTGGTAATGAAACTAGTTATGTACCAAAGTACTTGAAACATGTATTCACTGAGTAATTTGAAATTAAAGTCCATCAATAAAATCACAGGGCAACTGACCACAAACCAACTAATAGTTAATTTCTAATGATATAGGTATTTTTAAATTTATTGAAGGGTTTTGTAATACTTTCTTCTGAGGCATACTCATTCATTCACAAAGTATTATTATACATACCTTTCAGGCATTAGTTATCTTAGCTAAACTTCACCAAGTTTAGTTAAGATAATATTACCATGTGGAAATGCTGGTCTGATTTAGACAAGGCTGTATTCCAGAATAAGTGACTGTTTAGTGAATCTTTATCTGATATTTACTTAAGTAGGTATAACAAATTTGTTAGCACAGCACAAAAATAAAAAGTGTTGTATAAATAGTCTACAATAGTTGTAAACACCAATGAAATAAGACATATCACTAAACCAAAAAGTGGAAGAACATGGTTTTTAGGAAATACACACTTGCCAATAGTGTATCATTGCACTGCAACTGTCAAGGTGATGACTTGTTTCTCATAGCTTTCCATATCAACGGGTCCTACGTAGACTAATGCAAGTGCAAAAATGCAACTTCACAGGAGTGCGTTTTAAAGGTTCAAACGGTTGTAACTGGAACATAGTTCAACACATTTTTTTGAAATTTGGAAATGTTATACCTGAACATGTTTAAGAAAAGACTGCATACCTATTTTTTGTGTTTTTTTGTAGTTTAGAAATTAGCTTCACTCGCATTGACCTGTAAGGTTTTCCCTAAAATGTTTCAACACATAAACCAGTGTAAGTGACCACTTGTACCAGTGTTTTAGATTCTTTTTTAAATTAAGGAAAATAGAAAAATATAACATTATCATACATATGTTTTTTTTTGAGAATATTCGTGAGCTACTAAAGTTTATTATTTTTAGGATATATTTTAACAACTTTTGTCACTTGCACCAATTTACAAAGTAGTGCAATTTACATGTGCCAGCTACACCTGTAGTGCTCTGGTATAAGAATAAACTAAACTTGTGGTTAAGTATAGAACTTTGAATATAGATTTCCGACTAGAGAGAAACCGTCGGATGAAGTCTACACTCCGACCGTCAATGAACCAAGTGATCGCTTGTTCCGAGAGATTCAAATTGGAACTCCAGAACCGTCTCTTAAGCTAAGCATGCGACGAGGGAAGGGATGAAGTTTATTCTCAAAGGTATCGAATGAAACTGCAGATTTAATGTGACAGACGAGAAATGTTCGCAGTTTTGCTTAATTTTAGAACACTCAATAAGCTTATGAAAAGATGAATACCTTTCGACTTTTTTTTACTATCGTGGGTAAATCCTCATGGTTAACTCGCCGCCCCTTAAATCCTATCTTTCCGATCTTATCTTCCAGATTAAAGAAGATGATTGTACATCCACCTTCCACCCAATCGTTGCTGGAGTGCCCCAGGGCTTAGTGCTGGGACCTGTCCTCTACTGCATTTACACCTATGACCTACCCCAGAATGATAATGACACAGTGGCAACATTTGCGGATGATACTGCAATCTTGGCTCGCAGTAAGTGCCCAACCGAAGCATCTGCTATCCTGCAACACCATCTTGATGAGGTCAATAGGTGGCTTCTTAAATGGAGAATAAAGTACATCTAAGTCAGTACATGTAACATTCACTTGACGCAGAGGACGATGCCCACCAGTGTCATTGAGAAACCACCAGCTCCCACAGAGTGACTGCGTCAAATACTTGGGCATGTATTTGGATCAGAGACTCACGTGGAGGAAACATCTCCAGACTAAAAGAAACAAGATTAATTTCAAGTACAGGAAGCTCTACTGGATGCTCGAAAGAAATTCAAAATTGTCACTGGACAACAAACTTCTTGTGTACAAATGTTTACTCAAACCAATCTGGATGTATGGCATACAGCTGTGGGGATCGGCGTGTGATTCCAGTATAAGCATTATACAAAGAGCTCAGAACTATGTACTGAAGCAAATATCCAACGCACCATGGTTCATAAGGAATGCTGAAGTCCATGAATATCTTGATGTGAAGACAGTTAGGCAGGAAGTTGGGGTCAACTGCTCTAAATAGAAATCAAGGCTCGAAAATCATCCAAACAGACTTGCTGTGCAGTTGACTATACCAGACACTGTGCAGAGATTAAAAAGACGGCAAATCCTGGAACTGGACAAGCTATGTATCGCATAAGGAGCCTACCCAGTGGGGAAGATGCTCTGATCACCGCCACACAACATCAACACATCTGCTCATAGTCAATCGACTGATCGCATGATTAAGCACAAAAAAAAAAAACTCGCCGCCGCGGGGTACGACAAGGTTATGTCGGACTTCTACCGACTAAAACCCCAGGATACTCGAACTCAATACTTTCAGCGGCGACGCGGGGTCCCTAAAAAGTTTCGCAACGCCCCGCCGCCGGTGCTTCCCCTTATTGAGGCCCCCTGCAGCCGACCCCCCGATGGGGGTCGGGGGAGGCCACGAAAGCATCTGAAACACACAGATACTTCCGCCGTTGCGGTGAAAGCCGTGCATTGCGAGCAATAGCACCCCCGTACTCAAGCCCTAACTCTGAGTATAGACTCTGTTTTCAAGAAAAGTATAGGAGATATTTTTAAAGACAATATATTATCTGAAAGCTCCAAACTTCAGCTTTAATAAAATATCATCATTACCAATATCCGTTCATTATCTTTGTAATTAATGATATCTGAACATAAATACAGGAAAAACAGGAATTTTGGAGAGGTTGTTGTGGTTGGGTATTTTACAAATAAAAGAAAAATTGATTAAGAAAACACAACAATTTATTAAATCAATACTTGGTATTCCCCCCCCCCCCCCCCCCTAGCCCTAATCACCGCTTAAAGTCGATTCTTCATTGATCTGATCAACTTTTTGACGTCCTCTTGAGGTATGTCATCCCACTCTGACAACAAAGCTGTCTTCAATTCTTCTACCGTCGAAGGGGCTGGATTTCTGGCTCGTACTCTTCGTTTTAACTGGTCCCATAAATGCTCGATCGGATTTAAGTCTGGACTGAGCGCAGGCCAGTTCATTGCACGCATCTCGACTTCATACAAAAACTGCTGGGTAATGCGCGCTGTATGACAACGACCATTGTCGTGCATTAAGACGGAAGTCCTCGCCGACAAATCCTTCATAGGGAACAACGTGTTAAGAGAATATCGGTGATGTACCGATCAGCTGGAAGACCGCCTCCTCGGCCTCCACCAGGCACGAAAACGAGCTCCGTCTTTCCCTCTAAAGAGATGCCGGCCCACATCATACAGGAACCACCGCCATATGCTACTGTTTCAGCGAAACAGCATTGGGCAAATCGTTGGCCCGGATGCCTGTAGTCTCGGCCTCTTGTGTCGTTGCCATGCAGACACATTCTGCACTCGTCAGTAAAGAGAACCGACTGCCATTGGGCAATGGTCCAATTGACATGCTCTCGAGCAAACTGAAGACGCGCTTGTCGGTGGGCTGCAGTCAATTTGGGCCCCGTCGCAGCCCTTTTTGGAGTGAGATTGGCTGATCGGCACTCGCTTACAGCTACACCACGAACGTGTCGGAGTTCTTGTTGGACATCAACACCCGTCAGATGCCGATTGCGCAGCGATGTAGAGACACTGAAACGGTCGTCTCTGTCAGAAGTACACCGGTGGCGGCTGGTTCTTGGTCTTCGATTGCAGGCACCGGTCTCTCGAAATCGTCTGTAGACCCGGGACACAGCAGACTGGCTCAGGCGAAGGGCAGCGACTACTCGCTGGCTAAGTCCTTGTTCCGACAAGGCAACAACTTGAGCGGCTTTTTCAGGTGTGGTATCCATGGTAACATGAAAAAAATAAGTGCAATTTACGGAGATGTGTACCTGTCAACTTGTGATAAGCGACTGATAAGGTGTGCCGGTGGCAGTTAGCGCAAGTCGCGGGTAGCGTAATGAGCAAAACGACTCTTAGTGCTGTTGATGTGAAAATGAATGCGTTAGAATTAAAAAAAAAAACAATATTAGTGTTTTATGAAAGCTTGCATATTGAGCTTTCTAATGATATTTTTGTTTATAAATACCTTGTATACTTTTCGTAAAAACAAAGTTTGTAAGCAGAATGAGGACTTGAGTCGATTTAGTTGCTCGCGAGTGTAGATTAACCCCTCATGACACAGACGAACTCCCAGACAGAGACCGCGGAAATCGAGGCTGCTCTCACACAGCTCAAAAACAACCTGGTCTATTCTGGAGTCACTTCAGCGATGTCAAGTCGATTGGCGATACATGGAGGTGTTGAAATGTCTCTATAATGCCGCAACCATTACCGTTCAAATCCAAGATGTCCAGACGAGACCGATTCCATTGCAGCGTGGAGTAAGCCCTCTGCCTCCACGCTGCAGTGAATCTCTCTAGATGTAATATCACCGAAACTGTTTACCAATGCACTGGAAGATGTCTTCAAGACGCTGGACTAGAGTGGGCGGGGCATAAACATAAATGGCGAGTACATTTCACATCTTCGGTTTGCTGACGATATCGTGATCATGGCAGAGTCGTCGCAGGACCTGACGAAAATGTTGCAAGAGCTTCATGCTTCTTCCAGATGTGTAGGACTGGGTATGAACTTGAACAAAACTGAGGTTATGTACAATTCCTTCGTAGACCCAGTGCCTGTTACCATTGATAATGTCAGTGTCGAAGTTGCAAAGCAATATAACCTGGGACAGGAACAATTTCGACGAACAGGCAGACAGAAGAATACAGCTGGGCTGGGCAGCATTTGGTAACCTACGTCACATCTTTGCTGCGTCTATTCCCCAAAGCCTTAAGACAAAGGTGTTCGATCAGTGCGTCCTTCCCGTTATAACTTACGGTGCAGAGACGTGGACGCTCACGAAGGGCCTCGTACATACATTTCAGGTCGCACAGCGCGCTATGGAGAGAGCTATGCTTGGGGTGTCCCTTAACGCTACAATTGATGGGTATCGGCTTTAAATCATCACGCTTGCCAAATTGTAGGTGTTGTTGGTGATCACAAATCCGGACTATGTTCCGAAAAATCAGAAATTATATTTTGCCCGACCTGGGAATTGTACCCGGGACCCCCGGGTTTCGGGCCGACCTCTGAAACCACTCTGCCACGGAGGCGTCATATTCGAGTGAATATTTGTATTTTTCTTTCATTATTTACGATTGAATATCGTCATACCTATATTGTATGCAATAGTCATGCAATATGCAGATTGACCGGCTTTAAACTTAGCAAACAAGATTCATTTTTGCTGGTTTTGGAAAGCGAAACAATTTGACGTTGTCTTAGGCAAATGAGCAACCGCACTTAGAGGATTTTCTCCTGTTTTCTGCATCTGCCATGGCAGAATTGAGGTTCACAAGTCACTTGCACGAAATAAATAGGCTCAAAAAGTTAATATCTCACAAAAATCTCACGAAAATACACTACAAATACACGGAGCCCTTCTTTTGTCAAAACTTCTTCAAAACAAAGACAAACCGAAGGTGTCATGTCATGTCACGTGATATAAGAGTGTTGCAATAACTAATAAATTGGACTATTAAGTAATTTGTATAGCAACATTGATAAAAATTCGGCCCTTGTAGGTATCGCAAGGCTTCCATACAAAGTTGTCACCGGCTGCCACTTTGCTTCCCGAACGTACATTTCCAACTCTTCCCGCTTGCACTTTGGGCACCCCGGGAGCAAGCTTCTCCCCTTATTATCTATTTATTTATATATCGTTAGGTAGGACTAGGGCTCTAGTGACCTAGCGTCTCGGCGCAAGGGGTCTAGGCTTACTGGGGAGTTAGGTTCTCCTCCTAACGCTTTGTTTCTTCACAGTGCGGCCGGGACACGGTGACTCATAACCACTTAGCTCCCTGCTCGTACAAAGGTGCAACAAAGGTCACTTAGTTTGCACTCGCGCGCCGCGCAGCTCGCGACTACCTACCCTACACTGGTGCAAAGCACTCACACCAGCGCTGACAGTCGTTTGGCTTAAAACAGCGTCACTTGCACCAGGATACAAGTTTGTATCATCCAAATTAATTGATATTTATTTATTTTGTTTCGGGATATGAAAATAAAGTTATTTACGGCTGTTTATGCAAAAAAAAAATTCCTCATTTTGTCGGTTGCATTAGTCTAAATTGGACCCGTCGATTATGTCCTTTTTGGAATGGTTGGGGTTGACGGGTAAATAATGATTAAATCATAAAGCATGATTCTCTAAGCTTGGCTTTTATGAAAAATTTGTTCATAAAACTTACTGAATTTCTTTTTTGTGTTACATCCACCTCTTGGTTAGAAAAGCGAGATGTCATCCATGTATTAACAGGTTGATTGCTCTCAACTCCACGCGGAGTCCAAAACAATAGAATTCGATGTCTCGTTCCACGGTGAAGAATGTGTTAGTTGAAAACTCAAACAAAACACTTTCAGATACAATGCATTAATGCACCTAAAGTTGATTTTCTACTACTTCAATATTACTAGTTATAACATTTTAATTAAGTACCTATGTATTATAAAAATCACTTATATTTAGTACATTTAGAAATAGAAAAACACCAACAGAGCTCGCCTCGTACCTAATTTCATCAAAAATAAGCATATTCTTATTGCTATATTCCTGTTTTATCTGTTTTTGGTTTCACTGATTTCAATGTATTTTTGAGATATTTTATTCATTTTGCAGACTGATAATTTTTTTTTGCTAAGCAATTGACAGAGCGATTGCATTGTTGTAAATCACATTGATATCTAATTGAGCACTTCACTCATGCTTACAGGGAAGCTTCAACTTAGTGTAGCTTGTTCAATATGACTGATATTAACCCCTAACACAGAAAAAACTCAATTATCAATCCGGTATGAGAATCAAACTCAAAATGTTCACTGTTGTAGAAAGGATCCATAGTGGGTAGGACTAGTGGTCTATGCCATCATGTCAGCATAACACAACCAAAGATATAGGTAATGCACGTTATGACCCTATTCTGTACAATAGTAGAGTATAATAATCTATAATTTGTATTGAATAGGCTCCAAAACTCCTGGAGTCGTTTTAAAAATTATTTTACCAATATTAAGCTACCTTATCAGGGAGTAATATCTCTTCAGGCTATATTTTAACAGAAGGAATAGTCCACGCGGGCGAAGCCACTGACGGACAGCTAGTAAAGTATAAACACATTTAATCTAAATCTGTCAGACATAAAGGTGATATACAATAGAAATAGCCTTGAACCCGTGTTACACATACAATTGCATATTTTATTAAAAGCACCAGCAGCCAGACACCATTGTCAGTCAACAGGCCTCCTCCTCCACACATAGACTTCCGAATCTCGGGATCTACCATGCTACTCGTCACCAATGTGTTATGAAAAACCCTTTAGCAGTAAAACGATGAATGTTTATTATTTGACTGGAGGGAATTGTATTTTCTTTAAATTTGAAAGCTATTCCGTGCATCTCAATAACCCAAATCCATAATGAATAAAGGCTCAAAGGTTATCTGCAATAAAATTAGAACAGAAGCCTTCTAATGTATTATTTACGTGAATTACCTCTACAAGTGGTAGTTAACGTGAATGTACTTGACGTGTAACTAGTAACTGTCTGAATTGGCGTCAACGTAGCATTTACCAGTAATGGACCACGGCGCGTTGATTGACTATTAAAGGTCATTGGTATTCAGGGGAATCGAAGCACACTATTATACATACGTATAAGTGGCATGAATGGTTAATGGTAACATACGTAGCAGTACCCTGACCGAATGGTTGACTGTACAATATCTAACATTATTTAGATGACATCATAATAATGTGCAAACTGTAGTTCTGATGTTTAGTGGCTTTGCTTATGGTCTAAACTAGCCCTCGACTATTGTTAGTTACGGTTCGCTGAATTGCTTCTCTGTTCGCCCGCTTGAGTAGCGGTCACCGCTTTTGTGCAGAGCGTATGTACCGCAAACAAGGTTACTAAGTAAAAATAACTTTATAATAGCAAACGTAAATTAAAAACATCTGATATTAAAAGTTTGCCTACTGGTTTTTTACTTCCCATTATGCTAATAACAAAGAAGTAAGTTAATCAACATATTATTTAGATATGCTGGCTTATGGTTAATGGTCTGTAGTAAGAACTCTCAGAACAGTCTCAATCAAGTAGTCCTAGCGAGTTTTAGATTCGATTCTCACTTAGGGAAAACATGAATATATATACATAGGTACCATACAGCGAATCAGTGAAAAATCGGAGAATATCATTGACAGTTCTCCTTGGGTTAAGCAGATAGGCGAGGTTAGCAGGAAGATGTTTGCATCAGCAGGTGCAATTAGCAAACTACGCAATTTTCTACGTATACCCACTAAAATAGCTCTTATACGCCGACGGCGAGATCTTCATATTCTTTCTTTACTTTACTCCGTGTTGTTCAATCCCCGGACGCCTCCTTATCTCAAAGAGTTGTTTAATTTTCAGCAATCTGCCAGAAGCGATGTTAATATATATTGTTTGTTTATTTATTTATTGTATGTTTTATATATAATATTGATTGAAGTTATTCGTTCATTAGTATTCATTCATATTTTACAATAGAATATAAATAAATTTATTTTGACACTTAAAATATACACAGGTTACAAAGACAAAAAAACATTACAAAATGTGTCAAATAGGCTACCACTCAGCAAGTGTTTTATGTTTTGCTCTTATAGTTGCTTTCACTCCACGCTCTTTATGCTTTAAGAAGTTCCTCTACCCAAAGGTTGCCTGGAAGAAATCGCTCTCCAGCGATAAGGCCGCCTAAATTGTACAAATTGTTTAAATTGTTAAATATTACTTTTATTGTTTTTTAGTACAATAAAGTATATCTATCTATCTATCTATGAATGTAACTTACATTGTGTTTGTTTTTTTATCTGGGTTTAAATACATACACTTTAGATACTACTACATGATTAAAAAAATGTTTTTGTCAGTATTTAAAACCCAAACTGCGTTTGTAGCTATTTGTGAAGACGCCTCTGGAATATTTTTCAGTACATGTTACATCAGGTCCTTCATGACCTTACAAACGAAATAGCACCACGGCAGGTAAAGGTGGAATCAATATTCCGAAATGTAGATATCGCGCTTTCGATCTATATTTTATTGTAGGCGTGTCTATCGTTAGACTTGGGCGCGTCTGCACATTGAAGTTATCGTCGCGGCAATCGGCGACGCTCCTTGCGCGACACCGGGCTCCACTACCAAGACATTCGAAATGATGCCTTATCACCTTCATGCGCGCACACACAAATGTAATTTCTTATGAAGCCAGGAAAGCAAAGTGAAACTCGAGATTTCTGATTGTGTCTCGATTGCGCTGAACCGGCAAAGTGCTGGCGACGTAGTCTGTAATTGAAATTTATAACGATTATGACGTCCTGCCCTATGCGTCTGGTCTCCAATCTCTAACACTACCTAGTTAAGCGACGCGTTCCAAGTGGTTCATTGCGGGAAGTTAAAAAATAACAAAGCATTGTTCGTATTTTCTATTTTACCAACAGTTTGCTTTACCGATGAACAATAATATGTATTTTGATCCCACGGCGAGACAATGCGATGTGGGGCAAGCAGCTGACACAATTTAATTTGCGTGAAGTAAAACGCTTAAGTACTAATTTACTCTCACGCTTCCACCTGCCTGAGTTTGAAGCGAACAACATAAATTGTATTATCAGCTCTGCTTTACGCTTTAATGTCATAAGTTACCCATCTTACCCATGAATCAATGACAATGCAATCTAACAACCTTGGCTCTCCTATTTTATTTAAGTCTGACAATATAATTATAGTTATTAATATAAAGTGTTTTATTTATTCAGACCAACCAAAATCTGTTTACACTATCCCTATGTTTATAATACCCTAATATTAATAACTAAGTGCAACAAACACTTACTTAGCCCTAGAATTCTTCTTGGCAGCTAGTCCTTAAAGATGATACTTCTAAAGAACTAAAGAACAAAAAATAAAGCCATCAATATTCGATTATATCAGTAGGAGAAACAAACTAGGAAAACTTATTTAAAATAATAAAGAAATAAACAAGCAAAACAATTATTGAACGGTGAAGGTTGAACGCCCAAGTTCGTTTGAAAAAAAAGACAGAGGCTTGCGAGTTAACAAGAAAGATAATATATTTTTATAGCCCCAAAGGTCGCATGTCGGAGGCGCAGCTGGCTGCCGTGCCAGGGGCAGGCTGGTGGTTGCGTGAATGCTCCCCCAACCTCTATTAAACCCAGTTATTTGGAGCTATAGCTACGTGGCCTTTGACAGCTTATCGCATGCAAATTGCTGAAACTTGTTTCCTAGATCTCCATTGAATGTGACGGGTAATCTATTTCAATCGGAAATTAGGGTCACTATCTCACGATTGTCGATATTTCTTATTTTTTTATGCATCTTATGCAACATCTTAGTGAGTGAAATGAGGCGACGAACGTCTCTTCATTATCTCTCTCTTTGATACCTAGCCGTCATAATTGCCGCTTCAAGTTTTTAAATAAATAATTTTGACCCCCCGGTTGAATAACCGAAATGTTTCACAAAAGTATTCGCGTTTGAACGTATTTATTCCACTATTCATAAAACTTAATTAACTTCTTTGGTAATGTTTCCATAGGGCTTTCCATGTTTATTATGTACAAAAAATTCATACACTCTCAATATAAAACGAAGCCAATTGTATAGACACCGACCGATCGCGTGCTTGTAGCAAAACCTATGTACCTACTTGGCAACGTTCAGAACTCAGTTTGTCAGCCAGTTTGCTTTTGACTTGCGAAACTGGTGCCTCGTAGTCGTGACCTTAAGGACCGGGTGTTATTTTACATTATCAACACAAATTATCTCAAATGAGAAAAATAAGTGAAGTTGACAGCCTTGAAGATGAAAAAGGTGACGTTCCTAAAAAAGAAAACGAAGAAAACGGTGCGTTTGTGCAACGTAAGGATAGAATTAGATAATGTTTAGTGAAGCGCTTAGCCAGATTGCACGTGGTAAGCAAAGTAATAAGTTACTGTGTAGTTTTGCACTTTTGAAAAAGTTGTTATGCTACTCACTTCAATGAGAAAGTATGCATTTTCACAAAACTCGCTGTATGAATGGAATTATTTAAAACGAACCTTATCCATAGCATTTGACATTGCATACTGGTAATTTACAGACGTGTAGAGTCATTTTTCTGTATCCTTCCAGCGACTTGGGCCTGAAGTCAAACTTTACCTCATCTGGAAATATTTGCCTAGAAATGCAGATCGTCTCGCTATCTTTTTCTGGCCTACCTCTTTGATGTCAACCTACTACCGATTGCAAAATCCTGTCCAAGTTTCCCGGGCTCTTCTGTACAGATAGCCACCTAAAAGGCCGGGGATTAGCCTCCTTCTAGGAGTGTTCTATATAGGCTCGTCTTCCGTTAGTTAATTATACTTACTTAGAGTAATACCTACTCTTAAATTCGTGCTGCTAGCGACATACTGTCATCCAATGAACTTACATCATTTGTTCGTTCTAGTCCAATCACTTTTTTACTTATTTCGATTGCATCAACTAATTTACTGTTACATCGGTAACAGCGACTCTATGAGAATCAGAGAATTTCCATTAAAACGTAATGCTCATTTTACGCAACTTCCAATAGCTTTTAGTAATCGTAGTGAGTGCTTCCTTCGATCTGACAGGAAATTGCGAGCATCTGCGAGAAAAGCAAGATGAAATGTTAACTGAGATAATTTTGCTCAATATCTTTGACCCAAAAGGCGATCTTACAAAACACTGTGGCGTTTTTTTGTGGTATCATAAAGTTTTTCAAACAGAAATTATTTATTAACACTACAATGTGTCTTGAATACTCACAATATCAGAGAAGATTGATTTTAGATTGTCCATTTCGTCGCTACACAGATTTCATTCAAACGTAACGTCACGTAGTTAAACTATTACTTGGGATAGCATGCTATTATCACCAGTGAAAATAATACAAAAGCATGTTTTTCAACGTTTCACCACCTCTTTCTAATATAAGAGTAAAGTATCGTTTTCTAACCGCAAATTTGTCTGCTTGCTGTTACATTTCATATCGATTGCGGTGTAATCGTACCCGTCGATTATAGATAAAACTTTCATGCCGTTTGTTTAACGCACTTTAATGTTATCTTGCTTATTACAGTTAACAGCGACTACAGTATACTGTGTGACACACAGTGTGTGTTCAAATGTGTATACATAAATAATAGCACTTTCTTTTCCGTTTCATTAAAATGAACCGATGTTTACAAGTTCGGCATTGACTGACCTGTTGGTGCAATGGCAGCGATCCTGCCTTTAGCACCGGAGGTCGTGGGTTCGATCCCTGAACTAAACTGACTACTGACATTTATGTCGAAAAAGGTAGCCCCGGCATATTATGCCTGACACATGACAGCGCGCATTTAATTTAAAAAAATTAACAATCTTGTCATTTTTAAAATTGACAAGATTGTTAATTTTCTATATAGTGATTTATCTGTTACGTTAGTAACTATATTAAGTAATCTGTGCCACAGTGTGCAGCAGCAGCACTAATGGTATCCGTATAACTTCAAACATTGTTTTTAAGTTCGGGCGTTATGTCTACCAGGAATGACCAGGATCCTCTTCAAATCGATATGTTATGTCTAGAAATTTATTGGGTAACATTATACTTAAGTAAAGTCCAAACACTTAAACGAGAGAAATTACACAAGTCGATATCCTCGCGAATTGCAGCGAATAAGTACTCCGATGAAAGCTTACTCGTGAGTCATATCGCGTGTCCGTATGAATACTATATTCGTTTTGCAACGGTAATTAGTACTTTCTCTCTGGATGCTGCCACTAAGACTCGCTTGACATATGCTGTCAATATATTTGATTACTTGTATATCTGAATCTGGAAACTTCCGATTGTGAGAGCACTAAGTGATGGATAGGTGTCTGGGATCAAAACACCAATAAATACTTGAACAAACGGCATGGGGAGGGGATTGGCTCGCCACCTAGGTTGAGATCAATTACCCGTAGTGAAGTGTGGGCTTCTGAGTGGTCTGTTGTGTAATTGTCATTTTATTTGATTATGAACATAATTATGCGTAATTTAGCAATGTACAATGTACATGTGGTCGAATCCCTCCTATTCAATGTTTCTTTTGTGCAAGCACAGCGCTCCTAGAACTAATTCGCAATATTGATGACAAACTACCATTAACATATGTACATATTACGCGTAACTAAATACAAGAGCGCAATTTGCAAAGCACATTTACTAGGCTTAACCGCTGCGTTAGTGTTGAAAGAAACCTTACATCTAGAGCAGCCAAGGCTACCCTTTGCTGTGATAACTACGAGTGCTGTGCGATTGGACGCAGGTAACCTTGTGTAACAACAGCTCTAGAATATGCAAATATATATGAGATATTTGCATATTCTAGAGCTGTTGTTCGATGTTCATTATGATTAATCGTATTATTTGTCGCGGCACTAATTAGCGAAAGAATTTTTTCCCTTAACATTGTCGTTGGTCAAAGATATTCATATCGGGAAAACAAATAAAAGGCGTGATAATAACAAAGTAATTTTGCGAAAACAACAACTTAGGGTAGAAATGAAAAACACTGCCATTTAATAATTATATTTAATTAGTGTGAGACGAACACAAACTATTAGGTATGTAACGACAGATTATTCTTTGCTGTTTTCTTAGTTGAAAATTATTTAATTCGTTATAATAACATACATTACAAATTACATGATTTCATTAAAAGTGCAGTCTGGTACTTTTTCTGTGATTTCGTTAATATTCTCGCTTTGCTTTGTAAGAAATGAGATCTTCATCCCTTCATTATTAGTTTTTATTTGTTTTTCTTTTTCCGTGACTGCTCATGAGATAATTCATCGGAGGGATGATACCTTGCTGTTTCTAATCAGGCTTTGTTCACACGTGTGGAATTGTGATTGGTTCACACCTCGTGATGTTGTATCTACCTGTGTTAAGACTAGGAACGTGAGGCATTGTTTGTGTTTATTTAGATTTTTCTTTAGAACTGTGTAACTATTTTAAGGTAAAATTTGAAGTTTTGGATTGGCTTGGTTGTTAGTTTTACAGCTTGGCAGCTCTACTTGAACTCGATACTTAACACCAGGATTGAACACTGTTTCAAAATTATATTACAAGCTTCATGTGGTTGAAATAGCAACCGTTTATGCAAACAAAAGTCTCAGATTATGTCTTTGCCTTTTTGGCGCAAAGGTTATGCGCCATCTTTGTTTCACAAAAAAATATTTGCCCAGATATTTATATTTGTTAGACATGACGATTCATTTGTAATTTTTTATAAAGAATTCACGTATTCACACCAGTACTTACGTGAATTCTGTAAAGAAATTAACAACAATGATTCACAATTCGTAAGTAAGTACTGGAGGATCCCGCATGCAGTTTCAATGAGTAAACAGGTCTTTCCGTTAGTACTTACAGCTTATCTAGTATTCGTGTCACAGAAATAAAAAACTAACAGTTTGGGGAAAAGTTGCCTGCTTTTTCTGTCTAACCAATTAAGTAAGCGGAAATACTTATAATATCCAAACTAGCTACCCAACCCAATAAACCAGCGATTAATTCCAAAGCAACAATTTGTTTCTGTCAACCATATTTTTTTGGATCCGCACCAATTGTTTTGTCCATATGGGATGTTGCTGAAATCGGGAGTTATTAGTAGAATCCACGGCAATGACGCTTGCGCTGCCTACCATAAAATGAAGGCTTGCGTAGGTTTTTAATTTAATACTACCTACGCCTTGTGGAGAAATTATTTTACCAAAATTGGCAAAGCAACAAAGTTGGGCTTAAACGAAATCTATTGAGTATTTTTATACTAATTAAAGCTCATTTAATTAATCAGGTGACATGTCTAAACTTATTAAGTTCTTGGAGAGCCTCCAAGGCTTCAAGCGAAAATACGGACAAAACTATTTTAATTAAATTCAACATCAGATCTTTCACGAAGTCGCAGTCGAAAGCTACACAAACACACACATCAGTAGCAATGTAACCTTTCCACGTATGTATAACGGTGGAAGATGACAACCAATAGTACTATTGAATAACTAAGTTGCATAACCTTTCTGGCGAAGTGTTATCTTGATCATCTCGATTCGATGATCGCATCACAGTCGACATCGATACTATCTGACTTTGTCTAATGAATCTGCTACTAAGATGATCTTTAACTTCGTGCCAATCGTTTGTACTGGACAATATTTTCACGATTGTAATCGAAATTTCAAGTGAACATTATGCAGTCGATGTCTCAAGTGTTGTCTTCTATAGAACTTTGTGACTTATGTTTTGCTTATGCACTGTCACAGTAGCTAAAATTGTTTCCACGTAAGTGATAGCTAGTAATCAATAAGACACTATAGAATGGCGCAAGAAATAGTTGTTCAATGCACGACTAGGGAAATAGTTTTTGAAAACTTAATATACCAGGTGATTATCAAATAACTTTCGATAGAATTTATTTTTTTCAAATGACTAATTATAATGTTTACATACAAATAATGCTGACTGTTCAACTGATTTGTATGGCGAACTCGAAATAAAAGCTAATTAAATAAATCAAATTTTTACTTACATAGTTTCTACATCACCTACTAAGTATATTGTTTTGGAAGTAATTTGATAATCACCCGGTATTTAACAGGTAGGTTTGCAGTTTTGGTTTATGTCATAAATTCACGTGTATTGTTTGTGTTTTTAGATTTTTCACCCAGATACAGAACAAATTCATTACATGAATGTTAGTCCTGAGACTTCTGGGTGCTGACCCCTTGACATCGATCCTTCGAACCCTCAAAGTTTGACGCTATAAGCAAGATATTTATCAGTTGAAAGTCTCAAGAGGTACTAATTTATTATTTTACGCTTGTGTCTCCATAAGTGTCGCTTGACGGGTTAGGTGCGGACTGAATAATCTTCCAGACACCGAACCACTCAATATGTTAAGTCGCCCTAAGCAAATAGAAAACTAGCGCGGATCTAGAAAGTTCTATTTTTGTTCAACTTGAACTTGATGCGAAGGAAACGCCTTATAAAGTTGTGTGGAGCCGTGGCCAATCTGTGTCATGGTAGCTGCTCCAAGCAGTTTCTAATGCTAATTAAATCAATTGAGATATCGTTGCAGACCAATCATGTTAAAGATTACTTGACGTTCGCATCTATTCTAACCCGAGTGGACATAAATTGAGAAACCAAGGAAGGAATTGCTTCGAGCAGTTCAAGCTAGGCATAAATTATCAGCATGCGGTTCTCAAATCACAATAATGGGAGTTATATTAACCGTTGGCTTTTACAACTTCACGCACCGCTTAGCTAATCTTATAATCTATGTTGATAGTAAGTGTATTTAATATTTTGGAAATTCATCTTTATTGAAACTTTTTCAGAATATGAGCTCGACTTCTAAAGTTATCGAAGTTATTATTATTAAAGACCATTAATAACTACGTTGTGACTTGTGACTTGTTTGATATCCCGCCGCCTACCCTTAGATAATCTGACACAATCTGAACAGTTACAAAGTTTGATAAAGATAAACAGATTTATCTTGTTATTACATCAACTG
Organism: Udea olivalis; assembly: GCA_947369235.1. NCBI lineage: Eukaryota > Metazoa > Arthropoda > Insecta > Lepidoptera > Crambidae > Udea > Udea olivalis. The sequence goes on from OX376348.1 coordinate 9,009,127, forward strand.
TGACAAATATTCAAATATGAGCCAAAAATATCGTACGTGATAGTAGTATAAAATAATTCATCATATTTTGAAGTGGGTTAAGTAGGAATGATAACGTTAACCTAAATGTCACCAGAGGTATAACTACCAGCATTGTCTGCCAGCTGGGACACACCCGTAACCCTGTTGATCCCTTGACTAGACCAACCCTGTTCTAACACGCAATTCAGTGAATATGATGTTTTTACAGTTTTCTGTTTGATATTCCTGTAAAGATAATTTAGAGTTTCAAACGTTTATTAAATTCAGGAAGCCCTCGGCCTTAATCTAGTTACGTGATATAAAGGTGGAATTAAAATTTCCATCTGTAGCTCGAAGCAGACCTGCAAAACTAAGTGACGTTTGAAAATTCAGAGGTGTTATTATCATGTTCCACTCTTATAAGTCTTAGGTTTTTAGCTTAATTCTAAAGAAACGAAGTAGAACATAAATTCATAATTTACATCCTGTACGATGGCATGGATATTAATTGGTTGGCCAATTAAATGTTGTGGTTGCTGTCATGAATTACAAAACATTTATTATTTAAAACCAACGGTATTACTTATTTCGATATTAATTTATAGGTTCTTGCAACTAAAATACCTTTAAACTGAAAATACGTTTCTGAATTATTGTTGCCAGCTTGCCAAATAAGTCCAATATTAAACTTTCGCCTTATTATATAAGGTATCCTATAACAAAGGCAGTTTAATTATGAGCACACGAGCGTACGCTAATGTTCACGACTTGCCTGACCACCAACATTATACCAATTTGTCTGATAATATCGGATGTTATGTGTGCATTACCCAATCCATTGTCTTGCGGTCCGGCACAATTGATTTCCGAATGTCATGTCATAGCTCTCAAATTACTACGTCAGATAATTTCTATTAACCATACAGCACATGTATCAGTTGATACGGCTGACAACCTTAAGAAAATTGGCATCATAAAAAATATACAATCGGTTTCTTCTCGCTCTTCCGGTTCAGTTTCTCTCGTACCCTTATTAAAGTTAACAATCCAACCAACTTTAGTATTTTAGTTATAATCTTATCCCCGTTGGCTACAATTTGCTCGTTAACACTTGATTTATTGATCGTTTTTTCCTCGGTTGACGTATCGGAGAAAGTGAAGTTATCGGAACCCATAGTTCACTATACCGACGACGTCGCCGACAATCAGGGGTTTATCGACCTGACCAGGGGCCATATTAGGAATTTGTCAGGTCCGAATGCTTGCGCCGTTACTGGAAGACCTCTAAATGAATGTACTTATGTGGGATGTTGCATTAAATTCTTTTGTCGCGTCTAGATTTTTCTCTTACATATTGATGAAGGTAATGATGCATTGCGGTGATATTTCACTGGCACTTTCGTCAGAATCACTTTCTTTTTAAACGGAATCAATTTGTAACAAATCGAAACACATAACATGAAGGTGATGATGTGGTTTATTTTAATCAAGAAAGTAGGCATATTTTTAGTAATTTTATATCTCTTGCAGTGGGGGAATCTAGGATCAAATCATATCTCCCGTTCCCGATCCTATTTCTCGTTACAGACTGTTAGGAGTTTACTCTCAATGTAATACTATACTATGAGTAGGCATTGTGAAATAACATAGTTTTATTGTAGTTTAAATTGCCAAAATTGGTGCAAAGTTTTCAATTTAGTTTCTATTAATAGTTAGAGAAAAGTGGGAAGTGTTAACGGTGATGAAATAAATATGTATACCGTACGAACGGTGGCGCACTTTCGTAATAGATCTAAGTTAAACATCTGTCACGTACAAATCTCGGACGGCGGCGTTTTTAATCGGCGAAAGTAGTCGCGTTGCGTACGCGCGTGTCCGCCGCGGGTTGAGTTGAGTTGAGAGCCATCGGCTGACACATGATGCAGACATTAGGCCCGTATCAGGTGTTGGTCAAACTTTTTTTTAAAAGTGATATGTTGCAGACTGGTTATTGAACCATTTATCACTTTAAAAAAAAGTTAAAGTGAATCATTGGACTCAATGCACAAAAATTAGATAATGATGACTTGTTATGAATATCATGTTTCAGTGAAGATTTGAATGTTAGTAGTCGATGACATACACACAGCGCACTGCATTATAGTAATTGTATTTTTTCACAAATCTCGAATAAAATAAAAATAAAATATTAAATTAAATGTTATCGGCAGTACTAACTTCCTTTTAATTATTCCTATAATTATTATGTTTGACAGTTAAGGACATTTTGCATTGAAAATAGTTTCCGTTACTTATTATTTATGTTTCTCACCGTTTAAACTCAAAACAACAAAATCAGAATAAGCCAAATCGCTCTAGCCATTCTCGAGTTTTATTTAGCGAGACAAGTGAACAGCAATTGATTTTTAGATATATTTCCATATTATAAAAGTATCAGCATGGGCCTAAATCACAACATTCAAAACCCTATGGCTTCCAGCAGACCAGTTTCACCGTAGCGGAGAGCCTCAAATCGTTGATAGAAAGCAATAATCGGGTATCACCCTGGTGCTTGGGTTTTGCCAGTTTTGCTCAAGAAAGCAATTAAAAGGAGAATATTGGAATCTACAATTTTGAAAAAAAACATATCTTCTAGATTTGTTATTAATATTTAATTAAATATGACCTAAATAGCATTGCGACTAGTAACCCAAATTGGGCTAGTGGTATCATTACCACATTTACACAATTGAACATTGTCAGATCTGATTGCGAAAGTAGATCGCTATTAAATTGGTTTTCGTCATATCGCTCAGCAAATAACCGCTAAATTTGACAGCCACGTTATGTGGTGATAGTGGTGAACAGTCGCGTAATAACGTTAATTTCAGCAACAGAAGAGTATATTATCTGTGCTACTACAGTTTGCAGCTGTTAAATAATAATTGCAAAATTACACCAACAGCTTGAGGAGCGTTTCGTGACTGCTGGTCGTTCATTTGACTAATGAAAATTTAGTTAAACTGTTCTTACGCTCAGTTCGATAATAGATCAATGGTAATCACTTTAACTCTACTTTAACTCAGTTAGTTCGCCATTTTCATTTGATCAAGGTTTACTATGGATACCCGAATATCAAATTCGGTATGCATTTTTGCTTCTTTCATATTGTTCTTAAGCCTGACAAGACTTGTGTTTTAGTCTGCTATCTATAGCAGCTGCAGATATCTTACGAACCTGGGCTATTAACCGAAAACCATGAAAATGGGAATAAAACTCTGGAGTCCAAGAATCCGGTCGAGTACGAGTACGTACGTACACACCGAGGTATAATTACGCGAGCGATAACATTATAGCATTACGACTTGACTTCTGAATTAATTTGCTCGAGCGTTGTGGAGATGGATGGCCTAGTTATTAATTACTAGCCATAAATGTTCGGTCGTATAACATCTTTGACCCTCCAAATTTGTTTTTTAATCTAGGCCACTACAGTGTCAGGTCAGCCAGGGCGCGGGTCTGGTCGATGGCATACGTCATCGGATCACTCTCGCTTCTTTCAACGCGCTCATAACCGGGTCACCAAGCCACTTTCTTCTTCCTTCGCTGGCTGCTAACTATGATACGTTGTATGCTTTGCATATTCGATTGATATGTCATGATGTTACCTTCGAAATAAACAAGTTTGATTGAGTACTTACCTAATTTAGGAACTCACGACTGTACTTTGCAATGACGCTGAAAATGTGTGTGCCTTAAAAGCTATGCGATTATTATTTCTAAAATATAAATGAAATTTATTCTAACAGTTTTCTGATTTGGGATCTGAATTTAAAGCTCTAAAGGCTTCCACAAAGGGAATGTGAGACATTCTTGAAGTGATAACGTTTTACGTTGCTTATTGCACTTATTTATGCAGAACAGTACTACCTAGTTACAATTCGGTAACAAAAATGAAACGTGAGTGTTGCTTGGATCGACAAAACTACTTATTTGTTGACTGAGGTTGCCATATTATTCTATTAAGATCAGTATTTAATGATTATATACTACAGACTGTTTCCTTACAAGCAGAAATCAAATGATGTACTTGTATGAGTCCTCTCATAACTTCTATTCTATTAGACCATTTAACGATCGGCCTGAGGGTCAACTTTACGCAGGAGCCTACCTGCGTGCGTTTATCTGTAGTAGGTACAGAGGATTGCAGTCTCTACAAAACTATTGTAAATTGTGTCTTATGGTAGCGACATAAGATGTCCACATGTAAACTTAACGTGCTGCCCTGTACTTCAATGCCTTTAGAGCGTTGGTAGGGCTTCCCCGATTTAAACTGTCAGGAATGTTTACGGTGTTGCGCTCGAGACTGGAAACGATTTCTTTGCTTCGATGCACAAAATGTCATGCAAGCAGGATACATTCTACTGTCTCATATTCGTTAGGTTATAATAATAATAATAATAAATATCTGGGACAATTCACACCAAGATCATCTGACCCCAAACTAAGCAGAGCTTGTAATATGGGCGTCAGAGACTGATAAACGTACTTAAATATTTCTAAATACATACTTAAATAGATAATAACACCCAGACACACAACAAATATAAATGTTCGTCACGCAAATATTTGTCATGGGTGGGGATCGAACCCACGACATCCGGCGCTAAAGGCAGGATCGCTGCCATTGCGCCAACAGGCCAGTCAAGTAGGTAGTACCAGCTAAGTACAAACCAGGCAAGTAGGTTGTATGCGTGGTGCTCGTGGTAGTGGTACTATGATTAAACTCTGTTTCGTCACTGGTGAAAATATATTAGGCGCTAAGTTAGGGCCTATAGTTTGTGAGTCATATTAATGCAACTAGACGTTGTACATATCTTGAATCAAAACAAATTATGTATTCTTTAATAAATTCATTTCAATTCGCAGTTCAACGATAAAAATATCACACTCACTTAATTTTTTCAGTTACACCAAAACTTTTATCGCTGATGAGCGAAAGAACCAGTTTGCTTAATCACGTTATATGACGAGTTCACAAAACTTTCTTCATAAGTGCATTGTCGAATTTCTCTTTGCAGAACGCGTGTCTCTTCTCTTCATACAATAGCCAAATTAGTGCGTCTCAAAGCTATTGTGACCCGTGTGACAGTTGGATCACATTTGAATTCATTATGGTCACTTACCTTGCCACTAATATAGTACCTATTATTGTGATCAGATATAACATCACAAAAACAACCGTAATGAAATATTGTTGCATATAATCGCTCGATATTACTAATGTGAGATTGCTTTGTTGACTTAACTTCGCGGGAATGGAAGAGAATACAATGACACAATGCACAAATGCTAGTAGCGGAAATGTCCAATATTTTGTAGTGCTTAATACTGCACTAATCATAGGTATTGTGGTCTTGTCTCTTGAAAGTATATAATTACTATCCAGTTGAAATATCGCTTTGGATATCTGTCATCCTAATGTTTAGCGAAGGCTTTTCATTGAAATAGCAATGCGGTAGTTAGCATTCACGTCGTGTAGGTGTCAGTAGAGCCTTGCGTTTGATTATTATCATTTACAATCTGGATAATCATAAATAAATCAATGAACAACGTAAGAACTGAAGGTCGTCATGAAATAGGCGCCTACAGAGTAGTCGTCTTCGGCAACATCGGAAGGCCTAAACCTGCCATCCTCTTGGACTTAATGTTAAAACGAATATTTAGATGTGGCAGTACCTTAAAGGTCTTACAGTTAAAACAACACATTGTTTAGTTTGTTAGGTCACAACCTAGGCTTTGTACCAAGGCACATGTACTCATGAATGCATTTGGGATATTATGGACCTGAAATTCACCCTACATTGGCAAAAGCAAATAGCATCAGTTTACTAAGGAACTCCTCTGCAGTTTATTTGTTTAATGAACTGTAAACAATATTATCTATCTGTCACCAAAACAATTGAAGCGCACGTATAACATACCTACACAATTCCGTCCCGTCGTTCGTTTGTTTGCCAAAAGTTAGTACATATAGTTTCTATTCTCGTGTTGCCTAACTACGAAAAATACTAACAATGTCGTTTCTCTAATTGGTCTGCCTACCTGATTGGATTAAGTTTTGTTTCACATATCATTCGATCTTGCGAAACAGTTTTATTATTCACGTAATTCACATAAGCATCTTAACAAGATTAGTCAAGTGTGAACTACTTTGAATGAAACATTGTTTTTTTGATGTCCCAATCATAAACGTCTCAAACTCCGGTGTTTACATGAGACAAGTTTTAATTTTTCGCAATCCATTGCTCATTACAATTGTTCTCGGGTCCAAAATGCCGAGAATACAGCTGCAGTTGCAAAGCGTTATGTATGTCAATGCTAATACAAACTCGCGAACACCCACTCGGAAACTAAGGTCGTACATACTCGAAAGCACTGACAGTATGATTTATTCGCATCTTTACACTGGTATAAATGTGTGGGCAGAACCATAATAGTCTGTTGAAAGTTCTCCTATGGACGTGAATATAACTTGGTGTCTTCTTGATTACATTGTTAAGGGACCAAAGCCGCTGTGCTGGTATTTGTGAGCGGGGGGAGACAATGATTTAGTATTAGAGTATGCTTGGTTCCTGCTTGCTTGGTGTGGTGTAGTGACTATATCAAAATTCTCAAAAAAGGGAACAGTTTTTGAAATTTATTGATTTTATTAAAAGGAAACCTGTCATTCATTAAAAATTAATTGTCTTCTAAATAATAAATGTGTCCTTCGAGCTAATTAATATTAGAACTTTTAAGTCATCAGAAACAGTTAAGCCGAGCTCTCTCAGCCACCATATTCGCTAATTGCTGGCAGTTTTATCCTTTAGAAAGCATGTGTTCGAAAGACGTCACAATTTCACTTCAGCTTTCACGATATTGTTATATCATTGACGCCCCATGAGATTCCCATAAAAACAGGGAAAGTATGCAATCGACATCGCCGGTAAAGACAGAGGCCGCCGGGCACTCGTCACGCCCATCCTACGCTAACATGGAACGAAAGAAAGTGAAATTTGCCGAACCAATTGTTAGGTCCGGGCATCTTCTGCTGAAACATTTACACAAGAGACAAAATTAGTGTTGCCGGACTATCGACAGTTGGCCTCGAGATCCGTTCAAGATCGACCAAGTTGCCCTTGATTGAGCAAGGTATAGTATAGGAGGATACTATGAAATAGGCTGAATAGCTCAAAATGTGTGCAACTTAGTTAGCTTAGCTATCGGAAGTTATAATGGTGCTTAATAGTTTCTAAATGAATTAAACATACCTCGTTTTCAGGAAAAGTTTACAGCACCCAAAGATACCGATAAAGCTTTTTTTAACATTTTCAACTTCCTTGTTGCATTTCAACTACCAAAGTACTACTACAGTCCGCTCGTGACCACGATGACATGCAATTGTCATCGAAACGTCGAGATAAATAGGTAAAGCAATTTACCGCAATTTGTTTGTTGCAAAAACCCGTTTAATAGTAAAAGCTTTTTTATTTTGACAGTTTGACGAGTAAATTCTATGGCAACTTCTATGGTTACACCGGTAGTGAAACCTCGTCTCACACTATCGGTAGTCGTTAAATTTTCTTACTATCAGTATAAGCATAAGCAGCCACACTACACAGTAAATATTTACAAGCGCGATGGTGTAAGGGCAGCAGAAAATAATACGACCTGTGCCCTCGCGTTGAGGCTCCTGCCGCGGTTGACTGTACGTGCTCCAATTTTAAAAGGCAGCGTACCTGTAATGTATAAGGAAGTAATTATAAATGTTCTTTCAAAGTTTTCTGACCCCTGAGCTAATATACTGTTCGTATTGAATTTGGTCGATGACTCATGTATACCTCACGCGTTTCAGACTCTGACGTATTTAAATAGTGAACAAATCAGCATGTTTTTGTAACAACTAAAACTGGTTGTTGCGTACATATAATCAGGCTAAGATTTAATTTACGGACGCCAGAGAAAGTAAGTAGACGATCTTTCAACTAATTAATAGCTTGCAATAAATCTCTAACTTGGAATAATGTGTAGGTCACAAAATTCAGCATTTATACGATTCGTAGGTGGTGATGTCGCCAGCAGGTACCGAACTGGCATGAATTTACAATGCCATCTGATAAATTTACTATGGGGACTGCTTTCTTTGATCGATTATCTCATGGAATTCCAGTTATGTTGTCTAATGATGATGTACTGAAGCTTTTAATTTGACCTGACTGTATAGACCCGTAGCGCTGGGTTTTGAGGTTTCGAAAATAGTAAAGTTCTTTCTTATTGGCATGTAGTTTCGGAATCCTTTGTCCAATCTGATACATTAATTTGTGTCAGCTTAGGTAGTCGCATAGGTAGAAATTTAGGTATTCGTCTTTTCGGTCAGTCTTGGACGACGAGAAAATTAAAGATGAAAATTTTACTTTCATGATGATAACGAAGTAGTAACTGATGTACAGAGGCATTTTGTGTCAGCTCTGTCCACAGGAACCCTGACATTTAACCAATACCTACCAATACATGTCGCTCTACTAGCTCTAAAATAATATTACAGTTGGTTAAATAGGTGTTATGCGTTTTAGAATACTAATATATGTTGTACACCGTATTTTGTGTTGACTTTATCCACGACATTAGTATAATATATATATTTTTTTATTACAACTCTGTACGAGCCATAAAAGAAAATGCAAGTTATTGAAGTTTACGTGTTTTTATTTATTATTTTGTAATATAACACTAATTTGGGTAATTTTCATCTAAGAAATCTTATTATTTGACAAAGTCAGCTTTGTTCGAACGAAACGGTGCGAGAGTTGTAACTGTTGTTACATCCTGACCTTATGACAGTTTGCGCTGGACGAAGATGGCACAAATTAGGTTTGCACACTCCGCAGGCTCGTTATATAACATACCTTATCTAGGGTATGGTAATTTATTACGGCAAAAAAACCATTGTAATGGTCGTTAGAAGTTAACATCGCTGTTAGTTCTCTTCAATTAAAAAACCGCAGCAGCCATATTAAATTTGACATACAAGTACGTAAAATATGGTTACACGGGGTGAACAACAAAGGGCTAATTACATGAATTGTTTTTACATATAATACACGAGATGGCGAGAGATATAACCCACCACAGGCGCCTTTAACATTCATAATTTTTTTGACGACCGACTTGGTGTAATGGTTAAGAAGTTGGCTACTACACCAGAGGTCGCGGGTTCGATCCCCGCACAGTACAAACATTTGTGTGCATGAACATGTCTGTTTGTACTGGTCTGGGTGTCTCCTATGTATTATAAGTATGTATTTACAAAAGAAAATGTATTTAAGTATGTTTATCCGTTGTCTAGTATCCCATAACACAAGCTTTAATTAGCTTACTTTGGGGCTAGATGGCGCTGTGTGGAATAATGTCCAGGGATATTTATTATTTATTTATAATGGTTTCCCAAGTCGCTCTTTGTCTCCAGAGCCTAAAGAAAGAGTGTGTTTGCACTATTTTATTTTATTTAAATTAACAACGAAATATTAAAAAGAACAATTACAGATCTATTTGGAATTGGACAAACACCAAGGATTGTGTTTATGCTACAATATATATTTTTATCTATAAACAACTCTTCGAGTAAGCAACACCGGCACATTTCGTGTAATCATAATCATAATCTTGATTCTTTATTTGCATCCAACATGGTATAAATAGATCTTTGTTACATTTTGAGTCTCATGTAAGGCTACTAGAATTAGCATGCAAATGTTACAAGAAAAAAAACATACAATGAATTCACTAATGAACAAAATGTCCCATTACTATTCTTACAAATGATTATATGTCAAGTATTCCATCATTAAATGTCATAATTAAAATGATATGACAGAATTAACAATAAAGTGCAAAAAGTTCTAAATTCCGATTGGGTAAGCACATTAAATACCTAAATAAAGCTACTTTCTCCAGTCAAAGAAATCCTTAACACTATAGAAATTTTTGTCATTGAGCCACCGAAACAGATGCTTTTTGAATATTGCCACATTTTGCATTTTTATTTCGTTGGGTATATGATTATAAATTTTGATACACATGTAACTACAAAAATTGTTGACAATAGTTGTTTACTATATTTTGTTGTTTAGTTTGTATTAATAGCTAATTGCTTATTTTTGATATTTGTCTCATAAATTCATGATAGATAAATTATATATCTCACAAGTATTGCGTCTATATTTATAAAAAACCTATGATCATTGTGAGATTTCACTTTTATTAATGTTATATTGGCTCATAATGACTGAGGTTGTCTGTCCGCTTCGTTTGGCATAATAACAAGTGCAAATGCAATTATCCGAAACTGGAGCATAACGTCGTGCTAATGTCCGCGGTGGATTACCACCACCGCTCCCCAACGCAGCAATAGGAAAAAGATGACTCCAACAGAATTTCAAGACTAATCAACGTGAAAATGATCTTAGAAAGTTTATACTAACACTTTTCACCCAGAGATTAGGTGGCAACTTTATGGTCTAGTTTTAACGATCAGACGCTGGGTAGACCAATGCAATATTGAGGAAGTTACGGAAAACTTTAAAATGCGTATAAAAAATCAAACAAAGGGTTTTAATCATTTTGTATTGTTAAATATAATGCCTTTAGAAAACAATAAATTTTAATTTTCGACCTGGGTCTGTTCTTACATTCGGTTTAAATGGCGTCACCGATCCAGCAATTAATGTAAAATAAATATATAAGGTATATGTTACCGGCAATGTGTATAATCCGGCATTGTATACAGTGCCTAGGCATTGTATACAGTGCCTAGGCATTGTATACAATGCCTAAAACATTCAGGCAATGTATAAAATATTCTTAATTTTATACCTTGCCTAGGCATTGCATACAATGCCGGATGCGCAGCCGGCAATGTGTATAAAAGGGTTCACTAAAAAGAAAGTTCGCTATCAGAATCGTCTTTTGGCATACATTTTGGCTAGGAAAGATTAACCGATTTGTAAGTTTCCATTATCAAAATAACTTTGGTTATAATATCAAAGTATAAAAAGGTAAAATAGAAAATTGCGGCCAGTTCGTCTCATGTTGTTCGGTTCATGTCGACCTAGCATGCTCCTCGCAACCTAATAAACCCACGTCTTGCAGAGCGAAACATTTTTGGTTTTAAAAGGTTCACTGTATGTAAAATTTAACAAATCGAATAGCCAACTAATGCATTTTGTCAAAAGTTATTTATTCTTTACGTTGTTTGAGTTTGAGTATCTGAATAAAACTTGATAACTACAGGCAAAATCTATTTATTTCACACATTGCTGGAAGACCACTGGGTATTCTGTACCATAACGAACAGACACGAACTGACCTCGTTTATACGTCGTTTTATACTTTGACATTATAACTAAAAATATTTTGATACTGAAAACATACGAATCGATTTATCTTTCCTTACTAAAATATATTCCAAAGGACGATTCTGACAGTGAACTTACTTTTTAGTGAACCCTTTTACACATTGCCGACTGCGCATCCGGCATTGTATGCAATACCTAGGCATTGGATACATTGCCTAGGCAAATTATGCAATGGATAATAAAATTCGTAATATTTCATACATTGCCTAAACGCACCCGGCAATGTATACAATGCCTGAATTATAAACATTGTCGGTAACATATTATTATATGAGCACTAAGCTCGTAAGCTTGTATCGCAGGAACCTTTAAGTGTTCTTTTTTACTTTAATCAGACTCAGGTTCAGTCTATACTAATATTATAAAGCTGAAGAGTTTGTTTGTTTGTTTGCTCAAACGCGCTAATCTCAGAAACTACTGATCCGATTTCAAAAATGCTTTCAGTCTTAGAAAGCCCATTTATCGAGGAAGGCTATAGGCTATATATCATCATTCCACGCGGACGAACTCGCGGGTAGAAGCTAGATAATATGCATACTGGAGTAGACTAAAAGACTTAAACTGCATGAGACCAAATAAACGAAAGAAAGTGTGCACTTGATAATACTACTAAGCGATCCGAAGGATTAATTGATCACAATTGCATCCTGAATTCCAGAGATAATGTTTACACGACATTACATGTAAGAAGGTGCAACAAATGCACTTACAACATTTCTAAGTCGTGTTGAAGGCGAGCCGTGCAGTGCGAGTTCTGTTGCTGCTTCGGTTCGGTTTGAATAATTCATTTTATGTGTTATTTAACGTCGCCATGCCATGTTAAAATCTCATCAAGTTGCTCCATCTAGATGCATATTGCATATTCAAACCGTCGAGATTTTTAGGTTCCGGACAATTACTTCTGTTACGATTATTACCCCGAGTCTGTGTTGTAATATTTTGGTTCAATTTTGGATTTGTTTCCATATTTACAAGGCACGGATTGACAACATTTTGATGGACAGCAGGACTACTTTAATGTTCTTCATATCCATAAGTTGCTGAAAAGATATTCCGTGTAGTTGAAATAGTAGTCTCATTCACATTACGCAAACAGAGAAGCATAACATAATGATTCTAATCCGACAAAAGATGCGCTACTTTAGTTCGGTGGCTGTGCTCATTATTTTTTTTCCAAATTGCACAACGTATGATTGCTGATGACTATGACATAACCTTTTACTTGACGGAATAATTGCTGTATTCTTGAATATCATGAAATAAAACCAGTATAATGTTGATTAATAGACGCCACGCCTACTTCTGTTTTTGTTCTTTGTCGATCCGGCCATCGTATACGGAGGCGTTACAGCCGTAACCGGCCAAACTTTGTAAATGATATGTTACGTAGGCATCAGTCAATCAAAATCGACGAAGTGATGAAAGGAATATTGATCTAAACAATTTGCCGTGTCATACTGCAATCTGGGGAATGTGTTACAGAATAGCATTATTACTTCCTTACAAAAGTAGTTACAGTATCATAGTTGATGATCTAAAAGTTGCAATCGATATTACTTCGAGATTCCACATCTCGAAGTAATATTGATTTGTCAATAACAGTACTGGTAGCAAATGTCTCCGCGTAGTTATTATTGGTAGAAGTCGTAACTTTGAACCGCCATGGATAAATTTGGCTTACTTAACCGAGGTTAAGAGCTGCTGCGCGTTTTATGAGCTCGTTTCCTGCGAGCTAACATTCAAAGCGCCGAACGCCTGTTCCTCATTTAATAAACATTGTCGCATCAAAGATACATTTCAAGGACCTCTTAAATTGTAGTTACTTATTAATTAAGAAGAAATCGTGACGCGATTTACTTCCGGAGGAGATAGATTAATTACTGCTAGTGTTCACGCCTTGAGTGGTGACGTATCTGTTGTATTTATTAGAAGATGAGATGTTAGGATTAGCTATTGTTTCATAAATATGTTTATGTTGCGACACTCTCACGGTCCGATCGGGTTGTTGCGTCGTGACGTAGGATGTTTGCAGTTTTGCATTACAAATACTTCGTGAACCAGACGCTGCGCTGCTAGGATTTCAATATGTTGCAAGTAAATATCGGCAGATTCTTGAAATGGGAAAAAAGACTGCTACGATCGAACTTTGCTGATGTTCTTTTTACCTTGTTTTTTAGAGTCTTTGAGGTTTAGCTTGCGTCAATTTCTCGAAAATTTCCTGTTTTTGTGGCAATGCAATTGGCTATTACATTATGTTTAAGTGGTTTGAAAACTGATTGAATTAAAAAGTAAGCGGTTCGCCATGATTGCTATCATTATTCAAATCTAGCACGTGGAAAATACAATGAATTTTAATCGTCGATCTACACATAATTCATATTCAGGTATTGAATATTTTCGATATATTGCATTTGTTTTTAAATAAACTAATCGAAAAATTAAGAAAAACAAAGACAGTAATACAATTCAGAGTAATGTTCGTTGCACGTCTTAGAGACAGTGCACTCCATTTGCACTGTGGAACATTGTCAATTCTGGTCGTTGCCTTCATTACCACGGTAATTCCATCGATGTACTCGTACACTTTAGCGACGTAACTTGCGTTCCATGATACGTTGCGGTTTGATTGAATTGCAATTGCTTCGAGGCCATTCAATCGACTACTTCGCTGCCTTTAAACAATTCCACAAAATTATTCTCGCGAACGTGCGCGAAGTCATGCAACGTTCGTTTCTAAGACGCTCTGGACAACATTTATCTATCACGCATACTTCGAAAATGATCAACCGCTAGGACTAAATACGCTGGAATCCGTTTTTAATTCATGCATCGGGGGCGTTATGTACGATGCTACTGAATACTTTAATTGCGTGTATTAAACAACACTGGCTGATTGTTGCTATTAGAATTGCAAATTGCAGTCCATTCTTCAGCGTTATACAAAGGTAGGTAAGTTCTAAAGAAAATTTAATAAGGCAAGATGCAGGCGGTACGCTAAAAATAATTTGCAGCTTTCAAACTGACACCAGAGGCGGTTACCAATCATCGCTTTTATCATCTCGACCGGTCTGACGGCATTCAATGACATTTACATTATGTTAACAAACTGGACGACTCACTTCTGCCTCTGGGATGTAAAAAGAAAGTGGTTGTTAGATGCTATCACCGATATATCTGCAAAGTTTCAAAGGTTTATCATAAGTGTGTCCTATATTTCTCATAAACAACAACATTCCAGTCACTTTGCCATTGAAGTATATCATGCTTTTCAAATCCTTGTCCTTATACGTACTACAATTTTCCTGTATAAGGGAAATTACTCTTATCTAGCAGGTGAAGTTGATTACGCTTACCAGATACTAGAGATCCCTTACTAGATTGCAAACAAAGGAAGATCCAAGCACTACACTTTGAAAGTAGAATCGAGATCAAGACCTGGGCGGGCCATTCACCCGCCCGCCTACGCTCTGGCTCATATCGATCAAGGGCTCCCACTTCAGCCGTAGAAAACTGAATCCGGGAATAAACAAACACTGAACAAATTAAAATAGTGAGAGAATGGTTCATGTTTTGTATACTTATGCTAACAATTTTTCTCGTTTTAACTGGACAAGTCCAGAGTTAATTGAAAGTTACTAAAGCATTTTACTTTATTTTTTTAATAAATAAAATATATTTCTAGAAATTTAAGTTATATCTTATTTATGTATCTACATTCTCTTTCAACATTTGTTTATGATAAGCTGATTCTAATTCTATCTCCCCAACAACCTTAGCGGAAACAGTGGGTATTTATTCATAGATAACACTTGCAATAACGTAAGGTTAGCCGCTGCTTTCTTATTTGCATGTCACGTACGCCACAGCGAGATGCTGGAGAGAATTGCATTATCTTCCGGAACTGTCAACTTACGCGAGTGAGTCACGTTCTTAGTGTAGTGAAATTCTGATGGCCATATACATTATAAATATAATAATAACCCGCCTGAAATTATAAATCTATATTTAGACTTTTCTTCGTCTATTGAACCAGAAATGAGACCACAAATGCACTAGTCATGATCTAACAATGCAAGTTTTATTCTGAAAATTTGTAAAAGTGTAGAAACCAATTCTGGCTTCTAATACTTTTGTAAAATTAATATAGAGAACATATCTACATTGTTTGAGTACAGTGTCCAATTTGGTACCACTCTTTATTAGCCACCGGAAGGTACAACGACTGTTAAGTTCATAATTTTATTCGGATGCCAATAATCAATTTTTCCAACATAATTCCCCAGACAAGAATTCAATACAACAACATAGTTTCAAACAGCATTAGTTTCACCTTACACCCCGTCCCACGTGACCAAACTGTGGGACGGAGAAAAGTCAATGTTCCGGCGCGACATCCGGCTCGCTTGCAGGCGACATGCATGTGCGAGATCACGTTTACCCACGCCGAAGAGTGAATCGTTCTTGATTTCAGCTTCGGCAATAGCACATGACACGACGAATATTTTTGCCTAACCTCCAATAATATTAAAACAGTCATATTCAGAATGTCAACCTCAGATAAATAAGAATAAGACGCTGACGTGGGACTATGTTTCGATATTGTTCTATGGCCTTAAATGGTAAGACTCCTGTTTGTTTTTGTTATCATAAAAACACAACCGCATTTTCCTAAGCAGCATCCTCTTCCAAAACTGGCGGCTAAATATTTAATTATGCGAATATGCGACAAGCACGCGTGCTTGCCTATTTAGCCGACCATTTGGAAAACAACAAATAGAAATCGTAATTACAATCTCTACATTCAAATGGAACCGATATGCATATTTGTACTCAAATTTTCTCAATTGAAAAAAACTTTATACCATTTGATGTATCTAATTTTAGAGAACATACATGTTTTGTCTATAAACATTCAAGTGCTCCCACAGTGCAAATACTTTAATTAACTTTAAATGATATAGATGTACAGTGTACACATATTGTTGCCACAGGCTGAGACATAACAAGTTTTTGCACACATAGAAGTTTTTGTATATTTTATTGAAATAACGCACCTGTCTGCAACTGTGCAATGCAACATTGACGTCAATGCCAGGTAAATGATCGTACTTGGTTTCATGTCAAAATTAGCTGCAGACAAATTGGCTAGTTTTAATTGAACCATCGAAACAAAATAGATATAGTAAAGTAAAGTAATTAGCCTATAATACTGTCCCACTGCTGGGAAAAGGCCTCCATCATTGAAATCAAGTCATTGCTACAATGGATGGGTATTGGCTTAATCACCACGCTTGCCAAATGCGGGTTGGTGATCACAAACCCAGGCTATGTTCCGAAAAATCCGAAAACACACTTTGCCCTACCTGGCAATTGAACCCGGGACCTCCGGGATTGGGGCCGAGTACTGAAACCACTCGGCCACGGAGGCGTTAAATGATATACAAACAACAACAACAATCATCATTAATTTAAAAATTGTTTACTTTATAGTTATTTGTTATTTATTTTCCAAAAGCCCCTTTTTATGAGCCCAGATTCTGCTATTGAAATACCAATAGAATCGTTATTTAATGGCGAGATTTTTACAGTTTTATATGGACCAAATGTTAAAATCATGGCATTCAACTACGAACCCATTGGCTTTTAAATAGCAGAATCCTCAATCAGTGCTAGCTAGACAAAATCTTCCTTTTAGGGTCGCGGACGCGCAAGTGATATCTCAGGTGTTAGACTTGTCCATAGATTACGATTATTTGTTACTCATTGCAAAAATACAGGGTAATTTACATTAGATGGTAAAAGGTTCTTCACATTGATTGACATTTTTGCACATGTGTTTTTAATATTTTACCTGTTTTTTAGTGTTAGGGTGTGTGTCTTGGGACCCTTACAGTAAACAGACATTTTTTAGATGATTTGATCAAATCAGACAAGTTTGTAAAGTAATCGTTTTAAAATGATATTGTATTGTAATTTAATGGAAGCAGGCAGAGAGAACTAGCTAGAAATTTACTGCGTAATAAATCTATTCTTAGGTGTTTTCCTATAGTTGTTTGTGTCTCTTATCTATTCTTATCAGTCAAAGGGGTCATCACTATAGCTTTAGCTATATTCATAATTATATCCTTTGGTTTCTTCAACATCTTTTGATTAATAACTACCTATAATTACATTTAGTATCGTTAGAATTTTCAAGCTGTTATTTAACTGAGACATTTAGTGCCTTTAAGAACTAAGTGCAATAAACTACAATCAAGTGCATATACTCGCTGTACATAAGAGGCACGTCTAGTCTTCGCGAAACGTGACGTGAGCCGGCCTTGGCGGTCGGTCTACGATCGGTCTGCCCCGCCACCGCTCGGCCGCAGCACCCGTCTCTTTCGCACTCAATGACTGTACTGCTCGACCTGTCTCGAATTTCCACACGCAAGGTTCGAGGAAACTGACTCAGCTGAGTACCACCAGGATCGACCCCGGTCGGAAAATACACTTTATTGTTAACGCTGTACGATCGCTTTCCGAACGCTCAACGCGCGGTCGTTACGGACTTCCAGCGCCGATACGTCATACTATAGTTCTTTCTCTTTTTTTCTCAGTCCCGCACAGCTGCCTCCGACCAGTATTGTAAAAGCATTCGAGAGATACGGACTGTCACGCTGATAAATTTACCGCTGCACCCGCAGTCGATTTTACCGATTTGTTTACGACGTAATCTGCTACGAATTTCGATTAAAAAAGTAAAAAGTTTCGAAATTTACCCGTGCATGCAGCAGTAATAGTGTAGATAGTGTACGTGTTCAACAAAGCGGACATTTTCCTCGTTTTGCGGCTCTAGAAATCGAGCGAACCGATTTGCAGCTATTGTTTCCAAAACATTCGGTTTGTCGTCATGTCACCCGAAGAAACAGTGCAGTGACTGTATCGATATGTAGAGTAGGGAGCGGCAACAATTGAGTGAGTGCGTGTATCGGATACGGCCCAGTGAGCCGGGCCCCTGTCTCGAGTGTCCTTAGTGTTGAGTTGCAGCTTGCGGTAAAATTTCAACCGGGAGGGCAGTGACTGATGGAGGATTGTGTGAGGGTGCTGGGCCGCAGTGGGCGTCATGCGGGCCCCCGTGGTTGCGACTAGAGGCCCCCAACACCGGCAAAACGGCGACAGCAACTTCGGCGGCTGTGCTTGCACCACAGGTTCGCTTATCGTTACCTTTCAACCCTTACTCTAGACATCTTTTCGAAACGACTTTCGAACAATTAGTCGCAGGTCATACAGGCCAACGTCAAGGCGAATTGTGAAGGGATAAGCGAATGCCTAATACAAATCGACTGATAATTCTTTTGACGTGTGTTAACTCCAATCAGCACTCGCTTACGTCACGATGCAAATATTGTTTTGCGTGTCGATTGTGTACTGAACCAATTTCACAAGTATCACTATTAGATACTGTTTAACCTGTATTTTTAATATAGTGCAGCTTTCTAAACTGCTCCTAAGGTGTAAAAAATTTGCGTATCGAAGACAAAGTTTTTTTTTTGATTAGTCATTCTAGGAAATTACCAAAAGTATAGACTTTTGTTTACCTACGAAGCTACGATATGATAATATAAACCATCAATACCGTCTTGTATTATATCTACACGTTGCAAAAACAGCCCGAGAACACGAAGTACTATTATTCAGTTCTCAGGTCTGTAATAGTATGTTTCGGTTTTCTGTAACATAATTAAGTATTAGGTGTGTGATGATCACACACCATTGTCACTTCATACTTAAGAGGTACCGGACTTCAGTGATGGAGCCTTCGTACTTCGGAATGCTGTTAGTTCCGGCTGCTATCGCTAGATGGCTTTCGCAAAAACAAGCCATGCAAAAAGGCCTGAATAGGAAATAGAAACCCTAGAACTAGGCAGGCCTGGTAGTTATAAAACGGCCGATAACGTTTTTCTTTTACTTGATTTCTAGTTGAACATAATGCTTCTTCTTAACAAGTAACCCTCCGCTAAAGCACATCTGTATCAAAACTTATTACTTTCACATAATATGTAAAATTATATAAAAAAATATACTGAGGATATTTGAAAGATTTTGGTCACCCAATGTGCTTGTAGTGTGCAAAATGAAACAAAAAAATCATTAGCACATTTTTCTCGTTAGTGACAAAAAATGACGAACTAAAGTCCTTGTTCCTGCTAACTGGCTCATAATAGACATCGCAATTAAAATAAACACGTAACAATTAATGTACTCCCAATGACTCACTCCACTAATAATAGTTTAAGTAATTACATAAAAGATAGACAGCCGCTTGACGCTGCTTGATACTTGTCATTCCCACATGACTGGATTTGTCAAGTTTGTTGACTATGTTCAAGCTGTGTTTAGCGGATACCCGTGTTATTTATAATAACACCGAGAAAGTTTTAATTCTAATCTACCAGCTCTGCTTAAGATTCAAATTGTGGGATGTAAATGTTAAATAATAATTAATATGCAAAGCGGCATCTGAAACCTGATGTCGGATAAGCATGTTCATAACTGTAACTCCTCGTGATACATTTTAGATACCTGGCTGTAAATTTGTGTCTAAATCATCGGTGTAGCGTTCTATAGCTGGCCCTCTAGCTATTCATGGTATGTTTGATAAAATACACGGCAATTATTAAAACAGACATGTATTTATAGAAATATATGCTGATATTGTCTACTTATAATGTTAGCAAAAAGCAATTGATGCGGGTGTATAAAAACACAGACAGGTGTAACACGGTATAACTGGTTCCAAAGGTGCTTATTACTTCTCGATCAGCTCATTACACGGATCACGTTTTCTGATACTTATTCTCATCTGCCCTTGGCTTTTACAATTTAGTTATTGGACCATATACACTGCACGTTATCACTTGTAATAGCTGTGTAGTGAGTAATACAAAAACCTTGTTTTTAGGGCATTTCAAATATAAATATCTGGAACATCTAACTCTTAACTAAGCAGAGCTCGTGAAATGGGAATATCGATAAACAATCTTAAAAATGTCTATATAAATATCAAATTTAATGGATTACAATACCCAAATCGAGCCCACGACCTAGCGCCAACAGGTCAGTCGAATACCGTCGATTCCTTAGGAGTAGCTGCTCGATCAATTGTATGTAAGATACATCATTTTCATAAATTCATAAGTTCTTACAAAAGCATCTTTCACACATTCATTTTACGTATGGTCATTATGCCTCAGTTCTTTGTAAAAAGTGTTCAATTTGTCACGAGTTACGTAAGTAAGTATTACAAAAATGTGGGTTAGCCATAGTAAATGCAACATGTTCCCGATGGGTTTTTAAGTTATCAAATACAATAATATCAGGTAATTTGTCCATTGCATAATTCAATAGATAAAAGAAAACGAACGCTCGCGATATTAATATTTAATAGTCTAATGTTATTTCCTACTTGAACTACGTACTTGTTATGTTATAGCTGTCAATCATAATTTAAACACGTTTTGGTTAAAAATAAAATAGGATGCTTATGCTCTTATTACACAGACTAAGTCGTTGAAAGATGCATTCATTACTTTATTAGTACTTAAGCTAATAAAGCTTTGGTTATAGCAGCAGCATTCGCTAGATAATATAAACTAAAAAAATATATTGATCAAGGCAGTAAAGTCTCGCTCCATTGATGATCAAATTGTATTCAGGTACCGAGGAAAAAAAATAATTTCGCAATTCTGAAGTCGACAGCAGCTTCTCATTTCTTATCCATGTTCATTATCCGATCCATTGACATGATTAGATACTGTTTGACACTTGAAACGAGTTACAACTATACAATAACAAAGAAGAAATAAAAGTACACTTTTGCACGTACTAAGCTATCTATCAATTTGTAAAGAAAATATTGTGACACGTAAGATTTGGAGTGTTTGATGTAAAAATGATAACCTATTTTTATTACTGAATCTGAAGATACCAGAACGGTTCATCAAAGCATCACATTTATCAATGACTCGACTGACAGCCAGTCTCCTGTTATGTACTTTTGGGCGCCAGGTGGTTGCCATGACAAAATAAACAATATCCGGTGGCATGTTTAAAATACACTGATAATGGGCCGTGCTACGGGGCTACTCGGTCGGTCGGCGACAGTCGTGATCGTGACTATAGATGCAAGTTTTTTTGAAGAAACTGCAAAGAGCAAAAACTGGAAAGTAAGAATGGCGATCGAAATGCAACTTTTTGTAAATCGTCAACCGTAAAGTAGGACACCCGAGCAAGAGGAAAAGCACCGGTGAGATGGTTAGATGCTGCTGAAGGTTGCAAGAGGTGTTATGTATATTAAAATGTGGCCTACCACCTTCATTTGAAGGTCATGAAACAACAAGATTTCCCCTTGCATTATGGCGGTGACCATTGCCCAACCTTAGCTTAACTGTCAGATCTCACAGAAACCTTTATCAAAACTGGTAGACCACTTTCTTGGTCGACCTAACCAATAAATGTACCAAGTGAGAAAATGTTAACAGGTGAATTTTTTTTGTGTAGTTTTAGTGATCACGATTCTTAGCATTAAAAGAACGACCAAGAAGAAGTAGTATCATAAAATAGTAGTTATTGCAATGCTGCCAACCATACAAATTATTGAAAAGATAATGCAGTAGAACCTTTTTTACTTATTGCGTAATATGCATCCGTTTAGTTTAGGAGATTCATGAAAATAGGCAAAAATATCGGGTAGTTTAAAGAAATACTGTGTGAATGATAGGCTTAAGAGACGCTGGAAGCACTAGCACGTGGAACCAGAGTTAAAGCATGATAAGCTTATCGTGAAATATTATCACAATCGCAATTTGATAATTGCTATTATTATTCAATTATTACCTGATAATAATTAACACTAGCCAGGCCCATTGTATGCTTGGACAATTGCATACAGTGCATTGAAATTTACTGCAATTATAATCCAATTCCCATAGTCATTCATTATTGTATTTACCAAGGTCGTAACAATGTTACGGTGACATTTTTGTTAGATATAACTTTGAAATCAACTAAGGATATAATCAGCCAAACATTATTTACCAGCAACAGGTCATTATAGTCCAAGAACACATAAATGTCAAAACTCAAACAAAGACAATAGGATTTCCTTATGAAGGCTTTCAAGTAACGCGTGCGTTGGTGACTATTACTTACTGGTATAAATGCGAAACGATCTTACTTTTGTTGGCTTTGTTCAGAGTTTTCGCAGAGGCGTTCATCGTGAGCGGTGACCTTGCACGTCTGACATTGGGCGTTGATTTCGAATCGTAGCATTTTATTCCTCGCCGAGACAAGCGGCTCCATCAATTCTGCAACCTTTGCGCCCGCGCAACCACCGCAATGATCATATAGCGTGTGCCGCCTTCGTCTAATCGCCCATTATTAGGTAATAATCGCCCTCTCTAGATCTCGGCAATGGAAAACTCAATACCATTCCATGATTGAACCTACTACTATTTTGGAAGTAAACGTTAAAAGTGTATATTAGGTTATTGCACAAGTAGCAAGCTTATTTGTAGTAGAGTCGGGCTCCGCAGTTTGCTCAACGCGCGTAACGCGGTTGGTGTTGTTTCAACGGCGCTTTCTATCGTTATCTATAGATCGCCACCAGCCGCGCCTCTTTCGTCTCGGTAGCCGATGTCGGCGCGATTAGGGACTACTCGATTCGGAGTTGTAAAGCAAATAATCCGATTAATCGCCTTGTTACTCGCTGACACTTCGTCCCTTTGTGGGTCAACTGCTGTTGACGTTATCGTATCAAATCCAGGGCTAGAGAGTTGACTAGCTAGACCTTCCAGTTCTAAACTTGTTTTCTTGAGGTCTGAGAAGTAAAACGGTTCGATGGTTTGACGTTTTCTATCCAAGTTTGCCATAGACAAACCCGCGAGTTCTTATAGGCAGCATAGACTTAATGTCAGCAACAACCGCATACGCATCGATGCGGTCGGTTGCCATCTACGGTGCATTTGTCTCGAGAGGACGTGGACCTTAAAGTTCCTAAGATTTATTTATTCGCTTCTAGTTATAATTTACAAGATGAATACCTAGCTGATTAATCACCAATGCCTATTGCTTACAATTTACAGATCCGGCAATACGCTTTAACCCATATTATATTAACCACTGTATCACTGTCACAATCTATTGTTGTATAAACATAACTGATTATAAAACAAGCTGCTTTGATTTTGCATAATATAATATTAGTAGGAAATAAATTCAATCCCAGAGCGTTCAAATTATGTCACAATAGTACCTCCATAACTTGCTACCAGTCACGGCTTGTTGACACTTGGTTATAAATAGAAAGTGTCAAATGCTTTGTATTCCTCGAATATGTATTGAATAAATTACAAGCTATTATGTACTTTCCTAACTAATTCTGATTAGGTTACAGCCGCCAAGTTATTTGCATTTCGTTCTTGGTGTTTACATTCCTAGCGGTTGTAGGCTAGCACGATTGTTACCCGACGGTTTAATTTATTGTTCTTTAGATTAGGATTCATATAGACCAGAGTTCCTCAATTTTGCTGGTTCCGGTGAACCCCCTACTAGATACATTTCTACCATATTCCCAAGACTACAAAAAATGGGACACTAACATAGATCCCCCATCGAGTCTCCCGTTGACCCCTTGGGGTCCACCTAAACCACTTTGGGAACCACTGATATAGACAATCATATGCCACAACTTACTTCACATAATATGTTAGAACTCTTTCTATGTACACAATTAGATGTACCGCTTCAAGTGATGGGTCTGCTTCGTCCGGTTTCGCATTAAGTAATTCGGTATTGCACATTGCAACTAATGATTTCCGTCGTGAAGGGAGTTTCAATTGAACATTCGCGAACGGGTCACGTTCCATTGCGCGAGACGAGGATGCCGCTCATGCAGAACGGTCGCACCGGCTGCGGCTGTAGGTGACACTTAACTGTCGGACTTGACGGCTATTCAATGCTGAACAATGAGGCTAGAATGCAATGCCAACCAAACGCTAACTGAAGCATCTCTTAATCAATGCCCATCTCGTCACATATTATAAAATCAGCGAGAGCTAGCCAGTAAATGCCAAAAACACTACTCTTGCCGTGGATCACCGCTGCTCGAAGGGTACTATTAGGCATTAGAAGCAAATCATTTTAGATGTTATTAAATCAATAAAACAACATCACTGCATCGCAGCTATTTACTTTTTATGAGAATCGATGAAAACTCTCGAACATAAGATAGAATATAAAGAATCATCGAGGTATAACTAAACGTAGAATCAAAGAAGCGTTAAATGCTTTCGAATGCCGCTACGTTGCGCGATGCAAATGTGCGTCGGCAGTGTTGGCATGCGAGCTATTCGGAACGTCACAGAAGAAGCCTAGCAAGCTAGCCGTCTTCATAAATCTCCTTTTGCGTCAACGTGACGCAATACTCCGCTAGCAAAACACTGCCTTTTTGAGAATTCTCCACTTCACTTAATGACTCAAAGATTGGTTGGCAATGGTTGATTACATTGGTAGACTATTTTTTGTCTATACGAAGCGTAGTTAAAACGTATGACCTCCTTTTTTGCTAATCAAGTAGGCACTACCTTGATCGGTAACTGCATTAGGAAGCTTTTGGATTATTCGTATCGTTCGTGTAGATTTTCCTTTTATTTATTATTGAAACCAGAGTAATGTTTTAACTTGAAGTAGGTAGTGTGTTATTGTGTAGTGTTTTTTCGTTGCATGGTTTCGTTTTTATGCAAACCTCAAGCGTAACACCGGAAATTTAGTACCGTGACGTGCTCGCGTAGTACGCTCGTTTATAGAAATGACAGCCTTACCTGCTGGCATTATTTTATTATTATTTATTTATTTATTCATACAAAAAATAATACATTTATATTGCACTTTTACAATGCCACATAAACTAATTTTGGTTTTACCAGACAATGGTATCCGTCGCCTTCACTTAGTTGACAATGAATGCCTGTCTAACTAAATATACATACAATATTCCCTATGGTCTTATGAAAGTACCCTCCCCGCCCATCGCATTGCCTATCGCAACACCGCGCGGCCGGCCGGTCAACACGAAAATCCCATACAGAAAAAACATCTATTAAGTGTTAGTAGACACGGGATTCCGTGACTAGCTACCTACGTTCTTAGAAGTGATAGATAAAAAGTATAGATTATTTTTAACATTTGTTTTATTTATATGCTGTTTAACTGCAATCGGTAAGTCTTATTATTAGTAACGCTCTAACTCTGATAGGTTTACTACAGGTTAAGACACGATTGTATTTTATGTGTTTGAGTTAATTTAAGTTCAGTAACGTGCCACCGGCATGGATGGGTGCTTACTTATCATAATGTCCATGACATAACAAAACGCAATTTTGGTTGCTTGTAATAATTGTTTCGTATTTTTCAATATCAGCTAGCGAATGATAATGGAATTGCAGAAAGTTTCGGCCATCACTTATAGACAGACAATTGATGATTATGATTACATTGCGTCATACTGGTTAAAGTCAGTATGTGTTTCTGAATAACAGGAAACATTGTTTAGTTTTTGTAAAAGGAAACGGTGTAAATGTTAGATGTTAACATTTTCTGATCTTGCTACTGCGACCCATGACCATGACATAAAAATAAAATTGTGCAACCCTTATGTGGTCCAAAAGAATATTATGTTTTGCTTCATCATCCTCAAATGTATTTCTAATGTTTTTCTTTTATTTTACAGGTAATCATCTTTTTCTTATCGGAATAAATAGACAATCATCGCCTTTTCTGTTCGGTTGCTTACGGTATGTCTTTAAAACATTATTTAATATTAAGGTATCATCATTACAAATTAATTTCTTGTCGTATTTTAGGGTTTTTAATATTCTATTAAAATTTAAGAAAAATCTTAATATTGTATTTGAATTTAAAAAATCTCATGGCATAGGCTAGTCAAATATACATGAGGGTTTGAATGAACTAAGTTTAACTCAAAGTGTCCTTTTACAGCTCAAATTAAATAAGATATATCTGCGAAAAACAATTAAGCACTAAAAACAGATTTGTTGACCCTTGTGGAACTTCGCTTCATCCCTGAATAATTATGTCAAGCAACGAGGACCTGTTCCAGAAAACTTGTCAGCTGAGGTTCACTCTTCTTCAAATTCCTTAAATGACTTATAATCGTTTAAAAACTAATTACTTTATTAGATTGTCTAAAAACAATCTAATTTATTACTAAACTGAACTCTAATAGCTATTTTTGAAAAGGTTATCTGCTGTGTTGGGTCTTGTTAGCAGATATAATTTCATCGCATCCATCCATAGTTTTTCAATAGTTGAAAAAATTGTTCGACATTGAATGTGTGCATATAAAATACTTGTAAAAAGAATTGTCCATGTTGATTTTTGATGAATTTTAATGCAATTTGCTATTAGTCAAAGCAATACCTGTAAAATCTGCGACTAAAGCGTCACAGCGGAGAGTAAATCAGATTACCGCCCTCGCTCGTAAATGGGTTAGTGGCTCGGCTTCCCAGCTACACGGAGCACGGTACACGTCATTATCACATTACTACTGAACTGCCCCTGCTGTTGTTTGACCGTTTAGTTTGTCTCTTACGATATAAGTACTTGTAGACTGGGATTACGCTTTGCTCAAATCTGATCAAGTGTACTTTATAAGAATTGCTAACCGGCTACAATATATAACATTGCTGAAAGTACCTAGATTCTGTTTTGGATACAAATTGCAACGCTGATCGGTGTGCTACCAATAAATAGCATTCAGCGTTATGCTGCTATCTTTCGAAACAGCTGAAGAATGCGAAAATCTATTGTCATGTATAATATGGGACATGGAAAGGGTTAATTCTAAAATAAAAAGCGATGCAACTCATGCAACATTACATATTACTAGTTAATCGAATGATAGAGAATATTGATCGCGTCGCGCCGCGCCGCCGCGTTTTGCTGGGAGTAATCAAACACAAAACCCACACACCGACCCACATGATAACAGGATATAGTGAATTTGTTGACATTACCTTTTCCTTTCACTAGCGAGTTCGCTTACGATTTTCCCCGTGTCTTGTCTCCGTCGAGAACTTCATAACACTGTTTAGGTGGCTCCTATCAATTTGTTTAAACAGTCGTTTTTTGAATAAATTACAAAAAAAAACTTTGTATACTTACATATGACGGATACTTAACAGTGTTCACAAGTGGCGCTTTGTTCTTCAACTTCAAATGATTGCTTAGAAATTTCACTGACTCATATGAAAAAGCGCTTTCTAACAGATACTTCGACTGGAGGACCATTCATCATGTTCATAAACAAGTTTGTTAAAAATGAAATAGTCCATTCAAATTGTGGGCTGGTCTTTTAAATACGAAGCGGAAGCTGGTACTGTCAGCCAATTCACGACGCTATTCATCATTGTAAGTGATATTTATTGTTGGATATTCTGAATGGCTGTAATACGGCTATATCTTCATTATTTGATTCTGGAAATAACTTATTGACCGCTTAACTTCTATTCAAGTTTTCATTTGGTAAATAAAACACCAGAATAGTTGTCATTTTTTTTGTTGGGGTGTTATCGAAAGACCTCTCAATAATAGAAACATTGGTAAAAGAATTATTTCGTAAACACGAAAACTTCCCGTGATATGACAATTTTAAAAATCATATTTTTGGACTTGCCCAAAATGCTCTCTACAAACTGTCGCAAGATTATGACGTCACAGGTCGCCTATTTCGTTGCGTTCTGCAAGACACTTGTGTTAGCTGCATACAATTTTGCGTTTATTAATATGGTTTCACAAAAGTAGATTATTGAATGATACACTTATTTTTATTTATTTTACACTTTTAAAATTTGACTTGACCACCCGAGTTTAAACAGTCATCAAATTATTTATACCTGAGTGAACGAACTAAAATTTTACATATGCCCCTTTTTAGTGTATTTTTTGAATATTTATAATAATTTTTAGAATTCGATGATGTTGTCAACTACCTAATTATTTGCTTTTCTTAATGCTGCATATAATTTACACTCGTTGTGGTCAATTAATCCTATTGATTTGTAATATTATTTATTACAAGCGATTGAAAAGTGGTCATTATAATGTCAATAATTTGCAAGCTACGTCGTTTTGATACCGGATGTTCATGCTTATTGAAATCGTGAAAGTAGCGACAATTATAATTGTGCAACAGTCTATTTAGTTTTCAACGATGTATAACACGTTACGTGTTTATAGTTCAGAACCGATACATCTTACGAGAGCATAGTGGTCGCGTGCGCATGATGAGTGCATCTAGTAGATCGCTGTCACGATTCCGATACTACGCATCCGATCACACTGTCCAATTGATGAAATAACTTTCTTTTTTGCTCAGACCTTGTGTTGTGAAATGATATGCAAAATTTCACTATCTATTATGTTTGAATGTGAACTTTATTAAGAATGAAGTGCCAACAATACACTAAACATAAAATCTATTAAGTTTTTGGAGAGATTCCAATTTTGCTTTAAGACAAATGAGCTTAGTTCCCTAAAACAATGATATTGCCATAATGTACGAGTATATCCGTTTAGGCTGATTTGGTCCCGATCGAGTTGTTTATGTGGGCTACAGAGATAATATACATTTCTATGGCAAATCACTGGTAAACAAAATCTAGCTTAGGTAAATTTTTAGGTATGAGTTGAATTGAAGTTAACTGATTCTGGTCAAGTAAAGTGATATTTTGCACTGACATTATGTCATGGTCCATTCTAAATTTGCAATATTTTTTTGCAATGTTCATCAGCCAGCAGGGCATTGTTAATTTTTTGCTAAACAAAACAATGATGATAGCGGCGTGTTGGACGTCACGGGCTGTAATCCGGGCACAAAAACGTTGATTGCTGGATCCGCTTACATCGGCAGTGACGAATTAATTTGGTTTACTCTGAATCATTTTGTTTACTTCCAAATACTACAATGTGGACAACAAATGTCTGGCCATGCCGCCCCCGCCAGATACCGGTAGAAGAGGTCGACCTAAGAAGCAGTGGCTCGACGTCGTTAAGGGTGACATGCGTGCCAACAAACTCACCACTGAGGATGCACAAGACCGCGAAGTGGGCCAAGAAAATAAGAAAGGCGGACCCTGGGACCACACACACCAGTGTGGGTTCACAACCGGGATATACCGCACGGATGATGATGACTACAAAGTACCCGTAATAGATTATTCTTATTGCTATCAGTTCAGAAATCATGTAGTGCCTATAATGTATGTTCTTCTGTCTTGGCTTGCTGTCCCAAAATAGAATTCTGAATATTTACAAACACCTTACCCCCTTATAATAACACTATTTCAATTAATGAGCTGTTGCGTCTGTTTAAAGTCTCGGGTTAAATGTCTGTTGGACAAATAAAGTTTTCAATTGGACAAAATATTGTACAAAAAATTGTTGATACAAAAACAATAAGGTTTCTTTCATCTGAGTAAAAAGATAAACTTATCTCTGATATGCTAGTCGTAACTACCTTGGAATGTCATATGATACTCTTGGTTTGATTCGATAAACGAGATACTGAGAGTATTGCATTTCGAGGTTGCTCCAATTTGGTTATATCTATCTTTGTTGAATGTAACAAATACCCGAATATTTCCTTTCTTTTTATTTTAAGCACTCTTGATCATTCAGTCACCTAGGCTAGGCTATTCTAGAGATATACCTATTCGCATTTGTGTTTGTTCTGTCTGTGAGTAATATCAGTGGTATCATGGGAGTCATCCCATAGTACGAGCTCTGCTTAGTTTGGGGTCAGATGATATTGGTGTAAATTAGTCCTAGATATTTTTTGATAGTACACTAGTATACTCTTATGATATCAATGAAAATATTCCTATCTAAGCAGAGTACTATAAATAAAATAAATATCTGGGACAATTTACACCAACATCATCTGACCCCAAACTAAGCAGAGTTCGTACTATGGGCGTCAGAGACTGATATAAAATATACTTAAATATTTGTTACTACATACTTAAATAGATAATAACACCCAGAAACACAACAAACACATTAATGTTCGTTACATAAATGTTTGTCATGGGTGGAGATCGAAACCACAACCTCCGGTGCTAAAGGCAGGATCGCGGCCATTGCGCCAACAGGCCAGTCAAATGATCGGTATGGTTTCTCTAAAATATTACCCTGTGATATTTGTCTGTCCGACTGTGACATTGTTGTACTTAGGGCAGCGTGTCCCCGGACACTGGCTGTGACGTCACGTCATAGAGTGCGCGCGCGCCGCGGACCGAGACGCCCGTTTCCGCCGCGGTTTCCGCCTTCCACCACAAATTATGTGAACTGTTAAATCAAATTGTTCATTTCGTAATCCAAGTTGAACTTTAAAACCTAACTAATAATTCGCCTAGGCTTCCACTGTCGCTAGGTCTCGTGGTTCTCGCTTGCGGTTCTAAAACCCGTTGCTAGAAATTGGTCAAAAACCTGTTGCGTGCGGCATCTTATTTATGTAACGGTAGGTGTTAAACAAAATATTTATGTTAAACATTTTCGGTCTATTTATAGAAGTTTGCATTATTCATACATATATTTTGGTTTAATTGAATATAATAACAAAAGGATCCAGTTAGTGAATAGATGTATTCTGCAATTTATACGTGATAGTTAGAATCCGATGTAATATGATTTTTATGTCAGCCAGAATCGAGGAATAAGGAAAATTTCCACCGTGAGTCAGATTCCTGAGTCCTGACCCAGTTAAACAAATTGCACTGCCATTGTTATCTCCTTGTCCCTTGAGTTCTGCCAAATTCTGCACTGTTCTAGACAGGAAATAAAACGACCATCACTGCAATTCGTTTATACATGCATGAGGCTGCTTCTGCCCTTATTTTGAAGTTTTTAAATTAGGTGTTGTTTCTTTTTGTTTCATCCTAATCTTTAACATCGCTGGTCTAAGTTACATAATCGAGGGCTAGCGCCTCATTCTCCATTCAAGACTAGTGTAAACACTTAGTTACGCACGTATCGCGTAACTGTATCAATGATTGAACAGTTTTCTCCTTCCTCACTTCAACTGCCGTGGCTAATGGGTCTGGAAACGTTGCAAATGTATGCGTGTGCGCACGTAGCTTGGACTTGCACTTGCACAACACAATCGCGGTAATGACTTGAATGTCATGCCAGTTACCAGTAATATCTCGCTGATAATTGTACTTTATGGGTTATTAGTGTGTGAACGCAATTAGGACTTGCATATGGCTGCACTTTATGAGCTCTTGGCAAATGATAAAGTACAGGTCGTTGGCCCACGACTTCTCGTGGCATAGATTGTTTATAAGATAATGGAATATATTCAATGTTTTAAGCAATGTTGAAGAGTCTACAGTACCGCGCTTACTTTTAGATTTGACATTTCGTATGTCATCATTATTCTGTGCTCGAAATGAACTTTTAGCCAGAAGGTCAGAACTAATCTTCAGGAAGATTCGTGCCAAAACAGACTTTGCTGATTTTGCTTACGTCAGAGTATGCGTTCATTCTCTTCATTAAGTTAAGAGATTTCCTTATACAAAATTATAAATTAGTAACGGCTCGTCTGCTTTCTTTTCTCTTTTAAATAAATGCTGATTTTTGTTTGGAGATGTTTATCAATTTCCTTACATTGTTTCGGCGTGTGCTTGTTAAAACACGAAGTGTGATTATTGTTCTAAACTGTGATTTGCTAGCAAAGGAAACCTCTGCCCCGATGATCCTTCGAATCCGCGCTTAGCAAAAACCCAGTGAAAATAAATACGTTCATTGAGGCAACCGCAAGAAACAAGAGCCAGCCGAGGTGCGCACACACCGCCGATGCTCACAGTTTCGAGTGACATATTGCCACACGATATCGCGTTATCCGATTTCGTCGCGCATTTTAATTAGTGCGTATAGGCTTTGCTTGCTCATCGAGACGACCTCCATACAGAACCGTATGCAAGTATTTATTCAAGCTTTTCCGTTGTTAAGACGTTGCATCGCTATCTAGTACATTTGGCATATATTGCACTTATACTTTAATTGTTATGTCCTTCTGTTTTCTATCAGCGATCTTTTACGCAGTTTTTTTTTGTTTAGTTCAAGTATTATAATGTTATTTCTTCCTATTTCAATTTCACAGTGCGTCTTGCCTATCCATGCATCGGTGTATGAATGATTACGATCACAATTGTCTAGATAATTAATTAAATTATCTTTACTCATTTTCTAATGTCTGTTTATATGACGTTAATAATATGATTACAGTTCACAATTGTTTTGCTTATTGCTTCTTAATAGCAATGTGTTTTTGCACAACTTTTATGTGAGTCAAATTTAATATGACAGCGAAAGAATATAGGGCGTCCAAACAAACCCGACGAATAGAAAGTGCTGTCTGACAATGCGATTGTAACCTTTATGAAGCGTGGCATGCATTTGAATTAAATATCGCTGCCCGATTTAATCCTAGGCGTCGATAGTGAACTGGATCACATAGGTCTGAATCTGAATATAACAGGCGTGAGGTTGAGCTTTATAGTGAAAGTGTCCCACTGGCAGAACAATCGATTCTCGCTCTTTGAAGTGTCACTGCGACGTATGATAGATATCGCAGCCTTCTTAGAAGCGTTGCGACACCTCCCAGACTTTCGTACGAACGTAAACGGAAACAGCTAGGAGCGTAAATGGTATATGCCGCATGTTTAGGGTTGTCGTCCGATCGGAATGATACCATTTATGTGTGTCTGTGAAGAGTCACTGCTTTGAGAGGGACGAGCAAGGGTCACTTTAGAATTAATGACCGGTGATGCTTTTCACGCTTGAACAGCTCTGGAAGGCCCCGAAAATGTTGGCAACCTAAACCAATAATTTCAGAATTTTTGTGCTAAGAATATTATGTGGGGAGTCTGGAGAATATATGTGTTAAATATTATGTGCTATATGGCATATCTTGATCAGATGTAGGTACTGTCCCATGAAAAGCACACAATTAAAACCAAGAATGTATTTTGTAAAAAAAATAATACAATAATTATTAACTTCAGTCACTTCTTTACTTTCGCCATGCGAGCCATTCATCAATTATTTGAATAACTTAATAAATTAATTTTCTTAAGAGCTTGAACTAAAATATGCATCACTCTTCATCTACCTCTTTAAATCCGTGAAAGAGCTCAAAAGCGCAAATGCTTTGGTAAAAGTTAAAATACTTTATGTATAGCAACCCTATAAGTATTTAAATTTAACGGCTTGTACCAAAAATACATCGTCCACATGTTTTGTGTACGCTTTCGTTACAATATGCTGTGGAGTTGATTGTGGGAGGTGAGAGAGTTATGGTAAAAACTTTACTGTCGACCCAGATTGCTGGCGCCGGACGTTTCCTTGTTTATATGATGTTACATCGTGTATATATCTTTTATAATGCTGTTTATTACGTTTTCTTTTATCTTCAACGCGACAGCCGACCACCCAATTAGGTTTAGTGGTAATCATTACCGTAAATCGCCTTTCTAGGGTAACTCGACGAGGCAATATGTGTTGATATCATTTGTAATTGACAGCAAAAGAAGTGCATTAAGAATTCAAGGTCTGCAAAGTATTTCTATAAGCTTTTGTTGTGAGGGAAATAATGATTTTTTGCATAGTAAGCTTCAATGTCTGGCTTCTTGACTTTTCTTGAGTTCTTATTCTTATTAATATCCCATAATATTCACAGCTATACATACATTTATCTCCCGTCAAAACCATACAAACTGCAAGTGACAACACATGACCTTTTTTTGCCGCGGCGCGTGTCGCAGACAGGCTGGTCTATATCTAGGGCATACTGTGTTGTTACTCGTTGCCATGAGTTATTCTGATGGATGACGCATTATTGAAGACATCGAAATATTAAACCGAGGCATTATCTATTCTAAAATCAATGCCGTTTTTGTAATATTTCGCCTATTTCTTAACATCACACAGTGCGGACGATTTTTTAATGTATGTCTGGCTGATTGGATGAAAAGTATGTTTGCTGTGTGTTATTAACGTTACCTGTTGCCATAAAAATAAGATTTTTCTATATATTTAGAGGCATTCGCGCAACGTGTTCGTACTAACTCGATATAACAACAGATGCTATTTTTAGTTTCGGGAGCACCGAACCAGCCGTCATACACTCGTACTGCCTTATACAGTCTTCATTCACGCCAGTGATGATTCACGTATTGTTCGCGCCCACGCGTCGACTCTCTAGTGTCTAGGCCAGCGTTTCTCAATCTCAAATACAGTTGCTGTGTTCTATAATGAACCGTTTTTGCTTCGAGTGGCTTCGTCGAGTTGTAGTGGTTTGTGCACGGTTTGTGGTTAAACAGCCTTGTGTATTAAAAAAAATGGCTAACCGCTGACCACCAACAGAGGAGTACAAAGTATTGAAATAGGAATCAATAAATAAAAGAACATGCTAAAAAATAAGCGATTATGTTGGAGGATATTCTCATAAGACCAGTGTCTTAATATATGAAACTAGCTAGCTGACTTAGTCCTTGTTTATTATTGTATATGGGTTGATTTGGTTTTTATCGATGTTTTCCATCACCGGAGAGTTAGTCAGAAATTCAACAATGAGCACAAAGATGGATCTGGCCAGATTTGAACTCGGGACCACACGAACCACGATCCGAGTAAGGGTGCTAAACCCCTAGGCCACGACGCTCTAACATTTAATGACCAAAATCCATAATATTGATTCGGATGAGAAGAGGTTATAACCTAAAGTTATTCTAGATACTAAACTTGAGAACCGCTGTAACGCCATATGCCGCACTTACTACAACTCAAATAAATACACACTTTATGTACCCAGAAGAGTTCTTGACGAACTCAGCCCACTTGAATGTGCGGAAAGCGAAATTATTTATCTTTTTTTGAACACTTGTTCTTGGAGAAATTTTCATAGGCCTGTCCATATTTTGCGCTTTAATAGAAAGTTACTAGAGTCGTCCAAAGACAAATAAATACAAAAAAAAGAATCATAAAGATATTTTTCTATTTATACTTTCTGTTATATTTTAAAGTAATGAAAAAAATCCTTGTTACGAGGGGAGGTCAAAAAGTTCGCGAAATGGATGCTTAAGAGTAGAGTTAAAACTTGAAATATTTTTTCTTATCAATATATTCTTCCTTAATTTTAACTTATTTGTTAAATATATCTAAAAAAATATTTATACCTTCGAAAAAAATATTTTGTGTTTGTCCTCCAAATAGGCTGAAATTGCGCTCTTTAACCTCTTCATCGCTTAAACATTTCTCTACTTAAAGCTCTTTTTTATTTTTAGGAACAGACAATAGTTCTTTGGAGATCAGTCTAACCTATCGATATAATTATTTTTTGAAGCCCTCTTTTTGTACAGCAGGCATCGCAATTTGCACGTGTGCATTGTCGTGCCGAAGGAGCACACCTTTGGTCAATTCTCCTTACCGTTTCTCCCTCACAGGATCTCGGAGACGTTTCAATAGCGTAGCTTAGTACACTCCAGTTCAAGTGACTAGGCTAAATAGTTTACTTCATCATTAGTGATCTAAGTAGTAAGTGGCTTTAGCACCTAGTTCCAGTTAATTTCGACTTCCTTGGTAGTTTTAATACCCTTTCATGCTAATGAGCTCCTTAACGGTGATTTGTTAAATTTCCCTGGTGACTGTACAGATTTCAGCTGTGGGGCCAGTTGACCAATTCAAAATGTTATAAAGTTTACAGGCCCCACGGGGTCAGATTCAAGCGGGCCCACTTCCCTGAGCCCTACTTTTAACGAATGTCCGAACTAGTGCAGCTAGTAAAAAGACCATTTCGCCCACCATACCCCCCATTCCGCGAACTTTTGCAAGCTGTACTGCGACTAAAACTGTTACTGTTTAGCTTTTAGGTTGAACTAAAATAAGGTTTATTTTATTTTATGGGCACGTGAAAATTAAAAGGCACGTACCATTGAGGGAGGTATGCTCAAAGTGGCATTGCTATTAACTTGGCACTTTTTGCTCTTACCAGTTTACTTGGCTGGCGGTTGTCACCTAATATTCGTGCCGTACATGACCAAAAGCTGCAGCCATGTTTGTATATAAGTTGCTGTCACGGCCTCACATCGCCTTTATTCAGTCCTGTCCCAGCATTCAGTGTAACGGGCTTGCAGTGACATTGACTGCAACTCAGATTTGGCTCTGCTATTGCGTCAGCGTGCGCTGTCATTAGAATGCCTCTTGGGACTCCCAGTCAGACGCCATTAAAGCATCTGAGTAGGTATCATGAATGATTCATACATTGTACGAACACCAGATATTTCGCTTTCTTTTGGACTGCCCTGAATTTGGAATTTTGTAACACTTTTTTCAAAAGGGTAATCAAAAATTAATCGAGAAGACAAGATGTTACAAACAATATCGACCTACTGATAATTACGGAACTAATGATAATTTATAACAAGTTATAATGAAGAAGAAGAATGAGAGGTGTGTAAGAAGAGGAAGTAATTGAGTGAAAGAAATGGAACACAAAGTTTATACCAGCAGCATAAAGATTCTTGATCCGTTTTAGACATCTGTGTTCGGGGAACCTTTCGGTTTCCCCATTATTGTCTTTGTTACAAGAAAAGAAAAATCTAGATTTGAAAAATACTACAAAATTCGTCAGCAATTGCGTGTCCTGCTTAACGAAAATTTCTGGTCACGTTATACATGCATGCAGCGGTACAGTTGGTCGCTGGCTTATTGACGGCACTCATAAGTCGTCCACCGAGTTCTAACATCAATTATACCAATTGCTCTTATCTGACGGCGGTTGGCGCATTTAGTTTATGTAATAAGTCCCATGCTCTATAACACTATTCGTACCTATTCAGTGCGTACCCGTACCCGTAGGTACGCGTGGAAGATTGCAATCTGAATGTTGAGTAACATGTTACGCTTCTCATTTCCTCAAATACTACTTTCTTTACGGCGATAAAACATTATAGAGGTATTCCTTTATATTAACTACGCAGCGGGTTTGGTTTGTTATATCTAAGATAATGATTTAGCTTTGTACGCCGCGCTGCAAGGCTTACGTCTTATTTTAACTACGAGGAGTACGGAGTCGTCCCACAACATGTCGGCTCTGTGTGTGAAGTGATTGTAAGGGGTATCTGCGATGAAGATGTTATCAAGTCAGGCCTAAGGACTTTGACTACACTCAACGAATGGCATCTACTCGTAGCAACGTCAACCTGGGACTAACTTCTTTACGTCCCCTCCAAAATACATTGCAAAATTTTAGCCAGTTTGATTAAAATAGGTGAACATAGCCGACCGTGGTTTAAAATCTGTGATCGTTGCAGATCCGCAGTCGCCACTCAACCACTGGCAGGCACCTCCTGTGATGAAGATAATATAATGACGAAAACGTTGCTTGTAAATTTACCCTAATTATATAATTAGTAGAGAAATGCATTTGCAGCGCTGAATGCACTAAATATCTACGCTGCGTTCACGCGCAGCCGGCAACTCGACACGTTGAGCGGTCTTTCTGCCCCCGCGCACTTTGCGGTCAACTGCCTCGCCACGGTACAGTGATGAATAACCCTGATTTGTATTTAACTAGCGGCTAGAAATGTTATTCATGACCTAGCAGAGAAATGAAATTCTGCTTACTTAAAAGTATTTACGGTATTGTAGCTTTTCCGTCTGATACTCTGTCTTTTTATACAATCTAATAAAGTAAGAAAGCGATTTTTGTAAATCAAAAATAACTTTCACTCTACGATTTTGTTGGAAACGAGCTACAATTTTCACTTTGGCATTTGTTTATCGGCATTTATCTGCACTTTATAATTTAATGGGTTTCAGCTTTCAGTATCTGCAAATACTTTCAGACATATCTGACATTAATTATAATGGATGATTGTCTGTAATTTCGTTGGATTGAAGATTGGTCATGAACAAATACGTTATTTCTATCTATGGCTAAAACTTTTTTGTCTTTACTGAAAATTAGCGCAGTAGCAAACAAAAAGAAACATCCTAACTTTTTTATTTACGGTAGGTAAATACATCACACAGATGAGTTATGATGATTTCGTTTGCAATCCCCTCTCTTTTTTATAAATGCGATTTAGCAAAACGGGACTAGTCAGTTCAATCAATCTCTTTCATGCAACGCGGTGAAGTAATACGTTACACTTCTAATTATGCATTTAGTGTATCCACGTATCATTTTAAGCAATTAAATGGCGGTAATAAATAAATAAATATGCGCCAGACAACACACCACTTGTCATGGTCTCGAAGTAAGGATAAATATCCTTGTGTTACGAGGTACCAGACAGGGAAATAAGCCAGGGGCGTCTCCCAGCACACCCAGTCCCGAGCCAATTTAGAAAAAGTCATTTTTCTGAATTGACCCAACCGGGAATCGAACCCGGGACACCACGGAAGCCAAGGCGAGAAACCGTGCTACAGCACACTGCGCCAATCGTGTCGTCTAATATAATTATGTATAATTTATGTGATGTGCCATTTTGTTCATTTATTTTATTATATCACAATCTTTCTTGAAGACACATGTAATAAGATGCGATCTCGTTGCGTTATTTTGTGGTAAAGAATTGTAATACTTACTTTGAAGAAGAACAACAGCGTAGGTTCGGTTCTGTGGGTAAGTACCATAAAATGTCCGTTAATTACCAAACACCCGTTATACTCAAAACATTAAATGTTTTCAAAACCTATGCACTGTGAATAGATTGCCATACAAGTTGTTTGTATGGCATGTTTTCACCTTGCCGCTGAACTTCATATGTACGTACCGGTACTTACCCACTATTTATAAACTCACGTGTTGAAACTTTAATAAAACTATTATAATTATGTATGTGATCATAGTTTTTCTAGATGTATTTTCCGGTGAGCGTTATGATGGTCACTATTGCAGCCATTGACGAGGAAACACGATTGCTGTCGATCACGATGACAATGCTTCCTCTGTAATAACTATATTGTTTCCTTGTTTTCTCCGTTGTCTTATGAGCTACGACGCGATGTTGCTAAGCTATGGGTTTATTTATACACCAATTGCGTTAGCATTCTTGTAAAATGTTTAATAAATTAATATCTAGGATATCTTAAATCAAAACCAAGATTATCTGGCTACTAAGCGGAGTTTGTAATTTGAGTGTCCGAGACTTACTCTCAAACACCCACTTCTAGAGATAGATACTCTCACCCAACCACAAATTTTCTTGACATCACTTTAATGTTGGTCCCCCATGCGCCAATAGTCCAGTCGATTTATTGGATTCTAAAAAATCTCTACTTTCATATTTTCTGTTGACTAAATCTGAACAATTTTTATTAATCACCGAAACTCGTTTGCTTTGTAAATATTACTGGTAGTTATTTACATAATCTTGAGTAAGCTATTTGCATAAAATCAGCGATCCATATTGTCAATGAAGCATAACAACGCTCTGCACTGTAGGTGCGGTGCGCAAGCGATTCTCGATGCTGAATAACAATGTTGACTAACAATTCTGATTAATGTCTGGAGGTGTCGTGTTTCGTCTGCGAAGCATCAATGTCCGAACCGTGCTACAAGTGGTTCGCTGCAGTTATTATGACGATGCAGTTACTAACACGAGTAAAATTTCTTTTGTTTGACCAAAAATGCATTAGATATGCCAATTACAATAAACATGGGAACTCATTTATTTTTACTAATGTTAATGCTTTATGCCGTAAAATAACTAAACGAGATCTTATTTGGATAAATCCAATCCCATATTTCATCTCTATTCCCGCAAATGATGGACCTAAATTCAGAGATCACGATTATTAGTCAGAAATGATCCCAAAAGCTGCAAACATAAAAACGAGATCGTACATACAATATACCCGTAGTCTCATTTTGGTCACAATTAGTGGATATTATGTTCGCTACATCAGTTGCTATTAAGCAACAATGCCTTTTCGGAGTCCGGCAGATGTTTGACGAGCAGTTGGAGTTGAAACTATTTGCTATTCACTGAAATGTATTTACATCTTGCAAGAATGGTACAGATGTCGGCAGTCGGACCCTTCTCCAGATAAATATGCTCTAGTTAAGAGTAAGTTTAATTGGCTTCTAATTGTATGTTTTGTGTAAAACAGTAGGTTGTAATTGTGAAATACGGAACTATGCCATGCATTTGCATACTCTGGCCGCTCGGAACTGCGTCGGGCAATCAATTTCCTACAATTATACAACGGCCGTAAAGTCTACTTGCTACATAAATTCCCCACCTACATTTCGTGTAATTTGGTCGAACTAATATGGTTTGTTTCGGCCTATTGTGCAAGTAAATGAACGTGATTGTGAAGTTTTTTCCATGACTTCTCGCAAATCGTCTTCGAAATGGTCTCAAAAAGAATAGGTGCTTATCGACTGGCTTCCTTGATGCCAGCCGTATAGCCAATTCGTTCTCGCAGAATTTTTTTAACTTCAACTAAAACCATAATACTTATTTACTACCGTTTGTATTTCATAACAAGCGTAGCGTATTATTATTATCTTTGACAGTTATGTGTAGAAATTTTCATTCTAAAATTTCCATTCTGTTTACCAGAAATCTGAAAATGTGGGAAATGGAATGTAACT
The DNA here is from genome assembly GCA_947369235.1 of Udea olivalis. Lineage (NCBI taxonomy): Eukaryota > Metazoa > Arthropoda > Insecta > Lepidoptera > Crambidae > Udea > Udea olivalis. The sequence continues at coordinate 9,050,287 of OX376348.1, forward strand.
TCTACCGAATATGTTACGAAACAATAGAAAATAAATCATAGTAAATTTTGTGTCGATTATGGCCCTTCGTCGCGGGTACTTCTCAGCACAGTCTCCGAGGCGTTTCCATTTCATTGTGTTCGGCTAATTGGGATTAATTTGTTTCGCACGCTGCAATTCATCAGCTTGTGGGTGCAACACGCACCGGCGCCCACGCAGCCAGAAACAATACGACCCAATGAGCCACTAAACGATCACCATGTACGGCGAACCGCCTCATCCTGCTACTCCTACAAGCGCTAACCTCCTAAATTACTTGTTTGTTACTAGTATCGATCTTTGTTCAATATAATCAGATATTAATGTTATTGTGGGAGAGAATCGCACAATACCTTTGTTTGGTACAATGCTTTTATTGATTCAATGTGACTTAGTCAACAATTGAACTGTAATGCCATTTGAGTAGACAGGCCTAGTTGAAACTACCGTTTTAAACCGCCTTTAAGACTCATATCCATTTGTTTAAGAGATTGAATGCAGTCAACCTACAGTCTGAGGCCAACATAATTAACGTCATCTTTAACCATTCTCATTTGACTGAAATCAATTACTATGCAAGTAAATTGTATAAGGTAGGTTCTATGTCTATCGTAACGTCTACGATAACAGACGAGACAAAAAAGGTAATCCACGGTATTAACAATATCCCATTAATATTATTTAATAAAGGTGTTCGCTGACCCTGCCTAGTAGCGCTTATCTCTCTGTAATGGTTAAACGGAAACAGTAACTGAATACAAATGCTACAATTAAACAAAGTTAGTCTCGCCTTTAACCTTTACAAATGTCAACCGAGTTTCGACATGTGCAGGTATTGAAGATTATCCGTCCTAGTAGGTAATTAGATTGGCCTGTGCCTAATACATTAGTACAACGTGCATGCCTAGTCCACGCCAAACGTGGTTTTGAACGTGACGGGGCGTTTGTTCAAGGAGAAACCTGTAGTTTTGACATCAAAGGATTTATGATCGATCAAGCATGATTGGAAACTTAAACCTCTTCTAGTTATTGAGTGAATAAAATTAATTAATAGTGTTTTACGTTCTATAGTAACGTTATTATGATTTTCGCAACACTTTGGATCAGGATGACGTATATTATCTCTATTATCATTCGCACGATCATTGGCAGTGATGTTTTTTGTTTGTTGTCTGAACAAAACTTTGTTTTAGAGATGACTATCATTCCTTTTATCTTACCCAAAGATTCAAGTGTTCAACAATATGAAACAACATTATTTACGCATGATAATGAAATCATTTACATAAGCTTATTTCTAGAATATCTTTTTTCTTAATATAGCCAAAAACGACACAAAAGGAAATTTTATGAACACCGAGCTAAATCTGAATAGGTGCAGTATTTTCACCGTATTTGGCAGTACCATGTCGTGGAAAAAAGTCAGTCTGTGTTCCTTTTTTGGTTGCAAGTAAACTACACCATGTGTCCCACTGTGTTAAGATTAAAAACAATCGCATGCAATAAATACTGAGCACAGAATGGCTTTATTCATACAACTTTTTAATGCATTGGTGCTATTTAAAGTTATGTAAAAACTGGAAATCGACTTATAATTTAAACACAAAAAATACTGCTTAGAGAATACGAATATTAGGAAGTTACTCCTAATATTCGATTACTCACGTTAGAGCATTACAATTTTTTTGTACCAAATGTGTTAGGTTTCACGCACGCGGATTTGGGCGGTTCTTGAAACGCATACCTCGTAGTTAGCATGCTGTTTCCGTGTGCGTGTGCCCGTTTCCACCAATAAACATGAGCAATTTAACACCACACGCACACAAACACGTATCTACGCTTTGAAGAAATACGTTTTTAATTCCGGCGAGATAGGTATCGTCGTACAGCACGTACAAACTACAGTTACAAAATATACCATAATTACAAATTAATTCGCCCAAAGAATTGCTTTTGAAATCAAAACTGTAACTAATATTCATATTATGCAAATATAAACAAACTAAAATGGTAATGGAGTATTTATGTCCATGCAGTGGGCCGTGTGTACTTGGTAGAGGTTTTAGAATTTGTTTTGAAGTAAATTTCTCAAGGCAACTAAGTTGCTGCCTGTCCATTGCAGGATGTGGTGCAATATTTTTCTGTGGAAGTAAGTAATTTTAGACAAGTGGACGGAGTCGTTGCGACTGCCTATTTCATTCAGCGTAATGTTAATAATAGGAATTCTGTTAACTTGAATTGCACATTCTACATGTGCTTTAACATACTTGGCGCTAATAAAAAAAAATCTTCAGATTCTTTATAAGCAGATGTGAATGTTCAGTATCTTGAAGACTAATCTGTGTCAAACACTCATTGTTGATAGTGAAATCTTATTTGGGAGCTGATCGGAAATGAACCCTAACATAGATAATGAGCAAATCGGATAGTGAAAGCATGGAACACTTTGCTGGATCACGTCGCCGACGCTTCTTTTATTTTTGGTCGATTGTCAACTGTTTGCCAACGACGACCGATTAGGTTCTGGTAGAGTGCGTTTGTCGAATTCTGCATGCCTGCCAACCAACGTCGCATCGTTGATCAACTTCGAGAGATTCAGTTTAATCACAGCAGTTAGAAATGTTTTGCTAACGACCGCTTGGCTAATACGAAATATTATGGGGTAAAATCTTATATTATATTAAGCTGCTTCGATTCAGAATATCGCTGAATCGATATTTTTTTTGTTAGTTAATAAATTGCTAGTTGTAATATTTATCTTAGTCAGAGGCCTTTAAATTAAGGGCCTAATACGAGGTTTCTAACCAGTTTTAACTATTGTTTAAAAACCACAAATGAAGCATACCTTCTCATTATTATTAATTATATGATCATAGCCAAGTATAATGGGAATTGTCTTATTATTGCGTATAGTAAGTAATTGCTTTAACTAATCGCTAAGAAAAAGACAACTTCTTGCTCGAAGAGATTTCTCATATTAGATTTCTCTTTTACAACCCATTCGTTTGTCTAAACATGTTATTTATCAATGACTCCTGTTCTTTTCAATCATATCTTATGTTTTATGCTCATGAAATCTTCTACTTATCGCTCATTAGTTTAACAGTCCCTCTCCTACTTTGTACTAACGATGGCTTTTTAATTTTGTAATTTATTAAAATTTTGTTTTGTTTATTCAATGAGTAAACTGCTCTCAGTTCAGGTTTTTCTTCCCACCCGGTGAGGCTATTGGCGATGTTGCATGCTGTTTCACCACCATACCAGCGCGGTTGTATCGCCGTAAAAGTAATGTGGTCTTCCTTTGTAAGCTCTCAGCACTTTACCATCAATATACCTGCAAGTCTTATTTGATTTAACAGTAAAATTGCATTCAGAATCTTGCACCTTCAAAATATATATTTGTAACATAGTGTGACCTCTTACTAAAACCATTTCTGTTATGAATAAATATGTCTTTTTTTATGATAGGAATCATAACGTTAAGTGTTTCAAGTGCAAAAACAAATGATTTTCCTTATACGGATATTGCACGTCATGAATTGACAAGCTGTCAATGCCACGTGCGTGGCATTGGCATTCTGCTTTCTGTCTCTTTCTAACATGTATGAGTGAAAGAAGAATACATTGTATCTAAGGAGAAAATAAGCTTAAAATGACGTTTAGGGAACATTTTTCTGTTCTTTTGACAGAGGGCTGATGCAGATTCCTTTTAATTCAAAATTCATTGGCTAAAATGAACAGAAAATTGCTTATGTTCGCACAGAAGTGGCTGTTCTGTTTTTTCAGAATAAATATCTATAAACCTAACGGTTATAAAAAAGAAATATATCTAAAATCTACGTTTACACTCAATCACTGGTTCTTCGCAAAGCCTTCGCACTCCTATTAGCTCAAATTGTACAGCAATTTGCTTTTTGCTCCCGCGCTCGGGGCTCTATTTAGTTTTTTTTATTATTTACATGGTCGAGCATAATACGTTTCCTATTTTTTTGTACCAGTTCTAATTTTGATTACCACGTTTATTGTAATTGTAACATTGCTGACGAGCGAACGCTTGGCCGCTGACGTAATATTAAATTAAATGTCCATTTTTTTACGGTTTGGTTACGAAATAATTATACCTGCCATAATTTAGTTAGTTGGACTAACTATGAACAAAACATAATATACGACATGACTATAAGATAATTCAAATTAACTATTATTTAACATATAACGTACCTTAATTTGAAATGTAGGCCGCACTTAATCATAATTTCGTTTGTTTTTATTTAACAGAAGTTGCTCTTAAGATATGCTTCGAAGATAATACAGACGAGCGTTTTAAAAGCTTCATGATTTGAAGTGAAAAGGTATGAAACAGACTCATTCGGGTCGAAGAGGTAATAGTTTTTTTTTGCATAAGCTCGGATTGAAATTAGTAAATAGTTCATAACGTTGATGTTTGATTGGCGCATCCAAGAAACCTGGGACTGTGAGTGACGTGACCCTAAATGTAATGTTACGAAATTATGACCAAACGAATTCTTTTGTGTGGTTACATATAAATTACTTCACGGTTTTATGTATTTTGCCTTTGTACGATTTGCATTATCGGCTGTTGCAAGTGGATTGTTGACTCCCACGATGCGATTGCGTTGCAATGTACGGTAATTATTGCAAATGAAAAGCTGTATAGAAGTCAATCGGTATTTTGTTATCTATATGGCTTAGCATAGTCTAAATGAAGTTTTTCACCTCATTCTGAAACATTGAAAACCTTCCTTACAAAATTCTTGTTATTGCATCTTTGTAAGGTTTAATGAAATTATAATTTTAGTCGGTATTATACTAATCATTTAGAATTGACAGGATGAAGTGAATGCGTTTGTGGAATTTAATTTTTTTAATAACCGGTTTCACTGCCCATTATATACAAACAACCGTGTTATATTCTCCTTCTTGCACAATTACACACAAAATATGTTTTTTCATTTATATGGTGTTCAAATCGTAAGATTAATTTTCTAACTAATGGGCAATTGGGCATATAATATTGAATGGCAGGAGGAAAGGCTACTGGACAGATTGTTAAGCCTAGGCTCTCGATCGAGAATATTAGAGAAGAAGAAAGGAGGCCTTCACCCTTCAGTGTGATAGTTAAAACCTATAAAGTCTAGTCTAAACTATGAACATTCATACATGTAGCTTGAGCAGAATGCGTCTTAGTGAAACTGCAATGTTTTTCTAGTGCCATATGTATATGCTACTACATCTGAATGTGTGTTTGACTAAAACAAAGCTTCACACATACGTTAGATAAGTATGTAGTTACACACTTACGTGTCTCGGGAGTGGCTAATAAAACGTGTAAGACACGGCTATTAACCGGAAAAGTACCGGATATTAGATTAATGTTTACCGGCACGTTGTTTGGAATCCTTGTCCTTATTCACATCGATACTGCGCAGACACACTCGGCCGTGTTTAATACTCATATAACTCATATGTAGCTCATTCGCTTACGGTTAATAGTAATCATGATAAAAATAGTTAATAATGTGTTGTTACCCGTGAATCTTATAACGGTGAATGATGCAGGCTCTTCGTGCCGAACCAAGAACCTCTATTAAAGTATGTGTAATCGACATTGAATAGTTATCTTTTTTACTGATACTCGTGATCAGTCATCAAGCAAAAAGTAATGCCATGCCAAGCATACGCAGTTCATGTATTTAAGTAGAATTTGTCAATTTATACATACGTTTGGGCTTGAACTTATAAGGGTTTATCACGTAAAACTTTTGTGATACCAATAAATTACAGTAAAAAAAAGGTCAACATGTTACCTACCCTAACAATAATCCAGTCATAATAAAAAATTTGTAATTTAATTTCAAGTACATGGGTTCAATATGTCGATTGGGAATCGGGATCGAAATCAGATGTGTTTTAAGGGCAAGAACCTTTTATCACAAACATCGTTTTGCCATTTTGTCGCTATATTAAGTCGCTACTAGATCAAATCACGATTTGATTTGTAAAAGTCTTTCTGAACTTCAGTGTTTAAATGTTTCATAATTGTTTGATTTGTAAAACAGTTCCACTTAACTATCAAGCAATTAATCTTATGCAACGCCTTGCATGTCATTCATGACCTTTAACACATGTTAAATGCACTGTTCAGTAAAAAGTGACGAGTTGTTAGTACATACGTTGAAGCGTACATTGAGTGCGGTGGTGTCTGTATATGTAGTTGTTTGTTCAATTGGCGTTTGTCTTGTCTTTTTGTACGTGATTTATCAATCATTGTTGTCAGCTTGTTCTGCGTCTGCCGTGCGCGTGACGCTTTGCCGACTTGACATAATATTTCAAACGCGTGTCATTTTTCAATGTAACTATTGAGGAACTACTTTTACAGGTGAATTAAGCTTTTATAGCATAAATTGCGCACGTGATCTCAAATTTATTTAGTTTAGGAGTTGGATTATCTCACCTGTTCTCGAAGTCTCGAGCTTTACTAGACATTGGATTGGAGAGACTTCGGAGCTCACCAAGCTCTGAATTTTCACTAGATGGCTCACCTATATTTATTCCAACACTATCTTTGGGGCCATCAAGGTAGGGCCAAACCTCGTCATCCTCCCGAACTTTTACGTGTTACTAAAGAAATCAATATTTATAAAGTTTTTGCTCAATATATGTATAAACACAACTTTAAAAAATACATCAATAGAAATCTATGAATGCGATTAAGCTATCCAAACACATTACGCAAGTTGATACCTACTTGATAGGCTTTCAGCGAAAAAGCAAACTCATTTTGGCATAACCATGTGTGGCCGCTTTGAAATTTCGCGTTTATCCAAACAACAATCATCTAACAGACTGTGACTTCCACACGGTCATCATGACACCGTGTTTATGAAAGTGTCATTATGTTATGAGAGTCCGTTGTACGTTCGTACACACAATTTGTGCATACGTTTATAATTTACATATTGTTACGTCTCGGTGAGTGAAAATAAACAATTGGCAGATCCGGTCGTCCGGCGACCGGCTAATCATCTGAGTGGTCCTCGCTTTCATAGAGATGAGCTGAGTCGGACTCAGGTTAGTGGATTAGTACCGAATAGTAGTCTTAGTTATTACAGTCAACAGCAAAAGTAAATGATGATTGAACAAACTTCCAATTTGTTTTTATGAATGAAAAATACATAAAAAAATGATCACAAGCAGCATAATTATATCCATTATAATGAATGAAATGTCTCGAAATGTTAGGTTCTGGCACCAACTTTGAGCTTCAGAACACAGAAAGCAATAATTTACTCGTAGTCTCAATCGATTTTTGCGTATCCCTTCGAAATCCAACTCAAGCTCCCAACTCGAGATCTCTTTGTATATTTTTGTTCACAAGAACCAAAGTATTTTGAAACCAAAATGGCCGTGGCACATCACTAGCCTTGATGTCAAAGCGCATTAGTGGATCATTATAATAACATACGGTCAGTGTTTAACGAGATATGCACGCGGCCTTGCGCTGACGCAATGCTAAAGAAAGTGAAACTATGAAATCGCCACCAAAACGCTGTTGGATAAAAAGTGTGCTTTTTGCGGCGGTTTGTCAAGACCAGTAACCAGCCCCGGTAATTACGGCAGCGCGCTTTCTCGTGCCGCCGCCATTGTGGACATAACTAGTTAATAGTCTAATCGTCAGATGGTAATAATACTCAGTGTATTATAGGGCAAATTTGTAGGGACTTACATAAATGACAATATTTCCTACTACACAAACGGCGCAGGTTTTAAAAGAAATTTACATTTTTATCGAATGGTTTTGTTTTATAAAAAATATTCAAAATAGTCAGGCCAAAAAGTAGTAACAATGGTATCTCTGGTTACTATCGGTGAAACCTCTGGTGTTGCAGTTGTCCATCACGTTCGTTTGCTCCCTATTACATGATAAAAAACTTAGTAGGCGGAGAAAAGGTAGCTTCCTGAAATAAAGCTCACATCGGGAAGCACACAGTTAAACACACTACAATGTTAATTTCCCTCCAAAGGCCTATCTTGACTAAGTCCATGATACAAAGTCAAATGTGACTACTAATGGTGGGTTTAGAACTTTAGACCAAACATACAGAGCTAGGCAAGAATGTTCTTTCGAGATCTTTTTGTGTAAATGATAATTCATTTTTCATTTGCACCAAAATAATTCTAACGAACAAGAACAAGGAATCGAGAACAAGCATTCTAGCTCGTGCTCTAGGATCTCCGCGAGCAAAGAAAGAACAACGAAAGAATGCTCTGACTCTGTTTACACAAAGAGAATTTGACGGAGTAGGGATAGAATGAGCATTCGCTCATTTGGTCTAGTCCACCTTTATGTTTGTTCGCAGTGGCACACGCTATTGTACAGAGGCGTTCACATCAACCTTTACAAAACCATTGCAAAATGGGGCTTATGTCAGCAGCATAAGGTGCCCCTATGTTAAGGTTGATGTGAACGCCTCTGTACAATTGCGTGTGCCACTGCGTAACTGTCGGAACGTTTGCCGCTAACTGGGCCAGTTTTTCTATCCTAGATTCCTTGGACTGGTATGCGATAAATCTTGTTGCACTCACCCTCCTTGAAATGCAAGTCCGCGCGAATATGCAAGTGCGTCAAGTAAACAACTGGGTCTTGTAGGAAAACATGCTTTTCGTTTTAGTTAAGTAAGTAATTTCTTACGCAGAACTTTGAGAATTATGTTCGAACCATTTATTGTGTTTAGAAATCAGTAAGGAATTAAGTAAAGTATGAAATAATTGTAAGTATCGTAAATTTTAATGTTATAAAAATGTAACTTAATTTGTTAATTTTAAGTTAATTAGTTTTTGGTCTTAGTTCTTGTTTAGCTGTTATTGGCGCCCATCATACAAAAAATGGTTCACGACTACCTTTTCGTAAAAATGAAATGTGTGTATTGCTGTTTGTATACCTAATTAAATAAATAAATGTGTCCCTTTCATTATCTGATTTTGCAAAACAAAACAAAACCAGCATTATGCGCAATCCGCAGCGGTGAGGCGTCTTCATCTGAACATGGACATTCCACATAGATTCCCAGCCCTAGAGTTACAAGTTAAAAGCGGCCTGTCTCCACTCTGTGCGATTCTTCAATGAATATGAATGAATATGCGCCGGACAACACACCTCTTGTCATGGTCTCGAAGTAGGGATAAATATCCCTGTGTTACGAGGTACCAGACAAGGAATTAAGCCAGGGGCGTCTCCCAGCACACCCAGACCCAGGCCAATTTAGAAAAGTTCATTTCCTGAATTGACTTGACCGGGGATCGAACCCGGGACACTACGGAATTAAAGGCGAGAAACCGTGCTACAGCGCACTACGCCATTCGTGTCGTCAATGGTCGCAATCCTAAACTCTTTCTGCCTCAACGGCCAAGAGTTAAAACCAGTTCCAGCTCTCTTGCTGGGCGGGCTAACAACGAAATACGGAAGAAAGTAGTAACAGTAAACCTCCATGCATTCTTAAGTTTTTGTATAAGGTTAAGAAACCACTTATAACATAGGTTACTCCGAATTTTATTTGGGTTTTTTGTTCCTTGCTTGATTGATATGTTTTCTTACTCCCAACACTCGTTTGACAGCCGCTTGCTAGTTCTCTTTTGGATTCAATTCGCAATTCGAATGTCATGTTGTTCTCGAAGAAGTTCTCAAAACCTGCCTTACCTTGACTCTGACTTTAATAGCAGTAATTAAAACCAATTACTAGCTCTCTGCTCTATGTTTTGTGATTACGTAAACAATAATCGTTTTTGAATTAGTATATTTAAGAACGGTATTCTGTCTTAAACAGATATGTTGTGTAGTGTGTATAGTATTGCCAAATGGCTATGGTAAAATTGCACGACTAAGCCGAATAAGCTAGGCCTGTTTATTAAATGAGTCCTTAGGTTTCGGTAAAGCTTAGATTAACCCATCGCGTACGATGGACTTACCAATTATTAGTATTTTCTGTTTTATTGGGTCCTGAGAATTACGATGTCGCAATAATCCTATTCTTTATCTAATAAATTGAACGACGACGAAATTATCAGCACTTAGGAAGTGACTGACGTTTCTCTTCATCGTTATCTTCGATAAGATTCAGCTGTTTATTGACAATTTGACATTCCTGCACGGAGCGACTGTTTGAGCGAGAGGGAAGATATGTTCACTATCTTAAAGGAACATTTTTCAAATTCAGCTTCACTTAACTACTTTTTGTTTACCTCGTGATAACAAGTTTTTATTGAATCATCAATTTATCGTTCATAATTTGATAAGCAGTAAATAAATGATTCATCTTAAAGCAAATAATTCATAATGTTCAACTCTTCAAGAAATGGAAAGTAAAATAGCAATTTTACTTCAGTCATCTTAAACGTTATAGCTCAATCGTGCCAATAATAGCAGTGATTTCCAATTTACAAGTGAAATTAACTGTTGCAGCCGATCGGATGCCATTTGTGTGGTCTTGGCTCTGCCACTCCAACAATCGCTAAAGTTTACTATCATTAAGACTTGCCTCACCGGTGCTGCGCTCGTGGAACTCGTGATTAATGCAACACCTTCGATTTGCAGTTTCGAGACATATGCAATTGAAGAATAATGTGTGTATTGATGAAGGATAAAGAGGATTTGTACACCCACTTATGTGGCTAGCACTTTATTTCTTGGGTGCTTACAGAGCCAACGAGCTCTGGCAAGGCTAAGCTTAGTATTTCGTATTGTGATTGAAACGGAAGTAAGAAATCCGTAGAACTACTAGTCATCGCGTATCCCATCCGGTAAGCAAGATTCACTAAGGTGACTGATAAAAACTGTTGGAGCGGATATCTCTTCAGTTCTGCATGAGCAAGGTACACCTGATGATGTTTCTAGGATTTTCACTGGACGCATGCGGGTCATTGCCGAATACATTTCTACGTAATGGCAACGATTTATACAAAGCACAGAAAACGCCTATACTGGCCTTAATCGCTTTGTGTATGCGTCTATTGTTGATCTTACGTCGAAAGATTACTTTTGAATTGTGTGATTCAATGCGATAATGCTTTTGGCAAAATCATTGTAAACTTTGCAGTACCAAATATTCTAGTACTTTTAAGTTCATAACTATAAAGTTAAATTATCGTAAATCTTTCACACTACGAGCAAGACTCAGGTAGTATAGGTACTAACTCTAAGTGGTCTTTGGTATGATTTTCCCTTTTAACAGTGTTTTCAACGTGATTATTGGGAACTGTTTAACACGCTCAATAGGCTTGTGTTGTCTAAGTTGTCTTATAAACTTATAAATTTATCATATTTGAAATTGTTAGTTTTTATCATTAAACCTATTATGGGTGTGTTCTATTAATTTTGTAAGTAGCATTATATTACATATCCATTATTTTATTTTCTTCGCCGTTATTACTTATCATATTTCATTTTGTTTAATTAATGAATTCAGTTATGTGGAAATCTAATAATTTCTGTAGAATTCTCTGAAAATAACCCTCATTTAGAACTATTACGGTTGAAAACGCGTTCGCTGGCAGCTGCGTCGGCCATAAGTATTTTTGACTTTTACGGAACAACAAATAGTTATTTTGCAATAAGGTTTTGTAATGCAACACGCACAAAGCCAAAGGAAGAGAGACCGTCCGGGCGCAGTCGGCCGTGGCGCAATTTGCCGCTACGGAACCCGGCGACACTGTTTTGTGTTGTGTGTATGTACCTGCTCGAGGTAAAAGCTGCTTACACTACGCAGGTGACAGGCGACCAAAATTCAAGCGTAACACTAGGCTTTGTACAGTCTCATAGCAATGAGAGTTCGGCCAATGCCGGCAGTGTTCCGCTCTAGTGGTTGACGTGGAATCGGTATGCGATGTGCGGTAGAATAGTAAATTAACTTAGCTTTATTACTTTTTTTACCTAGAGTGAGAGAGATAGGTATTCTGTGCATCCATATTTGTCAGTCTCAACAGTCTTATTCGGAAAAAACATCGGTAGCTTCAACAGTCGTATTCGGAAATAACATCGGTAGCTTGTATCTGACACGAGACACAAAAGTGTCCAGTGTTGGCGCCCTTTGAACAATGTTCTTCTTGTTTTATACAAATTAAACGTTCACGTAATGGTTGTTCTAATATTGTACTAAGTGATAGTGGGTGGGCCTCTGATCTCTAGAAATATTTTGGAGAGCCCTAATTTAATTTAGATTTAATGTCATTGCAAATACAAACAAGTATGCTATTCATCTTGTCCTATGACTTGTCTGTCTCACTGTTTTCTCGTAATGATGATGATGTTGAACACAATATCATTGTATCAATTATGTTATTATTTATCCTCACGCCATATTATTACAACCAGCGATTTTGCCATTCACGCATAGCCAAAAAAATGTACAAAACTTCAATATGTTTACATGCTTATTATATGTGAACTCGCGCTGTCATCGTCAATCTTGAAGTCCACGCGTCAGGTCAACAGGTGGCTGAACTGGTAGACCAAGCTGATTAGATTGGATTGGCAGAAAATTGCTTTAACATTGAAACTAGCACTTGTCACGCACTCAACCTCATTATAGATGCTAGTTTTGTGCCAGTTTACTGTATTAGTGCGACCCTCATGTCATGATGACTAATTGTAATTGATCTCACTGTTTTACTCTTAAAAACTTTGACACAAGAACATGGACTCTGAATCTGAATATTTGGGGCATTGGCAGCAAAGGTCACCAGGTCCAGAGTGAGTACTATGGGTGTCAGAGACTGATTCATTTTATTACTAATTTATACATATAGGCTGCGTTCCAAATCAAGTGTAATTTCGCTCTGAGGAGTGAAAATCACTCGTACCCGTTCCAAATTGACCCCAAGTGAAACCGAGGTTGACCGAGCTGTCACCTGACATTATCCTCGTTGTTTTGGAACGGGTTCGAATAACGTTTATCACTCTGACGAGTGCGAATTCCATCGGTGCCGGGAGCCCGATGAAATTCACCTGACAGCTTTCAGACGATGATTTTCTCTATTCGACGAGGGTGAAAATCACTCAGCGAAAAGCGATTTGGAACGGGCCCATAGTAAATTCAACATACATACATATTTAACCCATGTACGGAACTAAGAAAAACACAGACGATCACAACATTAAGTTTTATCCATGACCAGGATTGTAATTAATAAAAAAATATTTAGGCTAATCGCTGGTAAAAACTTGCGCTGGTAAAGACCGCGCGAAGTGGGCCAAGAAAATAAGAAAGGCGGATCCTGGGACCCCACACACCAGTGTGGGTTCACACCCGGGATAGACCGCACGGATGATGATGATGATGCTGGTAAAAACTAAGAAACTTACAGATTTTAGTAAATGTAACTAGACTAACATCAGAATAAGACTTCAGTAGACACTTTGCCATTGCTCGTAATATTAATCTAATGTGATGTTATATCGAATTCTCGAATCAGACCGATTATTACGGCAAATAGTTTCAAGAATAGTGATTTTGAAATTAAAACTATCTAAAGTATCTTAGATTGTATCGGCCAACGCGATGATAATGATGATATAATGATAATTTAATTTAATTCCTCCGATAGTTCGAGCAACAAACAAGCCACCTGAATATAGTGTAAGGGAGGGCTTACCACCACTAACATCCGCTGAGCGGTATCAGTTGCATAAAACTTATAGTCGCACTGCAGTGGACAGTGCAGTTTATTTGTAGGAATATAATGGTGGCAGTTCTGCTGTTGTGCTACTTTTCTAACTGAATTATGCTGCAGGGGGTAATACTTTACCCCCATCATCATTTTCCCCTCAGTGAAGATAATGAACTTGCTATAAAAAGGCGCTAGAAGATATCGTTTAGTTTTGGACTGATAAACGATGTCAAAAACTTTTGCTTATTTATTTCTAAAGATGACTTTACTCAACCAGATCGAGCAAAGTATTCATATATACGAGAACTAGTATCCTTGTTGAAGACTGATGCCTAATTACACTATCATTTCTGAAACATGACTCCTATGGTTGAGTTTAGATACTCTGAAGAGTCCACACACAATCCAGTATGTGTTCGCCCACTAACACATACTGGATTGGTACCAAGAAGTCTGGTGACTCGTGTCTTTGTCGTACCATCCAAACGTGGTATGCTTTTCCAGCACATGCGTTTCCTTCTTCCTTTAGTTCTTCCTTCAGCTGTTTATTGTTCCAGAAATATATTGATTTATGTATTGTTAATGTTGCAGACGGGCGGTGCGGACAGCGCCAGCGGGGGGTCGGGAGGGTCTGGCATGGAATGTCTGCAACTGCGCTCTCCGCCCGGGCCCTTCCACTACCTCATCTCGGAGCAGGCTAAGTCCTTCGTCGCGTTACAGGTATGATACTCTTTCCACTTCCGCTGCACTGATTCCCCTAACCTAAACTACCAATGCCATTTGTGCTCCAACTACGCTGCATAAATTGTCTGTCGTCTGACGCAAAGGCCGCGGCTGAGGACTAGTAAACTCATGAATACAGGCACTAGCTGGTTCAGGCTTAAGCCAAGGTTAGCTAGGTTAACCTGAACACTCAAATTCTGAAGAAACAATCAATGTTGAGCAATCGTTTGAATAGCTGGCCCTTTTTCGTCTATTCAAACTCAATTTCACAAGACAGCATCAATTTGAAGGGTGCTCATTGCCAAACTTTGTTTATGATGCCTGTGCGCGTAAGCTGCATGTAATACCACTACTGCGATCAACCCTTGATATCCAGATATCTGTGATCAGCGCTGATCAATGGTGTTTGAATAATACAAGTAAACCACCTGAACTGTATCGTGAAGATAACAAAAAAAATAACTGCAATGATTGATTGCGTAGAATTAAGTAATAGTAATGCTCTATTTCACTCGTTTAATTAAAGAAATCACTTCGCAAAGGGCACTGCTCTGTAACAAGATCTGACCTCAGTAAAACTTTAGATCTTTTTGCATAGTCTGTTAAGTATACATTTCAAGTGCAGCTGTAATTATTATTTCGTTATAATATTATACAGAGCACCTTGACCTGACCGGCCTAGACCGCCGACCACGTAACTAGCTAGGAGTTAGTTCAACTTTTCTCATCAACACCGGTCACGGCTGACTATCATTAATTCTGCTCGTCGAGCGTTCCCTAAACTTTTACTTGTTGAAACGTTTGAGTGGTCTCAATTGGTTTTGAACTTTGATAATGCTCACAAATACTATTGAATATATATTTTTTTTATTTATTTATTTATATTTATTTATTTATTTAAAACGTGGCGCACGGGGCAATCGCCTGGAAACTGTGATAGGTTTGAAAGTTCCTAAATAATTGCCTTTGGACAAGGTTTCCTGCACAGAGATATAAACTAGAAAAAATCGACCTGATCCTGGGGACTCAAGCGGGATTCGAACCTGTCACAATCCGGGTGGCTGCTCTTCCAACTGAGCTACCGAAGCCGTCAGAACAGACCTCCTTGGGGTTTCCTTCAATACAGAAACAAAATAATACCAATAACACAATTGAAGTCTTCCATTAAAGTAGCTCTAGTAGTTTTTGAAGTACAGAGGCGTTCACATCAATTTTTACAAAACCATTGCAAAATGGGTCTTAGGTCGGCAGCATAAGGTGCCCCTATGTGAAGGTTGATGTGAACGCCTCTGTACATATTTGGTAGAGCAGATGTGGAAATGATTTGTGGTAACACTTTTTCCTGACCTGTAATAAAGAGAAGAAAGCACGAAAACAGTTAAACAAAGAGCGTTTTTGCCGCAGGAACTTCAGAATGAGGTCGGCGCCTTACTCGAGTTTCGCGATCTCGTCATCGAGACATTCCCGAACCTCCGCTCCAAGATGCCGCCGTCGACGCCGGCGTCGGGCACGCGGCGCGACTGGGAGCCCGGCGTGCGCGTGCGCCGGAAGCTGGCCGGCGGCGGCGGCGGCGACGCGGCGCGCGCCAAGCCGCAGCCCTCGGTCCAGGACTCCGGCTTCAGCACCGAGACCTCGTGCAAGGACGCGCACTCGGCCTCAACCTCCGCCTCACGATCGCGACCGCTTGAAGACGAGCTATGGGCGCTGCTTGACGTCATCCAGCGGAAAGGAGTCCGCGTGCGGGACGAGGCTGAGCTGCTGCGGGGCGAGCTTGATGAACGGCATTCTGGTGACACTGCGGAGGAGTCGTTTGCCAGAGCACTGTCAGGTATTTAGACGGTTTCCCTGATTTCGAAACTATGTTAGTTGGGTTATCGTTCGTATCCGTTTGAAGACAGCATGAAATTCCTGCATGAATGTCTGTTTATAAGAGCCCAAAACCAAGTTTTCACAAGTTAAATGACCCGCTAAATATCGCTTGCGATGTTGACCGACTAGGCACTGTGCCTCGCAACCTTCTTGTCCACATTTAAGTTGCAAGATACGTGTTTACAATCTGTTAATTTTGTGCCACAACTGAAGAGACGTGATAACAAGGAACATCGTAATATTGCCAGACGTATTTCCATATGAATACAGTCTTCATAATTCGGTACCATATTAGTTCTGTTTTCAATCCTGTCCGCTTGGAGACAAGCAATGGATGGAGGTCATCCAACACACAGGTGTTCACAGGGTGAGCTCCACGAGCGGCATTCCAGAGACACTGCGGAGGAGTTGTACGAGCGAGCGTTCAGGTATTCGACCGGTTTCCCAAACTATTCAGCACCATATAAAGATTTACCTTGACGATTCCAGTTTCTATTTACACGTCAGAGGTGGACAAAGTTGCTGTTTGTTGGTCAATGTTTACTCGTTGCAAGGCTGCGTATTGCAAATTGTGTACCAAAAAAATTAATGTGAATGCAGTTCTTAAAATAAAAAATTGTAGGCTTGAGACATTATTCAATTACGCAATATTCCTGATGCTGAATTTACTTTGTAGATTTCGAAATATACTGCCCCGTTGTAGGTGTAGTGTCTCAGTATCTTTTAATATGAACAGTTTAACATATTGTATCCAACTTACGAAGACGCGGGCCATAATTTAAAATTTTACGAGGACTTAACCACGCTTTTTTCACCTGGCTAGCAATTTCTTCAGTGTAAGTATTTACCTACTCCCACATTTGTCTCTTGTGAGGTTGTTAGGCAAGCTGATTATATCATCTACAGTGGGTGTTTGTATGTAGTGGTTCGTGCTGTTTAAAAAAGCATTATGTGGCCAAATTAAAGTATGAAGGTCTCTCTACCTATCTTACGACTTCCGAGGGCCCTAAAATCAGGAATAATTAATAACGAGAGTTTGTAACGTCCTATTGCGACCGTTGCCTCTGACATAGCCTAGAAACAATCGTTTTCAACCGGATGCGAACCCTTCAAAGAACGAAAACTATCGCAGATTCAGTCAGTCGCAGACCTCTGCAGCTGATGCGAGAATATGAAATAACAAAGGTTTCTACATCAGGTACAGGCGGATGCAGTAATTGCGTGGACCTGCAAAGGCTACGTCTGGAGCGCGACGCCCTCCTCGCGCGCGCGGCCCAGCTCGAGGCGTCCGCGGCGCGCAGCCCTGCCGCCCCTCCCGCCCCTCCCGCCCCTCCCGCCACGCCGCTCGGGAGACTCGACGCGGCTCTGGACACCCCCTCGCGCCCGCCGCGAGTCGCCACGCCAGACCCCAAGAAGTTCACGGCGATTCTCCTCGAGAGCAATCCTGTCGAACTGCAGCGGCAACTACTGACGTCCACCGTTCAGAATCAGGTAAGGTGGTTTTAGATAGGTGCTTAGGGTTTAGGGCGGTAATGGTATGAAGGATAGGGCATAGCCCTTAATCAAGTGGAGTAGTGTCAATATCGGAACCAAAGTAGTGCTTTCGTCAACCTAATGTAATATATCATTAGGAAGAATTAGTTTTGTAAAACCAGATAAAATCTACCAAATGGAAAACCATAGCTAAATAACTTAGGCGTTGCTGTGTTGTCAGGACCAAGTCAACCAGAGTTCATCTGTTCGCTATTGTTCATCTTTCGCAAAAGTTCTCCTAGTCTTCAAGGAATAACAACATAAATACTTCAGGTATATGCATGACGCCATAGGCTACGGTAACCATTTAGCATGAGGCGGTCTGCGAACTTGCTCATGCTTGTTTTACGGTTTGGGTGACATAATTGTATAAATGCATGAGTTCGGATATGACGAGATATTCAAAAATAGTATAGTAAATTTGTATACCTGATCGGCACGGTTTGCGTAAGCCCAACGTGAAGACGCTCGTTTAATTTTTAAACTCCTGTACGTCTACCATGAGTTGCCACTTTAAATTTACGTTATCGTTCGCCTAAAATATTTGTATGGGATTCCGGATAGAGCCTCTGTTGCGTTGAAATGGAACTTAAAAACGGTACCATAACGTAACAATAGCATCTTATGGTACCATTTTTTTGTAACGTAAATTTTAAGTGAACATCAGATAACATAGTTCTATTTTCCTTTGCCAAGTCGTATTTTTCAATAGGTACCTAATCAATTAGTTTTACCGAAGTCCATTTAGCGACGAATTCGCCGAAGCGTGTTAAAACAAACAATAAAAATTCTCTCTTCAGTCAACAATGGCCAATAGCAATAGATACGTGCAATGTCCATCGCGATAGCAGTTTCAGTTTAATCAATTAGTGTATCGCATCGGCGGGCGAGTGTTGCACGACGCCGTCTCGGGCCATTTGCTAATTGAAATGTTTACAGCTAGGCGAGTAATACTCAATCAAGGCTTTGAGTTAATTCTTGTACGATAATCCAATGAACTTGGTGAAGTTAGGAGTCTTTTACTCTAGTACATGTAATCTGGCTTTGAGTTAATTCTTGTACGACAATCCAATGAACTTGGTGAAGTTAGGAGTCTTTTACTCTAGTACATGTAATCTGGCTTTGAGTTAATTCTTGTACGACAATCCAATGAACTTGGTGAAGTTAGGAGTCTTTTACTCTAGTACATGTAATCTGGCTTTGAGTTAATTCTTGTACGATAATCCAATGAACTTGGTGAAGTTAGGAGTCTTTTACTCTAGTACATGTAATCTGGCTTTGTGTTAATTCTTGTACGACAATCCAATGAACTTGGTGAAGTTAGGAGTCTTTTACTCTAGTACATGTAATCTGTCTTTGTGTTAATTCTTGTACGACAATCCAATGAACTTGGTGAAGTTAGGAGTCTTTTACTCTAGTACATGTAATCTGGCTTTGAGTTAATTCTTGTACGACAATCCAATGAACTTTGTGAAGTTAGGAGTCTTTTACTCTAGTACATGTAATCTGACTTTGAGTTAATTCTTGTACGACAATCCAATTAACTTTGTGAAGTTAGTAGTCTTTTACTCTAGTACATGTAATCTGGCTTTGAGTTAATTATTGTACGACAATCCAATGAACTTTGTGAAGTTAGGAGTCTTTTACTCTAGTACATGTAATCTGGATATATACTCTCCTTTAGGTTAGTGCGATGGTTGGCAAACCTGTGTACTGTGCTTGTGAGTTTAACTGCGCGTCCGCTTTCTGCGTGTTCTGTAGCGTCTGGGAGTGGTAAAATTTTATGACTATGGGTCTGTTTGGGGTAGGATTGCAAGTTATTTGTTAGTGAATACGGTCGCGTGTGTGGCCGAAATCCTACATACCTCCATCGCTCCCCCAAGCAATGGGAGGTTCTACCCTTGCAAGACTAAAATTTTCAACGTATACCTTGAAAAAGTAGCTAAAATGTTACAAGCCCTTGTTGATTAGCTAACGAAGTTACAAAACGAAATTGCCCAACTCACTTATCCAACTAAATAGTTATTTTTGTCGTCGCAAATCATCAGGTGGCTAATTGCAGAACAGATGAGGTAACAAGTACGTGTCGGTGAAGAAAAGCTCTTGCACTAACGAGGGCTGGTGGGCCACCGTGAACGTGACGTAACTGAGGTTTCGCGAATTACGCGGACAGTAAATAAGGCTAATGGAGTGTGGCGAGCGCGATCACACGACTGCGATTAGGGCTGGGGTACACCGTGAAGTAAATCTCAGGCCTCAACTCAACAACACACTGCACTACATGGAAGCTGTACGAAGGCGGTCCTTATTAGCTGCACAAAAATATTCGGACATGTGTTTTCGAAAACCATTTTTCCCATAACTGTAAAACAATATTTGTCAACCATGTCCAGCGCGCGCCAGGAAAGAATCAAATACAATTTCTCACTTTACGGACGGTTAGGTTAGGTCACAATGATGAAAACAATTGCTAGCTTTTTCAAAATAAAATGTATTAAATGGAACAAACTATATTTAAAAGACGAACAGACCGAACGGACGTATGCAACAAAATCGTTTAATGTAGAGAACCATCCATGTTACGAACAACCTCTACCATCCCTGCTTGGTACATTCGGGTATACCTACCATTTTCTACTCTATCCCAAACGAGACATGAAAAACTATGACCTTCACTACTCAGTCAAATCTACGCCGCCCATATCATTTATATTTTTTGCCTCCATCGAATCGTCGAGATCATGATTAGATGGCAACGTGCGCCCTTGTTGTGCTCAAACCCACTTAAATACTAGTTACCAACGCCATTGTCACCGGTTTCAATGCCCAATGTCTGCCCATTGCGGCTGCGTCCTTCGTAGTAAATAAGTATCTGTGTTACGTCATCAGTTTAGTTAAGTTACCTGCTAACGTCTAAAATTCATTTGGTATCAACTATTTTGCGCGTCATGTGATTACCTTGGCCTTCTTAGATCATTTCCTTATATGGATTACACATCCGAGGATAAATGCAGCGTATAGGTGCAGTTAACAATCGTGTCACCGTTAAAGCGTAACAGTATGGACTTCGTACCATCATCCGCACCTCGTGTGCGAATTCATAGTGAATCGGAACTTTGCTTATACTGACAGTGTTACTTTATAGCCTGAATGTACTTGATATTTAATGCATTCAACAAGCTGAGATAAACTTTACAAGTGTGGAACGTGAAGGTCAAGTATTTTTGCAAACATTTGCACTGATTACCTATAGATATAACGCTAATAACGATATGTATGCAAATATGTCTATTACAACCGCCTTTAAACAGAGTACATAGTTCCTTAAACTTGAACTTTTGGCCTTGGTTTTAGAAAGGCCTTTGGCTGTTCAATTGAAGCGTTTATGAGCATGTAAGTGATGTCAGTATCGATTAATATATGCCAGAGTTCATTTTTGCTGAAGCATTAACCGGTGAGCACTTTAGATTGGGTATAGACTCAAATAGTGTGGTCGTTAATGAGTAAAAGTAATTATCTATCTACATTCATTACTCGTCTGTCATTCCAGTAAGAATGTTTATATCTGATTGATTTAAATTATTATATTGCATGTAGTGTATGATGGATTGAACAAGTGTTTACATTAAAAACAATTATGCATATCATTTAATAACAGCTATTGTAATGTTGTATAAATTATACCGGGCTCTCGCGTTGAGCGTACTGAAAATTTAACCATTTAAATGATCTTAGTGAGCTATATGTCCCGGTAAGATAGTAGTCCAACAAACTGAGTCGGCCCGTTATTGTTATGGCCATAACGCGATTAACCTCTGTGTGGTACGCCGAGTTCGCTCTGTTACCTTCGCAACAGTAGCATTATTGCCTGCAGATAACTGTTCCAGCTTAAGACCAAGATGTCGGTAGTGTTGAAAGTAGACTGAATTTATTATTCTAAGTTTTGTTCCGTGGCTGGTCAAGGGCCTCCATCATTCAAATAACGTGGCTACAATTTAGCTGGTCATCAGACACTCTGATACGTTCTGAAAAATCCGAAACATTTGCAATTAGCTATTAAATTATTCGCCTTCATCGCCGTCCTAACACGGCCGAATGCGATATGCTTCCACTTTGTTTTATCAACTTCAGTATTGTTATCGTGTTTAGATATTTTATCTGCATTCACATCTGTGAAACAAGTGGATAAAAACATACCTATAACGGTTCACATAAAAAACTCATAAAAGACTGAAATCCAAATATAACTTGAGTAAGCGTAGAAATAAAAAGAACTGCCTACCAGCTTAAGGTAAAGACGACGGACCCTACATTGTCCGCGCTTAGTATGCGAGTCAATAGCAGAGAAAACCTGGGTATACGAGTAGCTCAAGCCCGCATTGTTCAATTCTAGCTGTGGTTGACCTTACTAGGAATGATATTCTTCAGACGCCAATGGATCCATCGTAAGACTGTGAAAGCCGTATAAGTCACCGATGCCGATGACTGACCGACCACAGAATTTCTATTGTCTGGTTACTCCTTCGGTTTATAGGCGTATGTCGTCGACTAGTTTTATAATTAAACATAACATCATAAGATTATTCATTTGACTGTCTGTTGCATTGCAATTATGTCGCTTGCCCAAGTAGTTTATGACTGTCTTAAAGCCATCATCAAGGTATAATTGGATGCATATTACATGACATGTAACGAGCATTTTCTGCGATTAATCACTAGCTGAGCTTGCTGTAACACTGACACAATTCACATCCTATTATTAAACATCATCGCATATTAACTCTCTAGGTTTTAATTAATTTTTGTAACGCCATAAACAAGATAACATTACGGAAACTTGAATTATATATTTTTTATAAGTTATGTAGTAATAGCGAAAGGGCCCTGATTAGTGGTTTTATGAGAGTCATCAGTAACTTAAGAAATACCAAAACTTTCGCCCTCTGAACTGGCCCCATTTTTGCATAACCCATGACGGACGAGCTAGTACGAACACATTACAAGAACATTTACAAAACGTAGATCTGATCCTGATCTAATCCAAAATAATATTGGACAACAAATAAGTTACTGGCTAAAATACTATGAGGTAAAATGAAAAACCCCACACAAGATTTAACTCATTAGTTCATTTTTTATTTACTCATTCTTTAAATACTTTTATTCGGTTAAGTACCTTTGCTATGTATTTGCAAACATTCCAGGTCTGCTTAGCTTCAGATCTCATGATCTTGGTGTCAAATATCCCAGATACTGACTATTTCAACATGAATATGTTTAAAAAATAACAAATGTTTGTCTGGTGTTCCAGGTGTTAGTAGAGCGCCTGCGGCGTGCGGCTGCGCAGCGGACGCTGCTGCTGGAGCGGCTGGAGCGCGCGAGGGACCTCAACGAAGACCTTAAGTTTAGGGTATGGATTGTTTATTTACTTATTATAACTCTCGCCTTCTGAAAAAACACTAGCCAAGACCGCGCAGTCATGAAACCCCACCGTTTATGCTGTACCCGTGCGCAGATCCATTTCCTCCGCTGTCGCCTAGTGTTATTTCTATGTGACGGTCTTTGTATTTGTCCTAGCCCAAAATGAGTCTTGGCCTCGACACGAGAAGTTGCCATGTTTGTCTATCCTGCAGCAGCTCCAGGATTGGACTCTGAGATTCTGTACTGATTTAAGATCTCTGTCAGCGAGCACAAGGTGTTTGCTAAATCAAAGTAGGATTAGGCTTATTTTCTCAAGAGAGTTTTTGCTAGGTTCTACGAAGTTAATTTTGTCCTATAATGTACTTAGGAACGTAAAGTGACGCTATTTGTAAGGGCAGAATTGAACTCCTTGTGGCGGTAACAAATCGCACTTTCCGGTACTTCTATCCTTTCATATTTACTATATAGAGGGAATGCGACGGAATCGACGAGGCGTTCGGAAAAACTCTCTTTCTCTGGAAGTTACGGTTCTGAGTGAAAACGATTCGGTTGTCAGTATGTGTTTACCATAAGTTACCAATGACAGCCGCTATCCGCGTTGACGTTTTTTTAGGGATTTCGGTACCCCTAGTGAATAAAAATGGAACCAAAAATGTCATACAAATTTCTAAATGCAACGATTTCAGTGAACGGAAACTTTAGGTAGATATACAGATATTGTTCAACCCTAACTTTGAAGTTATGGTTTAGGATTTATTCGTTCTTGAAATTTAATTGCAATTGTTATTTTCTTGTTTCAGTTGGAGGAGAAGAGCATAGAGCTAGAGGGCGCTCTCGCGCGCATGCGCCAGCTCGAGTCCCGGCGCCGCTCGCCGCCGCGCTCGCACTCCAGCATGCGCGACATGCTGCCGCTGCCGCTGCCCCCCGCGACCCCCCCGCGCGACAGCGACGAGGACTCGCGCATCGGCGAGACCCCCCGGCGCCGGCCGTCGCGCATCCCGCTGCACACGGCGCACAAGCCGCCCGCGCCGCGCCCGCCGTCGGCGCACTCCGGCCGCTCCAGCGCGTCCGCCCGGTCCAGCAGCACGGTCAGGTCCAGCAGGAAGGACAAGACCGCCCTCCCCGTGCGAACGTCGCCCGCGCAGGACAAGGTGCGCGTCCGCTCCTTTTGGAATAATTGGTTCTTTAAGGACTCGTAAAGTGTCTAGTGTATCTAAAACCCACCGTGTGAGTGCACCAGTGTTAGTGCTTATTACACGACAAAAAAACTTGGTGAACAACTCAGCCTCTAACAGTCTTACAACATTAAAACAGTTTTATTTTGTTGTAACACGAGAAACAGGCCCTGTCATAGTTAGGGGCGATAAACAGTGTCATGTAATAAGCGCCTAACGTGCCCGTTTATGTTTGGTTTCGGTTCAGTGACGGCGCCGAGGCGGGGGACGCGTGTTCATGCCATTATGTCGTAAGTTTTGTTTGACGATTTTGGTTGCTTGCGTTAAATTATGTAGTTTCCGTTCCGTTCAGTTGACCCGTAGCCCCGTAGGCATGACCCGACTAACTTGTGTTGTAACTTACTAATTTTAATACTGTGGTGGCTAAAAATCTTTCCCGTAGATAGAATTGATAATCTATCTTGCCCATTTGTACCGTTTTACGATAAGATGAAATATCCTATGAAATTGAATATTATTTTATATTATTGTTGTTTTTGTCCTATTGGAGCATGATTAAAACGAAACTAACTGTAGTTTGAAACCGGCCAGTTTGCATGTATTTTTCAATCAATCTGGTATTTCTTACTGTTTACATTTTTTTATGATCTACTGAGATTTTTATGCCACACACGACTTTCAGTTTATTTATGTTCAGACTAATTAAATCCATATTGTAAAAGTTTTTGGACATGGAAAATATATTACATTGAATGAAATGTACTTACATGCAATATATATCACGTCCAAAATCTAAGTTATGTCACGCACATATTCACTCATCGTAATTTCATTGTAAAATGAAAAAAATAACAATTTGTTTGTAACATTCGATTATGTTCACATTTTTAATAATCATGACTAAATCAAGCGGTAATGGCGGTAAGTGTTCCTTTATTGTTTTCTTTCTCATAGATAATTGTTTTCTTTTGGATAGTTATCAATTATCATCAATTGCCACTAAATCACGTGATCACGTTATTATATTTTAATTTGGTTTGGTATTTTTTAGTTTTGTTTTAGTTTCTGACATAGTGGCATAATCGCAATAAAATTGGCTCATTCGCTAACACATTCAAGATCATAGCCTCCCTCACGGCTATAGCACTGTTCAAGTAATTTGAGCCACGGTAGGTTACTAGACAATGTTTGATGCACTGTGACACAATCGAGTGGTATTTTATTTTAAGTATGCAATATTAACTTACATAATTAAATTTTTTAACGTGAATATAAATTAGCTCAAAAAATCTTACGCCTTCTTTTAATGAAAAGCACTTAACGATGACACTTGCTCGAATTGTATAACAACGCAGACTCGTTTAAGTCCAGGCTTATTTCAATTATATTAGCTGCATTGGCTATCAATTTTTATCCCTTTACATAATGTAGGCAAATATTTCGCCTTGAAGTATTTACTAGCAACGTAAGTGACTTACTATTCAAACGAGTTTTATAAAAATGGCTGAGATATTGCACGGCGTACATTACAAGGCACAGTTGACACCACATGCAGTCAATATATTTATAGATTTCAAATTTTAAAAACTTAGTGTAACTGATTACTGTGAAGCTGCAATACACTGCTAAGCCTTGTTATAAAAACTAATACGATGTGCTTGTCAATCAACAGATTTTGGTTTGGTATAACTAAAATTTCGA
The DNA here is from genome assembly GCA_947369235.1 of Udea olivalis. NCBI lineage: Eukaryota > Metazoa > Arthropoda > Insecta > Lepidoptera > Crambidae > Udea > Udea olivalis. The sequence goes on from OX376348.1 coordinate 9,076,410, forward strand.
CTCTTTACCATTCAAAATGAGAAGAAATATGTTTCTTCTGCTTAGCCACATTTAAAGACGTATTATGCTTGTCTATACACAGATTTTGTTCAGTAAAAGTTGAATATTGGGTCATCCAATGAAGTGAGCAAACATTGTGGTCAAGTACACCCAACCAGCGGCGTCCACTCGCCCGCATAACCACTTGGGCCTTCCGGCAGAGCGCGCCGCTGTCGGCGCCGGAGCGCTTCCGCGCGTCGCTGCGCGCGGCCGGCGGCGAGGCGTGGGCCGCGCGCGCCGCGCTCGTGGCCGAGTACCTCGCGCGCGCCGACCGCCTCGCGCCGCGCACGCCGCGCCAGCGCCCGCTGCCGCTCGAGCTCGCCGACTACTCGCCGGACAACCTCGCTGTAGAAATCACGCGCTCCATACTATTAGAAGACTCGATCGACGAGGAACTGTGGAACGGGAAGCCGCAGCAGTACTTCGAGAGCCTGAGCTGCGACGAACTCGATAAGGATTATGAGGCTGACTCGCTGGCGGCGTAGGTGAGTTGATTGTGGGTTTGAACGGCGCAATTTTATATGCATTTTAGTGGACAGGAAAACATATTTAATAAATCAGTGAATATGATGAAAAAACATAGGTACCCGTTTTGGTAAAATCATTGAAGCAAAGTAATATAACCTTGACTCTTCCAGTAGCCCTTGTGCTTTTTACTATCTGAGTAACTATCGTATTATTTAATTTAACTAAAGGTGGGTATAAACTAGAGCATTTCATTATAATGTAACGTTTTTCGAAAGACAATACAGGCAAAATTATCAGTTTTCTATTCGACGAATGCTCAATCATCTGATACATTGTATGCTCAAATTTATCAGCACCTACAACAGTTAAAATACCACATGTGCCAACTCTTGCGTCGTTTGAACCCTGAGTTTTACACCGCGAGTTGTTAAAGCCACACAAAACATACCATTAGTTCTAGAAGTGAGTTTGAACAGACACGCATTTGCACCTTACCTTCGAGTTATTTCGACGGCATTACAAGTCGCGTCAAAATCTTAAATATAGCCATATGTATACTAAACAAGGACTTGATGGTCGAGATGGTTAAAATCAAACCGAAAGGAACAAATTTTGGCGCGACCAGTACTTATTCCACTTCCAGTCCAATCATTCCACTTTAAAGGGCACGCAGTTGAAAGTGTAGTGATCTGTGATATGTCACTCATTTGTTTTCGTCTTGTGCACGTCAATTTCAATCTGGGCCATAATATTTATTGTATTGTACAGGTGTATCCAAAATATTATTAAGGTACTATTGATTGTAATTCATTTTATTCTTTGGATTAAAACTCAAAAAATATAAATCGTATTACATCATTCTTTGAAATAATGAATGAATGAATGCAGTTTAGGGTATGTGTATTATTCAAAAACTAGTTTAAATATTTTTAATCAATTCATTCAATAATGAAAATATTACACATGTTCTAACAATAAATATTTGCCTTTTCCTACTTTTCATTTGACCTATACCTAGTGAACAGAAGCAATCAAAGAAATATTATAGTATGCCTTAAATGCGGCCCTGACTTACTTTTCGCCAAATAATATTTTATGTAGTGATCTCAGCCTCAACGGTAATGAGAGAACGTGACTAACATGTCCACAGTAATGCATTTGAATAAAAGTAAATGTAATGTAATTCTATGAATCTTAATCTTCGCATTCCAGTCAGAGAACACAATTATTATCACCCAAAGGTACACTATACCCAGCACACGAAGAATATTGTTTCCTATCACTAGCGATTCAATTGAAAGTGTATCAGAAAGCAAATATTTTATTAAAAATCCCCATAATGTGTGGCAGTAGACATAAATAATGTGCGCTGGCAATGGTAGCTATTTAACCTAATTTTGTCATTCCTAAGTCTATGCGGACAGACTGTAACTAATTTTATATTGAGTGAGAGCTTGGAACGACTGTAGCAAGGCTGTGAACACTTATGTGTGCTTGAAGTTGTGTCTGATGTAAAAATTAGATGGGGAAATAAAATAATGTTAACTAGCGATAAATATATTTTGGTTCACAAGGTACCCCATGATTGTAAAGAGTAATTAATTTATAGAAAAACGTACTACTGATGAACCTCTCCAATCGTCCACGCGTTCGCCTGTGGGCATCGCACGACTGCGTCGGTTATTGTAATGTTAATTGGTTTATTGCATAACATTTCTTTCCACACGACAGAGCTCGGTAACAAATAGTAGGAGACTGATTTTGTATAAATCCAATGAAATAATAGTGATATGCTTATACCAAGGGAGTAATAGGGAGAAACTCCATTTAAATGCCCTTATTGTATATTTGTTTCTAAGCTTCTTACTGTGTAAAAAGTTATTGCCTATTAAGGTCTCTTTAATGTAATTATTAATATTATAGATTACTATTCCAATTCTATAGACTATGACTGTATTTTTTATAAGTTAGAATTAAATAGCTAAAATAAATTAAGTCAACTGTTTATTGTACAGCTTTCATTCACGCTCTAGTATTGTAAATTATTAAGCCACTACCTAGCTACAATTAAGATACTCATAAAATTATCTAGTTGACTTGAATCTAGTTGATGACTATCGTTGTAGAGTTGTACAGAAATCATATCAATATATACAAATTATTCAAATAAATTGTTCATATCAAGTTATTGGGTTTTATTTCTCCAAATAAAAGATACGTTAAATGCACACTTCATTTATAACTTGAAAAACAAACATACACAATGCAGGTAACAATATAACAAGTAACAAAAACAAGGCATAAAATATTTCTAAAGGTATTCAAATATTATAGTAAAAGTGTTAAACAGAAATTACTTCAATTGACTTGGTCAAATTTAGGTCCAAGAAGAATGTCCCTTATTTCTAAGTTTTCAGGATTTTTTATTATTTTGACGAATCCATGTTGCTTCAGTTCTAAAAGAAAAAAATATTCATATTTAGGTTTTTGCTATTATTCCTTTTTTTGCAAATAAGCACGCGGACCAGCCCCCCTATTCAGAACAAAGTTATCGACCGATTCGGTTATCTTTTATTTTCAATAAATTTTTAAGTATGGGTAGTTTTAATTTATTATTGAGTTTATGAAAACTATAGGCCTTTGGCTTTACAATTAAAAATATAGATTGCTACCGGAGGGTCACTTCGTTCTGAATCGGGGGGGCAGGTGATTGTAAGCGGTACCGCAGAGACTGCAAAACAACGGTGTTGTAAGACAGTTTTTTTTTTCTTTCCATCCAGCGGCTTTGTCCGCGTGGACTATTTACCCCATTGGTTCCCAAAGCCACGGGAGACTCCACGGGGGTCTATGTTGGCGTCTCATTTTTTGTAGAGTTTCGGGAAAATGGTACAAATGTAGCTGCAAGGGGTCCACCGGAACTAGCAACATTTTAAAAGTGGTCTATGCGAAAAAATGTTTGGGAACCCTTGATTTACCCTGTTAAAATAGAGCCAGAAACCAAAAATATAGCCTATGTTACTGCTGATAATGCAGCTTCATTGGACAAAGATTGTTTGTAAATCTAAACAATCCTTTTTTCAGTTCTTAATATTGGTGACGATTTGGGAGAGCACGAAGATGACTGGCAGACCAGGGTCCCGATTTAATGCCAGGGCATTAAATCGGAACGCATGGAGAAACTTAGGAGAGACCTTTCACTAGGACTTTACAAGTTGATAAAGAAAAATAGTGTAGAAAGTCTAGATGATTGTGAGGCTAATTATAGGGTAGGTGACAATTTTTTTTGTTGAGGCGTTATCGAAAGACCTCTCAATAATAGAAACATTGGTAAAAGAACTATTGCGAAAACATGAAAACTCCCCGAGTCAAGGCAATTTTAAAAACACATATTTTTGGAGTTGCCGTAAACGCTCCCTACAAACTGTCGCAAGATGGTTACGTCTTACGTCACAGTAGCCTATTTCTATGCATTCTGCAAGACATTTGTTCGGCAGCTATATTACATCTTGCGTTTATGAAGATAAAGTTACTAAACATTGAGTGGATTATCGAATGGTATACTTATTTTAATTTATTTTACACTCTTTAAAAATAGTCATACGGTATAAGTTAACGAACTAAAAGTTTTTAGTGTATTTTTTGATTATTTAAAATATTTTTAGAATTCGATGATGTAGTCAACTACCTAATTTGGTAACAAAAAGTGCAAACTCACTCAGTATGGAAGAGAAGCACCTCGCGGCGGCGAGCGCGCGGGGGCGGCGGGGGCGCGGGGGCGGGGCGCGCGCCAGCAGCGCCGCCACGCCCAGCGGCCGCAGCCGCGCGCGCACGCACGCGAGGATCTTCACCATCGTGCCTTCTGTGCCCCACTGCTCTCTGAGAAGTAGGGCGTTTGGCATAAAATTCAATTTCGGCCCTTGATGTGATGTGATGCGAATCGGATCATCGAATCCCGCCCGCTTAATTAACATCATGAGAGCCGATTTTTTTTCTAGATTTATTTACCGGGTGATTATCAAATAACTTCCGAAAACGATATGGCATACTCGCTAAGTGATGTAGAAAACTATCTGAAAATTAATTTTTTTTAACTAACTTTCATTTTAAGTGTTCCATACCAACGGTCAGTATTTTATGTATGAAAACCTTAAAATTAAAATTAATTTAAGAAATCCAATTTTACATCACTAACTGCGTATGCTATATCGTTTTCGGAAGTTATTTGATAATCACCCGGTAAAAAAAAAAAACGTAATAGGTACATGACGGACTCTGTATCTCTACCATGAGTTTACAGCAATGACAGCCTAGCGTCCGCGTACATCAACGTTGACGTTTTTGTATGGGATTTGGGTATAGCTCTCCTAGTGATTTAAAATAGAACCAAAATAGGCATAAAAAATTCTGAACGAACGCAACGATCGTAGTTTACGTGACGGAAACTCATGGTAGACATACTAAAGTAACTTATTACTTTTTAATTAGCGTATAGGGTGTCCTACTTCTACTGAAAAGGTTTCCACTGAATTTTAAGTCATCGTTACAATGAATGGTTATTGGCTTAATAACCATGCCAAATGCAGGTTGGTATTGACTGACCCGAGCTATGTAGTTGCGAGAAACCCGCAACACCACCGACTTCACTAATGAAAAAAATGTATGTATGCAAATAATGCAGAAAAATTGTACATTGCGAATAAAGTGTGATATCCAACAACTGAATGATCGGACCTTAAAATGGTTGCATGATCTTGGTGGACGAAATAAATAACTTCCTACAATTGATCCTTCTGAAAAGCTAAAAGGTGCTCATGATCCATAGTGAACGTTTGTGGCTGCAAATCATTATGTGCTAGTGAATCTTATTAATCTTACTATTTTACTAATCTCAAATTATAAATGCTATTTATTCATACAACAAGAAAGTATAGTATTTACATACCCTACACAATTTACAGTTAGATAAAGTTCCTAAATAATAATATAGTATTTTCACTTTATGATGATATGCCTGACAGGTCTCATTGTTCCGTGTCACGCATACTATTTCAAATGAAATAAAAATAAACTGACAAAAGAAAATTTAATAAACTATTAAAAAGCTATTCCCTTTCGAAATTTATTAATTAAATTATTGTTATAATTATTAGGTGTTAATAAATGAAGTAAATGAATTTAAATAAATATATCATTACAGCGCCTGATGCGTGAAAAGGAACGATATTCAATTGTGTATAAACACTACTGAATCGACAAAAAATCGATGAATACACGTCATTTACGTCAGATACATAAACAAATAAACTTTATTGTGAATCACAGGTGTATCAATAATGTTCAGATCATACATATTTAAGAGTCTCACTGTGTTCCGCCTCACAGGCATACGATAGATACAATAGTAATTATCTTAATCCGAATGTCCAATTTTATTACAAAGTAATCAATAAAAAAAGTAATTAGATAAATCAGTACGAGTGCGTCTGCCTTGTATGCGGTTTGTGTTTGCGTTACGTCCGAGTTGCGTATTTGTTAGTTTTGACTTTTGTTGAGTTTTCTTGTTAAGTTTTTCGTTTTGTTGTTTTTGTTTGGTACGTGCAATGCCGAAAAAACAATCAATGCATGTCAACATGTAACCAGTGAAAATTGGAGAAAGGTCGTTGAAAAAACTCGCCAAACCTTAATGGAGGACTGGGACAAATGCATCCACATTGACTGAATAAGAGACCAGCAAATGATAATAACAGTAGAATACGATTCCGATTCTGATATCAGTTCACAAAAATCAAGTTCTAGCAGTAAATTATTAATATAGTTAAAATGTTCTTTTCGAAAGATCGCGTATAACTCTATATATTATTAGCCCTAACCCGTTCATTAAGAATTCATTTAAAAATTCAAAATCGGTAAATCCGATTCCATTTCCTTTGCCTACTCATCCGATATTTTGAAACCATCGATTAAATTTAATTCGTTGCATCACTATAATTGTTAATTATAAACTGTCAGCGATATCATCATACGGCGAAAATAGTATAGTAATTTAAATATATTTACAATCGCCGATTGCAGCGCCACCATGATGACTTTTTTCTGTAATCTATGATGATGGCGGGTTACACAACCCGCTATGTCACTGTGACATTGCTGCCAACGGTCACATTTTAGCTAGAGCGCTTGACTGTGACGGACGTTCACTCGGATAAGGGATTTGTGACCTAGGTCTTAGTATTTTAGTATTCTAGTTCTTGTTATTTGGTCTTAGTTATTTTGGGTTTCGTTGTTGCAATCTGTAGCAGTTTCATTTTTATTAATAAATCGTTATCGTTACTAGTTAGTTTGTGCTACCTTTTTATTTTTAATCTATTACACCTATGGATCCGTAGGAATATTTAGAGGTATACAATTAAAAATATACATTTATACAAACTTAAAGAGAACTGTCCACCGCCTCGATCTCAGGGGAGCCCAGAATGCTGGCAGCGTTACCTCTTTCGATGGCCAGGTTAATACGCTGGCCCTCTGGTCACCGGAGACTTCAATCAGATGAGTGGACAACTCCCTGAATATTTTATGAGCATCTGGGCCCCATGGACCTAAAGTGTCAACAGCGAACGGTACGAAGCGGTAGCAGCTGCCAAGTGACGAGTTTTTTTTTTTTTCCAACTCTGCAGCTGCTGCCGCCGCGCCCGCGTTCTGTGCCGTGGCATGGACATGGGAAGGGGCAAGGGTATCAACGCAGGCGGCATCCCACACCAACGTTCTTCCTAGAGGTTCTAGGACTGCCGGAATGCTACAAAGGCCCTGCGGATCGTGTCATTAATGCTGGCGTGGCGTGGGATACGTCCGGCGCTTCGGGTACAGGAAAGGCCATGGTGGCCCAGATGCCCAACAAAATCACCACAACGACATCGATGTGAATAAGTGATCCTGGCGCCAAGTCTGAGGGAGATTGTAATGGATAAAGACATATTATCCAAAACAGTCCTCACGTTAGCAGACGAAAGCGCTTGTAGCCAAAAACCAGACTCCCTTTCGGCGGTAGCAATGAGACGAGCACGCTCTGTATCAGTCGTCGAAGACGACCCAGGTACACCAACTTACAGAGAGGCTCGTCCCAAAGCCTTTGGGAAGAAAGTACGGTGGGAAGTTCACCCGGACAAGCAAAAGACCAGGCATTCCTGGCATCAGCTAAACATGCAACCTCAACATCGCCAAGCTACAAATTTAATATTGAATGATAGAGGTTGCATGTGCTGTAGGCTGAAGACAGGAATGCCGGTAGAGCAACATCAGACGTTAGGCGGGAACCTAGGCCGCCAAAACGTATAGGCAACGTGGCCTGGACCCAGGAACGATCTGTAAGGGGACAATTTAGAATTATTTTTACAGACTAAAGACTTGAGTAGATTATCTAAAGAGTGAAGTAGATTTTTGAATTTCCAAAGCGGCGCACATCTTAGGAAATATATAAACTTTGGTACAAATGTACAAAAGCGAATTACAGACAGGGCCATATGTGCGTTGATTTGTTTAAGCTTATCCGAGGAACTATTGAATTTTGTTCAGATATAGATATAGGTGTATGGCTTCGTTGAGGATTGGGGCACCAAGGAGGCGAAGTGATTGAGCACTGAGGATGATAATGTTGGGAGCTAAAGCAGAAAACTTATTTATTATGTCTGGTCTATAAGGAGTGGAGTCGGAGATGTAAAGTTCACATTTGCTAAAATTTAGTTCTAGGCCAATTTCACGGAAACTATTTGAGGCCTTCAAGAACTGTCCAAACATCTTCGCCAATAATCCCGTCATCGAGATACCATAGTAATATGTTTAATTTTGATTTAAGGGCAGAGATTATGGAAAGGTATGCCAAACTAAAAATGGCGGGGCCAAGCGCCCTGCTGACAACCAACCGACGAATGCAGTAGATGGTTTTTGTAAATTAATTAATTAACTAATCTCTATTATAAATCGCATTATGTTTGTATACTGTTTATTTATATATTCATACTATTATAGTATTTATGTCTATTATTTTGTATTTTTTTTGACTATTTAAAAGTACTGATTAAGTCTATTTAAATAAAAATATTTGAGTTTAAGTTTTTTTTTTTATACTACGTCGGTGACAATCAAGCACGCGGACCGCCTGATGGTAAGCGGTTATCGCGGTCTATGGACGCGTGCAACACCAGGGGTATCACTCGCGCGTTGTCGACCCTGTAAAAACCTTTTCAAACCCCTCTTGAAGAACTCCATACTCATCGGGAAAACCTCGGCAGGGAGTTCATTCCACAATTTAAGCGTCCTCGGAAGGAAACATCTCTGAAACCGAATTGTACGAGACCATTGCGGATTCAGAGTGTGAGGATGAATTCCCTGTCGGTGGCGAGCGGTGCGGTGATGAAAAGTAGCCGTGTAGTAAGTTTGAAATGCGAAAGTTGTTTCACGCTAAAACCACTGAACGGATTCAGATGACACTTTACAGCAATAATACAGCTTATTTTTTTTTATTGCCTATGCAGCATATGACCACAATCGCACCTAGTGGTAAGTGGCAAGTGATGATGTGATCTATGATGGTACATGGGCCGCCCAGTAAATGCCTATTCACTCTTGTCTTCGAGAGACCCAGGTTGAATACATCCGGAAAAACAAACGCGGGCAGCCAGTTCCACTCCTTTGTTGTTCTCATTATAAAAGAATTGGCGAACCGCTTCGTGCGGATAGCTTCCACAACTACGTACTACTACTTCAGAATAACACATAGGCCAAAATTTATAAAGATTTGATGTAATTTGGCCATGATATATACATACAACGATAACGGAAAGGCGGATCATGTTACCGTATAAATCTCTTCGAGTCAGTCGTCTGATCAGAGTCCCCCAGCGAGACCTTAGTCTTATCCAAGCTTCCTAGCGGCGTCTCCGAGCCTTCACTGTCCCTCGGCCTCGCTTGAGGCTCGTTGGCCTCGCGCGAGACCGCCGGCGCGGGCGCGGGGGCCTCGCCCAAGTCCGCGAGGCCGACTTCTTGGAGCATCACTGTGAGACTCTTCTCTGGGGACGCTTGGAACGGCTGGCTTTTGTGGCTGATTGACGGACGGGGGACGTTCGCTGAGTTGGGTATGTTTTCTTTTTCTGCTTCTGTAAATAAAGCAATTCGCCTATATACTATCCAACTGCTGAAAGAGATCCCCATCAAAAAAAAATATGCGCCCGACAACACACCACTTGTCATGGTCTCGAAGTAGGGATAAATACCCCTGTATTACGAGGTACCAGACATGGAATTACGCCAGGGGCTTCTCCCAGCACATCCAGACCCTAGTCAATTCAGAAAAGATAATTCCCTGAACTGACCCGACCGGGAATCGAACCCGGGACACTATGGAAAACGAGGCGAGAAACCGTGCTACAGCGACTACGCCAATCATGTCGTAAGATCATTCAAATCGAGTTATCGCTACAATTGATAGGTATTAGCAAAATCACCACGCTTGCTAAATGCGGGCTGGTGATCACAAACCCGGGCTGTTCCGAAAAATCCGAAAGTACTTTGCTAGACCTGAGATTTGAACCCTGGACCTCCAGATTTCAGGGCGAGCTCTTTACCACTCGACTCGGCGTTTTTAAGGTCTATAGAGCTTACTTTCCACTAAAATAAAGCGCGTTTGTGTTTTGTGCAATAAACATCCCGCAGTACCTGTACCTATGGCAATCTTTACTCAAGAAGTAACAAAAAACCCAACGCACCAATATCGAGGACCGTCTCCACCGCCATCTGCTGACTCTCACGGAACGAAACGTAACCGAACAACCGTTGTCTCTTCGGCTGCAGAACAAAATCATGTTATACAGACTGATTACCTGACCTTAATAAGTTAAGATATTCTTTAATGCACAAATAAAACAATAATCAAATTTTGAAAGTACAATTTAGACGACGGCCTTCTCGTAGGAGCGATCTCTTTTGAGACTACCTTCAGGTAGAGAAACAGAACTACTTATATGAAGTTCATAGATATTATTGAGTCACTTTTTCAATATGTTATGCTCATAATATGTGCTTGGTTTTTTAGGGAAGGCTTATGTTTAACAGACACAAATTCAAGCTTATACTCACTGATTGTTCATAATCACTAACGCGTTTTCTCGACTGCGACAGAACCTCTAACTTCTGCGTGGGCAGATCGGCTAGATTCTCGGGCAGGGTCACGTTTGGCACTTCAGTGTTCAGCGAGACCCTCGGCGCCGTTGTGTTCAAGCCCATTGCATTGGTCTCCAGGTCTTGGGGTTCCACCTGGATTTGTGCTGGTTCTGTGACTGGCACTTCTGCTTCTTCTTCGATCCGTTCCAGGACCGATCGCGTTCGGATGCGGCGGCCGCGTTCTGTGACTACTTCCTAAAGTTATGATATGATCGCTTTTTAATGATGAAAATTAAATAAATAAACACTTGGGAGAGGTTATATCAAGATCATCCGACCCCAAATCAACGGGTGAAATTGCAGTGCGGACAGTTTGAATTGCAACTACGATTTGACTTGATTAACTGCACATTGTTAGCTTGTAAAGGTTTATATTAGCCATCATAATATCACGTCATTATAAGAGAAATTCACTCCGTATAAGTATAATCCGAGATACCTTGCCCAGTATAGAAAATATAGTCATTTATGTAAGTTACTACTTCATTTTGCAATTGCGTGTAGATGAACAGTTGGAAATTATATGTGTTATCACACAATACCTATGACCTGTATACATTTCACGCACTGTTTCTTCGCCATACGTTGGGCGCCAATAAAGAACTACGATTGCGTAAAAAGTTTATTACTTAACAACTGATATACCTACATCATATTCCGTGGCAATTTAATACTTATAGGTTTTCTGAACTCAGTCATGCAAAATAAAAGTTTTATGAAGACGTTCAACTCGCATAAACGTTAACATTTGAGACAGGCATGAGCTGTAAATAAAATACCTGCACAGCAGGAGCTAGTTAACTGTTAACAACGTTACCCATAACCTATAAAACAAGTATCCTCACCTCCATTTCCCTCTCAGCGCTCGCTTGACTATGAAACACTCCAAGGTTTCTCTGGAACAGCCTCGTCAAGGGCGCGGCGATGCCCCCCCGAATACGAGCGCCCGCGTGCGCCGCGCGGCCGAAGTACACGCTTGAAGGGACGCGGATTACGATAATATCGTCTGTACTGTCCTGTATGACGGAATGTGGGGGTAGAATGTTTTTTGTTCAGGACAAAAGTGTTGGCGGATTAGATTTGAAGGTGTTCCAAATATTAAAAAAGCTGGTAACTATAGAGGGTAGGAATATTTAAATAGAAGCAACATAAGTACGCTACTTATAACTAGCAGCCCGTCAGCGGCTTCGCCCGCAGACTGTCTTTCCCGTCAAAATAACGCCTAAATTAAATAAAATTGCCTACGACACTACCTGATAATGTAGCTTTCTATTGGTGAAAGAATTTTTTAAATCAGTCCAGTAGTTTCGGAGCCTATTCAATACAAACAAACAAATCTTTCCTCTTCATAATATTAGCGTAAATAACGTGACGTATAGAATATATACGTTTATCTGTTGAAACACTTCACAGAAAAAAAAAAGGAAAAGGCTTTGTTGTGATAGGAAGGACATACATACTGAAGGCATACAAATAAGATGCTTTTTTACGAAAAAGGATTCAAATATGAGAGATCTGTAAAAGAAATAAACCGATATGGCCTAGCCCAGCGGACGAGATAAATGTTTATGTACTAAACATAGCGGCTAAAATCTGGCTGGTTGGTAAAGCCAAGCTAGGAGGAGGTGGATGCAGACCGAACTCCTACAAAAAGCAAATTAAATAAGTTTTCAGAGTACAAATCTTTATAAGGCAGGGCCACACCCACACCACACGAGTTCGAGCCGGAGTGTTTATCACCTAAGCCACGGCTCTCAAAACTGTATCTAAGTATAGTTAACTAGCTGCCTCGACGACTTCGTTCTGTCAGCACGGCTCGCCCGCGTTTCTCAGACTTAATTTACTTAAACTATTATTTTTCACTAAATGTTTTGTTCGATCAAAATTAAATATAGCCTGTGTCAGCCCTGATAATGTACTCGTACTCTTTATATTAGTGAAATATTTTTTTAAATCGGTTCAGTAGTTTTCTCGGTCCTATTCAATACAAACAAACGAAGAAATCTTTCCTCTATAATATCTATTAAATAAAAATAAGTCGGAAAACCCGACGCTATAACTCCAGAACGCACGAACCGATTTCCACGGTTTTGCATTCGTTGGAAAGGTCTCGGGCTCCGTGAGGTTTAAAGCAAAGAAAATTCAGGAAAAATTTCAACAGAAAAGCGGGAAAGAAAAATGAAGTTCACGCGGGCGAAGCCGCGGGCGGAAAGCTAGTTGAATATAGATTAGTATAGATAAAAACTAGAAGTATTTATTTACGTAGCATCTGAGCTCCACTTGCGGGTTTTCGATGCGCGTGACGAGGAAGTCCGCCGTGAGCTTCGTCCTCTTGTCCACTATGAGCTTCTTCAGGCGCCGTCTCTTCGCTGGCGGCTCTACCAACTCCTAGGGTGGAAAATAGGAATCGTAGGAAGAGGAGTTCGTGAAGGAAATGGTATTGCTGCTATCGGTTTTTGGGGAATGCGAAATGAAGGAATTAGGATGTGCGGTATTCAAATGTGAAATGGATAGTATGAAGCTGATGATTAAAACCTGTAAAAACGTTCGGTCGGGGTTAAACATAAGGCATCTTGAACGGCGACTTCTTGGTGCGGTTTTATTTGTCTCTTAAAGCTGCTCATTTCATGATAAAAACGTACGTACCTACCTATGTGAAATTAGGAGAAGATTTAAAAAGTTATGCTTTATGGCTCATGCAAAATATTTTGTCTTTTTCCTAAATAAGGCTGGTAGCACTTAAAAATATCAAATACGAGTTACTAAATCAAAAGTTACTGTTATGAAAGGGTAAAGTATCGGTTTACGCCCTAGGGTAAGGACATAAAGAGGCGGGTTCCCGGTTACCCTGTTACCGATATTACCTGTTTCTTTACGCGTGAGCAAAACAGATAACATTGAAATATTTTACCTATACGGATCGGTACCTACCAGTACCGGTTTGTCTGCACCGGGAACACGCCTCTTTATGTCCTCACCCTAAATTAGGTATCTATGCTATGACTAAGTTTTTAACTAGGGCCCTTCCTCCCAGACAGAGTGTTCCCTGGCAGTCCAGTTTAAGAAGATGTGGTGAATTAAACTTAAGTACAACCAAGTTAAAAAATGACCTATTGTGACTGACCTCTAATTCGATTTCTACAATTTCCGTCTCTTTAGGAGCAGGTTCTTCCATTTCTGGCTGTTTTTCTGGCTCTGGTATCGGAGCTACGTCTACCTGTGGTTCTTGTACTGATTCTCTATAAAAATCGTTCAGTACTTATTACATTTTTATTTCATTTATTCAGGAATCAAACAATATTTATTACATCTAAAGTTTTTTTATAATGCACAATGAATTTTGAGTATTTATTTGTTTGATCATAAATAAAATAACTTATTCTCTAGCTATCATTTTCATTAAATTTTAAGGCTATTACAAGCCTACGAGTTGCGCGATCGTTGAAGTGAAGTGTTTTTATATTTACAAAGTATTACTAACTTTTCGGGAGGAGGGGCGGGTATTTCAGGAAACAGGATTTCGGGAACTTCAGGAACATCTGCATAGTACGGTGTATTTAGTAGGTTATAATAAAAACATCTCAAAATGCTATAAGTATTCAAAATAACGTTTCTCATTATAGCCTGAACCAATCTGTACTCGAAATAATTAACATACCTTTTTCCAACTCGCCCATTGTTAGCCGATCTCCGATTACGGCTGCAAATAAGTTAATACATATTTATTTATATCTTATAAAAGATGGCATGGCTTATAGTTAAGTATGCACACAAGCATTGTTAAATGCTAAAATAAACGAAGTAATAAGACAGAAAAAGGGTCTTATACTTTTTCTATTCTTTCATAGGTATGAACGGTAGAAAGTGAAATACCTCACTGGTATGAAAGGTAGAAAGTGAAATACCTCACTGGTAGGATAGTTAGAAAGTGAAATACCTCACTGGTATGAAAGGTAGAAAGTGAAATACCTCACTGGTATGAAAGTTAGAAAGTGAAATACCTCACTGGTATAAAAGGTAGAAAGTGAAATACCTCACTGGTATGAAAGTTAGAAAGTGAAATACCTCACTGGTATGAAAGGTAGAAAGTGAAATACCTCACTGGTATGAAAGGAGAAAGCGAAATACCTCAGTGGTATGGCGAATTTGAATTGTAAGGAAACTAATGTAACAAACTCAGTAGGTGACGTAGATACTAGAGCTAGTGTAGTTACTGAGTGTCTTCATTGCAGAAATAAAAGTGAAAATTCGATTATCTGATGTATTTCCTACTAAAAAACAAGGGAACCTCGAAAAAATAGTGAGCTGGAATTTTTTAATTTTTTTTAAGTATTTATTTCTACTTACCTCACTGAGTGGTCGTTAATGTTACTTGCGGTAAAAATAACATAGTAAATTTCACTATGTCAATACCTAATCACCCGGCAAGTATTCAAATTACAAGTTGACCTTATTTCTGCAAACGGCGAAGATGCGTACATTTTTGGAAGAGCGTCTGGTCCAGCTCCTCAATGGGGTCCATGTTCAGCGCGTCTCTCCTCGACTGGTCCCGCGACCGGTCGCGCGACAGATCCGAGGAGTCGAGTGCGAGCGCGCTGCCGGCGGCCGCGGGCGCGCCGGGACCCAACATGGTCTCGAGGGTTCGGTCGGCTAGCAACTGTAATGCTTGCTCGGGGTGCTCCTCGCCGAAACCGTCCTAAAGGGTTATTGGCCGATTTTAACAGCGAAAGTTAATATGAAAAGCTTTATCAATAGTTATGTTATTTGTAAACTGATAGGTATTGGTAAATCTGCTTTATCTCTCTACTAGCTTTTCGCCCGCGTGGACTAATTTTTCTCACACGTTGGGTTGGGTTACATATCAAAGTTCTCATACGAATCCCTAACGTTTATGAAAAACATGTATGCCTATAATAGTATTCAGGGATGATGTAGTGAAACATTTTTTGAAATCGGTTCGGTAGTTTCGGAGTTTCGGAGGTTACCTACCTCAAACATACAAACTCACAAACGCTTACACCTCTTTATAATATTAGTGTAGATAAAGCATTTGTTCCCTTGAAAGGAAAAAGTGAAGAAACAAACTATAGACTTCTCCTTTGTCGTTTATCGTTTCTCGCTCGAAACTGGCTGACGCCCGAATTTCGAAACGCAAAAGCTGAGAAGATCTGCATGCATAGCTGTCCCTTTCATTCCTACAAACATGTGACAGGCAAGCATCAGTTTGAAGAATGCTCAATTTTGATTGTCATTTCAGATTTTTATTCCGGGTTGAGGGTCTTAGGTCTGAGAGGCTTGTAACTTGCAGGGTAGCCACCTTATGAAGTCCTTTAGAAGAATAACTCCAGCTTCTATCTCTAAACCGCAACCATTGGTATGACTATTTAAAAAAATATTTTATGAGTAGGTAGGTACTTACATTTGGTGGCAATACAATCTGTGGAATTGTAGATTCCTTCAACGTTATGTCTTGTATGTTTGCCACAACATTCCCACTGTTCTGTAAACATTTATATGAAAAAACTAAAATTAAAGTCTGCCTACATCTTATAGTCAATCACAGCTAAAGTAAAACCTATAATTTTATTTAGGACAATGTATGAATGTACTCTACACAGTATGTGAGTGCATATAAAAAAAGGACAGCTTATGCAAGCATTGAAACAAAGCCTTCACTTTCTTTTTAAGTTTTAAGCTTCATCTTAATTAGGCTGATACCTGATAGAAATGGTATAACAGGAAACAATGAATTCCTTGACAGGGATATTTATCCCTACTTCGAGACCATGATAAAAGGTGTGTTGTGTGGCGCATATTTATTTATGTTTATATTTATGGCAGATGGCACTTACTGCTCAAGAAACAGCTTCAACAGGCTACCCTAACTAAGCCCAATTGTTTGGCTATTGGACCTTGTTTGCTTTACTAGAAGGCAGCTTAGAATCATTTGCTCCCTAGGATTACATAAAAAAAACCTTATTGCAAAAAATATGTCATTTTTTAAATTTTGTTACCTGGATCAGTTCTTCAACCCTCGGTTCATTCACATGCTCCTCTGGCAAATCCAAATGCTGGGGTGGGAGCTGGGGAAGGCGAGCAAGTGGTCTACGCACAGTCTCAGTTCCTTCCTCATCTTGAATATTCCATCTAGGTATTGAGTAGAAAGAAAAAATTGTTTTAAAAAAATTACAACAAGGACTAAATGCAAGGACAGTACATATACATTCTGCAGTTAGTAAGTCTGATAAAGTAGTTGTTTTGTAAGTAACAGAGTGATAAAAAACTTAAAGTAAGATCAAAAACTTCAGAGTAGGTACAATAGAGGACAGAAGATGAAAACATTTTTATACTAATTCAACTAGGTAAATTCAACATAATGCACTCACTTTTTGTTAACATGCTTGGTGACATTAGCATTTATCATGCATATTTCTCCTACAAACAAAAATAGCTTCAGTGTCACATTCAAGATATTCAAGTAGGTATTATTTTATTTAGAACCATACTAGATGAATACATACCCAGTAAAACAGTCACTTTCTTCTGGTAAAGCCTTACCAAACCTCTCATCAATTGAGAGCTCAGTCGAAGGGAAAATCTATTCACAGGGCGGCCGGATTCATTCATCACCACTTCCAGCAGATCATCGCTGAAACCAAAAATATTGTCGATATCCATATCAACCAAACCCAAAAACGAGCTTTCACGATCGTATTACAAACAGGTAAATCGCAATATGAACGAACATACCAAATTCTGCGAATATCTTGTGACCACAGTTGCCTGTGAGTTATAGTAGCAAATCGCTGAGGCCACGAATCAGCAACCCAACACATATAAAATCTACCACCTCGCTTTAGAGATTCCACAGGGTAAAACATGTTAACGTCTCCTTTTTATTTATTTACTGAGTTTTTGGCGCGCGTCAAAAGTAAAACTTGAAAATGTTTCTTGAAAAGACGCTTCTTTTCGCGCCAAAGATGCTCCTCTGTCACCGACTGTCACGCTCTGAGCGCTGAGCTCAGTGTTGCCATTTTTTTCACTGTTCCTTTCATTTTTTAATGTAGTTCCGGCTGTCTGAGCCACTCATCCTACAGAGATCTCGCTTATCTAGATTGATAACGAATCGTTAGTGACGGCAATCGATCAAGGTTCCGTCGTTTGTGACGCTATACTTTCTTTGAAAAATCAAAAAAACGTGGCTCAGACAGCCAGAATTTTGCAATTTCGGCCACTTTCGATCTCAGCTTCTAAACGGTTTCAGGGCCCGTTTTCTTATCAAAAGGTTAGTGACGCGTTTTGTGACGGCATCCGAAGTAATTTCATCCATCAGGATGCAATACTTTTCGAGAAATATTCAAAAACATGTGGCTCAGACAGCCGGAATCCGGCTGTCTGAGCCACATGGTTTTTCTTGATTATTTCACGAAATATCACATTTTGGACAGATCTTTCTCTACAAAAGAATTGTGACGCGATTTGTGACGCGTCACAAAGCGTTTTGAATTCTCGTGACGCTTCCATTTAGGAGTTATTGTAAAAAAACGTGTTGGCTCAGACGAAAATCTTCCGGCTATCTGAGCCACCTGTTTTATGACTTCCAGAGGTTCCACGTAGCTGGAAACACTTCTAAATGAATGTGACGGCGATGGAGAACAAGAATTGACGTTTGTGACGGCTCTAAGTGCCTGCAATCAAAAGTTATACGCATTTCTTTTTTTCCCATACATTGGTGCAAATGCACGAGGCAGGGTGACCACACTGAGCTCTTTTATAGGAATGCAAGGACATCAATATTGTAAATCTTGGCAAAATGTACACATATTGCCTTGTCTTTTACTGCTTTTACTTACGTAGATACCTATTTAAGTGAATATTTACTTATTCTATACCAATAGTATATAAAATAGAAGTGTCTGTTTGTAATTTCAAAAGAACAGACTTTACCGACATTCTCCAATTTCTTGGAACAACATGTTTTAGAAGATTTCTCGAAAAGTATTGAATCCTGATGGATGAAATTACTTCGGATGCCGTCACAAATCGCGTCACTAACCTTTTGATAAGAAAACGGGCCCTGAAATCGTTTAGAAGCTGAGATCGAAAGTGGCCGAAATTGCAAAATTCTGGCTGTCTGAGCCACGTTTTTTTGATTTTTCAAAGAAAGTATAGCGTCACAAACGACGAAACCTTGATCGATTGCCGTCACTAACGATTCGTTATCAATCTAGATAAGCGAGATCTCTGTAGGATGAGTGGCTCAGACAGCCGGAACTACATATTTTTTAGGGTAAATCCTGCTAAATCTGATAAGCGTTATTTATTAAAATGCACCAAAACTGCTATATGCTATAAATACATGGGCTGTAAAAAAGGAAAATGAAACACTTAGCAAGGTATCAATAATATTTATATTTTAAACCATACAATACTAAATTGTAGTGTAGCCGTAATATAGGGATGATTCTAAATAAAATATTCATAGGTACATAATATGCGATCAAAGTTTCAAAATTATTCATTCAATCAGACAGTAATTACACCTTATTATTGCCTACCTAACTTGAAACAAAAAAAACATAAAGATAAATAAGTAACCTATATTTATGACTACAATTATTTATTTTACTACTTCCCTACTTAACAAGTAGAACACGTAGAATATTTTACGCGAGAACGGTATTCACGCGGACGGAGTCGCTGGCAGCACGTAGTTTCTTATATTTATATAATTACCTACCTAAACAGTTATCTATTACTCTTTGCTTAGAGCTAGTTAGATGATTAGTAGCTAACTTTAAATATAATGGAAAGTTTTACTTACCGACGATTGCCCGCTATATCCATTAATAATTTTTTTATGTTTAATCGTTTCCGAATGCTCTTTTATCACACTTAAACGCGGAGCTAGGACAGTATTACATGCTTTGCAGTATGCATTTTTATCGTCACCCTTAGCCCGCGATAACTCTGTGGAAAACAAAGGATTTTGTTCTCACTCGCTCCGGTAACCTTGCTCATACTTGCGCTTCATGTTGACAAATGAAATAGGAAGAATACAAATACAATACTTACATTTACACACACAACTATGAGTTTTATAAATTTAGGGGAATCCCCCAAACAACGCGTTATAGTGTAGCGTTTTGCGGTGTTGCCTAAATATAGAATTTAAAAACTGCTAAAATTACTAAATTAGAAGTCATTGACAATATTCTCCAAACTTTGATATAAAACTAAGCAACCACATTGTATGGTTGTATGGACATAAATTAGTTTTACAGAAATATGTCAAAATATGCTAAATGTTACGATAATGCTAAACATCCTGCTGTAGCTTAAATTTTACTCTTAAAAATGCTAAAAAGGCAGGACCCTGCTAAAAATGGCAGCACTGGCTGAGCTGAATGTCTTTTTTCTGTTATCTGTGGATGTGGGTTGCGGTCCGATTTAGGAAAAAAAATATTTTAGCGCTTTTAGCACTTCCGCCCGGTCCATATTGAAAAGCGCGATAAAAGCGCTTGGGCCATCCATTTATTACGTCACACTAATTTCATGTTTTGAGACCCGCCCCACCCTAGTGTGACGTCTGCTATTTAAAAATTTTACATCTGTAATCTGCAAATAATTATTAAAATAAAACAGCAATTCCGAAATTTTTTTTTTTTACTCTAAATAGATATGAGGTAAAAAAGAAAATCACAGCTTATCTGTTGATGATGTCGTACTCAGATACTGAAAATCTCCTTGAATAAATAATGTCATACAAACGTACTGGTACATATGAAAAAATACACAGCCGTGTGACTGTGTTTTTTTCGGATTCCACACACAGGCACATACACACACATATACACCTGTATCCATACTAACTGTAAAATTCCTTCTTGTTTAAGTTGGCTCAATGTTCATGATCCTGAGACCAAATGCTGTAAGTAAAAGAAGGAAAAAAATCTTTTTTTTTTCTTTCGTAACTGAGTTTATAATGTCGAGGAATCACTGACCTTGAAAATACACTCTTTACTAGTTTTAATGTCAGGAACTCTACTAATTGTATTGATTGACCTCTTATCTATGTGACAACATTATTGGGTTATGAATAAAGTTTATTAATCTCTTTATTTAGAATAAAACTTAGGTATAAAATTTGTACAGTATTCTTACAAAAACAAAGATTTACAACAATAAAAACTACGAGTTATAATTATAACAACGAAATAATTACAAATATAAACCTAAGCTGAAAGTTATAAAAACATTAAACCTTAACATAGGGTGCCGCCGGCAGCAGAGCCGGCAAGGCCCAGACTACCGGTGGTTAGGGCTGCGGACAGAGGAACCTCCTGACAATGCGAGCCGTGTCCAGGAGCACCGCCTTCTGCATCTGACTCTTGACCCAACCGCTGAGCGAGTCTCTCGAGGTGTTGGTCGAGGCTCTTCGCTATTAAGCCGTTCGTCGATACTACTATCGGGACAATGACTGTCGAATCAACATTCCACATGACGGTCACCTCGTGAGCCAAGTCAAGGTACTTGCTGAGTTTGTCCTTCTTAGCTTTTACGAGGTTATCGTCATGCGGGATGGTGACGTCAACGAGCATTGCCCGGCGTTGGGATCGGTCTACCAGCACGATATCAGGCTTATTGGCTGCAATAGTCCTGTCCGTGATGATAGAGCGATCCCAATAGAGCAATGCAACGACTATTCTCGAGAACTGTTACCGGTGCATACTTATAGTACGATACCTCCGACTTGACAAGGCCATATCGAAGAGCAAGTTGCTGGTGAATGATCCTGGCTACTAGGTTGTGCCTGTGAGTGTGCAGTAGAGTTCACTCAAATCGTTTTAAAAATGATTAATTTTACGGCAATTGGACCGGGTGGTGAAAAGTGCTGAATTCAATTTTGCCTCGAATCACTCCACACCCTCAGAGCCACCACAAGTTTAAGTTAGGAATCGAACCACATCGCCCAGTAATGATTATCTCCCATTGATAGACTGCTTCTGGCGAAGACGGAGTACCTACATGGCCATCTAGCGGATACCCATCTCCTTGCTATCCAGGCAAGTACCGCAGGAGCGGCAACCCTATATATGGGTTCCTCACTAACCCCGCATCTAAACCGACAAACTGTTTCTCAGTTTGGCAGATGTTGTTTTTGTAAATAAGTTTTGTAATAAGTATGGAAAATAAAGTAAAAAAAGAAACACTTAGCAGCCCAACGCCCTAGACCAGTGAATTTAGATACTCGTTGCGCGCGAGAAGGGACGCTCGGTACACACTACCGAGCAGACGAACATGCCCCACCTCTGCAACTAACCACATGCCACCACGAATCTAACTCTAAGTTGGGGCCTGCCTTAGGAAAGGCAGGGCTGGGACCCTCAACACCGTGGTACCCTGATCCTAACAGCCAGACCCGTAGTTCCAGCTGCGAAAACCCTACCTACCCGGGTGAAGTAGATAGGGACACGAACCGTGTCAAATACCTGGGATCTGTGTTAAGCGCGTCCGGGGACATCGACCGCGACGTCAGAAGTGTCAGAAGCCGAATTTCTGCGGACCCCAACAGGCCGATCAAGCTGAAGGGGCAGGTCTATAAAACCATCATTAGGCCTGCCCTTTTATATAGCGGTGAAACATGGCCGTTACTAGAGCGACACAAGCAGGAGCTGCGCATCACGGAAATGAAGATGCTGATGTAGTTCCGGCTGTCTGAGCCACTTGGTTTTTCTTGATTATTTAAATATCACATTTTGGACAGATCTTTCTTTGTAAAAGGAATGTGATGCGTTATGTGACGCGTCACAACCAGTTTTGAACTTTCGTGACGCTTCCATTTAGGAGTTAAAAAAAACGTGATGGCTCAGACGAAAATCTTCCGGCTGTCTGAGCCACCTGTTTTATGACTTCCAGAGGTTCTACGTAGCTGGAAACACTTCGAAACAAATGTGACGGCGGTGGAGAACAAGAATTGACGTTTGTGACGGCTCTAAGTTCCTGCAATCTTAAGTTATACGCATTTCTATTTTTTCCATGCAAATGCACGAGGCAGGGTGACCACACTCAGCTCTTTTGAAGGAATGCAAGGACATCAATGTTGTAAATCTTGGCAAAATGTTCACTTAAAATGATGAGTGATTGCCTTGTCTTTTACTTACGTACCTATTTATGTAAGTATTTACTTGATCTATACAATATTATTGAAAACGGCAATACTAGTAACCCTGGGATACTAGTTCCTTTGGGAGACTAGTTCCCTTATGATTATTTCAATTCCTATAAACCGCACCAATTTTTTGAAGTGCCAAAACTAACCATTGCTACCAACGTATAAAACCAAATATCATTTTGACAGTTCTCCGACGTGCACGTGATGGCGGCGTGTTTTTGTTTATAACGGATCCAATTCATTTTTCTTAAGTTTTTCAACTGTTTTTTGTAACTTTTCTAAAGATTATAGTTTTTAGTGTAGGGTGGATATCGAATGGTACTTTTTTAAGGCTTCACAGAGTGATTTCAGTTTTAATCAAAGGATGCTTAGACTGACGAAAAAATCATGATTAGTACAAATATGGTATTAGGGTAGATTTGATCCCCATCACGTTGGGGATCAACGTGATAGGGACGGAGATGAAAATAATAATATAAATTAGGATCGTTATTTATTTAAATAGTCCTTGCGTTATTTTTTCTAGAAAATGCCGCGGCTCCCATTCCAACTCCAATTTGGTGATTTTAAAATATTTTTTGGAACTCTAATATTGAAGGCAAAATATTATTTGGCTTTAATTCCGAATGCAACCCTTATTGGATTAGGATTAGGAATGTCATTTTATTCTAATTTATATAAGCCCAAAGAGGGAGCTAAACAAAGAGTGCCAATAGATCCGGAAATATTGAAAGAGGCTGTTAAACAAGTTATGGAAGGAAAATCACTTAAAGGAACAGCAAAACTACCCCTTGATGACCTTTAAAAGATATGTGCGTAAACGACAGCAAACAGAAGATGACATCGAATATAAGCCAGACTATGGTCAGGCTAGAGTTTTTCCAAAGTAGAAGAGGATTTGTTGGTGGATTACTTGATCAAATCAAGCAAGTTAAACCACGGCTTGACTTCCGATTGCACAAGAAAGCTAGCTTATCAATTTGCTATCCAAAATCCAAAATGGCAAATCTGTTGAGAAATAGTCGAATGAATAAGCTAGCTACGATTTCAATGAAGGGGTTGAAACCGGTTGGTCAAATGACTTCAGGTGAGCGAGGTGAACTTGTGACTGCACAACACAACACAAGCATTGTTTCGTTTTTTAAAAGTGTATAGGTTAAGTTATAATTTTATAGGTAAGAACTGAAATGTTCAATAATAATTTAATATTAAAGTTCATAGATTCCCCTGGGATCAAATCTAACCTATGCAGGGAACAAGTCACCCTCAATAGGGGAGACTTGTTCCTTTTGACATCTTTTAGAAAAAAAATTTTTTTGCACAGATGTCTTTATTTTTTTCCCAAAAGACTTATTACATTTGTTAAAGTACTAAATTACCTTTGCCTTGAAGAGAAAAAAAGTGACATTTGACCAATATTTGTCGAGATCAAGAAGGCTAGAGACTAAGGAGAGATAACTCCCGAAGTGGGGGTAAGCTTTCGAGGGCCGAAAGTCGTATACTCTGTGCCGGGCAAAACGCTGTATTGCGCATGTGCAGCGGCAGCTATTTGTCATTTCATGGTCACATGGTTTCGTTTTGAACGGTGTCACGTGCGACAGTTGTTGTTTTTCGAGGTTGTGTTGACCAATTTTGACACTTCGCGAGGATCGCGGCAAAGAAGCGTAATGCGCATGCGTCACTGTGGGATACGGATTTAGTCCAACCCTTTCCAGGGAGTTATCTCTCCTTAGTCTCTAGCCTTCTTGGTCGAGATAAAAGGAAAAGTAATAAGGGGGGATCAAGTATCCCCAGGTTCCCCTATAGATACTATCTATAGTTTGGCATCCAATACTAGTTTCATTTCATTTACTTGAGGATGCACCGAAAAAAGAAAAAAAGTGAAAAAAAGTGG
Organism: Udea olivalis; assembly: GCA_947369235.1. NCBI lineage: Eukaryota > Metazoa > Arthropoda > Insecta > Lepidoptera > Crambidae > Udea > Udea olivalis. Next base: position 9,101,198 of record OX376348.1, read on the forward strand.
GCCAAGAAAATAAGAAAGGCGGACCCTGTGAACTTACACACCAGTGTGGGTTCACAACCGGGATAGACCGCACGGATGATGATGATGATGATGATGATAGACGTTGTTCTGTTGTTCATCAATGCCAAGTTTCGAATGATTTGTGATGATTATTCTTCATTTCCTGAACCAATCTTTAGTGTTGTGTTATTAAAGCCTGACTAAACAACATAGGCATCATTCTTTTTCCTGGCCGCTTCAAAATTAACAATACCTACCCTAGGTAAAGTTAATTAAAAAAAAACACAAATTTAACTAATAATTTATTAATAACCTAAATTTAAATCTAATATTTATGTAAATTTGGTTCAAATGATCATAATTAACACTAGTCTGTAAAATTATAATAATTACTTGATAATGTCAATGCTGAACACATTTCTTGATTGGTAAGACTCCATTTCAGCAAAATGCGGGACAATCAGTATGCGGGAGTATCAGTACCTACTAAGTAATCACTGTGGGTTTATTGCACCAACTAACTTTACCAAAAACTCTCGACTCCAACCATGAATCATAATAGGTTGGCATTAGCAACCGTCAGAGTAAGTATTTAAGTAAAGATGGTGTAATTCAACCTTAAACTAATTGAAATAGTTGAATTCTTTGCCAGATTCAATGGTGGCAGCCTTCAGTCTGTCTATACAGTTTTTGTTGAAGTTATCAGCTTGCACTCCCAGTTCGATTGCTTCGCGTAACGCTTCCTCAGCTGCGCTGACTTCACTCTTCATCAGATGCAAGTTGATAAGGCGAGAGTACACATTCCCTAAAGTGTTTTTTGTAATGGTGCTGTGCGTTTTCAGTGTTTCAAGAAGGATTTCTATGAGCTTGGTGTCGTTCCTGACGTGGCTTTCTTGCAACAGTCTTCTGAAGAGCAGGGAAGGCGCCTTGTTCAGCCACTGGTCCCAGACCTCCTTTGCTTCTTTTTCGTGGCCAGCGAGGAGGTATTCCATCCACAACAGGTTTATGGGCGTGTATTGGCCTTTGGATGCTGCTATTTCAGCAACTTTGCGACCTGCAATTTTAAATGTATCACATTAAAAAAATATCTTGGGCATCTTTCATTACAATCACATAACCCCAAACTAAGCTGAAGGGTGGTATTATGGGTGTCAAAAAACCTGAAATACATACATTAGAAAGAAAGAAATAAAATCAGATGTAATATACCAGGTGATTTTCAAATAACTTCCGAAAACTATATGGCATACTCACTAAGTGATATAGAAACTATCTAAGCCAAAATGAAATTGATTTAACTAACTTTCATTTCAAGGTCACCATACAAATCACTCAAACAGTCACTATTTTTGTATGAAAACCTTAAAGTTAATTGAAAAAATCAAATTTTCGCTTATATAGTTTTATCAGAAGTTATTTGATAATCACCCGGTATCTTTGCGTAGTCAGTTTCTTTTATGCAAGAGAAAGACAATGCACGAGAAATGTGAGGTCAAAAATAGCTCTAACTCCTAAGTCGGCAAGTAGTGAGGCGATACTTACATTTAGCAATGAGTTTCTCATTATTTAGGATAGACGCCAGAGCATTGCTTCTAGGAAACTTCTGTAGAACTGCTTCGAATTCCTCAATTGTGTTAGCTTCTTCAGTTGCCTGCACTAAGTTTTCAATGTGCTGAGAGCCCGAGCCTTGTTTGAAGGTTGCCAAAGTCATCTTGTCGTCATAAGTCAGCCGTCTACGCAATGGATCTGTCATGACCTTTCCTAAAGCTTGTATCTTCTCAACATTTCCTGCTTCAGCCAATGTCTTCAATAGGTATTTCAGGACTGAAGATTTAGGCATTGTTCCACCTTCAATTGACTTCAGAGCCAAATCCATAGCTTTTGACGATTTTCCTTCTTTAACGAGAGCTTCGATCTTTATAGAGACCTCGTTTTTGGTAGGCAGGTTTGAAGTTACCAGTTTCGGCTTTGGGGCTACTTTTATTCCTACTGCTGTTTGCTGTTTCTGTGGCTCTTCTTCGTGCGGCATAACGAAAGGAACCTCTCTGTTCTTAGATTTGAGGTGATTTCCTAGGTATTGAAGGAACTGACTGGAAGGGACTTCGCCTTCTTCTTGCAAAAGGGTCCATAGTCCGATTGCCTTGTCGGTTTCGTCAGCCTTGCAGTACGTAACCAGGAGGTGGTAGAAAATGTTCACTCTGTCAATGTGGGATAGTTCCTTCGTCGCCTCTAGCAGTCCTTCTAAGTATTCCGATTTGCCCTCCTAAAATTAAATAAATTTGAGATAAATAAAAAAAAAATACAATAAGATATTCCGTCTAGCAAAACTTCGGGGTACAATTTAGGCGGTCTTGGTGATGCCAGTTTTGGTAGAAGAAGGCTAAAGAAAGGTTATTTGTTACTTCTGGCTGTGCCCTAGTCAAAATTTCTAATTTCTGCGTAAACTAAAGATCAAAATGAACAGCTTTTTAAGGGTAAACATCTATACATGCCGAAGAAACAAATGCCTGATTATTTCAAGAAGAGATCTTTTGAAGTCATAATTATCTCTTTTTTAAAGTTTCATTTTCTGGGCGGCTAGCTAGGGCACATCTGGGAGGCTCTTGGCTAGCCCCCAAATGTCAGATGTCATACCTGCACGTATCTCTGGCACGCGTCCTGCAGCCGGCCCTGGCGCGTGTGCATGCCGGGCGTCTCGAGGATGCGGCGCGCTTGCCTCAGGCGGCCGCACTCCACGAACGCTAGCACTAAGTCGTGGAGAATGTTTACTTCGCCGTGAATCTGTATTGAAAATAAAACAAATAATTTATAACTGGTTCACCAAATTTCGGGTGTTGACACACTAGTCAGTTCGCCGCGCATAATCTGGTACGTACCACCAATTACGCGCGGCGCACCGGACAGATGGCCTACTTAGAACAAACCGCCTATTTTGATCACGCACACATACACAGTGATTTTACAGGCGATACCCATCAGAATCGGTGTTGCTGCCAGTCGCACTGTCGCGAGTGTTTTTGTTTTTGTCAAACTTGGTGTAATTTTTCACATGTAAGTATTTTGTTTTTGGTGGATTCTGTCAAGTAGGTATAACCTACCTACTTCATTTTAAAAATTCAGGCGGGTAGGCAAGCATAGGTAATTATACTGAAAAAATGCGAGAGCGGGCTTTCTGTAAATTTTTTTTCTTTATTTTGTGTACCTACCTTACGAAAACGAACACTTATTTTTAGTTGTGCGGTAATCGACGCGATATATTTTAGAGTCCAGGCGCAAATCCAGTATTTGGTTAGGAAAGGGGCCATCTTAGCTCATACTCATACTAAGTGGATAGGGATTTGGCTATGAAGATTTCAATACTTTGAAGACCTGATCACAAGTCTGGTATGGCAATTATTGCATTGCCATTAAAATACCTATTTTAGCTACAGTTGTCCCATATTTGCAAATAAATATATGAATCTAATCTAATGCAGGTTCAATAGCCGACTTAGCCAGAACCCTCAGTTTGGTAATCCATGAGAATTGAGAATCACAAATACCTGTGTGCTGAGATCGGCGAGCCACTGCAGTTTCGATGCATCCTCCTTCACGATAAGAGCTTTCATCAGCTCCCCCTTCCACGGAGTACACCTGTACTGATTGCAGCACTGCTCAAACTGCTTCAAGGCGTTTTCTATGTCGTCTTTCAGTAGGAACACCTTTATTGATGGCCCTAAAATGATGTTTGATGGCTCAACATAGTTGTTTTCAATTAAAGTTTTGGTCAGTTCTAGTACCTGAAAATATTATTATGAATTTGTAAACAAGGTTTATAAAATTGATTGATAGCAAAGGTTCTCTTCGTTTAAATTTCTGACACTTACTTTCTTTTCATCTTTTTGCTCAGCAAAACTGTTCAACAGTTGCCAACATCTAGAGTTATGCAAAAAACCTAAATTTTCAGACTCTCCTTCAGTTTTGTTGTCCTTTAAAAATTGTATGGCTTCTTCGAATTTATTTTCGTTGATCAATGCATTCGCCATCAAGACTAGTTTGTATTTGTTAAGCTGAAATTCTGGAGATCTGGCTGTAATCTGAGCTTTGCATTCATTAGCCCGAGCAACATCATTATTTTGGCAATAAAATTCATAAAGCTGTGCCAATGTAGCTGTAGACAGTTCGAAGTTTAATTCCCTTAATTCTTCTAAGAAGCTGTTTAATTTGGCCACATTATTTTCTCTGATGTACAGTGTTAATAGCTGCTTTTGTAAGCGAGGAATATTGCCGCCTTTGTTCTTTTTGGCCTGGGCTAGAATATGTTCGACCTGGGCTGAATTCCTCATACTAGAGTCTCGACGGATACTCTTAATGTCGACTGGCTCTAGTTCTGACGAAGTAAGCTTCAGCAGCAGCTCAGACAGTGAAGTGGTCAAATTCTTGTCAAAGTACTGTTGAATCGATTCTGCTGCTTCTGTGCTTATCCTCACACCTTTGGCGTGTAATGCCGTCAACAGTTCTTCTGCGAGCTCTGGCTTTGCCAAGATTTTCACAGCTGCTTTCACAAGCTTTCCTATTTCAATGCTACTGACTGTCTGAGTATCCTCATTTGGCGATTCTTCATCTTGCGGAGCTCTAATACTGCATACATGGAGTATGGATATAAAAGAATTGATATCTTTTGTCTTGCTAAGCGCGTTTAGAAGTGGCCTAGTTAGAACAGAGAATGCTCCCCTCAGGCGATATTGCAATGCAATATTTGCTGCTTCTTTTATCTTATCCGCATCTAGAAGGTTTATCATCAAATTTCTAGCACTAGCTATAGGGGGCACATTCCCGATTTGTAACTTCAAAATAACATTTTGTGGAGTATCTTTACCTGCCAGATATGGTATAACATAGTCTCTTAAAGTTTCTCCACTTGGAGCGAGACCCTCAGCAGACATGTTACGGAGAATCTGAAGGAGACCTTCTTCATCACCTTCCTTACCTTTTTGGACTAATAATGGCCAGTAATAATGTTGACGTATTTCCACGCCATCTTTTTGAATCTCCTTAAAGAGTTTTTGAGCAACTTCGGTTTGGCCAAGCTGCAAGGCTGTTTCCGTGGCTATGTACAATGCATTAGGCACTAGATCTTCTTCTTTCAAGTCCTTGCAAATGTGTATTATTTGATCAGTGTCCATTTTGACTCTTAGCAGTTGTTTAACAAAGAAAGCTCCTTTGAATATGGTATCCTCAACATTACTTGCTTTAGGCATGGTTCTCATAATTGCCTTAGCAGTATCTATGTGTCCTTTGTTAAGTAATCTCAAGATGAGGTTGCAGACATCTTGGTTATATCCAATATTTTTTCGCAAGTGGGTGAACATTTGATCAACTTTGTCACCATGACCACCCAGAGCAAGATGTTCTATAATGTCCAGGATGTCCTGATGGAAAAATAAGCCCAATTAAAGCAAATTGTAGAATTACATTTTTATAAATAAGTATTAAAATATGCAATGAAGAACCACAATAAACATTTATAAATAATATACCTTATCAGTTATATAGATGTCTTTACTTGTGGCTGTCTTGATTACATCTTCTATGCCTTGTAAATCACCCTGCTTAGCAAACCCACATGCCAACAACACGTAAGTTCTATTAGTGGGCTGGAGTCCTGCTCCAGCCATAGTTTCAAGAACTGCTTTGGCTCCATCAGTGTCACCATGGAAGGCATGGCCCATTACCAGAGCATTTAACACTGGCTCAGAAACAGGAAAGTTGAGTTCTCTCATCTTTTCAAGGACATTTGTGGCTCCTTCAACATCACCTTCCTGGCAATACCTCCACATTAGCCTCTGATAAGTTACTCTGGAATATACAAAGTGAATAAATAGAAAAACTAGAATTTATTTATAAACACAGATACATTAAATTAGAGATGTGCCAATCATGACTTTGGCCAACTAGCCGATTAGTCGGTTGCAAATCAGCCGATTAGTCGGCCAAGCCGATCACGGTTTCGGAGATTTCCGTAATGTTTCGTTCACAGCTTCACACAGCTGTTTTGTTGTCGTATTGTTTTCTGATTTTCGCTTTTTAAAGAGTCGGAGCAGTATTTTTATGTAAAAAAGTATTCATTTGTTGAGATAAAATACTGTTTTGTGTTACTCAAAGTCTAAGAGCTCAATATTGTTTAATCATGTGAAAAATGAAATCTCGTGTATGGATGTTTTTGAACAAGACATTGTTTCTCATAAAGTTGCCAAATGATAATTTCTCGTATAGATAAAACCAGCGAATACTACAATATATGATTAACCATATCCGACATCCAACCAAAGTAATCTCAAAGAAAAACCTTGATTTTCATTGAGAAATACATACAAAATATATAGCCGGATAGTCGGCGCTCCTTGCCGATGACTGCGGTGGCCGGATAGTCGGCTTTACCGACTAGTCGGCACATCTCTAATTAAAATCTAGGAAACAAATGTGGCCCATTATTTACAAGACAGCTTACCTGTTTGGCTGCAAGCCTTTTTTTTCCAATTCCTCAAGGAACTGGGCAGGAGAGAAAGGATGCTCATTTTCAATGTAGACTCTGAGGAGTGCATTGTAGTGGGATATGTCCATAGGTATGCCCCTCTCTGTGAGCACACTCCATATCTTTTGGACCAGCAGTGTTCGCTGCTCTGGCAATTCTTCTGGCACTAATTCTCCTACAAAGAATACAATTATATAGCTTTTTCACAGATAAATATTTTAATAGGTAATAATTATGAGCAGTATCTCTTTGGTTTATTGATAGATTCAAAGATATATGTTTTAAAATGTGCCACACTAATACCAATTTGACTTGCTGAATTTCCCAACATAAAATAAATGATAAATATATAAATATAATCTATACTAATATTAAAAAGAGGAAAGATTTGTTTGTTTGTTTGTATTGAATAGACTCTGAAACTCTGGACCGATTTTGAAAAATTATTTCACCAATATAAAGGCTACATTATCAGGGAGTGAAATAGGCTATATTTTTTTTACTTAGGCTATTTTTGGAGGGAATGACAGTCTACACGGGCGAAGCTGCAGACGGACCACTAGTAATAAATAAATGTGCCAGATAACACACCAATACGTTTTTTTCGTTATTTAAATGTACGCCAAATAGTTAGGACAATATTGCACAAGCAGTAGCCAGAGAAGTTTTCGCTAAGACCAAGCCTTATTGAAAGCAAGTAGCACATTGTTTCAGAAGATTCTCCACCTGATGCCCACCGCAGGATGCTCTATAGAGCTACTAGCATGTAAAGTTTTAGTTTCCGTTGGAACCACCAGAATCAAAACAATGCAGTTTAATTTCTTACCACAACATCTTATAACTAGGAGTGACTGTGAGCTGGTTATGTCATTTTTTAATGTTAATTCTTCAAACACTTCATCAATATCACGTTTTGTGATTCTTCCAAATTTTTTTACTTCCAAATCTAACCTCTGCAGCAGCGGCTCCAGACTCTCCGCTTTCTTGGTAGTGGCATAATCACGTACTAGAACACTGTCAATGATACAAGATCCAGTTTAGAGATACTCTAGATTCACTTAGTTATAAGCTAAGGATAAAAGATCAGTCACTTTATCTTTGAAATTAGTGAATAAAATATTTAGACATGATTTACGGGTTCCTGCTACATTATATATAACTAACTATTTACAATTGGTTTTATAATAATCAACATCACGTATGTAATTCAACTTCATATGGGCTACTTAAACAATGCCGGGTGTGTTTAGGCAATGTATACAATATATATGTGAAATAAATTTCACACATAGCCAGAAGACCACTCGGTATTCTATACAATCTCTAGGGATTGTTAATATTATTTTTTCAAGAATCTATATGGGATGGGCATTCACAATGAATACTTTCAAGTAACTTACTTGCTAGCAGGGCATAAAGTTTTAGGATTGAGGAATGTGGTTGCTTCTGTAGTTTTTGCAGTGTTCAAGATTAGCGTCCGTGCGGCACCAGTAAAATAGCGCATAAACTTGGTAGATCTAAGCAGCGACGACATTTTGTAATACGTAAGTCTAGCTCATTTACCAATAATCACTTAAATATTCTAAGTTACACTGGTTTATTGTTTCAACATTATTTCCCAGTTTTTGGGTGAAGAAAAACTTTTGAGGTTATTTCGTTAAGTCACTTTTTTTTTTATTACCCTGCCTGCGACATAGATAAAATAAACTATACAAAGACATTACATGTATAAATCCTTCGACATTCAAGTATTTATTTGTATCAAAAATCAATGTTGTGAAACACAAAGTTCATCAAAATCTAAAATAATTTATAACAAAATACTGACAAACAACTTATTTAACAATATCATATTTATTACCACTAAAATTTATACTAAATTAAATGCGAATGTGAAGTAAAGTAAAAAGTAACAAATCATTTATTCACCTAAGCTTTTACGCGACGCGTATCATATCAAACGAGTATGTAAAACTGGAAGTTCGCTTTTGTGTTTTTCTACATTTGTTTTGCAGAGTTCTTGATATATTTATTTGTATGACAAGTAAAATGAGTTTGCTGGGGGTAGATCGTGAACATCGCATTTTTTAAAGATTTTCGTGATTATATAACTGAATTCAAATTTAAGTATAATTTGTCTGTCTATTATCGTCTGCACCTTTTAATTTTATAACTTTAACTTTAACGGAGTATAGTGAATTTTTACGTTTCTTAACAATAAACAAAAAAACGGTTTTTTATTTATTTTGCAAATAATTGGCGACTACCTAATTTTGAACGATTCAATGTGTTTTTATATAGTACTAGCTTCTGCCCGCGACTTCGTCCGCAAGGAAAAGTTACTTTGAGTTAATGCGATGATATATAACCTATAGCCTTCCTCGATAAATGGGCTATCACTGAAATATTTTTTCAAATCTGACCAGTAGTTCCTGTGATTATTGTGTTCAAGCAAACAAACATACAAACTCTTCAGCTTTATAATACTAGTATAGATTATGCAGACGTAGAGAGATAAATTATAGTTTTATTTCAATAAAAAAAATTATCACAAAAATATTACAAAAATGCAACGTTTCCGATCTTAATTAAAAACAAACGCGGCGCTAGAGAAGAATAATCAAACATCTCGAAACGGAGATCATACTATTAAAGTGTATTTAATGAAAAATAAAAAAACACAAGGTAGATAGTTTTTTTGATGGGAAATTTTATTATTGCCCTATATTTGTTTAGGTTTTGTTTTGTTTTTTATGGTGGGAAATTATTTCCCTATATCCTATGCTGCACTGCATTGCAAGCATAACTAGTTGTTGCCACCGACTTTACTTACTTGAGTTTTACGAATAAATGAAAAAACATGTCATATCCATATCCATATCCATTAATGGTAAAAAAAAGTGAAAAGCACAGGGAAAAAACGATCAAAGTCCCCCAAAAACTGATTTTAGGTTATTAACGCCCCATCTGGTTCGTTGTCGCTAGGCATGAAAATAATATACGTCCAAAGTCTCAAAAAATAACGTTTTACTTTTTTACAAAAAAAATATCAGTGATCATAGTCTTGCAGTAAAAGTTCATAACGATCAGGGTCCGAAGACTGATCGTTTTTACAAGATTTCGAATGAATAACCTAAACGTCACTTGACGTCTTGCTCTGTGACATGACATTATATAATTTCTAAGGGTCTGAACTTGAATGATATTAAATAATTAAGATTCCAAATATATAATATTTGTATTTTTTAATTAATTAATTATTTAACTAAAGTATTAGCAGTGATTTTAAGACACAAAATATTACTATTGTGTCATTTCGTACTCATAGGTCTTCTAAGTTAAGAAATCATTTTTCTTTTAATTTATAAAAAGTGACTTTGATCATGCTTTCCCTGTACTCTTCAAGTTCTTTCTTATTTTTTACTGGTAACATTTTCTTAAATTAATATATTAATAAAAAATTTTAGGTTTCAATACAAAAAGACAGAATCAATTTGTACATATTGATTAAACAATGAAAGCAACCGGATATAAGGAAATAATATCTCACTTAATAATTTCCGAATTCGAAAGCAAAACTACCACAAACGTGGTTTCTCAGACTGTTCATTCTGTAATTATACTAGGAATATAGTCTACTAACAAATTTAATGACAATTATCTACATTTTTCTGCTCGTCAGAGGTAAAACACGTCAAGCCAATACGAATTTTGTGCCAAAACCGGAAAAAACTTTGGACCCCCACATTTGAACTGACTTTGACGTTTGGAAAATAAGTGTTGCCAAGTTTGAAGAAAATATCATAAATTAAATACGATAAAACCATCTTGGTTCTTGAGGTCAACTTTCCCAAAAGGACAACTCTTTAAAAGATTATTTAATTTCGTTCTGAGGTTATTGATATTAATTTAAGGCTTCCTACAATTAAATTTAAAACGTAATCCTTCAGATAAAAGCGTTTACATTATTTTTAAATTAAATTGTAATGTAAAAAATAATATTTAATAAAAGTTGCCATTTTACGAAGTTGACCAAATGAACTTAAAGCGTTAAAACATCCTCTTTGCGTGTAAATGATTCGAGTTAATGACTAACTTTTAGAAATTAAAAACCATAATGTATATGTACCATCTCAGTCAGGTGGGAAATAATTTCCCTACATTTGAATATGGGTAAAATACTTGCGGTAAAACAGTACAACTCGACTCGCGAATGCGATTGCAAAATGCATTTTGGCAGCCTTACTGCATTACGATTGCGAAGACTGATGAGTGATTTGTAGATTATCTGAGGCATCATCACATCAATCACATTTCAGAATTTTTGTCTAGAAATTAAATACCTACTATTTTAATTAAATTTAAATATTCGAAAGGTCATTGAACTGTAACTTATACTTATAAATTACACCAACTCGGTTTAAGCAATAGTAGGTACTAGGCTAATAACTAGACTATGCAATTATTTCAATCTATCTGAGTCAATCTTTTTATATTCCAATAAAGCCAGTATTTCATTAATTATATCTTTAAGTTTTCAATAAATTAAAGAACAAATAACTCAAATCAGTAGGTAGGTACAATGGTACTTAGTTTTGTATAAAAAAACGTCCAAGTCAAGTTGCATGCTGTAGTCGTACATCTATCTCTTTCTGACATAGGAAGCTTTACATTTTCTGTCTCCTTTTATTCTTTTATCAGTTTTACGAGAATCGCTGAGATTACATAACCTATAAATAACAAAAGTCAGCGGCTGGGCAAAAGGGCAAAATACTTGTCGTGTCTGCTGATCTTCTTGAAGCTGAAGAATTTTTAATTGTTAAGTTTAAACGAAACAATTTTGGTGCATCAAAATCTGTCTTCTTCGCTTGTGATTTTCTTGAGTATTACATCAAAATGGTAAGAGATATTTTGTAATTATTAACACTAAACATTGACATTGGATTGACCTTTAGATATACTTTCGTGTTTTTGCCATATTCTTTGATTTCTGATTATAAGTTTTAGAGGGGAATCTGTGGCTGCTTTATAATTACCTAATAAATTAAATCTGATTCTAAAAAACGATAACGATACATCAAGATTCCTGATCGAGTTTAATCTCGTACGTAATTTTTTATCATGCCGATTACCGGTTAGCATTGTGTTTTACGTGATAGTAAATTACTTTAATTATGTATGTACTAACCATTCGGTTCATTCAAAATGTCATTTCTTTGCTGCGGTACGTCAGACACAACTTCCAGTGAAGCAACCACAACAGTTGTTAAAACCAGTGTTAAAATTCCTAAAGCTGTCACAATGGTATTTATGTTTCCACAACCATTATTGAACTGATATTTTTTATGAACCTGTAATGTCCTACTACTGGGTAAAGGTCTCTCCCAAGTCTCCGTTTTATTTGCTTAATTTTCCTTTTTATATTTTTCAGGCTGAACCTATCAGAGTAGTTGTAACCGGAGCTGCTGGCCAAATTGCCTACTCCCTGCTCTATCAGATTGCTTCTGGAGCTGTATTTGGGCCAGAACAACCAGTATATCTGCATTTGCTGGACATAGCGCCCATGATGGGCGTATTGGACGGTGTTGTCATGGAACTTGCTGACTGTGCACTGCCACTTCTTGCTGGAGTCCTCCCAACATTCAACCCTGAGGAAGCCTTCAAGGATGCTGCAGCTGCTTTCCTTGTCGGTTCTATGCCAAGAAGGGAAGGCATGGAAAGGAAAGACCTCCTTTCAGCCAATGTTCGTATTTTCAAGGAACAAGGTCAGGCCTTGGACAAAGTTGCACGCAAAGATGTGAAAGTACTCGTTGTAGGTAACCCTGCTAACACAAACGCTTTAATCTGTTCAAAATATGCTCCCTCCATTCCTAAAGAAAACTTCACAGCTATGACCAGATTGGATCAAAACCGTGCTCAGTCTCAAATTGCAGCCAAATTGGGAGTCCCAGTGCGTGATGTTAAAAACGTAGTCATTTGGGGCAATCACTCCTCCACCCAATTCCCAGATGCCTCTAACGCTGTCGCCGTCATTGGTGGCGCGGAGAAGCCAGTACCGGCAGCTATCAATGATGATGACTATCTGAAGAACTCATTTGTGTCAACTGTACAGAAGAGAGGTGCTGCTGTTATTGCAGCTAGAAAAATGTCGTCTGCCCTATCTGCTGCTAAAGCTGCATCTGATCATATGAGAGATTGGTTCCTTGGATCTGGGGATCGCTGGGTAAGCATGGGCGTCATCTCGGATGGCTCCTACGGCACACCCAGAGATATTGTGTTCTCGTTCCCAGTCAAAACAAGCAATGGAAAGTGGCAGATTGTTCAAGGAATCACTATTTCTGATTTTGCACGTAAAATGCTTGATGCTACTGGCAAGGAGTTAGCTGAAGAAAAAGAAGATGCTCTGAATGTTTGTAAAGATTGATTGTTTAGGTTATAAGGATACTTTTAGGCATAGCTAATTATTATGATATAAACTCAATTTTGCTCTTGACAATGTTACTGAATATTGTTTTTGTTAACATTTATGAACAAGTAAGCACATGTCATAGGTTAAAGATCACATTTATCTCTTAATGTTATAGGAAAGCTTTTATTATAACTGTTATGGAAAATTTGCGTTTACTATTGTAATAAACAAACGAGATTGTTATTTTTGTTATGTAATAAAGAAATCTTTTCTGGCTTAATGCAATGTTGAGTTAATTTGCCTAAACCACCAACCCAACATGCATTATTTAAAGTGGGCATACAAATAGGTAGACTTTGAAATCAATTTATTTTAAGTGTTTGGATCTCTGATTAATTATTTTCGTTGATTGGAATTATTTATAAATAGTGTTTAATTATGTTTGGAAATATTTAGGGGTTTAATAACGCCATATAAGGCAAATCACAAACAGCTCCATTATTAAGTCTTAAAACGCTGAACTTAAAAAAAGTCTCTCTAACATCGCCAAATGAAGGCGATGTGAAATAAACGAATAATTAACCATTTGATGATTGATGATTCGGCTATTGAGGTGTTTTAGGAATGGCTGATTTCTGTTATCAAATTATTTTATCAATCATATAATGTGTTATTATCTGATAAGTAATAAAATACTTTAAATAATTGCTTGCATTATTAAGTAATAGATTCTGACAGTTAGCATGACTATCATGTTTGATGCTATCACTAAACAGTCTGGTATTTCTTTCTACACAATCTCTCGACGATCGACCTTTCACAATAGACCAGGTACACACATCTATGTCTCAGCTGCTATGGATATGTAAGATATGTTATGCTTCTAACCACAGCGTTAAACGTGCCATAATACACTCCGTTATATCCAGTTCATTTCATAAATTGAGCGTTCCGGGCATATTTAGATGATCTTTAATTTTCAACCAGTCAGCGACTGGCACTAGTGCATCTCCTAGACCGGATTTTAACTGTACAAGTCACATTTCATCTGTTAAATATTGAGCTGTACTTCGTATCCAAAGTGTAGGTACCTACACAATACATAAAAAATGAGGGAGTGGGAGAATGTAAAGAGTTTCACTTTTAAAATTTTCTTTGGGTTTCCATAGTGATAAATATTCAAAAAATGTACAAATTTCCTTACAAAACATACAGTGAAACCACCAGGAAAAATGCGTAACCAAAGAAATTGCATTCAGTTTAAACGTAAATATTTTGCTAGTAGGGAGAGTTGTTTATTTTTCTGAGTATAAACATACCTAATGTACATAACATACTTAAAATTATATTTTAAAGAATAGCACACGGTGCTAGTGTTACTTAGTAAAGGAACCAAAAAGAGGAGGGTAGTTAGGTAGGTGGGTTTATTTTTGAATACTTAAACTGAAACAGGTTTTTTTGCGTAAATTTCTAATAGAGGTAATTACCCAGTCAAACTCGCATGTAGCCGGGTTTTTTACAACCAATTTCCTATAGTGATAGATAAGTATCATAAGTACTTACCTACTGGTATATGTTATCGTAGACTTTGCTCCTATGATGCAATGTGAGACCGTTTACGACTTAATGAGTATGGTTTTTCTTAAAATTACTTACTTTAAAATTAAAATACTTTTTTGTTAGACATACATTCTGATTATCAATCTGTGAAGTTAGGAAGAGACTTTGACTTCGCCTTTGACTTTGAGCTTTATTAAATCTCCAAATGTGATGTTACAGTAAATGACTATCCCTCTAAGGAAAGTTCATTTCAATGAGAGCTTATGAGCTCATGCGTTCAGTGTTGCACAAGCTGTAAAATATCATCTTACTACCATAGTACAAGTTGTCTTCATACTTACGCTCCGACCGCGGTTTGTAGGTGAGCGCGCCCGTACTATGCACTATAAATCGTGGAGCGTCTCGTCAGTCGATACATAGTATAGGCACGGTAATATTATCTATAATATTACCGTGGTAAAGGCCTGCGCAGACGACGTACGCAGAGAAAAAAGTACGTTCTGCGAATACAAAATCCCCCGCGTATTTATCGCGGACTCAACACACGCGGAGTGCGATTAATTTGTTGTCCGAGAGTGTCTAAGTATTCTGAGATTACGTTGTGCCGTAATTTACATGGAGTTTAAGCAAAAGAGAAGACGTTTTAAAAGAGAATACTGGGTCCATCCCTTTATTTCGAATCTATTTTTAACGCGGAGTAAAATCCGCCGTGTGCGTTGACTGCTCATAGTTCGTTCGTTCTATTTTTTCGCCGACGCCCGTGCACTTTAATCCGCTACGCTCTGCGGGCGTCCGCGGTGTTTTAGCGTATTTTTGGTTCAGCGTACTATAAGTCGTTCGTGTGCGTTGCTCGATACAGTTTGTAAGTGATCTATTTGACGGAGAAAAAAGTACGGCGCGGATATCACCTCGTCTGAGCAGGCCTTAAAATTTAATATGGTCGTGATGGCTACGCGTGAAATTTTTGTTTCGTGTGCGTGTACGTCGTACGAAATTATGTACTATACTATATACTTTAAACTCAAAAATTGTTACAAAATAGTAGGCGTAAATATTGCAGTGGATCAACAATATAATAACAACTCATTAAATACAGAATTGTCTTTCTTCAGATTACCTACCGTATAAAAACGGTGAGTACATAAGTACCTAACTTTACTAAGATACTTACTTATTATTGTGTGTAATCGGATACAGATTTGTAGTTTAGCTTCAGATTGATTGTTCAGAGTTTGACGCCGCCTTTTTGACGATTAAATAAACTACATGCAACAGCCCTGCGTGTTAAGGCTATTATCTCTCGCTCGGGGCCCGAGTGGTCTTACTTTTCTCTCCTTTTACTACGTTACTACAGTTATTACTGCAGTGGTGAGCACAGATCAGAAAGAAGAGGTGGTGAGTAGGATCTCGTAAGTGAGTGTCACACCCAGAGGTTGCGTTCGTGGGAAAATGAAAATGAGAAAATAACATTAAAAAATGTTTATTTCATATCTATAAATTAAAGAATCCCTTATACCTTTAAATTACAATTTGTAAAAGAGATAATAATATTCTGGCATAATAAATTTATTCTGGCAAGACATAATAAAAAAAAACATGTAGTTAGCGTATATCTATAGATAGGAATTGTAGGTTACTAAGCAACCATCTAACCTTGGCATTTGTAGGTAACTTTCGTAATTTAGTAGGTACTTCTATAAATATACCTTTAAAAAACAGCAAAATATATAGTTACTTATAAGTGAATTGTAAAAAAATCATTAGGTAAGTACGTACATAAAAGTCTTCAGGTAGAATACTATTTTCAGTACATTATCTTATCACAAACCGCTTAAATTCTAATTTATTTAATATTATCACAGACTCAGTGGTATTAAAAAACTTTTATTTAAATAAGGTAAACTTTCAATTCTTGCTACCAGTAGGTACCAGTAGTCTTAGAAGTTCTTTTGGCCGCCGATTTTCCGACAGCCATTAATACCTAGATCATGTTAATAAATGAAAATATTTTATTCAAAAAAATTAAGCTAGTAATTTCATTAATTATCTGTGTTTTAAAAATTTGCTTATGTAAGCCATGAATTTATTTGAAAATTCGGCGGTTAAGCGATACCTCAAGGCGAAGTATGCTAGCAGTCTGTGTATCGTTGTGAATACAAGTAGCGCTACTATTTGAATTATGTAACTGTCATTGGCCATGCCTACGTCACGAAGTATGAGGTTTGGGTCAGCGTAGAGGCAGAAGTCTGCTTTGCATTCCATTGCTTCGCGTCGCTGGAAGAGGGCGATCGAGAACCCTGACAGGCCGTAGCGAAGATACGAAGCCGACATGAGAACCTTCATGCTGGTTTCAATGTAGGGCCCGAAGCCCATCCCGTAGCAGCACAGCGCGAGAAGTGGAGCCGCTGCCGCTGGACCTACTATAGATCCGTTCTGAAATTGATACAGGGCAAAACTTGTTAGGTAGTGAAATTAGAAATATTATTATTACCTACGATATGTGATGTAATTTTTATCAAGCTAAACGTTTAAAAATACTGTAGAAATTCCACCTGATTGACGCCAGGCCGTCTTCACGCATACGAGTACACACTTTCATATCTACTAGTCAGCGACTTGCGCTCCTATCACCGTGTTTTAAACCAACTGGCCAGTTAGCACGAGGTTTGTAAAAAAAAAATTCGTCATTAGAATTATTTTTTCATCTTAAATTCGAGATGACAGGAGTTATACGTACAGTGACACTGAAAGCCGACCCCACGGCCAGACCGAGGCCTTCAGAGCAGATGGCTGTCAGTATCCCGCTGATGGCGAACAGCACGAAGCGGTCCCACTCAAGCAGCTGGCCTGACATGAGGTAGCAAATACCAAGGAAAAGCACTGCTAACCCCACCTGGAAATGAAAGTTAAAATTCTAATGAATTGACTGCAGAAACGACGTTAAAGACAATGCTCAAAATCTATAATAATAATTTTAACAACCTTTTTTTATGGTAAATGTAGCAACTAGATTGTGAATTTTTAATTAACAGCAAGGTTAAATTCTGAGCTGCTTTGGACCCTTTGAAGAGAAGAGAAAAAGGCTCTGTGGAGAATTAAAGATGATCCTAGCCAACTTTTACAAGGAACAATGAATCCTCCACAGAGAAGATTGCCCCTAAATTAAATGTCTATGCTAACCCTACCAATGAAACGCAGTGGGCGACTGGTACTTACACAGGACCGCCTCTATCCTACTTAGGACCCTGAACACATTAGGATTATGGGGCCCTTCTATACATAGTTTACCTTGTTTTTTTGTTGTAAAACATAAAAAATATATTTTAGGATCGTGGCGCTTACCCAAAGTGCCAAAAGGAAAAGAGAATCCTGCTGCTACAGATATAACTCAGCAAGTAGGTGGTTTTGTCTTCATTAGATAGTTTTGGATAGATAGTGGTCATTTCATGTATCTGTTACCACTAGATATTGTTATATACGAGTATCTCACCATCACTGGCAGTGTTGAAAACGTGAGAGCCGCGTAGTACGCCTTGAGACTGTACCATCTGTTGAAGTATTCCCGCCGTAACAGTCTCACTTCCGTGGGGACTGAAATAAAAAGAGTTTGTTAATCAAGCCTGGAGCCTTATGACAATCTGATCAAAAACTGACAGAAATAAAAACCTTTTTGATGATGTTAATGACGCACTTTCAAAGGTTTTACAATGGTTCACAGTAAATAATCTACAGCTTAATGCAAAAAAGACTAAATGTATTAATTTTAAGTTGCCTAATGTTAAAGATAACCCCATTAGTCTAAAAATTGATGGTAATACTATGAAGCTTGTAGATACAACAGTTTTTCTTGGAATCACACTAGATTCAAAACTGCAATGGAACCCTCATATAACAGCTCTCTCAGGCAGACTTAGTTCGGCTGCATTTGCAGTGAGAAAAATTAGGTTATTAACAGATGTTGATACTGCTCGTTCAGTTTATTTTAGTTATTTCCATAGTGTAATGTCTTACGGCATTGTACTTTGGGGTCAAGCGGCGGATATACAAACCATCTTTATCCTCCAGAAGCGAGCTATCAGATCCATCTATAAGCTTCGTGCACGGGCTTCACTTAGGGAGATTTTTAAGGAAATTGGTATCCTCACTGTAGCGTCACAATACATTTACAATTGCATTGTTTTGGTCAGAAAAAATATTGGTCTCTATGCTAAACACAGTGACATACATTGCAGAAATACTAGGAATAAGGATAAAATTGCACTTCCACTCTTTAGGTTACAAAAAGTTTTAGGATCCTTTATGGGGCAAGGTATACATTATTACAACAAAATTCCAAAAACCATTTGTGAGTTACCTTTACATAGATTCAAACATCACATCAAAACAGCTTTATTAAAAAAGGGCTATTATACTACAAAAGACTACCTTATAGATAAAAATGCCTGGGTATAAGCGCTCTTCTCGATGCGGGATTAAATAGCTCTATTGTAACAGATGTTTTATTGTAAGAGTTAATAGGTACCTAGTTTGTATGTACTGACTAACAATTTTTGTTTTTGAATTGTTTAAATGAATTCTTGTTATTATATTCTTTTATGGTTGGTTTTTTCTCTTTGTTTTATATTCTTTTAGGTATCAAAATGGCACACTGCTTGTACTTTACTAACCCCTGTTGTAAACCCAAAACAAGTTTAAAAGAGTAACTGCTGAGTTTCTCGCCGGGTCTTCTCAGCAAGAAACAACTCCGACGCGGTGGTAGAGTCGCATTATGTCTGTATACTGTTTATTTACATATCCATATTATTATGGTATTTATGTCTATTATTTAGTATATTTTGCTGTAAATTTGACGATTTGAAAGTACTGATACAGTCTATTTGAATAAAGTTATTTGAGTTTGAGTTTGAGTTTGAATCCGTTATTACTTGTCAAGTTCATTCCCTAAGCTGACCGTAGCGAGGAATTTCGCCATATGAACTTTCGTTTCCAACCGTCAGCGGTTACCTGGCACTGAATATTTACTGACCAAATTGCTCCCTACGTTTAGTGAATTAACTTGACTGGATCATTAGGTGATTGTAAAAAGGCCCCTGATCTCCTAAGTTATCTTTTAAAAAATTTTTTTTTTTTGGCTGACGACATTCACAGTCATTCAAAATCATCAAGACCGGTTACTGTGTTTATCAAAAACGTACGGTGTTATCAATATGATGGTTTATAAAGAACTTAATAATTTATTTACGAGGCCCATGTGACGCGTTTCGGATCTCCTGGTTATCATTAGTAATACAACTAATATATGATTTTAAATGTGAGGCGACACCACAACGTTATCCTACTACGCTTTATATATTTTTGTTTCTATCATTCATGAAGTACTACATTACGGGCAACTAAATGTAATCGTACAAGTAAATAAATAAAGGATATCAAGCGAAGGCGGCCAGTAGGCCAGAAAAGTTATGGATAGAATCTATCGGTGGTGGATGCAGGCCACACGCAACCTACCGCTCAGAAAATCTATGGGCGATTCGTCTCATGGCCAAGAAAATGAGTCTTGCGCGACAAAATAAGAAAAAAGGATAGTACATACATACCTACATACCACCACGACTTTATCCCAAACGGGGTAGTCATAGGCAAGTGACTGTTGTCGTCATGGTGAACGGAAAACTCATGAGCCCACTTTCACCAATGGGGTATTAGAACCCAACGTGGTAGGTGGTGAGCCTTCCGCCGCTATCTGGGTTGATTTGGTGTTTTATCGATGTTTTCCATCACCGGAGAGTTAGTCGGAAATTAAACAATGAACACAAAGATTTTGTTTCTGGCCAGATTTGAACTCGGGACCGCACGATCCGCTATCGGAGTTGGAGTGCTTAACCACTAGGCCACGACGCTCTCACCATGCAAGGATGGTGTGTGCGAATTAGTGTCTGGCAAAAGTTTCAACACTTCATTTACTAAGGTCAAAAGGAATCTAAGAGGTACTCACATATTAACACAGGAATCATAATGTAGGTGTACATGAAGAACACGAGGCAGCTGAGGCAGAACTTGAAGTTGACGATGGGAGCGTTAGCGTCGCCCCCTATTAGAAAGAATATGCTGCCTAGAAGCAGCGCCGAAACAACGTGATGTAAAAGTTGGATCCAGAGGGTTACCTGAAGACAAATTTTGAAATATATTTCCAAATTTTATCAGCAAGAACATAGACGAAACCTTTATAGCCGTTAAAGGCTTGTTAAATACGAATGATGGCTAGGTTGGAGATCAGAAACTAGAGGTAAATCTGAAACGCTAGCTTCAGATCTCCAACCCAGCCATATACTTATTTAACCTTATTTAACAAGCCTTCGATGGCTATAAAGGTTTCGTCGATGTCCTTGCTGGAACATATTGGTACGTCAGCATCCAGAGGACGTGCAATTTCCAAAATAACAAAATTCGATTTCTTTATGAAAGATTACTTGTATCAATGCTGACGTATTCGCAGATTCCTTGCAGTGTTTCGTGACCAAATTGCGACACTACCTTAGTTTTATAAAATAAATTTCTGAATAACAATATAAACGTGTTGGCTTAAGTAGCTGTAAGTTTATGTTTGTATCAGTGTTAATAAATAAATAAATAAATCAAGCACCAACTTTGCTTAGATTATTTGGGTCAGATAATGATGGCATTTGTCCCAGATATTTTTTATGAAATGTATAACTACCGAATCCCTTTTGTTCTGGATGAACATTCGCTTGGTGAGTATCAGGAACTGAGTCATAAATGTAGTGGGGAACTCCATTTTCTGCATCTGCTCCTTGGCTACGTGCTCCACGAATATGCGCTGGATAGACTCGTCAGAGTGTAGTACTGGCTTTCTGGAATAACAAACTAAGTAAATAACCGCGATCGTGACGAAAAGTAAGCAAAGTTGTTTTCAAAAATGAATTAGGAGCCTTTTTCACAATACGCGCGGTTTCTAAGCGGGTCGATTATATTGCAGCGCAGGAAGCAGTGACGTACCCGTCGCGATAACGCGCAGAAGAATCTCTAGTGTGAAAAGACTATACCTAATAGTGCTAGTGGTACGCTCACTCAATTAACCTGCAAGTGGTGTCGAAGGCATGAAAATCCTAACGATTGATCTTTAGACCATACGAATCAATTTGACCCGTAGCACGGAAAAAAGAAAAAAGGGCAAGGAGTTATGGCGCCATCTTTTTTTTGTATGGGAAAAAAAATGTTTGCTCTGAAACCTATCCTGTGTGGTATCTAATGAAAGGGCTTACTAAGCCAATTCTAAAAATACGTCGCGTCATTACATTTTAGGCTCTTGTATTGAATTAAAACAAAAATCATTTTCAAAACATACCAGGTTTAGGCTCCTCCAGTTAAGATACGGTTAAATATTTTTTTGTGAAATATGCTTCAAATAGTAACATAATATCCTCATAACTAACCCTAAGAAAGGATTTTTGAAAATATTTGCGTTTAATATTTTTTTAAATTCTACGAAATGTGATCAAATAACGATTAGTTAAAACATGTAGGTGAGCAGGTAAGTATAAAAAGTTCAACATTAGAAACCGAGGATGTAAATACTAATGCGAGAGGAGAAGGAGCAAGGGCAAATTGCTCTAATAGGAGGTCAACAACATTTTCTTACGCCGATCTTGCATCCACGCCTTAAGGGAAAATTGAAAAAGAAAAAAAAATACCTAAATAAATAACATAGATCTAATTAAAAACTTCTCTCGCATTAGTATTTATCATCGTCAGCAGTGTCCAAAATTGAACTTATATACATGTTTCAACTAATCGTATTTTTTTATCAAATTTCGTAAAATTTAAAAATTACAAAAAAATACAATTTATAAATATTTTCCTAAAATCCTTTCTAGATATGAGGATTTAACGTACCATTTGAAGTATATTTTGTCCAAACATTTTTTTCCCATACAAGATTGATTCCTATCTATGGTCTAATGATAAATCGTTCCGATTTTCATGCCTTTAACACCATTTGCAGGTTTTGACTGAATTTCAGGGTGTTCCGCCAAGCACTGTTAAAGGTCTCTATCCATTCCAAAAACTACTTTAATGATAAGTTTCCAATAACTGAGACCTGAGTGCATCTCCATTTTAATAACATCACTGCTTAGAGCGAGAGTTCCAAAAAGCTCATATTAGTTTATTTTTTGTGGTTTTTGTGGTAAATATTTCTTTTATTTCAGAAAAGATATAAAAAAGCCTGTGGTGTCATAGCGCCTGAAAGCTACATTCCGCTTGAAAGGGTTAAAGATTTCATGCGAAGAAAGTTGTGTGTCCAAAAATGATTTCAATTTCAGTTATCTAACGTGTGCAAACGTTATTTTATCTCGATTGCAGTTAGATAATTGTATATTTGTAACCAAAGTGCATTATTCTTAAGACGGTTGAAATTCAGTTCCTTAACCACTCTTCCAAATAAAAGAAAACACAGTACCAAGGTATACATGCGCCGCAAAGAATAAACTTCGTTAGTGCGAGAGAAGTTGGTAAATTAAAAACAACAACGACTGAAATCTAATTAAAAATTATGTTTTTAACTATGGTATTCTTGCGATGTTCATTCGAGAAGTTGCAGGCCCCAGTTAGTATTTTTATGGACTCTATAAACAGTTTTACTTAGTTCCTGGCATTGTTCTAGTTAACGTTCTAGCTTTTAAGATGAAATTATCTTTTTAATTACCGCAATCTTTATACCATTAGCTTGAATGTGTGGTAATAATACCTATAAAGATTGAAACGGTATGCCTTCTTTAGAAAAGCGATTTTAAACGTTGCTTTACGATTTTCTAACTATAACTCGATCTGCGGCGTTTTTCACTAATTGTAACCACAAGAAAATCGCGTTTTTGTTAGCGATTATTGTGAGACGTTGATTGTCAAAAATACTACACGAAACGAGCTAAACGTTCATTATTCAAAAGGTAGTCCAAAGTCCCAGAAAAACTTAGTTTTTGACTCAGTCAGCTAGGGGCTTACAGTTGGTATATTTACCTAAGTTTGAAACAATTCCGAGCTCCGCTTCACATTTAATGGTTATGTCAGTCACATTCTAATTTTTTTAATGTATGATAGTGACTGACATACGGTTGTAGTAAGTCTAATAGGTTAACCAACCGCTATTTAAAATTGATAAAATATGATCTATCATTAGTTTCAAACAATCACACCAAATCAGATTTTTTTTTGCTGGTTTGATTAGTTCGTACGTAGTATCGCGTTTAGTTCTCATTTCTCTGAAAATTCTTCACATTTTTCCGTCTCTTTGTAACGGGTGCCAACTTTGAAAACATTGTGCCCGGTTGAAGCAAAATGTTCACGTTTTCAGCAACGTAATGTAACCCTTTGTGACGACTCTAGGATGCTGCTCTGTTGTTGGCTTTTAACGGTAATACTTGCTTATATTGCCAAAACACCCTGCAAGATTGCAATTTTTTAAATAATATTGCGATGGTCATACTTCTATGGTGAGTTGATAGAAATAAAAGAGGACGTCCTCGTTACGAACTGTACTAAAACGTTGTCCAGAGTTCTAGATTGTGCGCTGTTGCTATAAGCTTGAAACCACGAGTGATAGTTTTATTGCCTTGAAAATCGAAGTTGTTGGTTAAATTGTGTTAGTAAAATGTATATCTATTGTTTGAGGAACCAATAATGCTACACACATAGGTATGAGAATGTGTCTAACAACTTTTTAAATAAAAAAACAAGATACAAGCTCAAGCGTGTATTTTTGCCAGATTAATGAGAAAGAAAAACTGCAAACCTCACTTGGAACAAAATATTTTTCACTTCTCATGCTCTAAAAGTACTACGAAGCGGGACTAAAGTGACCTCGCACGCTCGGGAGTCGAACCACCTCTGGTATATTATGGCTTCGTTTAGTTCATTTATATAAAATATACTATTGAGGATGCAAGAGTATGTTGGGTTTAGAGCTCTTTGTAAACTATCCTTAGTAGGTTAAACTTTGGAATAATTACCTGCCACCACGTAAAGTCATTCTGTCCAGCTTCCTACAGAGCTTCCCATTCTGGCAGAGCTCGGACAGCTGAGCTGGCGCCTCTACCTCGCCCAGCAGCGTCTCCAGCACGAAGTCAGCCGGGTTGTGAGTAGTGGGGCAGATGTGGCCGGCTTCAGCGAGGTAGGGAACTAAAAGGGGGGCCGCACCCTGTGGAAGATATAACATAGAAATTATAATTTTAGACCTTTTATATTTTATTCAGATGTGATGTCTATGTCTGATAATCTTAAAAATTGTATCTGTACCTAAGGCCTATCCTCACCGCATCTGCGCTGAATCTGTACTGATTGTTTACCGCGTCAGCTCCGCCGCGCGTCACTGGCACCTGTTAGGTACATCGAATAAACACTACCTCACCGAAAACATCCAGAGCCTAGCCTATTAGGAAATCTTTACAGCAGAAAATCTGTACAGATTCGGTGCAGAGGCTGTAATGAAAACGCAGCGAGCCGGTGAGGAAGAGGCTTAACTGTACCGTTTGGATAAAAATTTTGAAATAAAAAATCAAATTCTGAAAATTCAGATATGTTGAGTGTCAGAAACCCCACTACCAGTACGTCTACCACGAGTTGCCACTTTAAATTTAGATTGTCGTTCGCGGAAATTAATGTATTGGGATTTGACATTGTCATGGCATGGCATGTGTCATCCCAATACATTTTTTTTTACGCGAACGATAACTACTCGTGGAAGAGGTACTGGTATCCCAGAACTTGATCACGTGGCACTAGAGATAATGCTAACTGAGAAAAATACTCAAAAGCAGGCATACAACAACATAGTGCCAAGATTAAAATCGTTAACTTTGTAAACGTTATCCGTTTTATTTGTTTGCCAAGCCTGATACCTGAGATAATAAAAAGGTTTCCCTCACATTTGAATAGGATAATCTCCCAAAATATTAAAGTTATGATTGTGGATATCACGTAACAAAATCAATCACAATACCTGTCCAAACTCCGAAAACAACAAACTCGATGGAAAAATCCTGCTTTAATACCGTTCGGCTTAAAACTCCGTAATGGAGCAAACTTTCAGCAGTTCTAATTTGTTGTATTATGTTTAAAGCCAAAATAATAATCCCCATAGACAGCTTTCCGAAGAAACATACTCCAATTAAGAAAGTTTCAACTGAGCGATAGTAAGTATTTAGTTCAGTCAGCGCGCACCGAGAATATAGGAATTTCCGACACTTTATTAAACTTCGGAGAATCTCGTGTTATTTTCTCTTTGGTGAAAGCCTCAATAAAATAAGTCAGGAACGAGAAAAAGTGTCTCAGAAGAAATATGAAAATTGCAAGAGTGTTTCAGATGTAGAGTTTGAGAGATATCGTCGTCCCTAGAAACTTGAAGTTTGAAAGAATTTTATTTTATATACTCGTACTAACCGGAGCTTTACGAGTACGTTGGCAAAGTTTTCATATCTTGTTAACCGCTAACGCTTAGTGACACCTTCAGCACTTTCGAGTGCGTTAGTCTGTAATCGTTTTTTTTTTGAAGTTACGTTTGAATAACTTTGTTTAGTTTATTTTATGATTTTTATGAGTCTGTATTAAAATAAGGCAGAAGCCGGCGATACAACTAGATACAATCGCAACCTGCAATCTTTGTCAATGATAAATACCTATTTATATTTATATTTTTATTCCATTTTTACATCTACTTGTGATATCTGTCTGTCACCACTGGTTCTTTTTCAATTATGTATAGTTAGTTTATTGTAGAGTCAAAATTATTTCTTCGGTATCTGTTTGTTAATATATATAGTATTATTAATATTATAATAGTTAATGTATCTGAATATCTTCAAATATAAAGTAAGTTTATTATAAATAAGTTTGTTATTAAATTTACATATTTCTTCATCTAAATAGTTTCTGTTGTATTTGTGCACATAAATACTTGCCTCTCGTTTACCATTTTTCCTCTACCCGTAGGTTGCCTGGAAGAGATCGCTATTAGCGATAAGGCCGCCTAAATTGTGCATTGTTTTAAATGTAATACTTAGCTTTAAGTCTCTTTTTGTTTTTGTACAATATAATATATCTATCTATCTATCTACCTAAATATGAGTTAGGACACTAAAAAAATCCATGAATAGTTAAGAGTAAGAAATAAAAAATATTATAAATAAATAAATAGGAGCATGTACAGTCAAGAACAGCTCAATCCTACCACTGGACTTTGAACAGTGCATCCGCGCTTAGTTCGTGAGTTCGAAGAAATGAGAGGTCTTGTTTTGACAGTATTGGTACCTTTTGGGCTACTCGTATGTTGACTGTACATTCAATAACATCATAAAAACTGCAAAAGCAACATACTCGTAGTAGTAATTCCAAATTATTTCCTTGCTTATTTCTTTATATATCTCGGAAACTATGTGTCCTAGCGACATGAGACTTACAATATATCGAAAAACTTGTAGCAAATTTAATCAGCCTTCATTTTGTATGAAGTCTTATCTTATGTCGCTAGGACTGATAGTTTCCGAGATAAAAGCAAAAAACCGAAAAATGAGACGTTCAAACCAGGGGGGGTTACGGGACTTTTGATATGTTCTGTTCACCTCCTAACTAGTCCAAACAAAGTTACGAAATCAAAAATTGTGTTTCAAGCATTTACCTTTACACTATACCTTTTCGTTGACTGGACTATGATTTTTCTTTTGTTTGAGTCTTTTCCATATAGAAGAAGGCCTCTCGAAATCGCTATTTCGTACAAACGACACCCGCATACAATGGTTTCTCTAAGTAGATACCTAATTACTGTCGAAATTTCAGACTCGTGGCCTCCGTATTATAAAGGAATTAGCTGTTAATGACGCGGGCTCCTAATTGTTTATATTAACCCTCATTTCGCTTTCCTTGAGGCTGTATTACTTAATGAAATTGTGTGTGAAATTCTTGGACGATTATTTAGTCCGAGATGGATTCAGTGGAGTTTCGTGACTCATTATTTACACGCATACTGTGACTTAAAAATAGACTTATATTATTCATTAGTTTGTGCAATGTTTTACTGATGGAAAAAAAACGAACTGTTCCCTTCCATAATATAATAATAAATAACTTACTATTGTATTGTATTGTATACTTACGAGCAAAAACAATTAGACAAGCATGTAGCTCGTTACAGTAAAAAATAAACCGACGACCTTTTGGAACTGTGTGAAGTATTATGTAAAATCATATGGAAAATTATGTATTCGTAGAACTATTTGATATGTATTTGAAACTGCTAAGCTGCGAATGTCTGCATGTTACCAGAAATTACTTTTGCTGCTTACTATTCCAAATAAAGAAGTTAATATGGCGAGCCGTCAAAGCGATCACACGTAACTTACTTTCTAATTTAACACTCTCCAGAGTCAATTTACGAGCAGCCTGTATAATTAATGGCCGGATCAAAGCATTCTCATTCGGTTGCCACTTACAGCATCGTCACAAAGGTCTGAGTGGCAACTCAAAGCGGGGTAAATACAGAGTTGTACTGGACAGTATCTTGTCTGAGCTTAACTTTGCATTGTTACAAAGTAACGGTCAGACAGTTTGTTTCAGCGTTTCAGTACTGCAAGTTGCAACTCTTGTGTTTTGAGAGCAGAAACTTTGTGTAACAAACCCAAAGTTCCAGCTGGTCGAAGTTACTAGCTCAAATAAGGTGAAGACAAGGTATTCGATGAAACTGACACTTAAATAAATTGTAGATAGCATCTAGAGATCGAATCTCTCCGTTTTTTGGTTCGACTGGGTGTGACCTAGTTCGTCTTCGCCGCTGCACGCTGGTTGCCGTGTTTGATTCACACCCAAAAAAATATCATAAATAAGAAATCATTTCACAGGAGTACGTTGGCCGCACGGTAAAAGTGGTCTAAGCTCTATTTGAGAGTAGCATCTAGACACGCGGTAGCGTGTCAAAGCCAAGTTCAAGCTAACAGAACGGGCGAGCAGCACCGTGTGTAATATTACACGAACCATTTGGAGTCACTTTTAACCCCCTCATAACTTCAAAACAATTTCACGTAAACCTGTCAAATTGGCTTATCTATTGAGACCCGCGAGTTAGATATGTATTCCAAATTTCTTAAATACAACTAAAACGGTTATTTAGATATTAACGTCCAAAAATCGTCATTTTTGTGACTGACTGACCTATAGATCAAAAAGAAAACCCAGTTCCAGATGACCTAGAAAGTTCAAATTTGACATCCAGATAGGAGAATGGTTGAGTGAATGTTGATATTTCTAGTGTAAGTTGGGCTCAGAGT
Organism: Udea olivalis; assembly: GCA_947369235.1. Lineage (NCBI taxonomy): Eukaryota > Metazoa > Arthropoda > Insecta > Lepidoptera > Crambidae > Udea > Udea olivalis. The sequence continues at coordinate 9,130,011 of OX376348.1, forward strand.
TATATGATGAACCATATTCAATATGGTTCAGCTTAAGCTGAATGTTTATCGATTGATCGCCTCAAACGTGTTTTGGTGATGCACGGTCCCCCCCGGTAACAGGTACATTTTGGTAACGCAGATTGCTTACATGTAGGCGTAGGTGATTATACAATATTAATTATTGTACATATTATAATAATTTTTCTTTCTCACTTACGTAATTTAACGCTTTAAGAAATTTTAAAATGCTACAAAGGCAGTAATTAAAGTGCTTGAAGTGCTTCTTAATACACGCGGTTGGAGATTATGCAGTTGAGCAAATACCCCGGACTGGGACTTATTAAAGCTTAACTAGCATAATTTTAAAGTTTAATAAATTTATTAAAAATGAGGGAACCAACTCATTTTTAACGGCTAAAAGCCAGCTTTGGCCTTAAACCGTTGGGTGGTCAGTAGGGACGAGTTCAGTTGGTATAACTTGGAACTGAACTTTTTAAATATCATGGTACGATTCTACTCTTGCAGGGCCTCGCGAGACTGTTTGGCTGTTGAATACATTTAACTTCTAGCATAATTAAAATGAATGTTACCAAATCCAGTGTATAAATTGCTTGAATGAATGTCAAATGATTACCTAATCACGTTTTTTAAAAGCAATTTATCTGTTAACGCATTTCGTAAGTTGACTTGCAAAATGCATCACAACAGTGTATTTACGTAGAAAATCTAAGAGACTTTTGTCAAAAGATTTGATAAAAAGTAACTCAATTGGCTCTAGTGTTAAATTGCACGGAACGATTGGCGCAGTGCGCTGTAGCACGGTTTCTCGCCCCGATTTCCGTAATGTCCCGGGTTCGATTCCCGGTCGGGTCAATTCAGGAAACGATCTTTTCTGAATTGACTCGGGTCTGGGTGTGCTAAGAGACGCCCCTGGCTTATTTCCTTGTGTGGTACCTCGTAACACAGAGATATTAATCCCTACTTCGAGACCATTACAAGAGGTGTGTTGTCTGGCGCATATTTATCTATTTATATTCTAAGTTTATATTGTTATTTTATCGGTTATCTATCGGATAGTGTTCACAGCACAAGTTTATAGTACCGTTCTCTATCGTTGATGTTGCAAACGAGCTCGCACACACAACAAGTTTCACGTTTAAAACATTACGTATCATGTAAAGCCAACGTTCCTATGTATTTTAAAATGAACTTAAGTGCCAACGTAAGTACGAATTTGTTCTTCCTTCAATCTTCAAAGATTCTAATTTATCGCTCCATATGTTAAAACATGTGGCAGGATAAAGTCAATTAGGGGTCTTACGTGCTTTTAGCTACTTCGTTCTGGAAATTTGCAATCCTTGTTCACAACTTGGAGCACATTTACTCCGCAAAAGTCTTATTTAATAAAGCTTTACCCAGATAGTACATCGTCAGGAGTGTTGCCACGTGAATTTGTAAAGATAAGTAGAAAATCTACAGATTTATAAGGGTTAAATCAAAAGGCAGTTCGTTAGCTTCCTACGAACATCAGAGACTCAATTTGAATTTATTATGAAATGGAAACAACAGAAGCATAAGTTAAGGTTAATTGATTGCTTTACAAAAAATACACGAAAAATTACTTAATTCCTTTAGATGTCAAGACAAAGGATTGTGACGTTAAAATAGTTAAATATTAAAAGAAAATATTAATAAATAACATGAAATAAAGACTGATTCTAATATAAACGGGTTTTTGCAACGAAAAAATTTACGGTTCATTGCTTTACCTATTTTTTCCGAAACGTCGAGATAAATAGGTTAAGCAATTTACCGTACCGTTTAGTTGCAAAAACCCGTTTATATTAGAATTAGTAGTTAAAATGCGACAAGAAAGTTTAGAATGTTATGAATTGAAAACCTGAAAAAACATCAAATAAAATGTAGAGAAAACAACAAACACCGTTAATTTATAAAACATGCTTGTAACAGCTATTTCTCAACCATAGGCCAAAAACTTGCAAACAGCACACTTTTAAACCTTAAATGTACACAGGAAAGCCTAGCTAAGGACACTACTTCTAGTAATCTTGTCACTGAATCATTTTTTATGGAGCCCACAGATGCATTTGAAATAAGTTCACCCATATTAAACCTACAGAATGATAAAGCCCCTGGAAAAGATAACATAACCAATACACTTTTAAAGAAAATTAGAACATACGTGGTACAGCCCCTTGCAATAATATTAAATAAAAGCTTATCTACTGGTATTTTTCCCGATGATTGGAAGATAGCCACTATAGTACCTATTCACAAGGCTGGTTCTTCGTGATATTCCAGATAATTACCGTCCTATTTCACTTTAACTTTGCTAAGCTTCTTGAAAATATTGTTAATAAATGCCTTGTGAACTATTTGGAATCAAGAAAGATGCTATCTGAAAACCAGTTCGGGTTCTGTCAAGGAAAATCTACCGAAGAAGCTGTTTCTCTGCTGGTAACGAAAACAGTATCACATCTAGACCAGAACCGAAAGTGTATTGGAGTGTTCCTAGATCTAGCCAAGGCATTTGATACTGTTTCCACTCAAATATTACTAAAAAAGCTTGAAATCATGGGTATTAGAGGTATTGCCCTCGATTGGTTTCAAAGCTACTTATTGGGGCGAAAGCAGTATGTAAGCATCCAAGGTGAGGCAAGTGCTGCTCATTCAGTAAACTTTGGGGTCCCAAGGAAGTATTCTTGGCCCTTCACTTTTTATAATTTACATAAACAGTATACACGATCTAAACCTCAGAAATACAGATACAATATGTTATGCAGATGATACTTCCGTAATATTCCATGGAGCTACGTGGAATGAAGCTACTGAAAATGCTGAAATAGGCATGAGTAGGGTGTTCATGTGGTTGCAGGAAAACCTTCTTACGCTGAACATTCCGAAGACCAAGTTTATTTGCTTTCATAAGACTCTTGCGCCGGCGGCCAGTCTATCATCAATTAAACTCTATACTCATACTCTGTACTGGTTTTCCAATTACAATGCAGTCACAACTACTGAGTTGTAACTGCATTGTCATTGGAAAAACAAGTCAAATTAAATACCTCGGCGTTATAGTTGATGGAAACCTCAATTTTAAATCTCATATGAGCAGTCTCTCGGGTAAAGTTCGTGAATCTATACATATGATGAGATACCTCCGTGAAGTGGTCGATACCAAAGTTTTGAAATCAGTCTATTTTGCATTTTGTCAATCACTTGTAAACTACTGTATTGTTAGCTGGGGAAGCTCTTGTAAAACAACCATGTTGCAAGTAGAACGAGCTCAGAGATCAGTTCTAAAAACTATGCTTTGCAAACCATACCGATACCCTACAGTAGACGTGTACAGAGAGAGTGGCTTCCTAAACGTACGTCAACTATTCATCCTGAAGTCGGCGCTGTCAACACATAAAAATGTTTCAAAATCAGAAGACTACGATAGGATGTTGACTAAACATTTTTAAAGTTCCGAACATTACCGTGAATTCAGCTTTTGCCCAAAAATTTCCCCCTTATATTTACACGCTCATATATAAAAAAGTTGTAAAGTGCTGTGATGTACGTAACTCTTCATGTTCTGAAGCAAAGGTAAAAATTTCAAGATGGCTTTCCACACTAACATACGACGACACTGAAGATTTACTTAAAATTTTATAGTAGTTTATTACTTAGTCTAAATAATATCTTTATATTTGTAAATATATGTGGTATACAAATGTATATATATATATATATGTATGTGGATGTGTATATACATATATATATTGCAAGCATTTATTATTTGTGATTTAAAATATAGTTTCATTTAAAGTTACTTAATTTATGTCTATGATATCATTACCACACGGATAAACATAGATAAATATAATATATTTACTTGCGAATACTAAGTAATATATACAAATAATAAGTTCTGATATTACTTGTTAACAATTTTAAACAAATGGGATTAAATTGTTAAACGCTCAAGATCCAGAGGCCTTGTGTGTATGGTTAACTTCTCCCGGCGCCTGCGACACAATGTCTAGTGTGGGAGCCACGGCCAAATATAACACTGAAACTGCCTCCATAAACGGTGTACCTATTTTAGTAGACTAGTTTGTCCATGTATTTGTATAGTTACCCGTTTATTGCAAATAAATGTTTTTTTTTTAAACACCAGTTGATGTAGTATACTACGCCGATGGCAAATAGGCATGTGGACCGTCTAATGATTAGTGGTTACAGCATTTCACAAAGGTGTTACTCGCAAGTAACTGAAACTATAATAACCTTTTCGCATGAAAAACCCCATGCCCCGTTAAAAGAAATCTCGACATAGAGCGTAGGTATTTCATAACCTTGAAACATAGGCAATGCCTCTGACCTCTAATCATTCGCTTTACCGGATGAGGCTTACTTATTAGGAAACAATGGAACTTCTTCACCAAACTCCGTCTGTGGAAATTTATTTGACGATTTTTTTTACTTTGACCGTGTCACAAGTTCCCGGTCGGCTTAATTTCAGGAAACGGACTTTTACTAATTGGCGCGGCCTCGAGCTGGCTCATATACGAGTCTTATTATACATTTTTTTTTAATATTTTTTTGTAGTCCAACGGGATTGGCAATGAGGAAACTACGAAATCATCTGCAAATAGATGTACATTTACTAATTTTGTTAAATTCAACAGAAATCTGGCAATACCCGTTCTGTATTGAAGAAGTAATTATTCCCTTTTCGTGTTATACAAGAGCACTTGTACTGCTGCGATTCCCGTGAATGTAAAATTTCAGGCGTCAGTCTCTAGCGCGACTTAATTAATTTCTCCGACGTGCCGTTTGGGCAAGCAAATGATATGATTTGGGTTCGAAGTTTTGACTGATTGGCACTTGAGAACGTGAAAAAGTCACAGTGAGAACATAAAATGCTAATAACGGGGAAAAGTTCTAAGGCAGTTACTGCGAGGGGAAAGATCTGAAGCGCAAACGGTGCCTTACAGTTGCTCGGGTTCTTTGTTCCATTAAAACTGCGATTTACAGGTTATTAAATGGCGTTAATGACATAATAGAAACACAATAAATTATAGCACACTGTTAAAAACCTAATAAATTACTCGAGTGGTTCGAAATCATAGTTGCAGCTGAAATTTCCTTAGTTCGGCAGCTTGCAAGTAAAATACCAGTGTGGCTAGCGTGGCCTCGCAGTGTACTAAACTAACGGAGCTAGATATTAGCCAGATAATGACTCATCCTAGTTGCCTATACAGCCATTCTGTATGGTCAAGTGCAAGTTCATTTTGACTATTGATGGTATTTGAATTTGGTCGTGGTGAAGATCACTGTTCTGCAAAAATGCTATACCTTTCCATACGTTACATTGCCATATTAGATAACCCGGCTTTTTTGGCTTATAAAGTACCGCTTGATAACTGAACTAACAAACTTAAGGTCTGATTTTTGAAGCATCTTTAGCTGCCACCCTTCTTACCGTTTTCTAATCGCGATCTGAATTTTGAAAACAGAGGAAGTAGGGCCATAGGTAATTAATTCCTCACAGCCAAAGGTACTTAGTGTGTTCATGTAGTTCGGCCAAGGGATTCGACGACCTAAACCTGTTTTTCTGTTTACTTACGACCAAATTCTACTTTTGTTCTTCTGGTATGTTTACGCGATCATAGCAACTATCCAAAGAAGCCGAGCTTTCACAAATGAATTAATTTAATCCTTTCCACGTGCCAGCTGAATAAATAATTTGATTTGGGTTAAAAAGTTTTGATTGATTGACATCTTCGACACTTGCTAATTAGTTGGCGGCTTGGCGGGGTCAACTGCCAACCCGAGCCTCCAAGGGCGGGTGGCTAGGGCGGAGTAGTGAGACACATGAATGAAGCAAAGGAGCTTAATTTAGAGCAATCTTCGCCGTTAGTAGGTTATGGTTATTATCTCATATTTTTTTACAACATGTTTCCCTGAATTTTGATTTGGCAAGTGAAGCATACTTCAAATTGATGCTGTAAATTACTTGTCTGTAGAAATGAAAGGTACAATTATTTATGCAGTATATTAAATGTATAATTATTTATCTTTGACTGATTTTAGTTATCAAGAATTTGGGTACAAATTAAATTCAGTTACTTGAGTGTAAATTAAGTACAATTTAGTTGGTTTGTATCGTTCCAGTGAGAATGGACAGTTGATGGATTTATGAAAAAGGGAAATTTGATAGGGGAAAATGATCTGGGATTTGTAGAAAACCCATATAAAGTAATTGAGTCAATATTTTTCAATTGTCAGACTTTTATTCTGCCAAAGTATGAAATAATATGAATTTCTGTTTCCAAAAAGTTAATTATTTTGTATTCCAAACCTACTTGGTGAAGGTTTCCATGTTTTTTCGGTGTATAATCTTTTGGGCGTAAGATTAATTCAGCTGTAGTGTCGATGAAGAAGTCAAGTGTGCCGATATTTGGGTTTTCCATGATTGATAAGTGGGCGATTATAATGCTATCATTGATTTGATTCAAAAGGAAGCTTTCCATGCCATTAATGTGTCGCGTGTGTCGATCATCCAGTGATTTGCATAATTCAAATAGCGAGCCGGAACAGGGGTCATTTGGCCGAATCGCATTTAAGTTTAATTGAAAAAACCATCGGCGCGGAGTCCACCGCCCGTAATATTTGGATTTTATCGCACGTTCCGCTGGTTCCGGTACATTCCGATCGGAAATAATGTAATAAGGCGTGTACATATTAGCGTCAAGCAATTTAAATATTTATAAATTTAAAAGTTGCACTATACCTGGTACTCGTAGTGGGTGTCGTTTTAGGTGGCGTCCTAGCATTCATTTCAGAGGTAAGTACATCTTATACGGGAAAACAGTCGAGATGGTGTAAATAAAAAAAAAACGTTAATTTAATGTCTTCATAACTTTACCGCCTAGTATTTTCAAATAGCAAACTATCAAGGTAATGCATAATAAAGATTTACAGTAATGCGCGCTACATTTGTTTTATATTTAATTATAGTTATAAGAATTTGTAACCCCTTTATTCATAAGAACTTAACCACCCTTTACCTGCGAAATAAAAAGCAGACATCCATCAGTTATTTTTTTGTCTTGTTACCCAGAACTGTGCATTAGTTTTTATTTTATTCTATGGCATTAGTTAAAGTACACAAATAGTGGACTGATAACGTTTCTATGCATGTAAAGTTACTATTCCACTCCCAACTATCCCCGTGCGCGTAGCAGCAACAAGACGCAACGAAGTGCAATGCAACCGTTTCTTACTTATAGGAAAAGCTCTACGATATTTAGCGTCCTACTTTCAGGTCGTATATACTCTCCTTTACAAGCGGCGTGTCATGATACCGATGAATTACACGATATCGCGGTGCCGTACGATCGCATGCCGAATGCGCTACAAATAAATACCTCACGATAATTTTGGTTTGTAGGTACTCAATCTTTATTTTCACGCATTGTCAGGTGGTGCTAACTGTTTGACCCAGGAAACAAACATTTGATATACAGATTATATCAATTATGCTATATCTACGGACGGAACATGTTGGTACTTGAAGCTTATGTAGCCATCAGTTGGTCAATCAGGTTGAGATCTAAGAGGTATTACAATGAGTAATTATCACGACATCTAATACCTATACCACCTAATCACACTTATTACTATTTTAAGAATACAAGCTTAGCTTAATTCGGAAATTAGGGCTAGACGGCCATGTGTCAAAGTGCCCCTTAACATTACGATATCGAAACACCAAAGAATGTAAAATTAAATAAAAGTGTCCTATATCACTCGTATTAAGTCACACTCTTGTTAATATCAAACACACTCTCATTAAATCTTGTAATAAATAAAGGAGGCTTTCTTGTTTAAGAAGGTACGAGAGCCATGTATTATAGGTAGAATATTGACATAAGTCAACTTGTGTGGGCTGAACCTTGGATGGCACACCGAAAACAGAGATGAAACAATTATATGTAAATACTGACCCTGTAAAGTTGACTTTTATGTCTGTCATTATTTCGAAGTCGGCAGTAATCGAGATAATTACTGTATTAAGAAGATGCATCGTCTTAATTATTCGAAATAACTTTTTGAAATAACTCAGTTGGACATAAACCGCGAATAAGGATATGGTATACAGAATTACTCCTCCCAATTACTGTGTAGTGTAAAGTCAATTAATTTTAATGTCAGCAGGCCCTTTAGGAAAATAATATCATCATTTGAACCTGGCATTAAGGTGTTATTGACATTTAATTGCTTAAAAAGAAATGCCAGAAGGTCCGAGAAGGTAGACACACGCACTTTACAGGATTCCGCAGTAGCATTAACAGTGATATGATAATCTGTTTATATCCATAATACATATAAGTGTACGTACATAAATGGATAAATAAAAAAATTAAACAATAATCGATGTAAAACTAGACATGATAATATATTTTGAAGAAATCAATGGCGCTATATAGGAACGTTAATGAACACGAAAAAAACATATTTTAGAATTTATCATACTGTTATTGAAACAGTAACATAAATTCTAATAGATCACAAGAAAATAAGGTACTGGTTAGATTTTAATGAAACTTTGTACATGAAATAAACTTCAGTTAGTGTATTGGGCAGATCTTTGCCTAGTTTGGGGAATCTAATTGATAAATGAGGTATTGAACGGAGATTACCTTTACTTAACAATTAAATGAAAAGTGTTACATAAGAACATACGGAAAAAAGCTGGTCGTGTCTATGACAAATCAATCAAAAACAGTCCAATGTAATTAAGTACGAGTAGTTAAATTATCTTGCAATTTGCATGTAGAAACAGAAACGCAGAACATTTCACAATTTGAAGGCAAGCTTATAGAAATGTACTTCCTTACTATGGCGCTTAAACTCGGCAAGTCGTCAGAGGTTCAATCGGGGTTTATCAGAGAGCTTTGGAACGCATATATTGGGTGTTAAATAGGCAGACTGCATCCGGAATACTGATTTGGGTTTTAAAACTCATTTTAGCTACGTAAGCTTGAGAAGCTGCTCAAGTTGCCTTTAATAACTCTAGGCTAAAAAGGACTCTGATTGGCTGCTTGAAGTGGAAAATGGTCAAAATGGCCAAGCTTGAAAAATGGTAACAGGTCAGATATGTTATGCCAGGACAACCTAGACTCGTTTTACTGACCGCAAATCTTGTGCTACAACATGTGGGATGGAGGTGCTAGAAGTTTTGTGTATCGAACTCCTACCTGTAAAACCTGTGTACATGTGTAGTACGTACCTGATAACAACAGAGTCCTCTTGCCAGCACATAGACTCTATCAAAGAGGGCGAACAGCGAGGCGGAAGGTTGGTGCACCGTGCAGATGATGGTGCGACCCTGGCGCGACAGTAGACGAAGCAGCACCACCAGTTGCCGGATTGAGACGACGTCGAGGCCACTGTGAACAAAATAAATTTAATATCTAGGAGAAATCGGTGGCCGAATGGTTAGAAAAACACGGGAAGTAATTGCCAGGTAATTCAGAGTTGTTGAAGTGCTGACTAAATTTGAAAAGCAGTGAGCAGCCCATGTTTGAGACTGTAAAGGAATGTTTTCGTTGTCCGCGCGATTGACTTTCTGTCTGACTAAACTCATCGCTCAAGACTACGTGGAGCTACCAACTAACAATCAACCTTACTCATTAGGTCTACGGTTTTTAATAGCTACAAAACTCAGCATTTGAGTCACTGAAATTAAGCAAATACTTTCGTTCTCGCGTTGAAAGCACTTCGTGTTTAAAGAACGACGAATGTTCTAGCTGATCACACGAGGGCGCTTCTTTTTCTCAGCTAACTACCTCAGACACCAGTGTGGATTAAACACTGTATTTTGTGATTGTTGTATTTTGGTTGACATATTTCGTTGTCATACTCAACAGGAAATATAATAAGTAAAGCAATAATCTAGAGGGTAAAGCCAAATTGGCTTCAAAAAAAACTGGTGTGCTAAACAGGGCAAAGCAGTATTTCTTGCCGTCTCAGCGCCTTCAACTTTACAAGGCGCAAGTAAGGCCTCACATGGAGTACTGCTGCCATCTTTAGGCGGGAGCACCCCAGTATCTTCTCCTTCCCCTTGACCGTATACAGCGGAGAGCCGCTCGAATTGTCGACGACCCTGTGATCTCCGAACGCTTGGATCCCTTGGGCCTACGGAGAGACGTTTCATCACTCTGCGTGTTCTACCGTCTTTACAATGGGGAGTGTTCAGACGAACTGCATAATCTTATACCTGCCGCTGAATTTCATCACCGCACGACACGCCATAAGTTGAAATTCCATGCTCATCACCTGGATGGCTGGCGCTCAACAACCGTGCGTTTTTCGCGCCAATTTCTTCCAAGTACAGCCAAGATATGGAATGATCTTCCTGCGGCGGTGTTCCCAAAGGGATATGACATCCGGGGCCTTCAAGAAGAGAGCGTATTCCCATCTAAAAGGCAAGCAACGCATCGGTGACACCTCTGGTGTTGCAGTTGTCCATGGGCGGAGGTGATCACTCTCCATCAGGTGACCTTCTAGCTCGTTTGCTCCCTATTAAATAAAAAAAAAAAAAAAAAAGTTCAGAATTCCCCATTCTGTAGTGTCTGCTGCTTCTGCTCGTATTTCATTTACTAAATTATTTCTTGCATGTAAGTTATGATCTCGACTCCATCCATTTTAATTACCAACTCCCAACTGCCGCAAAATGAGCATTAGTTGCAGTTTGCGGAGCTCGTTTCACAATAATCGGCTAACAACTCTAAATACACGCAAATGAAACACCCTCTGCAAACAAGTTTACCTGCTATATGAAATAACGCATCAAGTCTCTGAGAGTAACTACGGGACCTGGTCGTTCAGATTAATGTTTGCATCCTATTTTAATGGTATGGGCCGCAGATATAAATCAAAAAATGAAAACCCATGACTCAATTCCTTTCACAATTGCACTTTTCTGATAGGAATTTTACAATTTCTGAAACAATTTTCATCGAGTTCATAGACAATTTTGACGACAGATTTTGACATAGCGGTAGAGCGCGTACTAATTGGAACTTCAAATTTCGAGCATATTTGGACTTCTTCCCCAAAAGGAGCACAGCACAAACACACGCGTCAGCTATTTGTTTATTGTCTGCGGTATAGCCTCTCAAAGTTCGTGTAACTTTGAGAGAGCGCCTGCCAAAATCAATGGGGATTATTTCGAGCGATTGAATCTAAAGTTGTCGCTCGGATAATATTAGCCGAACGGCAATCTTATCTCTGGTAAAATAGAGAGGTTGCTCGGACCTTTTCTGTGCGTATTCGTATTTATGCCGATAAGTTGTGTTTATGGTTGAACAAGCGCCTCGCCCGGACATGTTTATGTTGGGTCTTTGTTTCAGAAGCACGGTAAACGTTTTATTCTATTCGGCTTGGGCAGGAACGAATTTTAGGTTTAAGCGTGTGCAGTAGACCGTTGGACCCTTATGACTTTATTTGTTCACAGGGCAAGTTTAATGTGGTATGTCGTTCAAAGTTTTATGAACCATCAGATTATTGAAACTTTTGATGATTACCTTCAATGAGTTGAAAAATTATTTGCAGAGTCACATTATATTTGTTTACAGTGTATTTTTATACATTCATGGTATTATAAGAAGTACTTAGGGCTATATTTGGTAGATACATTTTTTTGGTTAACTTTTGTATTTGACTTTAATTTGAAAATGCTTGCTACAGGTTTATTTGCATAAAAATATTTAAGTAAGCTTTGGAATTTTCTTAAAAATTATTAATGAATTTAAAACTCTATAGTATTTAATATTTTATGTGACATCGCAGTCAAGCTGCAGGAGTGCCGCCTTCGTTAGTATGGTCATGTCTCACGGAGATCGGCAAACTACGTGGGCAACAAATGTCTGGCCATGCCGCCCCCGCCAGGTACCGGTAGAAGAGGTCGACCCAAGAAGCGGTGGCTCGACGTTGTTAAGGGTGACATGCGTGCCAACAAACTCACCACTGAGGATGTGCAAGACCGCGTGAAGTGGGCCCAGAAAATAAGAAAGGCGGACCCTGGGACCCCACACACCAAGGTGGATGATGATGATGATGAGTATTTAATATTTTATTTAATATCTAAGATTGTTCACAATGTCTTGTGAAATGTTTTTTATTTAAGTTTTCACCAGCGGTGCTCCCGAATTTGTTTTCCCGGTATTTCCCCGCTTCGCAGTTGGCGGGAATTAGTGGGCACCAGCCGTCAGCGCTTCGGCAGGACAATAAACAGAGGGACGCCGATTCAATGCCGGTATAATCGACTGTTAGCGCGCTATTGTGTGCCCGCTAAATAAAACTGGCGGGACTGACGCCTGGATAGTGCACGCGCTCAGAATTTTAGTTGGAGCTAGTTGTATTTTCCGTTCAATTCAAGAACCTTTATTTTTTCGTTTTATTCAGGGAGTAGAAGTTTTTTTTCACTGTTGTCCTCTTTAAGCCTCAGCAGCTCTATGTTATATAAACACGCAACAGCGACCTTCAAGACAAAAGAGTTTTGGCCGCAGGAAGTCGTGTTTTAGAGAAGAATAGGACACAAGTCACAACATGCCGCCTAGTAATATTATTGGTTTTACTCGTATGTTAGTTTGTCAGCTTTCATTTGATTCGTTGTTTGAATTATATATGGTTAATCACAGTCATTATAGCTCCAGGTAGGTTACACATAGGTGCAGAAGCCATACACATAATCTAGTTACCACATCTATAATTGTGTGTGATATTTGTGACACATTGTGCAAATCGTGACAATTCGGGTCCAAATCCAACCATGATTGCATAGTCTGCATGATTTGGACTTGATTCGCATGACTGTTTACGTCCCTGGTTTTCACAAGCGTGGTATCTATATTTTGAGTTAAGGACTATTCTTAAATCGGGTAACGCGTCAAAGCCATCGCAACTAAATCACAGAAGACAATCAATTTCAACTTAACTTTAGGTTTTAATATCATATTAAGTGAGAGAAGAAATGATATTATATTTAAGCGAGGCAGAAGACAGCAGATTCTCACATCCGTTATTCAGGTGGCAGTTTCCGTCGGTACAGCCTCTGCACCGAATCTGTACAGATTATCTGCTGGAAAACATTTCCTGACAGGCTCTGGATGTTTTCGGTACGGTAATGTCATTCGATGTGGCAGGTGTGAGTAAGGAGCGCGGGGGAGCTGGCAGGGGTGAGACAGGGGAGGCCGGCCACTCTGTACAGATTTTAGGCAGAAGCGCGCGTATGCGCTCGGTGACAAATCTGTACCGAAACGAGTTGTTTTGAAAACTTCCATTTGATTACATGCGCTCGCTTTACAGATTCGGTGTAAAGGCGATAACGAAAAGAAAACGCACCGATCCGGTGAGGAAGAGGCCTAAGGTAGCCAGAGCTCACCGATGACCTTATTTTTAGTTAGCTAAAGGGCCTTCTCGTTGACCGTACAAAAGTCCCCTCAGCATTACAGGGATGGCATCGCACGAGTTATATCTCTAGTGTTGCACGTCTCGATTACTTGCAACTTGCAACCGACTTTCTCAGTACTCGTACACATTTTTTTTTTATACTACGTCAGTGACAATCAAGCACGCGGACCGCCTGATGGTAAGCGGTCATCGCGGCCTACGGACGCGTACAACACCAGGGGTATCACTCGCGCGTTGTCGACCCTGTAAAAACCTTAAAATAAATAATGAAGGTTTTTCTAAGAGTTTAAAGAAGAACTACTCCTAATGCTATACGACCACAGTTACATATCACCACAGCAACACGCCCATGCCCATTACAAGTTCCAAGACGCAAACATACGGCACGTGGTTTGATTCCCGACAAGACTGATTGGATTCGGTCTGCCTGTTCACTAGCAGCCGTACCTTTGTGGCAAGCATATTTGTCTTCTTGGAAGATACATGACGTGGCCAAAGGGAATACACAACTATAGAAGTAATTAGCATAGAATTATTATAGTTACTATAATTATATTTTTTCATTTGTATGTGGGTTTAGACATCGTCAAAGTAATATCAATAATAATAATAATCGCAAATAAAACAGCTGGAGGATCTGGACCAAAACTCTCAGGAATGACCACTTACGAGTATATAGGGTATCAGATTAGTTAGGCTCAATGGAGAGTTTAGAGCAGTGGGTTAGTGTAGGCTAAGTTAATGTTAAACTTAGGTATGAAAGCATATCTCGAACATATCCTAAACCTGAAGGTTTTCTAAAATATTAATTCCTAGTGATAAGACTGAATTGGACATCCTAAGCCTAAACATTTGAATACTGCTACTGGTAACTGTTTCACGGGCGCACGGAGTCGCGGAAAAGCTAGTTGAATATAAAGTTTCAAAAGGTCCATTCAAATTAGTTTGCCTCATCCTATTTCTAAATGCTCGTCTCTGCGGTTCCCGTGCATGATTTAAACAGCACTGTCCTAGTAAAGAACAATGGTTTGCGGTCTGGAGCTTCACGCTGCAAATGAGGTACGCAATTCAATTAACATTGTAAATAAATTGTTACAAACACTTGAATGAAAACAAAGGGGACTGACAAATCGACACGTATTTGAATAAATACGCATTACTTTATTGCAATAGCGATTTTGCTATGTAAATGTGAGTTCAATTTATGAACCTTGGCAACTTAACAAAGTTTAGTTCATAAAGAAAGAGCTACATACATACCATCGCGACTTTATCCCAAATGGGATAGTCAGAGGCAAGTGACTTGCCGACATGGTGAACGGAACACTCAGAAGCCCCCTTTTCACCAATGGTTTTAGAACCCAACGTGGTAGGTGATGAGCCTTCCGCCGTTATCTGGGTAGATTTGGTTTGTTATCGATCTTCCGTCACCGGAGAGTAAGTCGGATATTTAACAATGAACACAAAGATTTTGATTCTGGCCAGATTTGAACTTGGGACCACACGATCCACGATCTGAGTTCAGGTGCTGAACCACTAGTTTTGGGTTACACAATTCGTTATTTATAGTATTACTTGGAACTTGAGAGTCATTATTAAGTTTAACATTGATAGTCATGATTGATTTGAGGATTTGAAAGTACTTACTGTGAAAGTCTATTTGAATAAGGTTAATTGAGTCTGAGTTTGATAAACGTTTCGTTCTTTATAAACATTGGTAATATCTTGATAGAAGCAATAACGAAGCATTGATTTTGGTACTTTCAACTAGTTGTTAAACTGCCAGTAAACCGCTAGTTACTTAATCCCCTTCTACTAAATGAAACCGTGATAATAGTGTACAGTCAACAACAGTGCGTCTATCACGAGTTGCCAGTTTAAATTTACCTTATAGTTCGCGTAAGAAATTGTATTGGGATGACACAGACATGACATAATTTTACGCGAACGATAATGTAACTTTTAAGTGGCCGGCAACTCGTGGTAGACGTACAGAAGTCTTTCAACACATACTCGTAAGTTTCTCGTCATACTGCTCAAATAGGCATAACAATAATTCATAATTATTATGAAGGAAATCACTCATAGCAGTTAAAATGAGAACAACTACGACAAAGTATTTGAGTGCTTAGCTACCTACTTCGGTTGCTGAGCCTACACTACTCTTAATTGGCGCGCAACGTGGGGCTCCCTACCTATGACAGGTGATGCATTTTATGGAGAAGTTATTCTAGCTATGCGTTCCTTGCATGGATGTGCCTGTTACAGTATTGAGCTTGATGTGTCTACACTCAGCGGGATCCCATGTCTAGGAGACTTGTGAGTGATGCAGAGAATTAGATCTGGCTATGTTCTATAGAATTATGCTGGAAAAAGAATTTGTTCCGGATAAATAACGGAAGTATAAACTTTTCTCACTGACCTCCAGCCAGGATATTTACCAAAGTTACGTCTGATGAACTATAAATTGGTATTAACTTTTAGATCTGTAAATGTTCTGTTCACCAGAACAAAAAACATTCTTCTAACGTCCTTATTTCAGCCACAATCAAGCTTTTTCTCTTAGGACATTATTTTTGTAACTTTTACACTAAATTAATAAAATTTTAACTATTTATTTTATAAATGATAAAATAAATAGTTATAAAATATTTTTTTATAAATGCGTACGTATGTTTGTTTGTTTTACAAAAGTCCGCTGACTGAAGATTTCTTTGCAGCTTGATTGTGGTTGAAGTAAGGACGTTAGAAGAATATTCATTGTGTTGGTGAACAGAACATCTACAGATCTAAAAGTTAATACCAATTTATAGTTCATCAGACGTAACTTTGGTAAATATTCCGTTGGCTGGAGGTCGCTTAGAAAAGTTTATCATTTCGTTATTTATCCGGAACAAATTCTGCTTTCAGCATAATTCAATAGAACATATCCAGATCTAATTCTCTGCATCACTCGCAAGTCTCCCAGATGTAGGATCCCGCTGAGTGTAGATACATTTTAGCTTGACAAATTTAAATGATTTATTTCTGACAAGTAAATAATGGTTTCATTTAGTGTTTGTAGTTCGTTTATATAATTTAAAGCAATTCATTGTAATTTAATGTCCAACATATTGTAATGGCTTTAATGATTGCATGTACAGAATATGTAAATATAAATAGCAACTCGATACATATAAATAGGATCTTTTTAACGTAATGAGGTACGTCTGGCTACCCATCACCAGCCCGTTGGTGCTTAGAGATTCAGATTTAGGGTCAGATGATCTTGCTTGGTGTAAGGTTTTCCAGATTATTTACTTACAAGCTTACCGCCCGCGCCTTCGCCCGCGTGACCTTTATGTATTATTATGGCCAAATTACATAAAATCATTATAAATTGTATTAATTCTGATGTATAAGCTGTATTACTGTAAAGTTTCATCTAAACCCGTTTAGTAGTTTTTGCGTGAAAGAGTAACAAACATACTCACAAACTTTCGCATTTAAAATATTAATAAGGTAAGATTTATTTATTAGTATTAATAGGTATTCATTACCATTCATAGCCTAGTCACATAATCCCATTACAGTCCGGATACTCAGAGGCCAATCATTACAAATCGCTTCTTTGACGTTCCAAAAGAATTGGATCCCTGATTCGGGAGTTCGGGACTCGAAACATGTTTCAATTTTCTAAACACGGGCGAGGTTTACGATCAATAAAACCTTACGGCCGCCATGGTGATTAAGCCAATTACCCTCGTTGCACGAATGTAATTTTGTTTACCTTATTTCGATTGGGGCTTTGCCAGGAGTGATAGCATTGCTGACGTCAGTGACGTATCTTGAGGGTTCGCGTGTAGGTACACTTGGCATGTTTGGTTCATTCGCATGTTGGATGTATTTTTGCTCGTCTAATTTTAACTCGTACCTTGTATGACAGAGCATCACCTACTTTCCTAGCTCTACTCCCGATTTAATTCAACTGTAGGTAGTAAATGCTTTTAAGCCTTAGTAGTCAATGTTGTGGAAACTAAAAATAGAGAAGGAATCCCAAGCACTCTCTCTCTTCCACTCAGCACGTAGAGGTCTACGAAATGCTGTAGAAAAAGAGGGCGTTAATACGAGTACACCAGAAATGATTCCTGCTTCAAAACACTCTAGGTTGTTGGGCAAACAATAATTCGCTACACCATTTCAACGCCGCTCCGTAACGTGTGCGTTAATTAATTGCATTTCTTTGAAAGGTAGGCGCCGGAAGTCAACTTTGAACGTGAACTGAGTGATGAGTTCGCAGGTAGGGGACTTATTTCACTTTAAATATGTTAGATCTACAACGGCAGTGGGGAGTTTTGTAGACAAATTTGAGAGTGGACCTCTTAACTAGCTTTTTATCAAAGATGCTGATAAACATCAAATTTAACCTGTAAGTGTAGATCAAGAACGCCAGTCGGTGTTGCGGATGAGAGCTTTTTCACCCAGTTCCAGGGCGGACCTCTAGCGACATTATGATCATAATTCAAGAATTAGTTAAAAGTTTGACATTGTGAAAATCCTATTATACGGGTTTATTATGTACAAAGCTCAGCTTATTTTTAAATTAAAATAAATCAATTATTTTGTAGAAATTGTAACACCGTTTGTAACAGTTATACTAAAAACAAATTCTTATTATGCAAATATAACTAAAAGGTTTTGTATTTACACTTGAACGGGCATTACAACACCAACCAGTAGGATACACACATGATCGGATAAATAAATATAATTACAAACATTGGCAAGTTGCCTTTAGTAAGCTTAGGCAAATATCGCAAAGGTTGCTAGGTAGATTTTTACTATGGATTATTTATTCTCTAAACGTACTTACGCGTTTATCTTTGAGAGGGTTTTTCTAGCTTAGGGCTGTCAAGAATTTATATCAACATTATGTTTTCCAAAAGTTTGATGATCCTCTGGTTGGAGATAGACCTTAGATAGATTAACTGTCAACAGAGTAGAAGTAACTGTGTAACAAAAATGTAGAAATTGAACTAGTTTATTTTAACCTCTCTAAAATATAAGCCATATTATTTCATAAAACCTATTTTTTTATCAGCAAAAAAACTAAAAGTAAGTTTTGTTTGAGACGCAGACTCAAGGTTTGGAACCTTATACCAAAAATGTCCATTAAACTGATTTTATATCGAATACTTAATTAATATGGATACGAAATATTTCTAAGCATGTTGCAGGATGTCTTTCACATCATTTCACGGTGCTACCTGACCCGTAACTAAGGGGCAGCATACTTAGAAAATACTTAAAGTATACAAAATTATGCACAATATTTCCCCCTCTTACACATAAACACTATATCTGTCTTACAGATGTTTGTTACACGAATTATTGTTTTCGGACAGGATTAAACTCACAACCTGCGTAGACGTCAGGATCTCTACAAATCAACCCAAATACACAGTCATATAAATTTCATAATAAATTATGTGACTAAAAAAATTGGCAAGCAACCCTAACACGTCCGGATTATCTGTTAGCAAAGGGCGCACGGAAAGTAGATCCACACGAGCATTTCTTACTATTTATTTAACATTACCTTCCATCGCACCACCGACACATTGTGAACTTCCACTAATATCATTATTTCCAAGGGCTTCATCAATCTTCACAATTATATTAACACAAACTCCGAACTTCTGAAGGGATGAAATTAATTACAGCAATTATTCTTGTTAAACCCCGGATTCTTTTGCTTCTACAGTTATTAAGGATTACGTTGTTTTTGCGGTGTCTTCACTAATTGTTTTTTTTGCTAAGCCAGACACGAAAGCTATTGCGTTTTCTTAGCAGTTATATTTTTTCCTGGCCACATGTGGATGTAACGACGTGAAGTCAAGATTGTGTTAGGCTGGGTTTTTGGGTGCTAATTAACGAATAAAGTATTTACAAAATATTTAAGACTGAATGCTAGATTTTGGCGAGAATGTCAGTATTTTGGCGAATTTAAAGACAAAATGCAACATATAAATACAGTTCCGACTTGGTGAACTCCTCCTGAGCACAATAATAGTATTTTTATAATATTGGTTACGGTTTTACTATAAGAAGGCAAATTGCATAGGGGTTTCGAAAAATGTCCGTCAAGAGGTCCCTTTCAAAGGACTTTACTTACATTTCAAGCATTTTTTTGTCATGAATATTGTTTTTTCTAAAAAAAAATTTCCCATTCTATACAGTGATTGTGGCTGTTTTTACAAAATGTTCAGATTTTTGATCAATAGACATAACTAAAAAATGTGTAAATTAAGTAACTTCAATGATTTGTGCTGTTGTTTCCTGATTTTTAGTACTCGAAAACTACATTTCATAAAAGAACAGGTATTGTCGGTTATAGCATAAGATTTTTTCTAATTTTTTGTACTCATTTAATAACATCTATAAAATCACGTGGTCTACGCACGCTCGGCCCGATCAGTACGTACAATTTTCTTTATGATCAGACGCACCGGGTCATCCCAAGTTCCCAACGATAGTGCACCGATGCACCCCGAAATTCAGTCAAAACCTGCAAATGGTGTTAAAGGCATGAAAATCGAAACGATTGATCTCTAGGCCATACGAATCCACTTTACCACAGCAAAAAATAAAAACATATTTACATTTAGTATTTTTTATAATTTTTCAATTTTACAAAATGTGATAAAATTACAATTAGTTGAATCATGTATAAAAAGTTCACACCCTATTCCAAGGTGCTCCTGTATGAGGGTGTCCCAGTATACCTGGATGCCCCCGTAGCGTGAGTAGGCATAGACAAAAATATTATAATAACAGGGGACATCAACATAAATATATTAAATGGCTATGGGAACGGTGGAACGTTCACAAACAATTACCTGGACATGCATGCGTCTCATTGTTTACTGCCATCCTATTCTTTAGACACTAGAATAAATAGTTGTTTGAACCACATTATTACCTTAAGCCCTATAAATTATACTGCTACTGTGGCAGACAATCACAGACCATAAAATGATAAGCATGTTTATTTGCAGCAAGAAAAAGGACTACATATCCAATAAAACAAAAACTATTACCAATTATGCAGACGCAATTAATACACTTAAAACTAAAATGTCTCCTGACCTTTTTACTATCCAAGACCCTGATATATTAACATCAAAGCTAATTACTATAATAACAGAATCAATTAAACAAAACACTAAAATTGTAGCAATCCCAAATAGTAAAAGAATATTAAAACCGTGGATCACACCAAGAATATTAAAATGTATTAAAAATAAGAATAAATTACAATTACAGCTAAAACTGGATATAACAAATAAAACTCTTAAAATCACATACCGCAGATACAGAAATTTTTGCAATAACTTGATTAAAAAACTAAAAATTAAATATAAGAAAGACCAACTAAATAAAGCTAAAACAAACAATAAAACTATATGGAAATGTCTTAAAACTATAACAAACTGAAATAAACCCAAAACAAAATATAAAGAACTTCTTTCTATCAAGGAAAGTCCAAATGAGTACGCTAACTATATCAATAACCATTTCAAAAATGTAGGAACTTCTCTGGCACACATTCAAGTTAGCAACCAAGCTGTAAAAGACTACCTTCAACTTACTCCCATCTTGTCCACATTCAATTGGTATCATTGAACCAGAAATCTCTGAGATCAACTCTATAATAAGGAACT
This sequence comes from Udea olivalis, assembly GCA_947369235.1. Classification (NCBI taxonomy): domain Eukaryota; kingdom Metazoa; phylum Arthropoda; class Insecta; order Lepidoptera; family Crambidae; genus Udea; species Udea olivalis. The sequence continues at coordinate 9,151,190 of OX376348.1, forward strand.
TAAAATCTGAATCAGCTGCTGGTTGGGATAACATACCCACAGGTTTCCTAAAAAATGCAATAACTGAACTATCCCCCCTTATTACTTATCTTGGTATATTGGTTTTTCAACAAGGCATTTTCCCTCAACTTTTAAAACGTTCCATAATACACACAGTATTCAAAAGTGGGAACAGAGACGACATCCACAATTACAGGCCAATATCGGTACTATCAGCTATCTCTAAAATACTAGAAAAATTAATAAATTCTCGTCTTCTTAACTATCTTGATACTTTCAATCTACTTTCTCAGCGTCAGTACGGTTTTCGTCATGGTAGATGCAATTTTGGATCTCACTAAACATATTACAAAACACATCGAAGAAAAAAAGAAAATGCTTTGTGTTTTTCTGGACCTAAAAAAAGCCTTTGATGCTGTCTCTGTTCCCCTTCTGCTACACAAGGTGGAAAAAACGGGAATCAGGGGATCATTTTTAAAACTTATAACTAGCTATCTCTCTGACCGCTCACAACTCGTAAAAATTGATACTAATATCTACAGCGATATTACTTCTACAAATATATTATGGAGTGTGACAAGGCAGCGTTCTCGGACCAACCTTATTTTAAATGTATATAAATGACCTCACAAACCTTGAATTGAGAAATGGCAGGATTATATCATATGCCGATGATACGGCGTTACTCTTTGAGAATACTAGTTGGTAGACAGTTTTCGAAACAGCTGAAATGGGATTACATAAAGTAATAAACTGGCTAAATACAAACTTGCTCACCTTAAATATGAATAAAACAAACTATATACCATTTTCCATTAAAGACTCGACACAACCTCAAAATAAATTCACCATAACTGCACATACTTGCACCTTAGGAACCAACTATAGTAGTTGTAACTGTCATATTATTGAAAGAGTCCATACTACTAAATATCTAGGAGTTACTTTAGATAAAAACTTGTCATGGTACCCGCATCTGTCTTTAGTTACAAATCGAGCCAGGAAATTAATTTGGTTATTCAGACGCTTACGAAACATTGCTGATAAAAAACTAATAACTTATACGAGTATCTATACTGCCCTTGTTCAGTCTATTTTATTATATTGCATAATAATCTGGGCAGGTACCTATAAGACACGTTTTTGAAGTATTGAACGCGCTCAAAGAGGAATCCTAAAGATCGTGTTAAAAAAGAAAATAATATTTAGCACCTCTAAACTATACTGTGAAGCAAACGTTTTAACCGTGAGGCAATTATACATAATGCAATGTATACTTAAGGTTCATAAGCAAAATCCTATAGTTCCAGTTATACTTAAAAAGAGAAATTCCTATTCTGTAATAAAACAAACATCTAACAGAACAATGTTTGCAAGACAACAATATTCTTCACAATCAATCGCCATCTACAATAAAGCAAACAGATTTAAAAAAAATTACACCATGTCCCTCAAACAGTGCAAAACAACTATTACAAATTGGCTAAAAGAGCTTAATTATGACCAAACTGAGCAACTTCTAGTGTAATAATACTTTGGCTACCTAAAAAAAAACTACATGTAAAATAAGACCAAACAGACAACATAAATTATAAAAATAGGCGATATTTAGGCATCACACATAATATACGCGCACATAACACACACAAATGACACTTACACACATACACTTACACACACACACACACACACACTCGTAAACACACACACCCTCGTAAATACACACACTCATACACACAATTATCTAGTTAGATAATTGTGTATATGGGTGTGTTAGGCTATAAAATTTAAATATATTCATTTGTTAAGATTAATACTTACCTTTGTTGTTTACATTTATATGAATCGAACGAAGGAGCGGGCTTCTTCTAACACAGGTTTTTATAAACTTGAAAGGAGATGCCCAACATTTGTAATAATGTACCATTTGAGCAATAAAGAACATTTAGATTTTTTGATTTTGATTTGATAGGCTGGACCGACCGCTGGGGCGACGTGGTAATCCTTTAGGCTCCATGTCGCCCTATTCCATAGCGGCGAGGTATACCCGGGTGTTTTTAGTGGGTATGCCGCCGGCTTCACCAGCGGAGAGTCCCACACTCCCCCACTGCCCGACCCAAGCAGCGGGATAGTGCGTAATGCATTTATCACCCGGAAAAAAGCTAAATTTAGCGTACCGCTAGCACTACGAGAGGACCACGTATCACTCGCTCTTCTCACAAAATAAAGAGTTTACAGAAAGACCGCTCTCGCCTTTTTCTATAAACTTGCCTGGTCGCCTAGGGTTGCTACTCGCTACTATATTCGCCAGATAAGCGCGATTTGACAGATACCGCCAAAAATACATAAAGTGAAAAATACCTACCTACCTAGTAGGCTGTAGATAACACCATCAGCCACCTGTACCTGTACCTGTGTCACCTGCAACAGAAATATCTGCGCGAAACCATTTTGACCATTGAGCTTTATTGGAAGTATCTGACGACGTCCAAATAATATCTCAATGTTTTTGACAGTACAACTGACCGCGACACTGAAACTCACTGACTTCGCCTGTAAACTCACGTCTCTATGTGCGTGTGTCAAAAATGGCGTGTTGTTCTAAGCGGGCTATCTGTCAGAGCGCCACGCATGTCTAATTTGTGGTTTCAGTGTCGCGGTCAGTCGCACTGTCATTGAGATATTATTTGGACGTCGTCAGATACCTACTTACATTATAGTTCAATGGTCAAAAATGGTTTCGCGCAGATATTTCTGTTGCAGTGTATTTGGCTGTATAAACACCACACGGAATTGTGATTATACGTTTTTTAAGTTACCAAATGATGTTGAAAGGTAGGTAAAACTCAGATAACGTTTGCAAGTTAAGAGTTCTATTTACGAGTATTATAAGTATATAGGTAGGTAAACCATTACATTTCGTAACACATTCAAATCCAGTACAAATGGGCTTTTACTTTTTCCGTAACTTATCTTATCATGCATTGGTAAAACACCAGTATTTTTGGTATATTCTTTTATTGGCACGCGCGGCTGCTGCATCCGCGCCGCCGACAGGTGACCGCCGAAGCGGTGGCTCATGGTGTTACCTACAGCCTACTAGGTAGGTAGGTATTATTCACTTGATGTATTTTATTTCTGGCGGTATCTGTCAAATCGCGCTTATCTGGCGAATATAGTAGCGAGTAGCAACCCTAGGCGATCAGGCAAGTTGATAGAAAAAGGTGAGAGCGGTCCTTCTGTAAACTCTTTATTTTGTGCTGAAACTCACTGACTTCGCCTGTAAACTCACGTCTCTGTATGCGTGTGTCAAAAATGGCGTGTTGTTCTAAGCGGGCTATCTGTCAGAGCGCCGCGCATGTCTAATTTGTGCTCTTCTCGTGTACACATATGCAAAATTTACACGCACACAAATACAATGAACTTGTTTAAATGACATAAGGTGACATTGTTAATTGACATTGACTAGAATGACTGCGTTAAGCCAATTTTGATACTTTGTGATAAGTACCCTGATACAATATAATTATAATTTTAAAGATGCTGTACTGGATTTTGTTTTTTAGTTGCTAGTTGAGAATATTGGTTACTTGTTTATTATATTTAGTGATTAATGTTGATGTCACAATAATTTCATTCAATAATAGACCTCATACGAGGGGCATGCCAAAAGAAATTAGATACTCAAAAATTATAAAAAAAAAATCTTTATTACAAGTATCGATCTTCTCGAAGTATTCACCCTGAGCACGTATACACTTTTCCATACGTTTGAACCAATTGGAAAATACCTGAGACCACTCTTCTTTAGACACCTCAGAAATCTCGAATTCATAGGCAGCCAGTGTATCTTCTTTGCTTTCAAACCTCTGCCCCCTCAGTTTTTCTTTAATTTTTGGAAACAGGTAAAAATCACAAGGCGCTAGGTCAGGGGAATATGGTGGGTGAAGAAGGATTGACACATTTTTTGAGTTGAAAAAGTCAAGTGTTCTGGCAAACGTGTGCGGCGCCGCATTGTCGTGGTGCCAGAGAAGGTGCCGGATTCCTGACTTCGGTCGCTTGTCACACCAAGCTGATATTACTGTTGGAGCACAAACTGTCACATACCATTCAGAGTTCACCGTTCTTTGATCCTCTAGCACTACACTAGCAATATGACCCGTTTTGCAGAAAAACGAGGAGACCATTTTTTCTTTGTGCTTCGTGCACGGCGACAGTTCGTTGGAGCTGGTTCATCTTCAAAACACCATACAGTCGACTGTCGCTTTGTTTCGGGATCATAGTTATATAGCCTTGTTTCGTCACCAGTTAGTATATCATACATCTCTTTTCCTCGCCACCGTCGAATTTATCTATCATGAATAGGCACCAATTCACCCGACGGTCTTTCTGCTCATCGGTAAGTTTGTGCGGCACCCATCTCGAACAACGTTTACGGAGAGAAAGGTGGTCGTGAATTATGGTTTGCATTGCTGCTGATCAAATTAACAGTTCTCGCTCTAGCTCTAAATACGTAATTCGTCGGTTTTCGCGAATAAGTTTTTCGATTGCACGAACGTTTTCTTGTGTGACCGCGGTTGACGGCTGTCTTCGCTTCATCTTCGAGACATCCCGTCCTCTTTTAAATTGAGCAAACCAATTAAATACTGTTGCTCGTGAACAAGCAGACTCGCCAAAAGTTCAAAACATTTTTGAGGCTTCAAACCTTTTTTATAGTCATAATAAATCATAGCGCGTCGACTGAGCTCCATTGCTGCAAGCGAATTCCCGCAGATTCTCGGAAAAATGATGCTCAATCAAACTAAAATAAAAAAATATATGTGTGTTCTATTTTCAAATAAATCAATAGACAAGCCGATAAGGTGGTGTATAGCTTGCTTGTTCCTACTGAAAAGATTTGGCGGGAAACTGAACAAAATCTCTTGATCATTATGAGTTTAAAAAAGGGTAAGTAGAAAAAGAGTAAACCTTTGTCTTTTTTCAAAAGAGGAAATTTTACTAATTTGAACAGAGCGGTTCAGTATCAATATGAATAATTATACTTCATGATCATGTACCAAGCTTTAAATGTATCATATGTTAGAAACACATTTTTTACATAACATAACATATTATGTCTATTATTTAGTAGTTTGTACCTTTGTATCTAAAGTCTTGGAAGAACTTGCTATAGACGTATTTAAATGAAGTTATTTGTATTTATGACTGGTTTAAAAAAAAGTGCTTCTTATACCATTTTTTTTCTTAGCACTGCATTATATAAATATATTTCATTTATTTATTCATAGAAAAACTTATTTTATCATTACAGGTTTTTATAAATCCTTCACATCGATTTCGGTTACGGCGACCACTTCGACCCCCTACTGACGTCTATCATGGGCTCTAACGTGGCTTACGTAGCCAACCTTGTTTGCAAACGAACGCGTACACTGCGGACACGTTAGAGCACCATTGACATAATTGTATCTGATTGCCGCTGGTGGTCAGGCTTTCAGCTCCGACGTGCTTCAAAGTTACAGACTTTGTTTCTTATCGAAGTCCGCCACTCCCCACGACTCGACGCCAACTCCTCCCACTGAGAAAGATCTATGTTACATCTCTTCATAAAACGTTTTATCAAATTCTTATAACTACCTTAGGAGTTGCCCACTATGCCTGCGCTTGCCCTCCTGCAACTCAGAACAGAGGATGCGGTTCGCCACTCTCTCCTCCGGCATGGGCGCAACATGGCCACACCTGCGGAGCTGTCTTCTTAAGAGATACGACTCAATGCCACCTACATTGGCTCGTCTCAGTACCTCCACAAAATAAAGAGTTTACAGAAGGACCGCTCGCACCTTTTTCCTAAACTTGCGTGAACCGCCTAGGGTTACTACTATATTTTTAAAATGAAGTAAGTTATACCTACTTGACAGAACCGGCCAAAAACAAAATTCATCATGTGAAAAATTGCACCAAGTTCGACAAAAACAAAAATACTCGCGACAGTTCGACTTGCAAACTCACCAAAGCTCACTGATTTCGCTTGTAAACTCATGTCTCTGTGTGCGTGCGTCAAAAATGGCGTGTTGTTCTAAGCGGGCTATCTGTCAGAGCGCCACGCATGTCTAATTTGTGGTACCTCACAATTACGCACACGATCAGACCAATAGATGTTAAGAATTTTGCTCAAATATAATATGAACACTAGAATAGAGTAGAATATGAATAAGAATAGAATATGAATATGAAACTGAGGCTATCGCTTGCCATCATCGGCCAGTCTGGATCACGTTTAAAATTTTGAAAAATCTATACACATACAAGAAACCAAGCTACAATGTATGGAACTTACGTAGTTGGCTCGTCGAGGAATATAATTGGTGGATTGTTCACCAGCTCCAGAGCGACGGACAGGCGTTTGGACTGACCCCCCGAGAGGCACTCAGACCTGGTGTTCCGATGGTCCCAAAGGCCTATGGTCTGGAGTATCTCTTCGACCTAGGAAAATGAAATACAGGTATTAGAAAAAAGTTTGCCACTGAGAGATCTGCGTCTTTGGCTGGAGGGACGCGGCAGAGGGTTGAATGATACAGAGACAGTAAGTTATTTTTGTGATTGTAGAACAATTATTTTCGCAATTTACGTGCGAACAAAGAACGATGTATTTCTATTCAAAGTTTGTTTGGAAATAGTTCGGTCTTATACGACTTACCCCCGTATCCACAAACGCTGATTAAAAGTTAAGGACACCTCAAATTGATGCTACCCTGTCGCATGCCAGTAGAAATGAAAGGGACGACTATACATGTAAGGACTGCTCAGCTTTGAACGATATTTGTGGATGCGCGCGTTAGTCTATTTAATTCGTCCAACTATACTTCATTTATTATAACATTAGAAATAAGATGCAGGGGTGCTAAAATGAATGACATTTTGACGTTGCCATGACGATGACATACCTGAGTATAACCTGCCAAAAACATAACCCCTTCCGCCACAACGTATGAAGGGATTATGAAACATTTTAGAGTTGGTAGAGTTATAGTGACAGTAAAGATGTGTTCGGATAAAAACCCCTGCTTCTTTTAGGTTTTTACATTGAAAATATAGTGTTACTTATGTAACACAAAATAATTTATTTAAGCAAAAGCCTCATAAATTCTGAAGTTACTTTACTTTAAATGAGAACAATTAAGTGTAAAAGCTGCTGTTTAAGTAGATTTTAATAAATTCGGCATAAATCTTAAAAGTAATAATGTTTATTGTACTTGTACCACAAAGTACAATCTGCTGGAAGAAATCTCTCTTTAGAAATAAGCTCACCTGTACTTTAGCTATCCTTATTTTTCTATGTAAAAAACTGTAATTTGTGTACAAACTAATAAATAAATAAAATAAATAAAGTGTACCCTAAAAATAACCTTTTTTACTTCTGTCTAATGCTATAATGAATGGAGTATAGATACATTACTTTTCGGGTAACAATAAATTAAGGAATCAGAGTTCAGTTTTAAATAAAATAGCATACTTTTAAAATGTACGTATAGTTTTTTCTTTAATACAATTATGTTTAGTAAAATGATGATTGCCTATCCACAGTAATTTCATAATGTCGAATCTTAGCAACATCTGGCGGCCGCCATCATGGCCATATGATAGAGCTCATACATCTGCGCTATCGATTACTTCGAAGTTAATTGACGCTATTAATAATAATGTCACTAGACTAGCTAAGTATACAATAAATTTGTTCCATGGCTGACCTGAAACCCTGAACAGTTCGCAGGGAGGGCAGGCATTGTGTAGGCAGAAAGGAGAAATAAGGACTTCAGCTGACCCAACCATGGCCCCCTTAAGAGATAGCTTTACTTACTCAAAACGTTAAGCAAAAATATATTGTTACTGATACATTATTATTTCATTAAAAAGCACAAAATATCAACATTTATCCACTATTTTTGCAATTATAAGTACAAGATGATGACTGTGACATAAGTTAAGTGTCTGACCTCAGCTGTTAAGGTGACTCTTGTCTTCTTCTATGAAACCTTTTTTAATGCCGTCTTGATTAAAATTTATGGTAAGTATTCCTAAAATATGTTAATCAATTAATGCTTTATAAATATTCATGATACTGGCCCGATACCATTTTATTATTCGTATTCGTAACCTACATTGCTACACAGGGCCTATTATTGCTTCATAACAAAGTTGCATCATAGGGAGAGTAAGTTAGGAACAATAGAATATGAAATGATTCCAAAAATGTTCTATTTTTAAGGTTCCGTACTAAACGCTAAAAGTTTCTCTGAGTTCTGAGGCTGCAGTACCTCTGTTTGTGTGTTAGAGCCTACAAAATATTACTCTTTTGTCTCAATAAATGTCACAGATGCAAATAAAACTAGGTAATTACGAAAGTAGGTGGCAATGGAAAAACTAAATGACTAGCTTCTGACTTGTCTGACATATTTTACTTTATAGGAGTTAAAGATCAACTAGGGGTTTTTATTATAGTATATTTTATATGGAGGGACTAAACGAAGCCATAATATACCAGAGGTGGTTCGACTTCCGAGCGTGCGAGGGAGTCAATGAAACCGAGGGTATATTAAGTTGGCGTTTAGTCTCGAGGTGCAAACTGTACTTTTCACTTTGAGTGCGAGAAAGATAGTCAATTTAGTACAAAAACATTTAAAACCAAACAAATTTACACTTGACAAAAGTTCTGAAATATTCGTGGTCAGTTTTTTCTTCTGAACTGAACCACAGATTAACAATTTAAAACACATGGCGCCACCTTCTTTGCGGACAAACCGCGGAACTAAAACTCTCAACATTTTCGCAATGAAGACGGTCCACACTTCACATATAATAGTATATTTTTACTGGCTGTTTGAGTTTGTCTATGTCACATGACGGAAATTAAAAACTAATTACTTTTTACTCCCTAGGGCCTTAATTGGTCACTCTAGGTCCGCTTCGTAGGGCTATATTGGCGTACTTTTAGAGAATGAGAAGTGAAAAAGGCTTTTAATAGTACATTTGGATATTATATTGAGGTATTTTTATGCAAGACATAATTGCAAACAATACTTAGGTAGTTGGCAAGCCATTGCAAAATAGTACAGTTTAGTTGGTTTAGAGATAAACACCCTTCTCGGTTGCACCGTTGCGCGGACATTTAATAAGGAGCTTGCGGCGGGTAAATTACCCACTTTACGGTTATTTCACACTTATTTTTCCTCTAATTTTTACTTCCGTGGTACACATCAATTTCTACTTAAAGTGTTATTTAGAGACAATTTGTATTTGTCATTTATCGCTATGGGAGATATTTTGCTAATAATGGTCATGGGATCGATTTTCACCCATGACAAACAAATTGTGTAGACCGTATGTGTTCATTCTTAGCCTGGAATATTCATGAAAAAAAAAACTTTGACAGACAACTTAAAAAGACATCCCAAAGCTATTTATTAATAACTTCCCACCCGCGGCTTCGCCCGCGTGGCCTAATTATTTTCACACGTTGGGTTACAACATATCAAAGTTTTCATGCGGATCCTTAACGTTTTTGAAAAATCTATATGTCTATAGCGATCAAGGACAATGTAGCTTATTTACGATTAAACAATTTTTGAAATCGGTTCTGTAGTTTCGGAGATTACCTACTTCAAACATACAAACTCACAAACACTCACCTCTTTATATTAGTGTAGAATACTAATAGTATTTGCAAGCGGATAGATACATTCAAGTTTCAGTTGGCAAAAGGACATAGCAAATGGAGAACAGACGTTTTGGGAGCAATCGTAGGCAAATGCAGCTTGATGATGGCAAAACTTGCACAAGGGAAAACCTTGTGAAGGCCGGGAAATGTTTGAGGCGTCGTCATTAACCTACCTGCCTTATTTTATAACGTGACTTGCAATATAAATGAATTGATTTTTCAAGTAAATATAAATAAATAAATAAATAAATATCCCTGGACATTATTCCACACAGCGCCATCTAGCCCCAAAGTAAGCTAATTAAAGCTTGTGTTATGGGATACTAGACAACGGATAAACATACTTAAATACATTTTCTTTTGTAAATACATACTTATTATACATAGGAGACACCCAGACCAGTACAAACAGACATGTTCATGCACATAAATGTTTGTACTGTGCGGGGATCGAACCCGCGACCTCTGGTGTAGTAGCCAACTTCTTAACCATTACACCAAGTCGGTCGTCAAGTAAAAGAAAAAAAAACTATCGTCCGAATCCACAAACGTCAATCAAAGCTGAGCAGTCCTCACATGTATAGAGCTGTCACAAGTTATGCTTGCAACCGAATACCGGGGATTTTATACATCTCATTTGGAGAGCTGAAAGACGAGTCTATTCCAATTTTCAGCTTGGTTAGACTTTTTCCGAAGATGGGCTCATTGTGTGTCTAAAGTTCCTGGACTAGTATGAATTCATCGTAGGTTTTGGGCTTATTTGCATTAGTACAGTCAATAGTATTCGATATTGGAGCGCTCACGACGTATGTTGGAATCTTTTAGTTGTTTAGAGAAGTAATGGATACTCATTTTTCAATCATATTTTCTCTAATTATCTTAAGCCAAATAATATGTTTGTAGGTATAAGTAATTTTTTTTTATTGTTTGTTATAGTCTATGATTTTTATAAATGCAATTATAGTTATTTAAGTATAATCTTTAAAACTATTTTTGTGTTGAGAAACCTGTGCCTAAGGCAAACCTAAGGTTGATTTAAGATTTTACTTAATAAGAAAAAGATGAATAATAAAAGGGTTCACAGCAACTGCGACTGCCTGTTGGCAAACTGATTATTTAGTAAACCTTTGCCTCAGGACCCTTCTGCGAATTTTCCGCTTTTATGAAATTACTGAATACTTATACGTAACATGTTGCCGATTCCCTTTGAGAACGAGGATTAGTCTTACATGTGTAATATGAGAGGAAATAGGCATCGGCTTTTTGTAAATGTAGGTACACAAGACATTTCTTTACTCTAGATTGAATAGGTTAATTTATTTATTTGTTAATACAATCAATGACGCGATGGTGAAGTCATTCGCATAGCTCACTGTAACTCGCACTCAGCACTCAGTGTGAGTTACAGTGAGCGATGCGAATTACTTCACTATCGCGTTTAGCGAGAAAAAAAACGCGGATTTGTATTGGCATCGAGTCAGCGCCATCTAGCGGCGCCATATTGCCCAAATTGGCCGCTAGATGTCACTGACTGCGTTCCATACTAATTGACATTTACGTGCTTGCAAAACGCGATGGTGAAGCCATTCACTTCTCTCTCTACAACTCTCACTAGGCACTACGATTCGAGAGTGAGTTTGTTATTGGACAAGAATGTTTGTGCCTACGATTCATTCTTAACATAGCTAAGCATGTATAGTATACCCAGAGCATAATTCTGAATAGGTCTTGCTGATAAAACATTTTTTTAAAGCACTAAACTCTAGGTTCATAAATTTGAACAACAAACCGAAGCTTCCTCAGGAAACGTCCATCGTTAGACACTTAAACCGTCAGGGAATAGCCTAATTAAAGGCAACTAATTTAATTGCGTCTTATCAGGCCGTGAAGTTGCGTGTTTATTGCGTGGCCATTGGTCGTAAAGTCGTTGATTAGCAGGACGGCAATGTCCTGGACAATGGCCTGCTGAATGGGGTTGACATCTGACATCGGATGATAAAGAAGGAAGAAGATACTACTTAGGTATGCAGAGATAAATACCACTGTTCAGTACAAAGATAGAAACTAGAAATTTGACCTGATCCTAGGGACTCAAGCGGGATTCTAACCCGTGACCATACCCGCGAAATAGAGCATTTTTAAATGCTAAACCTAAAAATTTTCTTATCCTATAGCTAGTTTCATCCAAATCGAAAATAAAATATTTACAATAATTTTTATTTCGGTTGTTAAAGGCGCTAGCCTATAAGATTCATGTAACAACGTAAAATACACTGGATAAATTCAGGTCTGTTAACAGCCTCGGTAGCTCAGTTGGAGTAGAGGTTCGAAACCCGCTTGAGTCCCTAGGATCAGGTCGAATGTTTATAGTTCTATATTTGTGTTTAAAATAGAGCATTGTAAAATGCTAAAAATAAAAGTTCACTGTCAGTAGTAAATAGCCTATATAGAGGGACAAAGCACGAGTTTTTTCTATCACAAGCATCGACGGTGTAAACGCATATTAGTATGGAAAAAAGCGGTTGCGAAAATTATCGGATAAAAACTCGCATTTGGAATTCAGACCCACTGCTCGGTTAAGGCCTTCATAACAAATTGAAATCGTGACAATTATTCAGGTGTTGCCTAGTAATGGTGATCCCAAACATGGGCTGTGTTTCACAACATCTTAAAAATCACTTTGCCCGACCTGGGTTTGAATGGTACGCATGCGGCGCGGCTACCCGAACAGATAGTCCACTTAAAACAAACTGTCATTTTATCACGCACACGGCACAGTGAGTTTACCGGCGGTATCACCTGTAAACTCACTGTGTCTGTGTGCGTGATGTGAATCGGTGTCACGGCTAGTCGCACTGTCGAGAGTCCTTTTGTTTTTGTCGAACTTGGTGAAAATTTTCACATGATGTATTTTGTTTTTTGGCAGGTTCTGTTTTGTCAAATCGGGCGTATACCTACCTATACTTCATTCATTATAACATTAGAAATAAGAAACAGGGGTGCTAAAATGAATGACAATTGCATTTAACGTTGACTTCCACCACAACGTATGAAGATTATGTAACATTTTAGATTAGGTAGAGATAAAGTGACAAAAATGTGTTCGTATGAAAACCCCTGCTTCTTTTAGGTTTTTACATCAACAATATAGTTTGATACAAGACAAAAGCTTAATAAATTCTGAAGTTTCTTTACTTAAAATGGGAACAATTAGGTGACAGCTGGTAGATTTTAACACATTTGGCACAAATCACAAAAAGTAATAATGTTTATTGTACTTTTACCACAAAGTGTGTACTAAAAATAACCTTTTTACTTCTGTATAATAATATGCTATAAAGCATGGAGTATACTTCATTTTGAAATACAGCGCGAATATCGTAGCAGCCCTAGGCGGTCAGGCAAGTTTAGGTAACTATACTGGAAAAAGGGGAGAGCGGGCTTTCTGTAAACTCTTTATTTTGTGGTCTTACTGACTCATGATTGGATTTCGGACCGAATGCTTTTACTGCTCACTGTGTTACTTTTTAGGCAGTACTTACTTGGAAGATAACCTCCGTTTGCTTGAGTGGGTATGATGTCTGTTTTCCAGGAATTATCGATTTGAGTTGACCCTAACTTATAATTTTAGTTAGGCCTTGCCATTAGTACTTTTTCTAACGCAAATCTTTCCGGCGAATACTTTCTAATATATTTTTTTTTTGAAATTGATCACCAACCCTTACTTAATTTAACGTTCTCATAGTTAAATCACAGTTAACAATTTACGCCTTGCCCCAGTGTCTGCAAACAGGCCGCACCGTCGTCAATTCCGAGTTTAATGTCATCACAAACTTCGGGACTCCCAGAGATATTAGATTGCCTAATACCAAATTAATTTTGAGTTGAGCCTCTTTAGATGACTTGTTGATGGCATGTGTTGCTATAAATACTTTACTAAATATGGTGATCAAATAAAATAATAAGATTGACATATTTTAGATAATTAATAAACGGGAAATTTCTTGATTTTCAGCATTTGCTTTTCAGTAAACAATAAACTTAACTATTAAAAGCCTTATATGGTTAGTCATACACGTACACAGTAATGGGTACAAATAATTTACTTTTGTTACTCCTAGCTAATGACAAGCAGTTTATCAATCTTTTGACGCCAACGTCTGTTTTATGATCTTTTAAAAAAAATGTTAAGCCTGGCCACCTAGACACAGTGATGGTATACGCAAAAAAAGCATTTCGTAAATCAAAAAAGGTAAACAAAAGTATAAGGTACTACCATTCACCGAACATAGAAGCCACATCAGAAGCATTAGTAGAAGATTTGTTGTGCCTTAATGTTAGATGAACCGAAAACAGTAGATGGAGTGTACTGATTTCGCTTCTTCCACATGAGTTCTCTTTGGCCTCATAACCGGGTTTGAACAGTTATCTACTGAACATGCGTGTACACAATATACTGTAACTTAACAACATCTTATTAAATTCCTGAGGGTTGAGTTTGACCAACAGATTACTACCATTGCCACGTAGAACATGAAACTTTAAAATGTATGGCAATGACATCAGCACTCGCCTAATAAAACACACTTAATGTCATTCATATATTTAGAGCTTACAACTCACTAAAACTTATGCTAATATGTACCGAAACTAAGGTTATCCCTATACTTTCAGTGTCGTGTCCTGGGTATGTACTTATTTTATTAAAAAATAGCATGTCTGCATATCAGGTTATTGAGTGAAATGTCAGTCTAGGAACTTTTTATTAATGTTATATGAGTAGTTACTTTACGACTCTTTAGTTCTTAACGCTGTCAACATTTGCGTTTGTTTACAACACAACATAATCATGCTAAAGTAGTGTTAAAGTCATGCTTAACTTTTGACAAATAAATGCGATTTTGGAACACCATTTCACGATTCGATCGCACTGTAAGAGAGGTCTCTAGTCGCGAGCGTGGCGGTTAACGGCTATCCTTCCTTTCACGCCATTAAATATGCCATAAAACTTACAATGAGCTCCTTTTCAGCACTGCCCAACTCCTTTCCCAGCTTCAGGCTGGCGGCCACCCTCATGAGCTCCAGAACTGTGAGTCTTGGCTGCAGCATGTCGTCCTGCATGATGTAGCTGCTCAGCTTCTTGAACACCCTCATGTCACGAGCGTGGCCGTTCACGGTGATTCTGCCGTTCACGCCGTTTGATCTGAGGGTTAAGGATTTTTTTTAGTGGGTTTATGTATGGCCTCAGTCTCGCCTGGTGGCCGATGACGTGCCAATGGTGGTACATGCTTACCCAGTGAACGCCTATTCACTCTGGCCCTAAAGATACCAAGTTGTAAGTATCCAGAAACACAGAAACAGGGAGAGCGTTGCACTTCCTAGCGGTGCGGACCAGAAAAGATGCAGCAAACCATCGAGTGCGCATTGCTGGAAAGTCAACCACATGCGGGTGGAAGCCTTCCCGGCGTTTAGTGGTCCGGTGGTAGAAAGTAGAGGGTACCTATTTCTTTATCTTTCATTCAAGTCCCAAGTTGACGGCTGTCCCGAATAGTTCATCAGGGAACTTCATGTTGTATTTCTTACCTATCTCAATTTTACGTTATTGTCTCGAAGTTTTGGTGTTGTTTTAATTACCTTGATAAGTCAAAAGTGTAATTAGTACTCGTATAAACTTCATTTATTACATTTCAAAAGTCCACACGTCACTGTGGGATTTTGGAATCACATGGTTAGTGATTCAAATACGTTAAGTGAAAGTATTTAGCCTATTTACTGTACAGATGCATTCACATCAACATTTACAACCATGGCAAAATGTCAGCAGCAAGGTGCCTGCCACCATCTAAAGCTTGACGTGAACGCGTGTGTACCTAGCACTGCTGGGCAACGGCCTCCATCATTGAAATCAAGTCATCGCTACAATTGATGGTAAGTTCAACAATGCCAAAAATTATTGAATGAAAGAATATGATTAATTTCATAGAATATGGTACAATAATATGATGTTAGGTCAAACTGGTATTTGCTCAGCATATTCTACCTTTAAAACAATACAATTAAAGTCAAAATGTAAAAATAATCTCATACAATATTTTAATCAACGTTTCTAATGTCAAATATGGAATTTATTAATTAACATTGTTATGGTCCAGAAACTCCCTAATATAATAAAAACAATTCTCGATTAAAAAAATATGCAACTGAGATCCAAATTGCTTTCCATTCAGTGCGCGCAAGTATTCGGGCAAAGCATTAAACACCTTGATTGCCTTACAGTGTACATTTTTGTGAACCAAAGCTAGTTTTGAAACGCATATTTCGAGTCTATTCTTTGGTCTAGGACGTAATTCCTTTGAATATTCCTTTTTAACCTCTTTAAAACATTTTGAACAAATATAATGTACAAAGATGGCAATGTTAATAATTTGCGTTCTTTAAATAACGGTCTACATGAGTCTAGGTAATAAGCTCCAAACAAAGCTCTCAGACACTTTTTTTGGACTCTGAATAGAACTTCCATATATGAACAATTATCCCCTATCATGACGCTGTTTGTAACATACATTAAATGTGACTTCTAAATTTCTTTTTACACTGCCAAAATTACTGTCCGTGATTACTTCATAATTTTTGCAGCTCCTAGCCACATTAATTCTCATTAATTGTGTTAGAAAGTTGCCTGGTGTAAGACTGTGATAAGACCCCCTAAATTACTTTAATTGTGCAATAAATAATGGCGTTCTCCAATGTCGTAAAGGACAACACAAATACAAGTAATTACGGCGTGGCCATGGAATTCTTCTGAACAATAGCATTCTTTGCTACGATTATATTTGCTTTTAATACATTTTGTTTCAACAAACACATGTGAAAGATGGTTATGCACTGCTACATCTGTCAGTCGCCTTCTCATTTTTTAATGTAAGCAGCAGGGAACCCGTACAGAACAATTGCAAAATAGGTATTAATATTGGCAGCATAAATAAATAATAAATAATAAATAAATAATAATAAATAATAATAAATAATAATAAATAATAATAAATAATGTGAAAGGTACACAACTAAGTGTGTGTGCCTGAGCACCAGCTTGACCACAGGCCGGTATAAGGCTGCCTATCCACCGAAGCGGAGTGAGGTAGCGGAGCGGAGTTTTTGCAATTTTAAACCAGTAGGATTGAAGGCAGGGGTGCCTTCAAGCAATCCCATTGGTTAAAAGTTGCCAACTTCGGTGGACAGGCATGCGTTGCGAGGAACGTGTGTTTATTTCATTCACGATTCTATTGGTTCTTAACAAACATATTCCTCGCAACGCATTCTCGCACATCTCTGGTTGAAACGCACCCAATCGGTCTCTCTTCGTACGCGTCGACGCGCGCCGCCAGTGTTCAGGCGTGTGGAAGTGTTCAGGCGTGTGGTAGTGTCGGCGCGTTTCTTGAAGCTTATGCTCTGTTCCGTATATTCACTATTATCAAAATACTTACAAAAACTATATCTTTGGCTTGTTCAATTGGTGATGTAGTGACTATGTAGGTGTTTGAATTTTGACTTTTTCAATTGACTTTAATTTCAAGGTGTGCCTAGTATGCCATATCGTTTTTGTAAGTATTTTGAAAATTACCCGGTATATAAATTAGATTATGCTAAGCTAAATGTTTCTCACGTGTATCCCGCCAGTATGTTGAGGAGAGTAGACTTGCCGGCGCCGGAAGGGCCGAGGATGCACGTCAGCTCGCCAGACCGGAACTCGCCCGACACGTTGTGCAGGATCCGACGCTCGCCTGGACAAAATACAAGGAAAATCTTACTGAAAATGTTATTTTTATGAAGACAGCTTTCGCCCCAGGCTTGAACAGCGTGAAATTCGATTTATCGCTCGTAATTTTAAATTATGATTTTTAATTGAAATTTCATCTTGCTGTCCAAATTCAAAATAAACTTAATACGGGTTTTTACTGACATCGCTGGCTGAAAGTTTTAAGTAAGTACGTAAAAGGATTTTTGTAAGCTCTGTTATAATTAATGATTTTGTGTCTGGGTGTTAAATAAAAAACTAAGACATCTACTGCCAAGCCGCGCTGCTATTATGGATGTCGGAGGCCTACATACAATATGTACATTTCAAAATATTAAAAAGTTATTCGAAGCCAGACACACAACTTTTTCCCCGTAGTGATTGTCCTGCGTGTTAGCTGTTTTTTTATGCATGGCTTTAACGCCACTTTTCAGTCAACTAATTCTACGTAGCAGCAAATAATTGAAAGTCTTAAAAAAACTAGTTAAAAGCTACACCACTGAGCTTTATTTTTAAATAATCACAAAAGTATTCCTAGCAAAAGCTCCAAACTCTAGAGCAGAGGTTCCCAAACTTTTTTTCGCATAGACCACTTTAAAGATTTAGCTGGTTCCGGTGGACCCCCTGCAGCAACACATCTCTACCATATTCTCGAAACTCGACAAAAAATAAAGCCAACAACTAAGCCTTACTGACTGAAGAGCTTACGGATAGTGTGGACATTGAGCGGGAGCGCAGGGCGCTCTCCGTGCGCTGTAACATGCTTGCCCGCAGGTTTGCAGGTTGCAGTGACCAGGTGAAGGTGACGCTTTTTAAAGCCTACTGCCAATCTTTTTACTCCTGCAGCCTGTGGGTGAAGTATACGCAGCGGGCGTACGGAGCTCTGCGCGTCCAGTATAATAACTCGTTTAGGGTGCTGTTCGGCCTGCCGCGTCATTGCAGTGCTTCACTAATGCTCGCGGAGAGGCATGTAGACGGGTTTCATGCCATTATACGCAAGCGCTGCGCGTCTATGCTGACGAGGCTGCACGCCACCTCGAACGGCATCCTAAGGGTGTTTGCAGACCGCTGGGACTCGCCTTTGTTCGCGCACTGGATGCAATTGCATATGCACTGAGTGCAGTTGGGTCCAGTCCGTGAAAAGGCTTGAGGTCCGGTTTTGTTTTTGTGATGTATACCTACTGTGTGTTTTATTTTGTATCATTTTTATCTTTTTACTTATTGTTGTGTCAATATGGATTCTTTGTGGTCTGAAATAAACGATCTATTATTATTATTATTAAGCCCCTTAGAGTCTACCGTGGACCCCTTGGGGTCCAGCTGGACCACTTTGGGAACGCTTTAGAGAATGGAGACCGTTTTCTTAGCGACGTAGGTAGTTAAGCTATAAAGTTTTCTTGTATAGGGTGCTCTTTGGCGAAGTTTTAGTGCCACTCTATAAACAGGCACTTCCTAGTGTGCAGTTTTCTTTCAAGTAAAGCGCAGTTTGACGAAACATGTTTGAAAAAGGAAAGTTGACCTTTTTCTGCAAAACAAAAATGGGTGGGTGATTTAGAAACCATCTAATCAATTATTGTTATTTATAAACCACTTTTCATTTTGAGTTTCCTTAACAAAATCGTATGGACTTTTGATTATTTCGTATGAAAACTTTGAAATGAAATTTCTTATTCATCAGAGCTTATGTTTTGTGTAAGTATTTTATGAGTTGATAACCATTTTGCATGCTACTTATGGAGTTAATGATAAAAAACTTGATTTAAGTTCGATCTTGACATCCTCACCTTTTGGGCAGACGCACCGATAATTACATATTATTGCCGTATTGCCTTTTGCAATATTAGGCAATGCGACCATAATACATACTTATGGATTACGACAAGAGGACAATGGATTTTGTAAAAACCAATAGGTAAGTAAAGAAACTTATGTTATTACTATTTTTCTTGAAAATTGGATATAATTGTCTATAATAACCTAGTATCAACTTTGTAATATTTGTTAAAGAAAACGCAACGCTCTCGTGCACTACAATGCCCCATTCAGAGTATTTAAGTCCAACTCATCTCAACTAGACGACAATTATTACGACCTACTACCGACCATCTGCGTCTTTGAATTTGCAGTAACTAGTTACAAATAGACATGTTGTAGTGCAGTCGTATTATCTGTCAAATTTCGAAGGGGCTGGGTTTTATACTTATTAAATTGCAAATTATAGATATAACTTCGCCTTTGGAATTTACTAGAAATAAAATAAAATAAACATTTTGACGTCCTTGTTTTCTTTTTACAAAAACGTTATTTAGGAAGCAAACGGTCTTGAAATTCCAATAAAATGTTTCCTCATCCATTGAAATTAATTTCACCGACTGACGAAAATGATAAAAACATATCTTTATAAAAAATAATTTATCAAATTAATGTCAGGAAGAACCACCTTGCGAAAACACACAAACTTAAAGAAAACAGCATCTTTAATTATGTCAAAATAGGCAGGAACTTATTTTTATCAAAAACATATTAAATTCCACTACGAGTACGCTAAGACTTAAATAATATGAGCAGGTATCATAAAATCCTGAAAACCGTAGTACAAGTGATGTTGCGTAAAAAAAAAGATTAATAGTAGTTTCGCAAAAGCACTGATTTACTAGTTTGTCTGCAACACGTATTATGCATGTCCGGTAATAATAGCGGTATTAGCATATTTATCATCACAGTCGACCATATCACAGGGCAATTATGTTGTCCGTGTCCCTGATTGCGTAACTTGTAGTCTGCGAGTGGTGGCTCTTAACCTCAGGGTCTGATCATGACCGTAATGTGATAAGTTATTAGCAAAATTAAGGATAGTCCCTGTTCTTCAAGACCACATGTTTCATTGCTACAATTTGAATCATTCGGTTTTTATTTCTTTGCGTTCTGCAGAAGCTTTGTTAGGCAGCTATATTACGTTTTGCGATTATTAATACGGTTTTTACACAAAAATTGCTATAAGTTCTGTAGATTTTTTAATGGTTAGTTTTATTTATTATTTATTAGTTTCAAAAATAGATTTTCCCACCCAAGTTTGAAGGGTAATACAATAGGCGGACCCTGGGACCCCACACACCAGTGTGGGTTCACAACCGGGATAGACCGCACGGATGATGATGGAAGTTTGAAGGGTAATACAAAAATAAAAAAACTAGAAGTTTTTACAGGGTCCTTTTTTACTGTATTTTGATATTCAATTATATTAAGAATTTGGTGATGTAGTCAAATATTGTGGTGCATTGGACCATTCACTACGCTTGCCCAATACGGTTTGTTAGAGATCTCGGATATGTTCCGTAGCAACCGAACACTCTGCCCCCCCACTTGTGATTTGAAGACAGTTACTTAAGTTATTAATACTTCGTAAATAGATAGAAAACCAAACGTAGAACAAACACAATCATTATTCAACGAGGATCGAATACCTGACCTTTAATACTATGGTACAGCGATTGATGCTCTTGCAGACCTTAAAATAAAATAGAAAAGATGTGTGCGATATAATTCTAGATAATACCTAATTCAAAGCTATTGATAAACTAGATAACTTTAGAATATGAACTTGTCATAAAGTTTCCAGACTGCGTGTGTGTGACAGATGAATTTAAAATCACTACTTTTTTTAAATATTAAAATAACAAAGTCTAAATTGTATTCGGGACTTGTTGTTTTGAGTGCTTCATTTTATATTTATCAAAGGTAAGACAGCCGAGGAATTTCTATTTCATTTAACTTATCCAAGTTTGTTTCTACGAATACTAAAGATTAGCTAAGAAATGAAACCACTCATTCAATTTAAAACAGAAAAGTAAAATATTCGTGGTAATCTTGAGATATGGCTGCCTAACCATAAGCTTAGCAAAACTTGAATAGGTGTCAGTCAGAGATTCGAAATATATACATATATTATGGTGCTTAAATACCCATTTGGCTCGAAATCTTGAAGTCCTTTTTTTTGTTTACCGGATGTGAAAATGCGTTACGCACTGTTGCCCCCGGCCGTCTGCGTCGGAGAGGGGCCGCTAGAGTATCATCCTCACGGGCCCTCTCCGAATCTTGAGGTCCTGGGTTCACATCCCAGGTCAAGGAAAAGTGTGTTTTGGTACTTTTCGGTACGTAGTCCAGGTTTATGATAATCACATTTGGCATGCGTGTTGTGTGTCAGACAAATTTTAATTTCCATTGTCAAATGAAACATGCAGAGTCGGAGAGTGTGAGTAGAAGATCGCTTCAACGATACATATCGAGGGATGGTACCTCTACCTTAGCCTAGAATCAAACAGCCTTTAGACTGCTTCGTTATTCCGATGGAATAGGCATCCGTTGGTTTCTGTCCCAGTTCATGACAAAAATTCTACTCGTTACGATAAGATGGAGAAGATGACAAAAATTTGCATAAATTAAGCCGAATTTCTATTACGAAACTACACACATCAAAAGTGTCTAGGGATCAACATATATGTTTGCAATAACTTTTCTCCTGATTGATATTTATTAAAATTTTCTTTATGGATTCATCAAATAAAGTGTTTTCGTTTGTCTACAGTAACGATAAACCAAGTCACCTTTGCATTAATAAAGAAATTTGCCATTTTCCTAATAAAGGGATTTTTGACATTTGAACCACTAACAATAAAGTTCGAAAAAAAGACTGAAATAACAATTTTCTTTAAAATTTTATTGGGTAACTTAAACAATTAATAATCCGTGTTTCTACCGCGAACACTAACAACACAAGAACATCGGTTTGGCATACTCAAAATGAGTTCATCCAAATCACGCTGTGGAATGGCCGCCCATGTTCGTTGCAACAACAAAAAAAGGTCTTTTTGCGACTGGATACCCTCCATATTCGGCAGAGCTCTTCTCTGTAGCTTATCTCATGCATGCTCAATCGGGTTCAAGTCTGGCGACTGAGCAGGCCAGGGCAGGACATTGATGTTAGCTGCGGCGAGAGTCTGTCTTACAACTCTTGCGGTGTGCGGTCGTGCATTATCATGCATTAACTGAAATAAGGGACCGATTTGCACTTGTAGAGGAACGATGACGTCTGATACAGTCGTCTCAGCATAAATTTGAGCGTTGAGGTTGCCTCTGATCCAAATCAACTCAGTTCTTCCGCCGATCCAAATACCCGCCCATACCATGATAGTTCCACCACTATAAGTCATGGTTTATCGTTACTGTAGACAAACGAAAACACTTTATTTGATGAATCCTTAAAGAAAATTTTAATTAATATCAATCAGGAGAAAAGTTATTGCAAAAATATATGTTGATCCTTAGACACTTTTGATGTGTGTAGTTTCATGCACGAGAAAACTTGTTTCATGACACTAATTTTAGAACCTATGAAACTAGTTTCATTAAAAATAATAGTGTAGTGAAATCCACAGTATGTCTGTGTTCATGGCTCCGACAATGCCAAAGCTTTATTTTGCATTGCAAAATCTTATCATACAGATGTAACATACGACACTAGTTTAGCGTTGCGTTTATATGATGACATTAGTTGCATGATACTAGTTTCAACCAAAAATCGAGCGCGACACGAAACTCTTTCAGCGTCGTGAAATCGATGCGTGCATTGTAAAACTTGTCGTTTACACGTGAAATTGTAGATGAAATAAATGTCACGGAAAGGCACTCACAGCACGCATTAATAGCACGCATCCACAGCAAGCATCCTACTTTCATGCCACTAGTTTCGTAATGAAATAAGGCTTTACTAAAATGTTCTATCTAGTTCTAGCATCACCATGACAATTGCAAATTAGCAGAACACGGGAACTCGCTGACCGGCGTCGTCGAATTTTGTCTTTTGCCAGCGATCGCGAACAGCACGGCTATTGGGTGGGGACTGCCCGACTATTGCGCTACGCGGTTCCACCTAGTTGAATATTTTGGAAACTTTGGAATACTGTGGTTGGCATAAACCGTACAGTCAAGCACATGCAGACTTTTATACCGTCAATCATGGCCATATCAAATGCCGCCACCGATCAGAAGTTCACAATCCGTTCCCTCTTTCAAACATCGTTTAAAGAAATTTCTGATCTCAGAGTAAAAGTCCGAATACTCCTAATCCTAAGCAGTCGTACGCTATTTTAACTGATATTGATTGTATTTATAATATTGCTTTCACTCACACAATTACACAAGCAATTGATTTCAGACACTTCCTCTCAAACATCCACAACAACTCACAAAACAAAATAAACATCCACAAACCCATTCCCCTAAGATACCATTGATTATTGCATTCCCTTATGATACCATTGTTACCATTGATAATTCACATTTATTTTGGGGGGGGATGTCCCTCTAATCATGATGGGTGCCACAGAAAACCAGTGTCATGGCTCTGTCATGTCATGACATACAGCTGAGTGGTGACCATTTTGGTATTATGTCACACAAAATTTTCTTTGTTGTATTTAAATTTATCGCTGTATTTTATGTTGTTTTAATTTTTTGACTTGTATTTTGTTTTTCTGTGTGATGTATATACCAAGTAAACGTTTATTCTATTCTATTATACAAATGTTATTTGTCAAAATTGATGTGTCCTTGATTGTTTGAAACGTATCATGATCGCGTGCGAATGACAAAGTATTTATTATCTACTTATAAGACTAGTTACATTTTTAACTGCGGGTTATCATTTAGTTAGCGGGTAATTAAATAGTTAACCTTTAGCCAGTCATTGAAAAATAATTGGCAATGTTTCACATAAGACCGTTGTATGGAATCCTATTGTCACTACTTTATATTCCAGAACGTATGATTAAAAAGATGAATAATGATTGTGGTGTGATTGGGATTTAATTGCTAGAGTAGGTATTACGTACTATGAATTTCTAGAAAAAAATGATCCACATTTTAAAAAAGACTCAGTTATTGCAAATCATTGTACTGTACGCCATATCAACATTAAAAGATTTGTTACGTCATCATCATCATCATCATCATCATCCGTGCGGTCTATCCCGGTTGTGAACCCACATCGGTGTGTGAGGTCCCAGGGTCCGCCTTTCTTATTTTCTTGGCCCCCTTCGCGCGGTCTTGTGCATCCTGTGGTGAGTCTGTAGTCTGGTTACGTGCAGGTCATAAAATGGCTACACGTTATAAACTATTCGTGTGCAAAACGAAAATATTGTTAACAATAATTTATTCAGTAAATTATGAAAATAATACATGTTATAAAAACATTGCGAATCGAGCAAAGTAACCAATCCGACACTGAGACACCATGCAAAGTCAGACATTGGTAATAATATTTAGCAATTTTCCTATAACACGACAATGGGAACTTGATTTTTTAATCTGTCTGTGTTCTGCAGACTGAATCTGGAGTCTGGACTATAAAAGGTTACTATGTTCTTAACTACCACATACAATATTTTTAAACCGTATTGCTCGCATACCAGACAAGCATCTGATGTTTCATAACGCCAAAAAATAATAATCGTGGTTAAACAACACAATAATCATATCGCTGACCAAGAAAATACTATACAAACAGCACTGGATGCCATTGACAAAACAGTAACTAGCTAATTTACTTTTAAATACGCGATAGCAAAAGGAGGTTAACATGCTTGGTACTAAAAAGTTGCTCAGTGTACCTCTAAATGAGCTTGAGCAAGCGTTCGTCCTTTGAGCTATGCGAAATTATACTGGCACGTTGGATCAGATTACGCAAAATGGAAAAGCAGGTTGGATATTGCAAGGAAGTGGAAACATACGGAGCTTGGTTACGCTCAAAAACGTTTGTTAAAAGACGATTGGAAACAATATTAAAGCTTTTTATAAAAAGGTTTATATATGTTTTTAGCAAAATTCATAAAAAAGGCAATTGTCCACATTTTAGCTAAAGTTTTTAATGCTCGTCAAGATATCTATGTTTATCAAGACCATTTACAAAGATAGGGAAATCGCTGGTGTATGCTATTTGCTTAATAGGTAAACCTAATTTGAAATATTAATTGCGCAGCATTCTTGAATGATGAATAGATGTGCACGATCCCCCTGCGAATGGTCACTGTCGCAGGCTTAAGTTGTAAATTATTTGTAATTATACCTGCTACTTCACATAATCTGTATATCATTTATTGTTTATGAAATTACCTCATTGACGTATGCTAAACGTTTCTACGAAGATGTACCCTAACGATTGTTAAGATGACCTGCATGTTACGTAATTGAACATGTATTTATGCACGTATGCATTTATAAACGTAGTTGTTATTAATTCAATAATAAATAATTGTAGACAAGTGACGCCTATTACTTACAAGGAACACAATTAACTTAATTAAAAAGATTAATGTACTTTTAAGTGAAATAGCAAAAACAATCAGGTGGAGTGAGGTCATCTTGACGGGCAATATATATAAAAAATAACGATGCTGAAACATTTAGTTCTATAAAACCTAATAGACCCAACTTAGTTGAACTCACAAGATTTTAACAATAAAAACCACGTTTCATTTGGCAAGTGTCAGAGAAACCAATTCATTATTTATTACGAGTAGAAACTTCAATAAATATGCGAATCATCCAGGTATTTCATTATTAATTTATTCTTCCACACAAACAAAGTCAGATCGAAATGGAAAGCTTATGTTTCATAGGGATTTTTTTGCATTGATGATGTACTAACTTTACGCTCGTGGCTTCGCCCGCGAGAACTTCATTTCTGTAACATGTAAAATCTTTTAGAGCGGTGAGCTACATTTGGGAGCGTTCGTATTAGTACAAAACTTTCATTTCATTTTTAGATCAAGATTTAAACGTATGTGACGCCCTCAGGTAACCGGGAAATATACTAAATGGTAGCCTATGTTATTCTGATGTAAAAGCTGTATTACTGTAAAGTTTCTAGATTCAACAAACATCCTCACAAACTTCCGCATTTATAATATATGTATGATTTGTTTGTTTACAATGCTTTAACAAAATGCTAATTTTGAGTCAAAGGTTGCTCTGCGTCGTACCCGCCCGTTAAATCCAATCGTCTGTCACCTTTTAGAAAAGCTATGCCCCATGTCAGTAGGACCATGTCGCAAATGCAATCCGGTAACTCGGGTAACATTTCCCACTGTTGAGCAGAGATATGCCGTATAAGCAGCACGTAGAACGGAAAACTTGCATCGAGAGAATAAGAGATACGGGAAGACTCTTTGGGAAGACCGGTTTGGCTTACATCCCTCCAGTTTCTTGGAGGAAATAGAATTCCTTAACATGTTTTCATTCAGGGAATGTAGATAAAATGCAAACGTTTATATTCTTCAACTTTAACGTTTATTTAAGGTAATTCTAGACTTAAATTCCGCATCTTGAATCAGTAAAGACGCTTCCTTTGGTTATCCTTTTGTGGTTGGATGCCTAGACGATTTCTAAAGGACATATTAATGCGAAACTATATTACCAAAATTCATAAAATTATCACGAGAAGCAGATTTTGGTCTTCATTTGGTGCATGCATGTAAGTGAAGTTTTTTTAGTGTACTTTTATATGACGTATCAATAAAATGTAGCACAGCAGTCGAGTCATGCAAAAAATGCAAAAAACTTAAACAAATTAGTGTTTCGAAGAACCTCGAACTTAGTTTAAAAAGATGGCTCATCTCCATAATTAATTTACTTATTTCTCTTGTCTTTGTTGTTCCCTCGAATCTGTTTCTTTTGAACTAATTAGCCTATTCTTCTTACTTCTGTAAGCAATTACCTTATTGTGTGAAGGGTATTAAACAATTGTAAATTTTCCGCGAAACATGGAACTTGGCATGTATCCGTAAAATTAAAGAGGTGGAATAATGTTAACATGTCTTCTGAAATGTTAAGGTGCGAAACAATTACTTGATCATGAAGCTCCTTGTATGATGCGAGTAATTTATAATTCGCAAAAGGCACACACAGGTTATGTGGGTCAATATTATACAGTCATTTAAACAGGTATTTTGTTCTTCTGCACTTTATTGCGTCACTTTCTCTGCCTTCTTAAAAATTACGTGAGTTGCCACTTTAAATTTACGTTATCGCTCGCGTAAAAAAATTGTATTGGGATTTGACATGACGTGACAATAATGTGTGAACCTGAATGAACAATTAACGTTTATTCAAATTATTTATTTTGTTCAAATCACCGCGAACGTGTGTAGAAATGAACGTAATCATGACGACGAGTCCTCGAGACTGATCTTATTTTGCCTCAAATACAAATATCTTTATCGAAAAATTTAGGTACATAGGTTAGTGTTCGGTTTTTAGGCGTCTCACCCCATTCCCACAGTTAACAAGGCTTACAATAGTTGATTATGAGATTAAAAATAACCATATAAATTACAATTACTTACTTATCTACACTTTTTCTAAGCTCAAAAGATTTTGGTTTTGAATGCTAATTACCTACTTATCATTATATGAACTAAGGCACGTGCTGTTTCTTAAGTTCATTGATCGTTGTATATTTTCACAAATTTCCTTCTTAAAACATAAATAAGTCACTCACCTTTAGCAGAACATTGAAAAGCGTAATCAGCGGCACTTATAAGACGGCGGGAAAGGGGGGGGGGGGAAGAGATGATGAATAGGCCTTTATTAGCAATAAAGTTAAGCCCGAAGTGACTGTTACGAGGGTCGGCAGCATACGTTACGGGAGATTGAATATCGGCCGCGACAGAATAGGGTTGCTGAGATTTCCTCAATCATTTTCATTTGTTTTAAATGACAACGAAAGATGAGCAAAAGAAGGATGACATTTATGCAGTGGAAATGATAGCATGGCCACAGATTACTTGAAAGTTACTACGTAACAGATAAATCACATCATTAACATTCTGCAGGCCTTCAAGGTGAGGATGGCCAGCCCAGTGATTCGTTTGAATGACTGGGCTTGTCAACCTCATATCTGGAACTCACGACCGCTTTCCATCAGGTGGAGTGAGGTCATCTTGACGGGCAATATTAAAAAAAAAAAAAAAAATAGAAAAAAGACCATTCTGTCAATTTTAAATGAGTGCTGTCACGTGACAGCCATATCATATTGCTAGGGCTACCTCTTTCGGTATACTCGTAGATTATCAGTAGTCAGTACTTTACTGACTTACTTTACGTCATCGCGTCAGTTCAACCACCAGATTAGCGTACAAATGCTCTACGTGGCTTTTGACAACCCACTACCAAATAGGTATAGGAATACCCGGCGGCTGGTAGGTGATTATGGCGTGCAAGTAAATGGAGTGACCGAGGCCTGGCATGGCGAAGTCATGCAGGGGTATAAAACATGAATTGATAGAGTAAAATAAGAAGCTTTTCGGTGTAAAAGATGTTGTGTTTAGAATTAAAATCCCATGCTTAGATGGTTTGGACTAGTTCTAATGTCCACATTAATAAACGGTCAATAATTATGAATAGTCTTCGTCTTTATGTGACAAATCTTTAGTGAGATATTTTTTATTGGAACCATTGGATACCATAGTATCTAATGGTGATTTGAGTATGGAACTGTAAATATAGAGTAATGCCAGTACGTCTACCATGAGTTTCCGTCACGTACAATACGATGGTTCACTTAAGCAATTTGTAAGCCATTTTTAATTCCATTTCTATTCACTAGAGGCGTTGTACCGGAATACCATCTAAAAATGTCAACACTGACAGCAACTGTCAACGGTGTAAACTCATCATCATCAAAGCGAATCGCTTTCCCACGGTTAAGTCTTCAAAAGGTGAGCCAAAAAGATAACGTATAATAACATTTTAATTAAAGCCGAGTAGGTACTCAACTGTTTGACAGCCCTAATATTTCGCCAATATATAGATAGATAGTTAGCCCGAGTTTGACGGCCCTTGTAATTCGAAAGACAGGAAAGTAAATTGATTGGTATTTTTATTTGTATTGGTATCCAATTTATTTGCTTGGCTGAGGGAGAAATATGGGGTTACGGTGTGGACGAGTTATGATATTATGTGAGGAACAGAAAAGGTCATTGATTCCGTTAACACTCAAGTATGAAAATAATAGGTTTTATTATTAGTACTTCGTACCCTCGCACCCTGAATCTTATCTATAACGAGTATTATAAAGAGGAAAGATTTTGATTGTTTGTTTGTATTGAATAGGCTCAGAAAATACTCGAACGATGTTAAAAAAATTTTCACCAATATAAAGCTACATTATCAGGGAGTGACATAGTCTATTTTTTTTTTATATAGGCTATATTCTGACGGGAAAGACAGTCTACGCGGGCGAAGCCGCTGACGGACAGCTAATAATAAACAAAATGAAAAAAATATATCTCGAATCATAAACATTAATAATTAAAAAACGTCATATCAGAAGTGCTCGTGAAGGCTTAAATTAATGAAAAAAATACTAGAAAAAACTGCATAAAAGCCAAGATATCAAGCCGGGCACTGAAACGTGACCTTTTAGCTAACCGGACGACTGATTTAAGCTTAACTAACTGAGCTACCGAGACCCGAACGAAACTGTTGAATTTCTATGAATTAAGAAGTTTTCGTTACATACATACATACATACCATCACGCCTTTTTCCCAACGGGGTAGGCAGAAGAAGTCTTCGTTGATAATTAATATTGCGTTACTGATTAATAACATTACATCAGAGAAATGTTACTGGCTCATTAGGCGGCGACAAGCAATCAGTTAATGTAATTGATGCCAGTTATTTAAAATCAATTACCAATTAACTTTGAGATGGAACTGTTTGGGCAATTAACCGGGCAATTAAAATTGGGACTTTTCCTTGAGAAGTGAAAATAGAACACAATTTGCTTTATTTATCTCCGTTTTCTTTTAATTTCGTGAGTGTTCCAGACTTTGTTTTCTACTTTTATCTTTTTTTTTTGCAGAATGCCGCTGCCAAATGATATAATGAAGGGTGAACTTGCTCTATTTATGAATTTCAAGTACTTACCTACCCTCCCCCCTACCCTACCCTACTTTATAGTTTAGCTTTTAACTCTACAAGGTTTTACGAAAATCCGTCCAGCAGTTTTCCCGTGATACTAGAACAATCAAACAAACTAAATGTATATGTAAGAAAGCTTTTTTTAAATCAAATAAAGGTGCATTTTGACCAAACGAACATAGCGCTGGAGATAGAGCTTGAATGTTCTTTCGAGATCTTTTACTGTCAATGATAAATTGTTTTTTATTTACACCAAAAGCATTCTAACGAAAAAGTATCTACGAGGAACCAAACACGAGCATTCCAGCTCGAGCTCTAGACCTCTAGAGTCTCCGCGAATATAGACAGGATAACGAAAGAATGCTCTTTCTCTGTTTACACAAAGAGAATTTGATGGTGTGGGGATATAATGAGTATTCACTCGTTTGGTCTAAATGCACCTTTAAAGTAATACATCGCAATTTTAATTTGTTTGAAAATGTGAAATGAACGAATAGTTTTACATCGGCAACTGTTTCATTATTTATTTGTATGTTTGCATTATAATATTAGCAAATGCGAAAATATATTGTTTTTATTTAGGTATTACAATTTAAATTAATTATTTATCACAGGAAGTAGAATGCTTGATTCCTTCCATTCATTCTATCAATGAAATGTGATTGTACGAGAAAATCTTGGTAAGGTCATAATTTTGGAACAAAAGTAATTTCTGAAATGAATTTTCTTCCCCATACCGAATTATCAGTTCCACCTGAAGTTTATGAGTCGAAAGAATATTTTAAATTCAAACCCGTGTTTGGTTTTACGATCTTAGCATACCGTAACGTTCGGGAACAGTAAATCTGGGAAAGTCTGCCTAATTTGCATTTTTGTTACTTGCCAAAAGTTCGCATACAAATACTTTCCAAATTTGAAATTATATGAACAATTATGGCTTCTTTTAAATGCCCTGGCATACAGTGAAAAGCATGATCTTCGCCTGATGGTTATACAGTGGTATTACTTTACCATTTAGGATGGGGCCCACTAAAGGTTTAGCAACCTCCAGTGCCGTCAGTGCTTGCCCTTTGCTAGGCCCCACCCATTATCCGATGGGATTCAGTCATTTAATGGGAATACATAGGGTTCTGTAGCCGAAACTAGGAGGTGCTTTTGACGTCCTGGCGGAAGTCAAAATATCCTTCCAAAAACTATGCAGAGAGCGATCTGACTATCGAATGCTCGTTCACATCGTCACTTAACCAGTGAGTAACGTTTTAGTTCCCCGTTCCCAGTTCAGTCACGTTCCACGATTGATGGAAGGAGGGAGACTCCCAAAGTATCTATTTATATGACGAATGGCTGCCAGAGGAATCCTTCGCGGGGAAGCATCGATCACTTTGTAAATTTTTTAAAGAACACCCAATTTTTCGTGCTTAGGGACCAATTTAGCAGGTCCTTAAATAATAAGCTTAAAATGTTTCCGGTGTTGAGAAGTTAAATGCGAAAATTCACTATTTACAGTTTTTTAGTACTAGTACTAATAAATTAAACAGCTTAATATCAAATCAGAACTGTAGAAACAAGTGTAGAAATACCTACCTGCATCTAATATGTATAATGATGATGTAAAAACAAGTGATTAAGAAGCTCGTGTACTGTCCCACTGCTAGGAAAAGGCCTCCATCTTTGAAATCAAGTCTTCTCTACAAATTCTCTAAAATTATTCAATTAGTCATTTCTCACCTCATATTAAATGCAGACAGCAAACACGTGCGGCAAAGCCTAGCAAGTGTAGAGACTACAATCAAGAGAAGCACTTTTACCGCGAAGAAACATAATACTTCCCGCAAAATAAAGAAACACCGACTTACATCTAAGCATAACACGTAAGAAAGAACGCCACACACACATTTTTCACGTGCATAAAAGCCCAAAGATTGAGATCTACGGTCAGAATAATATTCACACATCCAATTGTCAATCTTCTTGAATAGATCCTAAAAAGGCTTCCAAAATGTAAGGTAAGAACAATTGCTTCCTTTAAAGGAAATGTACACAAAAAGACGAAGATTTAAAACCAGGAAAGCTAAGAGTATCGCAAAAAAGTGTTTTAAAAGTGGAGTGCAATAAAGGAGATGAGAAAAAACTGATCATTGGCGTGGTGCGCTCTAGCACGGTCGCCTTGAACTTCCTAGTGTCCCGGCTTCGATTCCCGGTCAGGTCAATTCAGGAAACGATATTTTCTAATTGGCTGTGATCTGGGTGTGCTCGTAACACAGGGATATTCATCCCTACAGTACTTCGATACCATGACAAGAGAGGTGTGTTGTCTGGCGCATATTTACTTGTTCATTTATTTATTGATTTAAATTGATTCATTGACAAACCCAACTAAGCCTCATCTGATTTTTCGTAGTATTGGTATATGGTACTGAGTATTATTTTTTTTCTTGCTAAGTGAGCCAGATGATATCTTTAGGATATCCACTACTAAGACCAGCTAAGATTGTGGTCAAACGGCCGCATATATTCACTCGAAACTCCGCCCTTCGTTATTCGCTATCGCACGACTGCTTTTACTAATTGACGTGATGCTGCCTAGAAGAATATTATGATAAAAATCACAAAATTGTTCTCGTACCAGACTTGGTGAGATCAGAGTTGTCCAGTTAGCGAAAAGCAGCAGAATGTAGTCCCAACAATACATCTACCAAGTTGTTTTATTCAAAATGTTCTTTGTTAAACATGAAAAAAAAAAGTATAGTATTTCCTGGAACGATGCTTTACCAAAATGGCATATTCGCGGCAATAGTCGATGTTGGAGATATACGGCGGACATTACCGGCGTCGCGAGAAGCATAGCCGCTGATAACGCTCTTTGTTACGTCTCTAGCTGAGGACTGTAATGTAACAGGGAAGTGAGACGTGATAGGAAGAGGTGGGCGGATGCGGTCCAACGTAGACTTTTATTTCGGAATTTCAAGTCTTTGTAGCGATATTGATACGGGTATGTTGAGTTGTGACTACTCAAATATGTGCGTAGAGCCGCCACTCAAAATCCGGACGTGTAAAAATTGGAGACGTCCCGCAGAGGTAGGGACACTCTGCAACACTATTTAGAACATAATATGGGACTCTTAGATGAGCGTCTTTAACAAATATTGGCCTTGAAATTGACACTGAGTGATAAAATATACCAGTATTTAAAAAATATATTTACTCGTAGCTGTATAGCAACATCCTGCAAGCAAATTTAAAAACTACTGAACAGTTTTTAACCAGTTTCATAATGGGGTTCGCAAATTTCGTCAGCAGTCGAGGAACTGTTGACGGACAAAACGGGTTGTCATCTGTGTAACGAGCACTACACAAAGGAACGGTACAGGAGCGTGCATTATTCAGCTAACTTTCTTGTCTGTAATAGGCCTTATTTAGCTAACTCTCGTGTCTGTAATAGGCACAGATATAGGTTGTAATAGATGACAGGAGTGTTTGTAAGGGAATGCAATGCTTCATTTAGTAAAGGCTGGCGTTGCAGAACTATCGATTGTTTTATTAGAGATCGTTTACCTTGGAAAATAGTCACGATATTGATAAGCCTATCGATAGATTAGTAGGTACTATAGATAGTTCATACTATTGTTGCAACGCTATATAACGAAAATTATAGATTAAAATTAATGAGTTCTCTGTCTATGCATTCAATTAGTTTACATGTAATTACTCAATTGAGAAATAAATAATTTTCAATACCAAAGCTCTATGTGATGTCACAATGCGTCAATAGAGTGGAACTATTGGTTTTCGTTCTATCTGGTTTGATTTATGTCTGTGGTAATTGGCCCTATTTCGCTTTCAAAGGTCGCGGAAGACAGAACTTGGCGTCGTTAGAGAATTGGTTTGGGTATTTGTGAACGTGTTTCCAAATGTTATCAAGATTGACACGTGGAGGTTTATATTCCAATAGTCTTAGGTAGGTCTTGCTTAGCTGTTAGATAATTTATTAAGCCTGACTTGTATTCCTGTCGAAATTAAAAAAAATATATCTCAAAAAAATCCCTTAGAGGTATTTAAGGAAAACATTAAGTTTGTAGCCAGATGATAATGGTGATCCGGAAAGACAGTTTACAACAGATAACATTTCGGAAAGAAAAATTACCGGAGTTTAATTTTTATTATTTTTTTATTACAAGAACAATAAAGAAAGCTTTAAGTTGGTAAGTTCAGATATCACTCAAAGTGAATAGAATGATAGTTATTTATAACTTAGGTATCCATAAGCTTCTGAAATTGTAACGATCATTATTAAAAAAAATATCCTTCTTTTGTTCTACAGCAAGCATATATAGAATATATCAGAATAGGCCCCGTACAAACATAAAATACCGGCTTTTACGCTTGTCCGATTCGGCCTTATTAAATGTTTTTTGTAAACAAGAAAAAAACAACTGTTGCAAAAGCATCTCAAGACACGAATCGAAAGTAATGCTCGAAGCGATTCGCTTCAGCGATCTAATTAAAACGAAGTTTCCGGCACGTTCCAGGCATTCAGGGACGAGGCCGAACTGACCTTCAGTCAAAGAAAGAAAGGCATATATAAGAATATCCAACAAAGTGAAAACTCTGAAGCGACTTTTACGCCTACTTAACTAAAGTAAAAGTAAAAAAAGAATTACTTTTTTACTGCAGGGCAAAGGTCTCCTTCATTGAAATTAGGTTTCTGCTACAATGGGTATTCGAATAATAATCACGCATGCTAAATCAAAAACCCGGGCTTTTTTCCAAAAATCTCAAAACACATTTACCCGACCTTAAATCCAGGACCTCCGGATTTAGAGCTGAGCTCAGTTTTTTTATTTGTTGAATTACCAATTTTAAAAGTCACACTTATCACAATTATTTATAACTTAGCTTAAATGAAACTGAGTTACCGCTCCGCCGATAGTTATTTTGTAAACGGAATGAAATTGTTTTAAAGTTATTCAATGTCAAACCTTTTTTGGAAACATTGAACTCTAATCAACAGCTTTAAGATGACCTCACTCCACCCGATGGAATGTGCTCGTGAGGTCCAGATTTGAGGCTGACAAGCCCAGTCATTTAAACGAATCACTGGGCCATGCTCACCTTGAAGGCTTGCTTTCTTCTGGATTTCGAACAGAGCGCTCATACCACTTGTCCTAGAAGACGTTGAGAATTTTGTAATTTCGTTTAATTAATGCCTAGGCTTTCGAAGCCCACTTCAGTGGTCAGCACTGTAATATCGTGGCATGCAGCCTTTGCAAACACAAAGCCATGCTCGGATATTTCACAATAACCCCCAGTGTGCATCCGTTACCTAAAAGGAACGCTCTAAAAGTTTCGAACTTGTATAGACTTTAAGAGAAATAAAATCTCAAGAAATAGAATAACTATGCTTTAATTTTATAAATAGTTCATTCAGAGATATGGTCCGTAAATCCTATGACTGGCCTGTTTTTACTTACTACGCAGTTGAGGTCTTAAATTTAAATTAACTATAGCGCAAGAGGTCTAGGGTTCGTTTCCTACAGAACAAAGATTGATAATGTAACGAACAAATTGTTTTGTATCTTAATGGTATAACTATTTAACAGTATATTCAGAAATATCTTCGTAAGTATGTTTACAAAATACAAAAATACAAAAACACAAGTCACTATTACAATGCGCATTATAGGTCTCATCCTTTTAAGATTGCAAACCAGTATTAGGATAAGACCGCTCTTCTTAATTCAAATTAGTTATTACTATGATTTGTTTTTTGTTACATGAGTTTTGAGTTTTATTAGTTCTATAAGTTTTTATTATTAGTTCTATAAGTTCTTATTATAAGTTATATTATTAGTTAAGTAAGTTTTATTCTTAGTTAAGTGAGTTTTATTATTAGTTCTATTACTTTTATTATTAGTTCTATGAGTAATTAGTTGGTTCTTAATTTTTTTTATTCATTGAGTTTTATTTAATAAGTTATAAACATTCAAAATATTTACCACACATATCCATTTAAAAACCAAATAAATATTAAATAGATGCTGGAAGTGTTACATACGTGTCATACCTAAAGAAAGATTCGAGGCTGTCATATTCGAGCAGTTAAAGCCAGGAAGTAACTAACTTTTTACACTCAAAGTAGTATTTACTATAAAATTTGAGTTGTCTATTAATTAGTATACAAGCTCTTTAGCTCGGGCTCAGATGATCTTGGTGAAAGCTCTCCGCAATATCTTACTATCTATCTGATATCTCACTTCTTACTAGTATTATAAATGCTAAAGTTTGTGAGTATATATGTATGTGTGTTTGTTACTTTTTAACGCAAAAGCTACTATGAAGATTTAGATAAACATATTAAACAGTAATACACCATTAGAGTAACACTTATGCTGCAACTTAAAAACGTTTTTTTATACCGGGTAATTATCAAAAGACTTACAAAAATAATTTGGCATACTCCCTTAGTGATGTGGTAACTATATAAGTGTTTTTTTAAACTGACATTATTTTTAGGGTTTCAATCAAAAAATACCGACTGTTGGCAGATTGGTATGATGACCTTGAAATTAAAGTTAATTAAATAAATTTCATTTTCACTGAGATAGTTTCTACATCACTTACTGAGTACCTATGCCATATCGTTTTTGTAAGTCTTTTGATAATCACTCGTATAAAAGTTCACGCGGGCAAAACGGCGGGCGGAAAGCTAGTTAATTTATAATGGGTTTAATCTTAAATAGACGCGTATTAAATTAAGCCTTTTCTACCTTCGGGTGGGTAAAGTCTTTTGATGCTACTATCAGTGTTATATTGTAATAAATAATAAATTAAAATGAATCAGTTTAAATTGTGAAAACACTGTTATTCCTAATGTGAAACTCTGCCACACGCATCATTTGAACCCGTTTCAATTATTTCGCGTGTAAACGATTTATTCAGAAGATAACTTCGCATTGTAAGGACAATTTATTGATACAAAAGTTTTTGGCTGCGGGAAAACGGTGGGCTTATTCATAATTTATATTAATTGGAGGCACGGAAGTTCTGAACAAAGTGTTACTGTAGAAGAAGGGACTTGTTTTAAAGAACAATTTATGCCAACTGCGCGCCAGTAAATAGATACTGGGGACTGAGGTCACCATGTATCTGGCTGAAATTGTGGGACCTTTCTATTATTGTTCTCCTAAAATATTTGTTTCGAGATTTAACTTCACCTCGTTGGCATGATTGACATAATATTCGTGCCGCAGCTTTGTAGGTTTTTTTTTGCGTCAGAAAATGCATTAAGGCATTTACAAGGTTCGGTACACCTGGGATATGTGGGACTTGGAACTCCTGGAAAAACAGAGACCCCTACCCACTTAAACCTGACGGTCGTCATCTTCGGCGCAGAATGGAAGGGACCCGGGACAAGGAATCCCTAACAAGGGAGAGACTCCTCGCAGGACCCTTCGGCGCGCAAGGCCGCCTGGCAGCCAGCCTCGGGAGGAGCAAACACAACTCCAGTGCACGATAACACAGACCACTGTGTCCGAAGACACGTGTTAACATCATCCTCGGGATCGCAAACCGAAACACTTGCAGGCCCCCCGCGTGCGTTTAGCGACCCCAAGGGCCCGTTTAGTCGCCTCTTACGACAGGCAGGGATACCTCGGTAGTAATCTTCTCCCTTACCGCAGATAACAAGTTTGTAGGACTAAGCTAAGGGTCTTTGCGTCAAGACGTGAACGGACAAATGAAGATGGTGAAGTTATAAAGATTCCTTATGAATGACGGAACCCTGAATATAGTTGGGCTGCGTTCTTTTCATAGCCTACATAAATGAAATCCCACAAGTAACTGACACATCATGCGTGCTTTTTGCTGACGACTTGTCATTGTTATTCGAGTACCCAAACACAATAAATCGCAACCAAATAGAAGATACATACAAAAAAACTGAACAGTGGCTTGAGCAAACCAACCTAACAATTAATGTAAAAAAGACTCGGTTAATCCAATTTAGGCCTTCCCAAAAAAAAGCTCTAGACATCAGTGTGATCGCAAAGAAACTTCACATAGAGGAGACAACGGCGTCTCCTCTGCTGGGTTTAACTTTAGATTGTCACCTCACGTGGAAACAGCATATAGATATCCTTAAAACCAAGCTATCTAAATTCATCTACGCCCTATCAGTGCTTAAGCGTAACACTGATCTAAAAACCGCATTATCCGCATATTACGCGTACGCGCATGCCTGGCTCGGCTACGGATTAATAATGTGGGGACACTCTACTGATGCGAGTGATATTTTCATCATGCAGAAAAAATGCGTGCGCGTATTGGCTAACATCCGCTACAGAGAAAGCTGCAGGACACACTTTATAAAGTTAAACATTCTGACCCTGTACTCGCTTTATATATTAGAAATATGTGTTTTTGTTTTTAAAAATCAATGCCTTTTTAAGTACTGCAGTAATCCCCGACGTAAAAACAGATTGGAACTACCTAATCCCAAATTAGAAATGTTTAAAAACGGACCTCATTACAGAGCTATCAATATATTTAATAAAATTCCGGATGACATGAAAAGTGAACCCAGCGCAAAAAGATTTAGGATTAGACTTAAGACATTGCTGCTTAACAAATGTTATTATTCATTGAATGAGTTCAGAGACGACAAGAAGCTTTAAGTCTCGCTATCTGACTTTGTTTGTAAATGTACTAACGCTATTAATGTACTTTAATATAATTCATAATGTATTAAATAGATAGGTAATTAATAATTTTATTATACTAGCATCAAATGTAATTGGAATCAATAAAATATTAGGTGTACTATATTTGTAATGCCCTTACGGGGTTATGTACTGTACTGATAATTATAATGACCATCTTTAATGTGAATGTACATATTAGCAAATGAATAAATAAATAAATAAATAAATAAATAAATAGTAGTATGTTTTTATTATAGGACCGCACACAATCGAAAATTTGTAAAAAAAAGCTGGTATTGGGAATGCCACGACGGAAAAGCCTCATTACTGGATACAGGATAAGCTGCAAAATTCCAGCAATGTTGAAACCACAACACTGATATCTACGTTAATTTTTTATCAGTATTGAGATAGGGTGGAAAATTCAACGTCATTTTTGAATTTGACTTTTTGAATATTGCTAAAAAAGTTCGGGGGCAGGACATTCCTGTATTTTCCGGACATCTGACACCCCTAGTGGGCGGAGTCGCGCTTAGTAGGACGGTAATAATAAGATTAGGGCATCTCGGGCTTGGTTTCAATTTTGGTTCATAAATATATTTTCAGTAGAGTTGTTGTGCGTAAGTTTTGAGTCAAATACAAAGTTTGCATTAAAATATTTAAGATCTAAAGAAGATAATATTGAATTTACAGGACCGCCCCGGGCAATTTTATGAGCCTGCCTTCTGTCTTTTGCATAAAAGCTTTTGAAATAAAAAGTACAGTGATTTTGAATTTTGTTAAGTAAGTAATTGATATGCTTTAAAATTGCTCTACTTAATTTCAATGATTTATCTCGTACGTTTTATGGAATATTCTCATTTATGCAACACTTTTTTTTATTGAAATGAAAGAACTTTACGGATTCTACTCGCGGAATTTATATTTTTATATTTTCGACGTTTCGGCTTCTTTACAGCAGTCAAGCAAGTAATTATTTTCATAGCAACCGTCACTCAACTACCGTCATTTTTACTATCATTCCCGGTAACGTTCCTATCCACGCAGAAAGAACTAACCGGATCTTGCAGTCTTGCCGTATTGTGCTGCCGCCTTGTCTTAATCAGCCTTATTACAAAAGAATGCTTTAAAACTGGTTTAAACCTGGACTAAAAGATCTAGGATTGTTACAGTATTAAAGTTAGTACCAGGCTTAAAATGTGTTCTTATTACAAATCTAAGACTTTAAGGACAAGATAAATCAAAGATAGTCCGTGGTTTAAAACAAAAAGCGGCATTCATTCATTCTTTCACACAGACTTCGTTCAATACGCGTTCCGTTTCTCTAAACGTTTGAATGAACTTCATACTTTAGATGCGTAAATAACTATTTATCAATAAAAAAACAAATCATTTATTTGTTATAGTTTATCTCTTGAACGAGTTTACAGCGTTTTTTAAAATTATTTATAATATTTTTTTACGATCATCATGAAACGGAGCGCAGTTACACTGCGCATAATTTAAAACGCAATGGTGGTCTAAGAAAGAACTTTATTGTTGCTAGCAAAGACTAATATTAGTATACTGGAGTATACTGAGTTGTTAGAAATACGTTGCAAACTGGATGCAAATAAAAAAAGAAATAATTATTGTTCTTTAAGTATTTTAGTGTTCCTAATATTGTACTGCATGGGTCGGAGTGTTCAACTGTTTCGTGATAATGTGTGTGTGTTTGAATTGTTGCAAACCACTTGAAGCTAAGGGCTCAAGGGGCATCCACGGGAGTCGTGACCAAATCCTCACGTAAAATATCAACAATTTTTTGGCCTTAACGTTTGGTAAATCTATATTTATATTTGAAGTTTTCATCTTCCAATTCGAAAGGATTGACTCGCTGACGATGTTAACCAAATTGCTAGGACATCTCCATATATCTAAGACTTAGAAATCCAATAAATCAATGTGATTTTTATAAATTTTCATAAAAAATTGACACCACAATTTCTAAGTTAATCTCAAAAGCAAAGTTAGTCCATAGATAAACTAGGGATCATACGGGTTTAACTTTAGTACCACAGATTGTACGAAGTTTAGGGTTTTTTTAGTCCATGGTTAAATCCAAGTATAAACCTAGTATTAAATTTAGTCTCTGTTTTGGAATAAGATGGAATGAGTTTAATTACCGGATCCCAAGCAGGTGGTAGATTCCAACCATCTTCCCTATTGAAATTTGGATGTATTTTAATATCAATGGCCTCCCGTAGCATCCTCTGGTTCTCCCTAGCGAGGACCTGGGGAGTTAACGGCTTTGTCTTATGAGGCTACTAAGCAACTTTTGACTTGCCTGTTGGAAAATCCTAGCGCTCCCCAAAATGTCTTTCTTGGGTGATATTCTCACACATGGTGGGATGAGATAAAGGCATACGCATCTTTTTATGCAACCCGCACCTCGCACTAGGCACTCTGGATACGGATCGAGACCACGACCACGAAAAACGAAAAACCGAAGAAATATTAATGTGTTACACTCTGCATAGTACAACCACTTTACTATTCCAAAAACAGGAATACTAAATGTGAAATCGACTGAAGCAGTTTAGCGAAAAGTTTCTATTTATTTTCGAGAATCGCAACGGCTCGCACAGATTGGCTCTAAGTGCCCGCAGGGTAACGCGCAGATTTCACTAAAAGTGTAGCAGGCAGGGCCGAAAGGGTGCCGAAACAGATTGGATGGAAGCTGCAATGACGCTTGCGGATTGCGTTCCGCACAAATTTGGATAGCCTTCGAAGTTTGTTGGGCGACTTTCAACTTTATGTGAATCATATAAGAGCGAAGCAAAGTAGTTTAGGAAATTTTAAAGTATCTATAATTTGATAAAGTCAATTTAACGCCTCTTAGAAATCCAGAGGTTTTTAGGCTCAGGCAGGTGGTGTTTTCAGTTTTCTCGGAACGGTTTTGTGATTTTACTAACCTAAAGACAGGATTCAATTAATTTGCGATGACTTTAACTTCACTGATGATTCTGTTTGAGCAGACTGATATTGAAATAATTAAGCGGCGCTCAAATTAGTTCTCTAAATCTATTATTATTCTATTATTCTTCATATGCTGCTTATTTCAATTTTTGTATGGACCACAGCCGTTCAACATTTCCAAGGGCAACGCATAATAGGTTTTATGTCAGCAACTTAAGGTGCCCAATTGTGAAGGTTCACTTGCTGTTGTGTGTACGTACATAAATAAATATGGTGCGGACATTTCGTTGCGTCACACTCATCTCAGTAATTACCAAAGGCCACTATTGTCATGATGACCGATGATTAGTGGACGCTCTGGAGACGCTCAGCCGAGTGGAACCAACCATTCTCGGAGGCATAATGACATGACGTATTACGCGAGGTATTGTCTTGGAAGGTACTGGAAAACTAATGATAGGATGTCACATGGACTAGTAGATATTGGGGTCCTGCTGTTTGACCAAAAGTCATTTGGCAAAATTACACTTGACAAACAATGTTTGCCAAAAAATGCTTTCGCCAATTGATCATTTTACTACTAATCATTTTACAAATGACTCACTTATCCAAATGATCAACACTTAAATTTACATTTTACAAATAATTATTTTACTTAATGAACATTTAACAACTGAGTTATCAGACAAAACTACTATTGGTCTAAAAACGTTTGATAAAATGTATTATTTGACAAATGTTTCGTTTATTAATCAATCTTACAATAGATATTTTTTTTGCAAAGCCACTACTCTGGACTTTCCTGAAAGGAAAATAGTTTAAGTATTTATTGATATATTATATCTAGACGACACGGTTGGCGTAGTGCGCTGTAGCACGGTTTCTCGCCTCGATTTCCGTAGTGTCCCGGGTTCGATTCCCGGTCGGGTCAATTTAGGAAACGATCTTTTCTGAATTGACTCGGGTCTGGGTGTGCTGGGAGTCGCCCCTAGCTTATTACCTTGTGTGGTACCTCGTAACACAGGGATATTAATCCCTACTTCGAGACCATTACAAGAGGTGTGTTGTCTGGCGCATATTTATATTTATATTTATTTATTTATATTTATTTATATTTATATCTAGACAGAATGGGAAAAAAATAGGTAAATTTGGTTAGGTTAGGTTAGAACAGTGACCACAAAACGCGCGAGCCGAGCGAGCGAAGCGAGCGTGCCGCGGTAGCGGCCGGCGAAGCGCCAGAAAATACTACTGTGGATTTATGTATGGCCAATTTTTGTAGACGAATAAAGAAATTGAAGAAAACAAATAAAAAAAAAAACATTTAAGTATTAGTTGATATATTTTATCTAGACAAAAAAATAATAATAATATGGAAAAAACATAGGTACCAAAAAACTTAGACAAATTTTGGTTAGGTTAGGTTAGAACAGTGACCACAAAACGCGCGAGCCGAGCGAGCAAAGCGAGCGTGCCGCGGCAGCGG
This sequence comes from Udea olivalis, assembly GCA_947369235.1. Taxonomy (NCBI): domain Eukaryota; kingdom Metazoa; phylum Arthropoda; class Insecta; order Lepidoptera; family Crambidae; genus Udea; species Udea olivalis. Next base: position 9,194,823 of record OX376348.1, read on the forward strand.
CCGGCGAAGCGCCAGAAAATACTACTGTTGATTTATGTATGGCCAATATTTGTAGATTATTAATGATGAACATTCATTTAAATTCATGATGATGACGATTCAATTAAAAATTAATTGAATTTACCCAACAGACTAAATCGTAATGTTGAAAAAAGAAGTGCAATTTTATAAAATAACATTTTGTTAAATGACATTTGGACAAATGCTTCATTTGCGAAACATATTATTTGGTGAAATTAAAAAAGGTCAATTGACATTTTAATATTCAAAACATTTAACAAATACAGTGTTTGCTAATGGATCATTTGCTAAGTGAGTTTTTGTAAGATGATACTTTTGTCAAATGTCTCGTTTGCCAAATGAACATTTGGTTAAACGTTGTTTGTCGAATGACCATTTGTCAATAATTTTTTGGTCAACCATTAGTAATCCGTAGATATTACTTGCATTGTGAAAGTTCCTATCATATTTTATATAGTGGGTATTTCTGCGCCTGAGTGGTTTCTGGGTCAGAATTCCTGGAGTCCTGGCTGAATTCATAATTCATAGGTGGGACAAAGTTCGTATTCAGTAATTTACAATTTTATAATATAGGTAGAGCCAAGAGGTAAGAAAAAAAAATACCAAGTGGCGCGCTGGTAGAGTACGGTAGTTGTGATTTGATGGAAATTAGTTATACATATTTGTGATTGGTTTGTGCTAGTTGTTAAATAATTAGGCTCTGATGCTTGTTACTCAAGCTCTGCTTTATTCAAGGTCAGATGATGGTGGTGCTTAGCCCAATCTATGCAAGTAGCTATTGAGATTTATTCTGAGTTAAAAATCCAGCAATCCGCACTCAACGGTTTGCTGCGACTTTTCAGGTCCGCACCGCTAGGGAGTGGAACGCTCTTCCTGCGTCTGTGTTTCCGGATACTTTCCTTGGCGTCTTCAAGGTCAGAGTGAATGGGCATTTTCTGGGTAAGCGTGTACCATTGCTTGCCAGCAGGCGTGACTGATGCCCAGTGCCGGATTAGCTAATAAACAAATTAAGCAATTGCTTAGGTCTAGGGCATCACGTCTTGAGGGGCACCAGAAACGGATGCTTAGGACATCGCGACTAGGGAGGGGGGTCACCAGAAACGGATAGTTATGGCAAGCAATTGCTTAGGGTATCTCGTCTTAGGGGGCCCCAGAACCAAATTGCTTAGGGCATCAAGTAGTCTTAATCCGGCACTGCTGATGCCAGACGCAAACCCAATTTGAATCAAAAAAATTGTGTTGCACTGACCAAGATACTAATCCATTTAACATAAGAATAACGTATGAGACCGCGGGCAGGGTAAGTCATTGTGTCATAAATATATGGTTAAATAAATAAAAGTGTTTTGAAAGATTCGTTAAAGTCAACAATAAAAAGATGAAAACGTACCTCCCTAACATACATACGAATGAATGACATTGACAGTTAAGTCATGCTGCCATAATCATCTTGCTGATGGCCATTTGTGCTGATTCACTTATGAGGTGTTACCTTTTGCCTTCGGATCGATAATACTCTGTTTTGAGTCTCTTTCTTTCTTTTAGTATGGTCCTTATTGCAATAAAATAATAAAAAAGGCTTCAACTGCACATTTAATTCATATCTTTCATTATGGGCCCTTCTGAGCCTTTGACTAATGCAACACGTGATCTGGATGCCTTCCCTCATAAGTCCAATATACGAAGGAAGGAAATCCTTAGTTGTTAATAACCTACTCATGATTTGTTGGTATTATTACAAGCGATACATGACATCAATTGGCAATAATTTATATAATTGTTATTGTTTGATTTTTTATCATCCTAGTACTTAATACGAAACTTAGTGAGGACAAAGAGAACGACAAAAACGTCTAAATTGTTTGAGTGAGGTCTCGTGTATTCAGTGCAATAAACATGATGAATGTATGTGTATAAAACATAACACCAAAAAAATCAACATAACGCACGCACTAACGAACGAACAACTACGCACTGGCCCCGAACATTTTTACAATATTTTGAACCTTAACCCCCATAAAAACCAATAAATATATTCAATAAGTCGGCCTGTTTAGGGGAAACGCTACTACATTGTCAAACGAATGGTTCCTTAATTAATTCAGCGAAGGCATCTTAATTATTAAATAGTTTTATATTTAAATAACTCTAGCTAGTAATTGTATCTACTTGGACCTACTTTTTAAGACTGTTTACCCTGTTAGTGAATCTCACGTAGGTGGGTAAATACCCCATATTTCAATCAAGCTTTCATAGTAAGTATAAGTAAGAAAAACTTCATTGATATATATTCAGTATTTTTTACGGGCTGCTTGTATGTTTCAACAAACAGAGAGATAAAAAAACAAACTGAAAGACAAAAAAAATATTTCCGAATCAGTAGATACTTTTTCATATTGTAATTTTCAAAAAAGTGTTAAAATTACACCTTCATACACCGGTTACTGTTTCATTATATGGATGTAGAGATAAGCTTTGTTAGTAAACTTTGTACCTTGATTATTTTATATTTAGGTACCTACATCAAGCGGAAAAACAAACGTCATTGACGTGTTAGTATGCTGGCGTACGAAATGTCCTTTTGCGATCAAACGATACAAACTTTTCAGTTTTGTAAGTGCTTCGTTTTACTGGTCTGGTTTCGAAACACAAACTACTAAACGTGAAATATGAAAGCAGCCCATGTGAATAAGTGAACACTGCAAAGGAACCGATATTACACAGCCGGCCAAGGAAATTGGTGTTCCGCTGGTGCCTATAACAAATTACGGCCATTTCCATCCGCGCTTTTTGCCTCCGCCTCGCCGGTCCTGGCGGATTTGCTGCAAAACTTTATGATTATGTTGTTATGCCGAGTTACGGTTTGTCGCTAAATTGTAGAATTTCCTATGGGTAAAAACATAGTTGACGCGAGCAAACATGCTATTTAATTTCCCTTGTTATGTTGATTTCAACGTCTAGTTTTGATAAGGTTTCTTGTCCATTACAAAAAGCTACGGAACGAGCTATAAAGAAGCGTATTTGCAGTATTTCGGAAAGAGATACAACTAAAAATTTGCACTAGAGGACTAAAGGTCAAAATCCAGTTAAAGTGGCTGCGTTCAGAGCACTAAGCGCAAAGGACCGATAGTAGCCTTGGCAAAGGAGTTTTAAAAAGGAGACCACTTGACAGCAAACATGGTGGGACGCCCACCCACAGGTTGAGTGCAATATTTGACAAACCAGCTTCTATTTACAACCTGTAGCCCCAGATAACGACTGAGGCTGCGACTGGCTAAATCGCTTGGCTAAGCGTCAGTGATCCCATGCACACTGGTATATACAATAGTCTACGCTAACGGGTTACCATAAGCGATTCTCATTCACCTTTGACAACAACGTTGTAAAAAAACTTTTTTACGCTTTGCACAATTAATTCTCTAGAAAATTTTAACAAAAAAAAAACCAACTTCAAAAAAAAACTATTCCAAAACAAAGCACTAAAAAGTAAAGAAATAATAGCGTATTCTTCTAAAACTTATACGATAATATAATGTAGGTACCATTATTGTTATTGTTGGAGTCGGTGTCAGCTAACCTAACCTAACACTCATCAAACTACCCTTGAAGTATATCCTTTCCAATAAAAAAAGAAGCATCGAAATCGGTTATCGTGATAATGAGTTTTTCGTCCATTTGTCGCGCATATGGTTTATCTAGATTTAAGACTTATATGTATTTCCCATGGATGCCACTGTCAGAACTGGACCAAATTAGAATGGGACCACACGGGCAGCATCAGCTTTCAAATAAAAAAGAATTATCAAAATCGGTTGGCGTAATATTGAGTTACCCGTCCATTTGTCGCGCATTTTGCCTATCTAGATTTAAGACTTATATTGATTTCCCATGGATGCCACTGTTAGAACTGGACCAAATTAAAATGGAACCACACGGGCACCATCAGCTTTCAAATAAATAAAGAATTATCAAAATCGGTTGGCGTAATATTAAGTTATTCATCCATTTGTCGTCCATTTGTCGCGCATTTTGTCTATCTAGATTTAGGACTTATATGGTTTTCTCATGGATGCCACTGTCAGAACTAGACCAAACTAGCTTTCAAATAAAAAAAGAATGATCAAAATCGGTTCACCCAGTCGAAAGTTACGAGGTAACAAACATAAAAAAAAAAAATACAGTCGAATTGAGAACTTCCTCCCTTTTTTGAAGTCGGTTGAAAAAGTTAACACATACGAATTTTCAAAGTAAACGGATTTGGATCTCCGTTGTTGCTGTTTGTATTAGCCATAATAAATATCTTAATGTTCTAATTTGAATAAATCGAGACAAGGCTGCTGTATGCAAGCATTAAGATTAATTTTCTCGGTACATTAATCACCAGCATGAGTACCAACACTTCAAGGTAAACGAGAAGAGACCATGGCAATGGTGGTCTTCAAAGTTCTGTATAATAATATCAATGTTGTTATTTGTTTACATCCAAAAGTTTCCGTCTGGTCAAAGACACCGACATTATGACAGTTAATCAGTAGATGTTAGATGGGAATATTATCAGAAAAAACAACTTTATCATGTCTTGTCTGCATAGCCATACCTTCGAGAGTAATTTCTGTGTTGTTATTTTGTTTACATCCAAAAGTTTCCGTCTGGTCAACACAGACATTTTAGGAGTTCATCATTAGATGTATATACCATACCATCTTTGGGGTGGTTGCACCAAGTACCATCTTGATGTCATGAAGACCGAGATAAGAACAATACCAAGTTTCTAGATGTAGAAAACTATAAATGAAGCTGAATGAAATCAATTTTCATATTTTACTTTAGGTAAATTCTTAGTGGTTTCTATCTAGGCCCTTTCTGATCTTGATTCAATTAGCATCAAGTACAGTACTTCTACCACGAGTTGCCATTTTAAATTTACATTATCGTTCGCGTAAAAAAATGTATTGGGATTTGACATTGTCATGTCATGTCATGTGTCATCCCAATACATTTTTTTACGCGAAAGATAACTGTAAAGGTTTTAGTATTTCGTTCTCAATCGTCTCATATACTTCAATATTCCTGAAATTCCCATTGAAAATGTAGTTTTTTTTTGATATTTTTTTCAATAATGGGCAGGGTAGTGCCCAATCAAACAATATTTGCCAATATCATAACCATTTTGAGGAATAAGTAGAGCAATACTGACAAGTTTCGGTGTGGGTCCATTCTAATTAAGTTTTGTATTTATCGAGATCTGAGAAAAAATCTACGACCTTTATTTTGAGATATCATCCAAACAATCAATCAATTAGGTAAGGAGCAATACAATTAATTTTTTGTTAAATAGGATTTACAAAACCGATTTATAAAAACGTATAGTCATACAGTTCATTAACATTAGTTCCGTGGGACACTGATTTCGGTCAAAACACCCAAAAGGAACTCAAAGTTAATTAAATCGGTTTTGTAAATAATGGTAATGGTAGTCACCATGAGTTTCCGTCACGTAAACGGCAATCTTTGCATTCTGAAATTTGTATGCCATATTTATAGTAGTTCCATTTTAAATCAGTAGGGGCGCTGAACAGAAATCCCATACAAAACGTCAACGTGGTTAACGCGGACGCTAGCGTCTGTCATTTGTGTAAACCCATGGTAGATATACAGATAATTGATCTACATTAGTTAGATTCAAGTAAAATGATCGTAAAAATACTCGAAAAAACATCATCCGTCACTACTAAGAGTATATCTTAAACAGAGACTGTTGCCGTCATGGTGAATGGAACAATGAGAAGCCCATTTTTCACCAATGGTATAAGAACCCAACGTGGTAGGTGGTGACGCGTTCCGCCGTTATCCGGGTTGAATTGGTCGATGTTTTCCATCACCGGAGAGTTAGTCAGAAATTTAACAATGAACTTGAAGCTTGGTTCTTAGCCAGAGTAAATTAACAAAGCGCTATTTATTTATTTATACCCTTCTTCTTCTCAGTCGTTCACTCTATACAGAGTGGTCGGGGTCATAATATTGGTCGAATTTTGCGCCACCGCTGCTTTCGCGATGCTTCGCTATGCAGCGCGATGCTTGGCAGAGTAAGAGCAATCGTTAATGCTAGAGTGTGTTACCGACTTGATAAGGTCCATCCAGCGTGACGGAGAGCGCCCTCAAGATCTTTTCCCCTCGACTTTCCCTTGCACCACAAGCCGTTCCATGGAGTCTTCATTACGGGTTCCGAAGAATTTGAGGATTCGTATTTGCACAGTTGACGATAATCCCTCTTCGATTTTAAGTTCTTTTAGTATTGAGACGTTAGTACGGTGAGCGGTTCACGGGATTCTGAGCAAGCGTCTCCAACACCACATTTCCAGCGCGTCAATCTTGCGATGGTCTTGTACCCCACCCACTGCCCTGAAATAACTACAACAGACAGTACTTATATATAAAACTTAAAAAAAAAAAATGAATTTGCATTTTACTTATTTCAAGTAACATTCAATAATAATAACACTCGAAAAGGTTGTTTGTTTAGAAGAATTGGTTCCAAAATCATAAACGTTTTTACAGGCAAAGAATTGCACATGGTACACCTACAGCCAACAAATACGCTATTTGTAGTAAAATTTAAAAAAAAAAACAAAATTAAGTATTAAAAAAACGCAAGGATAATTACTTTTTTTAATTTGTCTATATTTTCGAAAAAAGAAATTTTGCCTCTGGCATACTCAGTGATGTTGTAGGTAACTGTAGTAACAAAAAATTGGCTTTTATTTTAAAGGTTTACCAAGAATACTGACTGTTCGACTGTTTTTGCATGGTGACCTTGAAATGGAAGTTAATTATCTAAAGGATAGTGTACATTCGCCCATACATTGCCGCCTATGAACCAACAGTCATTAAAAATACCTGTTAGGGTTCATAAATACATACACTTTAGTGTCAAAACGTAGTTTATGGACGGACACTTCTGAGAACTCGTTAAATATCAAAAAACTGAAAAATTTTGGGATTATATTTAATAATATAATGCGAAGTTTTATTTACGTGAGTGGGACTAATGTTCGTCAAGCACATATTTTGATGATCTGCCACTTCTGCCAGTACCATGGAACCACCAGCTGAGCCACAATTCACACAAAATGTTGATTCCATTGCGATTATCGCAAATTCGTAATTATTGCTGAGTTAGCTATGTTTTATTTCATTCTGTGGCTATGGGTAGGTTACAAAGTCTTTAAATGGTTAAATCTAAAAGGAGGTAGGTCACTACAGAGAGCCATCAACATCCGTTTTTTAAGCCGAGTCGTAAGAATAAAATTATTAATATAAAAACAATAACAAAGCATTGCAAATTGGAAGCGAAAAATACAAGACACTAGACAGATGCTGGTATTTTTTTTGCGTTGAAGTGTTAAGTCAACCAAACGTCATTAACTTCCTTTTTTTGGCTTCGCACAAAGCTGATTAAAGCCTATGTATAATCCAAGAAGGCTAGAGACTAAGGAGAGATAACTCCCGAAGTGGGGGTAAGCTTTCGAGGGCCGAAAGTCGTATACTCTGTGCCGGGCAAAACGCTGTATTGCGCATGTGCAGCGGCAGCTATTTGTCATTTCATGGTCACATGGTTTTGTTTTGAACGGTGTCACGTGCGACAGTTGTTGTTTTTTGTGGGTTGTGTTGACCAATTTTGACACTTCGCGAGGATCGCGGCAAAGAAGCGTAATGCGCATGCGTCACTGTGGGATACGGATTTAGTCCAACCCTTTCCAGGGAGTTATCTCTCCTTAGTTTCTAGCCTTCTTGGTATAATCTTATTTTAAATAAAAAGTTGATTAAACATCTATCGCATTGACAGTATTGTATTGTTACTCATTTTTAAGAGCCTTTAGTAAGTAAGTTCACAACTACATTTTCTTGCACAAACAAGGTTTCTTTTGTCAATACAAAGTAAATTAAAATATAGTTGCGATGGCTAAACAACAGAGGGCACAGACGAACGCAACATAAATGGTATTAAAAAAATGTTTTCGTACGATAAATCTTTTCAGTATTTTTAATTTTGATATCAAAAATCAGAAGTGTCCGTGACAATGTAATAAGTGATAATTATGTCTCAAATCATGGCCAGAATTATGACAAATGTCAAATGTTTGTTGGTTCATAGGCCAACTTGGACACTGTCCTTTTATTTTAACTCAGGAAGTTTCTACTTAGCCTACTGAGTATTACGTCTTATCATTTTCCTTAACCTATAATAATAACCACCCGGTATGGAGAAATAGGTTGCATTTCATTTAAAAATTGCTAGATTATTTCAAAAATCTACTACTTATTGTTCTTACTCTACTTTAGAGAAGAATTTTAACGATATTAATTAAGACGAGTAGGTAGGTACCTTTAATTAAGATTACTAACTGATTACGAAATCGCTATCTACTCTGATTTTAAGTAGACCAACTGTTCATTATTGACTAATAAAGTTAATTGTTATTCCAATTACGGTATCAAGGACATAAACCACTAGCCTAATTTAAACGATACGCTATTAGGAACCCATTACGCATATTGGATATTTATCCTGTATTTCCGATGCCTGCCTACCGTTAACTTACTTACAGGTAATTTACTCCGCAAACTGATATAACATAGGTTTAAATTATTTAAGGCGCATGTGTTCGTCGATTTTCTGTCTCCATCTGATATACCGGAGCGGTACTGCCGCCCGTCGCCCCCGTAAACACCCGCGCGCGATGACGCTCGCAACAAAACACTAAAAAGAGTATTTTCTTGAAAACCCAACGTACAGGCTAAAGAGGACATGATGGCCTATATTTTCTTGCAAAAACCATTAAGATCACACCTATAGTTTAGGAGCCTTAGCAAATTGATGTTTTACAGAGAAGAAGGGTTTCTTCAAGGTTTTTTTTAGTATACTAATTCCTTTTCAACGACAAATTCAAAGTAAGAAAATGAAGATAACATGCTTATTTTATTATAGTTTTTTCTTTATACTTTTTTGCCCATCCGTTTAGGAGAAGTAGGTCTTTGAGCACTACGAAATTTTTGATTTTGGCTGAGTTCTTGCCTTAAGGTAATCAGAAGAAGTAAAATAAATAAATAAATATGTGCCAGACATCACACCACTTGTCATAGTCTTGAAGTAAATAATAATATCCATGTGTTACGGAGCAACAAACAGGAATTTAAGTCAGGCGCGTCTCTTAGCACACCCACACCCAAATCAATTTAGAAAATAACGTTTTCTAAATTGACCTGACCGGGAATCGAACCCGGGACACCACGCAAGTCAAGTCGAAAAACCGTGCACCACTTATCGTCTTGCTTTTAAAATACAGGCGGATAAGATCAAGGCACAAACTATTCGAAAAAAAAAAACTGGATTGGTAATTAATGGTCTTGCTTTCTAGGCTGCGTATCATGGGTTACTTGTTTGTTTTTTTTGTCGTTATCTGATAAACATTTGTTTCTGATCTATGTCTGAGTGTAAAGTATAATATAAGGACGCTTCTCTGAGTATTTTAAGTAGGTATTGTGTTTATCAGTCTCTGACACCCATGGTACAAGCTCTGCTTGCATAGTTTGGGGTCAGATGATCTTGGTGTTATTTTACCCAGATATATATCTATACTAATATAAAAAAGGGAAGGATTTGATCGTTTGTTTGTTTGTATTGAATAGGCTCCGAAGTTACTAGACAGATTTGAAAAATGTTTCCATCCCACCAAACTTTAAGTATTCAACATAGGCCACACAATTTTTTGTTAAATACTCGTGCCAAGTCTGGGCAGGCATTTTTTTCGAAAACTAAAGAAGTGAGTATAGTTACTTGGTATCAAAAGTTGCCAACGAGGATAATTTTATACGAACTGAGACTTCACACTAAGTAAATGCAACAAGATCCAACAAACTATTTCGTCTGATGTTGACTTTATTTTGCAAGCGAAAATTATCAGAAAACTCAAAAAAAAGCTCAAAACTCAAATAACTTTATTCAAAGTCGTCAAATTTACAGCAAAATATACTAAATAATAGACATAAATACCATAATACCTAATATGGATACGTAAATAAACATTATACAGACATAATGCGACTTAGTTGTTTCTTGCTGAGAAGACCCGGCGAGAAACTCAGCAGTTACTCTTTTAAACTTGTTTTGGGTTTACAACAGGCGCTAGTAAAGTACAAGCAGTGTGTCATTTTGATACAAATAAACCTAAAAGAATATAAAACAAAGAGGAAAAAAAACAACCATAAAATAATATAAAACAAAAACAAAAGAATATAAAGGAGTTACTAGTAAAAGCACCTGGCTTCTACTAAAACTCCTAAGGAAACAAAAGTTAAAATAATCACGTTTCAAGCTAAAGCAAAACATCTGAAATGAAAAAACATTTTCAATGGGCACGATTTGTCAAGGACATTAAGAACATAGACCTACAAATGAGATTCAAATTGCTCTCCAAGAAACAATTAAGGCATCGATTAACATAAATCAATAATTGGGAAAATAATTATTTAAGCGCCAGAAATTAATGTTTAAATTCAAATAGATTAATGGTTCCATTGGAATTTGTCGGATACTCGAAAAGGCATTAGAACAATACATTCATATTCGGATGGCACGATCGGTTTTGCGGTTGGAACGCGATTTTCCGAATAACGGTACCATGCGTGGACAAAATGGCGTAGTGATAAGTTATCAGCTTAACTGTCCCACTTCTGGGAAAAGTGGGCCATCAATGAAATTAAGTCATTGCTACAATTTATATATTATGTAGCAATTGGCTTGCATAATCGCCACACTTGACGAATGTGGGTTGGCGATCACAAACCCGGGTGTGTGCCGGAAAATTCATAAATACGATATGGGGTTCAAACCTAAAGACTGATTTTAGGGCAAGCCCTTTATTACTCAACCACTCTAAGCGTTGATTCCTATCAGCACTTAATTTCGCAAACTGAAACATAAGGCAAATGGCATTTAGAGTTTATATATAGTTCAAAGTTTTAATATTTATTTATTACCAACTCTTACCACTACCATTACAGGCAAATTTAACATATTAAACTATATATAATTTTTATATTTAAGATATTTAACTGTAGTCGGAGAATTCGACAATTCCACATTCATTCTCCTTCATTTGAGATTGATTTTAGTTTTATGAGTCAGTAGTAGCGATTGTTTCATTGTAAACTCGCTTGCAAAACAAACGTTAATTTTAACTGGTACTTATTTATATTCATTACATCTATACTCCATTCATTATAGCATTAGACAGAAGTAAAAGAGGTTCTTTTTAGGGTACACTTTGTGGTAAAAGTACAATAAACATCATTGCTTTTAAGATTTATTCCGAATTTATTAAAATCCACATAAATAGTAGCTGTCACACTTAATTGTTCTCATTTAAAGTAAAGGAACTTCAGAATTTATGAGGCTTTTGCTTGAAATAATTATTTTGTCTTGCATCAAACTATATTGTCGATGTAAAAACCTAAAACAGACAGGGGTTTTCATTTTTACTGTCACTATAACTCTACCAAATCTAAAATGTTACATAATCCCTTCATACGTTGTGGCGGAAGGGGTTTTCAATTTTGCCAGGTTATACTCAGGTATGTTATCGTCATGGCAACGTCAAATGCTAATTGTCTTTCATTTTAGCCCCCCTGCTTATTATTTCTAATGTTATAATGAATGAAGTATAGTACCTAGTCATTTCTTAATAAAACGAGGATAAAATAAATATTAAAAGATTCTTAAGTACTAGTACTGGCGGATACAGGGAATAAATGTTAATCTACACGGTAAATTGCGTTCAGATAATTATAAAGATTGCATAATACAACAACAAGTAAATGAAATGAATCATAAGCAAGTTGGTATGACATTACGAAGTCTTAATAAAATACGAACAATAATAATATTCTGATTGCTTGATGTAAATAAATATTTTATTATTTTTAATGAATGGATTAATGGTCGTTCATAAGCTAATTTCTAGTAAATACAAAAATTTGATGTCACCCTACCAAGAGTTAACACCGGCGGTGCTCGCTAGCGCCTGTTGTAAAGTATTTCGGTACAGTGCTTCTAGTGACTAAATGAAACTGAAACTGTCACAAAAGTTAGTGTAGTTAACTATCGTAGTTTATGTTAATTATTATTGTTTACATTAAAACATCTAAATGTAGTAAGCCCTAGCTTGAGCCCTAGGATCAGGTTATACTATCATATCTAACTAGACCAAATAAGTCTAGGTACTTACTTATTTCTCGTGCAGAGCAGTAGTAACCTCGCAGCTATAAAGTACCTAAACTCTTTGATTGTTACTAAAAGCGCGATGAAATCTGAAATAGCTCTAAATATTCAAAAGATCTTTTGTTCAACGGTATCTATGCTTCCAAACCTAAGCACATTGCCGATGCAGCGAAATGTTCGTAGTCTGAATGGATCCTAGACGTGGCAATATGAAAAATAAACGCGTGCGAAATCATTGCGAGAACTCCTACCACGTCCGCGGAATATATCGTTCGTTGCTCGGATATCGCAATTGCGAGCGCGGAACTGCCAAATTGCATATCGATATGGATACCACCCTTGTTTTACAAAGATATACATTGCTGGAAGGATTTCGAAAAAGTGATTGGGATTTTTATGCAAGTGGAATCAATCATCACGAATATTTTCCATTATGACTGAGTGACTGATCGACGCATAGCCGAAAAGCGTGCAAAGCTCAAATTAAGCAAGTGGGTTCCAAATTCAAATCATTATGCATGTCACATTAGTTACATATTTTTATTAAGGTATGGTGGTAGTACCACAGATTACTTAATAGTTACGACGTAACAGATAAATCACTATATAGAAAATTAAATCCCTACTGCTATAATCATCATCACACATCGAAAGATCCATTCTACCAATGACAAATCATCAATTATTGCTGAAATACGAATGGTCTATTAATCAACTGGAATAATAAAGCCGTGACGTCGCAATCACGCAGTTTTGCGTAAAGCCGGCGGGACAACTGAAGGTGGGGTCGTTGACCTCGTTGCGTAACCGCGGAAAGTACGGGCGGCCATTGCAACCGAACATCACTTTCTAGGCACTTTCGCGCCTTTCAGAGAGTCTCAATTGGACTTGGAGGCTGCAAGGTAGTGCATTATCTTGGTTCACTTACTCGCAATAATCAATAAGGAGTTTTGTCGACGTGAATCAAATATTACGACTTTCAGCAGGAATCTGCATTGCATTTTTGGAGTATCTACCTCACTGCATGGCATGTGTCATAGTGGGAAAAATAGAATTTTATTAGTTGGATCCACAAAGCGCAGGGACTCCACAAGTAGGGTGGACGGAACACCTGATGAGGGTAACCCGAATCAGGTGTGTCCTGAAAATATGAGGGTGGTCTATATTTGGCAGTGGCCGTCTTATAGCTGCTAATGATGCTGATGAAAAGGTTAACAGGTCATGAACTTGGCTGGCCTGTTGGTGCAATGTGTTAGGTCTTGGGTTCGATGACAAACGATCAAGTTCTTGTGTTTATAAAAGCTCTGCTAGTCTGGGGTAAGGTGATCTTGGTGTAATTTGTCCCAGATATTTAAATTTATATCTGTTATAACTTATGATGGCAAGCATTCTAGTCTTGAGTCGTTTAAATGTTAGCTTTATTTTCTAGGTGTTAAATCAGTAAATCTATGTCTCAATAAATACGGGGTGATTATCAAATAACTTCCGAAAACGATATGGCATGCTCACTAAGTGATGTAGAAACTATTCAAGCGAAAAAGAAATTTATTCAACTAACTTTCATTTTAGATCACCATACAAATCACTCGAACGGTCAGTATTTTTCGTATGAATACCTTAAAATAACCTTATTTTCGCTTATATAGCTGCTACATCACTTACTGACTATGCCAAAGTTATTTGATAATCACCCGGTATAGCCAAAAAAACAACACGTTATATTAAATAGTATAGTTATGCTATACCCAAAGACGTATAATAATATTATAAATTGCGTGATTAAACTTTTAACTATTTTATAGCACCGCTTTTGACATGTTTAGATGATTGCAGTGTAATTTACAATATTAAATGACGGCAAAAAACCTTTGACTACTCAAGGTTACTACTTGACAAGTTAATTGGCACAATGTACACTATTATGGTATATTAACTGCAATATTATCACGACTGTGTTAAGTCACTAATGACGAACTGACAACTGCAGTAAGGTATTATTACACAGATTCTTAGTTAACATACGACTAATAACGAGACATGCGTTACAGAAGTTTTTGACCTGTACTCCTATACGTCTACCACGAGTTGCCACATTAAGTTTACATTATCGTTCGCGTAACAAAATGTACTGGGGTTTGACATTGTCATGTAATGTCATGTGTCATCCCAATACAATTTTTTACGCGAATGATAACGTAAATTTAAAGTGGCAACTCGTGGTAGACGTACATACTGAACGTGAAAGATGTGGTTGATATTAAAAAAGTTTGGAATCATTACCTTTAAAAAGTTTTTTATACAATCTGGAATCTTCAACTATCTGAGAGAAAATTGGAAATTCCTTATTAACATTTCAGGTTTTCATACAAAAATACGAAACTTCGTCTAATTTAGTTTTAAAATCATAAAAATTTTGATAAGTATATGATTTTTTTCATACGGCACAAGTAAATATAATCAACCGAAATATGATCACCAGCACTGCCCCTGCCGTCGCCTGATGTGGAAGCTACTGAGCGCTGTCAGTTCTAGCCGCTATTGAAGTCTATGTTATTTAGGATGCGTTCCGTGCATCCGGTAGCTAGATGCCGTGCGCCTGGTTTTATTAATTTTTTCATACCTAACGAGCAAAGCTGCACTTGCCAATAGGGCTGCCAAAAGTGTCTTTCTTTAGAGGAAGTTTCGAAATAGGTATTCAGTGAAAGCAAAGAAGTCTGCAGATTTAGAGTTCTTACACACGATGTCGACGGCAGCCGTCGACTCGTCAACGGCAGACGTCGACACGTCGACAGCAGAGGTCGACGGCATTTGCCGTCCCGTGTGTAAGAACTCTCTTAGGGGGGATAGAATCCACGACTTCCGGTGCTAAAGGCAGGATCGCTACCATTGCACCAACGGGCCAGTCAAGTATATGAATAGTGTTAATCAAGTAATTAAAAAAGTTGAGTGTAAGCTGATAACTGCAGTTTGCATGGCAAAAGTTATCTTTTTGAGATATCACCTTGTGTGAAATAAGTTTATTTTAATGAGTACAAACAGAATTAGTGGTAGTTACTCTTCTAGTTAAAAGAGCGGTGCATTTGAATCATTACGCAATTCCTACTGAAAAAGCTCTCTTGCCACTGTTGTTATGTGAATATCAATAGATTGTACAATCCTGATGAGAATCTCAAGTGGCGTAGCGCCTGCAAAGACATCTCTGCCTCTGGTTAGGTTGTAATCTGCGTAGTTTCAATCTGCTTTCTAGATTAGATTTAACCAAAACGTTACACTTGCAAACAGTATGTTGCTGTGCCTAGCTAAGTAAAATGAGAGCCGACGTAAGTCTCTGAACACTTGCAAGTACTGATTGCTTTTTGCCAAAAAAATATCTAACACGGAGTAAATTTTGTGTTAATTCACACAATGTAGGTAACCGCTTACCATCAATGCTTTTTAGCCACTAAAAAAACCCTGAAGTTATGTAAAGTCAGTCAAAATTAAGATGTTTTTGTTTTAAGATTTACCTCGACATGAACGCCGTTCAGCTTAATCTATATTATGCTTTATCGAGTATAATGTGCCGGGATAAGTAATCAAATACAATATTATTACGTTGTTTTATAATAAGTATGCTATTGTGTTTCTCCGATTTTGCTTAAGAATTCCGATTCTGGTATCAATATTCCAGCTATTTGGACAAGCAGTTTCGGTAATGCGGTTATAATGCGAGTAAAGGATAAATTCAAGTGTTTTTTGAATTTAACAATTTGAGCCTTTCTAAGGAGAGAGTAGTAGGTAATTAATTAATTAATTTATTTATTTATTCTTCATTGCACAATATTAATGATACAATTGGCGGACTTAATGCCAAAGGGCATTCTCTACCAGTCAACCACACGGTTAAACAGATAAATTAAACACGGTGCACGAGATTAAACTAAATAAATTACTTTTGAAAACAACAACAGATGCTAATTATTATAAAATAACAAAACAACAAAATAAATAATGTATAAATTCAATATAAATCGATAAAAATAAACATACATAAATAGAAGTCATAATATAAATAGAACCAACCAAACCAAGAATTGCTTGCCACAAAAAAAAAATACATAATAATAATAATGGTAATGTTTTTGTTTAGCCGACATATCATGACAACATACTTTTAGTTACATGAGCAACACTTAGATCATATCGTGACTTAAGATCAGGTCAGATTGTAGTCAAATACTTGTAACTTAAGAAGTTTTAACACTGATGGGTAATTATTACAGAGACAACATTTTTTTCTTCACTAGCAACTCAAAATTTGACAGACTAAACTAAAAGAAAACCTACACACATTATTTTCAACAAAAAAAAAACAATAAGCGGAACTAAATACGTGAACGTTGTATCATTTGCACGTAACAGTAATAACATTACATTTATTTCATTTGTTTTTTTTCATGTTTCTAAAGACTGCTCAGATACTTCTGGTACGCACGCGTATGAACTGGTTGCGAGCATGTTTTAATAGCGTGAGCAAGTACTAATCTAACAAAATAATCTTTAAACGGGCGTGCGCCATTCAAGGTTGGCCAGACGTTCTTTTCCTCGAAGATTTATGATTTGGCTGTCAAAATGAATAAAGATGCCAGCATCCGTCAAAAGCAGCGTTACAAGCTTCTGGGTATTGCGCAAATGTCAAAAATGCTGGCGTAAATCCTCAGCAGTGAAGTCAACTTCTTTATTGTAAGATTAGACCGCTTTTGGTTCTCCTAAAATCACACTTTTTCTGTATTATACTCGTATATACTGAATAAAATGCACTATGCACATATTTTAATGTGAACTTTCTTTGAAATTTGAAGAAATTCCAAAAACGCTCTGTTATTGGGAACTTACAATATTTCTGTTTCAGACCTAATCGTAAGTGAAGATATTGAGTATTTCCAACTTTAAAAATGCGTATTCCTATTAGTTATCAGCTGACAAGAATATATTTTCAGGGACATTAGACTATTTTGCTGTTTCTTGATAATACTTACTAGCTTTCCGCCCGCGGCTTCGCCCGCATGAACTTCATTTTGATGACAAACAGGATTTTTCCGACTTACGATACTTGTTGTAATATATTATTCGCAATTTCCCGTTTTAGTTAGTACCTACGTCCTAAAAAAACCCATGGAAAACTCCAAGCACTTGTAGTTTCTGAGATTTTGCATTATTTTGCATCTCTAGGGGTTCATGAAAATGTTTAACTCCTAGCTCTTGTAGTAACGAAGTTTCATACAAACTATCAACCCGATAGGGGTCGAATTTCGCAAAATGCCCTCTTAGTGAGCCTTAGTGAACCTACTTCTTAAAAAAAAACCCCATGCAAATTTGAAACTCCTAGCACTTGTAGTTTCTTAAATTTCGTGATGAGTGAGTGACCTTTCGCTTTTACGAGTATATATAATAGACAGATGAATGGAAAGTGGCGAAATAACAGCTCTGATTCTTCCGATTATCAAGCCAACAGTCAACTTGCTGCTGACAACCCCATTTCGAAAATAGTCGTGAGAGTATGTTATGTATACTTATGTAATGTCAAGCATGCAAGACTTAACGTAAAATTAAATTTACTCGTTGTTAATTCAACTGTCGTTATTGATATTATTAAGTTGGTACCTCAAACGCTTGGTGGATTTTTTACTGCTTCGTTATGTTCAAAGTACCTGCGAACAAAAGAGTGTATATTTATTAAAGATGCATTGCCAGACAGTCGCCAACATTATCATGACTCATGATCTCGCGAAGTCGCGAATGACTGTGTATAATGCAGTTGGCGAAAGAGAAAGCGAATTTCGCAATAGTTGTTTACGTATTAAATAAAATAACTGCGAAGTTTAATATAATTTTATGAAGGATAACACTAAAATACGAATGTACAGTGGAGTTTTATTTCCTACGGCCCAAGAAACCCAGGTCGAGTTCCGTAGGGGTGGGGTGGGTTAGTAAGAACGTAGGAAGGTTATTTCTTTCTGTCATGGCATAAAATAAATCAAAATCCGATAAGTTATTAACCAGGTAATATTAATCATATATTTGTTGCAATTTGCTAGCGCGGCAGAACAGCCTCGAAATTATATGATAACCGGATACAATCTATTATTTGTGAAATTGAAAGATTTAATCCTTCTAAAGGCATTCGTATTACGGTTCTGTCGCCTACTTGAAAAGGAATACCCATAAATAGCAAAATAACTTTTTTATGTAAAATTTACTCATTTCGTGAAGCTATCATTAATTACTTCGCAAAAAATACAATAGCCTCACGTACAATATCCTCGACCTTTTCTCGAACATCCTCATAAATATCAACATCTTGACTTCCGGAATACCAAGTTCTTAAAAAACCTTGATATGCTGATTAACAAAAACCTTTATCGAACTTAAAAACCGCTACAAAACTTTTGGAAAGGAATCACTGTCCTTTAGTCGGACTCATGTCAGTTTTCCTGTGATTGTGGGTTAGTATATTTAAAAAAAAATAAAAAACTGATAGGTACTATTGAGGGCTGCATAACTCAACGAGGTATCTTGTTAGAAAGTTTTTAAAGAAAATCTTCACAGTGAAACAGAAATTCTACTACCTTTACCTGGATTGCAAGTTGTCTAGAAGAGATCGCTTCTTAGCTATAGGACCGCCTAAATTATACGAGCTAAGACTATGTACTGATGTTACGGTTTGTTTGTACAATAAAGTATATTTATCTTATCGTATCATAACTACTTAACAGTTTTTGGAGCAGTACGTTTAGCAATTAAACACAGCTTTTTTATTATAATCTGTGTAATAAAATTCGGTTTTAAGAAAGGGGAAGTTTACGAGAATCGTCCCAAAAGGGGACTTATTAAAATTTTAAGCAGCCACCGTGAGGATGGCCGTATTTTCTGAGTGCCATAAACATCTCAGAGGCAGAGGACTCTCTAAATGACCACGAAGAAATACGACGTTTAAAATACGACCTTTTCATAGTCCTAACGAAAAGTCCCGACCAAGTTCGAGGCGTGCTAGATCGGCGAGGTGTTGTATCAAAATTCGTAGATAGATAGAATATGGAAATACTTTATTGCACAAAAACTATTAGAGTAATGTTTCATTAAGTAACAATTTGTACAATTTAGGCCACCTCATCGCTAGATAGCGATTTCCTCCAGGCAATCCTTGGGTAGAGGAACTTCATAGATTCACCTTTACATAGATTCAAAAACCACATCAAAACAGCTTTATTAAGCAAGGGCTCTTATACTACAAAATACTACCTTATAGATAAAAATGCCTGGGTGTAAGCGCTCTGCTCGATGCGGGATTAAATATCTCTATTGTAACAGATGTTTTATTGTAATAGTTAATAGGTACCTAGTATGTCCTGACTAACAATTTTTCTTTTTGAATTATTTGAATGCTTTTTTTGTTTTATATTCTATCATGGTTGGTTTTTTTCTCTCTTTGTTTTATATTCTTTTAGGTTTATTTGTATCAAAATGACACACTGCTTCTACGTTACTAACGCCTGTCGTAAACCCAAAACAAGTTTAAAAGAGTAACTGCTGAGTTTCTCGCCGGGTCTTCTCAGCAAGAAACACTCCGACGCGGTGGAAGAGTCGCATTATGTCTGTATACTGTTTATTTACAAATCCATATTATTATGGTATTTATGTCTATTATTTAGTATATTTTGCTGTAACTTTGACGGTTTGAAAGTACTGATACAGTCTATTTAAATAAAGTTATTTGAGTTTGAGTTTGAGTTCATAAAGCTTAAGGATGTGTGAAGTGAAAATAACTAAGCTAAACGTAAAATATAACTACTACTTCAATACAATAAGAGACTCGTTAAAACAAGTATATTACATAAACAAACAAACGATATTTCATATTTCTTATAATTATTGGTCTTCTAATAAAATGGATTTCACATCCATCGTAACGATGTTTCGACATTTGTTTCTTCACATTTGTATGACTAAACGGATTACAGAAATTTTTAGCAGAAGGAAAAGTGATGTATCTTGACATAACCTTTTAAAAATTAAATTTTCCCATTCAACGGTTTTTTTATATTGCCTGTCAAGATGACCTCACTCCACCTGATGGAAAGCGGTCGTGAGGTCCAGATATGAGGTTGACAAGCCCAGTCATTCAAACGAATCACTGGGCTGGCCATCCTCACCTTGAAGGCCTGCAGAAATGCCTGTTCACGCCCCGCTTGAAGAACCCAGGACTATACGAGGAAGGAAACACATGTGCTGGAAGAGCGTTCTACGTCTGGATGGTACGACAAAGAAACGAGTCACCGAACCTTTTAGTTCGGGCCAACAAATGTTGAATTGTGTGTGGGTGACGCCGTAGTCCAGCAAGCGTGGTACGGGAGTAGAAAGGTGAGGGTGGGATAAGCTGGAATAACTCGTCAGAGCGTTCCCCATTGTAGAAGCGATTTTGTGTAATGGCATGATGAAGTTTAGGGAAAACTGATCAAGTTAAAGTGAGTAGCAGCCTTGCAGGCAGGCAGTTATTCCTTGGCGTTTGGACTTCGGTCAGACAGTTATGCATTATTTATATCAAAATACAGGCACCTACTTCTTTTACATAATAAAATAAGTGACTAATTAAGACTTCCACTTCCCTCTCTCTTAAGAGGTCCATACATTTTGCTTAAATTTATAGTAATTAGTTTCATTACGAATGGTTGAGCTGTCATTAACATATAATTACTTTCACACTTCTCAGTTTTGTATAATTAACTACGTATACTCATGTTTATTATAATTTGATGCAGTTCAAACCGATGAGGTCTTCTGAATACGAGTATGTTAATGTTTAAGCATTTCATATCTTTTTAAAATCATTATGAATGTTACTATTGGATAGTGAAATTTTGTTTGTAAAAATTAAACCAGATAAGAGTGGTTTCGCGCGTATAAGGCTGTTTTAGGAAGCGCATGTCGGCGCGTACAGGCGCGCCTTCTGCCACACTTGTAACTCGTACAAGCGTTGACGCGCTTAAAAGCTCGTACAATCCACTAGTTTTCCGCCCGCGTCTACGCCCGCGATATCGTTATATATTATGGCCTATGGCTAAATTACATGAAATCTTTATAAATTGTAGCCTATATGTTATTCTGATGTATAAGCTGTATTACTATAAAGTTTCATTTTAATCTGTATAGTAGTTTTTCAGTGAAAGAGTAACAAACATACACACATAGGTACATACATCCTCACAAACTTTCGCATTTATAATATTAAGTAAGAAGTAAGATATAACATTAGTAAGTAATAATAATATTAATAAATAATATGATATAAATATATATCCCATAATCGACGAGCATGTTAGGTAAACGTCCCAGTAACCGTTAAGTTTTGAACATGGCTGAGTTTGCACGTCTGCTACGTAAAAATGGGTAGAGGTACAAAAATTATTTTTACAGGAGCATTCAAGTAATTTAATCTAGCTCATGAATAAATAATTTTACTTCTAAATATGTAAATGCTAACACACACACATAAATTCAGAGAAATATAAAAAACACTGAATTGGACCAATACCCGTTAATTTTGTACTAGTAAGCGTTTAAGTGTCCTAAAACCCGTTATTTTTTATTGCGAATTTGAACTCAGTTGCCTTATGTTAAAGTTCACTAAAATATAATATTTTTATTGATGCTATAAATATATAATAGTAAGGTTATTATTATACTTTCTCAAAGAAAAGCCATAACTTTATGGGAAATTATTTATTTTTGTTATAATTAATTATGAGAACATAAAAACAATCTTTCTTTGTGTTATAACAACAAACCAAAAATTTTAGAACCGCGAAAAAATAAAAAACTTATTATTGTTTGAAACACAATTCCCGTTAAAGTACGAATCTCTTTCATACATGAATTTTATACAAGAGATAGTTTTCGATTGCTAGAATAGAATAACAAACTCATGGGTCCTCACTGGTATGAACCGTTTCATGAGAGGAACCCTGAAATAGGCCAACGAGTAGCACAAAATCGTGATGGACAGTGGTTTAGGATATAGAAGATTGCTTTATATTGGCACAACTGGAAGAAGTGGCTCGATATCCTAGGTGAATATTAAACTGTGAAGAAAGCGCATTCTTGTCCCCTGCAGATAACCAAGTGTTAGTAGAAGGTAGGGCGAAAAATATTACAAAGTTAACCCCAGCGGTAAAAGAAAATACGTGACAGTGCTGATCACCGCAAACACAGTCGAATAGGCACCTACAATAATAGTGTTGTTATAGCTAAAGTCGATGCCGCACAAAATTTCTAAAAGAGTTATACCAAAGGGTTGGTCATTCTTTGAGTACATAGCAAACTGTTCTGGCTTGTGATACTTTAAGAACAATAATATTTTTTCTAAGATGGGCATTGTTCACGGAAATAGTACCTTCAGCCGTGAGAAGCATTCAATCAACCGCTTTCTATCCAAATGCGACTCATGTTCTTCAGCCAATGAAAGTAGCTGTTTTCAGACCTTTTAAAAGGATCTGGAAAAAACAGTTATGACTGGCGTACCTAACAAAAAAGTTTCATAAAACTAAAAAATAAAATTCCTGCCCTCTGCTTCAAAACCTTGACTCGAT
Source organism: Udea olivalis (assembly GCA_947369235.1). Lineage (NCBI taxonomy): Eukaryota > Metazoa > Arthropoda > Insecta > Lepidoptera > Crambidae > Udea > Udea olivalis. The sequence goes on from OX376348.1 coordinate 9,217,749, forward strand.
TCAGAATGTATTTAGGAATTTCCTATATTAATTGGTTTTCCAATTCAGAATGGATGTAGAAATTTTCAATTATTACTCTTCGATGCAAAAAATCATAATATTTACGTTGGGCAGTTACGGCTCTTTAAGCTTACTACGCGACCCAATATAGATGCTATTTCTCAACAAGAATTATACTACACGCTAGCTTCTAACAGGGTCTTCGTCTTGATTTAGCAAAAATGTACTTACATTTGTTTGTAATGCTAATGTGATGAATGATGATCACAATGGCCATCTGATATCAGACCCTAATTAATTAATTCATTATTTGGTACTAAAGTAATTACTGAAATACTTATAAACAAACACCCAGCAACCAACAAAAACAGGCTTCGTCACATAAATGTTTGTACTAGGTGGGATTCAAGCCCTTGACCTAGAAAGTATTAACAATTATTACTCTTCGATGCAAATAACTTCGACAAGAGTGTGTCAAGTAATCGAACAAACACCGCTAAACCCGGCCACATTGACCAAAAAGAAATATATTTCGTCGGCCTTTTATGATAATAATACTCCAACGTGGAATGGTGATAAAATCTTTGAAAATACTCTTTGCGGTTTGGGGGAAAAATTAAGGTTTAAAATTTACCAGACGATTCCAACTATTTCCAAGAAGTAGGTACTATATAAGAGATTGTCACAAATGTCTGGTCAGAGCAATACCTGTGATATCAATGAATGTGATGAAGGACTCAAATTATAACCTCGAATGATTTTGTGAATTTAATAACAGAATGTGTAAACCATACTGAAAATGTGGGCAAGATAGAAGTTCTGAATGGAAGGTTGATGATAATCAATGATCTGGTTCTAGGTAAAGAACCTACAAATACGTTTTGAACATCCAATTGCATAAGCAACCATGAATTATGTCACCTATCCAACATCGTTCGTGGAATCAGCTGATATCACATTTAGGTATTCCCAAAGCCCTGGGTTCGGGACATCTGGGATGACTGAACTCCTGGGAGAGCAGAGACCCCTACCTACTAAAACCTGGCGGTCGTCATCTTCGGCGCAGAATGGAAAGGACCCGGGATCCCCAACAAGGGAGAGACTCCTCGCAGGACTCTTCGGCGAGCCAGGCCGCCTGGCAGCCAGCCTCGGGATGAGCAAGCTCGACTCTTGTGCACGATAACACAGACCACAGTGTCCGAAGACACGCGTAACTGTCTTCCTCGGGATTGCAAACCAAAGCACACGCAGGGGTCGCAAGGGCCCTTTTGCCCGCCTCTTACGACAGGCAAGGATACATCGGTAGTATTCTTCTCCCCTAACCGCAGGGAACAGGACCCCTGCGCCAACAGGTCTATCAATAATAGAATAATAATAATCTGAAAGAAGCCTATGCTCAGCAGTTAGTGTCACGTGGGTGAAATGATGAAGAAGGGTGCCTCGATGACCCAAGTAATTAGCTAGTGCGCAAACCACTTGTGCTTCCGAGGCATCCTTATTTTCTTTCAATAGTCCTTTAATTTGTGCGAATATGTGTGTCAAGCAAACTACAAGCAAAGCAACTCGGTGGTTATTTGGTTCAGCCACCAATTCGCACTGAGCCGTCATGATGAGATACAGCAGCTAGGGATAGCTCTCTACCTATTCATCAGGAGTCCTTCTATAGGAGACATAAATATGTCATGATAAAGATGAATAAACCTAAATTATTTATATTTGAATGGTATTTATTGCATTGATTGAATGTAAATACAAACAGCATTATTTTTTAACTGTATTACTTAATTTATTGACATTATACCAATAAATATAAAATATATTAATTTAATTTTCGATGAATACTCTTCATATCGAATAAAAAATCAGAATGAAGTTGTATGACATTATTAAAACAAATGTCACCATTATTCTAACCTAATTATGAGATTCAAAGAAAACCTAATTGAAGAAAATGACACTTATACTTAAGTAGCTAAGAACTATGACGAGCTTAGGTACGTTGTCAAACGTTTGTCCCAATAACCGATAAGAAGGTTTGCAATAATTTAATTATTATATTCAAAAGTGACACTTATTTCAAGGACATAGGGTACATTAACGGGTTTTGGTGCATCGGCTACTACTAGGCTGATGCGTGTACCAAAACCCGTTAAAATAGTATACGATTTTAACGGGTATTGGGTCAAGTAGCAATTTGCGTGTACCAATAGATGTAAAAAGTATTATTAATAGCTTTTCAATAAAATTTGCCATGAGCTTCAGGTTATATCGCTACATAATTAATTCAAATATATAAGTAAATTAACACTTTTACCCTATGGTTAAAAGCATCAGCACAGCAAGCTAAGCAATAAAACCTGGTGGTTGCGTAGTTCAGTGACAAAACTTCGGAATTAAAATATTTTTTCGGGCACAGTACTTTCTATGTTTTATAGTTAAGACACCATTTCGGTTATGGTTAAGTGTTGCCTTTATAAATACAAAGAATATTACTAACAAAATTTTGCCATTTAAATACTTATAAAATATGTTTAGTAGAAATTAGCAAAAATAAAAACCTTAGTAGTTATCGGGTACTGGGACGTTATCGGCAAAAGGGACATCTACCTTATGAAAGGATTAATGAGAGTGGAAGAAGCGCAAGAGGTGTGTCAGGACCGTAGCAAGTGGAAAGATGTGGTCTCTGCCTACCCCGTTGGGAAAAAGGCGTGATGGTATGTATGTATGTAAGATTAGTGAGTTAAGATATAGATACTGACTCACCACAACACGCCACAATAAACCAGTGTCCACGCGTGTAAGCGACCGTATCCGCGCGAAAAAAAACGCTAGTCTGAAACCGTTCTTTTTTGTCAATTTACGTTCCTCATTACAACATAACAATAATGCAGTTCATTGTTTTAATAATCAAACAATAAAACGCCTGTGAAATCACGAACTAATACCTACCTAGTGGAGCATATTATTAGTGGGTAATTAAACGAACTTAGTTGATTGCTATTATAATTATTTGAACTGCAGTCTCGCAGTTGAAGGTTTGAGGCTGCAGCATGCAACTACGAGGACTACATTCGTGAATATACAAAGTGTTGATTAAATAGCGCGAAACCTCAGACAGCCCAATTGATTTTTAACATATGAAAGATACGAGTAAATTAATTGTTAAATTTTTAAATTCATGAATTGCACTTCTTGCTAATTAGTTATTCTCGTGGAAACTACACTATGCGCGATCTCGGACTGCATTTCCGACGTTGCTTTGAGCCTAACCAGCTGAAAGGTAATTGAAGATTAGGTAGGATAGATTTAAGGAAATTTGAGTAACGGCGTAGTAAGAATATTTTTTTGACCAAAAATACTATTTCGGATATTAGGAGAGCTGAACAGTAACGAAGTTCGGTAATAACAACCTAAAAGCTATCGTCGACGTTTGTGCATCAAGATTCGGTAGATTTTGAGCACAAATCCGCTTCCACAGCGAAATTGTCGGAAGTTTCGGCGGGATTTGCCTCGAATCCGGCCGTTGTCGGCGGATGACGCGTGACAATGGTCCGAATTGCGTAAAGTTAAACGGCGGAAAACGGCACAATATGCGGCGCTGGCGCTGCGCACCGCTGCGTTAAACCGCCTGTACAGGCTGAATCGGAACATTTAATATAGTTAGTGAAGAATAAAAAAGTGAAGAAAAGTACATTGGTTTGCAAATTTACGCCGTGGCAATGGTAATTTTTTGGCAAAACAAGACAGAACAGAATCTAAAAGAAAAACAAAACAAGTGAAAAATAAAAAAATAACAACATAATATCACAATAGCTGGACTAAAACTTAAAAAGTGAGGTATTTTAACGGTAAAGTATTCAAAATTTGTGGCCAATCAGGTTTAGGCTTCAGCACAAATTACGCATGCGGCGCGGCACCTCTGACAGATAGTCCGCTTAGAACGAACCCGCCATCTTAATCACGCACATAGACACAGTGAGTTTACATGCGATACCAGTGAGCATCAGTGTTGCGGCCAGTCGCACTGTGGCGATTGTTTTTGTTTTTGTCGAACTTGGTGCAATTTTCCATAAGATGAATTTTGTTTTTGGCCGGCTCCGTCAAGTACCTTCCTTATTTATTTTAAAAATTCAGGGCTGATATAGTAGTAACCCTGGGCGCTCATGCAAGTTTTAGAAAAAAGGCGCAAACTCTTTATTTCGTGGCTTCAGCAAGTATCGCTGAAGTTCAAGACTGCTGGCAGAGGGAACTTTTAAGATAATAATAAAACTTGCGGATGATTGGTACAGAATTCTGGCAATGTTACTTTATTTTATGTGTACTAAAAATCATAATTTATTCATTTTCACTGTGTTCGTCATGTTCCATAAAAAAATGTAGGTATCATCGAATTCTCACGATTATCACAATTATAATTGGTTAGCTTAGCACCTTATAGAGGGCTGTGAGACCAGTGCTGATTTTTTAAGGACGTGTTTTTTCTGCACAGCCTGTATTACACGATGGTGTCCCACGTAGTAAACGGGGCTATTATCTATGCCGGCTACCCTCAAATGCCCGACGATCAAATGGAATTGTAATATCAAATGTAGCAGAACATAGAAAATATTTCTTAACTTATCTTGTGATACCTCAGATATAAATCTTAATACACAACGCAAGATACTCCTTTTCTATGAAAACTAAGCGTGCTTCTTTTTTGCACTCATTTTAACATATCAATTTTGTCTTAGTTATAGGAATTTATTTGACGACACGATTGGCGTAGTGCGCTATAACGCGGTTTTTCGCCTTGACTTGCTTGGTTCGATTCTTGACAAAATCTTTTCTAATTTGACTCGGGTCTGTCTGGGTGCGCTGCGAGCCGCCCCTGGCTTAAATCCTTGTCTAGTACCTCGTCACATTTTATTTATCCCTAGTTCGAGATCATGAAATGTGGTGTTGTGGTGTATAAATAATCATATTTATTTATTTATATATGTGGTAGAGTCACATTATATTTAATTATGATATGAACTATCATAGTATTATTTTATGCAAGTTTATTTTTATTCAGTATATTTTTGCTACAATTTTTTTTTTGTTACATGACATGTCATAAGTACTTTTTAAAAGTCTATATGAATAAAGATATTTTTTACTTTACTTTACTTTTACTTTTTATATTTATTTCTTAACTGATTTTCCTTTCATTCATAGAAAAAGATATTCATAGATAGTTCGTTTTAATCTACTTGATTTTGCCTTCCGTTGCCATAATAGTATATACAGTGGTGGCAACATAATAAGACGTAACTTTGAAGCCTTGATTCTCCGCCAAGGGTAGACTAAGCTGTGATCTGAGGAAAGCCATCCATGGAGTGAATGGAGGAGATCCAGATCGCCATACACACCTTCAGACCTGATCAGCATTTTAATAGTTGTAAGGATATGTTCAAATGAAACGCGTAAATAGCATTAAACTGTATGAAATTCTAAAACAGGTAGCAATCTCCTCCGTTCACTCCCTAGATAGCTTCCATCAGATCACAGCCCAGTCAATCCTTAGGAGAGAATCAGGGCTTCAAATTTACTTCTTTTGTATGAAAACCGACTGGTGTCCGTAATTATGTGGCCACCACTGTATACGTATATAGTACTGTGTAGTATATACTCTTATAAGGCATGTTTTTAAAGAGGTTAACTAGCAGTGTTTTTTAACACGCTTACTAGCGTCTTCTATTTCAATATGTCTGTGGTTATCAGCGGTTCGTAACTTCTCGATGTAGTGGGAGTTGTTGTTAGATAACAAACTGCTTCTGTGACTGTACTCGAGACTACGTTATGAGAAACATCGCATTGTGTTGTTGAGAAATGTGAACAAGTTAACAGAAAGATAGTCTGAAATCTACACGAATGTGAGGATGTCAGCGTATTTTACGTTTTAAAGGTTGAATGTGGAGACACGAGCAATTAATTATAACAAACATACCCACCCTATATCTATTCATGCATACAACAGTAACCGATAGAAGCTGTACTTAACTGAGTACGAAATAAACATTCACAGAATGGTGGTTGATATGTCTATTTAAATGTCTCAGCATCACGTGAATGTAATATATATTTAATATAAATAACGCGTACACCTGTTTTCACTTAGACTGTATTGTACCACTACTATGCAAGGCCTACCCGAAATCTCTCCATTGATCCCTATCTGAATCACTACAATAATAAATTGAGTGGTTAGTAAGGTTTTCTTCTGTGTCATGAAAACCAGAAACCAAAACCCGAGCTCACCCATAAATTTGTTACACTATGGAGAGTAGGGGGTTACTTGATGGCTGTCCGAAATAGGTGAAATAGGTGTCCACTAGCTGCCAGACGGACCAAATATGACCAGCATATATATAATAAATAAATATTTGTTATCATATAAAGTATATAAATATATGTTGTTTGATAAAGTTTTGTTATCATTTCAACACCAATAATAATTGAAAACCTGTAGATTCATGCTTAAATAAGTGCTTTTTCGTTTTAAATCGGAGTTTTTTTTAGATTTGTACAGGAACTTTGAATATTTCAATAATTCCAATAATAGTCAGACACCAATGCAGACACCCCATTCCTTGTGTTCTCTCGCACACTGCTTAATCATATAACAATCTTTAAATAAATAAATAAACCACAATATTACACGTCCGTTTTATATTCTTTTTGTATTCTAGAAAATAAGCTATACCTACTATAGTAAACAATATCAGATAGGAAGAAAGCGAATGATACTCGTACATACAATATGGGGAGAACTGAAGCCTAAGCTAGGGTAAACCTGTATTTCAGGACTCCAGGAACTCCCACTCGGACCCTGATATACTATTATTACTAATTTAACTAAGTACTAAGTTACAAGTAAGAAATAACATAAAATTGTATGTGCCGGACAATGTTTGATTGATTGTGGCATGATTGTGGCTATGTTGCAATGGTGTGTATGTATCTATGTGTGTCCGTGTGTGTGTGTTACATTCAATCATTTTAGCAGTAAGTAAGTCTGTGCCATTGTAGTTAAGTTCCATTAAGTAGTTTTTAATGGTAATTTTGAATTCGTGAAGTATTTTAGGATACACATTTAGTATTGTGTTAAGTTTGTTGTAAAAGTGTTTGGCCAGAAAATATGTGTGGCGTCAGATAAAGATGGTATTGTGTTTGCCTATTTGACATACCTGTGTTGAACTGAAGTGTAACTGGAGTGAATGTCAAGTGTTTATGCTGTCGTAGTGTATATTTATGATTCAAAGTACTACAAGATTTAAGTGTAGCTATCTACAAATCCAATGATATACAATGTGTGCGGTGTTTATAAACAGAAAGACCATTAAATTAAAACACTTGACTCGCAGCGCAGCGCCGGCTCAAGTACCCATTAAGTATTTGTATTAGACCTCTGTGCTGTGTTGTTGCGGGAATTGAGCCTCCGATCCTGTGCGTCTAGACCGGCCTTCCAAACTATTTGCATAACCCAAAAGGTCAGAAAAAAAAGTGATTTGTGAATGTTTCGTATAATAAAATTATAATTATAATAATAATAATACCATAAAAATAATACCTCCAGCACGCTGCTTCAGACAGATGGCAAATTATTAATTTGAATGTATTTCTTCAGCTGGTTATTAATAAAAACTTAGTCACGAAAATTAATTTAAATTCAAGACTAATATTAAGGTTACGGTTCACCGACTTTTTGTTAACCGTTTATAAATGTTTCGAGAGATTAGGCTTTGCCAGAACAATAAGTGCAGAGTATTATTATATTAATTCTAGTTCTGTCTCCGTGCAAATCAATATTTTCATTCTTGCGTCTGAATCACAACTCTTGGTATTCATTACAGAAAACATTTTTTGTTCCGCTTGACATTGGCAAACAACTACTGTACGTCTACCACAAGTTGCCACTTTAAAGAAGGACGGCGAACTTCCATGTAATTTCAGACCTCTACTTACGGGCCACGTACATAAAAGAAATCGGTAGATGTTTTTAGAACTACGCTAGACTAACAAAAAAGTTAATTGTTTTAACTCTCTTAAAGCTGGGGTTAAAAAGATATTAAAGCTATAAGGCGAAGGTAGTGAGGTTATATTTTAAATCGCTGGTAATTTTTTAATTATTAAAATGATACTGATGCTTACACATCAGTCAGAATGGATACATGTTCCACTACAATGCAACGTACAATATCCGCATTTTGTCCGACTAGGCACGGTTCCATGCAAAGTGTTCCGTTCCGGAGAATTGCGCGGATGACCGTCGTGGGAAGGCGGACTCCGCGCCCTCCTCCCAGGCCCACGTCTTTGCGACGGGTCCCGTCGCGGGTGTACGAACGGGCTTGTTCAGTCAATAGCGCTACATGATACGTGCAATGAGAACCCTTGATGGGCCTCATCCACCACATCCTCATCCCATGCAAAGGCGCACTGCGAGTTTGTTAGTACGGCCGCGTGCTTCTTCTACTACGCGTATAGCTCGTGCCGCATCGGTGCGCGTCACGAGCGATCTGTCACCCGTTGCCCTTATCACATCATCACAAAACTATAGAACAAGACAAAGGCCTTCAAGGTGAGGATGGCCAGCCCAGTGATTCGTTTGAATGACTGGGCTTGTCAACCTCATATCTGGACCTCACGACCGCTTTCCATCAGGTGGAGTGAGGTCATCTTGACGGGCAATATAAAAAAAAAAGAACAAAAGAAGTACATTTCTGGTGTACTTATATTAAGTTCGTTCAGCTCAGTATGAGGCTTATTTAAGTTTTACTGCTATGTAAGCTTTGAAATGAAAATCATATTAACTTATATTTGTACATTTATTTAAATAATTTACAAGTGGTCCAAGAATGCAGCAGGAGCTCCGAAATGATCCGGATGACAAGCGTACCCCATGTACCATAAAATGGGCATTATGTGCGAGCAACACCCAACTGTATGATTTCCAGCAGCACAATAACAATAATATCCTAAAATGGCTTCACTCCCATATACTACTTAAAGTCAACTAAGTAGGACCCTTCTGTGTATAGACTCAGGTACATGAAGTTTTTCCCGATCATCACACTCTGGAAACAAGCAACGGCCAGCAGAGGCAGCTGCTCTTCTTGTTGTTGTAAGAGCTATTTGAGTGTTTGCTTTATTATTTGTTTGCTGGGTTTCAATTTGATTATGTTTTTCTGCAACAGGTGGTGCAGGTAATTCTGGAGGGATTCTACTTTCTCTTACAGTTTGATTATTTGATGAAAACGAAAAGAAACAGTTACAAACAATAAAATAATAAAAATTAAACGTAACGTAATGTGAGTGATTCGTTTGACATTGACAATATTGACATTGATGACAACAATGGGCAAAAGGCAAAGAAGTATATTACCATACAGCCTCTTTGTCAGTTTGTTTTTTCACTTTGCACTTGAATACATTCAAAATACAATTATGTGGCTTTAAAATTTTCATTATAGTGTATTTATTTAATTAAAATAGGTCAAGACAGTTAAAATATAACTTACCATAACACAAATTGAAAATAAAATTAATTCCATGATTGAAAACTTCTGCGTAGATTGGAATACTCTCACAGGAAATAAAACCGTTTAGTTTTTGCACTTTTCGTTGCACTACAGAAAAGTTTTGTTTTATTGAAATCGGGAATAATTTATCTTTGACCTGCCTTCTTTAAAAATCCTGATTATATGGAAATAAATTCAACAAAGAAGGGCGGCGAAACTCGACTGCATACTTTACAAAAACGTTACCAAACGGAACCAATGTTGAATAAATACAGTTAAATTTGTTGAATTTTGTTCCATACAATCGGAATTTTTAAAGATGGCAGGTCAAAGATAAATTATTCCCGATTTCAATGAAACAAAACTTTTCTGTAGTGCAACAAAAAGTGCAAAAACTAAACGGTTTTATTTCCTGTAAGAGTATTCCAATCTACGCAGAAGTTTTCAATTACTGCAATCAATTATAATCTCAATTTGTGTTATGGTAAGTTTTATTTTAACTATTTTGACCTAATTCAATTAAATCAATACACTTTAATGAACATTTTAAAGCCATATACTTGTATTTTCAATGTATTATAGTGCAAAGTGTAAAAAGAAACTAATAAAGAGGCTGTATAGAGGAGCTTATACTTCTTTGCCTTCCCATTGTTGTCATCAAAGTCAATGTCAAATCAATTACATTACGTTACGTTTGATTTTTATTATTTTTATATTCATAACATTTTTTTCGTTTTTATCAAATAATCAAACTGAAAGAGAAAGTAGCCCTCCAGAACCTGCACCACCTGTTGCATTAAATCATAATCAAATTGAAACCCAGCAAACAAATAATTAAGCAAACAATCAAATAGCACTTCCAACAATAAGAAGAGCAGCTGCCACTGCTGTAGTACAAGGGAGTGAAGCCATTTTCGGATATTATTATTATTGTGCTGCTGGAATTCACACACTTGGGTGTTGCTCGCACATAATGTCCATTTTAAGGTACATAGGGTACGCTTGTCACCAGGATCATATCGGAGCTCCTAATGCATTCTTGGACAACTTGTTAATTATTTAAATAAATGTACATAAATAAATTAATATGCTTTTTATTTCGTAGCTTACATAGCAGTAAAGCTTTAATATGCTTCGGACTGAGCTAAACAAACTTAATTTAGGTACACCAGAAATGTACTTCTTTTGTTCTTTGTCTGGTTTTGTGATGATGTGATAAGGGCTACAGTTGACAGATCGCTCGTGCCGCGTACCGATGCCGCACGAGCTAGCCGTAGAAAAAGCACGCGGCCGTACTAACAAACTCGCAGTGCGCCTTTGCTTGGGACGGGGATGGGGTGGATGAGGCCCATCGAGGGTTTCTTATTGCACGTATCATGTAGCGCTGTTGACTGAACAAGCCCGTTTGTACACCCGCGACGGGACCCGTCCCACGGACGTGGGCCCGTCTGTGAGGGCGCGGAGTCCCCCTTCCCGCGACGGTCATCCGCGCAATTCTCCGGAACGGAACACTTTGCATGGAACCGTGCTTAGTCAGACAAAATGCGGATATTGTACGTTACATTGTATCACTTTAATAAAAAATATCTAACCAAACAGCCTCCGAAACGCGAAAATGGAACGCCCGAACATGTATCGCTTACGTCGGACCAAATCTGACTGATTTGTAAGCATCAGTGTCCTTGTATTCATTAAAAAATGATTAAAAACTTACGATTTAAATTGTAACCTTAAATAGCTTTAAGATCTTTTTAACCCCAGCTTTAAAATAGTTAAAACAATGAACTTTTTTGTTAGTCTAGCGTAGTTCTATAAACATCAACTAATTTCTTTTATGTACGCGGCCCGTAAGTAGAGGTCCGAAATTACACAGAAGTTCGCCGTCCTTCTTTAACTCTATTTATTCAACATGTTTCCGTTTGGTAACGTTTTTGTAAAATATAGAGGCGAGTTTCGCCGCCCTTCTTTACGTTATCGGTGACGTAAAAAAATTGTATTGCGATGGCACACGACATGACATGACAATATCAATCCCAATACATTTTTTACGCGAACGATAATGTAAATTCAAGGTGGCAACTCGTGGTAGACGTACTGATATGACAACATACATAATTGTGTAGTTAATTTCAAGTAATAGATTATTTTTGTTACATGTAAATTAAATTTATTTTTACGACGCAACACTACTTATAAGTTGCTAAAAATGGCTCGAAACTGTAACGTCTAGTCGTGTATGAAACCAATACATGCGCCTTGCCACTTAAGAAAAGAAGATGTTATAGAAAAAATATGTTTAAACTGACGTTCAGAAGAAAAATAAAAATTCACAGATTTGCTCTCCTATATTCATTTTAACAAAGCAAAAATTATACTACCTCTAAATCTCTATACGTTTTTTGTTATAAAATAGGAAAGGTAAATCAAAAGTCTATCGAAATGCACTTAAGGTTGATAGCAAAAAAAAAATGTACACAGCTAAGCAAATAACCTTATTAGCAGTCTTCAATTTTAATTAGGTTTCTTATAGGGAATAATATAGTACCTAAACAATCTAATTTTGATGTAGGAATGGCGAATTTAACCTTTGAAATTTAAGAAAATAATACTCTGTAAGAAGTATCCCGAGCTCAGCATGACTAATGGATATTGAACAGTTGACGTCACGTCCGCAGTACCGCAGTGAATAACCAACCGAGAAGCTATCATATTTCAGACAGCGTCACATCCTACGCAGGGTACGTGGCTTAGACTAAGTATCGCACTAAAACACCTACGCAATGTCTGAATTTCAGGTTACAAAACGGTTTCAGTAGAGGCCCATGGGCTTTTAAACAAACTCAAACTCAAACTCAAATAACTTTATTCAAATAGACTGTATCAGTACTTTCAAATCGTCAAATTTACAGCAAAATATACTAAATAATAGACATAAATACCATAATAATATGGATATGTAAATAAGCTGTATACAGACATAATGCGACTCTACCACCGCGTCGGAGTTGTTTCTTGCTGAGAAGACCCGGCGAGAAACTCAGCAGTTACTCTTTTAAACTTGTTTTGGGTTTACAACAGGCGTTAGTAAAGTACAAGCAGTGCGTCATTTTGATACAAATAAACCTAAAAGAATATAAAACAAAGAGAAAAAACCAATTATAAAAGAATATAATAACAAAAATTCATTTAAACAATTCAAAAAGAAAAATGGTTAGTAGTATATACTAGGTACCTATTAACTATTACAATAAAACATCTGTTACAATAGAGCTATTTAATCCCGCATCGAGCAGAGCGCTTACACCCAGGCATTTTTATCTTTAAGGGAGTCTTTTGTAGTATAATAGCCCTTTTTTAATAAAGCTGTTTTGATGTGATTTTTGAATCTATGTAAAGGTAACTCACAAATGGTTTTTGGAATTTTGTTGTAATAATGTATACCTTGCCCTATAAAGGATCCTAAACCTTTTTGTAACCTAAAGAGTGGAAGTGCAATTTTATCCTTATTCCTAGTATTTCTGCAATGTGTGTCACTGTGTTTAGCGTAGAGATCAATATTTTTTCTCACCAAAACAAAGCAATTGTAAATGTATTGTGACGCTATAGTGATGATACCAATTTCCTTAAAAATCTGCCTAAGTGAAGCCGGTGCACGAAGCTTATAGATGGATCTGATCGCTCGCTTCTGGAGGATAAAGATGGTTTGTATATCCGCCGCTTGACCCCAAAGTACAATGCCGTAAGACATTACACTATGGGAATAACTAAAATAAACGGAACGAGCAGTATCAACATCTGTTAATAACCTAATTTTTCTCACTGCAAATGCAGCCGAACTAAGTCTGCCTGAGGTAGCTGTTATATGAGGGTTCCATTGCAGTTTTGAATCTAGTGTGATTCCAAGAAAAACTGTTGTATCTACAAGCTTCATAGTATTACCATAAATTTTTAGACTAACATCTTTAACATTAGGCAACTTAAAATTAATACATTTAGTCGTTTTTGCATTAAGCTGTAGATTATTTACTGTAAAACCATTGTAAAACCTTTGAAAGTGCGTCATTAACATCATCAAAAAGGTTTTTATTTCTGTCAGTTTTAAAAACTGAAGATGTATCGTCTGCAAACAATACAACATCACAAATATCTTTTAAGTAAAAAGGTGAATCATTTATATATATCAGAAATAGTAATGGACCTAGAATGGATCCTTGAGGGACCCCCATTTTAACTTGTGATCCTGTAGACAGTACGCTGTTAACATCAACTTTTTGAGTTCTTAAACTAAGGTACGAAATTACCAAATCTAAAGCATTTTTACGGGGTTAGGGATAACCCTAACCCCGTAAAAATCAAGCTTGCGTATAAGTGTATCATGATCAACGCAATCAAAGGCCCTGGACGAGTCACAGAAGACGCCAAGAGCGTTCTGTGAATTCTCCCAAGCCCTAAATATGTGTTTTAGAAGTGCAATGCCAGCATCAGTAGTAGAACGGCCTCTCGTGAATCCATATTGTTCACTGTGTAAGAGATTGTTCTCATAAAAATGGCTTGATAGTTGTTCTTGAATGATTTTTCAAAGATCTTACTTAGAGCTGGTAGGATTGAAACAGGCCTAAAGTTACCTGGGTCTTGTTTGTTGCATGATTTAAAAAGTGGTACAACCCTACTGTGTTTCATTAAGTTTGGAAAAACACCTTCATCAACACAATCATTGAATATTACGGCTAAATAAGGGGCAATCACGTCAATTATGTGGCTAACAATTTTGACTGATATACCCCAAAGATCAGCGGTATCTTTTGAATTAATTAATCTGAATGCTTTTATTATATCTAGTGACTCAACATGTTTAAATTTAAAGAATACACTGCAACAAGATACATTATCTTTCAACAAATGTTCCGCTCTAGTTGGTGAGGAATTTAATGAAGCTGTAGTGATTATAGGTATATTACTGAAATACTTATCAAATGCTTCAGCAACAGATGCTTCTGATTGTAAGATGTTATTGTTAATATTAAGAGTGTATGAGGTATCGCGCTGTTTAGCTTTACCTGTTTCGTGATTTATGACGTCCCAAGTGGTTTTTATTTTGTTAGTGGACTTTGATATTTTATCACGAATGTGCAATGCCTTAGCTGTAGTGCACGCTTTTCTGAAGATTTTGGAGTAGCTCTTGACATACTCAACAAAAAGTGGATCGAAATTTTATTTTTTCATGCCGTACAACTCATACGTCTGCTCCTGTAAATTCCAGGCGTGGCCCATTCACAAAACTTAGATTGAACTCTGCAAGTAACTTGTTTGGTGGGAAAACAAGCATCAAATTCATTTTTAACACAATCAAACAGTCTTTTGTAGACTGCATCAGGGTCACCAAGGAATGGAAGATACTTTATGCTTTAAATTAGTTTTAAAACTATTAATGCGATTACCCGTCTTCGGTCTACATGTTATTTTTCTGTAATTAACGCTAAGATACATAGTATCTTCAGTTAACCTAAAGTATGGTACAAACAGATTTGTATCAAAAAAGTCAATGTCACTATGACGACATATCAGATTATACAAAGTTAAATTAAGGTCTTGGATGACCTTGTTCTGACTTGAAGTACTTGAGGTACTTGAGTATGGGAATGCACACAAAATAAATTTACACTTGTTCTTTGATTGAATGCCCATTATTGTTTTAATATTTTTAATTAACCCTTTTTTGTCAATGACAACCACAGTGGAGTTTACCCCTAGCTTCTCTTTTGAGATGTTACATGACAAGATGTTACAAACAACGTTGGCAAGCGGTTATCAAAGCGTATAAACACGTGTGAGGGAGCTTTTCCACCAGAGATGTGCGAGGATGCGTTGCGAGGGAAGTGTTTGTTAAGAACCAATAGAATAGCTTAATTTACCTAGCTTCGCGATTCTATTGGTTCTTAAGGGTCCGGAACTTATGCGCGACCCATCTGCGCATGGAACGCGAGCGCGGCCGGGTCGCGGGGGGGTGTGGCAATCCCGCGTTCGTGATTAATCACCACACCCACACCTAAGAAACACCCTTTTTTACAAGATGTGGTAATTACCACGAAAGCATACCACAGACATCTTTGGTGGAAACGCACCCTAAAACTGGAGGTTTTCATACAGTAGGAAGAACTTTTGTAGTCAGCAAGAAGAAAACTAGGACCTCCTTCGTTTGCCCGGCCTGGTAACGAGATAGTTGGCACTTGGCGTATTTTTCAGGCACGCTTCAGAAAGCACGTTTTGAGTTTGGCCTTGGCTTTCGTCGCTAGATGTCAGTCGTTTAACCTAGTAAGACATAACTACCTAACATTTGGCAGGTTCATCACCAGACCTACAACCTCCACTGAACCGGCGAGCTAGCGGTAAGCGGTAAGTTCTGTCCTTAGAGCTGAGTGAATAGGGAGGGCTATCTTATAAACATGATTTTTTGATCGCATTTTTTTTCACGTATTTCGTGAAAAGAAAGAAAGTATAAGTACAAAGTCCATGTATAGAATTAGTTATCAAGTCTACTTTATCAATTGTTATCAAAATGCGTGACTTAGCCACGAATGTGGTGTTAGGGCGTAAGGTGTTAATAATCCAACTTTCTCGATGCCAACGAAAGCTTTGTCCTCTTAGTACCTATTAGCGACATACAGACAAATGAAACGGAATAATTAATAGTAGGTAGGTACCGCATCTTGTTTAGTTCGCCGACCGCGTGCCTAGAAAGCGAAAGTGAAACAATAAGGTGGGGGTTGAATGGGGTAACTTTATTCATTAGTTATGTGCCTTAGCTAAAAGTCAAAAGTTGTTTCCGACAGTTCCAATAGGGTCTATTCGGAATACGCGCGGAATCCTCATTGGGCTGTTAAACGTCCGCTTTTATAGTTCCATTTCGGGATCAAGTTATGCGGAAGAATTTTATTTATAGATAGTATTGAAAAGTTTTATTATTTGGCCATGAGTTTACTGTCAGATATAAATGTGAAATATGCTAGCCCGTTAGAGCTAGGGTAAAAGTAACAACCTGAGAATATAGTCCGATCCGAACTCACTGCTCCAAAGAGAGACATTTATTCGTACGGCCATACTTCATTTTATTGATTTATTCTTTATTGTTTAAAATTTAAAGTGCAATAGGTGGACTTAATGCCAAGAGGCATTCTCTACCAGTCAATCACAAATTAACTTTATATTTAAGTCAACCCAGGTCGTCCCAGGTTTAAAAATTTTGACATCTATATATACTCGTAAAATGAAGTAAACTAATTACCCTATAAACTGTCCCACAGCTGGGCAAAGGCCTCCATAATTGAAAATCAAGTCATCGCTACAATTGATGGGTATTGGCTTGATCACCACGCTTGCCAATTGCGGGTTGGTAATCACAAACCCGGACTCTGTACACCGAAAAATCGGAAAACACACTTTGCCCGACCTGGGAATTGAATCCGGGACCTCCGGATTCAGGGCCGAGCTTTGAGACCACTCCCGGAGGCGTTACATTTTTTACCCGTAAACAGTAACAAATAATTTCATTTAAGTAGAATTTTCTAGACAATTTGAAGTTTTTAACTAAAAATATATTGGTACAGTGATACAGAAAAATAAATGGTTACAATAACAATTATGATAGTTAAACATACCTACGTATGTTATATTAGACAATAGAACATGTGTAACAAAAAATATTTTGACAGTTTATTCGGTCGCGTTTTTGTATGGAACTATCCTTGTAGGTGTCGTTATTCTTCATTGTTACGCTTACCGCCTAAGATAAACTGTACTAGTTCAGGGCCGACGGGTTTGCGACAGCCCTTGACCCTTCAAATGTAATCTCTAATGATTATTTAAGGCCACGTAATCCCGCAGAAGGAGGCATTTAGCGCTTTCCCGAAGTCGCATCATGACCACTTGACATATGACGTCGCTGCCAGCGACATAGTATAGAAATAAGCAGTAATATTATTTTATTTGACTTAAGAATATAATTGCATTTTTATGATCATTCTTAAAATGGTCATACAAGAATTTGAACATTTTTGTATAGAAGCCATCAGTCGCCGTGTAGATTTTTCTTTAAATGTTTCCACGCACGTTTAAAATTGGTAAAAAGCGATTAAGTTGTCCCTCAAAATATCAAATTTTAATCCACGATCAAAATACTTTTTCAAAAATTCATAAGTCATACACAACGATAGAAAGTTGAAATTTTGATAGTACTTCTAATTTTTTAAACCCTACCAGACACAGTTGATATCCTAAAGTTACTACTTCATTGTTACTGAGATACAGGCTTCTGCCAAGTTCAGGCACCAGTCTCTTACAAACTTTATTGTTGTCTCCAATTAAATTATGTCTATAGCTCTAATCGTACTTTTAAGATTTTTTTTATTGATTTGGAATAAGTTACAGCAACTTATGGATCAATATCGAGGAGCAGAAATGTTGCACCTGTAAGGTGAAAATAAACTAAAATTTATATAAATTTCAATGTGACTGGTCTGCTATATATATAAATGTATAAGAATGTAATGACAGCATAAAATCAAATTTTAGAACAATAACCAACGAAAACATACAATAAGTTAAACACATGTAAATACTGTTTAGGTAGTAGTTGTACGCGTCAGAAGAGTCAATTCTAGCTTTTTTCAACGAATCTATGTATTTTAATGAAATACCATCCGTAGTTAGCGATACGAAACAAGCTGTGACATAACACGGCGACACGTTGTCTGCTGCTGCTGCGTGGAGTCGGCTTTAACCCGATTTTCATAACTGTGCAATTCGAGTGGTCAAAATCGTTAGGTTGGCAGCTATGAATTTCACCCGCCTGCATACCTTCTCCCCACTCCACTAAAGCGGTGTCGGGTGTGACCAGTGTCCTGCCTGATTTCTTCAAGGTCGGAAATTCTAACTTTTCTAGCTTAGTTAAATTTTTCTTATGGAAAAGAGGAATGAACTCAAACTCTTCATTTTAAACACGAATTGAACACAGTTACACCTTTTGGGCAGACGAAAATGTAATAGCTATTATTAAATAAAGAAATTACAAATTCAAAACTCAAATGAGAAGTATGAATATAACTTTTTAACTGAATTTAATTTCAATAAATTTTATCAAAATCATTGTAAACAAGCATAACAATGTGCTCTTTATTTATGAAAGCGTCGTGGTCTAGGTGTTCAGCAACCCAACTAGAATCGCGGATCATGTGGTCCAGAGTTTAAATCTGGCCCGAACCAACTACGTGTTCATTGTTGAATTTCCAGCTAACTCTCCGGTGATAGAAAACATTAATTAAAACCAAATCAACCCAGTTACCCGTTGGGTTCAATAGTCAACAATAGTTCTGTCCGTGATGATAGTGCGATCCCAATAGAGCAACACACGACCATTTTCAAGAACTGGCACCGGTGCGTACTTATAGTACGGCAGCTCCAACTCGACAAGGCCATATCGAAGAGCATGTTGCTGGTGGATGATCCTGGCTACTAGGTTGTGCCTGTGCAAGTACTCGCCATTAGCAAGGTGAGAATAACTGGAAATAACATGGCGGATAGACTCGCTAGGACGGCGGCATGCCCGACAAATGTCGAAAGTACCGTCCTTCATAATGTTTCCTTTCTTATACATTTATTATTACTTGAACAATAAAATCCCTTTCCTCACAACTTGTTTCAAGGCAAATTGGTTTGTCTGTAACCATTTAACACTTCAACTTTACTATCATCAGCTAGATCTAACCACACAGTTTAACCTACTTTTTGGTATTCCAGAGCAACTGTATGATACATGTATTTTATTTTAACGTCTTGTCTTTTTAAATATTTTTTTGTTTTTTCTTTGTAAATTATGTTCAAAATATTCTTAAAGTGAAGTTCTCCTTAAAAATATTTATCTGGGTGATTCACAGACTGAAATTAAATCTGAAACCGAAGCCGTTGGTGAATTTGGTAAAGATACTATTTCAGAAGTTGCTAAAGCTACGATGTTGAAATTTGGTTTCCTCCATATAACAGTATTATATGGAGGTAATTCTTCATTCAAATCAATTTGAGAAGTGGAATAAACTTTAGAATTCGATATTATCAACTCGATTTCTAAAACTAATGCAGCCGCATTTTCAGACAGTGGTTGTATTTGAAAATTGGGAATAGCTCAATCGACGTTTTTAGGGATTCCCCACAACATCGAAAATGCTAGAATGAATTGAGCAAACTACTGATTTTTTTTGGTCTAAAAAATACTAAAGAAATCTATTTTGCACAGAGACATGGGTCGTATTAGAAAAATAACATTTTAAACTATTTTAAGAATGAAAAAAGTATCGTAATAAAGTATTTCATAGATTCACTGTACTAAAGTATCAATTTGTTGACCAATTGTCGGAACGTGGGTTGGCTTAAAAAATTAAATATTGGTATTGATCAATTAGGTATTTCATTATTTATATAATAAAAAGCATTTACTTACCGAAAGTATTCACTCCGAGACATTTTCATTTCGACCGTTATTTTTACAATTTTTGAAAACATACGAGGTATTGCGGCACATCAGCATGTTGGCGCAGTTAAAGGTGAACTTAGTAGAAATAAGTTTTTTGCTCAGCCGTTTTTGACGGTCTGACTGGTTATCTATAGACTTCTTGATCGAAGCTTTTTTTTTATATTGCCAGTCAAGATGACCTCACTCCATCTGATGGAAAGCGGTCGTGAGGTCCAGATATGAGGTTGACAAGCCCAGTCATTCAAACGAATCAATGGGCTGGCCATCCTCACCTTGAAGGCCTGCAGAATTGCCTTTTCAAGCCCCGCTTGAAGAACCCGGGACTATACGAGGAAGGAAACACATGTGCTGTAAGAGCGTTCCAAGTCTGGATGGTACGACAAAGAAAGGAGTCACCGAACCTTTTAGTTCGGGCCAACAAATGTTGAATTGTGTGTTGGTGACGCCGTAGTCCAGCACGCGTGGTACGGGTTCGTTTGAATGACTGGGCTTGTCAACCTCATATCTGGACCTCACGACCGCTTTTCATCAGGTGGAGTGAGGTCATCTTGACGGGCAATATAAAAAAAAAAAAAAATACACGGTCGAAAGCTTTGGCAATGTCAAGGCTGACGGCCAAAGATTCCCCATGCTTGTCCATAGCCTCCCCCCAGATGTGTGTTACGTACGCTAGAAGATCACCCGTAGACCCGTAGACCCGAAGCTCTGAGTAGATATATGACTTATATACTATTCTTTTCTAGAAATAAGCCTATCTCATTGGTAGTCATTCTTGAACAAAAACAATTACCTAATAAGGTAAATAACGTGAAAGAAAAACAGTATGTTACGGTACGTCCTCATAGTAGAAATAATGTGACCGAACTTTTGCATGAAGTCGAACTTCTGATTACCACCATTGTCACACTGTGGGTACAAACGATTCTTTTGCGCAGAAATTTTGGCACAGGTCTCACTTCGGTAACGCCCCGAGTGACACTGGTGAGCCACGCGCGCGTATTGTTATATAATGATATTTAGAAAATAATAAAAACCAAATTAAAAAAACTTGTTACAGAATAATTCAGACAGTGTCGTTTCAAATTTTTCTGTATATTTTTTTCATTTATAGTGTTAATAATCTTTAAGAAAAACTTGAAAAATAGTCATAAACGTAGATCTATGTATTTTTTTATGAGTAAGAGAAGTAATAATTATCGTGTTTTGAGCCGTAGAATAATCAAGAACAGCTCATGAACAACCACATATATTTTTTCTGAATTGAAAAAACGACAGTTATATGTCGTAGAACTCAACCAAAAACAGGTTGATTTGGAAGATCTTAGCCTTAATGATCTCATTAGAATTCCTGCCTATGACGCATGTTTTAATTACTAACCTCAAAGTTAGATTATTCATAATATTTCTTCATTTAATTCACACAGAGGTACAAATGAAAACCTACAGAAAGAAATATATTATAGTCAAAGGTAAACTTTGAGAGGCCTATTTTAATTTTTGATCGATTATTGTTATAATACAGCCTGCGACGTCTTTACTTTTACTATTTAATCTTTATAAATGAACTCTTGCAAATAAATTTAATTGATATATTCAATTATACGAGTATTTTGCAGCCTAAATTGTATGAATCGGAGTTTCCATAGTGAAATGCGATTTCTTTCATTTGTGTACAAGACGTGTTTATATGTATTTAAGATCTATATATCTAGGGATTTGGAAGAAGCCTTTGCCTAGCACTGGGACAATTATGTTAGCCTAGGCTAAGTTACAAACTATGGATCTAGCTGTATAAACATTTAAAAAACGCATATATATAAAACCAGGTCCTATAATCGTACAAAATATGTTTCAAATCCAGATGGGTTTGATATTGGCGTGAAAAATGGATAGTAGTTTTCTCATGAAGCGAATAGACGACACATTTGGCACTGTAGCACGGTTTCTCGCCTTGGCTGCGTTGTGTCCCGGGTTCGATTCCCGGTCGGGTCAATTCAGGAAACGATCTTTTCTAATTTGGCTCGTGACTGGGTGTGCCCCTGGCTTATTTCCCTGTCTGGTACCTCGTAACACAAGGATATTTATCCTTACTTCGAGATCATGACAGGTGGTGGGTTGTCTGGCGCATATTTATATTTAAAAACAAGCAGAACCACAGAAAAACTTTTTTGTCGTTCGAAATGAACGTAATAACTTTAGTTTTTTGAATTATGTTTTTATAACATCTAGATTTGTTTTTTAATAATTTTAAAATGAATTAGCGTTTGGCCTTACTCTCGTCTGGTGGTAAGCGATGACGAGGCCGGTGGTGGTACACGCTCACCTAGAAAATGCCTATTCACTCTTGCCTTGAAGACATCAAGGTTGTAAGTATCCAGAAACACAGATGCCGGGAAACTATTTCAAACGAGATTTTTATTCTGAAGGTACGGAACATTATATTTGCAACGTTGCATTCTTCACTTGCATAGTTTGCATTACATGTAAACAATCCCTTGATTATTTCCTTCCTTAGTATAAGTAAACAGTTTAAGGAAGAAACCTTACAAAAATATATCTAGTTAATAATAATGTAAGGTTAAACAAACTGAATACTATTTGTCTGTCTGTACCAGAGTTGCTGGCGTAATGCTCATTATCATCGTAATTTGTAGCTATGACACGCCTACTGCTGGACTTAGGCTTCTTCCATAGGTTTTTTATGTGACCGCTTGTAGGTGCACTGTGTCCAAAGATCAGCTAAGTAGTGGAACTCGCTGCCCGCGCATTCGTTTCCAGATCATAACAACTTCGGTCTCTTTTATTTCATAGTTTTTTATAGTTTTATGTTATTGGTATAATAGATCATATCGTCACTTATCTTTGCACCAATCAAATGACATTAGGCAGTTATTTGATATAATTTTGCTCCTTTTCTATTCGGCCTAGTGGTTCAGCACCCGAACTCAGATCGTGGATCGTGTGGTCCCGAGTCCAAATCTGGCTAGCACCAAAATCTTTGTGTTCATTGGTAAATATCCGACTTACTCTCTAGTGATGGAAAACAGCGATAAAAAAACCAAATCAACCCGGATAACGGCGGAAGGCTCACCACCTACCACGTTGGGTTCTAATACAATTGGTGAAAAGCGGACTTCTGAGTGTTTCGTTCACCATGACGACACAGTCACTTGCCTTTGACTACCCTGTTTGGGATAAAGTCGTGAAGATATGTTATGTAATGTTATGTTATATTAAGTTCGTTCACGCCGTCATATCGTGTGATCGCAGAGTGCTCGCTTTCCAGAACTTTTTCTATTCCTATTTTTCATCGACAGCTACCAGCACACTTTTATCCATCCACACACTCTTTTTCCTACCAGCCTTGCTACTTCTTGTAGTTCCACATATACCAAATACTGCACTCACGAGTCCATTTCTAACACAATACTCCAGATCTTTTTTTAAATAAGATAAATGCTTATTATTATGAAGATTTCTTAGAAATTAAATTATTATGTTCAAATCATAAGTGAGTTCTTAATGTTTATAAGTTTTCTCAATTCGTCTTAGTGTAAGCATAAACTAATGTCACTATGAGACCTATTTTCTGAATATAAATAATATTTTAATAGAATATTCTTGGTTCTTCTATATTTTCTCTTTGACAATGGGAAATATACTGCACATGGTTGGACTGCATCAGTTTCTTGTAAACTTGGCGATGTCCAGAATAATGGACGTAGATTTTTCAGTAAACTGAAACCGGTAGATTTTTTTTAGGTATTTTTTCTAGTGTCCCTTACAAGCCAAGAACCAAAATCTGTAACGGTTTCACGAATCAAATAAAAAAACCCCGCCGAATTAAGGGTAAAAACCAGATTAATTCAACCTACCCAAATATGAATCATTTCTCTAATGTTGTTGTAGTAATACCTAACCTGTTGTTGTTGTAGGTATATTGCGCGTTATGAGATGAATGTTATGAGTTTATTGTTGCACATTAAAACCAGACTAATTTAACCTACCCAAAATAAATAATTTCTCAAATGTTGTTGTGATTTTTTAACCGACTTTTATTTTGTGTTGGTCAAAATGACATTTTACAAGGTCGTTCGTCGTTGAGAATAACTGCATATTTGATTACTTTGTTTTTACTTGTTATAGATAACAATATACAGCAGAAATAAACAGTATCTCGGTGATTCTAGGGAACTGGCTGAAACTGTGTAACACCGCAATAATTATTTTTTACATTCAATATAAAAGTAAAATCGTTTTCAAAAGTTTGACGCATTAATATACTATTGAGGCATCATAAATGAAAGTGCTTAAGTGTTTATTTAATTTAAGAAAACCACCCTCGAAGCCTAGAAACGGGGAGGTTTGCCTGTTTTGGACGTGTCACACGCGCCTCTACTGCGCTGTCATCGAAGATATTTTCTTTCACATACCTTTCTATAAAATGATTTATACATCATGGCAAAGGACAATAATTATTCTATTAAAATATGTCAATTTTTTATTAAAACAGTTTATCAGTATATCAGTTTATTAAAACAATTGTCTATTAAAACAGATCATTACTATTATGAAAGTACATAATAGTAATGATCTGTTGTGTCCAGGTACGCAGGTTGGAGACGCAGATGACGGCACCGTTGGGCCGCGCCAGTTTCGCTGAGCCTGAGTCCCTAAGAGAGGCTATGGTTGAGTAGATATGTCAACGTCGACGAACTTACCTTGTTCAATTCGACGCTAACAAAACCCAGGTTTGTCTGTTCTGCGCTAAACGGAGTCCTTTTAATTTGACTCCCACTCACCTGAATGCACCGATAACTAAGCACCTTGAACTCCTAGGTATGGATCTGTCGTCTAAAGTCAACTACGGTAGTTCTATTGAGTGCAAAGCAAAAGCCACTGCCATAAAACTAGGCATCTTCACATGTGGCGTAACCTTAAGACTCGGTGATACTTCACGCCGGAACAGCTGCTCCACTCGTATTAAGCACAGGTTCGGTCGGGTACTGCTGCCAACTGTGGGATGAGCTCTGCACAAATACGAGCCGAACTCATTGGACTCAGTGGACCAAGACTCAAAGGTGGCGATACGATCGTTGGAACTAAACTCCAGAGTTTGGAGCATCGGCGAAGTCGCCTGTCTATATGTGGGTGGTATTTTTAGGGTGTATTTTTGAGAGTATGTGCAGGTTCTACGCAACTTGATACCACTCTCTACTTTTTACCATCGGACCACTAGAGACCGACTTCTAAGAGTTTTGATTTTAAATGTTATATGGTAGAACTATTTTTTGTTTCTGTTATTTTGTTTAATAAGCGATTGTCTATACTGATATTATAAAGAGGAAATATTTGTTTGTTTGCATTGAATAGGCTCCAAAACTATTGCACTAATTTTAAAAATTCTTTCACCAATATAGAGCTACATTATCAGGGAGTGACATAGGCTATATTTTTTTTAATTTTGGCTATGTTTTGACGAGAAAGACAGTCTATTTTTAAGTATTAAGAACTGTAATATAATTGATTGTCCAAGATAAGTTTGTTTTTTTGTAAAAGTTTACCATACGCAAACGATATATTGTTATATAAAAGCTCGGCCGTCAGCCGCGGTCGGCGCCCGCGGCTGCCGGCCGTGCCCGTGGCCAGAACCAATCTACTGACGAAAGCGCCGCTTATCCGCGCAATACGTGTCATAAACATGATTAATGACACAGTGGACATCTTTTATTGCTCTTTGAGTGAATTTGTAAAGATGGCATTCTATTTTATTAGTTACAAATTAGGTTAGATTTTATTATTGTATAGGATTTTAAGTATAAGGTAATAGTAGATTTGTCGCATATCGCATAAGGTTAAGCTACCTGTAATGATAGTGACAAGGATAGAAATAAATAAATAAATAATTATAAGAACATCGTTTTTACTCGTAGATCGCAAAGAAGTTCAAACTTTAAAAAAATATATCTGAAAGTACGTGAAGCCTTTCCTTTGTTTGCTTTTGAATTTTTTGTGTGGTTTATAATAATGCAATCAATTCCGTGGCCTCTTAAATCCCTTCCATGGCTCCAAAAATTTCGATATTTTTTTTTGGGTGTTCTATTGATCCTAGCCTGCCTTACAGGATTATACAGTCGTTTTTGAGCGTTTATAAGTACGCAATTTTAGATGATGCCAACGCTGAAAAAAAATCCCATGGAAAATGATGCCTAGAACAGTTTTTTCTAAAATCACCCATCTTATTTGTTGTAAGCATGTTGCAATCCATCACGCATGTTACTCACCTTTATGAGAGCTGACGGTGAATCCAATATCTTCAAAGATAATATGCACTGGTGGCCGCTTCGCCATACGGTTGAGGGCTTTTAAAGTTGACCCTGCCCTCTCCAGCGCAGCAGGGGTCCACTGGCTTTCTTGACCCGGTTCCAACACAAGAGGATTGGTTTCCGATGACTGAGGGGTTCCGTGCGCTAAGGCCGCACCGGCGATCGCCCGGCGAACCAGAGGGACTGACGACATTTTAGGGTTGAGTTCGAAGTTTCACTCTAACACATCACAGAACTAAAATTTAATAGTAACTTATATTTCTTATCACTTTCTGAATATTATGTCACGTTTTTTATTGACTTTTATTTGATCGATATATATTAGGTATTTAACTATGCAATGATTACTAAAAATCTTGGCAAAAATACCTACTAATAAAAAAAACCGTTCGTCAATTAACTAAAAAAAATGTGGCGAAGGTCAATAATGTTGAATTCTACAAGGAATGGTCAAGCAGACAAAATGTTATTTTAAATCCGCAGCGTCGCTAACATCGCGCGCGTAGTGAGTTGCGCAAGAGTCGCTTCGAGCGTGCAGTGGCCGGCGCAGACGTAACGAGACTGTTGGTCATAGACAACATTATCATACTGGTCTGTTGGTTGGCCGTGTTTAATACCGATGCACCGGTGTTCAACTAATTACAATATCGATGTACCTACAAAGTGTTTGTGATACTACAATAACATGGAAAGATGCAGCTGCGGAAGACTGATTTAACTTTGCTTGGTTGGTATAATTGGAAGACAGAAAGACAGTAAAAAACTACTTAAAGATAGAAATAGGTGGGTACAGGCTCGAGCATAAATTATTTAAAAAAACTTAGACTGAGATCAGGCGAGACCGCCAGATTAAGATCAAGTATTTTTTAAATTAAAGATTCAGTAGCTGATTGAATAGATTATTTTAAAATAGCAAAATACTTTTAAAGTAAACATTTTAACTGGGGTAACGCCACTCACAAAACTAAAAAGAAACAAAACAAAAGCTTTAAGGTGACCTAAAAAATAAGCTTCATCTCGATTACTTAGCAAAATAAAATAGACCTCACTCAGCTAATGTATGGACGGCTCGGATGCTTAGGATGACATTGTACTGATATAAAGCCATTCATTACGATATTTTTTTCACTAATTTGTATTTAACTAAATAAATTAGAATTAATGGTATGCATGTTAAAGGTTTTCAAAAGTAGTTTATACGAAATGCTTTCGACATGAAGCAATCCAAGATCAGAGAGAGAGAGAGAGAGAGAGAGAATATCCAAGACGACACGATTGGCGTAGTGCGCTGTAGCACGGTTTCTCGCCTCGATTTCCGTAGTGTCCCGGGTTCGATTCCCGGTCGGGCCAATTCAGGAAAACAATCTTTTCTGAATTGACTTGGGTCTGGGTGTGCTGGGAGACACCCCTGGCTTATTTCCTTGAGTGGTACCTCGTAACACAGGGATATTTATCCCTACTGCGAAACCACTACAAGAGGTGTGTTATCTGGCGCATATTTATATTTATTTTATTTTAAGAGCCAAACGCTACTTTTGTTTCGACATGTCAAATTTAAAAATGTATGGGACTGACAGCGAATGTCATTTCGATTAGACGAGTGTTAATTCCATTCCCGTAACATTTTTCACATTTGACATGGTTGTAGCGAAAGTAACGTGTGGCTCTTGGCTAGGGCCCCTGATATAAAATCTAATCTAATCTAAATTAGCCGTTAGGATCCCACTGCTGGGCAAAGGCCTCTCTTCCCCCCTTCCACATACGTTTATCTTTGGCCTTTTTAGACCAGTCCCCTGCGAAGACATCCAAACAACACCGACGACCTGAACGACCAAGACGCAGATGGCGTGACGAACTGGATGTCTGATATAAAAGACGAGGAAAAAACACATGAAATATAAAAAAATATCACTACATTATCGAGTTTAGTCTACAAGTTATACACACACTACACAAAACTGTTTTATGATAAAACACTAGTTTTGACGAGAAAGTCGAGCAATGACGAAGCAGGCTTCGCAAACTCATGGGCTACTTTTCAAAGATAAAATATTTTCTTTTGTTAATGTCTTTATCTGATAACAGTGCCACAAAAGTGCCACAATAAGACTCGTATTACGAAGAATGGACAAAAAGTTTACAGAATGGAAAATATACTGGGTATAAGATCTACCTGCACTACCTGGGATACTCATTATGGCTATAAATACTATGCGTCATAATTGTACCCTTGTCGATTTGATTTGTTCAAAGACCCAATTTAAATCTAAAATATAATATACTAGCTGTCCGTCAGCGGTTTCGCTTGCGTAGACTGTTTTTCCCGTCAAAACATAACCTAGATAAAATGTTGTTTTGTATTATACTATTTTCACTGTAAGATGATATGCCTGACAGCTGTTATTGTTCCGTCTCACGCATACTATTTCAAACTAAATTAAAAAAAAACTAGCAAAAGAAAATGTTATCAACTATTAAAAAACTATTGTCCTTACGAATCTTATCAAGTAAATTATTGATAAGATTATTTAATTATTTATTATTTAATGTTATTAACTGTTAATTATTATGAACTGTTAATAAATGAAGTAAATGAAATGAAATTAATATATCTTTACAGTATATACGTGAAAAGGAACGCCATTCAATAGTGTATTGACACTACTGAATCGACAAAAAATCGATGAATAGGAGCGACCATTTTGTAATCACGTCATTCGCATCACTACGAGTGCGTCAGCCGTGTGTGCTATTTTTTAATTATTATTTTCGAGATACCGCGTTTTATTCTATAATTTATTAGCCATAACCCGTTTATTAAGAATTTATTTAAAGAAAAAAAATCGGTAAATCCGATTCCATTTCCTTGTCAACTCGATTAAATTACATTCGTTACATCACTATAATTGACAATTATGAACTTTCAGGGATATCATCGTACGGCGAAAGTAGTATAGTGAAAGAATTTTTAATATCGGTCTTTAGTTTCGGAGCCTATTCAATACAAACAAACAAAAAAACAAACAAATCTTTCCTCTGTATAATAATAGTATAGATTAAGAGGTATTTACACGCAACGATCATGAAGAACGACCCTCGGAATATTATGGATTACATACCTGTTGGTGCGACGCAAATAGATTGACCACTTTGCCAATAGTTTGAAGTCAGATCAAAGCATTCCTGAACTCCAAAAACATCAAAGTTATGAGTAAGGGTTAGTTAAAACCCTGTTAATGTCACAAATATTATGATAACGGAGGAACGATATTATTTCAAAGATAATACCTACGATTTTTCTTATTCATTATAACTGCGGTTTATTTATCCGTGCTAAGTTAAAATTTCAGTTCAAGTTCAGAGGAGATCTTTGAAAGAGAAAGTTACCGATATGGCTCATCGCTTAGCTAAGCTGAAGTGGCAATGGGCAGGCCACATCACTCGCAGAATTGAAGACCGTTAGGGGAGTAAAGGTTCTCGAGCGGCGACCTTGAACTGGGAGACGCAGCGTGGGCAGACCTCCTACCCGGTAGACCGATGACCTGGTGCAGGTTGCGGTAAGCCGTTGGATGCGTACGGCCCAAAACCGCTCGCTTTGCCGTTCAATGGGGGCGGCCTATGTCCAGCAGTGGACTTACAAAGGATGATGATGATGATGAAGTATTATTAAACTTGTAATTCCGCTATCATTACCTCGAATTTTGGTTTCCAGGCGCGCCGGGCATGAAAATTGTTCCTTCTAAAGTAACCTTGTATACACCCATGGATTATTCAATCTGTGTAAGCATGATAACTTTGTTGTTTACCTCCGTTGCGGTAGTTCGGTCAATTGTTTTCAAGTTTCCGCCTCTCGAAGGATAGCAAAGTTGTATGAAACAAATCACTGTATGTAGGTATGTATTCTTATCAAACTTTTGTCGTTGCTTTCCCAAAAGGTTGATCGGTTGGTACATACAATATACGCACATTAATGGGGAGTTGCTGGTTTAGGTGGGAACAATTAAGTAAGGATGTCCGGGTTAAGCAAGGATGTTAAGCATTTAATGGTATTTAGAGAAAAAATAAATTAAAAAGTCTGTCCTTCGAAACTTGTTAATAATTGATTCATTCTGGTGCAAGTAGGTATGAATGATGGCTAAGAATCCCAAGTTAACTCGCCGTCATTGATCTACTAACGCAATTAGAACGTACTTTTAGCTATTCTGATAGAAAACTCCTTAGTAAAACAAAAAGCTTCTGAAAACAAAATGTTTCCTGTTTGACTGCAAAGTTGAGTCTGGCCTAATCTGACCCAAATACAAACACAATTCCTATTGCGTTATGCTGGTTATGTGTTGTTCTGGATATAAAAATGTTTCCAAATCTGGCATTCAGCATCCAAAAACATAAAACGTGAAATGAATAAAATGTGCATAGTAACTGAAATGTGAAACAAGTTAAAAGTTATCAGACAGAAATTTTGTTCATAGAGAGAGCTCTAGCTGGAGAGTCCTTTTGTGAATGTAATAAAATAATAATATGACGTCTACATTTTGAACCCTATAACAAATTTACTACATCTGCAAAATGGTTGTTTATTCGAGGTGTGATGCAAAATGTGCTCCTTATTTGAAAGTGTTATTTGCTAACCGCCACTAATCTCACATTTTGGTCTACGATAACCGACACTGTTTTGAATTATTTCATAAACTTATCATTCGGAATCATTAAGAACTCGTAATGATTCATTCATTTAGCCTTCTTGCACAAGTTTAATGATGCATTATTATTGATTACTACAGTGAGATATTACGTAATTTTAACTGTTCAGATTTAGCTTTGAGCACTAAATAATAGTTTTAGAGGCTAATCTTCTCATGACCTCGAAGGTCTTACACAAAGACCGAGGATGATAGTAAAATCTGGCACACTTGCGTTAAAGACATTTTAACCACATTTAGCACAGTGATTACCTTTTTTATATACCACAAGGTGGAAAACAAGCTTACAGCCCGCCTGATGGTAAGCAGTTACCAAAGCCTATGGCCGCCTGTAACACCAGAGCCACTACGTGCGCGTTGCCGACCATTCAGGAGATACCTATCAACTCTCCTCTTAAAGGACCCCCATTCTGTATCCCCCGGGAAAACCTCGACAGTGAGCTCATTCCACAATTTGATTGTTCGCGGGAGAAAATTCCTCTCAAACCACTGAGCACTGTGCGCGACCATTGGAGTTCCAATGTGTGAGGAAGAACACCCTTGCAACGAAGTAATTTTACCCTGCCTACAGAAATTTATAAAATTCCATAAAACACCTGCTAATGCCAATTCCTTGCGAATAAAAGAAACTTCCTTTTATATTGGTACAAGATATTTATTAATATAAGACAGACATTATTAATCGCACTTTTCTCTAGGTATGTGTTTAGGAATACTAGTTACTACAGTTTTAGATCATTAGCATAGTACCAATTTTGAAGGAAACTGGGGGCCTACTCCGGTTCTAATTTACGAAGTTTGGTGAAACTTTGCAAGGGTAAAAAGGACTCAAAAACGGGTATGTAACGAATAGGTTTGATATATTTTGTACAATTAAATGTGGTTATTATTTTCCCGAAAATTGGCATTTGGCCCAACAATAACAATAATTGTACCCACATTATATTATCGCCTAAGTTTTAGAAGAATACGCAATTATTTCTTTACTTTTTAGTGCTTTGTTTTGTAATAGTTTTTTTTGAAGTTGGTTTGTTTTTGTTATCAAAAATGTGTTAAATTCTCTGTATAGTACCTATGTGTATCTGTAGTATGTTTGTTACCTCAGAACTTTTGACTGGGTGAACCGATTGTGATAATTATTTTTTTATTTGAAAGGTGGTGCTTCCCGTGTGGTCCCATTTTAATTTGGTCAAGTTTTGACAGTGGCATCTATGGGAAATCCATAAAGTCTTAAATTTACATTAAGTATGTATGAAGTTATTTTTTTTGTTTTTTTTTATTTATATAGTATCCTGAAATCTACGATCGCAGCTGAGAAAAGTTATTAAGAAATGTATGAGAGGAAACGTAAGAATGAAGAACACACTTTTGAAAATCGGCCATTCTCAAGGCTCATAGCTAGGCAAAGATTAGTGATAGATAAAAAAGTTGTTGAGAATTATATCAGCTTTCATTATGTGTTACAAAAAAAATCGTACAAAGCACTGTTTTTGAGATGTAAGCAAAAAACCAAAAAACGGTACCTTCTTTGGGCCCCTACCCCTCGGGCTCACCTCTGAGGGGTAAGGACTTTTAGTATGTTTATCTCCTAACTAGTCCAAATAAAATTCCAAAGTCAAATGGTCTGATTTCGACTTTTCCATCTAGAATTATAAGCAAAACAGTGAGCAACCTAAAAAAATATAACCCACAAAAATGTAAACAAAACTGTAAATATTACAGTCCTCATAGCAAAATAGATGTGTGCAAGTTCCTCTTGACCTTGAGTACGTGAACTAACCAACGATCATAACTACCTATAGGCAATATTATACCAAATAACAAAATATTGAACTGCATCTACGACTTACAAAATAACACACTGTTGACGATAAACCAGCTCATCGAATACAAAAACATAAAAACCTTGGACGGCTGTTTACCTAACTATTCACTGAAGATTATCCCTCCAGCTTCCAAACAATGAAGTTCTTATTTCCATGTGCATAGCTGGTATCTTTCCATGGTCTTCCATTTTCTTTATTCTAGGTACCGTATCTTAGGGCATTTCTGCTCGGAATGCTACCTCATTATCAAGCTCGTCATAAAACAGTTGAAAGTACGTTTTTCAGTAATAATTTGAATAAGGCACAATTTTACTCGATTAAAAAAAAAAAATGTAATAAGTGTAAATTTCAATTTGAATGTAATCTGTTTCTTCGAAACTGGTTTACAATTTTTATATCTTAATTGCTAATAATATACAGGGTGTTTCTTTTATGGTGTCAAGCCGAAGCGGGGTGATAGCTGAGTACCTTACGGATCAATTTAAATCCCATGTATGCTAAGCGATTATTTGTAGTTTTGGAGTTATGTTTTTATTTAACAATTTTTAAAAAATTTCTGGTTTGAGTCACTTTTTTGATCACTGTGGCCGCAATATGTTGAGATAGATGCCTGTTTTTTTTTCACTAGTAGATGAATACTTGGTTTAGTTGATTCTGAAGCATTTATTCATAACGTTTATGAAAACTCTGGAAAAAATAATTAAATTTGAAAAAGTTAGAGGTACCGTATTTACCCTTACTATTGAAAGCCGTGTAAAAAAAAAGTAGCATAAACTTTTTCATCTAAATCAGTTTTAAAAACTTCACTACTCTCTCAACTATCTTTCATGTAAATTTCAATGAGTTACTCCAACAGAATCATACTTACCCTATCAATCAAAGTATCAAAATAAGCAAACTAAAAATATTTAAGTAAAAAAAAAACATTATACGTTTTCAAAATGACCACTTTATTGCATAATAGAGATAAAACATCTTCAAAATAAAAATAAAATAAGGCTATAAATGCGTTTACTTGATTGATCATTTGTTTCGATAAAATGTCGTTTTTTTAACGCCGTCAAGTCTATGTGAAACGTTAAAATCGCCATTTTAAAACTTATTGCTATTTTTATATAAATAAATCCCTTTTGTTAACTTATAATCACGTTTAATTTGTAACACTTAAAACTAGAATTTGGCACTTATGATACTTTGAAACGGAAAGTATGATGCTGTTGAGGTAACTCATTGAAATTTACTTAATATATGTATAGTTGAATGAGTAGCAGAGTTTTTAAAATTGATTTGGATGAAAAAGTTTATGCTACTTTTTTTAAAACGACCTTCAAAAGTCGGGGAAACTGCGGTACCTCTAACTCATTTAAAAAAAAAAATCTAGAGTTGATAAACGCTATGAATGTAAATGCTTCAGAATCAACTAAACCGATTCATCTACAAGTGAAAAAAAACAGGCATTTACCTCAACAGATTGCGCCAGAGTAACCGAAAAAGTGACTCAACCCTAAAATTTTCAAAAATTCGTAAAAAAAACATAACTCCAAAACTACAAATAATCGCCTACAAATAATACATGGGGGTTAAATTTATAGATAAGCTACCTCAGTTATCACCTTGCTTCGGCTTGACACCTTAAAAGAAACACTCTGTATAACGGCGTCGAAGCCTCGGTAGAATTTCTAGGAATGGTGACGGCTGACGTCACAATCGCCATCATTAGGTTCACTCATATGATGAAATGACGAAACACCAATAATAACATATTATTTTATTGTTACTGTTGAGTATTTTAGCATTTTAAAATGCTTGTTTTTCATATCTAAAGATAGAAAAAATGGAAAAAATCGATTTCGGACCTTGATGATCTCGAGCGGGAATCGAACCGCGTCTTTCATAATCCAAATAAATTGTCTTGCCTTGACTTACGTAGTATACCGGGTTCTATTCCCAGTCGAGTCAATTCAGGTTACGATTTTTTATAAACTGGCTCGGATGTGCTGGGAGACGCTATTGGGCTGGCTTAATGGCTAGTATCTCGTAACACAGGCTATTAATCCCTACTTCGAGACCATGGCAAGTGGTGTGTGGTGAGGTACAGCAATTCAGCAGTCATTTTAGGTCTTTTTCTATTCACTAGAGGCGATGTACCGGATAGCTAGGGGTACTCGTCGTCATCTAATTTTCACAAGAATCCTGATACACTAAATTACAAATACAAATCAACTTTATTGTGAATCCCAGGTATAACAATAATGTTCAGATCATACATATTTAAGAGTCTCACCGTGTTCCGCCTCACAGGCATACAATAGTAACAATTTTAATCCGAATGTCAGAATTTATTACAAAGTAGTCAATTAAAAATAATAATAATAAAGTAATTAGATAGGTATGTCAAGAAGTAAATAGAAAACAATTAAATTAAGTTAATTCAAACAAATTGTCAACAAATCGGACTACAATCTGTATCGTAGCAAGCTGCCGTCGCACAAAAATTCAGTGATAGCGTAATAGCACTTTAGAATGAGAAGATCAAGGAGTTCCGTTTTAAATATGGTTAAATCATTAATATTGCGAATACAGTCTGGAAGTTTATTATAAATACGAGGAGCATTACAAAACATACTTAGGTTTAACAAAGCCAATTTATTCGGCAATAAACAAATCTTATTTTTATGACGTTAATTATAGGCTATAATTATAGGATCTCATAACGTTCCAACTCAAACTCAAACTTAAAAAGCTTTATTATTTATTTAGTATTAAAACGTTAAATGATTATCTATAATTTTAATCCAATTTTTAGATATTATCAATTAATAGTTGTTTTTGACTCATTTTACCAAACTCAACGTTTTTTTTTTTGTTTGTATTATTGTATGCCCGAAATGGGTAAACTGTTGAAACATGTACCTATTTGTATTTTATACCAACCATTGTACACAGTTTGAGACAGTAAACGATTATCTTATCTTATCTTATCTTATCTTTAAATAGACTTAATTAGTACTTTTAAATAGTCAAAAAATATACTAAATAATAGACATAAATACTATAATAATATGAATAAATAAACAGTATACAAACATAATGCGACTCCTACCACCGTGTCGGAGAAGATGATTCTTACTGAGAAGACCCGGCGAGAAACTCAGTAGTTACTCTTTTAAACTTGTTGTGGTTTTACAATGCGAGTTAGTAGAGTACAATTTGTGTGTTGATTTAAAAAAATGCTTAAATTCTAACATTAAATAAACATAACATGTACAGCAAAGCTACATAATATAAAACACTAGGCTGTACCAAGTCATTTATTTAAATTGTAAGTCATTAATACAGTTAAGTCCGGTATTCAATTAATAAGTATTACAAGAGGTAACTGATCCCGCACCGAGCAAAGAGCGTTCCAACTGACCTTTGATCA
Organism: Udea olivalis; assembly: GCA_947369235.1. Taxonomy (NCBI): domain Eukaryota; kingdom Metazoa; phylum Arthropoda; class Insecta; order Lepidoptera; family Crambidae; genus Udea; species Udea olivalis. The sequence continues at coordinate 9,254,089 of OX376348.1, forward strand.
GAACTATGTCATTATACCCTCTGTTTTTTTTTGTTTATCTATCACAGTTCATATTTTGCACTTGACCACCAAAATCTTGTATTTGGAAATAGAATAATAAAATTCCATTGTTATTTACTCATGATTTTAATGAATTGAGTAAGATCTATAATTACAACATACTCGTTTTACTAGTTTCGTTCCATACAAGTGACTGCCGGCGTTAACCGATACTGTCTCGTCCGTTATGTAATCAACAACCAAAAGCGCCTACAGACTAGCGATTTTTTCACGCGTATACGGCCGCTTTGGCATACGAGCTAACACGCGCGCAACATTTCGCGCTTAGAAAACCAAACGCGTGTACACGGGCCTCTTGCGGCGTGCCAGTATATTATTGTACCATTTATGTCTTTTATATAGTATATTTTGATTTAAATTTGACGGTTGGAAAGTACTGTAAAAGTCTTTAAAAATCAAGTTATTTGAGTTTGAGTGTGTACAGACCTTCAAGCGCTTCCAAAAACGACCTTATACGCACGCATAAAACCCTAGTCTGAAACTGCTCTAAATCGCGATGACCTGGAATTCTAGTTTATAACCTAACCTACCGAACCAAGTATACAGTCAGCCACTACTTAAGCGGACATGGCAAGGCCTCGCGTAGAATGCCAGCTCTTAGTAATGAAAGCTCCGCTTATGACGGCGATGTAAAGATCTTTCTGTGGCAGACTGTATGGAAAGTACTTTGTACAGTCAAGTGCACATACACGTTTTACACCAGTAGTTCAATTTTAAGCTCTATTTCGTGTAACAGGATGGTAAACACAACGAAGTGAACTCTAGATAATTTAATGTGACAAAACTGATGATTAGAAGTTTATTAAGAACTAACGGCCCCGACAAACTTCGTTCTGTCAAAAGTTATTGGCAAATGCTTGACTTGACAGCTGTGAACATATAGTATGAAAAAATGTTTCATTTTTCGTCAATTTCCCAATGTTTTTAATACTTATCCTATTCCTGATGTACACATATCCAAAAACACAAAGATCATAAAAATCGGTCCATCCGTTCTTGAGTTATAAGTGGTGTAACTAACTAACACGACTTTCTTTTATACAGGGTGTAAAAACGCCCTTAACCAAGCCGGCGTCTACACACTCAGACCATGCAATCAAGTCACAAAAAAAAAAATATTGATGGGAAACGAATTTTTTTTAGGTGTCAATTTCAAACCTAAAAACGGACTACTCTATGTAACGCGTGCAACAGACCGCTCCTGCGCTTTTGTGCGTGGCTGTTTTACGCATAATTAAGGGGTACGCACGATGCCACGATGTACGAGTACGTACATGCCAAGAGGCCAGTTGAAAGTTTTGAAGCAATCTTTTGTTGGGAAATACTTGAAATTTTGATGATGTTTCTTAGGACAAAAATTAAGTAATAATGATTACAGTTTGTTTTCATCAAAATCTTAAGATTTTTTTTTTACTTTGACCTTTAATAACTCGGTAACTATTGAGTTCCCAGGTATGGTCTCAACAGAAAAAACGGTCCTGATGATGTGCAGAATACATAGGTCTCTGCTTCTTTTAGTGTATTTTCACACCCTTTATATATACTTAGATATTCATTAACGATTAATATACACAAAATTTTGGTTTTATTATAACGCATATCGCAATAATTAATAGAAACATTTGTAAGTTCTCCAGGTAGGTAACACAAACTCATTTATTGATACATGTCGACAAATAATACTAGAATGATCTTCACCACAATCATTGTCATTCGCAGGCATAATATTTCCTCTGCTAGAAACAGCTGCAGGCCATTTAATTAAATATACAGTTCTTTCGAATAAGTAGTCATTAAATATTTTAACTTTAGCTATAGTATTAACATTAGAAGCAAATAACATCACAACATACCACCACGACTTTATCCCAAACGGGGTAGTCAGAGGCAAGTGACTGTTGCCGTCATGGTGAACGGAACACTCAGAAGCCCACTTTTCACCAATGGTATTAGAACCCAGCGTGGTAGGTGGTGAGCCTTCCGCCGCTATCCGGGTTGATTTGGTTTTTTATCGATGGTTCCATCACCGGAGAGTTAGTCGGAAATTAAACAATGAACACAAGGTTTTGCTTCTGGCCAGATCTGAACTCGGGACCACACGATACGCGATCCGAGTTTGAGTGCTTTACCACTAGGCCACGACGCTCAAATAGGTTTGATCTATACGGATTACGATACGACCAGAATCCAGCAACCTCCAGCCCAGCATCAGTCGCCGTATACGGATCCTCCAAAGGGCAGATGGTGGGGCACTGTGGGCTATTGTTTAGGGTGACCAACCACGGTCACACCCTTTCCCCTAAAACTGCGCTATATGGCCGGCTTATTCTAATGGCTCTTAAAAAATATTTTAATGTGTTCCAAGATATTTCTTTAATTAGAAATGCTTCCTTAATTATCGGAAATCAAACTGGTTTATTTTCGAATAACATTACAACTCGTTCGTTAATTTGCATTATACGGAACGGAAAATAAAACAAGTTTTATCGTTCACAGATCCACTTGTTGTTACTGATGAAGAACAGCGTGTAATTTATTTTGAAAGCGACTACAATAGCTCGGAGTAAGAGTGAAAAGTATGCCTACTGAAACAATCAATCACAATAGGTATAAACTTGTTATAATGGTTATTCATAATTGTTGAGCATGCAAGGCAAATGCAAGTTGAATTATTCAACAAATTAATGATGAACTATTGATTTATCATTAAAATAGACTACAACCTCAAGTATAACAGGTAGTAATCATATACGAGTACTTGCTAACTTAGTGTTGGACGCACACCCACATAGTTGAACCTCACAGTGTGCAGTAGCGAAGTCAAGTAAGTTTCTTGAGATTTGCAGTTTTGACAGTTGATTTAGAAATGTTTATGTGTATGAAAATAAGTGTATGGTCACCTGAGTGAGTTAGCGTAGAATCGCTTTACTGATTAAGGTCGCAATATTTCGGCGGATGAAAGCCGCCTACACCAGCTTCTGAGAATCTGTTGAACACCTATGTTTAGCAACGGATTCTTCGGACTCCTAATGTGATGATTTATTAAAACGCATCAGTAATTAACGCGATTTTAGCCGCCAGCTAGCGCCACCAATTAATTTATTTTTATAACCTCCAAATTAGACATGGTTTTTAAAAACTGAAGAATGAATATCTCAAAAAATACTTTTTTTAAATATTGAATGTCTGTCCACGACTTTTTATTCTGTTATTTAGTTTCAGATCGCGATTTTGCTAAAAGCGGCCACTTTTTAGCGTTTTTGCTAAAAAACAGAACGAAAAGTAGTGGACATACATTCAATATTTAAAAGAAGTATTTTTTGAAATATTCATTGTTCAGTTTTTAAAAACAATGTCTAATTTGGAAATTATAAAAATAAATCAATTGGAGGCGCTAGTTGGCGGCTAAAATCGCCTTAACAGAAATAGCATCTAATTGGCAGATAATTCAATCTTCCAAAACACCTTTACTTGCTGTCATTTGTTGAATTCTGTGACCAAATTGGCGTAAACGTTAAGTGAAAATAACTCTGAGAATTGTACAAGCTTCTTACAGTCAACGGTATCCGGTTCTTTTCTGAAATAAGATACTGTCCTTAATTTGAAAAGGTCCAAAGGAATTCTTCCGGATTCCATTTGTCGGATCAGTCATCTGTCCCTATATCAAACGTCGCTGGGAGAAATAAAGGTGCAGATGGCGAAGGGCCGAGCAAAGTTTATTATGCAGAAAGTGAACTCTGTTGCGTTGCTACAAGGTGCTAACAACTATCAACCATATTCCTATTAATGCAGGAAGGGAATCACGTCCATCGGGGGAGGCCTATATCCAGCAATGGACTTTAAAAGGCTGATGCTGATGATGATTTGTTGCTGGTGTGTGGATTTTTTGTTTTAATTTTCTACATTTTCAGACACACCATTATAGTTTTTAAGATCAGATTTGTAGCTCTCTAGTCCATTCTGTTGGTAAGAAACACGAATACAAATAAGTTTTTAAACTTTTCGGCAAGTTATATTATTTATTTAATGAGCAGCTAGACTAAGCTAACCACAATCGTTAAACGGGGGCGTAGTACGTTTTTGCGGTTACAAAAAGCGTGCATTGCATGTACCAACGAGTAGAGTTAACCGCACATTGAGAGAGTAACCCTGCCAGTATAAGATGAGCTCTCACTTCTATAAACTTGCATACTACACGCGGGCATGTCCGATTATGCTTGTTCTGCTACTCATCAATGAAGGTATAGTGACGTGCATAATGTATCCAGAGTTGAGTATCACAAAACGGCTGTCCCCAAAAAAGGCCTTTTCCACAAACAAATCGCCGCTGGCGTTACATACAGGCGTTTCTCATTGTAAATATTTTTTCAGTAGAGCTAATAATAAATTATTTTACCCGAATGTCATGACTCTTTTCAGTGCTGTTATAGATGAGCCTTATGAGAGTTTTATGTACCAAAACATTAAGAGGAACGCCTCTTTGTGAGGATATAGAGAATGAATAGATGAGCATTTTGGTAAAAGTAAAAAATTAAATTCGAATTACAGTAACAGCAACTGACGTTACTCATTCATGAACTATTCCATTTCCATTCCATTCTTGGTGTAAAAGTAGATGCTAATCCCTCTTTTTACGTCAGCAGCGATATATCCAATTTCCTCTTCAAGGAACGCCGAGGTCCTTGCCAGTAAGGCCTCCTAAGCTACATCACTTGAATAAGGCTTGACAGCCTTCCACCCCAATGTTGCCGAAGCTAGTGGCAAAAGAGGTGAAAAGCGACCGCTTGGGCTTGAATTTCCGAAATTGAGACCATTTCTGTTGGCAAACACAGCAAGACTTTCGAAATCTTTTGAAGATGGCTGGGTTACAAACTAGCTGTCTTTTGGCCATGAATGGTGATAATGATAGAAAAAATACGAGTGGGTTAAAACGAAGTTTATGTTTCCCCGGCGAAAAAAATAAGTCAGGTGCGCTAATAGGTGTACTACGAGTATATATCTACCTGTTTATTATACGTCAGTGGGTCATACGCTTATTCACTGAGGTATAAATAAAATGAACCGAAGTCATCCGTTGTCATTGAGCCAAGTCCATAACTTATGTTAATTTATTTATGAACTTTAAACCCGAAATATCTGAAGAGCGTGACCTACTACTATGCCATTATTTCTCATCAAAAAACTTATGGTATTTTTAACCGGTCGTTAAATATTTCCGGTAATTTAAAAAGTATTGTATATCAATTTAATTGCAGGAAGAGCTTTGCGATCGTAATCAACGCGATCATCATCTGTCATTAAACGAAATGGTCTCCATAATTAATGATCAATGATTCATGATTCTGTGGAAAGTTTTGCATGTATTTATTTCATTTCAGGAAAAGTTACTTTTTATTATGTTCCGTTTTTATACCCTTCTTGGCTGTGTTAGTAAACCATTTAATTTAATTGTTATTAAAAGAATCATTTAATCACGAAAAATGTATCATGTATCCGGGAAAAAATCATGTCTTTTATTATTACGCTGATCAATTTCTCAAAAATGGAGAAACTTGTTTTCTTTCGAATATATTGAAAAGTGTAAATTGAATTGTATAATATATGTATGTTCTTATATAAATTGTATTGATTTTTGAAAAACCATTAAGTAAGCTGATAACAATTATACCTTTTAAGGAAGCCATATTTTTGCGACTAGATAGTTTTTTTATTATTTTCACGCCAGCTGTGATACATTTCTTTTTGAGTAATTTATAATGAATAGAGACTGAGTGTGATGTATGTAAGTTGTAGGATATATTGTTATGTTAATACCTAAACAATCTTAAATGTTATTTAAAACTAGAAGAAACGTTCGTTACATAAAATCTGGGACAATTCACACCAAGATCACCTGACTGTAGTCTGTGCTATGGGTCTCAGAGACTGATAAACGTACTTAAATATTTCTAAAGCCATACATAAATAGATTATAACACCCTGTCTGGGTGTTATTATTTACAAATGTTCGTCACATGAATGTTTGTCATAAGTGGGGATCAAACCCACGACCTCCAGTGCTAAAGGCAGGATCGCTACCATAGCACACAGGCCAGTCGCATATATTTTCACCCTAGATCCCTTTCTACTTAATTAACTAGTATTCCTAGGTACGGATCTCACCTACAAACTGTGCGTATTTTTAAAGGAGATGGAAGTTTTTTACCTCTTTCAGTATAAATTGATATTATATTTATAATTACCATATTTTATGATTACTGAGTTTCATGACTAGTATGACACCCAAACAGAAGCCGTTAGCGTCTGCGTTAACATTTTTGTATGGGATTTCGGCCCAGCGCCCCTAGTGAATAGAAATGGAACCAAAAAAGCATTCAAAGAGGTTCAAACATTTTTGTATGAAACCTGGCAGACCTACATATCAGTCATTTTGAAAAATACGTGTGTCGGCGGCCAGTGATGAAACGCATGTCAATCGACAGAGTAAGTAATTACAAACAAAAAGTGTTCCGTGATGAAATCTCTAAGTGATACGGTTTCTGAGATATATGACTCCAAAATCAGAAAAATAAAGCAAAAAAAAACAACTTTTTTTTATTTAGTAATAAGTAAAAATATTTGTTTTTGAAGTCAAATATCTCAGAAACCGTATCACTTAGAGATTTCATCACAAAACACTTTTTATTTGTAATCTCTTACTCTGTCGATTGACATGCGTTTCATCACTGGCCGCCGAAACACGTATATTTCAAAATGTTGGACATGTAGGTATGCCAAAGAGGTTAGATGCTCTTTCTGAAGTCAACTATTGTAGTTTATGTGAAGGAAACTCATGGTAGAGAATGATAAAGTAGCAACATTCAGAACAGAGAAACTACAAGCATATAAGAAATCCTGTGAGAATTAAAGTTTAGGACGCGCACGCATGGTAGTTAATAGTCCAAGCTTTTTGCAAGCCAGCAGACTGATGATGCGCACTGCAGGTATAGACGTTCTATCTCACGGAGACCTTTTTAATAAGCTTGTAGTAGCGACGTGTACATACACACTGTATTAGTGTCACTAGTGTTAATTGTTCCCGCTGAGAGCTAGCACACTAGCGTATGTCATATCGGTATATAAGTTCATGTCACTACTAAAAGCATTGAGAAACGGTCTTCGTAAAATTGACAGACTATGTCTACGTTGTTACCGATAATATCTAATCAGCAACACAAACAATGGGGAACTTCGGGTCCACCAGTAGACCAGACAGAAAAGTACCTACAGTACAGTCTTTCTGATAAGTTCTGACTATCTTATTGAAAGGATAAATAAAACATTGTGGATAATTTATATTGATTAGGTTGTATCTGTCGTTTTTAAGAATTTATAAAATCTTTGTATTCATTTCCTTTTCTTAATTAACATTTCGCCCTGCCAACAGCATTTCTGTCTCATCCGATGGTTGACTGGTAGAGAATGCTTTTAGCATTAAGTCCGTCTAATGTAAATTTTTGGATTAAAGATTAAATAAATAATAAATAAATGAACATTGCACGGTTATTTAGCTGTGATTTTCTAAAAGGTAAAGGTATTTGTACACCGATGGGCAGTTCAATTATGTTATACTAATATCTGATTAAAACAAAACCAGGCCTGAGCTTACATGTTGAAGTATTGTGCTTAGAAATAGAAGAAAATAGCCATGTCCCCTTTTTTACATATTATAATACTATCCTGCTAAATATCTGCCTCTCATTCGTTAATTATTCATCTAGCATGACAAAAAAACACTTTCAGGTTCATTGCACGTTTAGATAAAAGCTTTTTGAATAAGAACTTTAATTTACTTTGTTTTTGTGCCATAAATTAATCCTAACACCATCTGTGTTTGTAAGTACTGGACATACTCGTAAAGTACAGTAGATAATAAAACATCAGGGTGTCCACATTTAAGGACACATTCCAGCTACTATTCCTGGTAAAGGAATTAAAAAAATACAAGAAAATCCTAACGAAAAACCAACGAACGACGCGTTACTTTAGTTTTCTAGGCTACGTTTTTAAAAAAAATGGTGGCATTCTTTTGTTCCAGCCTTTGAAGTGAATTAACTAGTCTCCCTCTTATTTTTGCGATAAAAATGTACAGACTACCAACGTTACAGGTGCAAATTTAAATTAGAGATGTGTCTTCGCTTTTTTGAATTCATCTACTGGTATATTTATTGTAAAGTTAACGCAAGTTGCTAACTACCTGTGCGCACAGCCAGTCCTTTTGTGTTAAGGCACTAGTTTCAATATGGTGTACCTAGCCGTTTTACTGCGAGTGCAAACTGTAACTACATCGCGACTGACACAGTTGGATGTTTTGTCGCCTCGCAGGGCGAGAGCTTGAGCTCCTAGGAACTTTTTGTTCAGAATACGACTGCTGCACGTCATGTCTTGTAGTTTCAGCCGTTAGGGTTCTTACAAACTTCACAAAATCATTAAAATATTAGTGGTTTGAGATTCATAACACATGGAAACCGTATCGTCACTTCTTGATGTCAAGTTCTTGTGGCAAGAGCTCCGACAAAATTTCCATTAGTGTAGAAAATGGATGTTAGAAAATGAAAATTATATAAACATACATGTGCAAGCAAGTGTACATACCAACAAAAATTTTGGCAGTTCATCGTTTTCATATAAGCACTCTCATCAGAGACATTGTGTTGGTGTTATTAGTTGTCTTTTATTCGATTTATACGAGAATAAAACGTTGGGCGTCATACGTGTATCATTATTCGCCCGAATTTTCAAACATAATTCGAAACCTAATTAAAATATCGAAAAAGGGTTATCTTGTGGCACAAGGAAAATACTTAGGAAAGATACTTATTCGGCCTTAACTAGCCTCAAGGTGACCGGTTCAGTTAAACCACGCAACTTTTCCATTTCCGTTCTTTAACTCAAGGCTATCCTCCATTACATAAGAAGTTATATGATCTTGATTATATTATTATTCATTTTGATGTCACGATGTGATGATGGCAACGTCATTATTATCTTGATGTGCGTAATAGGTATAATAAAGTAGCGTAGTTATACAGGGTTATTAAAAAACATCAACAACCTCGCAAAAATAGGTAGTATCATCATACACAACAACATTTGTTCTAAGACTTTTGATAATTTGACACATTCTACTTTCATACAAAAATAAATATCAATTTAATTGTACGCACGTCTGAATGTTCTTATCTCTCTGCGCATGGCATCGCAAAAATAATCATCGGAATCACTTACTGTGTACTTTATATCACTATCAGCAGAAACAGGCAGAAACGCGCGCGATTCTCGCACGCATCGCCCTTTCATATGTGAATGGAACAAAGACTTAAGTACAAATGTCACGACAGTACAAAAAGCTTGTAAAATCATTTAAAATTAATGTATTGAGTTATGATAAAACTCGTAGAACAAATGTTGTTGTGTATGATAGCTACCTTGTATAGGTATATTATAGTCTTGCGAGGTTTTTGATGTTTTTTCAATAACCCTGTAAAAAGTGTGTAGTTAATGTGAGAATTTACCGGACTTATCAGAGAGTATTTAATGCTTATTTTTATATCTTTCTAAATGATATCGATTGATTGCTTCCGTTCGATAATTTTAGGACTAGTATATCGCCATGGAACAAGTCCCCGTGTGAACTAAGTGACCTCAAGTACCTACGTCAACGCTAGTCAAATCATTCTTAATATGTGTAATCTGGTTTTACTCATTTTCAGCCTAATTTTGCTATGTAGGGCCCTTATTACAATCCTATATAACTTTACAAGTTCATTTCTTCAACTGAGCGTAGCGAGCAATTTCGTTTTACAGGGTTATATTTTGAACACCATACAAAATTTTCCCAGACAATAGGCATCAATCGAAGACAGCTTTTTTTAAAAAAAGGGTAGGTCTTTCTAATTTTTACATAACAATATTTTTTTTTGACCGGATTATTCGTGCGGCGTGGTTACTTAGACAAAAATTAAATTTCAACTTCTAATAAAATCGCGGGCAGGGACTCACGTCGCACAGTGTCAACGAAACTAGTGTTTTCTTTTACCTGATAGTAGCTAAAATAGCTCAACATTTTAGTATTGAAGATTATCATTGATAACCTCATTGATAATTCAAACAGAAAAATACGTATTTTGCCATTTTCTCCGTAGATCCATCCTCATATTTCAATTTGGAATGTGTTCATGAAGTAACTCTGTATACATTCTCTATTTCCAGCCAGTCAGTGGTTACCTACCTGGCACTAACATATCTTTTAGAATGGGTTTTGATTGTTTCCACTTCTCATGCTCTAAAAGTACGACAATATATACGTATAGCCCTACGAAGCGGGACTGAAGTGACCACTTTAGTCTTTAGGGAGTAAAAAGTATTTTTTATTTTATTTTCCTGCATGTGACATAGCGACTCATCCGCAGAACAAAGACCGATCTCCGATCAGGGTGAGCAGTTTTCAGTAGAGGCTGTAGAAGTTGTTGACTGATGTAGCTCTTAAACAGTGACACATAACAAGTAGATTTTTTGGTATATTATAAATAAATAAAATAAATAAATCCCTGGACATTATTCCACACAGCGCCATCTAGCCCCAAAGTAAGCTTATTAAAGCTTGTGTTATGGGATACTAGACAACGTTACATGTTGTTATACATTCCCGACATCATTTGATGCTCTTTAGTGTTTATTTCTAGTTGTTTTATTTTAAAAGATAGTGAGTTCTATTTTAACATAAGACGTTTTATAACGGAAGAACTAAAGTCTGTAATTAATATAAAACGTTGTTTTATGGACACATCTGATTTATGCGACGTTCCACTTTAATAAAGGTCGTTTTTTGGTGTTCTTGTTCATCACTTAAGGAGTCCTTCGTGCATAATGTACCTCGACATAGTTAAGCATAATCCTAGCCATGTCATAACTAACTTAAAAATTTACTAAATGAAAAAGGATTTCTTATCTTGAATCGTTTATTAATTAAATAAATCTTCAAATAGGTAATTAATTAGCAGATATAATCATTTATTATTATAATAAAAGCAATTACATCACAGTTAAGTACTTAATTAAACTTAGCATGGTTTAAAAGTCATATCAATTTGAATTTTAATTTTTAGCATTTAACAATGCACTAGTTTCTGCACAAAATAAAAACTAGGAAAATTCGACCTAATCCTAGGGATCCCGCTTAAGCCCCTAGGATCATGTCGTATTTTTCTAGTTTCTATATCTGTAACGAATGTCATGTCTGTTCAGTCTATCGTTTATACACACATCAAAAGTGTCTAGGGATCAACATATATTTTTGCAATAACTTTTCTCCTGATTGATATTAATTAAAATTTTCTTTAAGGATTCATCAAATAAAGTGTTTTCGTTTGTCTACAGTAACGATAAACCAAGTCACCTTTGCATTAATAAAGAAATTTGCCATTTTCCTAATAAAGGGATTTTTGACATTTGAACCACTAACATTAAAGTTCGAAAAAAAGACTGAAATAACAGTTTTCTTTAAAATTTTATTGGGTAACTTAAACAATTAATAATCCGTGTTTCTACCGCGAACACTAACAACACAAGAACATCGGTTTGGCATACTCAAAATGAGTTCATCCAAATCACGCTGTGGAATGGCCGCCCATGTTCGTTGCAACAACAAAAAAAGGTCTTCTTGCGACTGGATACCCTCCATATTCGGCAGAGCTCTTATCTGTAGCATATCCCATGCATGCTCAATCGGGTTCAAGTCTGGCGACTGAGCAGGCCAGGGCAGGACATTGATGTTAGCTGCGGCGAGAGTCTGTCTCACAACTCTTGCGGTGTGCGGTCGTGCATTATCATGCATTAACTGAAATAAGGGACCGATTTGCACTTGTAGAGGAACGATGACGTCTGATACAATCGTCTCAGCATAAATTTGAGCGTTCAGGTTGCCTCTGATCCAAATCAACTCAGTTCTTCCGCCGATCCAAATACCCGCCCATACCATGATGGTTCCACCACTATAAGGATGGACTTCCTGGCAGGATTTTAATCGCTGTTGGCGTCCAGGGGTTCTCCAGTGTCGTATACGTCTTGTATCTGGTCTCATACCAAAACGAGACTCATCAGAAAAGCACACGAAACGCCATTGTGCCCAATTTCTGTGTTCAAGAGCCCATTGATATCGAATCCTACGATTGTGCATTGCTATAGGTGGTACCCTTAGCGGTCTTCGGGAATGAAGGTTCACTTCATGCAAGCGGTTTCTGACTGTTTGGTCGCTAATTAAGTTCCCTGAAGAGTGATGAAGCCTCACGGCTAACATCATGGCGGTTATTGTTGGAGCTCTTCGAGTTGTGATTTGAATGTATCGGTCTTGTCTCCGTGTGGTGCAGCGATACCGTCCTCCATGGCGCTCAGCCACGGTACCAGTGCTTCGGTAACGTGTCCAAAGTCGACTGATAACACTCTGACTTGTATTCAGAGCTAAAGCCACAGTACGTTGCCGGGAACCAGCTTCTATCATTCCCACGGCTCTGAGCATTTCTTCCCTGCTTAAATGACGTCGCCGCTCCATAATAACGTTGGTTTTAATCAGTAGTAAACAGTAGCACTAATAATGTCTTCAATGCGTTGTATGTTTTTATAGGGAAAATATTGACAGCTGATTTTTATCTTTTACTCGTATTTGATTGACAGTTCCTGTTTCAAATTATGAAATGCACCAAAAAGGATCCATATAAATTTATAAAATCATAAATTTATTACAAAGCCACATCTCAATCTCAAGAAATCCGCATAAAAATGCTTGATCCCTAGACACTTTTGATGTGTGTATTTACAGCAATCAACCTATTACATTTTCTTTGGAAGTGTGGTCTAGTTTCAAAAATTCACCATTAATCCAGCTTGTAGACTTAGAAGTATATCACCACAGATCTACGCTGGTTAATTCGGAACTGTCAGTACCAACTCCTATGCCCTCCCCTACTAAGCCTCATTTGACATGCGATAGTACATTCTGCCCTTATCATGAAGACAATATCCCTGCTACTACCCACTAAAAGCGATCGCCACTTTACTCCTAAAACAACTGAAAAACGTTGGAGGCGTTCAAAAGAGTGGACAGATGTTAAACGCCAGTGCCTTGAATATTTAGGTAAGAAATTTGTAACGGAAAAAGGAAAGGCTGTTGATGAAAGAACGATAAGGCCTGCTTGTAAATGCCATAACAAATGCCCTGAAAAAATATCTCGCCAACAAAGGTTGCACTGTTTCACCAAATTTTGGCATCTAGGAAATCGAGCTAAGCAGTGGAATTTCATTATTAAGTATAAAAGATAATAATAAAGAAAAAAAGATGCCTTGATCAAGATATTCCCAATAATAGAAAATATACTTTCAAATACTATTTACTACTGATAACTGGTTCTCAAGAAACCCACTGCTAGAAAAATTAAGTATGCCAAACTAAGTTCACTCTTGCTGTTTCAACTCGTATTTTGAGCACTTTTTGTAACACTTAAGTCTCCTGACAGGTAAAGCTTTTGGACATATAAGACAATAGCCCATTCGATAGGGACAAATGCTCGAACGTGGTTACAAACACTTTGTTTCATTGCTTTATCTATAACGAGCTTTATGATTGTTGTGAGGCCCGCCTATCCTCCTCTAAGAATGCACTACCATCGTACTTTGCCCATGCAGTCCTCAAAATACGAGTTGAAACAGCAAGAGTGTTAATGAACATAGCCTGGTTTGGTATACTTCAATTTTCACGCAGTGGGTTTCTTGAGAATCTGTTATCAATGGTAAATAGTACCTACTTGAAAGTATATTTTCTATTATTGGGAATATCTTGAAGAAGGCACCTTTTTTCTTCATTTTGTCGGAATACTTGATAATGAAATTCAGCTGCTTAGCTCGATCTCCTAGTTGTCAAAATTTGGTAAAACAGTGCAACCTTTGTTGGTGGGAAATTATTTCAGGACATTTATTATAGCATTTACAAGCCGGCCTCATCGCCTTTTCCTTTTTTTGTTACTTCTTTCTTACCTAAATTTTTAAGGCACTTGCGTTTAACATCTGCTATTCTTTTGAACGACTCTTACGTTTTTTTAGTTGTTTTAGGAGTAAAGTGGCGATCGCCTAAGAGGGTAGTAGCAGGGATATTGTCTTCATGGTAAGGGCAGAATGTACTATCGCATGTCGAATGAAGATTAGTAGGAGGCATAAGTGTTGGTACTGACAGTTCCGAATTAACTGGGATAGATCCACGGTGATATACTTCTAAGTCTTCAAGCTGTATTAATAGTGAATTTTCGAAACTAGGCGGCACTTCCAAAGAAAATATACTAGGTTTTGATGACTGTATTTATTATTGGTAGACTGAACAGGCATTGCATTCGGTATTGAGCTGCAGGCGATTTCCTTGGTTCCACCATCTTGTTGCAGAACTTGATCCCATAAGTCAGCTAATTCATGACAGGCTTCCTTTGCACCAGGAGGCAAAGGCGAATACATGCCATCTTCTTCAACGTTAGCAACTAAAATAAAAAAAAATATGTAAAACTTATTTAAAAAATATGATTTCTTAAGACCTAGTGAGACAGTATACCCGGCCATCAAATTACAAAATGTATTTATGAATATCCGTCAAAATTGAAGATATTTTTAATTGAACAACAAATCAAATTTCAAGGTTCAAAAAACGGCTAACAAATTACATACTGAACAATAACTAACGTACTACTACTACTACTACATGAAGTCTTTGTGCATTGGGATCTGTACCTACTATTGGTCTGTTTGAGACGATGTTAAACATAAAATATTGTATCGCCGGTTGTTTGTTTAGTAACTTATTTATGCAATGTACGACAACGAATTAGAAAACTTACTTTTGTTTACCCATGTTCTCATGTAAGTGATATAATGTACTATGTCTTTATGAGAATAAATGTCTTTAAACCTAAACCTAAATCAAATCGAATCAAATATTTTTTATTGCCAAGTTATAAGTTTGTATATTACAGGTGTTGTGAGTAATATTGTTTAAAGTTACATTATAACAAGCCGTTTAGGCGTACAATATACATTTTTAATAAACTTAAATTCCAACTTAAATCCTTTTCTTACTTATCCTACATACTATAGCCCATAATGACAGACAGGTATCATTGTTCTATCCTAATTTTGTCTTAAGTACTCATGCAAAGAACAACGTCCCAATTGGTTTTATTCTCCGAGTAATAAAGTCCTATATTTAAATCGAACCAGCAAACGTTTTTCGGTTCTATATTTCGAAAACTAAATAAGATAAAAAAAATCTAAAAACACACATTTGTAGAGTTTGGTTTCCTTAAATCGTCTAGCTATTTAACAACGTGGGACTCTATTCTGCGGACGAGTCGATAGACAAACTCAAGCAGCCAGTAAAAATATACTATTATCTGTGGAGTGTGGACCATCTTCATTGCGAAAATGTTGAGAGTTTTAGTTCCATGGTTTGTCCGTAAAGAAGGTGGCGCCATGTGTGTTAAATTGTTAATCTGTGACTGGTTCAGTTCAGGAGAAAAAACTGTACGCGAAAATTTCAGAACTTTTGTCGAGTGTAAATTTGTTCGGTTTTAAATTGACTATTACTATATAAAAACTAAATTGACTATTTTTTTCGCACTCATAGTGAAAATACAATTTGCACCTCGAAACTAAACGCCAACATAATGTACCCTCGGTCTCAACCACCTCTGGTATATTATGGCTTCGTTTACTCCCTCGATACGAAATATACTTTAAAATTGCTCGCTACGCTATCAGTTAAGAGAATGAACTTAACTGGATTTAGGAGATTGTAATAAGGCCCCCAGTCCAGGTAATAAGGCCAGGTAGGTAGGTCCAGGTAATAATCGCAACTTTTATGTGAAACTCCAAGTTTTCCTATCTTTGTTCGACGATGTAAAATTCTACCCACACACAATTCAACATTTGTTGGCCCGAACTAAAAGGTTCGGTGACACGTTTCTTTGTCGTACCATCCAGACGTGGAACGCTCTTCCAGCACATGTGTTTCCTTCCTCGTATAGTCCTGGATTCTTCAAGCGGGGCGTGAAAAGGCGTTTCTGCAGGCCTTCAAGGTGAGGATGGCCAGCCCAGTAATTGACTGGGCTTGTCAGCCTCATATCTGCACCTCACGACCGCTTTCCATCAGATGGAGTGAGGTCATCTTGACGGGCAATATAAAAAAAAACATGTTAAAATGATTACTTAATCCTATTTTCAAAAAAATACTTATATTTTTTTGAAAATAGGATTAAGTAATCATTTTTATTGTCTATTATTTTAGTGGACTCAAAAAGTGAAATAAAACGACGAAAGTCAGGCGAATCAAAAAAAGTAGTCACATTATATACCAACCTTTTTAGTGTTGATTAAGTGTATTTACTAAGTTCAGCTTTTGCCGTGTATTAATATGGGCGTAGGACAAACATAGACATTCTCGGCCACATCTTTCAGGTTTGCTAAAACTTTGTTCGGGTCGAACGGTCTCTAGGGAAATTACACTTTCTTGGACCTACCATGAATTAACAAGAGGAAAATTATGATGTAGCTTTAACTTCGACATTAATAAAAACAAGGTCGATGGAAGCTGGGTATTATGAGTCGACTTTTGCACAAGTAATAAATAACGAGGGCAACATTTACTGCTTTGAAATATTTTTCACTTGTCATGCTCTAAAAGTACGCAAATATAGCCCTACGAAGCGGGCCTAAAGTGACCACTTTAGCCCCTAGAGAGTAAAAAGTAATTAGTGTTTCAATTTCCTTCATGTGACATAGACAAACTCAAACAGCCAGTAAAAATATACTATTATCTGTGGAGTGTGGACCGTCTTCATTGCGAAAATGTTGAGAGTTTTAGTTCCATGGTTTGTCCGCAAAGAAGGTGGCACCATGTTTTTTAAATTGTTAATCTGTGGTTCAGTTCAGAAGAAAAAACTGTCCACGAAAAATTCAGAACTTTTGTCAAGTGTTTCAAATTTTCGGTTTTAAATGTTTTTGTACTAAATTGAGTATATTTCTTGCACTCAAAGTGAAAAGTACAGTTTGCACCTCAAGACTTAACGCCAACTTCATATATTTAGTCCCTCAATATAAGATATACTAATATATACAATATTTGACGACACGATTGGATTTTGAAGCACGGTTTCTCGCCTCGTTTTCCGTAGTGTCCCGGGTTCGATTCCCGGTCGGGTCAATTCAGGATATCTTTTCTGAATTGACTCGGGTCTGGGTGTGCTGGGAGACGCCCCTGGCTTATTTCCTTGTGTGGTGGTACCTCGTAACACAGGGATAATAATCCCTACTTCGAGACCATTACAAGAGGTGTGTTGTCTGGCGCATATTTATATTTATTTATTTATTTATACTACACCTACTCGGAAAGTCCATTCAAACTAACCTAATAGTTGGGGGGAAAGTTGCTCAATCCTCCTACAAAATCTGGTGTTGTATGAAAATCCATTATTCCACAGTTATGTTTTTTTTTAAATTCCAAAACGAGCCATGGATGCGTGTAAGTAAATACTTTTTTTATTTGACATTGGCGACTTTACACAAGCTTTAAAGACGTTCTAAACGAATGTAGGTACCATGTTTAAAAAAAGTTTTTCGGAAAAAAACTCGAAAATGCTACAACAATATCTTTAAATACCTAGTTTGAATAAACATATGCATTGATTAATTATACAAAACATGATTTTATATTTCGGGTTGCACCCAAGAAATTTTGTAATGATCTGTCTCGTCACTGGCTCTAAAGATGCGACGCGCTCAAATTAAAAAAAACTAAAAGATTGGCGCGATTTCACTTAAAAAAATCTTTCACGCGCCTTTCGATCGTTGTAATAGCTTTGAGTTTGCTTTTGTGTTTGAATTTTGTGGATGAATGCCCTCACAGGGTCATGTGTTGTACTTTTTTTTTTTTTTTTTTTTAGTTTTAAGAGCTTGTTAAATCACATTAACAATAAAGAATTAAGAATTAAGAATCAGAAATGTTAAGATATGCATGAAAACATAAGTTTGTAAATAACTTACTCCAAAAATATCTTGCAGTGCCCTAGCAGGGTTCATGTGTATGTACTGTATTTTTATTTAAGACCTGTTACTTACCACATGAAGCATCGAATAAATGAATTATGTCTTCAACAATGTTTTTTTTCCTGGTAAGAGTACATAAAGTATTATATATCCCTCGAGAGTAAGTATTGATTACTCAACTCTTGTTGTTTAAGGCCCTCCGCTTCGCGTCGGGCTGCAAATGACCACTCGTTGAGTAATCAATGCCTTACTCCTCTTGGTGAATAAATAACTTTTCCTCTCTCCCTGCACAAATTAAATAATCTCCTATATCCCAGGGATTTTATCGGCCTATATACCAGTATGTCTACCATGTGTGTTTATACGTTTATACCAATGACAGACAATTTATTTCATTCAATAAAACATTAGAATTAAGAAGCAGAGGTGCTAAAATGAATGACAATTTGCATTTGACGTTGCCAAGAAGATGACATACTTGAGTATAACCTGGCAAAATTGAAAACCCGTTCGGACACATCGTATTTTATATTATTATTATAAAGGTATAACATTTTAATTTGGTAGTGATAGTGACAGTAAAAATGTGTTTGGATAAAAACCCCTTCTTTTCTTTTAGGTTTTTACACCGACAATATAGTTTGATGCAAGACAAAATAATTTATTTAGGCAAAAGCCTCAAAAATTCACAAGTTACTTTACTTCAAACGATAACAATTTTGTGTGACAGCTGCTATTTAAGTAGATTTTAATAAAATCGGCATAAATCTTAAAGATTTTATGTTTATTGTAATTTTACAACAAAGTGTACCCTAAAAAGAACTTTTGTTTACTTCTGTCCGATGCTTATTGAATACCTAGAGTATAGCGTTCGCGTAATCCGCGTTGAAGTTTTTGTATTGCATTTCAGCACCCTAGTAATTTAAATTGGCATACACATTTCTGTACGTCTACCACGAGTTGCCACTTTATATTTACGTTATCATTCGCGTAAATTAAAAGTGGCAACTCGTGGTAGACGTACTGAGCTCAAGTATCGCTGTTTAATAAGTGACAGAAACTCGTGGTTGACATATTTTCCACTTTTGGATATAGGCCTTTGCTGAACCTTTCGCTACTCTATCCTTTCGCACTATTTTGCCCTATCTCTTGACACATTCACTTCCAGTTATGTGGTTGCTTCACCTTGTTTAATTGTATCTCAGGCCAAGATATATAGTCGTTTCTTAGCTAAGCACAGACTCATCACATTAATTATTATCTTACTTAGTGAGTATTGTTATAAGTATTTCTAACGAATACCTAAGTTGGTGTTAAATTAAGACAAACAATATTTAACATCGATAAAAAGTTAGTGATATAGGTAGATACAGATGTTCAAAGTCTAAGATAAGTCTTAGTTTAAACTAAGCACGCTCTATAGTTTAAGTCTTCACACAAGAACTAAGTGAAAAGTGCTTTATTATTAAAACATTCATTGTAAATAAACTTGATTCAACGTATTAAGTTAAATGGCTGGATCATACGTGAACTTGTGAACAGGTGCCACTTTCGGAAACTGGTCTGCTCAGGTTCATTATAATTTGGGTACCGTAACGATCAATAACTTATATTGATGTTCAAAAAACTGTATATGTATGTATGTATGTGTATTATATTGATGTTCAAAGAACTGTATATTCATGGTCTACTTGAATAAACCATTTTTGAGTTTGAGTTTAAAAGCAAATTAAATTGTTTATTTGTGTCGCACGTTCTGAAATATTTTCTCATCTACATTACTGTCGTCAATTTTCCTTTTCCATAAATACAACCTGAAGGCATTAACTATTTATTCATACAACAGGTACTTACAACATAATACTAACCAAGTAAAAAGGACCAGCAAAGTTTCACTTCAAACAGAAACTTAGCCGAAAAAAGCTCTGCTGTTATGACGTCAGTCTCGATAGTCAAATTATGCATGTGTGGGTAACCTTTAAAAAAACTGCTCGAGTCTTGCCTAAGTCCCTCAACTTGTTCTCGAACTTAGCACGTCCCGTTTCAAATTTAATAACCCTCTGTAATAGTAATTTGGATCGCTTAGTTAACAGTCGGCCTGGGAGTTGGGTTTAACTTGCGACCCCACTCCGAAACATGTTTGGAAACGCAGGGATGGGCAAATAGACGTCTAGTGTGTTTTCGCTTCGGTATCTTGCTACATAATTTCTATATAGGTCAATACTTAGAACACCTTACAGCAAGATCATCACGTTTGACTAAGCAGAGCTTGGACTATGGGTGGCCAGCGATTGATTAGTGCGATTGAATAGAACACGCTTATATTCACTTGACGACGCATGTTACTATTCAATCGCACTAATCAATCGCTGTCCACCCGTGTTTTCTCCTTACACTAATCACCTGCACTAACTACTAAGCAAAGTGTAACCGGGCCTTTACAAATGTGCACAAATATTTCTAACTGTTTAGTTAAGTAGATATTTTTACCTCCAGACATGACTCTCTGTGCTAGCAAAAGATGTCTACCATTTCACCAAAAGGTCAGTCAAATAACTGATTTGGGTAAATCATTAAATACGCACATACTTGTAATTAGCACTTCAGCTCGGAGCCCGTGTTTTTCAAATCTGGCCAGGGGGCCTACTCACTAACACAATGTCCGTAGTTTCGGGCAAAAACGAAACAAACCCAAACCTAACTTTCACGCGTGGCCGATCCCGTAAAAACCTCTATCGTATTGATTTTCTAGCAAACCATTTGAATAAAAATAAATATAAATATGCGCCAGACAACACACCTCTTGTAATGGTCTCGAAGTAGGGATTAATATCCCTGTGTTACGAGGTACCACACAAGGAAACAAGCTAGGGGCATCTTCCAGCACACCCAGACCTGAGTTAATTCAGAAAAGATGGTTTCCTGAATCGTCCGGGAATCGAACCCGGGACACTACGGAAATCGAGGCGAGAAACCGTGCTACAGCGCACTACGCCAATGGTGTCGTCACGCCAATCGTGTCGTCAAACTGAAAACAATAATACCTTTTTAGAAAGCCCATAAAACCAGGTAGCTTTTCTAATATTTTTTACGCTTGGGTATTCTATTATTTTTACGCATGGGTATTCTAACTCAATCAAATAACTAGTCAAAGTAATACAAATTACCTGCTAACCTTTTGGAAAAAAACAAGTTTATTAAGTACCTACATCTTTTTTTTAATTATTTTTGTATGACGATTCACTGAAAAAAACCAAAATTTATCATAACTTTATAAAGGTTAAACATCGGACCAATATTGATGGGGTTAAAAAGGTTAGAAATGAAACCAGTTATGCGCTATTTTAATTTGATCCTTACTTCCAAGGACAGCCTGTATAAAAAAATACTACAATCGCTTATATAAAGTCAAGTTAATTCCCTAAACTGCGTGCGCCAAGAAGATGCTTTAGCCGAAACCGCTGACTGGCTGGTAATGTAAGATAGTATTACGAAATTGTTCGCTACCATCAGTTTACGGAATAAACTTGACAAGTTTTTAGGGATTGTTATACGGCCCCTGACTAATATATATTAAAACATAAAATATTCATAATAATATAAATATTTTATGAGCTAGACAACACACCACTGGCCAGGGGCGTCCCCCACAGGGGCACACCCAGACCCGAGACAATTTAGAAAGGATCGTTTCTTAAATTGACCCGACCGGGAATCGACCCCGGGACACCACGCAAGTCAAAGCAAGAATCCATGCTGCACACTGGACCAAACGAAACAATAAATAAATAAATAAATAAATATCCCTGGACATTATTCCACACAGCGCCATCTAGCCCCAAAGTAAGCTAATTAAGGCTTGTGTTATGGGATACTAGACAACGGATAAACATACTTAAATACATTTTCTTTTGTAAATACATACTTATTATACATAGGAGACACCCAGACCAGTACAAACAGACATGTTCATGCACACAAATGTTTGTACTGTGCGGGGATCGAACCCGCGACCTCTGGTGTAGTAGCCAACTTCTTAACCATTACACCAAGTCGGTCGTCAAATAAACAAAACATGATTCATTCGTTAACTCTTTAGAATTATGTATATTGCAACATATTTTGCATTAAAAAACGTGTCATATTTGATTCCACTGCTGTTACGTATAAAATTTCGTCACACACGCGACTTCATAAGAGGAATATTTTATTAATCTACATAATTAAATGTTTCCAACGGCGACGGCAAAATACTCATTAAATGACGTAGTTACGACCATAAATGTGAAGTTTATTGATACAGAAGGTGTTTTCGCGTTTGCTCCGTGTATTCAAGAATTTATACTTATTTTGAGTTACCTACTCGTTCAGAAATAGCGTTGTTTTAAGCAACCTGTAAAATATAACAAAAAGATTTCTGGGGCAGTAATAGAAAACTCATAGTGGTCAAACAAGGCTTTGTTGAAGTTTTAATTTGTATCAAAAAACTATCCAAATGACAAACATCGGTTAAGTAGCTCAAACAAAAAAAAATACACCCCTTGCTACCCAAGAAAAGCCGTCATCACAATTTCTGATATTGTAGTAAGTAGGTAGGTATGGTAAAAAACAGCTATGGCAAATGAAATCAATGTGTTAATTGGTTAATTGAGTATTTACAGGATTTCCATCGCTCATAACATAACACTATGCGCAGAAATATTTTAATCCACTCGAATATCGTTCGCAAAACATTGCGTTTCTTATCGGAAGTTCTACGCATCACTATCCAAACAATTAAAACTCCACATGATTACGTTTCGGAATGTCGCTAAAAGAGTTCAAATTAATGTTTCAAAAAGGGTGTTTAATAATTTTATAACACAAACTGTGATTACGGCCGTTTAATTAAGTCTTGAATTATATGGTAGCCGTGGGGAAGATACCTACGGCTGGAGCCGGTGATAACGGTGGCGAATGCCCCAGAGGAGGAAGAGGTAATTTTAAGGTTTATAGTTCATTTGAAGAATAACTTGGTTTACTGCCTGACCCAGTATTTGTAGATTTATGTTTTCTGACGCGCGTCAGTAGAGGTAAATATGATCCAGAATTTTCCACGACCCTGTGGCCGAAATTCACATCTCACTTGCGTGAAAAAATTACCGACGGTAACACTTTTAGGTGTGATGATTCAAGCCTTTTTAATTAGAAATTATACTCAGAGTCCGTTGCGTAAAGGTATCCAACTCAAATAGGTATTTTAATTTTTTTAAACAGGGGATTTAATTTTATGATTTAGGTTACATTTTGCTAGGCCCGGCAAAGTGTGTTTTCGATTTTTGGAACATACTTAGCGCGATTTTGTGATATTATATGACTCGCATTTAGCAAGCGTGGTGATTAAGCCAATATTTGTCAATTGTTCATAGGTTATTATTCACTAGGTACTTCTACTACTACTAAGGTAACATCTCGTTTTTTGAGTAGTGACCTTGACCTCAAATCAAGTGGTAACTACAGATTACCAACAACAAAGTTAGTTCATAGTTCTAATTTCTAGTTTTTAGCTAACTGACAGGGTGACTGGGGATTAATTGGCATCCTTTTAAAATAAGAACCTACTCATGATATACAGTACTTTACTCAAGTATGAGGCTATTGGATAGGTACAAAATTGCATATTTTTAACCTTACTTTTAACCTAAACATCATGTTTATCACTCTGCAATTGTTTATACAGCTTAAAAATATGAAATTGTGTACCTATTTAATAATATGATGATGATATCATGTAATAGATACAAAACTGGATATTTTTAAACCTTATAAACTTCATGTTTAATACTTGGCAATTGTTTAAAAGGTTTAATAATATGCAATTGTGTACCTATGAAAAAGCCTCATACTTGGGGTAAGTACTTAAGTGGGGTTTTGGGGTTGTATCATAAGTACATAGGTTCTTATTTCAAAAGGATGCCAATGAATCTCCAGTCGTCCTGTATACCCGGTCTATAAATTATGTGCAACGTGATTCTGATAGGTAGAAAGAATGTGACTACCATTTAAGAATTGATGTTTTTACATAGGTACCGTCTGCTTACTGCGTGAACCGAATAGGAAGATGCACTTTTTTTTCAAATTCAAGTTAGAAACACAGTTATGTTTATGTAATATTTAATTCCCTTGCCACTGATAAATTTGAATAAATGTTAAGTGTTACCGTTGCAGTGGCGGAATCTCGTGTCGGAGGCCAAGATCCACTCCGGGTCGCTGAGCCAGCGCAGTAAGTAAGTAACCGTTGCAGAGTTAGCTAGAATGCGAAACTTCTAAATATTGATATCTTGATTATACAAGTAAATCATAATACACCATCATAACCAATAAATACGTAGGTACTTAAAACTTTTTACATGTAAACAATGATAAATATGTATATTTATAAATTTTTTTAACATAAGTACGTGAAAACTTTAGCACATACAAGTTTTGCACAGTAAAAAACAATTAATTAAATTTGATTTAATGGCATTTTTTTCCATCACGGCACAAATAAATTAATTGCATTCATAGAGACATATATATTATACAACTTTCGTATGGCACTGTTAACTGTCTTGATGTTTTACACCGCTCTTATGGAGAGAGGGGCATGTAAGGTTCAATTGCCATTTTCTCGAAATATCTAAATCTGCACTTACGAGTATTCGATTTTCGCAGTAAGCAGGCTATGTTATGTAGATATTAGGATTGACATACAGCGTTGAAATAATAACAAAGTATGATATAACTCTTGCACTTTTTGTAACTTACCCTAGCTTACCCTAGCTTGAACTTTTTACACTATAGGCAAAGGCAACACGACACTCTTTTGCTATAATTTCCACAGCAGGCGTTAATAATATCCTACCATTTTGATCGCACGCGGGTTCCACCCTTATGATACCAAAATAAAATCAACTGCTGCATTTCACTTCTTTTTCAAACATTCACTTGTTTTTCTAACATCCGCTTGTTCTTTTAACATTTACTACCATATTATACCTATTCGCATTTCAGAGGTTCTGGATTCAAATCCGGCCAGGTGCTTGTTCTGTCTTTCGGAACATAGCCTGGGTTTGTGAGCATCATTTAGCAAGCGTGATGATATGTCCAATACCCATCAATTGCAGCGATAACGTGATTTGAATAAGGAGGCCGTTGCCTAGCAGTGGGATAGTCTAGAGGCTTTATTTCTTACTTCTACTGCGAAAATGCTTTTGACCAACCCGCCTGCCAAGCGTGGCGAATATCGGCGCATCATCTCCCATCTTTTTGTTATACTGATCTAAAATTATTTATTTGTGTTATAAGATCTTTTAAAGAGAGCGTCGTGGCCTAGTGGTTAAGCACTCCAACTTGGATCGCGGATCGTGTTGTCCCGAGTTCAAATCTGGCCAGAACCAAAATCTTTGAGTTTAATTTCCGTCTAACTCCGGTGATGAAAACATCGATAAAAAACCAAACCAACCCGGATAGCGGCGGAAGGCTCACCACCTACCACGTTGGGTTCTAATACCATATTGGTGAAAAGTGGGCATCTGAGTGTTCCGTTCCCCATAACGGCGACAGTCACTTGCCTCTAACTACCCCGTTTGGGATAAAGTCGTGATGGTATACATGTATGTATGTGTAGATCTTTAAATTTTACAGGATTTTTTATACCTTCATATTGTCAAATGAAGGTGTAAAATTCATGTAAAATTAAACACAATCTAACCAGTATGAAAAGCTTTTGAAAACTATTTTTGGAGACTTCAATGTTTAAGCGGCGGCCAAAAAGTTGGGTCTACGCAGTAGCATGGAGCGGCCTCCACGCCAGTTCAAATATTTACGCACACGGAAACAAAGTGAAACATTGTTGGGCACCCAATGATTTTATAAGTGAATTGTCGGGGCTTCGGGGTCCAGCCAATTTGTATAATATACTATACATAATAGCTTTACAAAATTCGCTCTATACAATACCATGTATAGTTACACAGGTAACAGTAATTTGGAGTAAATTTTAACAAAAAACGTGTTTTTTAATATAATTTAAGTGTAGTACATAACATGTATTCAACAAATAAGTATAATATATTATATTTTTTTAAATGGGTTTGCGTTTGGGCTCAGTCTCGCCTGGAGGTAAGCGATGGCGAGGCTGATGGTGGTACACACTTACGCAGAAAATGCCTATTCACCACTATTAGGGCCAGAGCCTTGAAGGTATCACGGTTGAAAGTATCCGGAAACACAAACGCAGGGAGAGCGTTCCACTCCTCGGCGGTACAGACCAGAAAAGACGCAGCAAACCGTTGAGTGCGGATTGCTGAAAAATCAACCACATGGGGGTGGAAGCTCGAATTAGTGATCCGGTAGTAGAAAGTAGAGGGTGTTATCAGGTTGTGTAGACTTGTATTTAAGTCTGATACCTTTGCCATGGAGTTTTGTTGTTGAGCTAAACCGAGTGTACCTAGCTTTCCTAGCAATGTACCTATTTGTGGTGTTTTCATAAAAGAAAGTTGTTTAATCACATAGTCATGGATGATTAAAATATCGAAAAGGGTAATATAAAATTTCTGTCTAGGATGAAAGGTAAATGTTTCTCAAATAAACATCTTAAGACAGCTTACACCAATTTCATCTACCGCATGACTAATTAGTTAGTACATACCCACTGTGTAGTGTGGGTGTCACAGACTGTGAACATACTACAATATTTTAAAACATACTTAAATAGAAAAAAAATACATTCGGACACAGCATTAACACAAATGTTCATCACCTGAATGTTCTGCAGGCTACTTCGAGGCCTGCCTCTACCAGGCCAGTCTTTTATTAACTTTTTATCAACTCCCCCAACCTTAGCTGTTTGTACCCTCCTTATCATAAGGCCATTTGTACACGACCTGCACCACCGTCCTAAACGAGGCCGAAATAAAGATAATAAAATATGTGCCTGTATCTCTGGCTTCTACAAGCATATTTCCCCGGAGAGCGTAATTTACATAAAGCGTCTAATGCCCGCTGCCCGTATCGTAAACCACGGGTTACGACACACGCTGATTGCAAAAATAACGCACGATTTAAGGTAATCGGAGGGTTAGGTAAGATACGAAAAAAAGCGCGATCACGTACGAACTCACATTGAGATTAATTATTTATAAAGTACTGGATCAACGTGCACTTAGCGAAACTATAGCTATGATAAGTGTCAAGGGTTGTTTAACAAATTTCATTCTCTTAAAATTTTCAAAGAATATTTTTTTCTGCAATGGAAGTTGGTAAATAACGATCTCATTTCCAGACAGACCAAAGTTTTAAAACATTGGTAGTTTAATTTTAAGATAGTAATTTAGAGTTTTAGCTCGGTCTTCGAGTTTTAATTGTTTCAATAATAGCCTGTGACCGCTCTGCAATTCTAAAAAGGCCACTTCAGGTGAATCTTAACTTGGTCTGCCTTTTCATTATTCAAAATCGTTCAATCATCATTGTTAAAATAAAAGATAAGGTTCAATTACAGTTAATAATGTTTGCATGGCGCATCTTTATAAGTTCATTAATGGATAAAAATGAAATCCGGGGTGAAACCCCGTATAAGAAGGAAAGGTTTAAAAACTTGGTTCATGAATACGAAATCACTGGCAACTACTTGTAAGAAAAAAGAGTTAATAATAAAACATTCAAAGCAATGCTACGACTACAAAACAAAATAAATATAGCTGTATAACAAATTAAGTCGCTACTTAAGTTACGTCTGCAAATGGAGCCGCACTTAAACCAGTATTAAATGTGTCAAAGCAAGACAATCTTGAATTATTGTGAGACTCTAAAGTCAAAAGCCTTTTATAAGTACGCACAAAGGAACGTTTGATTGTTATATTTTAATTAGAGTAGGGCATGGAATTTAAATTACCTAACCGTGGTTACCAAGTAACAGAGCTGTAGTCCTAATAGGGCTGGTAATTTTGTTCAAATGCTAAAATTAAAATGGGAAAAAACCGAAATTCATGAAATTAGTTTGAAAATACTTCACACAAATTTAATTTCTCATATTACTGCTCACACATGTTTTTTTCCATACGTAGCATTTTCATTCCTTACATTAGTCTCTGTCTACGAGTACCTACATATCATAAATATCATTTAAGCGAATTTTGTTTTCATATTTGGACATTCCCTAAATTATCACAGCTATCTATGCTATGTTTCCCATAATTTGAGTTTCACGACTGTTTGTAACATTGTGCCCCCGGCATTTTTAGTTGCAAAACCACACTTAGTTAGGTTAGCTCCGAACAGTGTACTTTTACATGGAGATAAAAACTAAAAATAAAAATTCAGTAAGTGAACTTTTGTTCTGTTAATCTGTCGGAATATAAAATTGGTAAATAATCATTAATAACCAGGCGTACGAACCCACAAGAAAATTCTTCTTCGTACTACGGTTAAGTGCACATTCCAAGCTCTTCAACTGATCACTTTGGTTGCTGAATTCTGAGATCTAGTATGTAAACTTAGAATTTTGAAAATCCGGCTGAGTGCTCTGATGATCACTTGACCTCTGCCAGAAGTTCGATACTCAATTCACAATCCGTAATTAGTTCTATGGTTGTTAAGATCCTTGTGATGAATAACCACTTGTATTTGTATGGGCATGTCAATGATTCACTTAACTAATAATAATATGATTCTCTATTGAAAATATCAAAATCATCATAATCTAGTATATACTACTTAATATTAAATGACCTTATTTTAGTAGGAGCTAGTTTGCCCCCAATTGGTCCCTGTGTGAACTATCTAGAGCGGCTATTTTCAATAAACATCCAATGGCTGCGCACGCGTAAAAATGATAAAGTTATTAAAGATCGAAAACAGACCAACCATGATTTCAATACGTCAAACGCTTAGTTAGAACATTCAAAACAAACCAGCGGCGTTTTGGCATCCCTAACTGCAACCATTTCAGGGAAATTTCAAGATGAAATTCTAAATACCAACACTGCTAATATTTTAAAATAAATTTGTTTTGATGTAAAATTAAACGGTACGAGGTGAATAGATTGTAGACTGTCTAGATTTTGTTTTCTCAAATCAGTCCTGAAGCATTTGTTTGAACTTCTGAGAACTGTTTGAACTTTTGAGAACTGTTTGAACTTATCATAAGTCAAAGCCAACTAGTTTTTGTTTACTGAGAAAAATGCGCGGTTTTGCTAAGGAATTTATGTTTGAAATAACATGCTTATTGGACGAGTTCCTTTGAGTTGTTGTTTATGAAATTAGATTTTCTTTGAGCTTATTTGAATCAGCCTTTAGCAAGATACTTGGCAGTTGCGTTTTTGAGACCTCGATAGTTAATTTGAACTCCCAAAATAAGAGAAGCCTAATAAAGAGCATTAGACTTTTGCACTTTACTTACTAACATTATAATTTAAATACCATTGATTAAGTGTAATAATGTAATTTCGCCATATTTTCAGGTTTCTAAATGTAGACAGTTACTTGCGTTCTCGAATGACAAGCTCTTAGATGTTGGTTGAAATGCAGTTAACTGAAATTCGAATGTAAAGATGAAGTAGCCATAAGCTTGCAGAATCGAGTTCTCTCGGAGGTGACTTCAAACCTCCGCAGGCCCAGCGCGATCAGGCTGAATACGCACGTTAACCACCGCGCAAATTAAAAAAGAAAAAAAGACAGAAGTACTTCCCGCGCACCACATGTTCACAGCTTGGAAAATTACGCAAATTATTAAGAACATATTTGGGATTGAAGAATTACGAGTTTTGGTTCTGTAAGTACAGTTACTTTATTGTTATATTTTAATCTCAGTTAGCTGTGTAATCAGGGGTAAACCTAGTAAGGAGCAGAACCAGCCCGCAATGTTAGGATTTTATCTAGCAGATGTATTTTTTGGGCGTATCAAATCGTTTCACTCATGCTCGTGGGAGTTGTGCTTACATGTGGATTTTACTACCGAATGCGTACCCACGTGCGCCAATTCCAGAATGTACACGCGCCTGTTTAAGTAAGTAAGTAGCAATTGGCTTTCCCGCGAGTTGCACGAGCGGCTACGAGCGACAGTAGCGATCGCTACGTAGCCGCTTGTAGCACTTGACTTTTACTAGAGTGATCCAAGCGTAGAAGTAAGTAGAAGTTATATACGGACGAAAAAATACGCTTGGTATGTAAGTAGTAAAGTTAGCCTTTAAGGCCTTCGTCATTAAAATCAAGTCTTCGCTACAATGATGCTTTAATCACAACGCTTGCTTAATGCAGGTTGCTAATCACAATCCTATGTTCGAAAAAGTCCGGGATCACACATTGCACATGATTCAAATTTAGGACTGAGCTCTGTAACTGCACAGTAACTCTTATGGCCGCAATGATGATGATGACCCAAAACTGTGTCAAAACACTAAACTCCACAATGCCTTAATGCATGAACCGAGTGTGCAGTAGCCACAATATATATTTAGCATCCTGAGAGCTGTCGGGGGTAGCTGCGAGTGTCCTATCAGCCACCACTGGACGACTGTGCTAGTTAGGTAAGGCCAAGTAATTACTTATTAAATTTTATAATTTTATTTATTAATGTTAATTTTCGTTTTTGTAAATAATTATTTTATTACTTAGTCATAGTCGCGTCCGCACCACGCTAGCGAACGGTTGGTCAATATGGCAACGGTTAAATGTAATTCGTGTAACGTAGTTATTAACGAAGTTCTGGCGTTTGTACAAAACAAACACGATGTGATGGATGAAGTTAGCTTGCTGCAATTGTGTTCTAAAGGATTCAGTGCTGAAGATATTAAGTGCGCAAAGGATCTCTTGTTTGGGGCCCTTCCTGAAAAAAGGAATAAAAAGCGCAAAGGAGAAGCGAAATCTCAGCGTGATTTGGAGGATATTGTCACTGTGATAAAAGAGACTGATCCCGAAGTTTTACCTGTATTTGTGGCACGAGATTTACAAAAACTCCCACCGGTGACATTCGATCACATAGATGTTACGAGACTGCTTAAGGACCTACTTATAATGCAGAAAGAACTCACTTTTATAAGAGATAATTACGCGACACAGGACGAGTTAAATGATCTCAAGGTTTCACAAAATAAATATAGATCAATTAACATAGGTAACGTCAACACGAGACGCGGCGCTTACTTAGCTGATAGTATAGAATTGGATGAGAGCAGCGGCCCGATGGGACTACCTCACATTCAAAATAATTCACTCGTCGCAGAAACACATGACGCGACGGTCGAGGAGACACCGCGCGTGGAGGCCCAAACTACGGTTTCGCACGCATCGCTCCCGCCCGCGCGTCCTAGCGAATCACAGGCGACGAAGCATGCCGGGCGCGTGGAGGCCCTCACCGCGGTTTCGAACATTCCGCGGCCGCTTGCGCTTCCCAGCGATGGACTTACGTTAAACTGCGTAGCTCAAGAGCGCGAATGTGACATTGCGCCGTCAAAACCTACAATGGCCGAAGTTTTGAATAATGGGTCGTGGCCTGAGTCCAAACCCCGCGAAGGATGGATTCTGAAGCAAAGGAAAAGGCTAAAAAATCACCTGGTAGGTAAAACAGGTAAGGCTGAACTGGCCAAAACTGGAAATTTTAGAGCTGCGGACGTGAGAGTGCCTTTGTTTATATCCAATGTAAACAAAGATGTATCAGAGGAGGAAATTATTAATTACATTGTAGAAAAAACGAGCTCACGCGTTTATTTAGAAAAAATCAACATGAAAAAAGAAAAGTCATATAACGCCTATAAATTACTAGTGCCAAAAAATAAATTAGATCATTTTCTTGACGATAACTTATGGCCATCAGGAATTACTTTTAGGCGTTATGTGTATTTCAGAAAGAGAGGGACAGCCGAGGCTGACGACGCTCGGTTACCCTGATGTTAACAAATATAACTACTCCAATGATGAACAAAGCTAAAGATATATCTTTTGTTACTTTTAATTGCAAAAATATAAAGCGATCCATTAATGATGTGAGAGTTTTGTGTAATAAGGCCGACTGTATAATGCTACAGGAAACTTGGTTGCTACCGTGGGATATCCCGTTGCTCGGAAAAATACACAGTGATTTTGCCTACACTGGCAAATCAGCAGTGGACGTAAGTGCGGGTGTTCTACGGGGGAGGCCTTACGGAGGAGTAGCTATTTTATGGAGAAAAAGCATTTTTCAGTGTGTGTCAGTAATTGATTGCAATAGTGCGCGAATTGCTGCAGTCAAGATAACTAGTAGCAATAGATCGTTTATGGTTTTTAGTGTTTACATGCCCACGGACAAAAGTGAAAATTTACTGGAAATGACAGAGTGCCTTAGTGAAATTAATTCCATTGTGGAAAATTCGGAAATTGAGACTGTGTACATCTTTGGGGATTTTAATGCACACCCGAATGAGCCTTTCTGTAGCGAGTTATTAAATTTTTGTTCAGATCAAAATTGGGTCTGTGCGGATTTTGAGAAATTAGGTTCTGGCTCTGACTCTTATACTTTTATGAGTGAAGCGCATGGTTGTAGACGATGGCTGGATCACTGTGTGGTTACTCAGTCAGCTTGGAAAACTATTTCGAAAGTACACATTGATAATGGTGTTTTCTGGTCGGATCATTTCCCCCTTGTAGTTGATATAAATGTAGAATTCGTAAGACCTAAGGTTCAAGCCAACAGTTCTAGCATGCATAGTAACGTTTTGTGGGGGGTGAGAAAACCGCACCAAACTAAAGAATATTTAGAGATTTGTAACAGTAAGTTAAAAGATATTCATTTTCCTCATGAAATGAGACAGTGTGGTGATAACTTTTGTACCAATTCACAACATAAAATCTGTTTGGATAAGCTGTATGATAAGATTATATGTATACTTAGAGACGCAGCTGACAGAACACGAGCAGGGAAGCCCAGTACAGGGAGTAAAAGGAAACGTGTGGTAGTGGGGTGGAACAAGCACGTTGGCAGTGCACACAGGGAGGCCAAGTTGAAATTTCAGCTGTGGTCACAGTGTAATAGGCCTATGTATGGTTCTATTTATAGTGAAATGCTGGAAAGTCGAAAAATATTCAAATCTAGGTTGCGGTGGTGTCAAAATAATGAGGAAAAAATAAAAATGGACATTATAGCATCGCACCATACAGATCATAACTTTGGTAAATTCTGGAAGGAGACAAGTAAATTAAATATAAAGCCTGGCTTGCCTGTGAGTGTTGACGGTGTGAGTGATCCGGATGACATTGTAAACATGTTTAAGGTTTATTTTAGTGTGGACTCCCCTCTTAGTTCTTCTATGCGGGTGGACTGTGCTGATACTGATCAGGCCGAACGGCCATTTAGATTTACCTCAAAGGAAGTTAAAACTATCATTAGAAATATGTCTAGGGGTAAATCACCAGGTCATGACGGTCTCAGCATAGAACACCTGCAGTATGCTGGCTTTCACCTGCCTCGAGTGTTGTCTATGTTTTATTCACTGTGTATAAGCCATGCGTACCTGCCAAAAGCGTTAATAAAAACGGTAGTTGTACCCATAGTGAAGAATAGAACAGGAGATATCGCAGACAAAAGTAATTACAGGCCAATCTCTTTGGCAACAGTGACGGCGAAGATCCTGGATAGTCTTTTAAATAATGAATTAGACAAATGTCTTAAGTTAAATGATGCCCAGTTAGGTTTTCGTGCGGGTCTGTCAACGGAAAGTGCCATATTAGGATTAAAGCATACAGTTAAGTATTACACAGATCGTAAGACACCAGTGTATGGATGTTTCTTGGACCTGTCCAAGGCTTTTGACCTGGTGTCTTACGATATCCTGTGGAAAAAACTTTCAGAATGTAACCTACCTCCCGGTCTCCTGGCTATCTTTCGCTGTTGGTACAAACATCAGACCAACCATGTAAGATGGTCCGATAAACTCTCGGAGCCATACAAGCTGAAATGTGGAGTGAGACAAGGCGGGTTAAGCTCGCCTCATTTGTTTAACTTGTACATAAACGAGCTGCTCGTGAGACTCAGCAGCGCACAGGTCGGTTGTCACGTAGATGGGAAGTGTGTCAATAATTTCAGTTATGCGGATGACATGGTGCTGCTGAGTCCCTCGGTCAGTGCGCTCAGGAAACTGATTTGTATTTGTGAGACCTACGCCATCGAAAATGGACTCATTTATAATGTAAAAAAAAGTGAGTTTGTTTTATTCAAAGCCGCCAACAAAGGTCCTAGCTTCATACCACCTATTAAGCTCAACAACATAGCGCTGGCCAGGGTCTCTCATTTCAAGTACCTAGGCCACTATGTTACCGAAGATTTGAAGGATGAGATGGACATGGAAAGAGAGCGAAGAGCTTTGGCGGCCCGGAGCAATATGTTGGCTCGGAGGTTTTCTCGTTGTAGTAGTCAAGTAAAAATAACACTATTTAAGGCATACTGCCAATCCTTTTACACGAGTTCCCTCTGGGTCAACTATACGCAAAGGGCGCTGAAGGCACTGAAAGTGCAATACAACAATGCTTTCAGAGTGCTGTTGGGGCTGCCTCGTTTCTGCAGCGCGTCCGGCATGTTCTGCGAGGCTCGCACGGACGGGTTTGACGCGATAATGCGTAAAAAGGCTGCCTCACTATTAAGCAGAGTGCGGAGCAGTACCAACAGTATTCTGGGGGTCATAGCCGAAAAATACGATTGCCCTATTATAAGGCATCTCGTAAAATTACTGTGCGGCTAATTCATGCAAATATTGAGTTGTTATTGTGTTTCTTCCTGTGTCTTTTTAATGTGTTTTTCTTAAAATTCTGTAATGTTGGATTTCATGTTATCTGAAAATAAATATTATTATTATTATTATTATTAGTACTTCTTCATATAAATTTAATTGAATGTAATGTGTAGATCTTGTATGTTAATTTAATGATTTATGTAATATAATATGGGTGAATTGCCTGAAATAAATGAATTTATTTTAATTTAATTTTAATTAAATGCTTAGAAAATTAATAATCAAGTCAATAAAATTCCTATAAGTCACCACCTGTGTGTAATTAAAATTTCTATAAACTCTAACGATATAGCATCAGCACACAGTTAATTAAGTCATTTAACTGGCGACGTTAAACGTAGCAATATAAAGTTACCAGTGAGGTAGAGAAGTTCTAGTTAAGTACGAAAACAGTGCTCTGATTTCTCTGTGGTATTACTTTTTATGTCTACCAATCTGAGTAGTATACGAATGTCCCATAAACGGAAGAGTTTATAGTTTTAAAATAAAAGAAAACATTCTGTTGAAACGAGTATTTTTAGTTCGTTCTGTTTAGTGAAATATGATAGACAAGACTATTATTTTTAGTAATGGATAGATATGCTAACTAATACAAGTATTTTGCAGTTAGCCCGAAACCTCCCTACGAAGCTCATAATTATATTTAATGTGCTTATGAATTTCAATAAAGGACTTCGTTGCTTGGCGATGAGACAGTAATAGGCAGTTACACATTTCATATCTAGAGTACAGTCGACAAGAAAACCAGCATAATATATGTAATATAAATCGGCAGTTTTCAAAGTGTTTGATTTTGGAAAATTTATGAACTCCAATTCGCATGTATTGTTTTGGTTTATGGTTTACGTCGAAGAACATTTTGTGAATTTTGTATTTTTGAATGTTCTTAATACTTCATTTCAAAATCGTTAATAGAGATACAAAAATAGATATGCAATAAAACAGATAGAAGTAGTTATATAGAAAATTTGCTTTTGAGATGATTGTGTATTATTGCATCAAGGGTGAAAAGTACACTTTTACTTTATTTAATAACCTATAGTATCAATTAAAATAAAATGAAATATCTGGAACAGCAAACCCCCACCTTATAAGCCAACTTTGAAAACGAGTGTCAAGGCTCATTAATGTGAAGAATTTGTTTTAGAAAAGATATTTGGATAGATAGGTATTATAAGACTTTATTATATACTGATAAAACCAGGAAATAAGAGATCATCATCATCATCATCATTTCAGCCGAACGACGCCCACTGCTGGGCATAGGCCTCCCCCAAGGATCTCCACAACGATCGGTCCTGCGCTGTCCGCATCCAGCGGCTTCCCGCGACCTTGACCAGATCGTCGGTCCACCTTGTAGAGGGCCTGCCCACGGAACGTCGTCCGGTACGCGGTCGCCATTCGATAACCTTTCCGCCCCAACGGCCATCGGTTCTCCGCGCTGTGTCCCGCCCACTGCCACTTCAGCGATGCAATCCTTCGAGCGATGTCGGTTGTTTTTGTTCTCCTGCGGATCTCATCATTTCTGATTCGATCGAGCAGGGAAATACCAAGCATCGCTCTCTCCATTGCTCGCTGGGTGATCTTGAGCCTTCTTATGAGACCCATAGTAAGGGACCACGTCTCACTCCCATAGGTCATTACTGGCAACACACACTGGTCAAAGACTTTTGTCTTGAGACACTGAGGTATTTCGGACGCAAATATATGCCGGAGCTTCCCGAACGCTGCCCATCCGAGCTGGATTCGACGAGAGATCTATAACGTTAAAATAAGAGAGAAGAGAGAGAAATAAGAGATATATAACGTTATTTACTTCCACTATTTTGGTCGTTTTTAGCAATTGCTCGTCTTAGAGTGTGCATAGACTAAAGCTTTTGCTAGAGCATTCCGTCGTAATAAGAATGGCACAATACAGGCAAATGCTTAGTTTTCCGAAAACATTTCTATGTAATGTAACGATTTTGCTTGGTTTTTAGAAACATGTAACAAAACATCGAGCGCCATGTTCGCAATGTGGTTCGAGTAAATTTGAAAACAAAGGAAGCTCAGTGTTCTGTTACAAGTTAATGCTCTATACTCTATCAGCAAATTTAGCATTATGAAGTATTCATGAGCCAGGATTTAGTACGAAAAACTCGTAGCCAATGCTATTGCTACGAAGTAGTCTTTGCGCTGTACTACGACTTTATTAATGAATACAGAGTAATTTTTTGGACAAGTGCATTATGCGTATTTACTGGAAAAGCATTGGTATGCAATTATTGTAGGTACATAATACAGAAATGAAAAAATATACACCGTGAATTTTTCGTATCAACGAGAGCACTAGGGATGCCTGTGTGATGTTTTGGAATTTTGTATGTGTTCAAACTCTCTAGGATTTAGCACAGTAGCCAATTATCTTAGTTTTTATTTGTAAGTTTTAGTAGTCGTTAAAGTAGTTGAACTCAAATTATTATTATTTTGTACGTTGCAATTATTGTTTACGGTGTAGTAAACTAAACAGATGAGAACTATCAGCTAAATAACATTAGACAATCATGCTTCTTGAAAAAGCTTTAACATTTTTGCTGTGAACTGTATTTATAAAGGCATGAGCAGAGGCTCTAGCAAAAATATGGCCTTACTTAAACAGAAACATAACATGTACAATATACATACGTAAAATTTTCTTATTTATGATCAGATCTAGATTCAAGAGAAAGCTTTAACTGCTGTCCACGTCATCGCAATACCAAATAACTCTTTGTTTTATTTTCTGTAATGATTACAAAGAACTTACAAATGACGATGATCATTTAAATATTAATATAAGTGAGGAAGAAACTTTTTAGAATTTTTTAAAATGATATTCGTGGATTTAAACTACTGTAAATATCACGCATTTAACAAATTACAGAAAAGGTAACCTTTCAAAGTTTGTGATGCTGTTTTTTTCTATTTGAACAATGGTATTAACAAAACTTTGATAGAATTTGATAGCACACCACCAAAGAGAAAAACCCTTAAAACGAATGTTCAAGAATAATCTTTCAGGGAGCTACTAATATTTTAAAGATTGTAATCCTATGTATAATTAAACCATTATAATTTTGCATAATTAAGCGAAAGATCGTAATAAAATGACCTATCACCTAAAGCGACCTTTTCAAAAAAGCAGAATTCAACGATGTAATTGAAAAAATGTACTCCGCACTCCTTTCACAGTTAAAAATAAAGCATATTTTACTCAGATACAAAACATTATGTAGGTCATTTTTACAGATTTCCCCGGAGAAGGCGAGGGCTGGGGATTTACATAAAATAACATGACAAAGTAAGTTACCAACGAGCAACGTAGCCCTTGAAGATAAATAAATATTGTTCGACAAGAGAA
Organism: Udea olivalis; assembly: GCA_947369235.1. Classification (NCBI taxonomy): domain Eukaryota; kingdom Metazoa; phylum Arthropoda; class Insecta; order Lepidoptera; family Crambidae; genus Udea; species Udea olivalis. The sequence continues at coordinate 9,292,423 of OX376348.1, forward strand.
CGGTTAAGAAACGTTACTAAGATACAAACAAAGGAAAAACAAACTCTGTTTTTATAGGAGTGATTTTAAACCCTTACTCGAAGTTCAGACTTGTTGCTGAACCGACACTATTTGTACCGCACCACACTGTCGAAAGACTCACTCCTTGTATAGAAACCACGAACAGTGCGATGGGTACTCGTACGTTCGGGGGCCGGCGACTGACTCGGGTGGATTACGTGGTTGGGAAATAATAGACAACGGGTTTATAAAAATGCGAACCCGCTGCCAATACTGCCAGTTACACGATGTGTTGTTTCCCCAGTATGCGATGATTCGTTCAGGTCCCAGACTAGACGGCTACGCTGATCCAGGCTTCCACTTCCTCGCCAGCTAATTCTGACTACTTGCTGACTCCTTCAGGTTCTTGTTGACTTCTTCTGGTTTTCTTGTTTACTGCTCGGAGTCTTCCAGATGAGTGCATGATGGCCTCTGTTATGGCCCTATATTTGTATTCAATATCTCACTCGCAATCAGTAGACTAATGCCGCGCGCAAATCGTATCACGTCCGCCTATCGCGATGCGCGAAAAGTGTGCGAGCGAGACAACCTATCTTCCTCCCTGTACTGGCAATAATATCAGAAAGTTTTGTATTTATTGTTAAAACTTAAACCTATTTACTATTCTACTATGTACAACTTATTCCTATTTACTTATTTCTACCTAACTCGCAATGAAACACTTATTCATATGTTTTATTAGGGAAACTCATTACAAACATTATAGAATAGAAATCACTTGGGTTTTACAAAGTTTAACACTATACACAACATAAAACGGCTGATTCTTAACTAGTATTCTCCGTAATACTTAAGTTAACTAACACAATGAATCTAGCCCAAACTATAATCACTCTACATAAACACTATCTACTATGTGCGCAGAATACAATACTACACGATAATCAACACAACATTTAACTCGTAATCTTGTTATCACTGTTATCACTGTTATCGCGTATTGTCATTGTCTAGCCTACGTAGGCTGTTCTGCACACTATTGATTTTGCTTCTGCAACTTGCACACAGAGTCATGGTCATCATCATTATCGATCGCCCGAGTGGGAGGCCTACCTAGGCGGCATTTGCTAATTCGTGTTCACTTTTTTTTTAGTTTGCAAGCTAATTGCCTAAATGGTACTGTTATCCATTCTATAAATTAAATCCCACCAGTAATTTCATTCAGTTTATAAATTCAGTGTTATGTCGTATGAAAATAAAAACTTTATGACGGTTCACAGTTAAAACGTTTGGATGGGCACAGATAATAAATACGTATATTTTTATGATTCGTATCTTCTATTGCAGGCCTATATCATCATTTTGCGCAGCAGCAAATAATAAATGGTTTGCAGACTAGGTAATCCGAATGATATTATTTTTATGAAAATCATTTGAAAATAAGCTCGAATTTGACGGCACGATTGGCGTAGTGCGCTGTAGCACGGTTTCGCCTTGACTTGACGTAGTTTCCCGGGTTCGATTCCCGGACAAGCCAATTCAGGAAAGGATATTTTCTTAATTGGCTCGGGTCTGGGTGTGCTGGGAAACGCCCCTGGCTTAATTCCTTGTCTAGTACCTCGTGTGTAGTCTAAAAAAAAGTTGCTGGTAAACAAATTGCTACTCGTAGGTTATGATGGAAGGAAATATACCTGTGCATGTAAAATCAAAATCGATGAATCGAAAGGTTTTTTTTTAAATATCGTTTGCGTCATATATTAAACCTACGTGTAGATTTCTTTCAACTATATAATTTCATATAGCAAACGAGTAACGTAGATTCAATTCCACTATCTCACGAAGCGGGGCCAACTCGAACACTTGTAACCTGTCGATGACTCGTACGCGACAAAACGTTTTATTTGGTGGCGACATCTGGTGCGTGCCGGGCGCAACCCGCCGCGGCTTATCCACTAGAGTTGGCACAACCTCAAATCATGTTCAGAACTTCAAACTTTATTGCAATGGCATAAGACCGAAAATATATCTACTGCAATAGAGTATTATTGTGTTGAAAACAGTATTCTGCTTCTCGCAGTTCGGATTTACTAACAACTAGTTACACAATAGCAATTAAATACGAAACACTTTTGTCCGCGACTGTAGAGAGAAAAATTCGCATGTTCTATTGCAAATGGCGTGGTGCAACATTACAATTAACTAACAAATTGAAACAAAGGAACAAAACAATTATTAGAAATACAAAAGGAGCAGCCTCATATAATTTGATGGCTGAATAGTGAGAACGCTTCCCTTTGAAAAGTAAAATTTCAGGTTAAATTACCAGGTTAAGCAAGTATTTCTTTGAATTGTACAAAACTAAACTGGTTAAGATGATCAACTCATTTAACAAGCTCATTCTAGGTCAGTTTACTCTTTCTTCAGATATGTATCGTTTGATGACTCGATTGGCGTAGTGTGCTGTAACACGGTTTCTCGATTTCCCTGGTGTCCCGGGTTCGATATTCGGTCGGGTCAATTCAGGAAACGATCTTTTTTTAAATCAGCTCAGTTCTGGGTATGCGTGGGAGACGCCGCTGGCATCCTTTGTCTGGTACCTCGTAACACTATTATAATATATAACAGGGATATTTATCCTTACTTCGAGACCATGACCGTCAGTGCCGTTTATATTATACATCGCATTGATATTTTCGAATCATATTCATTGGTAATTTTTACATCAGTTGCTGTTTTTTTAATCATGTTTACTTCTACTTGATATCACTTTGTGAAAGCTAAAAAGGATTGAGATAAAAAAATAAAAGATCCAATAAATAATTAAGACCGCTTTCACATTGGGCATCAGCAGCGGATCCCTTAAATTAACATTTTAAAACCAGCGGCGCTGCCGCCTCGCGACAGAACTTTAGTTTAGTGCGGTGCAATTCACGCAATAATAAATCTTTCGGTGTCAAACTCACTCATTTTGTTGACTGTCAACAAAAACGTTCGCTTACAACACTAACTCGGCGCCTACTGAATGTAGCGACTGCCGCGCGCCGCCCACGCGCCGCTGCCGTGCTGTCGTTTATTATAGTATGAACTTATCAGCAGCGCGACTGTCGCACGTTAAGTCACATAAATGGATAGCGCACTGAGATCTATCAAGGATCTAACAAATGTCATGCTAGCGGAAACGAGGGCTCGGTTTATTAAGCATAAACTGAATAAAGTAAGTGAATTTAGGGCCCAGTTGATGGTTCGAACGGTATAAATACTCCATGATATCAATACATAGCCTCACAACAATTGATGAGGAGCTTATTTCTGCAAACAGAAACTCATGAATCGAAAATGAATCAAGCATTTCAGGATGTCCATTTAGTAGGCCATAAATCTTTATTCATTCACATGAATATTAAGTCGGACAAAGTCAGCCATTTTCATAAATATGATAGTTTCCCGCAAGAGCTCTCGGTCGCCACCGGCCGTGAAATGAAGCTCTTTGCGCTTAATGCGGTTATAAATATCTGCCCATCGAGTTTCATTCCGAGGAAGAATTATTGTAATCGCCAAGCTTTCGAAGGAAAAGCTGAACTCTATTAGATGACGTCAAATCTTTAAAGCTAAGAACATAAAACCTCGTCAGAAGCCAATTCACCTTGTTTTTAAACTGACTTGTAGTTCTTTTACTATGTGAATGAAAAGAGACAGGCTAGAGTTGTAGACGAATTCAGATTTAATTATCTCTCTTTAAGCTGCACTCACAATGACATTTCTGCAGGCCTTCAAGATGGACAGCCCAGTGATTCGTTTGAATGACTGGGCTTGTCAGCCTCATATCTGGACCTCAAGACCGCTTTCCACCAGGTGGAGTGAGGTCATCTTGACGGGCAATATAAAAAAAAATACGAAGTAAATAATAGAGCTATCAATACAATCATTAACATAGTAAAAATCATTATAGAGCAGCAAGTGGGTGAACTATCCATACTCTCCGTACTCGATGTGAAAGATATTATACATTTATTGCAGTACAAGTACTTGCCAAATCACTTATTACAAATTAATGGACTCAGTCGTACTCGCTGAGGACTCGTTTGGTAAGTAATTAGTATATCTATATACTGTCGCATTGCTAGGAAATCTGGAAGAGACCAGTTAAAATTAAGTCGTCGTTGAAATTGATGGGGTTTTATGACAACGCTTGTCATATGTGGGATGGTGATCACAAACCCGTATTTGGCAAAATCTCTGAAACGTGTACTCAGGACCCCTTGATTTGACGACACGATTGGCGTAGTGTGCTGTAGCACGGTTTCTGGCCTCGATTTCCGTGGTGTCCCGGGTTCGATTCCCGTTTGGGTCAATTCAGGAAACGATATTTTCTAAGTTGGCTCGGGTCTGGGTATGCTGGGAGACGCCCTGGCTGAATTCCCTGTCTGGTACCTCGTAACACAAGGATGTTTATCCTTACTTCGAGACTTAGTGGTGTGTTGTTTGGTGCATTTTTGTTCGAGCACACTGACAATTCGGCCACGGAAATGGTTCGAGGTCTAACGAAATAATATTCAAGAGTTTAAGAGTTTCATATCTCAAACAATATTATTTCTAGGAAACTAAGTTTTCTCAATTTGATCGAACAAGAACAGCTTTTTCAAAGCTCCTTTCTCATAATGTTGTTTTAAGTGGCAATGAGTTTCATTTCAAGAATGAGTTATTGTAATCGTTTCAGTCCTTTGGGACCCTTGCTAATTGTAAAGTTAGTAGCCACAAGCCGTTAAGTTTCGTTGTTTAGTAACCGCTCTGGACAAAGTATCTGCAAAGTTGTAAGACATTATTAAAGCAGAATATAATGGATAAGTCTAACGTACTATCTCAGTCTTGTGTATCAATACTAAGGGTTGTGATTCTCAGTAAGATTCCATTATCGGACCATTTCCAATAAATGCCGCGCCCGAGCCACAAGATATTTTTTCCCGCGCTAGTGGTCCACTTCCCACACTTTGCCATAGTTGCCAGCGAAGCACTATTGGTTCGCGTACACCTTATCCGTTTTCAGCCGATCTATCGGCCGATGACGTAACCAAACGTGTAATCGTACTAGTACGTCTGCCCCGAGTTACCACTTATAAATCGCGTAAAAAATGTGATGGGATTTGACATTGTCATGTCATGTCATACACAGGACGCATCCCGCGCACTAGATGATTTATGTATCTAGTTGGTGGTGAGGAAGCACGAACGAACAAATGGCGCACGGGCACGGGCCTTGTCGCCATAGATCTGCGAGGCCTATCTCAAAAGCTAAACTATGTAAGACCACTGGCGGTCACACAGTATGGGAACGAATTCTCTAGACGAGCGAGCTTTGTCGTGGATATTTTACGCGCAAAATTACGACCATGTGCATCCTATATATGTGGCGCCCCTAGTTTGATTATAAGTGTCTTCTCTGTAGCAATAAGTTATACTATTGTTGCGAGTTCATACCAAACAACGCCTACTATGCGCTTACGTAAGAAAAGTGATAGTTAACCACAGCAACTTCTATGCTATTTCAAATATACAACAAGAGCAACGATAGGCGCTGTACAGAAATTAAAGACAAGCAAGATACATCTTCCTAAAATGTTATGTACGACTAAAGAGAACAGCCTATCTGGTCTTCTTAATTTGAAAGTATTAGCGACAATGCTCTTAAAGAAGAGAAACACATGCCCTTGAATTCTAAATCGACTGATTCAGTTTTGCAGTCCGCACAATTGTTACCACTAACGTTTCTTTTTAGTAACAAATTACGGGACAGCAAACTTATCACTTACACTTACAAGCTAACTTTATAAATCATCAAGGCTGATGAAATTTGAGTTTTGTTCTAAAATTCGGAAAGTTGTGTGTTTACCATGAGACGTTCATTTAAATTTCATTTTATTCCGCAACTCCATAAAAAGACTACTCGAGAAAGCGACGGATAAATTCAACAAGAAATGTTGCACGCAACAAGCCACATTTTACAATTATTTGCAGAGGCTCGCATCTTTCCTCGGCTAATATTTTTTTACTGAAAATATTTTTTGTCATAAAGTATTATACTTCGAGGTTTTCTTCATTTTCACAAGAATTATGAGATTTTTTAGCAATTCTCTGCACTTGATTCATTACTATGAGGACCGTAAAAAATATAAATGTATCTTCGTTATTCTAGCACATTTCCTTCTTACTTAATTAAATTGAAATGAATATATTTAACGACAGCGGCCGACTTTTGTGTTACTTTAATTTCAGGCTATTTATGTTTAATTCAATTACCAAATCTATATTCGTTTCCGAATTGTAAAATTCACTTTGAGAAAATTAGGCAAAAACAAAACTTAAAATTTGGACACAATTAGATTTTCTAAGGAAAATTACTTAATTACTTTCAATCTGAAACTCAAACTCCAATTATCTTTATTCAAATAGACTTTCACAGTAAGTTCTTTCAAATCGTCAAATTTAAAGCAAGATATACTGAATAATAGACATAATAACTATAATAATATAGATATATAAATACAAAGTATACAGACATAATGCGACTCTACCACCGCTTCGGAGTTGTTTCTTGCTGAGAAGACCCGGCCAGAAACTCATACCATAAGGTAGTCTTTTGTTGTATAATACTCCTTTTTCAATAAAGCTGCTTCGACGTGATTTTTGAATCTATGTAGTGGTAACTCACAAATGGCTTTTGGGATCTTGTGGTAATAATGTATACCTTGCCCCATGATCCTGGAACTTTTTGTAGCCTAAAGAGTGGAAGCGCAATTTTATCCTTATTCTTAATATTTTTGCAATGTATAACACTGTGTTTAGTATAGAGACCAATATTTTTTCTTACCAAAACAACGCAGTTGTTAATATATATTGTGAAGCTACAGTAAGGATACCAATTTCATTAAAAAGCTCTCTAAGTGAAGCCCGTGCACGAAGCTTATAGATGGATCTGAGATAGATGATATGATGATGCTTAAAGATGGTTTGTATATCCGCGGCTTTACACCAAAGTATAATGCCGTAAGACGTTACACTGTGGAAATAACTAAAATAAACCAAACGAGCAGTATCAATATCTTTTAATAACCTTATTTTTCTCACTGGAAATGCAGCCGAACTTAGTCTGCCCGAAAAGGTTTTTATTTCTGCCAGTTTTAAAAACTAAAGACGTATCGTCTGCAAACAATCCGACATCACAAATATCCTTTAAGTAAAAAGGTAAATCCTTTATATATATCAGAAATAGGAATAGACCCAGAATAGATCCTTGTGGTACCCCCATTTTAACTTGTGATCCTGTAGACAGAACACTGTTAAAATCAACTTTTTGAGTTCTCAAACTAAGGTACGAAATTATCATATCTAAAGCATTATCCCTTACCCCGTAATAATCAAGCTTGCGTATAAGTGTATCGTGATCAACGCAATTAAAAGCCTTGGACAAGTCACAGAAGACGCCAAGAGCGTTCGGTGAATTCTCCCAAGCCCCAAAGATGTGTTTTAGAAGTGCAATGCCAGCATCAGTAGTGGAACGCCCTCTAGTTAATCCATATTGTTCACTGTGCAAGAGATTGTTCTCATAAAAATGGCTTAATAGTTGTTCTTGAATGATCTTTTCAAAGATCTTACTTAAAGCTGGTAGGATTGAAATAGGCGTGAAGTTACCTGGGTCTTGTTTGTTGCCTGTTTTAAAAAGTGGTACAACCCTACTGTGTTTCATTAAGTTTGGAAAAATGCCTTCATCAACACAATCATTGAGTATTACGGCCAAGTAAGGGGCAATCATGTCAATTATGTGGCCAACAATTTTAACGGATAAACCCCAAGGATCAGTGGTGTCTTTTAAATTATTTAATTTAAATGATTTTAATATGTCTAGTGACTCCACATGTTTAAATTTAAAGAATACACTGCAACAAGATACATTATTTTTCAACAGCTGTTCTGCTTCAGTTGGTGAGGGATTTAATGAAGCTGTAGTGATTAAAGGTATATTACTAAAATAATTCTCAAGTGCTTCAGCAACAGATGCTTCTGATTGTAAGACGTTACTGTTAATATTAAGAGTGTATGAGGTATCGCGCTCTTCAGATTTACCTGTTTCGTGATTTATGACGTCCCAAGTGACTTTTATTTTGATATACGACTTAGATATTTTATCACGAATGTGCAATAGCGCGTGCTGGAGCGCAGGCTTTTTTGAAGATTTTGGAGTACTTTTTGACATACTCAACAAATATTTTTTCATGCCGTATAACTCATACATCTTACGTCTGCGTTTGTAAATCCCAGGAGTGGCCCATCCACAAAATTTAGACTGAACTCTACAAGTAACTTGTTTGGTGGGAAAACAAGCATCAAATTCATTTTTGATACCATTAAACAATCTTGTATAGACTGCATCAGGGTCACCCTGTTTGTAATGAACGGAAGATACTTTAAATTAGTTTTAAAACTATTAATGCGATTACCTGTCTTCGGTCTATATGTTATTTTCCTATTATTAACGCTATTGTTAGTTAAATCCAACCATATTATCTTCTGCCCACAATGATCAGACTTTAACTCAGTAACTATTGCCTTTTCAATGGGTACACAGTTGCAAAATACATTATCCAGACAAGTAGCTGCTGTGGCTGTTATCCTCGTGGGTTCATGGATAATTCAGACCAAAGGATTTAAATAGAGACACTAACCTATTGCTTTCAGATGAGTTTACTAGCAAATCTATATTCAAATCACCACACACAATAATAGGTTAGACTTAGCACTTAACTTACCTAAAGCTTTCTCCATAACTGTCTCAAATTTATCTAAGTTAGTTTTTGGGGGACGGTATACACTAACCACAACATAATCGTAGCTCTCTAACTCAACACAAGACAATTCAACGATACGCTCTATGGACGAGCCTAGTATGTCAGTGCGTTCTTTACATTTCAAACTATTTACAGTGAAAATTAGTGAACCACCATGAATAGTGGTTTTTCTAAAGAAAGCGCTTGATAATCTGAAATTATGCATGACAAAGGACTGATTGTTGGCATCAGTCAACTAATGTTCATTTAAACATAAGATATAATTTTTTTGGTTTTCCAGAAAAAGTTCTATTTCTAAATCTTTGCCCGTCAAGCTTTGAATATTTTGGTGCAAAAAATTCAAGTATTTGGGCTTGGCTGTTGTCCTAGATCCTAGTTTAAAGAAGACGCTGTGGGAACACCACATAAAATAGATGAATTAGTACTAGTACTAATGTCAGAACATGAATATAAAATACTGCCAATAGCGGCATTGTTAATCTTATTTGCTAACAAAGTAGCTAGTTTCTGCTTAGTCCTAAGTGGAAGATACATAGTACAGTTACCCTGAAGTATGGTACAAATAAATTTGTATCAAAAAAATCAATGTCACTATGACGACATGTCAGATTATATAAAGTTAAATTAAGGTCATGGACGGCCTTGCATGGGCGGTCTTGTTCTGACTCGAAGTACTTGAGTATGGGAATGCACACAGAATAAATTTACACTCATGTTTTGCTTGAATGTCAATTATTGTTTCTATATTTTTAACTAACCCTCTTTTTGTAATTGAACGGCTGTCCCCATGTAAAACCACCACTGTGGTGTTTTTCCCTAGCTTTTCTTTGGGTACATTATTTATTATGTGACAATAATATTGCTCTGGGTAACATAAATTGCCAACATTTTGGTTGGTTTGGTTTGACAGCAAAATGACAATACCTTTACCAACCCTGTCCGACACCACAATTGTATGCGGAATATCCTGTGGCTTTGTACAGTTCACACTTGTTGGTTGTGTGACGTCGGCTGTTGTAGCTCTGACCTGCGATGACTCCAAATCCAAGTCCACCTGATCTAGTGGCTGTGAACATTTATTACATGTGCTGTGTTTATTTACTAACGAGTCAAATCTATCAGCATTATAAGTCGACATTTTAATTAACTCTGAGGTGCCTAAAATGTGTTCATTAATTACTTTTTGCGCTAAAGAGTACCTGTGTTGAGGGTCTTTAAGAGAGCTCTCTAACCAACCTATCTTTTGTTCCAGTTCAAAGGTCTATTTTTCATAAGAGATTTCCCTCTTATGCAAAAGTAAGTTGTTTTGTTCTAATTCAGCTATTAAGTCTAATTTTATTTATTTCATAATAACTATAACTCTTTGAATTAGTTTAACAAGTGAATAAAATTTTTTGGCGCCTATGATTTAGCATCAAATCCGCAACCGAAAAATAGTAAAGTAAAAGTAAAAGTAAAAAATATCTTTATTCATATAGACTTATAGAAAGTACTTATGACAAATCATATGGTTACAAAAAAAAAATTATAGCAAAAATATACTAAAATAAACTTACATAAAATAATACTATGATAGTAAATATCATAATTAAACATAATGTGACTCTGCCACCGGTTCGGAGGCTGTTTCCGATCGAGAAGACTCCGGCAAGAAACTCGATGGTTACTCTTTTCAATCTTGTTTTTTAACACAAAAATTGAATTGACAGAGTAAAGTCATAACAAAAAAGTGTGCAGAGGAGCAGATTATACCTAAGATGACCACAAATTCTTATCATTTAAGAAATCCACAACACTATAATAACCTCGCTTCATTAACTTAGCTTTAATTTGTGACTTAAACTGGTGAAGAGGCAGTTCAACAAGAGTTTGCGGAATCTTATTAAAATATTTAACAGATTGACCAACAAATGATTTTCCTACCTTATACAGTCTTAGACTGGGAGTTACGAGCTTATTTTTATTTCTAGTATTGAGTTTATGAACATCACTGTTTTTCTTGAAGAGATGCATGTTTTTACGGACATATACTACATTATCATAAATAATAGTAGACTTTATTAATTAATTTATTTCACATGACCTTGTTTGCAGGGAATCAAAGAACTGGTCGCACAATAGTAAGGCACATGTCAAAATGTACGTTTCATAAGGGCTGATCTATAAATCGCACTTCAAATATTGTAGATTGACTCCGCTAAAAGATTTACGTAACTTTCATAAGCTGTAAAACCTGAAAACGAAATCCTTCCTAACGAACGTGGTAGCGAATTCAATTGTGTGTATAGAGATATAAATGTGTTTGCGTCACCTGAATTTGAATTAAGATTTTCTGAAAATAGCCCTGCCCTACAAAGCCCGTTGTGCGTTAGTGGGTCTCTCGGGACACACTGATTATGTTAATATTTTGCTAAGACTTCCTCCAATTTTCAAACAGCATTTGATATCAATAATTTCAACTTCATATCGTCACAGATTCTGAGGAGAAAAGTTTCTATAAACAGATGAAAAACGGAATTGTCCTATACGGGTTCCTTTTTAATAGCAACGCAAAAACCTTCACGCTAATACAAATTGGAAGTCTTCAAGCTCTGATTTAATTCTCATCGGCGCAAATGACTCTAACCCTTCGCTGCGGCATATCAATGCGGCAGAATCCGCCAAAAATCCTCATCCTCATCTTCCAATCCAATTTCGCGCGAATGCGTTCTCTAATAAGTGCTCAGCGTAATTGTCGCTGCGATCGCCAGATGTCGCTGGCGCGTAAACAAAACATTTTATTACGCTCCGGGTTGAAACTATTGCTAATAATATTGGCGATAGCAATTGCCTGCGACTTCGCTTTGTCTGTGAGCTTTGTATTTGGGGAAAATGACCGAATTTGAAGTTGCTTTGCATCTAGGCTCTTTCTTGCTTTCTGGAAATCTGAAAATAGAGTATAATTAACGATGAAAGTTACAAGTGCTCACTATTTTATGTGAAATAAATTTCATTAATTCATTCAACCATTGAGCGTTTGTAAAGACACTCGTAAAACAGACTCATTTGGTTGTGCAATAAATAAATAATAAATATGCGCCAGACAACACACCTCTAATGGTGTAGTAGGGATTAATATCCCTGTATTACGAGGTACCACACAAGGAATTACGCCAGGGGCGTCTCCCAGCACACCCAGACCCGAGTCAATTCAGAAAAAAACGTTTTCTGAATTGACCCGACCGGGAATCGAACCCGGGACACTACGGAAATCGAGGCGAGAAA